>BRXU01000007.1:1200000-2400000 GCA_030267565.1 Pleodorina starrii | reverse complement strand
CGGCGCTCCCCGCCGCTGCAGAATCCGCAAGCACCACCGCCGCGGGCCCATCTGCCGCTGTCACCCCTGCCGCGTCGGCCGCAGCAAGAATGCCTGGTGGGAACGGCGGCGCCGCCGCCGGCCCGAATGGGCTGATGCTAAGCGTCACCGAAGGCGAGTGCGAGCCTGTCGCCGCAAGCTGCAGGGTGACGGCCCCCCTGCGCGATGCGTCCGCCAGGCCAGTCATAGGGAAGCTCGGGCCGTGCACGCCCCCGTGTCGCGTCCCAGGCTCTTGGCCATTTGACAAGTGCGCATGCTGCACGCTCCCAGCCAGTGCTGCTGCAGAGCCGGCAGCGGCCGCGGCGGCCTCTGCGCGCTCCCGGTCGGCTTCGGGCGGCAAGTGGCCCACGGGTCGGCCGAGCACGCCGCGAGGGCTACCGTCCATGGTGTCAACCACTACCGTTGCGGAGGTATCGGAGCGCGTGTGTGGCAGCTGCTTCGCGGGCGCCGGTGTGGGGAGGGTGAGCGGAAGGCTGCTGGCGCCGGGGCTGGAGAGATGGGGTTGAAGAACGAGGAGGCTGGATGGCATAGCAGCCACCAGGCTGGATGGCACACGGACGATGCCTGGGAAGGAAGGCACAGGGGTTTTAGAATGGGGTGGGACGGAAGGAGGGAGGGAGGGAGGGCGGTTGTGTTTGGGTAGGGGCATTGGAGCGACATTGGAGGGGCTGGCAGAGAGGCGGCCCAGCGGCCAGCGAGGAAGTTCCGCAGATCCGGCGGTAAGCTGCACAAGCGCGTGTATGCGGCAGTAGCCCTTAAGGCAGACAAGCGCCCCCTATAACAACCCCGCCTGCTGTCGTTGCATCGGCTGTTGCAACCCTTACGCGTGCTCGGTTCGCTTTAGTGCTACGCCTTCTGGCCGCGAAGAAGGTGTGTCGTAACGCTGTCATGTTTAGCACGTGCGAGGGGCGTGCCTAAAGAGGCCTTGGAGCAGGCGCCTCCCACATGCAGCGATGTGCAACGGTCATACATAAACATGGTATCCCCTGGCAACGAAAGGTACGAACCTCTCCAACGGCCACCGCTCTCGTGTTCAATGTCCCGCAGCATTCGGTCCAATTTGTCGGGTTCGAGCTGGAACACCAGCGCCAACACGTCGACGCCTGGCAATGAGCTGCTGACTCGATCACCAAGGTAGAAAACGGATGCGCTGTTCTGGTGCACAACTTGCCCATCCTGGCTGAAAACTGTTACAGCGGCCGGCATTCTCGAGCATATCATCGCGTCGCGCCGATACTCCTAACACGGACAAATACATGTATTGTGAGTGAATACGCGTGAATGTATACATCTGCTGCCGCGCACAGAGGCACCTCAAGCGCCTGACACCCACCAATTCGCTCTTTCCCGCGGAAATTGCTGCGTGCGGTCTGAGCTGCGGGAAGGTTCCCAAAGCAAGTTCCTCGTCTGCGAGCGACTGATTGAATTGAGAGCGGCTGCCAAGGCGCTCTTCAAGTGCCAAGTCCAGCTGCTCATAGTCAGTGGGCCTGGGGGGCGCCCTCTCCGCGGGACAGGATGAGGGCTTTGAAAGAGCAGCCCTCAAATGTGCAGGCGCACTGTGGTCCCCGGGTAGTGCATCCTCTCCTCTCCCCCGGCCGAAACAGGAGAGCAGGACCTTGAGTTGCATTTTTATCACAGGTACGCAAGACTGCCCTTGTTGTGTTACACAGAGCGTCGGGAAAGAAGAAAGATCTTCTCTGACAGAACGTCCAGTTGTGACAAAAGCTCGCTTCGCTAGTCGTGTTCGCTAGTACTAATGCCAAATACCTTTGTCAATTCTGTGCTACGCAATGTACCATGCCTTACGTACTTGAGCTTACAGACTGCGAATCACTGCATAGTACTTCATGTGCAATACTAAAAGTGTCGGTACGGAAATGTCCAAAATCTTCTCAATGCCGGAAAAGGGGGTAGATATAGTTACGGCTGGTATTTGCTACTCGTGGCTTTTACCTAACTTACCTCGCATTTGGCTGGCCTTGCATGGGAAAGCGTCCCATCGCTCGCTGAGGGCTCACTACATCCAAAGAGTGTGCGTTAAGCACTCTTTCAAGGCTAATTTATACATCACAGAAAAAAATGGTATGTTCATGTGGTCATACATAAAGGCGGGCGACCGACCTCGGAAGTGACGTAAGCCCGCATAAAACGCAAGAAGTATTGTGCCGTGGGCCGTCCAGATGGCTTGTTTCACGCTCCCTATCACCTTATCCATTTTCTTTTTCGTGCCCCGCAGGATGAGCGAGCTCCTGTCTTTGCGGGTACTTTGCCCGATTGCCCCGTTCCGGGACAGTCCCTGTTGTCCCGGTTGTGTTCGGGGACGCGTTTCTTTGTCGAAACACTGCAAAGGGCTTACGGATACATTGATTCACATGTATGGTAGCTACTTGCAACGAGCTGGCGGTACAAAGTTGGGACAGTGCAAATGTACCTCACACGACGCGTACATTACAGCTCCGCGTACATTAGGGGTGTTTCTATGGCTTTTGGTTCCGGGCGTATCTACCTCGTACATAGAATGCGCGTAGAATCCGTACAGGGGCTGTTTCTATGGTCCTCCTGAAACCATAGTGGAACCAATACAATTTTGCAACTATTACTTGAAGCAATCTTATGGAGTTGTATCATAAATTTAGGACACTCCGTTAGAGCTATCGGCAACGCGAACCCATGCCGGTATAAGGATGGCTCCCACAAACGAGCAGGTCATTGCCCTGCTTATGGACATGATCCAGTACAGACTCCAGATGTTCCCAGAAGTCCGAGATTATCATTCTGATGCGGCGCCTTCAACGAAAAGGAACCCCAGTTGTTCATGGTCTAGTGATGGCTTGCAAACGCGCCCTCGCATAAGAGGCTAATATGCTATGACTTGATAACTTATAGTATAAAGCAAGACATCTATGCATGCCTCTGAGAATTGCACATTTCCATGCCAAGAAGCCGCTCCTTCTGAACAATTAGCCTTGGGAGAAGCCCGCTTTTTTCCGAGTACATCGGTGGCCAAGGAAGCGGGAAAGTTGCAGTAATAAGCTCGCTCCGCTAGCTCCACTAGCTCCATCCTACGACTTCCTACTTTGCTACGGGCCAAAGTCGGCGTAGCAAAGTAGGAGAATTTTCCTACGGTACGGTGGGACGAGCTACCCCGTAGGTCCCCGTAGATTGTGGTTTCGGGCCCATAGAAACACCCCTATTACGCTGGGGGTAGGAACTGACAGAACTGACGCTGCAGCTACTCTTTGGGGTTGGGTCATGTCACGTAACCTGCCCGTTCCACTCTTTTTGGTTTCTGTACAGTGCAACCTAGCTTGTACTGGAGCCACCCATCGCGTAGAATTAGTTTTAGCTGAGAGACTCGACCTCGCCCGAAATCCAGTAGTAATAGCTTTGGGCATCAGTGGAACCGCCCCGCCAGGATTACTAAGCACATCAGGACTGAGGGCGGCTCCTACAGCTGTACGGTAGCTAACACAATCATGCACGAGCGCGCACCAACGATAGCCCCTTCCGCCCCTACATGAGGAGTCAAGCATCAGGCACGTACATGTTGTACTGTACACCGGTAACATGTGGCCCACCGCAACGGACTTCCGTCTCCACCGGGGCGCACATACGGTAAATCAAGTACCCAGGAGGTGGGATTGTTCCCGCAGTATCTCTCTTCGGGCCCTGGGAATATCCGCGCCAGGAGGGCTGCCGCGCTTGACCTGGTCCCAAGAGATCATCACGTCCCGCACCTCCCCACCGATGAGAAAACCAGCAGCCCGCCTAAGGGGCGCGCAGACGGGGCGCTCCGCTTGAGCGTGGAACCCGTTTTTAACGGTTTCACCGCTGCAGGATCGGCAAGTTGACATCAATATCGTCATGGCTATGAAATATTATCATAATGGCCATCTCCGTAATCATCGGAATCGCGCGCTGCCTCTCAAATAAGCCTTTAGGAGCGCCTCGCCCTTGGCCAGCAACCGCTTCCGCTCCACTCGGTACGACACCGCCGCCGCCAGCCGCGGGTCGGCGGCCCACAGCGCCTCGCCGGCCGATCCCGCCAACATCTCCTCGTCCGCTTCGAGCGCCGTGGTGCCTTGGTGTCGGGGAGGGAGATAAGAGACGAGACCGCGGGGAAGGGCAACGTAGGCGACCCAGAGCCAAGACTGGGAAGGAGGGTGGCAGGTCAAAAACAAGGACGGCTCCGGGTATAGTCCAGGGAGGGCAGGCCCCGCGGCAAACCCCAGAAAACAACAACCCAACTACCCCCTGCCCTCACCGCCACCTTTTTTTAAAAGCAAACCAGAATCAAATGATCAAATACCGGTAACAAACCACAGGAGCGAGCGGCCGCCGCGCCCTGAAGCCCTCCGCCCTTACCTTCGGCCATCTGCGCCCGCACTTGCTCCAGCAGCGCTGCCGCCGTCCGCATGCTCGCGTCGCCGCCACCGCCTCCGCCACCTTGTTGCCCTGGCGCCCCAGCGACCCGCGGGTCGGTCCCCTCCTCCGGGCCGTCCCTCAGCGGCAGCGACTTTAGCGCAGCGGCCAGGTAAGGGTCGGTGCCGCGCAGCGCCGCCAGGAACAGCGCGTCCCCCATCAGGCCCTGGAGCCGGGCCAACTCCAGGGGGGCCGCTTGGAGCCTGATCAGGACACGGTGATCAGGACACGGTGCACACGGGGTGTGATACACATGGGGCGTCAAATGGACGACGAGGCCGCAGGCGTATGGGCACTTGGGCAGGTGGGGGATGGAGTAAATGCAGTAAGCGGGCGGACGGGGTGGCAGGCCATTGGGGTAATGTATTATGTATAGGTCGCTCGGCGCGATGAAGGGCGCTTCTCACGCGTTCCTGCCGACGTGGTGTGGTAGGTGCGGGGTGTCGCAGCGGCGTGTTTGCGGCAGGGAGGAACCCACATGTTCCCCTTTGGAATGTGGGCCACCACATATGCATGACGGTTTCCCTCGAAACCTCAGCCCTCCGTAGCCGAGGCGACCATGCTTGGTCATGCACAAACCCTAAGTGAAGGTACCGTAACGGGAACACTGAACTCACTGCGGCTCCAGCTCCAACTTTATCCGGTCTGCCGGGTTACCGCCCTGCGGTACGAATCCGTACTGCGCCATATACCGCTGGTTGGTGTAGCCCTCCGGTCCGCTGTAGCAAATCGTGACCTCCTCATCATGGGCAATGTCCCTCAGGGCGACCAACTCAAAGAACTCGCCTCCACCTCCGCCGCTGCCGTTGCTGCCTCCGCCGCCGCTGCCGGCGGCGGCCAGGGGCGGCGAGACGCGGAAGTCCGCATTGGCGGTTGGCGCACCGTTGGCAGTTGGCGGCGCCGCTGCTGAGGTGGGCGCCTCGGCGTGGTTTGCGAAGTCCAGGAAGGGCACGAAGGCAAAGGCGTCGGGCCCTGCCCTGGTTGATGGGGGATTGGCAAGGGGTGACAATGAGATCGGAACACGGCGAATCGGTGAGCCAACCCGATGAGATACGCGTCAAGAGAATTTCTGCATCGAGATGAAGGAATTGAGACGAAGGGGTCATCGCCAGGGAAACCAGATCAAGGAACAGGACTTATGTTGCGTGGCAGCTGGCCGCGTGGGGCGAGGGCGGCGGCGCGGTCCGGCGGTGGTGGATGGGTGTTGGGACCCCAGCGCCTGCCCCTAACCGTACGTAGAGCCGCAAGTGCGCCGCGGCGGTGCGGGCCGCCGTTCCGCTTCTTGGGCCTTACGGCGCGTGCGGTGCAACCCAAACAGCCTGCGAGCCGCTAGCGCCCGCCTGCAGACAGCTGCACGCCACACCCTCGCCCAACCTTGCTGCCGTGCGCGCCTGCAAGCACTCGTGTTACCGCCACCGCTACCGTTAGCCTCACGGCAACCGCTGCAGGTACCGCTACCGCCCTCCTTTATCAAGGACAACCGCTGCCCATTTCCCACCGCTGCCCGCCTCCCGCCCTCCTGCCCTACCGTCCAGAACTCCCAATCGCGCTCAGCCTTCCTGACCAGCCCCCACTAAGCCCTCACTCGCTCGCTCGCGCGCCCTCCCATGATGGGGACGATGATGGGGACGTCTGCGCCACCGCCACCCACCGGAATGCCCGACTGCGTACGCACGCAAACGCCCACTGGAACCAGCTGGGCACGTCTGCGGGCGTGAGAGGGAGCATGTGTGAAACACCGACAGCAGCAGGGACCGCAGCAGCGCGGACCGCAGCAGAGGAGATGGGCGGGTAACGGGAGAGCAGTCCCGGGGCACAGCTGGCACAGGTCAGCAGGGCGCGGCAGCGGGTCGGGCGGGAGTGGGGCCTGCGGGCCGGTGCGGTCGGGGCGAGTGGGTTCAGCAGTGCGGTCGGCATGGCAGCACACCAGGGCGCGCCGCCGCACGACACGCCGTACATACACATGTCGTACACTTACCCGGCGCGAGCGGCTCCATGAGATCGGGGAAGAGCCCAGAGAGCCGGGCCTGGCGCGGGAGCACGGAGGAGGGGTCAGCGACGGCAGTGAGAGGGTCCGTAAGAGCTCACAAGCGACGAGAAATCAGGCAAGAGAGAGGGAGGGAGAGAGGGCAGCCACTCGACCGCCGCGCCCACCTGCTGCGCCGCCGCGGCGGCCGCTATGTCGGCGTGCTGCAGCTGCGCCAGCCGGGGCGCCTCCCAACACATCGGCAGCGTGAGCTGTTCCGGGGCAGGCAGCAGCGCATCGCAGTAGCTCTGCCAGAAGTCACCACCGTCACCTGATGGCCCGCCAGGAGAAAGGCACATGCAACACACGGCGACAGTCGGCTTTCTCTTACGATAGAACCAACTCGCGAATCGGGCTGGGCTTAGGGCTTTACAGACAGGGCAATGGGGCGTGTCCTGGTGGCCGCCCACATGCCCCTACATGGGGCGTGTCCTGGTGGCCGCCCGCATGCCCCTACATGGGGCATGTCCTGGTGGCCGCCCACATGCCCCCACAGGTCCCACCTACCGGTACCCCCATCCGCCAGCGCCCACACATCACTCACGCACCCGCGAGGCCGTCAACCAGCGCCAGGGAGTGCAGGATGTCCCAGGGCAGAGGCTCCGGGCTGCTGGAGGCGGCGCCACGCAACCTGCGTGCGGCGGTGTGGGGTGGGGTGGCAGACGGGTGTGGAAAGGCGGGCGCGAGCGGACGGGTGTGGAAAGGCGGGCGCGAGCGGATGCTTACGGAAAGGCGGGCGGGTTCGTAATTGCGTATGCAAAGTCGGGAGGGGGTGGACGACAAGTGAGTTCGTTGCAGTGGGACAGCGTCGGCCTCGGCTATGGTGCGTGCAGTACAAGTGATGGTCTAGAAACCGAAGTAACCGCTACGTGTGCTGTGCCATGGGTGAAGGCGGGATGGCGGGTCTGTCGTCGAAGCGAACGGAAGGTGCCGTCAGAATCCAGGACGAAGAACATGAAACCTTGCCGTACGCCTTGTGCACGGAACGTGGTGGCAATGGGCATGCATGCCGTCTCTCAGCCCCGCGCCTGCCTCCGGTATGATGCCGCAGCTTGCCAGGAGTCCAGGATCCGCCGATCCCATGTTGTGCACTATTCCAGAACTTTGCGTCTGTGGATAGAAGTGATAACCATTGGGATTGTCTAGGGCCAGGATAGGCGGTCAGGTCAGGTGTGGGCCTGCCTTGTATGTAGTCGGGCGCCGTCCCCAAGGGGGTCCTCCCGGACGTGCGCATACAGGCTGGCTGCTGGAGCCTCTCCACCCGGCGCAGGGCGGTCGCAAGCTCCCTACCTGGGCCAAAGAGCGGAGGCTGGAAGCAGCAGGCCGGCGCTGTAGTCGAGGACGATGGCCGTCGACTTAGGCACCCGCATCAATACGTCGCCCGCGGAAGCCCGCTCGGATGTCGCAAGTCCCATCGATGTTTGTAAGCTCCGCCCTAATTTTAAGGTCGTGTGCACCTTCGCCTGCGTAGAAAGCTCTCGAAACACTGTGCGAGTCCGAGCATACTGCTCGGAATTTACGGCGAGGCTGCACCGCGTCGCGCTTGAGGATATGCGCGCACACATGTTTATGATATTGTTGGCTTTTCCGGACTCACCCGGTGCGAAGCATACGCAGTACGCAGCTGAATGGGGAGTGCGCTGGGACGTACGGTAATTTACAGCAGGGAGCAGGCTGCTTGCATGATGTGCGTAATGACAGGGAATCTGACGACGATGACATGATGTATATGTATTAATGCAAAACTACGCTCTAGCGTCTATCAAACCTGTGCACTCCAGTGCACCAATAGTTGCGGGTTTTCCTTGTGTCGCTGACATACAGATGTCCTTGAGACGTGTAGTACAAAGCTAATCTATCGAGAGCGGTTTGGCGAGCTGCGCAGGCTGGTTTCTATTCAACCATGAGGCGGCTGCTGCTGGCGGGGGTCCCAGCTGGGCATGCGGGAGATTACCAAAGATTAGGTAGGTGCAGACAGCTGGAACCAGCATAACTATGGTATAAATGCCTCGGTGAGGCATTATACGCCTTGCAATCTGCTACAAAACGCCCTCGTTGACTCACGAACCGCACACTGTCTTGACTGCCTTCAGTGTCCCTCCCTGTAATCATTCAGGTGACCACTCGGAAGCCGGTTCGCCAGCGGTGATTTTTTTCGTATGCGTGTTCGTCCTCCCTGCGGCACTGGCGGTGTGCACCTCGCCCTGGCGCTGGGTCAGACGCTTGTGGAGATCGGATGGGGAACTACCAGCGCCTCAGGCAGCGGCACCTTCGACGAACGGACAGACCAGTATTCCATCGGCATCTTCCCGGCCCCCGGCCGCACCGGCCAGTCAGGACAGCGTCTCCATGCAGGGAACAGGAGATACTTCCCATTCAAACATTACAACGAACGGGCCCACGCAATCGGCGCGGCCGGGCCAGCCGGCCAACCCGGTATCCCTGCCCGGCGGACAGCAAGCTGCTACCGACGGCAAGGCACGGGGCCAGCCCGGCACCGAAAAGGCCGCTCCGGGACCATCGTACGAAAGTGACGACGAGGACGGGGGACGAGGCACTGCAGAGGAGCGCCTAAATGAAATCACGAAATCCGTCAAAGGTCACGCGAACGCGGCGGGGGCGGGTTCCCCCGACGAGGCGGCACGGCGGGTAGCGGAGGAGGCGGCGAAGCGGCTCGCGGCGGAGCGGGGCCTACAGCAACCGCAGGAAGAATCGTCAAAGGTACGGCGCGTACGGCACGTCCTGGTACGGCGGGCGCAGGCCGCCGGCTGACGTTCGCGCCCCCAATCCCATCTTGTTGGCACGTGTTTAATCAATCGCTCAGAGGCACTGTTTTATTGAAAGCACCGCACTTGAAGTCCGAGCCCGTGTTGCACGGTGCGGTGCGGTTGGCGAATCCGTGTTACCTGCGCAGCAGCCCCTGGTGACCAGGTCACATCGCCACAGTTCTGTTCTTTCACTTCCCGGCCAAGCGCGCACACCTAGCTGCCCTTACTGCCCGGGTCCGCGCTCACCAGGCGGCGGCGCCGTCAGCGGCGTCAGTCGTCGCGACGGCAGAAGCCGGGGATCTTGCAGCGGCCGCAGGCTTGACCAGCGCAACAGCACCACCTGGGGGCGCAGCGGCAGGGGCGGCGGCGACCGCCGCCGCTCCTGGCGTCGCGGCGGCGGCGCTGCCGCCGCCGGCGTCAGCACCAGGGGTGCTTTCAACCTCAGCGGCGGTGGGGGCGGCGTCGGCGCCGCCGACGGCGGCGGCGCTGGAAGGGGCGTCGGCCGGGGTGCAGCAAGAGGCCTCGGCAGCTGTGACGTACGAGGTTGACTTGGACATTGACTTGACCAAGGGGGACCTGAAAATTGACTACAGCACGCGGGGCCTGCTGGGACAGGGAGGCTTCGCGGCTGTCTACAAGGGGCGATACAAGTAAGTTGTGAGGCTCGGGGGAGGGAAGGCCCTTGCTGCTGCGGCGGAAACGGCCGTGCCTCCGCTGCTTGCAACCCGCCGGGTGGTGCGGCGGCGTAGACGGCGACGGTAGCAGCGGCGCTAGTTCGCATTACAGCGGGCCGGTTCAGCAACCCGGTCAGGGCGTCGTCTCAGGGAGTTGTTGTCTCAGGAGGGAGCGCTGAAGTGTTGGTGCAGAAAACCGGGGCTCTCATCAACCGGGGCTCTGGCGACCAGCCAAGGACAGGCACGCGAGGAGCGAAGGGATTTGAGGCAGCAGACCCTGGAATTCTGGAAGGCCCTAGGTTTCCAGCGAAGGACCCCCACTGAAAGGCAGTCCTCAGGGCCGCGTGGCGACACTGGGCTTCCGGCGCCTGTCCAGTAGGATCCTGGGTTCTCTGTTTCCTAAAGTTGTACTTGTTGACGTGCCGTGCCGTCCCTGTCCGCTTGCTCGCCTCAGGGGCCAGCGGGTGGCGGTCAAGATGATCAAAAAGACAGCCGGGTCGAGCCTGGCTGACCTACAGGTGGGCCGAGGGGTTGAGGACCGCGCACCGCGCGGCAGTCAAGAGACAGGACGAGTAGAAGAGGAGGCTGCCTGGAGATTTGCGTTGGCAGATGGAGGCAGACGGGGTGTTGAATGTGGCCGGCGTGGGCTGGTGGTTGGCCAGCGGGTTGCGTTCAGGCTCGTGCAGGGAGGAAGGGTTCGTTCTTCGTTGCGTGTTGCCAGGGGGAAGGCCACCTGTCTGTCGGATGATCCCCCACCACTTGTCTGTCCCGCTGCTCTACCGCTGTGTGTGTGTGTGTGTCGTTACAGTATCTGACCGGGCCCTGACGCTGGCCAGGGGCTGCTAACCCAGTCCCGACGGAAAGACCGCCTACGCAGTGTGTGTGTGTGTGTTCCCACATTGTTCCCGCAGGAGGACATGAACGCGCTCATGCACGAGCTGCACATACTTCGGCAGGTGAGTGATCGGGTGGAGGGCTGATGGCGGGAAGCGCCTCCGCCACAGCGTGGCTGGGGTGGTGGTGGTGGTGGCGGTGGTGGCGGTGGTGGCTGGGCTGGTGGTGGTGGTGGTGGTGGCGGTGGCGGTGGTGGCGGCACCTGCTGGTGACAGGTGCACACCTGACAACGGGACAGCAGAAAGATGGCAGCAGGGGAATCTGTCGACACCCAGCCGCGTCCCTCCCTGGGCCCTTCCCTGGTCTGCCGAATGAACACCGCCCGCCGCAGGTCATCCATCCCAACATCGTGACCCTCTTTGGCGGTTGCCTCAAGCCCCCCCACATTTTCCTAGTGGAGGAACGGATGGAGGTGCGTGGACGGGATGGATGGATGGGTGGGTAGGCAGGTGAAGGTGGTGGGGATGAAGTAGAACATCAATGGATCAACGGGTGAGTGGTGGGTGGTTAACAAAGATGAAATTGCAGCGAAGGAAATGAATGGGTGAGCGAATGATGGGTAAGGCCCCTACCTCACCCCTACCGTAGGGGTGTGGTAGGGCACCCATGCTCTTAAGCTGGCGCTCCCGGCTCACGTCAGAGCCCCCCGTCGGCGCTGAACTGCAGGGGACGCTTGACTTTTACGTGCATCAAGTGCGGAAACACGACGCGCTGAGTGTGCGGGAGGTGGTGTACTTTGCACTCGACGTTGCGTGTGGATTGTCGTACTTGCACCCCAGGTACGGCAGAAACAGCGCGGTGCCGAGTGTGCCGCCTTCCCCGCTCCCCGGTCGTGTTTGGGATCGACTTTCCTGCGCCAGTCCCCAGTGTGTGTGTGTGTGTGCACGGAATCCTCCGTCACCGAGCCTCCATCGAGGCCATGCATGTGGCCCGCTTGCGCTCCTGTGTCGGGCGACACCACGACGGTCGTCACGACGGTCGTCATCATGGTCGTGATTCCGTGCCTCGGCGAGTTGCTCCTCCATCCTGTATTTCCGGTTGTCGCAGGATCGTGCATAGAGATCTGAAGCCGGCGAACGTGTTGCTGAGCCGGGAGGGGCGCTGCAAGATATCTGACTTTGGCTTGGCACGGTGAGGGTGAGAGGAGCCGGCAGCGCGGCGGATGCACACGGCCCGGGTTGGGGAGTCCTGCGGAACCTGGGGGGCTGCAGAAAGCGAGTTGAGGGCAGCGATGATCAGAACCCAGCCAGAACCCAGCGCCTGAATAGAACGGCAGTCCGGGGCTTGGACCTGCGGCGCCAGCAGCCTGGTACAGAGAACGTCACCGCGCAACATACCGTCCGGATTGCAGTGAGGGCTGGGGCCCAGGGCCGTTGCGGTTGATTGGATGCCGGGGGGGCTACAGGGGCCCGCCGCGGGCGGATTCCCCGCGGGAAGGCGGGAGGCTGGGGCTGGCAGGGACATGGGTCGCATGCGGCGATCAATTCTTGTTGTACTCCATCGATCCTCTCCACTCCTTCCCGGGCGCCGCTGTCCATTTCTGTTTCAAATGCCACTCCGCCCGCGTCTCCCCCAGTTTCCGCACCGGCTCAACCCCCCGCCGCCCGGGCGCCGCGTCCATTCGCTAACGCCGTCTCCGTCCCTTCGCTGCGGTATCTTCTCTTTCACCCCCGCGTTCTCTCATCCCGGGCCATTTTCTTTCACCCCCCTCCCCTCAGCACCAAGATGAAAGAGTACCTGAGCACCAAGAACCTGGACGCGGGCACCACCGCCTACATCGCCCCCGAGTGCTTCATGTCCATGGACAACCCCGACATGCACGACCTGCGAAGATCGGTCACGGACCGGACAGACATTTATGCGCTAGGTGGGGCGTTGCTAGTCTGGCGGGAGGGTGCGGGTCGTGCCTCGTGGCGAGGTGTTGTGTTGTGTTGTGCGAGCTGCAAGCCGGCTTTCGCCTCACCCGGGTTTTTTCCTAATCCCAAACGGCAGCTGCACGCGCGTCTCCCTTGCTCCCGGATGTTCCCGACGCTGTTGCTGCTGCTGCTGCTGCTCTGCTGTAAGCCGCCGCTGCGCCATCCGCGGTTACACCTTTGCTACTTGCGCTTCTCGGCTCCCCCCCCTGGGGCAGGTGTCATCATGTGGGAGATGCTGGCGGGCAAGCGGCCCTGGCAGGGCCTCAAGCCGCTGCTGGTGGCGTATCAGGTCGCCTACCGCAGCCTGCGGCCGCCTCTGTTTGAGCTGGGTGCCCGGTGTCCCCCCAAGCTGCGCCAGCTGATCGAGGAGTGCTGGTGCCAGGAGCCCAAGCAGCGGCCCAGCAGCCAGCAGGTGCTGCGAGGGCCTGGGGGCTTCTTATTAGGGAGGGAACCGCAGCGATGGAACGGAGGCGACAGGGTTGGCTTGGTCGGTCGCAATGTATCTATCTCTAGCATGAGCTGCTTTGTGTTACCTGAGGCGCATTGCAGGGTGTGTCGTTAGGTGGTTGGGATAACAAGAATTGGTAGACAAGTGCCGCCATCTTTTTGTCTGCCGTGCTGCTCAAGTACAGTACTTGTGCCTCCCGGCCTGCCACCCCGGACTGCCAGGTGGTGGATCGGCTGCTGGAGATCCTCAACGAGCTCCCACCGGAGCAGGTGCGGAGGTGGAGGCGGCAGGGCGGGGCGGGGCGGGGCAATGCGGGACTTGCAATCCGGGTTTGCAAACCGTAGGGGGTTGGTTGGGGGCAGCAGGGGTGGAAAGCTAATCGGCAGCGGTTAGGGACGTGCGCCTTTTCCACTCCGGCTTTTGGCTGTCCCCGTCTCCCGCCTCAACAGGACTTCCCGGCGTTCCCTGAGCAGCAGCCGGCGCCGCCGGTGCCGGAGCAACAACAACAACAACAACAACAACAGGTCATATCGCACGAGGTCGTGTCGCCTGGCGGCGTCGTGTTCCACCCGTAGCGGCCAGGCGGACGCCCGGCCACGTGTGCATCACGTCACCACCTGAGGCCAACCAAAGCGACCATAGCCCTATGTCCTGTAGGGGCGTGCCCGCTTGGAGCTGGGCCAGGGGGGCCGGGGCTAGGGGGCCACAACCTTGGGCAGCGTCGATGGAGGGAAGCCAAGAGGACGAATGGTGGGAGGGGATACGGAGCCATACGACACTGATTATTATTAGTAATCAGCACCGAGCGGGGCGAGAGTGGGAGGGCATTCGCCTGTGGGGGCTTGCAAGTGCATCACAGCACAGCGCATCGGTCGCATCGCTCTGCCGCTCCGCGTTGCCCGTGAGCGCCCAAGGGCTGACGCGCATTGCTTTTATGCGTTTGGAAATGGTACAGGGAGTTCGCGGGGGGTCCGCAGGGGGCATTTTAAAAGAAGAGTACAGCGAGTGCGCGCGGCGAGGGGGCACGGGCATTTCATTGGCTGTTATATGATTGTATGGGCAACCCTGCCACGACGGCCTGGACCCAGGGGCGGTCGCGGGCGGACCCGCGAATGGCCGCTGTCCGTTTCGGCTGGCTGTGCTCTGCCGGCATCTCTTCTTCCCACGGCTTGGGTGTGTGTGTGGCGGTAGTGTGCCGCTGAAGCTGATGCACACTTGCACTGTTGCATGACACGCGCCCTGCATATATGCGGAGATGAGCGTCCTTAAGTCAACGGCC
The DNA here is from genome assembly GCA_030267565.1 of Pleodorina starrii. Lineage (NCBI taxonomy): Eukaryota > Viridiplantae > Chlorophyta > Chlorophyceae > Chlamydomonadales > Volvocaceae > Pleodorina > Pleodorina starrii. Next base: position 2,385,534 of record BRXU01000007.1, on the reverse strand, counting down.
TGCCGTACTTAACCTGCCTGTCTGACTGCCTGTGCCTGCGTGTCTGCTTGTTTCAGTGCATGCCGATTTTGCTGGAGGGTTGGGTGGCTTTCTCTATCGACCGTCTGACCAGCTGTCAGGGTGTCTGTAGCGTACACCGTTGTTTGGGGCGCTGGATGAATCCGATAGAGAGGGACGTTTCGGAGCGTCGCCGCGCCTCGATGAATGTGCCCCAGCGCTGTGCATTGGCCGGACGAATGCGAATGGCTATCCTGGGCTTTCACTTTACTCCATGCTGACCTTCGCCTTGCCGACATCTCTAAGAGCTATTTATGATTCGGCTGGGCTGAACTTTCGGGGTTGTCGGATAATCAAGAAAGGAGGCCGTTGTCTTCGTACAGTGCATCACGCGGTTCCTATGATTTCGGACGAGTGTGTTCGCGCAAAAAAATGTGTCTTTCCGTCTCTTCTCTGTTTTCTTACCTTCTCCGTTCCCTGTGCGTGTTTTCTGTGGTTGATTGTTTGCCATTGCGGAGGCTGCGATCTCGTCCGTCACTGTTCGGGCTTCTTTCACTCCTTGAGACTTGCCGCTGCTGCTCCTGCTAGGTTGGCCCGGTCGGCGATTACTGCTGTAGTCGTGTGGACACATGAGCGGCAGTCCGAGCGGTGACCGACCGACCCGAAGCTTCATGACGCGCAGGCTGCGAACGGGATGTGTTGCGTCCTGCGTGGCGGCGTGACGGACAACTTCCCTGAGTCGCTCGAGGGGGCGGACAGATGGCTTCCGTGTCGACGGACGTCGCCAATCGGCGGCAGAACTACCGGAGCGGACAGGCGGACATGGTTTGCCCTTGAAAAACCCCAAAAAACTCAAAAGACGATTATGTGGGGAGAGCTGACAGGTGTCCTTTCTGTCCCTGCGGTGCCGATGGTGGTGGTGCGGCGCTGGCCTTGGCTATGGCGGTGGTGGTGTGGTGATCCCGTCGCGGCAGCTCGCTGCCCGACCGCGAGCGAGCAAGACGGCGGCTGGTGGGGAGGACCAGTTGGGCTGGCATCCGTTTGGAAGCTGGAGAAGGGCGGAGCGCCCTCACACTGTTATTTCTGGGTGTATGCTGGCCGAGCGGCAATTCAAATGAGCAGCGGGCGGTTCCAATGAGGCGCTTCGGGAGGAAGCTGCCCCATAATTTTTTGTCGGGGTCTGTAAGTATGGGCGGGGGCCGGCGCTTCACGCGGCACAGTGTTTGGGGGCCATGCTGTCTGGGGGATTGGAGACGTGCTATTTACACCTCGACCAGAGGGCGGCGCCATTCTGGCACCCCCGCGAAACTTTGGTGCGCGTACCTTGTCCGGGTCGGAATCCCGGCCGGCAGCTCAGCGTGATGATGAGTGAGTGATGACACACAACCGACACCCAGCCACTGCACCACGTCTCTGCGCGCGGCTCCGTTGCGGTGTGCTGTACGCGGTGGGTGGTGCATCGGGCTCCTGGAGTCCGGCAAAATGCGTGAAGCGTCAGACTTTGTCACGAAGCAACCTCTCATGACCGACTTATCACGACGAGCCCATCTTTGGCAAATGCGCTTCCAGAAGGGCAGACTGCCAGGAACACCACCAGAAAGGTCACCTGGGGCCCCGAAACCACATATACGGTATCTCGAGCATCAAGCCGCGCTGTCCCCATCCCCGAAGCGACGAACAGACAGCGGACCGGCCGAGCAAATCTGCCCCCCTGCGCAGGGGGGCCCGCCGCACACCTACAGCGCGGTTTCCCGGTCAGCCCTGGCGCTGCTGTTGCCGCTGCGGCCGTTGCCACCAGGGCAGCGCCGAGCGGCAGTGCGCCAGTTGCGGGTTCAGCTGCGGCGCGTAGCCGTCCCCCGCCGACAGCGCCGCACGCTCCCTCCGCATCAGCGCGTGCACGTAGGAGGTGTAGTGCTTGTAGGCGGTCGCCGAGCGGCCGTCCGGGAGGCGCACCGTCTGCAGCGGGGTACGCGGTGGTGCGGGTGCGCAGTGCTTCAGCAGTTATTTCCCAGGGTCTAGAGCCCAATGTAATACAACAACTACATAATAACAACAACGACGACGACAGGGTGCTTTATTAGGTAATCGAGGGGGCGACACGTCCCCGGCTTCACGTAGGTCCACCTGTGAAGGGCGTCATAATCGCCAAGAGGTAAGTTTGCAGCTGTTCGCAGCTCTTTAACATACGCGCGGCTCGTTGGGTTCCTGATTGATGGCTATTAACTTGCTCCGATGCGCGCCAAGGTTACGCAGCGCGGATGCTGCCTTTGGCCACGACGGTCCAAAATGCTACAAAGTAGTAGTGGACTGAACAACACGCCCAAATTTGGCCACCTGTTGCCTCCCAGGGCATCGCGTACCGGAGACAGCGATAACGGGCTGCGACAGTGCGGCGGCTGTCATACGTCCCGTCCGTTCGCTGCCCATCGTACGTACGTACGTTCGTATGTGACGCAGGTCTCCATGGCCATCGTTTTAGCTGCTTCTCTTGCCGCATTCCAAGCCCGTCTCCCAAGTCCCAACAACAACCAAGTCAACAGGCAGATAACCGCAAAAACGCAGAAGAAACTCACCGACAGAAGAACGTTGACCTTTTCGCTTGTCTTCGTGCCGTTGTGTTGCTTTTCGCGGTGTTGGTGTTGAAGCTTCGCGATCGCGACCTTTTCGTGCGGCCGATGGACGAGCCAAATGTCGGGCAAGACCACAAACCGGAAGTCCTTCAGACGTGCCAGCGATTCCACATGCTGCATCTTATCGAAGCACCAGCCCCGAAACCGCTGCAAGATGGTACCGGGACGCATACGGGCGAGCAACGGATTCAGCGTCCAATTCAGGTTTCGCACTCGCCAAAAAAGGCAAGATAGCAGTGTGGGATTAGCATAGCAGAGCGCAAGCAATGGACAGCAACGGACCGCACAGGCCGCTGGACTCCCCGCCCGGGGCACAAGAAGAGACCCAAGTTCCCCGCGGTCCCCACACGACACTTTAAATCACGGCCCTTAACCCAATTTCCCGCCACCCACCCGCGGGAGTGCACTGGTGCACTGGTGCAAAAACCCAAGGATCCCTAAAACCCTAAACACAGCGACACGCACAGCTCATTTGCCTCACCTCATCGTATCCGGGGTCTTGGAACCTGCGCAGCGTCGCAGGCACAGGGGGAGTGGGGCGGCATTGGCAAGGGCAGACGAGCTTCCGGAAGCAGTCGCTACATTTCACTACATGCGAGCAGCCCGGAGGAGACGATCAAACATTTTCGGACAGCTGGTTGGGTAGGCGCCGGGTCAGCCTGCAGGTCAGCACGGCGCCTGCTGTGTGCCGTGCGGTGCGGAGATCGTACCGAAACAGTACGGCGCGGGCCCCGCCGGAACCTCCCGGGGGCGCAGTGCTCTCACCGGGACAAGATCCCCCAGGGCTCGAAGTTCCGCTGGAATTCGACGATGTACGGCGAAGGCGAGAGTGACCAGTGCGCGTGGTTGAAGGGCCGGTGGCAGGACCGACAGGCGTCCACGTGAAACACCTTGAGCGTCGCATTTCGCCACAGAGCCGCCACGTCAGACTTGGATCCTGCATTACGAGCATGCGCGCGCGGCGGGACAGGGCAAGGGAAAGTCAAACGCCTGAATGGAGCACGGTCGGCCGTAGCTTTCTAATGGGTCCCGGTCCGCGACCCAAATTTCATTGCCGTATGGGTGAGGGGCTGATGGCCGTACACCGAGAAAAAACCGCCACCTGCACAATTCCAGGTGCCATTCCTGCCATCAAGAGTCTCCAACGTCGTTGAGAAGACGAGAGACCCTTCATGTGCGACCTTCCTCCCAGAAGGGGGCCTGCCCGAGCGCGCGCCTAGTCGTACGTGTTGCCGCACACACCCTGCCGTACGTGCCTGCCAGCGCGACGTGAGTCACTCGGTGGGCCGTTTCGTTGTCGAGCCGCGGGTTGGCCTCGAATGCAGGCGGCACACACAGGGCCGGTCGCTGCGCGGACGTCTCCCTTAGGATATGCTGGATCCTGCAGGGTGTCAGGGGAAGAAGCGACCGAACGAGAGGGGTCGGACGCCGGAGGTGGTTGTGGACGTACCGTAACATGGTTGTCACAGACGGCTCCAGGCCCTGTCCAAATGCCTCCAACCCACCATGTCTCGTTGTTGACGAGGGTGTTGAGGCCGGCGCTGACGCCCAGGTCCGCATCAAGCATGGCCGCCAGGGGCGTCTGCGCCGCCAGGCCCGCGGCGTTGCGCATCGCGTTGGTGGGCATGATGGCGGCCAGCTGGGGATCGCTTGTGCGCTCCGCAAACAGGGTCAGGGCCAGCTGGCACACGGAGCCGTCCGCGGCGCGGAGCGCGTCCATCCGCTCAAAGAACGCCTGCGTTGTTCAGCGTTGTGTTGTTTGAAGTGAAGGGTAGAGGGTAACGGTAAGGTTTTACGGTAAGGGTAATGGCGGGTAGGTGGTGCTGTTGGGATGATGGGCAGTGCCTATGGTGGTGATGCTGGTGGTGGTGGGGGGTGATGATTGCTGCGGTAGGGAAGTGAAAGTGGTGGATTTGGAAATGGGTGGCTGGCCATCAGGGACCTGACCCGTGGGTCAGTGGTGGATCTGTCAGGCACGCCCAAGCAACTGGAGTACGGTCTGTACGGGCGCGCGGTGGAGACCCGTGTTTTGCGGTATGTCGTGCAACACGCGCCCTAACAAGCAAACCCCTAGCGCGGACACTGTCGGGGAAGTGTCCGCAGCGCCATAGGAGGAGAAGGCGGTTCGCCCCATGCCCCAACACCATGTAGACGCTATCTTCAGCTCTCACCTGCAGCTTTGCGCGTGCACTGCTGATCTGCTCGCCATGCTCCCGGAGTATGAGGTCCGCAGCGGATGCCGCCGTCGCGCCTTCGGGGAGCGGCTCTGCAGGGCCGCCTGCGCCGCCCTGGGGGGACTCCGCTGCCGTTGCTGCCGCCGCCGCCGCCGCGCCGGTGAGGTGCGAGGCGTTGGTCCCTGTGAGGTGCGAAGCGTTGGTCCCTGCCAGCAGTGGCAGGTATACCGCCGCCGAGATGGGCCCCATGTACCCGCGGCACCTGCGGCGATAGGAAACACCACTGTTTGAACAGACGTTGCCACCAGAATGGGACTCCTATAACTTTTCGCATGAAAGCGTGTGTCCTGAGCGCCCGCCTCCGGAAGCCAACATGGGGGGCGACAGCGCAAAATGGCGGCTCCGGGTGACCCTCCAATTGTCCAAACCCGCGCATCTGCTGTCACGGCAGAGAGCCCTGTCCGGCCTGACTGGGCGACCGCCCCGAGTCAGGGCGTCAGAAGGACAGGCTGGCACGCAATCAAGCTGCTGCTGTTGTTCTTCTTGTTGTCACAGTGTGCTATATACCCCTCGGAATGTACCCAGCACAAAAGTTCTGGGTACATTCCAAGGGTACCGTGAGCTGTGAATACGGGGTCTCCGGTTGCGCCGCACAGTGAGAAGGGCCAGCATAGTTCAACCAAGAGGAGTGGAGATAGCCAGTCTGGACGGGCAGAAAGGAAAGGAACTCACATCGCCTCAAGCATGGGCAGACGGTCCAGGGATGCCATGGTGAAGAGGGTCAGGGGCAGGCCGCTGCTGCGATTTGACCACCACGTCTCCACCAGGTACAACCTGCGCACATCGGAATCAGTGTCTTGGTGAAGCACAGAGCGCCAACATCGATTAGTGTGTGTGTGGAGGATGTATGCCGGGAGACCCGTACATTGGGCACGCTAGGGGGAGCCGCCTGGCTCTAGGCAACCAATCGTAAGGCCCCTCCACTGAGGTCGACTCAGGCCAAAACTGTTTAGACACACCACATTCCATCATTGCAATTACTGTGTTTGTTTACAGGCGGCCCCTTTAAACAGTGAGTATTACGGAAAAAGCAACAACAAGCCGCTCATGAAAGGAAATATTGCGCGGGTGGGTGCATGGGCGAGTGGGCGCAAGAAGGGGCGAGCAACCGTGGAGAGGGGCAGGGGCCCACTTGAGGCAGAGCAATAGAAGCTGCCAACGGGCGCTTCGGGCCCCTTCGAATTGGATGAACTGGGGCCGGCGTTGCAAGGTCAATGTCCGATAAAGCCGGCGCCCAGGGATGCCGCCGTTGGAGAGGCTAATCGGGCGGTGAAGGGCTACGAAGCCCCTTCGGAAGCAACCGTCCACAACCTCACGGCGCGTGCGGCGCCTTGCGGCCATCCACCACCTCACAGCACGAGGCAGCACGTGCCGCGCCTTACCGAGCAGGCCGGCCCGCAAGCCAATCTGCAAATCTGGAAGGAGTTGCATTGTAATGCTCGTTCCAGCACGCCTTCAAAACCTCGCCGGGACCAGCGCTGTCAGTGCTGCTCACCAACCTGTGGGGGATCGAAAATTGGCCCGTTGCCAACGGTTATGACAACGAAACAACGCGCACGTTTTCAGAAGCAATATGAATGCACAAAAGTACCTACCCTAGAAGCAGCCCGAAGCAGCCCCACAAGAGGAGCCGTCCTTGCTTCGACGACTCGCCGGCACAGAGCATGGCGGTTTCCGCCTCCGCACGTTTGGCCGCGCGCCGAACAAGTTAACACTATCAGTAAATATGTATAATTTTTTAATCTGCAGCCAGAATTTCTGGAGCTTGCTTGCGATGCGTGCTTTGCAGATCAGGTGGGGCAGTCGTTGGTCGCGACTCGCGACTTTTTTTTGTATATCTACGCCAAAATTCGGGTCCGCAAAACAATAGTTGCAGTATGTATTTAGCTACTTGTAGTTTACTATCTCTCAGGGAGCTCTCAGTATTATCGAGTCGCTTCAGGCGGACGAGACCGTGTCACGTCCAACCGAGTTCCGAGCCTCGTCGAGGCAGTTGTTGATGCAACCGAAGACAACCGAGGCAGTTGCAAATGACACACACAGATGCATTGCATGTTTCGCGTGAAATTGTAAGATCAGTTACCGATACACGCAGTTGTACCTCGAATGAGAAACAACTGAGTAAGTCGTTTCCCAGCAGCGATTACACACGGTGCGCGCCGCGTGGTGCCACAGGCCGTTGTTCCGGCGCAGGTAGCAGCCAAGGCCCAACCGACAACCGTGCTCTGCTAATGTTATTCCCCAGCCTATGGGCAACACCACTACTTACGGTAAGGGCGGGTGTTTCCGTTCACAACGTGAACGACTGGTGACTGAACGTTCACTGAACGTTCACTGAATGTTCAGCGAACAGTCACGGGGAACGTTCACTGAATGTTCGGTGAACGTTCGTCAAAGCCGTACGTTACGGACATCGCGCCGAGGGTGGCTCGGGTAGCCGGCGGGGGCCCCGGCCTGGATGAGGCCCCAAAAGCTAGGGACAGGCGCGGGGTTCGTGGACGGAGATGCGTGAGAGGACGCGTGGCGCGACTTTGGCGGAGGTCGCACTGTTGCCGCAACGCCCCGGAGGAGGAGGACGAGGAGGACGAGGAGGCGGAGGCGAAAGAGGCGGTGGCGAAGGAGGAGGCCTGCGTCTGCTTTTGCGTCAAGATGTCAGACTTAGTCTGCGTCTGGTGTTTTAGACTCAACATTGAGTCCACGGCCCACTCATAGCATCAAGCCCCACACTCTATTGATCAACCCACTCTATTGAGTCCCCGGCCCACTCAAACGAAATGCCGGACCCGACGAAATACCTGTCTGAGGATGCACGGCCGGCCAATGCTTGTCGAGAAGCAGCAGCGCCTTGTCAAGATCCATGCTTACTTTATGCAGAACTAGCCGGCAGAGAAACTCATTCGGGAGTGTCGAATCATGGGGAGGGACCGATGCGCTTATAGGTCGTACTATTTCGAAAAATAGTACGGCACGCATGCTCCAGCGCTGTTCCCGCGCACATAAAAGGTATTCACATAACGGCTTGGCCTTGAATCGGTTCGTTATATGTGCCCCAGCAGCTGTGGTCAATTAGGGCAGCTATTCATAAATGGACTTGACCACGCAATTCTCTGAGCTATTACGGGTAGCACGGGATTGCATTAAACAAACAGCAGCGCCTTGTCAAGATCCATGCTGAATCTATGCAGAACTAGCTGTCAGAGAAACTCATTCGGGAGTGTCGAATCATGGTGAGGGACCGGTGCGCTTGTAGGTCGTACTATTTCGGAAAATAGTACGGCACGCATGCACTAAAAGACAGAAGTTCGGGCTCAAACTGCACACCGTTCCACACCCCCAGGCACTTGACCTGCCTTAACTCCTTTTCTCTATCGATTTTTTTTAAATCTGCAAAGCGTGCGTGGCTCCTAGGCTCAATGCGCATCCGTCGTACTGGTCTAACCAACATAAGGCCACAGGGGTGTGCGAGCAAAGCGCCGTACGTGGCCTGAAGCGCAGCCGCAGCTCTTGGCTCTGAGCAGGGCGTTTAGTCCAAGAGACGCTGTTCACGTAGGAGTCCTTTTCTTGCGACGGCGCCCATTGTACATGATTTTCCCCACATAGCAGCTACTTTTGGTATGCGCGGGAGGCGCTTAGAGCTTTCGGACGCGAAAGGGCTTGCGTTGGCATTTACCCTTAGGCTCAGCATGGGGTAGGGGTGGCCGTGGGTGTGGACGGACTCCCATGACCGCCATTTACGTTCCATTAGTGAATTGCACGCCCGCTTCGCCACGATTCTACCGTATTGTGTGTTCATAAGACGAGGTTGTGGGGCGCTGGGCTATTGGAATGAATTGGCGACTGGAGATGACCCTTTTCCGGTAGGGGTACGATCGGTGGTCCTGGCGGACGGCTCGGTCACGTTTGTACTCAAACCCTGGCTAAAATTGAACCCGCATTCATTACAATTTGTTTTATAGTACACACCTTACCTAGTAAGGATTATTACGGAAAAAGTCCGGCGACAAACGGTGCAGGCCTGGGTCCGGCAGCGGCCATTAAGTGGGCACAGGGCCCTCTAAACGTTCGGGCCCGAACTTCTGTCTTTTAGTGATGCGGGGAAGGGCCTTCTGACAGCTTTCGTCGCCCTTTCGCCTGCGACAACCGTATTCGCAATAATAAGTTTTGTACTCAAAAGACGTACTAGCGCACGAAAGCTCCAATCCCGAAATGTCTTCATACCGCGGGGCATTATAGTTGACTTGGACTTCCTCGCATCGCCTCAATGCCACTAATACACCACTGAATTACCATGTATATAACACTATAGATACCACAGCGCGTCCGGCGGCCGTAATACCAACTCTTAGGTTGTTGACGCTTCACCCCGCGGAGCGATGCTCGGCCATTGAGCAGCCCGGACGCACAGAACGTACGGATTACCACCGCCCAGCTCGTTTACACAACATGTGCAAACAGACAATTAAATTACGCGCCCCATCGGTACTGCAAACGCAATACTGAAACGCCTATACGGCGCGCACCCCCCCCCCCCCACGCCCCGCCCGCCCGTCGCTCAGTGAACCCGCCTGGCGAGCCCCCATTTAGCGGTATTTCTTTGGAGGGTAGTCCCCATTGGCCTGGAGGATTGCGGGCAGCACGTCGATGAACAGCCGGTGGGTGGTTGCCTTGGCCCACTCGGGGGTTATGGTTGCCTGAAACAGTTCCCCTAAGCTTTCCGTGTACGGCTCCAGAGAGTCACCCGGGCCGCCCTCGCGGTTGTTGATGAACTGCTGCATCTCGTGCATGAGCCGCGCGTGGCTCGGCTCGATGACGCTATGCATATCCGGGCTGTACGGCGGCAGCTGCGTGTGGGTTTCGGTGTCGATGCCCAGAGAGCCCCACCCGTCCGCCTCGTCACGATAGTTGCCGTGAATGCGGGTGTTGTCCCATGAAAAGATGGGGGGCAACGTCTCGCAGAACTCGTCGTTCCAAACCTTGAGGCACGCCTTGATAAAGTCCTTGAACTCCGCCGCCGTAGGTCCACGGCCGCACGGTCTTGACTAGTGTCAAGGCTTCCTCCACCACTCCCGACGGAAGTTTGCGTGGGCGGCCCTTGCGCTCCGTGTCCTCTACGCTGCCAGTAGCTTGAAATGCAGCGTGCCATTGGGCGCAGAAGCGGGCTGCGTTTGTCGGACGGGGAATCGCCTCACCCCGCAGCTCTGCCTCGTCAAGGTACCTGAGTAAAATCCGGCCAGCTTCAGCGGCCCAGCGCCTTGGAGGCTCAGCCTCCTTATTTTTATTTTTGCGGACCCCGTGAAGCTCATTACGGGCGATGGAGGAAGCTTCTACGGCAAGCGTGCGCACGGGGAGCCATTTCTGGGCGCGTTTGTTGGTGGGGGTGCTACTGACCCGCGGGTCACCAGCGGCCGCCCGCGTCCCACCCCGTGAAGCGAAACCCGGCATGCCGTGCGTGCTGAGCTTCTCCCAGCCTTAGCCGCCGTTCATAGCATTCCCTGCATGGCGTTTCAAAGGAAGGCTGTTGCTCGTCCCAGGGTTTTCAAACAAAATCATCACTAAAAGACAGAAGTTCGGGCTCAAACTGCACACCGTTCCACACCCCCAGGCACTTGACCTGCCTTAACTCCTTTTCTCTATCGAATTTTTTAAATCTGCAAAGCGTGCGTGGCTCCTAGGCTCAATGCGCATCCGTCGTACTGGTCTAACCAACATAAGGCCACAGGGGTGTGCGAGCAAAGCGCCGTACGTGGCCTGAAGCGCAGCCGCAGCTCTTGGCTCTGAGCAGGGCGTTTAGTCCAAGAGACGCTGTTCACGTAGGAGTCCTTTTCTTGCGACGGCGCCCATTGTACATGATTTTTGGGCGGGGCCCCAGCGCGAAGCGCCCAGGGGGGCCCCGCCCTGTAGGATTGCCCATGTCCGTGGGTTCTGGGTTCTGGGTTCACGGTTCTGGGTAATTGGACAAGTGCAGACTTTCGGCCAACGGAAAGGCTGCATACGTAAAAGATTACATTCTTTATTGCACGGTAAATTTATTATTGGAACCCAACATCGCATGAGTACAAACCAGTTTGGCAGTCTCCATGGACCGAGGCCGAGGTCAAACCATCACCTCTCGGCCTATAATTAATTCCAGAAGAGTCATCGTTCCTTAAGGTGGAATTCTGACATGACGGCGTGAAATGAATCTTCGTTTCGGAAACAAACTATGTTTGCATTGCAAACACTCTTCCCGCGACCACACCACAGCAGCTCTGCTTGCCGGTCCGATCGTCTTGACGCATATTGCTATTACAAAGGTTGCAAGGAGCAAACCCTGCTGCCAGGCCTCTGCTGCACTCTCGTCGTCGTCTGTCATTCTATTGGCAAGTCAGCGTGATCTGCGAATAATCCACTCCATGTCTACTGTCAAGCTACTTAAGCCAAGCAATGCGCTCGCGGGAAGAGTTACACAGTGCCGAGACGGAGCGCGATTCCTGCGGCGCCGGCAGGCCTTGCTGACGACTCCGCAAGTAGGAATTTCGGGGATACAGCTCTGGCTACGTATCAGCAGGATTGTAGATTGTCGATTGTCACACTTCATGCCCTCGCCGCTCGCTGCCGAATTGATGCCGTACTTCAATCGATGCGCCCATGCGCCCCGGACGACGCGATTCGCGCGGCGCCGGCAGCGCCGGCAGGCCTTGCTGGCGACTCTGCTAGCAAGTCTGCGTCGGATACTCCTGAAATTTCTCCGACTTAAGAAGTTAAAACACAAACACGCATTCATTCACCTGATTGACGGGGACCTCACTTGCAACGTGGGCCTCCGGCAACCCGCACGCGACTCCGTTCTTTGCTCTCAACCCATTCTCACACCCAACCTAACTTCAGCCAATGCGCTGGCCGGAAGAGTTGCACAGTGCCGAGACGGCGCGCGATGCTAAACATGGGTCGGATTGCTGAAGCCGCAGGCATTTCAGGTATAAAGCTCTGGCTGCCTATCAGCAGGAATGTCGACACTCTCACAGTTGACGCCCTCGCCGCTCGCTTTGGAAATGCCGTATTTCGGTCGATGCGCACATGCGCTCATGCACCCGGCGGGATGACGCGCTTCGCGCGGCGCCGGCAGGCCTTGCTAACGACTCGGCTAGCAGGCATTTCGGGAAACAGCTCTGGCTGTCTATCAGCAGGAATGTCGACACTCTCACACTTCACGCCCTCGCCGCCCTAGCACTCAACTCCACCCGTACGGATTTAGTGGGGCCCCGCCCTTTTTCCGGCTTCAAGGAAGCCGACACCAACCCCTTGTCCCCACATAGCAGCTACTTTTGGTATGCGCGGGAGGCGCTTAGAGCTTTCGGACGCGAAAGGGCTTGCGTTGGCATTTACCCTTAGGCTCAGCATGGGGTAGGGGTGGCCGTGGGTGTGGACGGACTCCCATGACCGCCATTTACGTTCCATTAGTGAATTGCACGCCCGCTTCGCCACGATTCTACCGTATTGTGTGTTCATAAGACGAGGTTGTGGGGCGCTGGGCTATTGGAATGAATTGGCGACTGGAGATGACCCTTTTCCGGTAGGGGTACGATCGGTGGTCCTGGCGGACGGCTCGGTCACGTTTGTACTCAAACCCTGGCTAAAATTGAACCCGCATTCATTACAATTTGTTTTATAGTACACACCTTACCTAGTAAGGATTATTACGGAAAAAGTCCGGCGACAAACGGTGCAGGCCTGGGTCCGGCAGCGGCCATTAAGTGGGCACAGGGCCCTCTAAACGTTCGGGCCCGAACTTCTGTCTTTTAGTGATGCTCCAGCGCTGTTCCCGCGCACATAAAAGGTATTCACATAACTGCTTGGCCTTGTACCGGTTCGGTATATGTGCCCCAGGAGTTGTGGTCACTTAGGGCAGCTATTCATAAGTGGAGCGACATGACCACGCAATTCTCGCCGCCGGGGCCGTCGCCGGGGCCGCCCAGATCCCCGTTGGTCGCCCATATCACAAAAAGCTTATAGATGTTAGCGCCAGTGACTTTCTGGATGTGCTATTTGTGATTGAGCACACTGTTGTGTCGAGACGCTCAACTGTGGACCAAAACAAGCTCCCGTTGTATGCTTGGTACGTTTTGATTTAGGAATGTATAGCTTTAAATGGATGTGCAACAGACGTGGCCCGGCAAGAAGCTTTTGGGGACCCCTTTTGCATGACAAACGCAAGTTTCGCGAATTCAAGTTTTTCACGGGAGATTGGCTGCAATCAACATCGGTATCTAAACCGTAATAGTTTCACAGGTTGCCGCTGCGCGTAGCGCGCTGGCAAGGAAGCTGTTAGCATGGCTCCAGGGCGGCTTCATATATGGGCGGGGTGTCGCGGACGGTGTGCCCGCGAGGCACAGGCTCGCGAGGCTCGCGTGGCTTGAGGAGAGCTATACCACGCACGGCCTTGATGTCCTCTGCTTGTTTAATGCAATCCCGTGCTGCGCGTAATAGCTCAGAGAATTGCGTGGTCCACTTATGAATAGCTCTCTAAGTGACCACAGCTGCTGGGGCACATATAACGAACCGATTCAAGGCCAAGCCGTTATGTGAATACCTTTTATGTGCGCGGGAACAGCGCTGGAGCATGCGTGCCGTACTATTTTCCGAAATAGTACGACCTACAAGCGCACCGGTCCCTCACCATGATTCGGCACTCCCGAATGAGTCTCTCTGCCGGCTAGTTCTGCATAAAGTAAGCATGGATCTTGACAAGGCGCTGCTGCTTCTCGACAAGCATTGGCCGGCCGTGCATCCCCAGACAATTTATTTCGTCGGGTCCGGCATTTCGTTTGAGTGGGCCGGGGACTCAATAGAGTGGGTTGATCAATAGAGTGTGGGGCTTGATGCTATGAGTGGGCCGTGGACTCAATGTTGAGTCTAAAACACCAGACGCAGACTGAGTCCGACATCTTGACGCAAAAGCAGACGCAGGCCTCCTCCTTCGCCACCGCCTCTTTCGCCTCCGCCTCCTCGTCCTCCTCGTCCTCCTCCTCCGGGGCGTTGCGGCAACAGTGCGACCTCCGCCAAAGTCGCGCCACGCGTCCTCTCACGCATCTCCGTCCACGAACCCCGCGCCTGTCCCTAGCTTTTGGGGCCTCATCCAGGCCGGGGCCCCCGCCGGCTACCCGAGCCACCCTCGGCGCGATGTCCGTAACGTACGGCTTTGACGAACGTTCACCGAACATTCAGTGAACGTTCCCCGTGACTGTTCGCTGAACATTCAGTGAACGTTCAGTGAACGTTCAGTCACCAGTCGTTCACGTTGTGAACGGAAACACCCGCCCTTACCGTAAGTAGTGGTGTTTACCTGAGGCACTCGGCAACACAACACAATGTTGCGTTCCCCGGGAAAAGCTGCAGCGATGCCATTACACCGAGTGCACACGCCCTCGACTAGTCCCTTGTGACATTGCCTGAGCTGTTGCACGATTGAGACGCCTTAGCTCATTGGAGCACCATACGTGTTCTGACGCTCCAATCCCTCTATGCCCGGAACACGGCTTTCGGGTCTATGTAGCATGCGCATCAGTCATAGTTTCTTTGCATAAGCTCTCCGTGAACGGCGTTGCCTGGTCTGTCGCATACTGCACGGCAGCTCCAACACCCCCCAACCCCGAGGCCCGACACCACTGCGTTCTCACAATGAAGCAAACTGTAATCGCGGCCGCTTTGTATTCGGTGCATTTAAGTTCGATGTATACGACACAGGGGAGGGTTCGGAGTACCGGTAAGTGAGCTAGCCATCACCGAAAGTTCACGGCTCTTATCCGTGCACCGCGCCACCCGAGCGGTTCCCAGTGGTACCCCTGCACTTCAGCAAGCTGTAAACTGGTGCACCGGACGGGCCTTCATAAAGTGCCCAGATCTGCAGCGCCCACCCAGCAAACGCGCAAGACGGACGTGAGCGTGTGTCACCGATACACACAGGAGTGTCAGCAGAGCCCTCACATTGACAGCGTTCGCCGGACGCGGACCATCCACATCCATGGCATGTAGAGCACACATCTGGGAAGATTGCATTGTAAGATGCACTGCCCGCGCCGGCCAGCAGCCGCGCTAGCTAACACATACCATACGATAAGGTTTCGAAGTCGGGCCGGACAAATGCTACAAGTGGGAGCCCGAGATACGCCCCCAGCTACGCCGCGCATTGAGCGATACATATGAGGGCAACTGTGGAATAGTTATAGTTAGGCACTTGAGAATTTCAGGCACGGTCCAGCGACAAGCGTGAGCGAGAAACGGTAGGGGTCCGCGGGTCAGTGTCTGAGGCTTGCCCTGTGGTTCCCGCTAAGAGACCGAAAACGAAGCCTGAATGGCTCAATGATGAGTGCTATGAGCTTCCGGCGGGCCGTGCGAAATGGGCATCCTGGGCACTTATCAACCCGATTTTACAGGAAGCTGTGATGAGCAGTATGGATTCCTATTGGTTGCAATAGTATGTTGCATATGTGAAACAGTCGAGGTATCAAAAACTTCCGCACAGCTTGAGTTACGCCAGGATTGAAGCGAGATGCACGAGTTCCTATATGATGGCATACGGTTAGTATTAAGAGCAACACCATGCTTAGTAACAGGGACAAGGATAGCCCCATAGCCGCTTATAGACGACCTGCTCACCTGCATGTTAGTGGTGTACGACTCAAATTTTCAATCCCACAGCTAGGCGCAGCTCGGCAAGTAAAGACTTTTTGCCTTCATTGACTTCTTACCTTCTATCTTTTGTAGAATGCAGACCTTCTGGCGTGCAACTAGTCCGAAAGGACGCCTAGGGCACCAATTACTGCCAGTGCAGCATTAGCCTCGCCGGAAAGGGAGCCGATATGGCTGCAACAGCGTTTGTGCTCTTGGAGCCCGATGAGCTTTTCTTTCGCGACGTAAAGTTGTCGCAGGTCGGCAAATGGACGGTTTAGGTCTTGGTTGAAGGACGCGACTGACCGAGGACAAACTCTCGCCTTGCGTGCGCAATTCAGGCCTACTCACAAACTGTGCGCATTACAAATACGCTTCGGGGACCTGTGGAGCTGACTGTGAAGCCTGGCAGCAGCGAACGCTATACGGTCGTGCCCAGCTCCCTCCGGCTCAGAGGGGGAGAGGCGGCGTCGGTGGAGGTCAGGCTAAGAGTTCTGCGCTTCGTGCAGCGGCAGAAGGCTGTGGAGCAGGGGCACAGGGATATCTTCCACATCAAGGTGCGTGCCAACCCCCTATACGAAGAGCAACCGCATGGTTGGCGGCACTTCCCGCGAGCGTCGCAGCCAGCTGGCATGCGCGATTTTGGACCACATTTACATGATGACGCATGCGCCTCTCCCAACCCCGCAGGGCATCCACTTCGACCAGAAATTCCACGCCACGTTCTGGCTTACGCCTGAACTGGAGCAGCCGCAGGCGCCGAAAGCCAAGCCCGGGCCCTCGACAGCTCTTGTCCCCGCCCAGGCCCGCAGCTGGATGCAGGAGACTGGGCCGAGCCCGAACATGTCAGTACAGCACGGTGAACGGGTGCAAATGAAGCGAAGCGCATGGGACTTGCAAAGGGTCATATGTATACTTAAAACAGCGCGGCGACTTCCCAATGTGTCCTACCGTAAATGGCACCGTATGGTCGCGCTGCGCTGTGTCATCGCAGGTCACCTCCCGCGTCGCCCACGCGCCCTCGGAAGGCTTCCGGGAAGAGCGTGAGCTTTGCAGAGCCTGGCAGCCCGCGACCCAGCGGACGAAGCGGCTCCAGCTCTTCCACGTCATCAGCACCCAGCGTCGATGTCGGCGGTCCCGCCTTCCGTGCCGCCGCCGCCGCCGGCGGGGGCGGCGGCAGCCGTAGCTTGGAGTCCTCGCCGCCGCAGCATGTCCGCAACAGCGGTCTGCGCCAGGCGTTGGCAGGCTTGCAGTCCCCTCGCCGGAGCGCCGCCTTCAATGCAATCGAAGCTGGCGCGAAACACATCCAGAATGATGCGCTTGACCGCGCCATTGTGGGAAGTGGTTTGCCGCCTCCGGGGACGACGGCGGAAGCCAGGTTCGGCGCCTCGGCGTCGCGCTGGGGCGTCAATGCCTCGATCGACATCGGACAGCTGACTGCTGCCGTACGGGTCAAAGGGGGCGACGGAGCCGTCAGCTCGTCCCGGGACTGCGGGCCCCCCGCCCTGCAGCTTGACAGCCTGCCACCGCGCGCTCCGTCACGCTCCCTGCCGTCCTCACCCGGAATGGATCATGGACCGGCGGCGGCAGGGCCTGCGTTTGTGGCCGTGTCTCGGTCGGCTCACACGGAGAGCGGCGCGGCTTGCGCGGAGCCTTTCGTGCTCGCCGGCGGCAGGCGATTGCAGTCGGTGGGGTCGCCGGTGGCCATACCTCCGATGCCGCTGGGCGGCTTTGGCACCGCAAACGGAGGGAATTCTTACGCGAGCTCACCTGCAAAGGGCCGTGCAGCGCAGGAGCGGCCTTCTGTGGCTGCCAGCTACCAGCTGCCGCCTAGACAGCAGGAGGAGCTCGATGGGAAGAGCCCAGGGCGCCGTCTGTCGCCTAGCCTGGGTGATGCTGTGGTGGTGGTCGCAATCTCGAGCCCCAGGTACGGAAAACGTCGTGCTCTTTGGCCTTTGTTCGTGGGCCTTGTTGGCATGAGAGTCTCGCCAGGCCTGGCTTGCTTCCGAACGCGTGTGTGTGAACTCGTGCGGGTTGAGACGTCCCGCGTCGGTTTTCACCCTGTAACTGCAGGGCCGCAGCACAAGGGGGTGTTTTCCAGGCCGACGGCAAGGCTGCCAAGCCAACGCAGGTCTCTGCTGCGGGCGCGGGTCTCAGCGACCCCAAAGTCCTTATTGGCGAGTTGCAGCGCCCGCAGCAGCCTAGCGGGAAGCCGTCGTCGCTGTGGCAGGCGGAGCAAGCGGCTGAGGAGGAGCTGCAGTTCCTCGAGGTAAGAACCAAGAGAGCAGGGCAGGCTGGCAGGGTGGACAGGTTTAAACAGCCGTGGCGACCACGGCGCCGCGCACGCACCTGACTTTCGGTATCTGTGCACGTCAGTGGGGGTGAGGTGGCTCAGTTTCTCCGGCTCCAATGGGGCTGGCCGGGGGAACACGTCATCGGCATACGGCCACGTCCTAGGCGGCACACGCGCTCCTGTGCTGCCCTGTCCTGTCCCTGCCTACCTTTCCCGCAAGGCCTCTTCTACCTTTGCCGCCGCTACGCGTCTGCCTCACCCTGCCCTCGCTTGTCAGGATGAGAAGCGCGCGGTCGGCCTGCACCTGGCGCGGGGCAGCCTCGATTCCCTGGGCGCCGAGCTGAACCGGCTCCAGACGCAGTCGTCAAGCCCTGCGCGGGCAAAGGCGGTGTCGTCGCCTTCCATGCTCCGCACAGCTACGGGCTTGCGGTCCCCGACCACGCGCGCCGGCCCGGACGGCGACTGGCAGCAGCAAGAGCGCCACTGGAGCCCGGAGGCGCGGATGCGCCCGGCCGCTCGCGGCCCGCCTGGCGGCGCCGATGCTTGGCGGGAGACCGCGCAGCTTGCGTGGCCGGGGGCCGAACAGAACGGCATCCGCAGCGGCAGGAGTCAGCTGTGGGCGGAGGCCGCCGGCGGCACGTCCCCAGCGCGCGCGCCACTTTCGCAGCGTCCCTGCGGAGGGGCCGCCGGGGGAGCTCCGCCACTCCGGGACCCGGGGAGTGCCGCTCCGCGCAGCCAGGGCGGGCGGGACGCGGACCTTTCCGCTCGACGGGTAAGCTAAGCTTTGCGACCTTGGCCAAGGCCTGGCGTGGGCTGTGTTGTCACGCTCGTGACAGCGGATGGGGCGCCTGGCTGCGCGAGCGACGACGCGCCGCTCCGTCCCTTGCGCCGGTGTCCCGGACTGCCGATCTGCCTGGAAAACGTGTCCGGCATTGGAACGCGCACGCACCGCACCGCGCGGGTGCCTGGGGATTTGTTCGTGATCTCGAGCGCTCACTCCAGCAACGCCGCCCCGCTACGCACCGCGCGCAGGCGCACCAGGACCCGGCGGAGCGCCACTGCGCCCCCCAGCTCCCGAGCAGTACCCACCTGGAGCTGCAGCTGCAGTTGCAGTCCCTGGAGCGGCAGCAGGTGTCCATGCGGCGGACCGTAGAGCAGCAGCAGGAGCTCCTGGGGGACAAGGCCAGTCTGCTGCAGGCGCTGCAGGACCAACTCAAGGTAGGCTGGCAGGGCACGGCAGGGCAGGTTGGTAGGGTGGAAGGGCACGGTTGGTAGGGCAAGGTGCGGTATCGCCTGCAGCGCTGGCTCCGATATGCGTCAGATGGCGCTTTAGAAGCGTCGTGTGGTAAGCCCCAGGTGGCTGGCTTCACCGCATCGGGCTTCTGTGCCTGACTGACTGGTCGGTCAGGACAGGACAGGCGGTCCCAGTGCTGGCGGGCCGGCCATGCGCGTCTCAGCGGCGTGTTTTCAGTGACCGCGCTGCCGACGCATGGATCAGGCCCACCACGCTGCCAGCATGACGAGCTCACGTTTCGGTGCTGCACTGTTCTCCCTGTTGGTTACACCCGCCTGCGCCGCATGAGGCATGACAGCCCGGGAATGCACGTGCCCCTTCTTCCTGCTCTTGACGAATGTGTGTTGCGCGCACGCGTGTGTGGGTGGCAACCCGCAGTCAGCCCAGGCGGAGTTGAAGGCGAAGGGGTCAGCCCGGTCAGGTGGGTGCCTAGGCTACATCGTCCATCGATGACCCGCGGAATGGCCCGTTGCCCCAGCTATACGGTAGCTCCGCGCTGCGCAACGCGGTGCGATGCGGTGCGGTGCGCATTTGGCACCCGCACGCAACAGCTGGAAACGGCACCTCAACCTGGACTGCCCAATCTAGGTTGTGTCCGATGCTGCTCCGATCCATTAGTGCCGCCCCCCGTATTACCGGGTAATGCGGGCATCCGTTGACCGCACGTCGCCCGCGACGCTCACTGCGCGATCCGTGACGCGGCATTCGCAAGCGCGAGATTCGGTGAGACCCTGTGCGGTGCGGTGTGGTCGGGCGCTCCCTTGCCCTTGCCCTTTGCCGCCGCAGAGGCCACAGGATCCGCACAGGCGGCTCAGGAGGAGCGCGCGGCGCTGGCCCGCGAGCGCGACTCCCTGCTGCAGCGCTTGGCGGGCGCGGAGGCGGATCTGGCGTCCAGTCGGGAGGAGGCGGCGGCGCTGCGGCGGCTGCAGCTGGAGCTGCAGTCCCGCCAGCCCGACGTCGCGCGCGCCGTGGAGGCGGCACTCGTGCGGGAGCAGGCTCTGCAGGACGAGCGGAACCGAAAGGTACCGGCGCCGCGCTTGTGCTGTGCTGTGGATGGGTGGAGTGTGGGACGCACACACGGTGGCGGCGGCTGGGTGGGTGAGGCTCTGCCGTAAGCTGCTTTGGGTGGACATTGTGGACATTCCGCAGGGCACTGGACACACACCGCCCCGTATCAGCTGCGCCCGTGTGTGCGCCCGCATGGTGCAAGAGGGTGTGCAAGACTGTGTGCGTGTGCGCGCACCGCGCACCCTGGCGCACCCTGGCGTTAGGGGAAGCGGCAAACGTGGGTGGTCTTGCTCGCCCGTTGGGCCAGGTACCGGCGCATGCAGCAGTCAAATTGACAGGCAGCAGGGGCACCTGGATACCGGTAACCGGTCGCGATCCACCGCGACGCCCGCAGGCGCTGGAGCTGCTGATGAGCAAGGACGCGCGGATTGCGGAGCTGGAGCAGCATGCTGACGCGCTGGGGCAGCAGAACGAGGAGCTCCGCGCGCGCGTGTCGGAGCTGCAGGAGCGAGTCCAGGCGGCCGAAACCCAGGTGGGGCGCCTGCGCCTGCATGCCATGGGGCTCGGCGCTCGGGCGTGCGCGCCTCTTCCACCCACCCGCGTCACAGCCGGCCCAGGCCCGACGCCACGCCCGAAAACTGTCCGAAAACTGTACAAGAGATGAGTCATCGGCAGGACCTCAACAGGCTTACAGCTTTGGGCAGTAGGCTCTGTGCTCTTGAGTAGGGTGTGCTCTTGGCGACGACGCCTGTCCCGCGTCCTGGGGTCTACCGGTCTTTCCCTTGCACCCTTTTCCCACCCGCTTGCGGCGGCACAGGTCATTGGCTTGGTTCAGCAGAAGGAGGCGTTGGTGGAGATGGCGCAACGCGACCGACAGCAGGCCGACAGCATCATCGTAAGTTTTGTACCCGGCCAGGCCAGGGCTGCTCCCTGGATGATGGGTGGCGCCTCACAACTGGACCTCTCCTCGCACCCGAAAAGCTGCAAGTCCTCACGTCCCCCTCCGTCCATTCCAACGCCCCCCTCTGTCCTTTCTTCTTACCCTTTCTGTAAGGCGGATCTGGAATCCCGACTGGCAGCGGGCGACTTCCTAGGCGTGGAGCTGGCGGCGGTGCAGGACCGCGCCGCGCTCGCGGAGGCGCGCGCCGCGGAGGCTGAGCGGCTGCTGGCGGCGGCAGAGGACATTCGGCGCCAGGTGCCGCAGCGCCGTGGGGAGCACCCGGACGCGGCTTTCACAACCGCAGAGGTGAGCGGCTGCCCCTGTACCCGACCGGTACCTGGCCGGCCTTGAGCCGCACCGTCAATCCTTGCAAGGTCTCGTAGAGACGGCTCCCTTGCGGCTTTACGCATCTGCATCCCCTGGCCTGTGCGCCGTGGCCCCCGTATGCCCACGCCCTCAGGAGCTACGAGTCATGTGCGCCGGGTTCCAGGGACAGAATGCCGACGCGATTCACCTCTTGGAGAACACGCACCGCATGCAGGTGAGCTGCCCTGGGCAATGCCGCAACGACGTGGAACACGGGCCTGGCGGTCGGTGCTGCTTGCAAGGGCGCCATGACATGCCATGCCATGACAGCCGGCGCCGCCGCCCGTCGAAGGCGTTATGGAACTGCGTCTGTGTCTGGGAGGGGGTATGCTTCAGACCCAGGCGCGTGTGCAACAGACCTTACCCCAAGAAACGCCTCATCCGAGGAATTGAGCAAAAGCTCCCGTCTGCTGCTGTCGCCTTTGCCTTCGCCGCAGGTTGCCGAGCTGGAGGCCCGAGTCTCCGGGCTGGCACAGGAGCTCTCCCGGTCGCAGAGCCACAGCGCATCGACGGCAGGCGCGGCCAAGGGCCCGGGCGCAGGTAAGGCTGTGTTCCCATGCGCATGGGTTGTGTCGGGCCATCCATCGGAGAGCATGGAGATGCGGTAACGCCGCCCTGGGGCCGCTGGGCGGCTGCCTTGCAAACATCCATCCATTCACGCAGGTGCTCGGCCAGCGGATCCGAAGCCCGCCGCCGATCCTCGCAGCCGAATGGATTTGGAGGCGAAGCTTGACGCTCTGCGGTCGCAGCTGGCGGCTGCCAACCGTCACAGCAGAGGTGGGCGCGCGTGAGCTGTTCCGTCTTGACGTCAGTTGGCCCGGCCTGCCACCACGCGTGCAGGATTAGGGCCTTGGGGCTTGCTCCTGATCTCCGGCGTTCCTACGAAAGCCGATAGCCTAGTGCGGGCGGCGTCCACGGGTCAACTCCTAACCCGCTCCCGCGGGCTCTGTTACCCGCCTGTGCGCGCGCAGAGCGCGCGTGGGAGCAGGTCGAGCTGGATCGCCTGCGGATGTTGGTTTCGGATCGGGACGTGGAGGTCGCGGAGCTGGCGTCGCAGGTGGAGGTGCTCAAGGCGCGCCTCGTTGCGGCCACGGCGGGGACGGGGGCGCAGGGCGCAGCCGCCAAGGGCGCGGCCGCGCCGCCCGCCGCATCGTCGCCGTCGAGGCTTGGAAGGGCGCGGTCTTCAGAGGCCCCTGCGTCCCCGGTTCGGGGCCGACAGAAGCAGCAGCCACAGCAGGCCGGCCGGGGCCGGTCGCGGTCCCTGGAGCGCGATGCGGCATGCGACGTCGACGTCGACTCTCAGGGCGCCCAGGTCGTTGAGGCCATGCGGAGGCAGCTGGCCAAGAGCGAGGCCGCGCTGCGCGCCGCGCAGGAGCGGCTTGCGCTGATGGAGGCGCGCGCCGCGGTGGCGCAGAAGACCGCTGGCAAGGGTGCGTTGTACCACGAGGGGTGAACCACTGCCCCGTCTCGTGTCACATTGCCTGCACCTCCGCATACGTTGGCTCTCAGCTCCACGGGAGGCCTCCTGTGTCTCGCACCAAGCTGCTTTGCGCCCGGCCAGGCACCGGCGCCCTTGACGCGCACCCTCTCGCCCAGTGCCCCCTCTCCGCGAACCACTGGCCCCAATCCCGTATCTCGCGCCTTGTGGATCGCCCCATCGTCCCGCCCACCGATAAACGCACTGTCAAAAGTGTAATGCCCCGGCCCATTTTCGGTTCCGTTCGATCTGTTATGCTCTTGAATCCCCAGGCGAGCAGGAGCTGGAGGCCGCGCAGCGCACGATGGTGGGGTCGGCGCTGGAGCACCAGCGGCTGCAGCAGGAGCTTGACAGCGCCCGCGGTGCAGCCGCCCGGCTGAACAGCCGCATCAGTGACCTGGTGCAGGCCGAGCAGGTAACCGTTTTGCCAGGCGCCAGGTCCCGGGGGGGCGGGG
Source organism: Pleodorina starrii (assembly GCA_030267565.1). Taxonomy (NCBI): domain Eukaryota; kingdom Viridiplantae; phylum Chlorophyta; class Chlorophyceae; order Chlamydomonadales; family Volvocaceae; genus Pleodorina; species Pleodorina starrii. Next base: position 2,362,193 of record BRXU01000007.1, on the reverse strand, counting down.
CTCCCGGCCACACGCCTGCCTGCGGGCACTGCCCCACGGCCTGTGCATCCGTTGAGGGCTGTCGGACCTGAGCAGGGCGCTTTCGTTTTGCGCAGGTAGCCCGTGCTGAGATAGACACCGCCAAGGCGAAGCTCGGGCAGCTTCAGGTGCGCCACCGCAGCAGCTATGGATGGTTTCATGGTTAGCCTTATATTCGTGGGTCGTCCGTCCGTCCGATTGGTCACGTCTGGGTTGATTGGTTCCGAGGTCAGCGTCCCGGCGTGCGGGGATCCCTCACAGCCTCACGCCCTGTTCACTTGCCATCCAGGAGCTCCACACATCCGAAGTTGCCGGCCTCCAGGAGCGTCTCCAGCGCCTTGCGGAGCACTTGGCCGCCACGCAACCCGAGGTAAGCAGCCCAATGTCGCGCCCCACAGCCGCGCCCGTCCTCCGGCGCACCTCCAAGACACGCACGTGGAATGGCCCCTGCCCAACCCACACCCCGGCACGCCCGTGTGCCTTGCAGGTACTGCACGTGCTGCTGGGACAGGAGTACATGGCCGCGCTGTCCCAGAAAGCACCGCTTCCGACGGCCAGCCCCGAAGACAGAGCGCGCGAGCTGGAGGCTACGGGCGCTGCCTCAAGGGACGGGCCGAGCGGCAGTGGCTTTGGCGCCCCCCCGGGCCGGCAGCAGGGTGGCAGGTCCTCCGCCGCCGCGGCGGCGCTCAGCCGCGAGCGGGAGCTTGAGACGGCTGTGGATACGGCGGAGACGGCGGTGGCGGTGATGCAGGACCGCCTGCTGGCCGCGCTCAAGGCGGCGGCGGACGCGGGCGAGGAGGCGGCGCGCGTGCGGCGGGAGGCGGAGTGGGAGCGAGACCGACTGGAGGCTGAGGTGGGGCCCGGCTGGGCTGGACGGGGCTGGGCTGCTGGGCTGGGCTGGGCTGGGCTGGGCGGGACGGGACGGGACGGGACGGGACGGGCTGGGCGGGACGGGACGGGGCGGGGCTGTGTGTGACCTTATGGCCTTCCTCCATGTCAACTCAAGCGTCGCGCCGGTCTTTTAGTCGGTTTCGAGGACGCGCGAGTTCCGCCGGCCCGGGCCCGGCGTCGGGAAGAGGGATGACGGGCCAACCTTGACGACCCCCTCTCGTCACTCCATTGCCCATGGTCGGGAGACGCTCGGGCCACCCGCACCTCCCCCGCCTGCCTGATGCGCGTTGCGGACAGGCTGGATGCCGCAAGAAGCGCGCCATCGTGCAGCGGCGGCCTCCTCTCTGCTCCTGTGCTCCATTTGGCTGCCGTCGAGTCGAGTCGAGTCGTGTTGTTGACTTGTTGTTTCCCGCCCTGCTGCAGCTGCGGACCGCCCGCGAGGAGGGCTCCCTCCGCATCCGCAACCTGGAGGAGGCTGTCGCGCGGCTCAGCGCCCGCGGCGGCGACGCGGCGCAGGCCATGGCGCGCTCGCTGGCGGAGGGCGACGCCGCGACGCGGCGGGAGTGTCGCCTGCGGTCGGAGCTGGCGTTGGCGCAGCAGGCGGCGCAGAGGTCAAACGCGCAGGCGGCGGAGCTCAGGTGGGGGGTAATTAAAACGGCCCGGGACGAGGGAACGCAACGCAGTTACCTGGGATATTACCTGAGGATTACCTGATATCGCCAGCAGAAAGAAAACGAGCGCGCGGTGGGGGCGGCGTGGGGCGGCAAGGGGGGCGACTACCGCCCCCAGCGCCCGTCCCGTCCTTTCCGAGACGCTTGGACAGTCGCTGGGGCAACCGCCCCCGAGGCCCTAGGGGCGAAAACTTCCGAACAGACTACCCGTGTGTGTGTTGGCCAGTGGGATGTGGGGAGCCAAGCGGTGAGCGCGCCGTAGGAAGTGAAGTGTGGTGTGTTTTCCTGGCGCCTCGCAGGCTGCAGCTCCGGGACTGCGAACAAGCCCTGCGGGAGGCTCGTGTCTACGGCGGACTGCTGCTGGAGCTCGGAGGCGCTGGCCCAGCCGATAACGGTAAGGCCTGCCGGCGCCTGCCGCCGCTTGCCGCCACCAGCCGCCGAGTCCCTGCCTTCTCCCGTGGAGAAGGCGGGCGCACCCACCGCGCCGCCGCCCTCCTTAAACCGTGCCTGCGCCTGCATCCTCTTCAGCTCGCCACGTAACGCCATGCTCTGTATACGGTACTGTATGCTTATGAGATGTTTGTTCCATGTCTGGTGCGAGCAGGTGCAGCTTGCGGGCGGGGGAGCCGCGCCGGCGCCGCCTCTGCTGGCGGTCACGGCTCCCTGAGTCATCAGCTGGAGGAGCGGCTGGGGCAGCAAGCCATGGAGCTGGAGAGGCGGCAGCAGGTGCGGGGCGCGCTGCGGGCCGCTGCCCAAGAGCGGCACGGTGCCCCCGGGTGCAGGGCACAGCTTTACCGGTGCACATCACATCACGACCATTGCCCATCCGACTGTGGCAACGTGGGGGCGGAATCAAGAATCCGCAGATCTGCATTCTGTAGTTTGACCGAAGACGCGTATATTTCCTCTGAACGCATTCACGTTTTAGTCGAACTACCAATGTACCAAACCACGCTTCCCACGTATTCTTCTGACGAGGGGAGAGGGTTGCGCTTTCCGCTTTGGCCAGGTCATCGCCCGGTTGGTGGACGTGGCCGAGCGGGCTCAAGCGGATGCGGCGGATCTACAAGCGGAGCTCAACACGCTGAAGCAGGTGTGTGTATGTGTGTGTATGTGTGTGAGTGTGTGTCGTTACAGTATCTGACCGGGCCCTGACGCTGGCCAGGGGCTGCTAACCCAGCCCCGACGTGTGTGTGTGTGTATCTCTGTGCACCACGCCGCGCGCTTCGGCGTCGTGCCGTCAGTGTCCTGCGGATCTCCCGCGCGCGCGCCCGATGTCAACGCGTCCCCTCTCCGCCGTGAGCTCCTGACGAGATGAGAGGTGTTGCGCGTGATTTCAGGCGATGCCCGACCCCAAGCAGCACCTGCACCTGCAGTACGCGGAAGTCCAGCGCCGGTTGGGCGCTACGGAGGCCGAGCTGCGCGTATGCAGGCAGGTTGGCGGGGGGGGGGGGAAGCAGGTGGCCCGTGGGTCTGGCTGGGTTTGCTGCCGCCGCATCGGTCAAGGATGCGGCTGGGTTCGCCTCTCTTTCGAATTGGCCAAGGGTCTGTCTGGCTGGGTTCGCTCCTACGGAGTGGTGGTCAACTGCTGGCAAGCGGGTTGAGGGGGGGAGGGGGTGGCTCCAAGATGTGGCAGCCGCGGGAAAGGAGAGCGGATTCCGTTCCTACAGCGCAAGACGCAAACCACGTTGCGCGGGTCAAAGGCTGTGTAAAAGCGTACTACGTTGAAACCACGCCACTGCACGCTCCCTCCTCCGCCCGCTTTCCGCAGGGACGCCAAATCGTCTTGTGAGCTGGAGCTGCTGCGCCTGCAGCAACAGCTGGGGGAGAAGGCCAGGGAGGTCGACGTCGCGTCGGAGCGCCTGGCGGCGTGCGAGCGGGACGTCGCAGCCAAGGAGGACGCCGCCTCTCGCAAGGCGGTAGAGGTGGGTAAAATGTGGTTGAGGAGCGGGGTTCGGCCCGCCATGCCGGGGTCCAGCCCGTTCCGTTGGTCTTGCTGTCCCGACCAGTGTTGTTAAAATCCACTTTTGAACTCTCCGTCCTGAAGGCAGGGCAACGGTGCTCCCATCCCTGCGATGCGCAGGTTCGTGGCGCGATGAGTAAGGAGGTAGCGCTGCTGAGCCGCCGCGCGGCGGAAGCTCAGCGGGCCGCGGATGACGCGGAGGCGAGGGCGCGGGAGCTCGACACGCAGCTGGGCAACTTGCGGGCGGAGCTTGGGGAAGCACGGGTAAGTCTCTTTCCACCCACCGGGATGCCCCGCGTGTGTCTGTTGGCGCCGGCCGGTTTCCAGGCGAGTGCTGGTGCTGCGCTGCCGCTGCTGCTGCTGCTGCTGCTGCGCAGGCGGAGCTTGAGTCCCAGTCTGCGGAGGTACGGCAGGTGCGTATCAAGAGCCGCGAGGAGAAGCGGGCTGCGGAGGAGGCGGCGCGGCAGGCGAGAAGGTGCGGGGGGCTCGCTGTAGCAGCCGGATTGAAGCCCGTGTACTGCAACCCGGGAGCTAGCCAGGATGCAGGGCACGCGCCGGTCTTGACCCCTAAGCCGCGACTGGATTAATACGGAAAGCTGCGCTGTACCGTGCGGTATGGCCTGGCGCCTGACGCGACGCGCGGGCATGGTACCTGATCCGTGGGTCGTTGGGTGTTGGAATCTGCCCTAGCAGCGCGGCTGTGTGATTGACGCCTGGTGTGGGTTGCTGGTACTGCAGGTCTGCGGAGATGGCGAAGCAGGAGGCCCAGGAGAGGCGCTCGCAGCTGACCATCATGATGGAGACGATTGAGGTACTGCAGGTAAGCCGTGCGTGCCGCGGATGTCCGTCGCTTGCGGATGGGTGTGTCGTCATCGTCATAGCGGATGTGTTGCCGGTCGTGGCGGATGTGTTGCCGGTGCGCCCATAAACCGGCCCCGGACGCGCCTCCACTCTCACGCTGCTGAGTCGAGCTCGCAGGGAAGCATGCCGTGTACTAGCGGTGCTACGAGTGTTGCAATGACTGTTGTCACGTTTCACCTCTGTGGACCTGACCAACCCGTATTCCGCCTGATATGTTGTTGTTGTTGTTGTTCGTCGACCGGCAAAATCCGGGCGCTCCTGCAGGCTGGCAACTCCGGCGAGCGCGAGCAGCGCATCGTGTCGCTGACGGCGCAGCTCTCGGCGCTGATTAGCAGGGAGAGCCTGGCGGAGCAGCGGGCGCAGGGACTGCTGGTAAGTAAGGCGCACGTGCTTTTGCACATACACATACACAGCAGCTCACACGCAAGTCCGTTTTCACACCACACAGCGTTCACCGGACGGGGCAATTGGCTTAGCGTCAGGCTCCTTTGGCGGGGAAAATACTTCTGCAAAGCCCGCTTGTTGGACTGCTTAGGTTTGGGCATGTGACCCACCTCCTGTATGTCGTCCTCGCCCTCCTCTTCAAGCGCGTCTCCTGCCTGCTGGGTGCCCTCCCGGGCGCCATGCCTCCTCCTGCTCAGGCGGACGCCGAGGCCAGCAGCTCCGTCGCCCAGCAGCTGCAGTCGGAGGTTTCGGAGCTGAGCCAGCAGGTGGCGCGGCTGGAGCAACAGCTAGCGGCCGCGACGTCCAACCGGCTGGTACTGGAGGGCGAGCTGGCGGCGGCGAGGTCGGACGTGAGGACCAGGTGCGGTTGTGTGGCGGCGGGTGGCAGATGGCAGATGTATCGCGGTCGCCGCGGCGCGGAAAACGCGAAGGCGTTTGGCAGCTGCAGCCGTGTTCCGGTGGCGCGTTTCCTCGCTGCTGTGTGTGTGTGTGTGTGTGTGTGCCGCTGGGCTTGTGCGGGCGAGCAAGGGGCCTAGCCCCTTGCCAGCGGCGGCGCGCTGCCAGATGCGGCACTTTCCGGATGCTTCCGAATGCTGCCGATGTGCCGGGCGCCTGCGTAGCCTTTTCCATCCATGCTGCACATCAACCAACCCGGGTGTTGTGTCTACGACAACACGACGCTGACGCTTCCTGGTGTTGTGATCTGCACCGCGCTGACACCCGTGCTGGCACCGCACCGCACCGCGCAGGGATGCGGCCGCGCTGCGCGCAGCCCGGGAGCTCGACGACCGGGAGCAGCGGGTGACTTCCCTGGAGGGCGAGGTGGAGGCCCTGCGCAGGGCCCTCAACGAAACACAGTCGCGCCACGCGGAGCAGCTCGCGAGGTGCGCTGCGCGTCGGCGGAGGTCCGTGCCAGGCCTGTGCAAACTTCCGCCCAATCCTGCCGTCTAATGAGGCCGGGCTGTGTGTTTGCTCTTGGGAGGGTGGGTGTTACCGTCGCCCCGTGTCGTTACCATCACGGCCCTGGCGATTGCGCGCACCGCGTTTTCCCGCGTTGCGCAGGGAGCGAGAGGAGGCGGCGGCCGCCACGCGGCAAGCCCGGGCGGAGAGCAGCGCGGCTGCGGCGGCCAGCTCCCAGGCGGTGCGCCTGGAGCGCTTCCAGGTGCGAAGATTGGCACCGGTGATGCGGCCGCTGGCGCGGATCGGAGCGCACCTTAACCCGTGTACTTTCAAACAAATGACTTACAGTGGACCCGAAGGATCGCCGGTGCAGACGGCACCTGTTACTGTCGCAGCCGAAGCCCTCTTGCTACCCTTAACATTTGGCAGCTCTGGCCCCGTCTCCTCTGTCTTCTCTCTTTTCCTTGCACAGGCCTCGTTGGACGAGCTGCTTGCGTTTGTCGAGTCGCGGAGCCAGCAGCAGGCGCCCGCCGTCACAGCCAGCGCTGCGGCCTCAGGCGCCCCGGACGAGCCCTCCACATCCCCCCCGGAGCCAGCCGGCTCCGCTGCCAGCTGGCTCATCAGCACCATGCACCGGCTGAAGGTATACGCGGGCGGCTCACTGGCTGCTGACACCCAAAAACCATGCCGCCCAGCCGCGCCCTGTAACCCGCCCATCCCGCGAGGCGGGGGGATAGGCTCGCTCGCGGTTTGTCAACGTAATGCACAGCAGCCCAATCACTGTCACGCTGGGCTGGCCGGTCGCGTGTGCAGGCGCTCGTCCTGGATTCGGAGCGGGAGTACTTGGCCGCGTCCACCGACGCCCGGCTGTACCGAACGGAGAGCCGCTGGGCCTGGGCACGAGTCCACCGCCTGCAGTGGGCCCTGGAGCAGCGCACGGGCGAGTGGCAGGTTGCGCAGGTACGGTAGGATGCGTGTCTCATATGATGAGGCGCCCCATACGCGGGGGTCTTGGGATGCGCGCAACGGGCGCAAAGGCCCAACCCCAGAAGCCTGCGGTGCCGGCCTGCGGGCCCGTGCAGGTAGGGAGGGTCACGTCGAGTCGGGTTGAGGTCAGGTGCCCAGGAGGCTCCGGAGGGGGGAACTGGCGGTCGGGGGCCCTGGGGCTTGGACACGATCGGGTGGCACCACGATATCCGGCACTGCCCTGGGGCCTGCATGAACGCCGGACGGCGGCGCGCGTGGACGCCCCCAACCACAGAGAGGGAGCAATGGCCAACCCAGCGGCAAGCCCACGGGCACGCGGGTGCTTTACGCTGGCTTGTCAGGGAACGCCTCATTAGCTGCGCTTGCGCGCCCTGCCTGCGCATCTTTGAAAAAAAGGCGCACCATCCGCGTTGCAGCGCCCCTACGCTGAGTTGTGACGCGCGCCTTGTCCTCGTCGCCTTATCGCCTTATCGCGTCTCCGCAGGCGAGGGTGCAGCAGCTGGAGCGCGCCATGGCCCGGCGCAGCGAGGAGGCGGCGGTGCACGCACTGGAGCAGGTCGCGCTGCAGGACAAGCAGGTTTCGGCGCTGAACGAGCGACTGCAGGTGTGCGCTTCCTGCGCGCGCAGCCGCCGCGGGCATTCGCCGCGATTCTGACGCCACCACGCCCTGCATGCTGCTCCCTCTACCCACGCTCTCTTCCCGCGTGTGTGGACGTGCTTGTTCGCGCGCCGGGCATCATGTGCATACACGCCCGTACTGTGGGTCTCAGTTAAGTCCTTGGGCTTACAGCATTGCGCCTGCGGACCGCCCTGCACACGCAGGCTACGACGGCCAAGCTTGTGGTGGCCACGTCTCAGGTGCGACGGCGGCGGCTTGGCGGGGGCAGGGTGTGCTGCGGGGGAGGACCCGCAAGGGCCGCACTTGACTCTGTCCCCATCCGCTCCCTCTCTCTCTCTTTCTGCGGTCCAGGCTGCCGGCGCGGACGCGGCTTTGGCTGCTGCCCGCGCTGCGGCTGCGGCGCTGCAGCGCCAGGCGGTGGCGGCGGGAGCGGAGCGAAAGGACCTGCAGGCCCGGCTTGCGGCGGCGGAAATGGAGGCCGCAGGCTCCACGGAGGTGCGAATGGCTTTGCCGACCAGTCTCAAGGCGCAACCGTAGCTCCTCAACGCGTGGCATGGCAATTTTTCGGTTGGTTTCCACACTGTCAAACCCTTCATGACAGCGGACTCGTGCAGCTTGGGACGGGCACGCCGGCAGACTCGCCTGCATGGCTCGGACAGCCTGGACGGCGCAAGTGCCTTGCCAGGACCCCAAGGATGCCTGCGCTTTGCCGCGAGCGTCATTCTTGGTGCTCGTTCGTTCCTTCGCGTTTTGGCTGTGCAGGCTCTGAATATGGGCGCTGAGGCTGCACTGGCGCAGCGCGATCTGTCCATTCGGCAGTACTTCGACGCCCAGGTCGCCACCCTCGTCGCCAAGCCCGACGTCCGGGATAAGGTCATGACGCTAGCGCGGGAGGTAAGACCCGCGCCAGCTCCATCCCTCCCGCCGATGTCATATGCTCATTGCGGCCCTACCCTCTAGGGACGGGGGGTAGCCGACACCGGTCGGCTGCTGGTCCCGCAGCCGCACGATGTTGTCCAGGGCGGCTTGGCTTACTGCGTCCCGTCTGTAAGCGCCACGCATGGCCCTGCCATGCCACGGCGGCGTGCTCTGTTTTGCAGGTATGCGCGCTCAAGCTGTCCGAGTCGCAGCTGCTGGCGTCGCTGGCGGCGGCCAAGCACCGGGGCGACGCGTCGACGCAGCTGGTCGCAAACCTGCAAGGCGCGCTGCGCGCCGCGGAGGACGCGGCAGAGCAGGCTCTCAGCCAGCAGGTACGGCACGGCGCGGTACAAAAACATGGCACGCAAACTCCCGAATGATTGGAGCCCAGGATCGATAAGATCGGCCTCACCTTGCAGACGTTTTGTGACCTCCTTTTGTTTGTTGTTGTCTGCTGTTTCGCCGCAGAGCGGATGCGCTGCGGACGGCGCCGGCGGGGCTGGAGCTGGTTCCGTGGCTGGCGGGTTGGGCATGGAGGTGGCCCGCCTGTCTGCCCAGCTGGTCGCACAGTCGCATGAGATGTTCCGCCTGCAGGAGGCGGCGCTGCGGTCCAAGCAGGTACGCGGCCTTTTCGTCTTTCCAGGGCGTCTCGCCATGGCGTCTCAGCTGCAATGCACATAACCAGCTGCAGGCCGCCCGACTCTCCCCTCCGGATGAGGCTCTGGTGCCCACCGTAGCGACAGTCACAACAGTGGCTCTGGATGTGCGTCCTTGTCGTCGCTCTAGAGATCGGGGTAGTGATGGGTGGTGGTGACCGACCCATGGTTCATCCATACACGCAGGCCTACGAGCGGCGCGAATCCGACATCGAGGAGCTCCAGGTGAGCACCTCTGGCGGGGACGCTTGGCGGCGTAGCCGCGCTTTCTTGCAGAACACCAGCCGATGGTGGTAGCGGCTTGGGCCAAATGACGACGGACCTCGGTCCTCGGGCTGGCAACCGCCGTAGGGGCCCTCTGGTCCCTGCTTGACGCGTCAACTTCATGGGACCGCCTTTGGGACACCTTGCTCGCCGCAGGCCCAGCTGGCGGCCGCTGATCTGCTGATCACGCAAGCGCGGACGGAGGGCTCCGCCGCTCTGTTTGCGCTGCGGGAGCAGCTCAGCGAGGTGCACGACCAGGACCGGCAGCTGCTGATACGGGAGATCCGGGAGCTGCAGGTAAGGAAGGAAGGAAGGAGCACCATCACCACCACCATGCACCGCCACCACCACCACCACCGCCACCGGGCAGCTGCAGCGCCACCACCAAAACCATAAGCACTAAAACCACAACCATTACCAAGGTTTCTGCTGCGTCTTGCAGGAGCGCCTCACGGCCACGAGGGACCTGGCCTCCAAAGGTGTGGTGGCTGGTCGGGAAGAGGGTAACAACCGCCACGCTGCGGCTGGTGCCCGGCCGGCCAGATCCTTTGCGCAGGACCTCTCGCTCCATTGCTGTGGATTGTTGGTGTGCTGCTGCCGACGGCTTCCCCCCCGTGGTATGTAAAGGAGCACATCACTCCCTGTCCCCCCCCTGTGATGACGCAGACGTGGAGCTCGCGGAACAGCGCATAGCCGAGATCACAACGGCGGCACACACGGAGATCGAGAAGCGGGTTGCGGCGGCCTTGACGGGCCAGGTGCGTGCGTGCGTGTGAGCTCGCGTCCACGTGCGGATAGATGTGCGGACAGGCGCGGACGGCGCTTTCTGCTCTAATCGCAAATCTTCGGATTGGGGATTGGGCATCGCACGGGCAGCGGCCCGCGGAGCTCGTTCCTCAGGACTGAGCGTCCTTAGGCCCCACGACGGTGCGCACGCTGCTTGGACACGTGGATGCCCCCCGCAGGTGGATGCGTCCCGTCTGCACCAGGTGGAAGCCCGGGCCACGTGCGCGGAGAGCAAGGCGGCGTACCTGGAGTCCCAGGTGGAGACGCTGCAGGTGCGCGAAGCCTTTCTGGCCGGAAGCCGGGCCGGGAAACGGACACCCAGGGGCGGCTCCGACGGCTCGTATTCCTGGTATCGTTTGCTGTCACGGCTTGTCCCAGGGCTAGTTACCGTCAACCCTTACTCTTGATGCGCCCGGCCCTGTGAGCATCAACTTGATGATAACGCAAGGTGTGGGAGAAGAGCTGCTGCTTGGCTCGGACTTGGGGCCGCAGCGGCCCATCGCGCCGTTCCTTTTATCGGCTGGCAAGGCGCCTTTCTCCCTCCCTCCCTCCCTCCCTCCCTCCCTCCCTCCCTCCCTCCCTCCCTCCCTCCCTCCCTCCCTCCCTCCCTCCCTCCCTCCCTCCCTCCCTCCCTCCCTCCCTCCCTCCCTCCCTCCCTCCCTCCCTCCCTCCCTCCCTCCCTCCCTCCCTCCCTCCCTCCCTCCCTCCCTCCCTCCCTCCCTCCCTCCCTCCCTCCCTCCCTCCCTCCCTCCCTCCCTCCCTCCCTCCCTCCCTCCCTCCCTCCCTCCCTCCCTCCCTCCCTCCCTCCCTCCCTCCCTCCCTCCCTCCCTCCCTCCCTCCCTCCCTCCCTCCCTCCCTCCCTCCCTCCCTCCCTCCCTCCTCATCATCATCCTCGTCTCCTTAACCCGAACAGGAGGCCCTGACGGCGGCGGAGGCGCAGGTGAGGGAGCTGGAGGACCTTCGCGACGTGACGGGCGCGGCGGTGGCCTCCCTGGAGGCGACGCTGGCGCGGATCGAAAGGACAGCGGTCACGTCCTCGGCGGGGAGCGCCACGGGGGCGGCGGCATTCAGCGGCCGGGGCAGTGGCGCGCTTTCCGGAGGAGCACGCCGCGTGCCCGTGTCGGGCAGCTGGGGGTAAGAAAAAAGAGCTTGGGGTAGGTCATTGGCTTATTATTAACATGTTGGTGGCCGGAATATGTCGAGGGACGTCGCAACGGGCTTTGTGGCTTTGCGTGTGGTGGGTGTACTGCTGAGCGCAAGCCAAGTCGCGCCCATGTGTCCAGAGCTCAACCCGCTTGCGCTTTGCCTGCCTGCCTGCTGCCTCGCAGGTCCCTGCAGGTGGCCGCCAGCAGCGCGCTCCCCTCGCAGGCGAGCTCGGGGTCGGTCGCCGGGGCCGAGCCGGTGCCCCAGGGCCTGGCGGGTCTGTCCCGTGAGATCATGCGTGCCAAGATGGCCGAGGCGGAGGCGGTGCGGAAGATGCGTGCAGCTGCGAGGTGAGTCACGCGCGCAGTGCACCCAAGGGTTCGAGCGCATGTGCCTTGACAGGGCCCCGTTGTTTTGGTCTACATCCTCGCTCACTTACCTCTGGTGGTGACTTTGGGGACCCGTTGCCGCTCTTATAATCGAGGAGTACATGGCGCGCCGCAGAGTACCGTAGTAGCACCGGGAGCAGTCCGGTTTGGCTCCGCGTCGAATGCAGCATCCGACGACCGCGGTGGCCCCGCGGCTGCCCGCTCTTGTAGGAGCGAGGTGGAGTTGCGGCAGAAACTGCTGCAGCGCGAGCAGCGCATCTCAGAGCTGAAGGACCAGCTGGCGGCCAAGGGGCGCTCCGTGGAGGAGCTGAAGCGCAGCGGTGCATCCTTCGCTGGCGGAAGCGCCGCCAAGCCGGCGTTCCGCAGCCGCTCGCCGTCTCCCGTGAGGGTGCGTGGGCAGAGGAGGGGCCCGTCCATGGACGCTGGTTACCATGGCGACAATCTAGCCACGCCGGTTACCATGGCAGCGTGTGCAAAATCATGGCGACGATTTAGGCACCCCTGACTATTGCGCGCGGCAATGCCGCCATCTGACGGCGGCGGTTTCATATTCTGGGTTTGGGGGGTTGTCCTGTTTCGCTGCTAACGCTGCGGTGCGCAGATGGCAGCAGCCATTGGCCAGCCCCTCGCAACAAGCCGCAACTGAAGGTGCCTCTCCTCCCTGCGCTTCCCCGCAGGGCTCCGTGCCGAGCGCAGTCGCGCGCCCCGGTGCGGCGGCCGCGCCGCGGCGGCTCGCCGCCGCCGACCCGGCCGCGGCGGCTGCGGACGCGGCTGCCGACGCCGAGTACCTGGCGGAGCAGGTGGCGCAGCTGCGTGTGGACGTCGCGAAGCGCCAGGCGGAGATTGAGCGGCTCCAGTGTAAGACCTTCTAGCCGCAGCGGCCCATGTTGCCTGGAAGGATGATGGAACTGATGATGAAGGGGATAAAAAGAAGATACCGCAGCGGAGATGATGAGGGGGAAGTCAGCAGGTCCCGCTAGTGTCCGTCGCCAGGGCAGATGATGACAGAAACAGGGGTGGCGGCTTGAGTACATGTACAGGGATGTCTGCCTCCGGCTCCCGGATGCTGCTACCGGAGTTCAGCAACAGGTTGAAGAGAGTTGAGGCTTTGTGGCCTGTGCGCGTTTGCCGATGGTGGTGCAGGCGCCTTGGCGGAGGCGAACGCTGCAGCGGTGGTGCGCATCGAGGCCCCACGGCCCCCGGCGGCGCCGGCCAAGCCGGGCGGCCAGGCCGGCAGCGCGTCTGTGGACAGGCTCAAGGTAAGAAAGAGGGCGGAGGAATTCGCCGGGGAAGCCGCCGAGAGCGAAGGGAACACTCATTGGGGGCGGCCTCCCAGTACGCTCGACCGCCTGGATCTGCCGAGCCCAGTTTCGCAATACCTGCGCTTGCAACCAAGCTGTTATGCCTGCGTGTTACGCTGCACCCATCGCCAATCCTTCCTAGTTAGTTCCAGACCGCATGTGGCACCCACGTCACCATAACGATGTGTGTCCGTTGCCTGTGCGTCGTGTTCCTTTTCTCCCTGCGTCCAGGACCAACTCGCCACGGCGAACGCGGAGATCGCCTCCGCGCTCAGCACGGCCAACAGCCTCCTGATCCGCCTGCACCACCAGGGTGCGCCCGTCAGCGGCCTGGTCGCCGGTGCGGCCACAGCAAGGCGGGCCGGCAGCCCGGCGCGGCGCGCCGCCTCCGCGCCCGGCGCGGCGCCCGCTGGCGGCTCCACCGATTCGGCGCTGGCGCCCGGGACGCTTTCGGGAGTCATGCAGCAACTGGCCTCCGCGCTGCAGGCCATCAGGGCGGGCCCCAGAGTGGGGCCGGCGTTGCCGGCAGGTGCGGGCGTGAGGCTGACGTGAGGGCGCAAGGGGGCCGGGGCACGGCACAGATCCTGGTCCCAGTGTGAAACGAATTTGCTCTGGACGGTCAGAGTATCTCAACGCCGCCGAACAGCCCGATTGAAAGTGATACCCACTCTGTGCGTGGTTATGCTGGACGTGTGCTTGGTAGCTTGGAGGAGCGTGTCATTAGCCAACGGTCATCGGTGCATCCCCTGCAGGGCCCACCAGGGCAGGAGGCAGCCCCGGCAAGGACACCAGCTCACGCGGCGAGTCGTCGCCGACGAAATCGTCAGCCAGCCGGCGGGACGCCAGCGGCACTGCGGGCGGCTCGCCGACCCGGTCCTCGAGCTCGGGGGCGGGCGTGTTTGAGGAGCTGCAGCGGCTCAGGGAGGAGCACCGCGTGTTGGCGCAGCAGCGCGAGGACGTGGGCTTCAGGTGCAGTCACCTGGAGGGAGAGCTGCAGCGCTGCAAGGAGCTGATGCAGCGGCTGCAGGCGGCAGCCGCCAAGGACGGCGACGTGGGGCGGCGACACGCGGACCAGGTCGGCTGGCTGCGTCAGCGCAAACGCACGTTCACACGCTGTTCCATCCCCTTGTTCCTTGGACCTAATGACCTAATGGCACAGACATGCCTCAAGTCTTGGATTCAGCGTTGAGGGGCAGGCAAGCCGTGCCTGGCGCGCCATGCGACTTTCCCCCGCCGTGTCTCCACGCGTGCCATTTTTTCGATGTTGCGTGTGGGCACCGGTGCTCCGCAGGCCGCCAGCAGGATGGCGGGTGCCGCGCAGCTGTCCAGGATCCTGGAGGGCAGCATCGCGGCGCTCCAAGCGCTGTGCGACCGGATGCAGGCGGCAGCCGCGCCGACACCGCAAGCGGCACAGGCGGACCAGGTCCACCAGGTGCGTCGCGAACCCGCACACAGCGCACAGCGCCGACGGGCACAGCCCCCGCTACCCGGATTGTGTCCGGAGGTCGCAGTCTTGGCGCAATTAACGGCGCACCGGCTTTGCCCTTCTTGGCCTTGCTTTGCATCCCGGTTTCTCGCCGCTGCCGTGCCTTTCTTGAGGTTGTTATTACTGGGTGGCCGCCCCTGCTTCCGGTTGGTTTGTTCCGCCGGCCGCAGAGTCTGGACCGGCTGGTTTCGGAGCTGGCGACCATGGACACCACCGTGGGGCTGCTCAGGGCGGAGTTGGGCAGCGCGGCGCAGGCAAGTCCGCAAAAGCCCAACCCTGGCCTACGATAATGATGTGCACTTTGGTTGGGGTCCGCGTCCCTGAGCTGGGTTGAGACTGAGAGGCTGGGTTAGGCCGATCCACCTTCCAGGCCAGTGCTCTGAACCGCGACGGACAGTCAAGCCAGGGGGTTACCTGACCTGACGTGGGATATGTGCATATGTCCCGTTTCCCCTGCCCGCGGGTTCCCCGCCTCCAGGACTTGCCGCCAGGGCAAACCCGACAAGGCGACCTCTCCAACGTGACCAGCACGCCGACGCCGGCGACCTCCTGCCTGAGCTACAACCCCCCGTCTGACGGCACGCTGCCGTCCCAGGGCGGAGGTACGTCCCCCCATTGAGGCGTTAATGGGGGCGGGCGGGGTGCACGGACCGCGCGGGGAGCTGTGTGCCGCGCGCAGTGCGGCTTCCTCGTGTTCCATGACCCTGCGCATGCTGCGACGCGCTGGGCCTCCGGAGGACGCTGACGCTGACGTGCTGGGCCCGCTAGATCCGCATGGAAACAACTCCACGCAAGAAGGGGGGATTGGGGGAGGCCAGATGCTGGGCTGGGGGTGGGTCAAGGGTGGAGGGGGAGGGGGGCTCATGGGCTCATGGGCCGGTGCGTGCGTTGGGATGCCGACCGTATCGGTATCTGGACACTCGCCATTGCACCCCATCCCGCCCCATCCCATCCTATCCCGCTTCGGCCGATCTTGCCCTCCTTGTGGATCGCTGATCGGTTTGGCAGGGCTGGCCAGCTCCCAGTCCGTGATAGCGCAGGCCCCGTCGTCATCGTCGGCGCATGGCACGGCGGCCTGCGCGACGCCCTCCTCCGACCCGGCACCGCCTCCCTGGCTGAGCTGGGAGTCCTCCTGCACCGGTCCGTCTGTGCGCGAGGGGCCCAAGGCGGCGGAGCCATCAGCCAGGGCGGCCGCCGACTCGTCGTCCTGCGGTGGGGACACGGCGCCGCGCTTGGACGCCAGCTCCGACCGCAGCGGGAGCTTGCAAACGGAGCAGCACCCGTCCGGAAGCAGCGTCGGCAGCCGCCCTAGCGGGCCGCAGGGGCTGCCGCCGTCCGCGAGTCAGGGCGGCACCACGTCGTCGTCGCAGCCTGACGCCGCGGGGCCCGCAGGTGAGGTCTCTCAAGACGGCGCAACGGCTTGCTGCCTGGCTGGATGCGCTCCCGCATATCAGGTCTTCTTGAGGTTTCGATGCCAACACTCCCGTTAGCACGCCAGTCTTGACTATGTGACTATGTCATGCCAGCTGCTCTGCACTCATCATGAAGTTCGCACACCGGAATGAGGCGTTTCTCGGTGGAAGCCGGAGGATCACCGGTGCACCCGCCTGCTGTCGTCGTTTTCACCCCCACCGTGCGCTTGGCATGCGCAGGCGTGTCGCACGCCCAGGCCGTCGCCCTCGCCACGGCGGCTGCAAAGCACAAGGCCCGCGCTGACAAGTGGAAGCAGCGCAGCAAGGAGCTGGGGGCGCAGCTGTCGCTGCTCAACGCGTCCGCGGCGGCGCGCGAGGCGGCCGCGTCGGAGCGCCAGCTGGCGTCAACGCAACAGCTCGAGGAAGAGCTGCGCACGTGGCGCGCCGAGGCGGCGAGGTACTGACTGCGTGCGTGTTGTTGCGCTCGCCGCACCCCCCTGTGTCTCGCCCTGCGCCAAGGCCAGCGAACCCAACGGTCCTCTCCCCATTCTTCATCTTGGTCTGGCTGCACAGAAGGAGCAGTGCAGTGTATCTTGACCGAATCCGCAGGACAGTAGAATAGAATACCCCAATTATGATGATGTTTGTATGTCCCGACACAGCCCTGGCCGCCGCCACCCAAGGACCTGTGCGCCCGTGTATGTCCCGTAGACTTGGGGCCGCGTAGACTTGGGACCGCTTAGGCTCTGGGTTCCTGAGGCCTGCCGGTGCCGGCTCGCACTCCCTGCTGCCGGGGGTGTGCTCTGCACGTCTGCAGGCTGAGCGCGGAGCTGTCTGGTGCGGAGGCCGCCCGCAGGGAGCTGGATGCCGCGCACCAGGGCAGCGGCCACGAGGCACACGCGCTGCTGGCCGGGGCCGCTGAGGCGGCGGCGCGCGCCGCGGCGCTACAGCACCAGCTCGACTCGGAGCGGGCCAGGGCGGCGGCGGAGCTGGCGTCGCACCAGGAGGAAGCGGCGGCGCTCAAGGTCAGTCAGTCGGCTCGGCTCTATTCGGGGTGCCATAACCGTAGTCGGTGCGATGTCGGCGTGGCGTGCGCCGGTTTGGATGGGCACACGTCGCAGGGCATGGAGTCCGTGGAATCTCGGTCGTTGCGTCATTCGTACACTTTGTCCGTCTGTCCACTGTTGGGGCTGGGCCGTGGTTGCAGGCCGCCGTGGCGCAGGAGAAGGGCGAGCGGGCGCGGCTGCTGGTGTCGCTGCGGGAGAGCCACAGCAGCACGGCGCAGGTGAGGCAGGAGGGGCCGTGCACGGACCGAGCACCGCCTCCAGAGGCGTTAGGGGTCGGAATCACTTGTGCCGAGGTGTCCCTTGAATGAACCGTGTTACGGGGTACCCAAAAGGATGTCCGGCGCATACCGCCGTGACTGCCACCCTCCCCTGCCGGGCGGCACTTGTTTCGGCAACACGGGCTGGAGCCGTTTCGCGCCTGGCCGTGCGGTGTGTGCTGTTTAGGAAGTAACCCCGCGCTTCTTTGGTTATACTGCGCAGCGACTTGCGTTGGCAACGTATGTCGGTATGTGTGTGCGTGTGCGTGTGTTCGCCCCGCAGAGCAGCGACTCCAGTGAAGGACGGTTCAGGACGGAGTCGCTTCAGGTGGGTGCCACGTCCCAACGCTGGTGGGGACCAGGGGGCGCAAGCTGCTAACCCATCGGCCGCGCCCCCCGTGTACTACTTCCTCCGACCATTGGTCCTGTGCGCTTGTGGACTTCTTGAATTTGACCCTGTACCTCGTCGCGATACGCAGGCGCATGCTGCAACCGCCGCCGCCCGCGCCACTGCGGAGCGCGCGGAGGAGCGCGCGGAAGCCTGGCGAGCCGAGGCCGAGTCGCTGAGGCAGAGGCTGCAGCAAGCCGAACGGGTAGGCAGGCTGCGGCGAGCGGCCCCGGGCTCGAGTTGCGCCGCGCTACGTCACGGCGTGGCATCCTAAGGCGGCAGGCGGGTGTAACACTCTCCATATAGTCCGTCATCCCGCTTACTTACTCCGTCATCCTGCTTCCGTCATCCCGTCCGCATACGTCATACCGCTTACTTGACGCACTTTGCACCTGGCCAACGTCCGGCATTCCCTGCGCCAGGGACGGGCGAATCTCATCGTGAGCCTGGAGGGCCGCCTCGCGGCGGCGGAGCGGCGAGCCGCCGAGTGCGGTGCACGGGCGGCGGAGCGCGCCGAGGCGCTATCTTCCCAGCTGGCGGAGGCGGAGGCCCGGGCGGCGCCGCGCTTTGTGGAGGCCAAGCTGCAAGAGTTCGAGTTGCTGCTGGCCAGCGTGCAGGTGTGGTTTCGGAGGATGGAGCGGTAATGGCAATCTGTGCAAGGGCGGCGGCCATGTAAGGGCCTTGGAGCCGTGCTTCTCAACGTGCGTGTCAGGCCATGCGTGTTTGTAGAGTGGCCGCGGTGAAAGGGAATTTCGGATCACATGGCCTCAGGAAACTGCACACAAACCCCGGCGGCCGCGGCGGCGGCTGGTATCTGCATGCTGTGCTGTGCTGTTTTGGGAGCCGCGGCGTCGCGGACACGCTCCCGGAACCTTGGGACGGTCTCCAGCGGTGACCCCATGAACCGCGTGGCCTGGTGGCCTGGTCTTCCCTCACTTGACAGGCCCACCACGAGGCTGAGCGCCAGTCGGCGATGAGCGGCATCCGCGTGGGCCGCTGGGACGCACTGACGCGGATCGCCCGGTACCGGGAGGCCATCAGGGAGCTGCAGGTGAGAAGGAGCGGGTGCCTTGCGCCGCGTGTAGGGCGCGAGAGTTACAATGAGGGACCACTAGGTTCCTGCGCTGGCGCATTCTGAGTCAACTCAGAACCTCACGGGCCTGCCGACTGCCGACTGCAGACCTGCGTGTAGGGCGCGGACAGGAGGGGCGGACGGGCCACGGGGCGGACGGCGAGAGAACAAACAGCAGGGGCGGAGGGGTGGCATGGTGGCGGCTTGGCATGGTCGGCACTCGTTTGCTCTGCTGTGCAAAGTTTGGCGTGCTGGCTTCCCATCGCGCTGTCTCTCTTGGTGTACCGTATCAAGGCAAGAGCTGCCCTCGGCGTGTCACGGCGCGTGGCAGCCGGTGGCAGCAGCCATGCCGGAGGTCCGGGCTGGGCACAAGCCCATCACATGTCGCATCACATATCAGCCGCCTACTCAAGCGTGCCACTGCTGCCCGCCTGCCTGCCTGCCCGCCTGCCCGCCTGCCCGCCTGCCGCCCCGTGCTCGCAGGCTGACTTGAGGGCCCGGGAGGCCGAGTGGGAGGAGGAGAGGGCCGAGCTGCAGGTGCGGCGAGGACCGCATGCGTAGGGTTGCGCCTATGTCCTTTCCAAAGACATCTTTCTCATCTCTAATCATGTTGCATGTGCGCATTGCGGCATCTGCGGGTCTGCTGTGGGTGCCATCGTGTCCGGCAACAGCGCCCTCCCCCGTCAGTCCCCCGTCATCGGGTTTCAGGTACAGTCAGGGTTTGCCCTGAGCCGTACGCCCCTTCGGGTACAGTTAGGTGCCCTACGCCCCTTCCTTCCCACGCCCTTCCCACGTCCTACGCCCCTTCCTTCCCACGCCCTTCCCACGTCCTTCCCACGCCCCATCAGGCTGCAGCGAGCTCGGCGGCTCGCCGCAGCGAGGCAGTTGCAGCCGACCTGGAGGAGCTGCGGCGGCAGACAGTGGACCTCCAGGCGGCTGTGGAGGAGGACAGGCAGCAGCTCACGACACGCCACGCGGCGCACGTGCAGGTAACGGTAGCGATTGCACGGGTCGGCGTACCGTGGAGCCCTCCCTGCCCACCTGGTGCCCCCTCGCCATGCGAAAGAGCGCCAGGGAAGGAGCGAGCCCTCATGAGGTCGTCAGCGCGATCCGTGGGTGCGTTGATAGGGCTAGCCGGCACGGGCGCCGGACGGCCGCCTTAAAGCGTCGACCGTCCGGCCACCGATCGTGTCCCCGGTGGGGTACCTAGAAGCTGGACTTGCGTGACCAGATGGGACGAAAGACCCAGCGCCCCTCAGCACGTCGCAACAGCAACACCTCACCCCGTCGTCTCGATTCCACGCACACCGAGACTTGGGCGGTATTGGACAACCTCCTGCGCCCGCAGGACCTGCAGCGGCAGATCGAGCAGGAACGGCGCCGCTGCGCAGAGCAGGCCGCTGCCAAGGCCGAGGCGGCGGTGGCGGTGGCGGTGGCGGTGTCGGCGAACGAGCGCTCCTCCGAGGAAAAGGCCGCGGCGCGGCTGGTCGCGCTGGAGAGCGACTGCAGCCGCCGGGTGGCGCAGGCGGAGTCGGCTCGCGGCGAGCTGGTGCGCGAGCTGGAGCTGGTGCAGGCGCAGTTCAGGTGCGGCCTGGTTGGCGGCACACCACACATACACATACGGTGTGACGGGTTGCAGGGGCTCAACTGCGCACCACACGCATGCGGTGTGACGGGTCTGGGGGCGGGGGACGGGGTTGCGGCGCGGCCGCCGAACATGGGACGGTGCAAGGCGCACGTGAAGGAGCCTTACCGTAGGAGCCAACACTGGTTGCCGTGGGCCGATGTGGGCGTGCCGCTGAAGGTGAAGGGGGCTCCACGTCTCACCCTCCTTGATGCCCCTAACTTCGCCACGTTGTTCGCCCCGGGGGATGTGGGCCTCTTATGGGACCTCTGCAGCCAGTACCAGGCACAGAAGGCGGCCGAGGTGGCGAGTCTGGAGCGGCGCATCCATGCCTACATCGACGGCGGTGGTGCCGGGATCCTCGGCGGACTGGCGAGCCGACACACCTCCGCTGGCGGCCACTCCGCGGCCGGCAGCAGCGACAGCGGCACCTTGACCGCGTCAAGACGCAGCGGCGGCGGCGCCGCCGGGCACCACCACCGCAGCCTGCGCCGGCCCGGCGCTGCGGGGTCCTTCGCCGCCAGGCGTCGCGGCAGAAGCTCCGGCAGCGCCGGAGGCGCCGCCGCAGACTCGACCGTTGCCGCGGCGGCGGCGGCGGCGGCTGCAGCGCTGACCGTTGGCGGACCGTTGGCGGCGGCAGCTGGCCAGCAGTCGATGGCGCCGTCGGCGTCGCAGGTGGTGGCGCTCGCGCGCGCGTCGGAGGCGCTGGCGGCGGCGCAGCGGGAGGCGGCGTTTGAGCGGTCGCTGCGCGGGCGTGCGGAGGGTCAGGCGGGGCTGCTGCGCGGCGCCATGGCGCGGCTGCGGGCCAAGCTGAAGGCGGTGTCGGAACAGCTGGCGGAGGTCCGCGCGCGGGCCATCCCAGCGGTAAGGAATCACCGGAGGACCCCATCGATCGATCGATCTGTACTCCGGCCCCCTGACACTTGGCACGCGGGCTGATAGGGTGTAGCTGATTCCATCGTGCGCATTGCGACACCGGCTAGTAGGGCGTGTGGGAGCTGGGCTTGTGGGACATCCACACGACCGCAGCACGACCGCCATTCCAAAATTCCGCGTGCGCTACGGTATATGCGTAATGCCGGAGGAGGGCTTTGGTCTGGGGTCTGGGGTCTCGCCGCCTGCACACAGCCGCCGCTGCCGAGTGTCGACTCATGGGACGGGGCTGCGCACGTATGCGAATGCGGATGGGGATGCGGTGGCCCGCAGGAGGAGCACCGGCAGCTGCAGGCGGAGCTGGCCGCCTGCCGGGAGCAGCTCAAGGGGGCGAGGGCGGAGAACGCGAGGCGGCAGAAGGCGCTGCAGGCGCTGCAGGTGCGGTGCAGGGTGACGGGACGCGTGGGCGCGGGCGCGGGCGTTTGGGGGTTGCCTGCCCAGCCGCCCCCGTGCTCCGTCTTGGGCAAGGGCCCAAGGGGGCGCGCGGACGCTCGGGATGCAGATCACACGGTATAAACGGTACAACGTCCCTGTACCCACGATTGGCCAGTCCTCTCTCAACGGCTCCTCGCTCTGCCCCTTGCTGCTCCCCCTCTGTCAGTTCCCTTCCTCCCTCCGCCTCCTAGCATTGTTTTGCTCCCTGCCCCGCCGCGCTCACTCCCTCTCCCCCTGCCAGAGCCTCGCAATGGCGCAGCCGGGTTCCACAGTTCAGTCCATGGACGCCACAATGGGAGGCGGCCCCTCGGCAGCCCTCCCGACCGCCGCCATGCGTGCGCGCACGAACCGCTTCGCGACCGCACCGGCGGCCGGACCCACGGGTCCGTCGCTGCGCGCCTCCTTCTCCAGCAGCGGAGCCCCCGCCGGCCTGGGCTCCGGAACCAGCGGCGGCGGCCTGGGCGCCCCCATCCCGCCGCCGCACGGCTATGGTACCTTCCCTCATGAGCACATGGAGGAAATGAACCTGAACGTGCGGCTGGCGCCGGCAGGACAGGGTCAGGGACAGGGACAGGGTCATGGCGCCTTAGGGTGTGGTGGTGAGGACGATCCGCTGCAGGCGGCGCTCGAGGCGGCCACCGCCAACGCCCGCGCGGCCACGTGTGCCCTGGAGGCGGAGCGGGAGGCGCGGCAGGGCGTCGAGGCGAAGCTTCGGGAGGCCAAGGCCGCGGTGGAGCGGAAGGCCGCGCTGGTCAGGTGAGGCGAGCGCGCGTGTGTGATGGGTGAGGGGAGGGTGAGGGAACGGCGGGCGCATGATATGGGGTTTACCTTCTTGACGCGGTCCCTGAGTTGCCGCAGCCCTAAGGCATGCCGTGCCGCGCCACGTGTCCCCGAGCAGGGACCTGAAGCGCCGGGTGGAGGAGCTGGAGGCGCTGACTCAGAAGCAGGCGCTGGCCGCCGCGGAGGAGGCCGGCGCCGAGGCGCGCGCGCGCTCCCTGGCGGCGGCGCTGGCGCGCAAGGACTCGTTGGTGAAGGAGCTGCGGGAGCGGCTGGAGGCGTCGCAGGCGTCGCTGGCGGCCGGCAGCGCCGCTGCGGAGGCGGGCGGCGAGGAGCTGGAGGCGCTGCGGCGGAGCAGCGGACGGCTGCGGACGGAGCTGGCCAAGCGGGAGGCGGCGCTGCGGGCGGCCCTGTCTGACCTGGACAAGGTACGGTGGTCCGGGAAGCGGATAAGCGAGTCCTTAGCTCAATGTTGGCGTGTTGGTGGTGGGGGTGGTTGGATCGGGGCGTTGGAGTCGGGGAGGTAGGCGGGGGGTCACGGCGACGCCGTCCACCTTGACACCAAGAGTTCTTGCGGTTTACAATTTCTGCCTCATTGTATGTCCTTGTGCAAGTGCAGAAGCGTTGTCGTGCTGTACGTTTCAATGGCGGCCCGCCGCATGCTGCTGCCCGCACCCAACTCTGCCCGCCGCAACCCCCAAACGCCGTCAAACATGGCCCCGCAGGAGCGCACCCATCTGTCTGGCGCCACCAAGCAGCTGGACCTCATGACCCGGCGCGAGGCGGCGGCGCGGCGCCAGGCGGCGGCCGCAGGCGGCGCGTTGCGCCGCCGCGCGGGCGACCTTTTGGAAGCGCTGCGCAGCATGTCACGCGTGCTGCTACAGGCCGTAGCGGCCATGGACGTCGCAGCGGACCGCCTGACGGCGCACCCGCACCCAGCCGCCGCCGCGGCGACGGGAGGGCCCGCAGCAGCACCGCCGGGCGCCGCCGCGGCGGCGGCGGCCGCCGCCGGCATGTCTGCCCTGGACATCTCCCAGCTGACCAGCTTGTCCGTTGAGGACGTACGGCACCTGCTGGGCCCCGACGCGGGGGACCTGGCGTGCATGTTGGGGCTGCAGGACCAGCAGCACCACGCAGCGGCTGCGGCTATGGGGCGGTCCGCCGCCGCGGCGGCATCGCTGGAGGCGGCACGGCGGGTGGGGGAGCTGCTGGCGGCGCTGGAAGCGGCGGCCGCGGAACAGGGGCCGACAGCGCCATCGGGCGCGGAGGGAACGGTGAGGAGGGCGCCTGCCGTTTTCATGGAACTGCGCTGCGCCAGTCAAGCAAAGACCGATGCCTTGGTCTGGTGCCGTTGGCCGTTGAGATTGCGTTTCGCGGTTCATGCGGGCATTGGATGTGCCGTCCCATGCATATGCACATTTGCCAGGCCCGCCTCTTGCCTCAAGCCTGGGCCGCCGGGGTAGTGCTCACAGAGCCTCCCTGTGTGCCATTAAATGTGTTCATGTTGTTTTTAGCCAAACTGTACTTGTTTCCGCCGCGCTCGCAGGACCTGTCGAGGGACGTGGACGAGGGCCAGAGCGAGGCGGACCAGCTCCGAGACCAGCTGCTGGCGGCGGTGGCGGAGGCCGCCGATCCGGCCGCGGCCGCCGCGGCTGTCCTCAGCAGCCGGGGCAGCCGGTCAGGCGTCAACGCCGTGTCTGCCAGCATCGAGGGCCATGGCTCCAAGTCGCGAGGAGTGACGCGTCGTGCAAGTGGCCTTGGTCGCACTGCTGGGCCCGGCACGGCGGCGGCGGGTGGCGCTGCTGGGAACGACCCGTGGGACAGTCGCACGTTGCTGATGCTGGTGGAGGAGGTTCAGGCGGAGGCTCAGCGCGCCGAGTCGGAGCTGGCGATGGCGCTGAGAGGCGCTGGCGCGTTGTGAGGCGACGTATGTGAGAGGGTGGTGTTGCATGATCGCGATGCTGTACACCTAGTGATGACTCTGAACTATTGCCCGATGTGGCGATGGGGTATTGTGTGACTTGTGCGGCTGCCAAGACAGTATCGCATTGCTTGTATGTGGATGAAGGACTCACTTTCCTACCACTCCGTAGCAGCGTGCGGCGGCCCTTTCGTTTGTCATCAGCGAAAGGCGGTAGCAGCGTCGCCGTTGTGCTGTCTATGCGCAGCAAAACGCTGCGTCGAGGGGTGTTTTCGGGGCGTGCGAAGCAAGGTGTATTACAGCGTAGCTACATAACCACACTGGCAGGCTCAAGAGTCCATCTGGCCTTCTGCCGGATGCAGTTAGTGTAGGAGGATGCGGGTTAAACCCCCCTGCTGAGACCATCCCCACACTTTCCGCATTAATATCATGTCTACTCCTGTCTCATCCATCCAGACGCCATCAGCCTCCCGCGTGGGGCAACGATGCTGTGCAACTGTGAACGACAACGGGTGACAACCTGGGTAACAATTCATTCGTGAAAGTCTGAACACCAATCTGTTGAGTACTGGCCAGCTGTGCTGTTGACATGTTCGCACGGCGCGACTCCCTCCTCTCCACACTTCCTCCTCAGCTCTTCACGACTCCCTCCTCTTCACACTCTCCTCTCGAACTCTCAGCTCTAATAAGCTTAGTCATGTCCCTGCCTCGCTTTCGACGGCTCTCGACGGCTCTCGACGGAGGTCATTTGATGACCTGAAGCCCCTCAAACGAGGACCTTATTGATGACGTGGATCCCCCCCCCCGAACGCAGGTAGCAAAGCTGGCGAGGGAGGCTCTACTGAAACGAGCGAATATTTTAGAGACAACTATGAATAGGGAGATATCACAACCCAGTGACAAGACCATGGATGGCGCACGAAGTCGGCGAAAGGTATGGCGCAAGCACGTTATTCTCGTGCTGATAAGCCTTGTACTCTGCAGGCCGACTATGGCATGCCCGCCCAGCGACTCTGCAGTCCCTCGGCTTCCTGCATCCCCCTGCCCCACCTGGCGAAGGTCTTTTGACTGTAGCCAGGGATCGGAGGGGCGGGACGGACTGGCATTTAAGGACCGTGAGGACTGCCGCTGGTGCATTATGGGAGCCAACGGAACACCAATTCTTCGGGAGACAAACTCTCCCCGAAGGCCATGGACAGCTATCGCGGGGACCCGTCCCAGTCTCACAGACCGCTCTTACAATCAAACAAACTGCCACTCAGAACACTCCAAAAATGTAGGCGCTATTTGGATCTCAGCAGCGGCGACAAACGCCCAGCTGACGCTGCCGATTACTCAAATCGGGGGAGCCCAGACCCCACTCTCGACTGCGACCATGTATGAGGTCGTTAAGACTTACTCTAATGTTTTAGAGTTGGCTCGTAACGGTTCGGCCAAGGGCCTGAGGATGGACTCCAGCCAGGTCACCATTTCCCAGGCCTCCAGCCAGGATACCATACCCGTCGCAATAGCCGGTTATAATGATATTTGGACAATATTATGTAACCGGAATGGCGACGAGCTCAGCCAGGGTCTCCAGCCCATCGGAAGTATCGGCAGCACCGCGAGCACGCTTAACGGCAGAAATGTGCCTTGTCCGGTAGCAGACATTTATCCGTTATCTATAAGGCAGTATAACGCAACTTACGAAAGGGCGCCTGAAACATATCACTCCTACAGAGGGGCAGTTCCCGAGTGCGACCACCAGACAGGCAATCGCAGCTTGACAATAACAAGATGCAGCACAAGCATGGTTATGGGAACATGTCAAAGCTACGAAGGCAGGAACGTCGGAGACCTAAGTAATGGGCGGGCGACCGACTTGGTAGCCAACAAAGGCCACAGGTCAAAAAGAGGAACATGGGGGCAACTTAGAAGACCCATCAAGCAACCGGTGATTAGTAAGGAAGCAATCCAAAGAATACCGGAACACGAACGACCTGACGTTGACGTACAGCACCGAAGCACTACCAGCGGCACGGCCACTCCCCGCTTTATATCTTTCCCCAAGCCGTGCACCACCTGGCAGGGTGCATTACGAATATTGCAAAACCTCTCGACGGGCACAGCATATGTCATGGCCACCATCGTGTGGCTAGCCTGCAACACCGGGCTGCTGACCGCGAAGATAGCCCTATCGGTGGCGGACCTGACCCTCCACCTCGCGGCAGACGTATCCTATGCGACTGTCGACACCATCTCTGTCGGCTGCGCGCTAGGCTGCGCCTACCTGGCCTACGCGTGGGGCGGCAACCTTGCCCGGCGAACATGCAACGTAGTGAAACGGACATTCACCGTCAAAGGGAGCGCAATTCGAACGCTGTCCGAATGGCGACAGGGCTGGTACTGCATCATCCTCCTTCCGTACACTCTGATCCCTGGAGCGCTTGCAGTCTCACTATCCCCACTGACTGAGGCGATCTGGCTCGTGCTAGGGGCCCTGACACTCTATGGACTGGCATACGTTGTCACAGTTCTCATAGTTATACCGGCAGGAATAACATCTGTGAAGGCAATCTTGCATGCTGCACTTGTCACCCGCTCAGCAGTCCGAACGGTACAGAACTCCCCAGGCCTATACGCGCGGGCAGCAACGTCTCTCCTGGCCCTAGCGTCGCTGTGCTGGCTACTTGCTACAGCCGACGCACACGTGCCAATCCTAACCCTGGGAATCCCCATCGTTACCCCTGGGCTCCAAGCGGTGCCACTCGCGGCGCGCCACACGCGGCACCTACTCACCGCCTGCGCCGCAGTAGGACTCACCACGGCCCACCTCAACGCAACGCTCGACCCGTTCACCAGCGTACTAACACTTCTCGCCCTGGCCATCTGGAACCACCCCCACTCACACACCTGCAACCGCGGGTGCACCAGCAATCAACCTGCGCCAAAATACCAAATACCAAAAAACCCCGGCAACCCACCTGAGCACAGCTCGCGCTGCGCTCACCCCGAATACGCGCCCTGCGCCGGCCGACCCGATAGACCCGCCAAGAGAACAAGGCTCGGGGGGAACCGCGGAGGGGGCCACGCACCAAGCCCACCCGCAGACATCACTTGGCCACCCCCCGGTCCCGCTGCGCCGGGCGCGCCCCTGTACCACGAAAAACAGCAGAGACAGCTATGTATGATACACTCCATAAACAACCTGCTTGGGGGGCCGTACATCGACCCCGAGCACATTCTCAGCTACTGCCGAGCAATGCAAGCACACATGGCGGCTTGGAGGCTCACCGGGGCGCTTGCCATCTGGAATGCGGCACACCTCCCCGACGAAGGTCTGTTTTCCACAATAGTGGTGAATCACTACCTCCGCCACAGCGTACGGCTGCAAGACCCCGGTGGCATACCCATCGGAGACGCCCACATCGCCAGTGCGAGCTGCCAACACGCGGGGCAAACCGTTACCCTGACACGAAACATGAACATAAACACGGTTGTGTCACTCTTGCCGGCACACGCCCGAAACTGGGGCTTTATTGTCCACCTCAACGGACACGCCGTAGCAGTCAAGAAGCAAGGCGAGTGCTGGTTCATTATCGACTCCCTGTACGACAGCACACAACTGATCAGCCCCGAAGAGCCGCTCTGGCCTCGGGGGGAGGGGGCGGTCTACTGCCTCCACCTCCGCCCGAACCGCGAAGGGATCGCTACCCATACAGACCTGAAGGAGGTCCAACTCCCGGAGGACTGGGCCCTGCCCCCAGGCGGGACCCAGCAACCGACACAGCCGCCCCCGGAAACACACACCGGAACCCCCCCAGTGGACGGCACCCAGCAAGATGCACCCACTGACCAGTCACCGCCGAACCAGGAGCCCATGGACACTGATGACCGTGAAGGGCGAGTGACGGAGCACCCAGCGACTGAACCCATGCACATGGCATTGGACCCCGACGGGCGCGACCCGGACGGGCCTCCAGCACCGAACCCCATCTGGCCAACCCAGCCACTGGAAATCCAGGTCCCCGCAGAGGCAGCAGAAGGCGCACCAGAGCACCGCGCCACCAACGCAGAAGCGGCACGGCGCGAGACCGGCGCGCACCCCGAAGTGCGTCATGCCGCCCCGCGTGTTCACCACGGCCCGACGGCACGCCGACTCAACCATGCGGTGGAGCGCGCCACAACGGTGATACAGCACGACGCAGCTCCCCGCACGGCGACAGCTGCGAGGAAACGTAGGAAGATCGGACCAGCACCTCATACGCACACTATCCTATACCACCTGCTACGCAACCAAGGCTTACCCATCCGGCAAAGGGAAACCGGCAGGGAAGCCACAAACGTTAACCAAAGTGCAGGGGCCCAGCCCCTGGACCCGGCTTGCCGGGACGCCACGCCCAGCGCGCCCCAAACACAACCCGCCAGGGACCAGTCAGCCCGCGAACGCGCCGCAGAATCACCCCCCGCCGGCAGGCCCCAACCCGCCCATCAGCCCAAAAAGCGGCAACAAGGCATCGCGCGATACATGCAGCCCAAGACACCGAGGGCAATAGCGCACACTTCACCCGATAAGCAGCCGCCGCCGGCCGCAGCAGACCCAAGCCCCCCAACACCGGGCGCCCCGCAGTCCGGGCACCTCAAAGTCTTCACGATGAACACACGGGGCCTTCAGGGCCACCGCGAGGGAGTAGCACACATGCTAGACGAACATAAGCCAGACGTCATAGTCCTGACCGAGACCAAACTTAGTGCGCACAACCGACGAGGCATTGTCAGCGTTAAACAGGCCCTCCGGCCATACCAGACATACATGAGCAACCGTCCCCACCCGGAGCACAACAAGACGCGTGAAGCGGGTGTCATTGTTGGGGTAGCGGAACGCTTTAGCGGCCAAGGCAGCACGAGTGCCGAGCCCGTCTCTCCGGGCCTTGAGGGCTACATCGGACACGTTCGCATCAAAACCCCAGGCAGCATCCCCCTACACGTGCTGGGGGTCTACTGCCCGGCGGATCCCTTGATCAGGCAAGCGATATACGAGTACGGACAAACCGCCGCCACACAGGCCAGCGCCAAGGGGGAGCACCTCATCATGGCGGGCGACTGGAACGCAACGCTCCATCCTAGCGACCGGTCCACGGGCACATGCTACCCGGCTGACAGGGCGCATCGTAGCTTCTCGAGCAGTGCGAACCTAAACCCCGTCGTTACTCCGCGGCGTGCCTACACCTACACGCAGACACAGCTTGACCACGACACTCACCACAGCCGGATAGACGACGTCCTGCTAGCAGCCCACACCGGAACGGCAGCAGACAAGGAGGGCACAGTGTACGAACAAGTGTACGAATGCGGAGGAAACTTCGACCATAAACCCCTCTGCACGTTCATCCCGCTGGCGGGTATTCGTCTCCTTCCAGCGCCCGCGGCTCAGGCCGCGGCTGACCACGCAGCCAGCTCGTGGAGCCGCATACAACTCCCAATACTTAAAGAAAGTAAAACCCGGGCGCACATGGAGATGGAAGCGACGCTCACTTCTGAAATCGCCCACCTGCTAAGCGCTTTAAACCCGGCGTACGAAGCCATCGGACACGTCGCCGAACAGCTGGAACGTGCCGCCGGTAAGGAAGAGGCACGAGCACTCCTGGCTAACCTGCGCAACCACGATACCGTCCGGGCGACGGACGTTACTACTCTCAGCCATGAACTAGGCGACCTGCTCGACCGCTGCCTTGGGATACTGGAATCTCACTGTCAACAGAAACCCCCCTGCACGGGGAAGCTGCATGCGCGACGTGGCATCGGCAGGCGCCTCGCCAGGCTGCACAACGACCACAAAACCATGAAAGATAATCTCGCAAAAGCCCTGCGCACGGACCCCCAGGAGCAAGGGGCACCTACACTAACGGAGGGTCAAGCCAATGGCACGACGCCCCCCCATCCGGCCACGGCGCCCCCAGGCACCAGCGGCACAACGGAACGGGCAACACCCGAGCGCAGCGCTGCCACTCAGCATGCCGCCACTGAGCGCGAAGAACCAGACGCAGCCCGCACCCTGCGTGCGGCCATTAAAGAGACCGGAGGGGAAATAGCCAAGCTTGCTCGAGAGATTCGCGCAACTAACGCACGCAAGGCAAAGAAAAGCTTCCAGCGGCTACTAACCAAAAAGCCCCGGCACGCGCACAGACAGGTCCTTGAACCCGATGACCAGCCCCGCGGAATCGCGGCCATCCGACACCCAACCGATGGACGACTGTGTACTGATTCCAAAAACATACTCGATGCGCTTCACACGCACTTCGCCCTTCTTGCGAGACCCGTCTCTGGCCCACGAACGGGAAAGTACCTCCCAAACGAAGCCCCCCGGAACTATCCCTGGACCAGACCGGGCGCGCAAGACCCGCTTCGGGAAGGGCTGGCCAAGTGGGGAGACGCCCCCCCATCGCTCCTCCCGGGTGTACTAGATCCACATAACTTCCGCACGTCTATCGACCACCTCGCGAGAAACAAGGCCCCAGGTCCCGACGGGATACCCAACGAACTTCTACAAACACTACCCGCCGACCTCCAGACCGCCATCCACCAGCTCATTACGGTCATGTGGGTGAAGGCCGAAATCCCCACACACTGGACGAAATCCGACACGGTCCTTATCCCCAAGAAGGGCGACCCGCTCCTCATTAAGAACAAAAGGCCCATCGCCCTGGCGAACACAATTTACAAGCTGTACACCAGCCACATTACGCTGAATATCGTACTCTACAGTGAGCAAGCGCACATCTTTACGGAAGCTCAGGAGGGCTACCTGAGGCAACGCAACACCGAGCGCCAACTCCAAAACGTGCTACACGCAATCGAGGACGCGGGCCTCACCAGCCGTGACCTCTTCCTTCTATACATCGACTTCACGTCTGCGTTCAACACGATCGATCACGACAAGCTGCTCATGATCATGTACGACCTGGGCTACCCGGACGACCTGATCGAAGTGGTAGCTAACCTATACTCACGGGCCACCACGCGCATCCGGACAGAGCACGGCTGCACAGCGGACATAGCCATCGAACGCGGTACAATTCAGGGTGACACGCTGTCCCCGGTGCTGTTCATCATCTATATGGAACCCCTACTCAGGTGGCTGCACAGCGGAGGACGGGGATACCAGTACGGATGCCTCAAGGCCGAGGAAAATGAGCGGCACCATTTCAGCTCGGGAGCGTTCGCAGACGACTTGGTTACACTCACAAACAGCGTTTCAGACATGCGTCTCCAATGTGCGAAAATCGAGCAGTACGCGCAATGGGGAGCCCTGAAGGTCAACGTTGGCAAATGTCAGCTACAAGGCATCCTGCACGGCCGCGCACGGTCGGACCAGGACCTGAGCCGGGGACCCGGCACCCGCAAATATCAGACTGCCCTTGAGCGACTGCTAAAAGACCAAATCCGTATAGACGGATCACCGATACCCTACGCGCCCCCGACCGCCTCGTACAAATACCTGGGAGTCCATGTAACCCCTACCCTCGACTGGGCACCTCAAGTAGCCTATGTCCGCGCTGAGATCACGCGGCGAGGACAGGGCATCCAGGAGTCCATGGCGTCTCCCGACCAGCGCATCAACATGATCAAAACCCTGATCCACCCATTCGTCGCGTACAGCCTGGCCACTATGGCGTACACCCCCCAAGACATCGCCAGCTTCGACTCCCAAATGGCTGGCATAGCTAAGCGCAGCTATGACCTTAAAATGGGGTTTCCCACCCGCGCAATCCTCGGTCCAGTAAAGCAACTCGGCCTGGGGGTCGGCACCATACGCAGCCTCTATGTCGCCAAGGCGGCCAAAGCTCTCGTCCTCTCCCTGAATGACGAAGGCCGGCTTGGGGTAGTCACTAGGGCTCTCCTTAGCCTGCAAAGCCGATACATGGGCGACATGCCGGTGCACGCCCTCAAGAAGGAAAGCCGCTTCTACACGACGCTAAAGCAGCTGACCATCACGCAGGAGGCGGGCATTGAACTCACGGACTGTGGCAAAGGGTACGAACGGAAAGCAAGCACTCTCATTCACCTTCTTGCGGCGTGCAACTCGGGGACGGAGCCCAAAACCCTCGCGCTCCTCTCCAGATGCGTACAGCCTCTGCTTGAGCTGGGCCTGGATCTCCGAGTCCTGAAAGATAAGAACACAGGAGCACACTTCATTACCACGGACCAGCTCCGACGCATCGGTGGACGGAGTGTCGGGCCCCGACACCTCATCGCCCTGAACCAACTCAGCCTAGCACTGAACCCCGCTCCCAGTGTACGCGCCCGCGCGGCGAGGCACCGAGGGGTGACTGCGCTGCCCCCGGAGCTGCGGGCCATCCCCAGTGTGCCCATTATGACGGACCTCATGAACGACACACAAGGACCCACGCCGCTGCCTTATGGAAATATCATGCGATATGTGGTGTCCCGCCCCCGGGACACGACCGGGGCCCCGCCGCCAGACCCTTCGCCCGCCGCGCACAACCTCAGCCCAGATCCGGCGGCCCCGAGACGGGAAGTCGGATCCCAGGAGGGCCAGGTGAGGCGCCCAGCGCAGCAGCGGGAAGCTCGACGCCACATGCCCCGACGCAACGCTACCGAAGAAACCATGACGGCATACATCAGGAGGCAGCACCCAAAACCCACCCGCAACATCACGGACACAACTGCCTCCGGATGGGACCCCAGAGAAAGCCCACTCACCGTCACACACTGTGAAGCCCTGCTGCGTCACCACGACCTCCCAGGACTAGCAGCCGAAGTGGGGACCGCATCGCAGCTTGAAGAAATGCTGCGGGGAGAGCGAGAATGGCCCACAGGGGTTGCCCTTAAATACGGCCACAACATCAACCAATACCTATTCGGCGAGCAAGAGAGGGTAGCCCATATACACGCGCAGATCCGCAAGCGGGTGGAAGCAGGCCCCCGAGCCGCAAAGCGGCAACGCAGAGATACACCCCGGCACCCCACACACAGCACCTTCTACCAAGTTGAGTGGGAAAGCACAGTTATCACCAAAGGGGCGCTCGAGCTGTACGCAGCGCACGGATACCTACCCACGGCAACACGTCCGTACGAGGCCGCAGCAGATACGGCAACCCCCACCGGAAGGATCGAAGTAGACTGGGAGCGAACCGAGGACGAAGGCACGCGCCTGGCCACCCAAGACAACTGGAACGAGCTGCTCAATGCATTCCGACACCGCCTAGAGGCGGCAGCCGAGACGGCCCCCGGGCGCACTGCGCCAGCCCGAGACCAGCACCTTAATCCGAGGCAGCAGCAAGGCCAATGGGCCTCTGAATGCCTCAACCAGGCCAGAGGACAACGGCTCCTACGCCAACACGTAGAAATCGATGTATATCCCGGCAACCCGGACAGGGACATCCGCCCGACAGGGCGGTACACCATCCAGATTGGCAAACACAGCGACCCCGACCCCTCTAACCGCGCACCTTGGGACGGCAGCGGAGATACTCCTGCAGGCCTCCTAGAACAGGGAGTCGCGCTGGTTTACGACCCCCAGGGACGATGCATCGGCACGCTCCTGGACAGCTTGCTGCGCAGCCTGTGGCTAAGGCACTCCGACGCCAAATGTAAGAGGCCGGAGGCGCACGCCAAGCTTGCAGCGGCGGGTGGCTTCGAGGAAGACGTGGCACGCCTCCTCCTGCGCTACCGTGATGGAGGGGGCACCAAAACACACCCCGTTAAGGCGGCGCACGAGCAAGGACTCGGAGAACAGTTTACAACGCGTCTCATGAATGCCATGGGTTCAAGCACAGAACGCTTTGCGTCCCCTTTAAATGTGGCTAACTGCACTGAAACGTACTTCTCACGCTTCCCAGAAGACATGCTCTTTGGGGCCAACCATGACGCATACTCCCAACCGTTTACCGGCTTGTCCATCGCACACCCGGAACCCACACCCGAGGAGGGCCACCATGCCTTGCGGTGGGCGTTGGGCTGGGCGGAAGCCAAAAAGACCGAGGCTACGCAGACCGCCACCCTTATCGTAGTCCCCACGTCCCGTACAGCGCCGTATACCCGGTACCTATCGCACCCCCTGGTCACGCAAGTGGGCAGCATCGACTCGCTCGCCGCCAAGGGGATACTGCAAAGCGCCACGCTCAACGTGGACACCAAGCCTTACCCGGTTGGCCTGACCCTGCTACTGGTCAGTAACGACGCGGGCAAATCACACGTGAGCAGCCTCCGACAGGCGCTAGGTATGCACACCACCCTGCCAGCGCCTACAGGTGAATCCCAGCCGTGGATAGCCCCCCAGTGGGTACGGAAACGCGTCCGCAAAATGACTGCCGGAGCGCCTGACCAGGCGGTGCCCTCTCGTAAATGCAGTAACCCCACACCCGCTGAACGACGCTCCGCGCACCTGGCGTTCCATGCAGCAAACCCGCTTCGGTACAACGCCCACGCATCCATCTACACTGATGGGTCGGTTAGGGAAGTCGAGGTCGGGAACACCAAGATGTTAGGACTCGGCGCCGCAGCAGTCGACGCACTGACTGGACATACGCTCCTCATAGATGTCAACCCAGGAGCCTACGGATGTCAAACAATTACGCGCTGTGAACTAAGCGCGATACATCAGGCACTCACCATGCGACGCGGCCTACCTCACAACCAAGCCCATCTCAGCATTTGGACGGACTCAAAAGCATCGCTCCATTTGATCCAGAAGATGATAAACAACCCGCAAAAATTGCGGCTGAGTAAGCATAGAGCACTGCTCGAGGACATCGTTGCCGCACTTAAAGCCCGGGCCGTCGCCAAGCTTAAAACGTCGCTATTGAAAGTCAAAGCGCATACAGGTGTTCGATATAATGAAGAAGCGGACAAAGCCGCCGTACAGGCTGCTATCCTTGCGGCGCAGGGAATGCTGCCGGCAGAAGCCGTAATAGAGAAAGCAGACAATAATCCAAGAAGTAAACACTGGTGGCTACGGAAGTCCGAGGGGACCGACGTAAACGCCGGTCGCTACGCCAACGACCTTAACCGCGGCATCGACACTCTGGTCAGCCAGACGACACACAATGGGTACACCAACGAGACCGCATACGTCAAATACGTAGAGGATGCCTTACCGGACCTAGAGATCAATGCCAGCACAAGAACCCTGCAGAGGGGCACGGGCCGGCACCGGCATTACAAACGGTGCCTCGACTACCTGTACGGACAGCTCTGGAATGCCAAACTCGCAAAGCTCTTTCGCATGCCCCTTGTACCGGGCGGCCCAACGTCCACAGGCTACTGCCCTGTGTGCAAAGACCCCCAAACAAAGACACGCATCCCTGACTCAGGAGCACACATCCTGGGAGGCTGCCAACACGCGCGAATGCACGCTCTCTATACCCTGCGACACAACCAAGCGGTACAAACCATCACCAGAACACTGTCCAGAGGGGCCCATGGCGGCTGCTTCATCGTCATGGACGCCTGCAGCATGGAGGACAAGCCGGACTACGTGGCCGGCACACGCCTGCCCAAGTGGCTGCTTCCCAACATCCCCGACGAAGATCGGTCCAAAAAGCGCCCTGACCTGCTGCTTATCCCCAGCATACCCCTCAGCGACACATGCTCACCGAAATACATGGGACCAGATGACCCCAGCGAGCACACTGTACACATAATCGAAGTAGGCTACACAGCCGACACAAATCACACACAGAAACAAAACGACAAGGCCCATCAACACGCGGAACTAGCTCAGATGCTGACGGCGCACGGATGGAAAGTATGTTACACGAAACAGGAAGCAATTAGCCTGGGCTTCGCCGGCACCATCCGCAAAGACCTGCGACAACTGCTGACCTCACTGGGAACGAGCAACGAAGCGGCCAAAAAATGCTGCAACGACCTCCACGACCACGCTGTCCGAGCGTTGAACGCAATTGTCGCTGCCAGGAGGCAACTGGAGCGGGACCCCCGCCAACAGAGCACAACCAGCGCCGACCCGCCCTAACCCGCCGCAACGGCGGGCTCCCAATCTCACCGCGGTAGCGGGAGAGGCCTGGGATCGGGGCAACCCGACACCCCACCCCTCCTGCTCCCATAACCCACGCCTCGGCTCTGTCGGGCGTATTATTATTATTATTATTATTATTATTTATGATGACGTGGACAATCGCCTGCGCCCACATGGCGGGGAGGGGGTGTCAGAGGCACGTGACGATTGACTCTCGCCATCTGCATTCTGAAACCCGTGTTGGCACGCCGTGCTGACAAACTCATACTCGTCGCGACGTTATTACTGGTCGGGTCAGCATTTGCGTCCCGCCCCGCACGCAGCGGCGACTAGCAAAGTTCAAAGGCGACACACCAACATACGAT
This sequence comes from Pleodorina starrii, assembly GCA_030267565.1. Lineage (NCBI taxonomy): Eukaryota > Viridiplantae > Chlorophyta > Chlorophyceae > Chlamydomonadales > Volvocaceae > Pleodorina > Pleodorina starrii. Next base: position 2,325,665 of record BRXU01000007.1, on the reverse strand, counting down.
AGCCTGCCTGACGACAAGATGATGGGTATTTGGTGGCACAACGCACACAGCGAACACCGGCGCACATGGGGCCTCGCACGGAGTGACACGTCCCGTCTCCTCGCGCCGCGTATATCCTTAAACCGCAACTGAATATTCCTGCCTTTGCCCTTACCAAAACCGATTGAGGGCCATCCCTTATTACTGCCCAAGTCCCGTTCCCAATTGCACAGGCGCCTCATCACTCCCCTACCTACCTTGTTGAATGGTATGTCCGCCTTGATGACCTCCGCGGAGCTGTTGGTGCCAACAACGCTCACCTTGACCGAGTTGCTGCAGTGCACAAAAGCACGGCGTAGCAAGAGCAGAGGCGGGGGTGTATGTACGACACACCGGGACCCGGGCAGTTGGTGGCTTATCAGCCGGAAGATAAGAGTACAGTACCCGACCGACGCACAAAAGATGGCAATGACTCTTACGCCAGAACATGGCGAGCCACGGGCGGTAAAGTGGCCGCCATGCATGGCGCAACCCCAGCTGCGCCTGGGCTGGTGGCGAAAGTTCTAAAACACACATTCATTGGCCGGCGGCAGTTGAGCCCGCTTATCCATCGCTGTGCTAACCACTACGCACCCGGTTCTCAGGATCTGCAGGGTGGGGCCGAGGAGTGATGTGGCGTTGAGCACCTGGTTGAGGGGCAGGTCGGTGCTGCGGAGCGCCACACCTGGTGGACACCGACATACAGGGGATGGGAGGGAGGGAGGGAGGAGGATCACAGAGTTCCACACGAAGCAAGAGGACAGACAGGAGATAGCTAGAGAGAGGAGCCTGCGTCGAGGCGTGTCGAGGTAACCCGTTAAAACCAGCCAGCCGTGACTTGCAGGCACCCAGCAGCAGGCAATCTCCCGATGCACGCAGCAGGCCGCCCCCCAGTCAATCTGCTCGCCCTCGATCTCCAGGAGGCACGTTAAGTATGGCTTCTGGACGAAAGGTATGCGCAAGCCTGAGCAGTGAGCACTGCCTGTGTCTTCCGCTCTTCCCCCAATTGGATGGGGGAAAGGAAACTTGCAAGGAAACGTTTGACCCACGCACCGGGGACCACGTGCAGCAGGGTGAAGTTGAGCGCCAGAGGGTTGTCCAGCAGCGAGGCGACTCCGCCGGCCACATTGAGCTTGGCCGCGAGACTCTCGAAGGCGCTACGGATGCACGTCAGGTAGATACGAATCGAGGGGGCGGCAAGCCCAGCAGGGGGCATGATTGGGAATGCGGAAATGGTGCGTCCCGAACTGACAAAAAGGCCAATCTGGAGGCAGCATCGGCTCAAAAACCACCTTTATTTCCTCGCGTGCAGTAGTGCCGGCGCGAAGCAGCTGCAGTGAGATAACCACATAACATCGTCCTTTCAACATTGCGTAATGTTCCACCGCCCCTACAGCACTGGTGCTGCTTCTCTCTTCTCCCTTCCCAGGAAGACATATGAACTTACGCATCATCGGGGGCAAAGATGGTGGCCACCGTGTCGGCGGTCAGCAGCGCCCCCGCACCCGTCGCGTTGAGAGCCTTGATCGCAATGTCGACCTGCACATACACAGTGCCGTACATGGGTCACATGACCGCACACCGTAAACAGTCAGGTGCGTAGATAACCTCACGGACTAGCAGCTAGATCATGCTATCCAGCTAGTTGACGAAATGCACAGGTCACATGCTAATGCGTAGCATATTCCCTTGTGACGAGCAGCTGGGCCCTACCTTGGGCCCAGCTTCCTTTCCGTCAGCGGCTCCCTGGAGCGACCGACCCACGGGTCTTGCGGCGGCACTGCTGACGGCCGCGACTGCGATGGAAAGGTGTCATGTGCAAGGCAAGCGGCAGACTAATCAGGACACTCATCAGGAGTGGCCAGACAGATAGGCCGTTGAGGTCAAAATTGAGGCACTGTGCACAATGTCCAGCGCCAAATAGATAGAGGGCGGAGGGAGTGGCAGCAAGTAGTTTCGGAGCGAGCGGCGGCGCGCAGACTGCTGGCCCTTGACGATTCGTTTTTATCGAACGGCACTCGCCGACGAACATGTCCATCGTGGGAAATAGTTGTTAGAACTTGCCAACTTGCCTGACAGTAGGAGCACAAAGATGCCAACGCGTGAGTCCATTTGCGTGGTTGGGTAGCTGGTCAAAGCAAGGCTCCGTCCTGCCGCCGCAAACCAAATTTCGAGTTGTCTCACTTTATCCTACTGATGGTATGCTGCAAGACTTCTGTCCCGGGTTGGGCGTACATTCAAGTCCCTCGAGTTTAAATCGAATACGCTTTCGCTGCCCATTCGTACATTGCCTGCTGTCAAATCAACCGCCGGGGATTGTGCGCCACATGTTTACCCAACCACCTCCTGTCGGCCGACGTGTTAACCTCCAACAGAAACTAGGCCTTGAGGCCTTCGTTCGGCTGCCAGCTGCAGTCAGTCCCACAAACGCATATTGATGTAACCCACGCACGTGGCTCCTTCGAACTGTACCTGTCGGACATGGGCACGTGTCAAGCAACGTATGTAGGTACTTGTAACAGGTGCGTGTCAGTCATGTGTAAAATGTAATGTACATTGTGTCACGCAAGTCTGATGTCCGTAGCTATGGGCCTGAGGCTCTACCGTTGATTTCGACGCGGAAACGCTCGCAGGCGACCCATGGGTCATCCCCAGCACGCACCCACCGCTGGATTCATCCAAATACCCGCTCCAACTGCGTGTGCCTTATTGAAAAAAACTCTTGCGTGGCTGCAAGGTGTTTCAAATTCAATCGTGAGAATACACAGGGTCGCAACCAGCAGGAAGAGACCTTGCGGGGGAGTGGGGGGCGGTGCGGGATGTCCCGTCTATTTGCTGTGCACGCAAATGACTTCGAGAACAGAATCAATCCTCCATCCGTTGGTTCCGTTAGTTCAAGCGTGCTGAATATTTATATAAGCAATGTATGCCGGCATGCTTATGGGGATGCTTCGTAAAAAACATGATGCCTCTAGGCTGTTACGTACGGACGCGTGCGCGCATGTGTGCGTGTGTGCGTTCTGCGTTGGCTCGGACGCACGCTTATTACATAGCTAGCTCGCTCGGACACCCAGCAGCCCATCCTTACGGAAGTTACAATGGACGAAGGCTCCGACCTAACAGTTGACAGCAGGGCCATTAGCGGGGCTCTACAGTGCTGCCGCCCTTGAGCGACCGACACTTACATGCCAGCAGGCCTACATGACAGTGCATTTCACGCACAGCGGCAGCAGCCGTGCAGCCCCCCCCGCTCCCGCCCGAGATGCGTCGGCGGGTCTGAAGCAAGCGCCGATGGACCGCCGGTCATTCTCAAGGAACGAAACTGTGCCGATGGCTCAAACTCAAAGCAAATAAACGAATGATTCATTGCAGGGATGCGATCGATCAATGTCGGTGCGTGAACAACCAACTCTTACGTTGCGTGACATCTGTCGTTATGCAAACTCCTGACGAACTCGTACGTTCACTCGTACGTAAATGGACAGTCTGTTGATAAGCAGCATTCATTCGGCAGCGGCAGATCCATCCGTTGGGTGTGTGTGTATAAGCGTGCCTCGCTCTCCATCCTCTCCATCCTCCCCATCGTGGGGTTCGGTTCGGTGCTCGTCGGTTGCTTGGCCCGAGCCCAGCAGCCGCGGCGGCGGGCATGACCCCGCCGCTCACCACCACCAACGTGCCCAGATAGATCCTGGTATGGTGTGTGTCTTCAAGTGAGGACCTTGTTGATAATGTGGACGATAGACGACTGCGGCCGATGAGGCAAGGGAAACGTAGGCGGGACGTAAGGACGGAGCGGCATCAAGAGGGAGCGGACGAATCTAGGAGGGAGTGGACAGCAGGAGCGGCTGCAGGTGCGTGGGCGTTGCTGGAAGTGAGCGGGAAGGAAGATAGGTAAGGTCGCAACCCTCGAATCAACAGTACGTAGTCCGTGCATGTAGAAGGCGCGCACGTGCCAAACCTGGCTGCACTGCATCCCCACGGCGTGCGTGCGTGCGTGCGTGCGGGCTGCCGCATCTCGTGCGCGGGTATGTGCCCCTTTGCCTCATCAGCCAGAGGCAGCAACGCGCCGCATTGTTCGCGGATGGCAGACAGCCCCAGACGGCCCCAGCCCCTACCGCGTCCACCGAGCGAGTGAGGCAGGCCCGGCGGCGACGCGCCGCCACCACGCACGCACCGGACATTTATCCCAACACGATCCTCCGACTCCCCCACATACCTTGTTGAATGGTATGTCCGCCTTGATGACTTCCGCGGAGCTGTTGGTGCCAACAACGCTCACCTTGACCGAGTTGCTGCAGTACGGGAACCAGCCATGCGCGTCACAAGGCAGTACATACAGGGTTTAAAGAAAGATGCAGAAGGTATTCAAAGGTGTCAAAGGATCCTGATCTCGCCTGAATGCGTCACGGCCAAAATGTGGCTGGGTATCTAAAGACGGTCAAGTCCTGGGTGGCGAAAGAACTTTTTTTGGGCGGGGCCCCAGCGCGAAGCGCCCAGGGGGGCCCCGCCCTGTAGGATTGCCCATGTCCGTGTGCCCGTGTGCCCGTGGGACGTGGGATGGGAAGTAATTGGACAAGTGTAGACTTTCGGCCAACGGAAAGTCTGCATAAGTAAAAGATTACATTCTGTATTGCACGGTAAATTTATTATTGGAACCCAACATCGCACGAGTACAAACCAGTTTGGCAGTCTCCATGGACCGAGGCCGAGGTCAAACCAACACCTCTCGGCCTATAATTAATTCCAGAAGATTTATCGTTCCTTAAAGTGGATTTCTGACATGACGGCGTGAAATGAATCTTCGTTTCGGCAAGCAACCAACTATGTTTGCATTGCGAACATTCTTCCCGCGACCACACCACAGCAGCTCTGCTTGCCGGTCCGATCGTCTTGACGCATATTACTATTACAAAGGTTGCAAGGAGCAAACCATGAGGGGCCAACTGCTGGTTGTTGGACGCCAAGCCGCCAATGCACGCACGATGCAGTCGGCAACCTAGGGGACTTCTACAGTCCCTGTCCTAATGTTAAAGTTGTCAAGCCTGCTCTACGATACGGCGGATACCTCGGTAGCGAAGCCTGTGCACTCTCGTCGGCAACTGCACGTCGTCGCGACCCTCGCAACCTAACAGTTCCGCTGTCCTTCTATTGGCAAGTCAGCCTGCGTGATATGTGAATGATACACTCCATGTCTACTGTCATGTTACTTAAGCCAATGCGCTCGCGGGAAGAGTTGCACAGTGCCGAGACGGAGCGCGATGCTAAACATGGGGCGGATTGCTGAAGCCGCAGGCATTTCGGATATAAAGCTCTGGCTGTCTATTAGCAGGACTGTCAGGACACTCTCACACTTGACGCCCTCGCCGCTCGCTTTGGAAATGATGCCGTATGTCCGTCGATGCGCTCATGCACCCGGCGGGATGACGTGATTCGCGCGGCGCCGGCAGGCCTTGCTGACGACTCCGCAAGCAGGCATTTCGGGGATAAAGCTCTGGCTATATAACAGCAGGACTGTCCACACTCTCACACTTGACGCCCTCGCCGCCCTAGCACTCAACTTAACACGTACGGATTGAACGGGGCCCCGCCCTTTTTCCGGCTTCAAGGAAGCCGACACCAACCCCTTGTCAATTTACGATGCGGCAGTGGGTAGCTAGGTGCCGCCGCGTATTACCTATACACGCTCTGCCGCCCACGCACACTACATGCACTCACGCACCCGGTCCGCAGGATCTGCAGGGTGGGGCCGAGGAGCGATGTGGCGTTGATCACCTGGTTGAGGGGCAGGTCGGTGCTGCGGAGCGCCACACCTGGGATGGTGGACACCGCCGACATGGGATGCAGGGGAGAAAGGAGGGTCACACGGTTTCTCACGAAACAAGAGGACAGACAGGAGATAGAGAGGAGCCGAGAGCCGATGGCGCCTATCGAAGGTATCGATCGACACGTGGTCTGCGTCGAGGTAACCCGTTAAACCAGCCAGCCGTGACTTGCAGGCACCCAGCAGCAGGCAATCTCCCGATGCACGCAGCAGGCCGCCTGTGTCTTCCCCCAGCCACTTGGGGGAAAGGAAACTTGCAAGGAAACGTTTGACCCACCCACCGGGGACCACGTGCATCAGGGTGAGGTCGAGCGCCAGAGGGTTGTCCAGCAGCGAGGCGACTCCGCCGGTCAGGTTCAGCTGCGCCGCGAGGGTGTAGAATGCACTGTTTGGGCAGGCGGGTGTCGGCGGGGGGCGGATGGAGGCGTTAGGCGGGGGCGGCGATCAAGGCTGCGTGGGAGGAGGGCGTGTGGTGCGCCAATCGACTGCTGCGCGATGTATGCTCGGGAGTTGATAATTTGGTAAGTTCAGCAGCAGGTAAACCACACCCTTCGCAAGCATCCCCCAACAGGAAGGGATGGACTCACGCGTCATCGGGAGCAAAGATGGTGGTCACCATGTCGTTGGTCAGCAGCTTCCCCACGCCCGTCACGTTGAGAGCCTTGATCGCAATGTCGACCTGCACATCAAGGTGCAAGGATGGGCGGGAGCGAAGTTAAGGCAATCGCAATCCAACGACGGTAGGTGCGGTGCGCGTGTAGGGTTGCTTGCATGCACGCAGCAGGAGGCTGCCACCCACCCACGGACCTTCGACCAACGACAGATCTAGCGCCGTTGGCCACCTTACTTTGTTCACCGCCGACCCGCCGAGCTCCAGCCCTAGCCCCCAGCCCCCAGCCGCCACGGTTTCCTGATAGATTGGTGCTCGGTGCGAATGTACTGTATGTGGCACGTGCACCACCGCCCCACCCCGGGGACACACGAGCGACCTTACTTTCGGCGATAACAGTCGCGAGCTGCGCCAGTGATACAGCAAGTGCATTTAAAGGACGAGTACAGAGGCCGCCACATATATACATACCTTGGGCCCAGCCGCGCCGGCCTTGGCCGCCATCGCGGCATCCTTGGCCGCCAGTGCCCCTGCTGGGGGGACCCCGCCGCCCCCACTCTCGGTGGGAAGGCCCCCGGCCGTCGAGGGCGAGGCGCTCGGCTTCCCGGGCAGGCCGGGGGCGGGTTTGGCCTCCATGGCCCCCTGGAGCAGCGACCGACCTCCGTGCCGCTCGGCAGCGCTGCTGCTGCCCACTACTGCCGCGGCCGCACCTGCGGCCGGATGGTGCCGTGCGGTGTGCAAGGCAAACGGAGGCCGGCGACCGTGGGTGGCGGAACACGTTGAATTCAAGGCTCGCCGCTAGGTTTAAGGACATATCATACCGGTATAGGTATAGATGTAAGTTGCGGTGCTGCGGGGCGTCGCGTCAACAGAACGAGCCATTCAGCAGGACCGCTAGCTGAGCTTGGGCGTGCGTGCGTGGGTGCATGATATGTAGGTTGGGCTTACTCAAGCAAGCATAAGCAAGTATACGGCAATCAATGCGTGATAAGCATTCATAATTTTTTACAACGAGACACGCACGCACTCATCCAATCTTGCCTGCTGACAGCAAAAGCACCAAGATGGAGGCACGCGAATAATTCATTTTCGCGCGTGCGTCTGCGTTCTTCGCAGTTAGACACGCACCAGCTTGCTTGCTTGTATGTGATGTAGCCAAATGAGACGCAGCACTACCATTTCGCCAATTATCCGTACATCGATTGTTGGGCTGTCGTCCCGCACCAAGGCAGGGTTCCCATCCGCCGAGGCATGTGCGTCATACATGCGTCGCCTGGCGTCGCCCAAGCACCTACATCCGATCAAACGCATATATAACCCTGAGCTTGTCGTGCAGTTCCATCCGCTTACACGTGTTGAAACGGGAAAGGAGACGACGCAAGGCCAGCGACCAAGATCTGGTTCGTTCGGCCGTGAGGATTCGGAAAAAACGGCATCGGTCCCTCGGGCGGCGTCAATGGTTACGGAAGCGGGGGGGATTGGGCAGAGTCCGTTCAAGCGCGCGTGCGCGCTGTACTCCAGCACTGCGCAGCAGTCGGTCACGGCATGCGGCGTGCCCTGCGTCCCGCCGCCCTCCGCCCGCCGTCCTTTGCTCCTCCGCTCCCGTTCCCGGGCCTTCATCACCGTTCGGGTCTCCATACTTCAGACGCTCAGAGCCCACTGTACCCCGATTGATGCGTTTATCACAGCACGCAGGTCCGTGGAGATAAGTCGCCCATCGTATCCCCCGTGCGCGAAGCGCCTTTTGGGTGCCGAGCTAGCCCCCGGGGTCGCCTGGGTTCTCGGAGCAATATTAAGAATGCGGAATGTGCGTTAAGGCTGGAGCTATCTATCTATCTGCTGCCGCTGTGCGCTGTCGGTTTTGTCCTGCTGGATGGGGGCTCCAAACCTCGCTCTTCCCGAAAAGACTTCTTGTACGCGCAACATACATGCACACATAGATGGAATTATTGACTTCTGAACTCCATTATCGGTGAACAGTGTACACGTAGCTAGGAGTTGAGCGAACACCAGTGACTACGGGCGGACCATGCAAACACAGTAAACGCGCCCGCCCGTACACGCCCACCGCGGCCGCTCAGCCTCCACCCAACAATCTACCCGCCTTGAAGCTTGAGCGCTCTTCCATCCTGTTGCGCAGGAGAGGAGCAGCAGCAGTCAACTAACGGAACAACGCCGCCTTGCTAACTCGACCGGAGTGCATTATATATTACCTAATAATATAAATCAGCACCTAATACTGATTTATATTACATACGACGCCGGCTGCACCCGCCCTGCGTGCTGCTGCTAACGAATGCATGCGCTGCACGCCGGCGCTCTATCTACGTCGGTAGCTAATGGCGGCCGCCAGTAGAATAGCCAGAGCTGCTTGGCAGGCCTTTCTTCATCATGATGATCCACCGCCTCTGCGGGCCACCGCGAGGGTATCGCACACATGCTAGACGAACATAAGCCAGACGTCATAGTCCTGACCGAGACCAAACTTAGTGCGCACAACCGACGAGGCATTGTCAGCGTTAAACAGGCCCTCCGGCCATACCAGACATACATGAGCAACCGTCCCCACCCGGAGCGCAACAAGACGCGTGAAGCGGGTGTCATTGTTGGGGTAGCGGAACGCTTTAGCGGCCAAGGCAGCACGAGTGCCGAGCCCGTCTCTCCGGGCCTTGAGGGCTACATCGGACACGTTCGCATCAAAACCCCAGGCAGCATCCCCCTACACGTGCTGGGGGTCTACTGCCCGGCGGATCCCTTGATCAGGCAAGCGATATACGAGTACGGACAAACCGCCGCCACACAGGCCAGCGCCAAGGGGGAGCACCTCATCATGGCGGGCGACTGGAACGCAACGCTCCATCCTAGCGACCGGTCCACGGGCACATGCTACCCGGCTGACAGGGCGCATCGTAGCTTCTCGAGCAGTGCGAACCTAAACCCCGTCGTTACTCCGCGGCGTGCCTACACCTACACGCAGACACAGCTTGACCACGACACTCACCACAGCCGGATAGACGACGTCCTGCTAGCCGCCCACACCGGAGCGGCAGCAGACAAGGAGGGCACAGTGTACGAACAAGTGTACGAATGCGGAGGAAACTTCGACCATAAACCCCTCTGCACGTTCATCCCGCTGGCGGGTATTCGTCTCCTTCCAGCGCCCGCGGCTCAGGCCGCGGCTGACCACGCAGCCAGCTCGTGGAGCCGCATACAACTCCCAATACTTAAAGAAAGTAAAACCCGGGCGCACATGGAGATGGAAGCGACGCTCACTTCTGAAATCGCCCACCTGCTAAGCGCTTTAAACCCGGCGTACGAAGCCATCGGACACGTCGCCGAACAGCTGGAACGTGCCGCCGGTAAGGAAGAGGCACGAGCACTCCTGGCTAACCTGCGCAACCACGATACCGTCCGGGCGACGGACGTTACTACTCTCAGCCATGAACTAGGCGACCTGCTCGACCGCTGCCTTGGGATACTGGAATCTCACTGTCAACAGAAACCCCCCTGCACGGGGAAGCTGCATGCGCGACGTGGCATCGGCAGGCGCCTCGCCAGGCTGCACAACGACCACAAAACCATGAAAGATAATCTCGCAAAAGCCCTGCGCACGGACCCCCAGGAGCAAGGGGCACCTACACTAACGGAGGGTCAAGCCAATGGCACGACGCCCCCCCATCCGGCCACGGCGCCCCCAGGCACCAGCGGCACAACGGAACGGGCAACACCCGAGCGCAGCGCCGCCACTCAGCATGCCGCCACTAAGCGCGAAGAACCAGACGCAGCCCGCACCCTGCGTGCGGCCATTAAAGAGACCGGAGGGGAAATAGCCAAGCTTGCTCGAGAGATTCGCGCAACTAACGCTCGCAAGGCAAAGAAAAGCTTCCAGCGGCTACTAACCAAAAAGCCCCGGCAGGCGCACAGACAGGTCCTTGAACCTGATGACCAGCCCCGCGGAATCGCGGCCATCCGACACCCAACCGATGGACGACTGTGTACTGATTCCAAAAACATACTCGATGCGCTTCACACGCACTTCGCCCTTCTTGCGAGACCCGTCTCTGGCCCACGAACGGGAAAGTACCTCCCAAACGAAGCCCCCCGGAACTATCCCTGGATCAGACCGGGCGCGCAAGACCCGCTTAGCGAAGGGCTGGCCAAGTGGGGAGACGCCCCCCCATCGCTCCTCCCGGGTGTACTAGATCCACATAACTTCCGCACGTCTATCGACCACCTCGCGAGAAACAAGGCCCCAGGCCCCGACGGGATACCCAACGAACTTCTACAAACACTACCCGCCGACCTCCAGACCGCCATCCACCAGCTCATTACGGTCATGTGGGTGAAGGCCGAAATCCCCACACACTGGACGAAATCCGACACGGTCCTTATCCCCAAGAAGGGCGACCCGCTCCTCATTAAGAACAAAAGGCCCATCGCCCTGGCGAACACAATTTACAAGCTGTACACCAGCCACATTACGCTGAATATCGTACTCTACAGTGAGCAAGCGCACATCTTTACGGAAGCTCAGGAGGGCTACCTGAGGCAACGCAACACCGAGCGCCAACTCCAAAACGTGCTACACGCAATCGAGGACGCGGGCCTCACCAGCCGTGACCTCTTCCTTCTATACATCGACTTCACGTCTGCGTTCAACACGATCGATCACGACAAGCTGCTCATGATCATGTACGACCTGGGCTACCCGGACGACCTGATCGAGGTGGTAGCCAACTTATATTCACGGGCCACCACGCGCATCCGGACAGAGCACGGCTGCACAGCGGACATAGCCATCGAACGCGGTACAATTCAGGGTGACACGCTGTCCCCGGTGCTGTTCATTATCTATATGGAACCCCTACTCAGGTGGCTGCACAGCGGAGGACGGGGATACCAGTACGGATGCCTCAAGGCCGAGGAAAATGAGCGGCACCATTTCAGCTCGGGAGCGTTCGCAGACGACTTGGTTACACTCACAAACAGCGTTTCAGACATGCGTCTCCAATGTGCGAAAATCGAGCAGTACGCGCAATGGGGAGCCCTGAAGGTCAACGTTGGCAAATGTCAGCTGCAAGGCATCCTGCACGGCCGCGCACGGTCGGACCAGGACCTGAGCCGGGGACCCGGCACCCGCAAATATCAGACTGCCCTTGAGCGACTGCTAAAAGACCAAATCCGTATAGACGGATCACCGATACCCTACGCGCCCCCGACCGCCTCGTACAAATACCTGGGAGTCCATGTAACCCCTACCCTCGACTGGGCACCTCAAGTAGCCTATGTCCGCGCTGAGATCACGCGGCGAGGACAGGGCATCCAGGAGTCCATGGCGTCTCCCGACCAGCGCATCAACATGATCAAAACCCTGATCCACCCATTCGTCGCGTACAGCCTGGCCACTATGGCGTACACCCCCCAAGACATCGCCAGCTTCGACTCCCAAATTGCTGGCATAGCTAAGCGCAGCTATGGCCTTAAAATGGGGTTTCCCACCCGCGCAATCCTCGGTCCAGTAAAGCAACTCGGCCTGGGGGTCGGCACCATACGCAGCCTCTATGTCGCCAAGGCGGCCAAAGCTCTCGTCCTCTCCCTGAACGACGAAGGCCGGCTTGGGGTAGTCACTAGGGCTCTCCTTAGCCTGCAAAGCCGATACATGGGCGACATGCCGGTGCACGCCCTCAAGAAGGAAAGCCGCTTCTACACGACGCTAAAGCAGCTGACCATCACGCAGGAGGCGGGCATTGAGCTCACGGACTGTGGCAAAGGGTACGAACGGAAAGCAAGCACTCTCATTCACCTTCTAGCGGCGTGCAACTCGGGGACGGAGCCCAAAACCCTCGCGCTCCTCTCCAGATGCGTACAGCCTCTGCTTGAGCTGGGCCTGGATCTCCGAGTCCTGAAAGATAAGAACACAGGAGCACACTTCATTACCACGGACCAGCTCCGACGCATCGGTGGACGGAGTGTCGGGCCCCGACACCTCATCGCCCTGAACCAACTCAGCCTAGCACTGAACCCCGTTCTCAGTGTACGCGCCCGCGCGGCGAGGCACCGAGGGGTGACTGCGCTGCCCCCGGAGCTGCGGGCCATCCCCAATGAACCCATTATGACGGACCTCATGAATGACACACACGGACCCACGCCGCTTCCTCATGGAAATATCATGCGATATGTGGTGTCACGCCCCCGGGACACGACCGGGGCCCCACCGCCAGACCCTTCGCCCGCCGCGCACAACCTCAGCCCAGATCCGGCGGCCCCGAGACGGGAAGTCGAATCCCAGGAGGGCCAGGTGAGGCGCCCAGCGCAACAAAGGGAAGCTCGGCGCCACATGCCCCGACGCAACGCTACCGAAGAAACCATGACGGCATACATCAGGAGGCAGCGCCCAAAACCCACCCGCCACATCACGGACACAACTGCCTCCGGATGGGACCCCAGAGAAAGCCCACTCACCGTCACGCACTGTGAAGCCCTGCTGCGTCACCGCGACCTCCCAGGACTAGCAGCCGAAGTGGGGACCGCATCGCAGCTTGAAGAAATGCTGCGGGGAGAGCGAGAATGGCCCACAGGGGTTGCCCTTAAATACGGCCACAACATCAACCAATATCTATTCGGCGAGCAAGAGAGGGTAGCCCTTATCCACGCGCAGATCCGCAAGCGGGTGGAAGCAGGCCCCCGAGCCGCAAAGCGGCAACGCAGAGATACACCCCGGCACCCCACACACAGCACCTTCTACCAAGTTGAGTGGGAAAGCACAGTTATCACCAAAGGGGCGCTCGAGCTGTACGCAGCGCACGGATACCTACCCACGGCAACACGTCCGTACGAGGCCGCAGCAGATCCGGCAACCCCCACCGAAAGGATCGAAGTAGACTGGGCGCGAACCGAGGACGAAGGCACGCGCCTGGCCACCCAAGACAACTGGAACGAGCTGCTCAATGCATTCCGACACCGCCTAGAGGCGGCAGCCGAGACGGCCCCCGGGCGCACTGCGCCAGCCCGAGACCAGCACCTTAATCCGAGGCAGCAGCAAGGCCAATGGGCCTCTGAATGCCTCAACCAGGCCAGAGGACAACGGCTCCTACGCCAACACGTAGAAATCGATGTACATCCCGGCAACCCGGATAGGGACATCCGCCCGACAGGGCGGTACACCATCCAGATTGGCAAACACAGCGACCCCGACCCCTCTAACCGCGCACCTTGGGACGGCAGCGGAGATACTCCTGCAGGCCTCCTAGAGCAGGGAGTCGCGCTTGTTTACGACCCCCAGGGACGATGCATCGGCACGCTCCTGGACAGCTTGCTGCGCAGCCTGTGGCTAAGGCACTCCGACGCCAAATGTAAGAGGCCGGAGGCGCACGCCAAGCTTGCAGCGGCGGGTGGCTTCGAGGAAGACGTGGCACGCCTCCTCCTGCGCTACCGTGATGGAGGGGGCACCAAAACACACCCCGTTAAGGCGGCACACGAGCAAGGACTCGGAGAACAGTTTACAACACGTCTCATGAATGCCATGGGTTCAAGCACAGAACGCTTTGCGTCCCCTTTAAATGTGGCTAACTGCACTGAAACGTACTTCTCACGCTTCCCAGAAGACATGCTCTTTGGGGCCAACCATGACGCATACTCCCAACCGTTTACCGGCTTGTCCATCGCACACCCGGAACCCACACCCGAGGAGGGCCACCATGCCTTGCGGTGGGCGTTGGGCTGGGCGGAAGCCAAAAAGACCGAGGCTACGCAGACCGCCACCCTTATCGTAGTCCCCACGTCCCGTACAGCGCCGTATACCCGGTACCTATCGCACCCCCTGGTCACGCAAGTGGGTAGCATCGACTCGCTCGCCGCCAAGGGGATACTGCAAAGCGCCACGCTCAACGTGGACACCAAGCCTTACCCGGTTGGCCTGACCCTGCTACTGGTCAGTAACGACGCGGGCAAATCACACGTGAGCAGCCTCCGGCAGGCGCTAGGTATGCGCACCACCCTGCCAGCGCCTACAGGTCAAGCCCAGCCGTGGATAGCCCCCCAGTGGGTACGGAAACGCGTCCGCAAAATGACTGCCGGAGCGCCTGACCAGGCGGTGTCCTCTCGTAAGTGCAGCAACCCCACACCCGCTGAACGACGCTCCGCGCACCTGGCGTTCCATGCAGCAAACCCGCTTCGTTACAACGCCCACGCCTCCATCTACACTGATGGGTCGGTTAGGGAAGTCGAGGTCGGGAACACCAAGATGTTAGGACTCGGCGCCGCAGCAGTCGACGCACTGACTGGACATACGCTCCTCATAGATGTCAACCCAGGAGCCTACGGATGTCAAACAATTACGCGCTGTGAACTAAGCGCGATACATCAGGCACTCACCATGCGACGCGGCCTACCTCACAACCAAGCCCACCTCAGCATTTGGACGGACTCCAAAGCATCGCTCCATTTGATCCAGAAGATGATAAACAACCCGCAAAAATTGCGGCTGAGTAAACATAGAGCACTGCTCGAGGACATCGTTGCCGCACTTAAAGCCCGGGCCGTCGCCAAGCTTAAAACGTCGCTATTGAAAGTCAAAGCACACACAGGAGTTCGATATAATGAAGAAGCGGACAAAGCCGCCGTACAGGCTGCTATCCTTGCGGCGCAGGGAATGCTGCCGGCAGAAGCCGTAATAGAGAAAGCAGACAATAATCCAAGAAGTAAACACTGGTGGCTACGGAAGTCCGAGGGGACCGACGTAAACGCCGGTCGCTACGCCAACGACCTTAACCGCGGCATCGACACTCTGGTCAGCCAGACGACACACAATGGGTACACCAACGAGACCGCATACGTCAAATACGTAGAGGATGCCTTACCGGACCTAGAGATCAATGCCAGCACCAGAACCCTGCAGCGGGGCACGGGCCGGCACCGGCATTACAAACGGTGCCTCGACTACCTGTACGGACAGCTCTGGAATGCCAAACTCGCAAAGCTCTTTCGAATGCCCCTTGTACCGGGCGGCCCAACGTCCACAGGCTACTGCCCTGTGTGCAAAGACCCCCAAACAAAGACACGCATCCCTGACTCAGGAGCACACATCCTGGGAGGCTGCCAACACGCGCGAATGCACGCTCTCTATACCCTGCGACACAACCAAGCGGTACAAACCATCACTAGAACACTGTCCAGAGGGGCCCATGGAGGCTGCTTTATCGTCATGGACGCATGCAGCATGGAGGACAAGCCGGACTACGTGGCCGGCACACGCCTGCCCAAGTGGCTGCTACCCAACATCCCCGACGACGATCGGTCCAAAAAGCGCCCTGACCTGCTGCTTATCCCCAGCATACCCCTCAGCGACACATGCTCACCGAAATACATGGGACCAGATGACCCCAGCGAGCACACTGTACACATAATCGAAGTAGGCTACACAGCCGACACAAATCACACACAGAAACAAAACGACAAGGCCCATCAACACGCGGAACTAGCTCAGATGCTGACGGCGCACGGATGGAAAGTATGCTACACGAAACAGGAAGCAATTAGCCTGGGCTTCGCCGGCACCATCCGCAAAGACCTGCGACAACTGCTGACCTCACTGGGAACGAGCAACGAAGCGGCCAAAAAATGCTGCAACGACCTCCACGACCACGCTGTCCGAGCGTTGAACGCAATTGTCGCTGCCAGGAGGCAACTGGAGCGGGACCCCCGCCAACAGAGCACAACCAGCGCCGACCCGCCCTAACCCGCCCCAACGGCGGGCTCCCAATCTCACCGCGGTAGCGGGAGAGGCCTGGGATCGGGGCAACCCGACACCCCACCCCTCCTGCTCCCTTAACCCACGCCTCGGCTCCGTCGGGCGTATTATTATTATTATTATTATTTCCACCGCCTCTGCTCCTCATCGGGCGGAGCCAGAACATCGGGAACGACGTGGAGGATACTCTGCGTGGATCGATTGGGTGGGCGGCGGGGCAAGCGAGGAGCGAGAACAACAAACAAACAGTGAAGGCAGCAGCGGCAGCAGGCACCCGATGAAATTATTACGGTATATTGCTCACTTAGGGATCCACCCCGATTTCGCGACACTGCGGTGCTAGCTGTTGGTTTAATAATATACCGTATATACGAAGGATTGTTTGCCAAGCCTTGGCAAACAGTCCTTCATGTCGGATGGATGACCCTGAGGGTCATCGGACATCTGTCTCATCCGTTAGTTCGCCTTTTGCTACCCGCCCTTAACTCATCAGACCGACGGTGAAAGAAGTCGCTTGGTCGGTGCCTAGCTAGTCAGGCATCCTACTACATGCGCTGCTCATCACTACATACTGTCACCGATGCATGCCAGCCGAATGCATGAGATACACAGTATCGATGCCCTTACTCATGCATGCCTACCCTTACCATACTCGCCTGGTTAAAAGGGACATCGGCCTGAAGGATGTCCATCGATCCCGCAGTGACGCCAGGCTCGGTGATGTTAACGCTCCCGTCACTACGGGATAGGAAGGTGGACAGCCGAGCGATGAAGCGATCAAGTGGCTTGGCGTACATTTATTAATAAGTGTCGCTTGTGTGCGTGCTTTATTTGAGTATTTACAACATCTATACATATATGCCTGGATGTATGACATGATGTACACACGTGCTGTCATGTAATGTACGTAAACGAGCTGTATGAAACCCTAAAGTAGAAAGCACGCACGCCTGTTCCTCGATGGCCTCTGCTCTATAAATCATTCGTCAGCGGATTTAGATATGTAGTTGCTGTATGACACACGCTTGCACATATGCATGTCACCATTATTTAGCATGCGACCCATGGGTCCGTGGATGCGTGATTGTGTTCGTGCTCTCAAGCTCATAGAAAATAAACAACCGGATGGAGCTAGCCCCCAGCAGCGCTATCGTCGCCGTCTATGTTGAGCGGCCAGCAGCAATGCAAGGCTATTATGCATGCAAAGAGCGTTCATCATGTTCGCTGCTATCGGGACATTGACACGCCATGCATGTCGGTGAATGTCCCGCCGATAGCAGCTATCACTCGGTATCGTAGCAGGATATATGCGTCGGCCGCGCAAATCGTCCGTACTTACGCGTTACGTTCGAACTGGACGTTATACCCCAGAAGGTTTTGGTAGACCACCGGAGTTCCGACCGGCAGGTCCGTTGTGCGGATGATCTTGTCTGCGTGGTATATATGCGTGCGTGCATGTATAGATAGGCACGCATTAAATGTTGTAAATATATTTCGCAAAAGAGCGGATAAATACGAGCAGAGATGTGCGGATGCGGCGTCGTCCGTAATAAATTAAAGCCGGGGCGCGGGCTGGGGTCCAAATTACTGGGGCATGAGTTGGCGCTTTATCCTAATTCTGACGCTCGGAATGAACGAAGGTCGTCACGTTCCGCCATGAAGCAAGGAAAGCGTGCGTGCGTGATGTTTTCTCACAGCCCCCGCCATCCATACGTACTCTACGTATGGTATGTACACTTTGTATCGCAGCTGTGCTGCTGGCGGCGGGGCAACAACGCGAAGGGTAAATAGTTAGCTAGTGTTATGCTGATAGCATCATCATCAAAGGCCAGATACAGGTCCAGCCATGCAGCCATCTCGTCATCTTCCATCGCTCACCCGGGATAATGTGCAACATCGTGATGTTGTACATGAGTGGAGATGCAGCCAGCTCCGAGACGTTGAGACCGAAGAAGCTGGCCACCCCCGCCCATGTGTTCCTAGGGCTGGATGCATGGACGGATACACACATGGACGGTTGTACAAAACAAGGTGGATAAATATTGGATGCACGGATGGAGCAAGAGAGGTTAGCTAGGTCGATGGGTAAAGGCAGCAACAAACCACGGAGAGCTTCGAATGAATGTGCTTTATATTGTGATACCTGTCTGTGGGTGCCAGAATTGTGGAGGCGGGGTGTTGGGCGAGGACAGCCGATATGTCGGGGCTGCGCAGAATGCCCAGGAAGAACTCGTACTGTGGTTGGATGGGGCAGATAGACACGTACATACGACAGCGGGGTCGGATGGCAACAAATAAAGGGCGAAAATGATCATTAACGGCGCAAATTTCGTGTTTTGGATAAAATACATACACACGCACGCACATATGCGTGTGTACGTAGTGGGCTCAAGACGCTTCGAAGTAAGGGTCGTTTAGTTTGGAAACCATCCAGCAGTGGGCGGCGGGGCTACGTACCTGGCTTGCCGTGCGTGTGCTGCGGCGGAAAATGACCCAGCAAGGCAAAGGGATGTCCCGACGGGCCAGATGGCATGAGCAGGAAGGGACGAACCCGATAGGGAGCAACCGACGAAGGGCACAGATGATCGAAAAGTGAACATTGACGGAGTGCACGATCGAGCGATGAAAGGACACGCACCGCACATGTCGCGTACGCTGTGCGTGTGACTCACACTGATGTTTCCGCTTCCGGCGGCCGGCGGCGGGGTTGCCTCACCGCTGCTGCTGCCGCTTGGCGGCATCACTCGGGCCTCGAACATCTGGTCGATGTAGCGGCCACGGGCGACCTTCGCCGCTGCCACTGCAACCATGCACGCAGAGCCAGACAGCAGAACATTACAGCTAGTTATGTACGTAGTTCTTAAAACCTCTCGAGTAGTACTATACAGCCTTATACATGCAGGGACGCAGCGCGCGCAGGAATAGATGCGCGTGCGCGCGCGACGAACAGATGCTGCTGCTGGGGCTGACCAAGAATCGACGGCTAGCTGCGCTGGTTGTGGCCTCGCACGTCTGCTGGCGGCTATTTACCTGCTACAGTGATGAGGAAAACAAGTTTGGCGAGCCTTCCAGCCATGTTGAGAATGTAACTGCTGCTGGTCGTGGGTCGTGACGAGCGAGGCCGGAACGAATGTCGGCGGATCGATCCTGTCGGATTGATTGCTTGTTCACTCACTTCTGTGGGTATGTATGTGTGTGTGGATGGCTATCTTGCTTGCAGGATTATTTGATTGAAATAAACAGTTATATGGTGTATGTAGCGAAAACAACTGACTACATACAGTAGGCGACATGTGCGCATAGCCTTCATTAGTAGACGCACACACGTAAAGGTTGGGCTTGCGAGAAAGTTTGCACAAGGTTGGGCTTGCGAGAAAGGTTGCACAAGGTTAGTTGTACGACAACCTTCATTGAATTATGTACCTCACTTGTGTACTCGCCATTCGCCATGGACTGACTGTCCATGCTCGCAGCGGTCGTCGGCAGCGTAACGTCTGTTTGAACACAGCTTCATTCCTCTAGCTAGTCAGCGCGCTCCACGCAGAGCATTATTTCTATTTCCACGTGCGCATGAAGTAAGGGCCACCTGGCGATGAGAAGAACAGTGGCAAGAGCAACGCCGCTGACGCACAACCAATCGCAAAGCCACACAAATACAGTTACCGCTCCTGTATTGCTTTCCCCCACCGGCTCCATGTAGTACCTACATGCATGCACATGCGTGCGTGCGGCGCGGAGTGCGCAGATCTAATCAGATCTAGCAATGGACAACTGCTGCCTTGCAACATCTGACAACAATTAATGAGCTGCCCGACCGCGAGCATAAGAGCAACGGATCGGGATGGAGGCGGCATGCCTGGCTGGCTTTCCTAAAATAAAGTCAGTCCCGCCGCCCGTACTACGTTCCATGCAGCCTGCTGCTGTAATTGTGTGCACGCATGACCATCCTCCATGCATGGGCCCGAATGTGGACGCAGCAATAAGGCTACCGTCATTTCATCTGTAACCCGTGATGAATTCTATCAACGACCGGAAGTGAACGCCCGTTCAAGGTACGGCCTCATCCATTCCGCCTGCTCCTGCAGGCTCGGAGCCAGCATGCCAGAGACGACGTGGAGGATACCCTGCGCGCGCTCAGCAGCAGATACAAGGGCGGAATGCGACTTACACACACGCACACGCACGGCAGCGAGCGAACAATCGAGGAATAGGATTGCCTAGCTCGCTCGCTCGCTGGCTCCATGGGGTACCTCGGGTGGAAGCATGTAGAGCCAAGCTGCGCTAGTTATTAGCTGATGAGAGGATAAACAGGTACAGTCCTTTGTCAGGTGCTGGCTGTACGAGCGGGCGGATATCAAATCTGTGCCATCCGTCCGTCCGTCCTTCAGCTGATGGCCATTCAATGCAAGCCATGCATGCATAGCACGCGCATATATCCGATCAATATGCCCCGCGTTAACGAACTTTTGGATGAGGCCGTACGTACTGTACCTGATTGAAGGGTATGTCGGGCTGAATGATTGTCACCTGGCCGGCGTTAACGTCGGGCTCAGTTATGACGATGTCGTTCTTACTGCAGAGCATCGATCGGCGGCCCACATTGATTGCACGCCAGCGCGCGGTCTGGTACTCAGATAGACATGGCAATTACCTCGCTTTTTATTTACATTGAGCTTACCACACTTTGCCGTCGTACCGCCCATGTATCCGACCGGCGGGGACAAAGCGGACAAACAAACAAAAAATGGTCTAGATGACATGACCCACGGGTCATCAGCTGTATATGCCGTCGTCACTCAGCCTACGGAGGACTCCTGTAACTTGATTGTAAAGCTTGGCCAAAGCTTCTCATTTCCAATTTAGAATGATCATTACTGAGCTGTATGTTGCCCGCCGTATGGTTAAGCTGTGGCCCACATAAGTCGCCGCCAACCAATCAACTTACGAGTTTCGCCGGAACTGCACGTCGTATCCAAGAAGGTTCTTGTAGGTCACTGTCTCATTGATGGGTAGGTCCGAGCTGCGGATTACCTTGTCTGCGGTCGTTGGGAACGAAGGAAGTAAAGGCTTACCTTACATACTTTGGACGGATACATGAATGAGTTAGTATGTCAATATAGAAAACAGGTAATAGATGTACACATACATATCCTCGCTTCGCATGAAGGCTCGAGGCTGCACGCAGTCGGCGGCTGTGGTGTGGTGGTGTGGTGGTCGGGTGGCCTTACTTATTATTGCTTGTTCCCGCGGGTCATCCACCGCCCCGCCAGATTTCGGTTCACATCTACGACTTGCACACAACTAACATGTGCACCTCGCGTCCACATACAGCTGTGCCAAGAAGGCTCTAAAGCTATAATCAAGCAACGCACATACATATTACCTGGAAAGATATGGAGCAGAGTGATGTTGTACATTATTGGCTCGGAGGCGAGTGACGAGAAGGGAATACCGAGGTCGTTGGACAGCTTTTCCCAATTATACGGGCTGCCAGGTCGCTCGCATGTTAATTGGGTGGATCGGTCAAGAAAAGAGGAAACGACAGCGAACGAAGGGCGGGATGAGATGCAAGGTTTTTTTTACCATGTATGTCATGCTTGGGCGGAGCAAAGGCTACTCGAGATGCTGTGCGACGCCTTTCTTAGGCTTTATGCTAGCCGACTGTACGGCACCTATGACTTCGGCGTTACATTCCCCCCCCTCTGAAGGGAACGTCCTCGGTCCTCACTGCGTCCTCGCAGTGTCTGTGCACAGTCCACTCCGCCTTTCACCACCTTTGCATGCCTGGGGTCTTAGCCAGGTCTTCGGCATTGGGGCCAACCACCTCCCAAGTCAGGTCATGCCGAGCACACATGCCTCTAGCCTTCATTTGCAAGGTTTTCTGGAGTGGAAGCCTTTCCGCGACTACCAGGGATCGAACCGACGATCTCGGCGCGGCGCGGCGCGGCCGCGAGCTCGCCCGTCTCCTTGGAGTGAGAAGACATCGCAAAGGTAACCTGGATACGAGGATACCAGAAAGTAAGAAAGAAAGAAAGAAAGTATTACGCTGGACCGTAAGCCCTTGCGTGGGTTAAGGGAACAGACTGATGCCTCATCGGCGGGTACAGCCCATTACCGCGGTAACCGCCTTTTTGACTAAGATGGGTTGCTTCTCCCACCCACTCAGTGTCTGGACTCCGTCTCACTCGGATCACATCTGGGTACCCGCACGCATTCTTCCCAGACATGCCAGACACATCATCGTTGAACATTCAACCGTGATGAGTTCTACCAGTGCAGGGGACAGGGACATGGCTAAAGAGCCATGCGGTCACCTGCTGTTCGTTCCCACACCAGGGCCCCCATCGGTCACCTAGCCCTCTGCGAAGGCCGGGATCGAACTGGTGACCTCTCGGTCACCAATTCAGTGCCCTAACTCTCAGGCACTTCCTAGGGGATACGAGGATACCACTGTAATGAATGAGATTCTATCTTAGTCTGCCGAGTGGCAGACCTGTGCGGAAGCGCGGATCTTTATACCTTAAGCGAGTGAACGTGTAACGTGAGTATGGGCCTAGCCAGGTATTGAACCTGGACTGCAGTGTGTAAGCAATGGCACCATGCCCTAGCCCGACGAGCTTTTCTACTTCACGGCCCTCGCCAAGCCGCGTGCCGTATCGTGATACGACAGATCAAGTATCTTCTGTGTTCTCTCTGAGAACTCCTCCAACTAGTGACACACCACACTAGTCTTTGGACTATATTAATATTTATTATTAATATGTCTGATTCTGTTACTTTGAAGGTTCACTTTGTTACGTGACCAACGGGTCGGACCCGCGCGTCGCGCTAAGTCCGGAATCCCCGTCTTACAATGTACCCGCTACCAATTAATTACTTGGTACAACTAACATACAAATACAAAGTACCTGTCGTCTGGCGCCAGAACCGTAGAGGCGGGGTGGTGTTGGAGGACTGCCGACACGTTTGGGGTTTGAAGAACCTGAAGGAAGAAGTTGTACTGCGCGCGGGCAGGTACGTACGATGGGTACGGGATGGTTGACCCAAGCGACCCAACAAAAAAAAGCGAGTGGCGAGTGCTGACCTATCTATGTGTGCACCTAAGTGTACATACGCCGAACGACACGAGAATAATAATAATAATAATAATAATAATAATATTATTATTATTATTATTACGCCCGACAGAGCCGAGGCGTGGGTTATGGGAGCAGGAGGGGTGGGGTGTCGGGTTGCCCCGATCCCAGGCCTCTCCCGCTACCGCACGACACGAGAAATAAAACAATCTAGAAAGAAGCCACACCTTTCCGTCAGAATGAACGAAGTGATTGGGGCGGGTGCGCGCGCGGACGATCGAAAGGGTCAAGTATTACGCTCAGGACAGCGGATGAGTCGCGATGGAAGACACAACAGGCACACGTGTATGGGAACAAGGGGTGTCGGCTTCCTTGAAGCCGGAAAAAGGGCGGGGCCCCATTAAATCCGTACGGGTGGAGTTGGAGGGCTGATGACTTTGGGAGTGCAAGTGTGTCAGCCAGAAGAGACGAAGTCGTATGGGTTCCATGGCTGGGGATGCAAGATGGAAGAGACCCAAATGTGTACCCTTAGCAGATTTACATGTTGAAATCTCCGTGGTCAAAGTCCACGACACGAAGTGAAGACATACCGGCCAACAGAACGAAACTCAGGGGACATGTGCCTTCACCAACGTCAAGCAACACGTGACACTGCCATACTTGCAAACCGGGCACGTCCAAATGCGACCACCACCTCTATTTATTTCCAGCCAGCCACCCCGCCCAGATGGCCTCATCCCATGACAGCACCAGCCGCTGTCAACGCAACAAATACATCAAATGGACAGTTTACACTATGAATCGAACCAAACCCCGGGCAATCACCGGCGGGGTTTTGTGTAGTACGCCGTGATGTAGGCGGCAGCGCCCGAGGCACGCCCGATTGGCTGAATATTCACATTGGCGCTCCACGCCGTCAGCAGCGCCGGGCAGTAGGCGCCATACGCCGCAGCCGGCTCTCCAGCAGCAGGCTGTTGGACCGCTGAGCCGCCACGCTGGACCGCTTCTCCAGCCTGTTGACATGTTGGGAAATTTAAAGCAATATGACAGCATGAGCCTCAAACCAATAGGAGATATCAAGGCTGTAAGAGAGAGGTTCCGGACTTCACGTGAGGCGCGGGTCCGACCCGTTGGTCACGTAACAATACCTGGCTAGGCCCAGACTTATGTTCACCAATCACTCGCTAAGGTATAAAGATCCATGCTTCCGCACAGGTCTGCCACTCGGCAGACTAAGATAGACTCTCCTTCATTACAAGGGCCATATATAGAGAGACACAACTTAAGATAAAGGATGTAAATACCTGCTGATTTGAGTCAGACATCCGAGTGATTCCCCAGAAGGCTTGGAAGAGGCTTAACCCTGATATGTATGTGTGAGACGGAAGAGGCTATGTGTGAGTTGGAAGAGGTACCTGTCGTCGATGTACTAAACGCGGCGCAATTCGTTTACTGAGCGAAAGCCTGAGCGCTCATGAAGCTCTCACTAAGCGCTCACGGTAAGCTCTTAATAGCATCTTAGCAAGCTCTCACCGACCGCTTACACGACCAAGTACGAGCCCCGTGGAAATTGAGCCTTGCGCTGTAAGCTGCAGAACGCAATCACGCATAGACACAATTGTTAAAATGCTGCGACTGATTTTATTACTTGCCGGGTTAGTCGGCTGTCTTTCGGCGGGTGTGCACGAGGGAATCATGAATGTCAGGCCCTTCTCATAAACAGTGCCACTGTGCCCTCCTCGCAAACCCCGCATGTCCCAATGCGACCACCTCCTCTGTACAGTCCCAGCCAGCAACCCCTCCCAGCACGTAACGATCGCCAGCAAGCAGGGCCCCGGATCAGGGCCCCGGATCAGGTACACGACCACACCGCACCGCACATACGATACACCAAAGCAAATGTATTTGTCTAATGAGTGGCGTGAAGCTTCCAGGGTCTGTCCTTGCAAGTCTCGGGCCCTATCAGCCCTTGCACGGAACTCCACTACATCATGGCACCCTCCTCCCACAACATGTGCCTAGTCATCTACAATTTCCTCACTGGTATCAGGATACCCCCCCCCAGTGATGCCCCCGAACATCGCCCCCAACCCTTCCCCCGGACTCCTCGCACTCCCTCTTCTCGTCCTGCTCGCCCTCATCCTCCTCGCACATGTCGCCATCCTCGCTCATCTCGTCCTCCTCATCCTCGGAGGTCTCATCCTCGTCGGTTTCATCCTCATCGGCCTCG
Source organism: Pleodorina starrii (assembly GCA_030267565.1). Taxonomy (NCBI): domain Eukaryota; kingdom Viridiplantae; phylum Chlorophyta; class Chlorophyceae; order Chlamydomonadales; family Volvocaceae; genus Pleodorina; species Pleodorina starrii. The sequence goes on along the minus strand of BRXU01000007.1, from coordinate 2,300,162 downwards.
ACACAGACGAGTCTGCGGACACGTGAAGCGACAGAAATTGGTGTTAAGATGGCACATTATCTTGTAAACAGCAGGATCCACATCTCACAAGATCAGACATCCTATCCTCAGCCCCAACACATCAACAGCCCCAACACATCAACACCCAGACACCACTCTCCATGTGTATCTCCACACAAGTGTGTATAGGCAAGGGCACCCCACCCCTCCCACCTTTAAAACAGTATGCCACTCTCACCCGCCCGCCGAGCGACCGTCCCCATCACGGTGGGCTTGCTCCTCGCCGGCTCCTTGTCCCCGGTCCTCGTCCTCCTCCTCCTCTGTGCCGACTACCGAACGACGCCTGGCGTCCGCCAAACGACGCCTGCAAGGAGGCATGCATAGGAACAATGGTGGTCAATAGTACAAACAAACAAACACTATGTACATCCCAAGCCAAGCCACAAGCTAGACGACAGAGCATTCCAGCCACCCCTGGTGAAGACCTCTATCGGATTATTAACCCACATGCAAAGCTAGTACCTACCTCTTACGGCGGGCACGCGACACATTGCTATCATCACTGTCTTCCAGCTCCTTGTCCACATCGGCGCCAGCGTCCCTTGACGCTCGGCTTGCTCCTCACCGCCGGCGTGTTGCCCCCGGTCCTCGTGCCCCTCCTCATCTGTGCCGAAGGCCGACCGAGAACCCAGAGGCTCCCACCGCTGCTGCTGCCACTGCTGCTGCTGCTGCCACTGCTGCTGCTGCTGCCACTGCTGCTGCTGCTGCCACTGCTGCTGATGCTGCCACTGCTGCTGATGCTGTGGCACCAGCTGTACATTCTGCAAGTAGTTGTCGTTAGCGATGATGGCCTCCACAACAACCCGCCCAAAGGACGCCAGCTTGGCCTCGGAATCTAGGTAATGCGCCAGCGGGTGGGGATGGTTGCCTGAGGGGTAATAGGACAACATAAGTCAGGACGTCGCTCAAGAGGTATAGAATGCAGGCAATTCGGCATATTCTATCCCGACCCACATATGCCAGCATGTGCACATTAAAGGCCCAATGACGGGCCACATCCACCATACAATTGCACCGCCCTCCTCAACCCCGCCGCCGTTCCCTTGAACGAATCCGTGGCCCGTTTCTTCCACCAGCCTTCCGTTACCATGTCCCACTCCATCAAACCCGAACCCACCTGGAACGCCGGCGCCTCGTTGGTACTTGGTGGCGCCGTGGATGTATGCCCCACCTCGACCGCATGGCGGGGGCAGCTGGCCCGGGTAGTAGTGGGCGTCGCGGGTGGCGCCCGTCGGTACGGGAGGGGGCTGCAGACCTGGACGCATTAGAGCCATTAGAGCCAAACCCTGGGCGCTTCGCGCTGGGGCCCATTACGGTCAGATTCGCAGCGCATTTACTAATAATTAGGTACTTGTTACAGAGGCCCGTTGTTTTTGGGTGTGAGAATGGGTTGAGAGCAAAGAACGGAGTCGCGCGCAGGTTGCCGGAGGCCCACGTTGCAAGTGAGGTCCCCGTCAATCAGGTGAATGAATGCGTGTTTGTGTTTTAACTTCTTAAGTCGGAGAAATTTCAGGAGTATCCGACGCAGACTTGCTAGCAGAGTCGCCAGCAAGGCCTGCCGGCGCTGCCGGCGCCGCGCGAATCGCGTCGTCCGGGGCGCATGGGCGCATCGATCGAAGTACGGCATCAATTCGGCAGCGAGCGGCGAGGGCATGAAGTGTGACAATCGACAATCTACAATCCTGCTGATACGTAGCCAGAGCTGTATCCCCGAAATTCCTACTTGCGGAGTCGTCAGCAAGGCCTGCCGGCGCCGCAGGAATCGCGCTCCGTCTCGGCACTGTGTAACTCTTCCCGCGAGCGCATTGCTTGGCTTAAGTAGCTTGACAGTAGACATGGAGTGGATTATTCGCAGATCACGCTGACTTGCCAATAGAAGGACAGCGGAACTGTTTGCGAGGGTCGCGATGACGTGCAGTTACCGACGACGAGAGTGCAGCAGAGGCCTGGCAGCAGGGTTTGCTCCTTGCAACCTTTGTAATAGCAATATGCGTCAAGACGATCGGACCGGCTAGCAGAGCTGCTGTGGTGTGGTCGCGGGAAGAATGTTTGCAATGCAAACATAGTTTGTTTCCGAAACGAAGATTCATTTCACGCCGTCATGTCAGAATTCCACCTTAAGGAACGATGACTCTTCTGGAATTAATTATAGGCCGAGAGGTGATGGTTTGACCTCGGCCTCGGTCCATGGAGACTGCCAAACTGGTTTGTACTCATGCGATGTTGGGTTCCAATAATAAATTTACCGTGCAATAAAGAATGTAATCTTTTACTTATGCAGCCTTTCCGTTGGCCGAAAGTCTGCACTTGTCCAATTACTTCCATCCCAGATCCCAGAACCCAGAACCCAGAACCCAGAACCCAGAACCCAGACACGGACATGGGCAATCCTACAGGGCGGGGCCCCCCTGGGCGCTTCGCGCTGGGGCCCCGCCCAAAAATGGCGAACGAGAGGTTCGTGGATTGGGTGGCATACATGGCATGCATGCCTACCGCGATGGGACGATGGGACGTGAGGTATGGTAGGCAGGTAAATAATAATGCTGGGCGCCGGTACATACGCACCTGACACGTGCATTGCAATGCATGCGGCACAAGTGGGCCCGCTTCATATCGCTATTGCAATGATGTGCACAATCTATCGATCGACATACTTACGCTGATGTTCCCGCTGCTGGATCCGGAAGCAGTTGGCGGAGCCTCGTCTCTGCTCGGCGAAGACTGTAGCAGCGACCGCCAGCCGACCTTGACAGCAGCACCGGTATCAGCGGGGCGCGCACTGGCTGCCGCCACCGCTGCCAGTGCGTGTGCGAAGTCCAGTAGCACGCAACATGAATTGGATACATCGATGGGTGGCTCATTAGCAGCGAGTTGGCGAGCCGAGCGAGCGAGCAGACAGCGAGGCAGGGACAGGAAGCACTCATACATGACATGACAGCAGGTACCGCCGACGAGAAAATTTATATATTCCAGGCTCACTAGTGACATTAAATGAGCAGCGCCGCGCGGGCTACGCAGCAGCAGCCTCCGCTGCAAACTGCCGGCGCGGGCGCGTGGGCCCAGCAGATGAGTGTATGTGCCAGGGCCGGGTTATTACATGTCGCGGCTACCCGTATATATGTCGATGTTACCTGCAATCACAACGAGGACACATAATTTTGTGACCTTGCCGCCGATCATCGTCAGAAGCATCTGCTTGCGCGTGAGTTCCTGCTGCTTTATTTTCAGGTAGATAGGCAGGCCTTTCAGGCTATAATTTATTTTCAGGTAGGCAGGCAGGCCTTTCAGGCTATAAACCGCGCTACGTTTGCGACGCCCGCTAGTCGGATAAAAACTATGAGGTGATAGATGATACAATAAAGTACGTCAAGAATGTGATGACAAGGACCCTGGGAAATAAACCCACAGTAGTTGTCGAGAAGGTGCGCACTTCGGGCCATTATTTATTTTGGTTTATATTTATTTATATTTTTATTCGACTAAAATTGTCATCACTGCCCGTTCGCACACAATCGTTCGATTCGTTTGCGCGCGCCAGGTCATCCTTGTGCTCGCGTCAATACGTGCTTCATTCCGATTCACACATACAGCTGCTGTCTTGCCAAATTATGCGTGCACGAAACCGGCCAGAAGATCTTCTGCATGCAAACAATAGTACGACGACGCAAGGGCGCGCCTGCTTTCATTCCCTGCACGCTGTGGTTCATCAGCCCAATCAGCGAGGGCCGGCCCGCACCCCCCAGCTGCCGCTCTGTCCGTGCAGGGCGAGCTAGATAAGTGCATCACTATGCAGTAACTTTGCTTATGAATAGGTACGCACGTAACGAGGCGTAACGCTAGCTACTACTGCACGTAACAGTTGCAAGACTTTGCATACGGATATTTAAGGGCGGCGGGACAAACCTTTGCCGATATATGGCCAGGATCAATCATTTCATCGGCTACGGCAATCGCTCACGCACCCCGACGGGCGCGACTGTATCATCAGAATAAACGAAGTAATCCACCCCGGCGACGTGCAGGGGCTCACCGCCATCCATGGACGGCTAGTGCGTAGCTACGTGCCGATACGCCTTGTACGACATTCGTAACCCAGCCAGACTCAACACCAATAATTAAAAGCAAGTAAGCTGGGTTTGGCACACGGCGGCCGGAATCGGATAGGAAACGTCTGGAGTCACGGGCTCGGATAAAGTTCATCAGGAAGAGAGTTGGCGGACCCGCCCAATCACCTAGCTATCCCCAGCAGGCAAGGGATGCAAACACGCGTGGCAAAAAACACGGGGACCCGCCGCCCAAGGCTTCGATCGGTTGATAATCGGCAATGCGCACGCCCGCTCGGCGTACGTGCGTCCAGTCGTAAGAACTAAGCGCGCACTTGTTAACTACGCGTATATGTGCCTGCCTCATATCATTTGTCATTTCCGACATCCGCAATGGGGGCGCCGGCGGCGGTGGCCGACAGCTGCGAAACCATCTCAGCGGCCACATCCGCCCCCACGTGCGAGGTGAGCCAGGTGAGCATCACTTCACGTGGAGGTGTCAGGACGCGATTGATGACATGGTAGATGCTATTCTGCATGCGCGGTGGAGCGACGGTTAACAAATGAACACGTCAGTATCAAACATTTATCGTATAAATACCGGGCACGGCCGGGGAACCGCTTTATTTCGACAAGGAGTACGTACGTACAAGCAGCCGACTATGCTACTTGTAAGCGATCGATGTATGTGATGTGCTTCCTGTTGATCATGTCAAGCGGGCCGCTACCATACGTGGCTATCATCAGAAGGCTTGCACGTCCGAAATACGGTATGTACGTAGCCTCGGAGCTCGCTCAAAACACGCACTCTTAGCTCCACAATCATGCCACATTCACTAATAGGTATATATGTAGCTGCAGTCAGTCGGTACATCTGTGTGACGTCGCTCGGCGCACGTACGCACGCACGCACACACACGCACACACTCGCCTTGGCGGTGTAGGACCGGTCCGACATGAGCACGAAGGCGGTGGAGCCCTCGACCCCAACAACGCTGACCTGGACACGGTCATCCCTGCGATCAGGCAGACAGGGGCGCGGGGACGAGGGCAATTAAGGAGGACATTTTTTTGTGGAGAGAAATAGGCAGTAGATTGATATACGGGCGTCCGTTGCGATCGAAGGCGGGTCGATGGGGTGGATCGAGCCGATGGGTGGGACCGATCGAGCTGATCAACCGAGGATGGGTCACTAATCAGTGGATGGGCCGGTACATACATACCAAGCGGATTACGTCAAGCAAGGCGTAGTTCGTTTCGCATTGTTGTTCTTTGGAGACCACATACAACAAAAGACCGTTTATTTTGGACAGGCGTCATCATCAACTTGTGATGATACGATAGGACAGCATCGGAAGCCGTATATGTGGTGCAACACCGCGCCGGCGGCAAGCAGGCTGCCAGACATGTACCTCGCCCAGCCACTACGTATGTATTACTCACGCTGTCCTCAGAAACTGGACTTCATAGCCGAGCAGAGACTGCCCGGTGAGCGCCTTACCGACCGTCAGCTCGCGGGTTCGGATCAGCACGTCTGCGCGTACGTTTCGTCGTCAGGGGGGAGAGCGGGGCGACAAGTGGGCAGCGTGGATACGGCGAGGGATAAGGTGTCGGGCGTGAACATTCGGCTGGCTGGCTGTGTATGGGTAGGAGGACAGCAACCGACATATAAGAATCCTTCCAAGCAACCGTTGGGCGCGACTCACGCCCCCTTAACAGCCCGAGACGTACATCACAGCAGGCCGTACTTGTTTTGGGGTTTTCCCAAAAGGTACCAAACGGTGTGCACGTACCCACGTACCTACCTGGCACAATGTGCAGCAGGGTAATGTTGAACACGAAGGGGTCGTCCTCCAGGTCACCGGGGATCTTGGCCTTTAGAATGTAGAGCGCATCAAACCAGGCGCTGCACGAGACGTACGGGAAATGTGCGTGGCATATCGGTCGCCGTTGGTGCGTTGCCTGCTGTGCGCAGAGTGCAAGTGCTGCGGCTGCAGAGTGCAAGTACCGTACCATTACTGTACTGCTCACAAGTCTGTGCGAGCCTAATTATTTGGGATGCCAGCAGAAATATTTAAGCCGCCCTTAGTGGACGTGAAAACCGAGTCTGACGTCATATTTAGCTCAATTAGCTCCGAAGCTGCCGGGGCTGCGACTGGGGCTTTTACAGCCTCTAAATAGAGGCAAATGCGAATGGTACAAGAACCACGACAGCGTCATATAGCTATGACGGATCAAAGACGTGGCCGGCCAGGGCCCAGGAATGGACGTCCAGGTTTTTGGCGTCCGCAGGCATGCATCTGCTGCCCGCGATGTATATGCGACACTGTTCCATGGTTATGACACTCCTCAAATGAGCCCGCAGCACCGCAGCCATGTGCCAGGTGACGGGCGGGGCCAGTGTCGGTTGAGGAGGGCAGGGCTTCCAAACTTCCACGGTACGGTCTTCCGCAAGCGCGGTCGACAACGCCGACCATTTGCACCCGAAAACACGTGCATATTAAGCTGAGGCACAGCTACGCTCGCTCATGCATAATGCCGCCATCTAAATTTCATTGACTGGGAATAGTCGTCCATAGTTTGAAGCTGTTAAATATTATATGAAATCAGGATGGAGCATAGGAAGCTTAGTAAAAACTGAGTTTATTATGTTGGAAAGGTTGGAAGAGGTCGTGCAGTGAATCGGATTTTTGGGCGGGGCCCCAGCGCGAAGCGCCCAGGGGGGCCCCGCCATGTCCGTGTGGACTGTGGACTGTGGACTGTGAACTGTGGTGTCCTAACAAAAGTGCAGAATCTCGGCCAAAGGAAATACTGCATAAGTAAACGATTACATTCTTTATTGCACGGTAAATTTATTATTGGAACCCAACATCGCACGAGTAAAAACCAGCTCGGCAGTCTCCATGGACCGAGGCCGAGGTCAAACCAACGCCTCTCGGCCTATAATTATTTCCAGAAGATTCATCGTTTCTCAAAGTGGATTTCTGACATGACGGCGTGAAATGAATCTTCGTTTCGGCAACCAACTATGTTTGCATTGCGAACATTCTTCCCGCGACCACACCACAGCTCTGCTACCCGGTCCGACCGACTTGACGCATATTTCGATTACAAAGGTTGCAAGGGGCAAACCATGAGGGGCAAACTGCTGGTTGTTGGACGCCAAGCCGCAAATGCACGCATGATGCAGCGGTCTTCAGCTGGCCGCCCAACAAGTCCAGTCGGCAACCTAGGGGATGGACTTCTACATTCCCTGTCCTAATGTTAAAGCAGTCAAGCCTCCTCTACGGCGAATACCTCAGTAGCGAAGCCTGTGCACTCTCGTCGGCAACTGCACGTCGTCGCAACCCTCGCAAACAGTTCCGCTGTCCTTCTATTGGCAAGTCAGCCTGCGTGATGTGTAAATGATACACTCCATGTCTACTGTCAAGTAACTTCAGCCAATGCGCTGGCCGGAAGAGTTGCACAGTGCCGAGACGGCGCGCGATGCTAAACATGGGTCGGATTGCTGAAGCCGCAGGCATTTCAGATATAAAGCTCTGGCTGCCTATCAGCAGGAATGTCGACACTCTCACAGTTGACGCCCTCGCCGCTCGCTTTGGAAATGCCGTATTTCGGTCGATGCGCACATGCGCTCATGCACCCGACGGGATGACGCGCTTCGCGCGGCGCCGGCAGGCCTTGCTAACGACTCGGCTAGCAGGCATTTCGGGAAAAAGCTCTGGCTGTCTATCAGCAGGAATGTCGACACTCTCACACTACTTCACGCCCTCGCCACCCTAGCACTCAACTTAACCCGTACGGATTTAGTGGGGCCCCGCCCTTTTTCCGGCTTCAAGGAAGCCGACACCAACCCCTTGTTTCATCCATTTTTAGTTACTATAGTTGTTTAAGATAAGAAGGGCCTGGTATCGGGGTTACCCGAAACCCCATATCGCCTGGACATTGCGCCCACATGGCCGTGAAATAAAACACTCTTCGAAGCTGGAGTTCCGGTGAACTCTGGTGGCGGCTCACCTTTGGTTTAAAACTTTGGATATGAAATCCCTATTCCGTAGGTTGCGAGGCGTCAGTCGGATTTTCCTAGAAACTTTCGAGCGAAATTTGTGAGGCCGTGAGCCGTTCATTACAGGTAGGGTTAGCGAATTCGCAAATTTTAGTCAACAAGTTTAACAAAACAATAAACAATAGCCGCGCGCGCCATATGAGATAGATACGGATCGCGTATATTTTTGATTCCAACGTTTTTAAACGTGCGCTGCGGCATGCTCGGTTACCGTTGCAAAGAGGTCGAGTGAATTAATTGCAGTTTGCGAGAATATTTTGCGAGGTTTGTTGGGAGTGCTTTTTGAAGATTTAAATATTTGCGAGGGACCCTTGTTTTCGATCGAGTCTTTTCTTGACACCATGCCAGGTCCAAAACAATCAATAATTTATTCGCGTTTAATTGTAAGCAGTGCGATATGGCTCAAGCCAACCTCGCCCAACCGCACCAGGCGCCCACGCACGTGCGCCGCCCGATAAAGCCACGCCGCCGTGCCCGTAAACCGCTAACATATTACTGCATCCATCTATCCGTCCAAAACAGTCGTTTGCGTGCGGAAGTCCTTCATTCCCTGCTTGGTCGTGACCCGCCGTATGTTCGCAAGGGTTCGCACGGCACGCGATGTATGCACATCCCGATCGGGTATTATTAGATCTTCGTCGTTGGAGAGTTCGGCTCCTCACATGCTCTTCAGTCGACGGCTGCGACGGACGCCGCCGTACGGTATGCACATCCCGTGAACGAAGGGCAATAATCAAGCATTGCATTTCCTGCTGGGCAACAATGTACTAATGTTGCTGAACCCCCACACACGCACACACACCGCAAGCAGGTCACATTAGCTCACTTGTCCGTAGGCATCAGGATGGTGTCCTTTGTGAAGGTCCGAATGAGGTCTTGCATGAATGGCGTGCCAAAGTACTCGATACTGAAGTCGTACTAATAAGGCACGCCCGATGTTTTGCGGGAAAGGGGCGGCGCAGTGGGCAGGACATTAGGCAACAACGCGGTTATTCGATGCGACGCTTTGCTCAGATTGATAGGGGCATCTATCTTATTTATGCGACGCAAAAAGAGTGCGCGACGCTTGCCCAGCCATTCGTGCGCGACGCTTGCCCAAGCAGAAAATCACACAGCAACATGTCGGGCCCGTGCCAGTGGTTCTGGAGGAGGGTTCACGTCGAGTCGGCGCGCCGCCGGTTGCCGGCGTAACACGCACGAATATTCACTGTACCGGTATGTCCTGCACACGCACCCCGACAGGAATGAACTCATGCATGTTTGCTCAGCAGGTAGGGACACACATAGCTTGATCGCGCGAAGTTTGTTCGGCAAGCATGTTGTCAACCTACAACCAAGGGGAGGAAGGGCGCCGAAGCACCGGTGGCATCAGTCGCGGAGGCGTTGCCAGCGGCAGCGGGCGCTGTTGCTCCTGCCGCCTGCAACAGCCTGCTGCTGGGTTGGGGCCGGGAAGCCCCGATTACACCTAGCACTGCGGCGAAGGCGCAACAGAACAGCAGAGGCAGGGGGCGGCACCGGGACGAGCTGATCAGGGCCAACACCCGCCCATAATAATAAGTGCGGCTTCGGGGGGGACTCTGCGCTGGCGTGGACGGTAGCCTGATTGCCCGATTAGGCACGCAGAGCCGTAAGCTCGCAACGACGACGTCGCCGCCGTTGTGCTAAATGCCGGCCGACCGCTAGCGTTTTGGGGTCCCGCGGCGCCCGTCGCATCGCTCTTGTTGATCGAGGCAGCAGCTTCGTTACTCGGCCCGCGGCGGCTGAGGAGGTTGAAGCAATGCAAGCAAGTGGCGGTCGCAAATCGGGCACGCATGCGCTTCGAACCCTGCGTGCCTTTACTTCCCCGTACCATGCATGTATGGTGCTTTGTTGCGGTGGACGCAGTTGCATCCATGCACAAATCGAGCAAGCCAGTTATTCCCGATGCACGCGCGCGTGCGTGTGGCCAATCCAAACGACTCCGAATTTTTCACCTGACATGAGCACCAGCACAAGCGCACCCTGCTGCCAGTGAGCCGGCTTTCCCATTATTGTTGCAGCTCTTCCACGCTTGCAGTGTAGCATACGTAACTCTAGCTAGACGGTAACCGTCTTGGAAGCTCGTTCGCGGACGACCCAAAGACAGGTATGCGTTGTTGTTTGTGGGCTGGGCTTGATTGCGGCAGGTCGGTACAACGAACAGGCCCTCGCTCGCAAGTGAGAAGCAGCATGCAATGAACATAAACTGACATGGGGCAGGGCTGCACTCCATCCGTTGCTGGTGCCCCATTCCTACTACTATCGCCCAAAGCCGTACGTGATCTATCGTTGTGCGGTCGTCGTCCAGCGAGGCCGCGCGCATCGCCGCCGCAGGCCCGATGCTTCGTCGTCATCGGACGCTATACATGTGACCCACGAGCCGCGCTTGGAACCCAACCGTCCGCGGCCCACCTTTGAAGCGTTACCATTTTACAACGAGGCACCGTCGCCAGCCCAGGACACGGCAGCTACATATATACGTACATTCATATATACATCGCCGCCCGGCTTGCTGTCGCACCAACACGTACACCGGGGCGGGCAAACCCGCACGTACGCAATATTGAACATATATACAGCAGTCCCTCTGTGCCGATAGCGTGCGTGCCGATACGACCGCCCCGTTTTTCCTGCAACGAAGCGTACGCTGCTGGCTCGTGCACCGCATCAAAGGCCTATATATGTGTGTACATTTATAAGCCTCGAGTGCGCTGCTTATCTATTCATCTGAATCCGGTGCTAGTTGGTCATGGGCTTTTCGGGAGCGGTGATCCACAGCTCGGAAATTATTTCCTCGGCCACCTCCGCCCCCACGTGCGGGGTGAGCCAGCTCAGCATCACTTCACGTGGAGGTGTCAGGGCGCGGTTGATGACCATATCGACACTGCCCTGCGGACCACCGACGCAGCATTGATGGATTGCACGCAAAACCACAAAGTTAGCGGGCTTTCGGAACGAACGAAGCGACGGTCCGTGCCGGGCCGGGCACCGCCGGGCATACATACCCCTAGCGGTCGCCCGTCTCCATCAGCCTCACCAAACGAAGTGAAAGTAGGTAGCAAACACATGCCTGCTGCTGCCTACAGGCTGTCCTTTGTCCAGCATGAATAGCGCAATTTGACCAGTTCGAGCGCGTGTATGTGCACTACTCGCCTCGGTCGTGTAGCGCATGTCTGGTTTGAGGACGTAGGCGGTGGTGCCCTCAACTCCGACCACGCTGACCTGGACGTGTGTGTCACTGCGGCCACCACAGCGAACGGCAACACAGGGAAGAGGGTAAAGAAGGAACGTTGATCATTGATCAAAAAGTGTAGACGGGCATGAAAATGACCCGTGGGTAACGGTGGTCCGTCGCGGGCAGGGAGCTGATGATCTGTGCGTCGCTCGCTCTTTGTGACGAACGCACGATCGGGCGCATGCACCAAGGCCGAACGCACCGAGCGAGCCACATCGTCCGAAAAAGGTTAGCATAAAGCTTACGGCGACTTCATTAGATAAGTACTTCCCTATCAAAGTAAGTTGCTTGCGCATTCGTTCCGTGCGCTTCGATCGTTCAGTAGTGGCGCGCAGCACCAGTTGGAACGAACGAACACGAACTAGGATGGATGGTTGCGCTCATTACTCGGTCATCCCCCGCCCCGCGCGCCCTGCTCGCCACCCACTCTGTCTTCAGGAACTGGACTTCGTAGCCCAGATAAGAGACCGCGCGGTCACCGCCTTTCCGACCGTCAGCTCGCGGGTTCGGATCCTCACGTCTGCCGATATATATGCATGTAGGTTGAGGCAGCAAGATGGGATCGATGCATGGCAGGGGTTTACGTACGTGGTGCTACAGAGGTGTTTTAAGGGGGCATGTAGATAGATCGGGCGGGGTGATAATGTATGAAAGAACACCTGTAAGCTAGCTGTTCCGGATGGGGACACCGATCGATCGATCGGCGGCCGCCCAGCGGATGGAAGGATATCACGTGCAATCGAAACCCCATCGATCCAGGCTGCTGGCCAATCGTATGACACAGCAGCGCGCGTAAGCAAACCGCTATCTGGTAGTCTGGTACTCACTGCTGTCTGCTGCTGGTCCTACCCTGATACTGCTGGCTGGCACAGGGCACACCCATCCACGCACCCATCCAGCATTTGCTTCCGATGAGATAGAGGCGCGGACATTCCCAAAAACAAGAAGTGAAGTGCTCACCTCCCCATCGACCAAGTCCGAGCGAACCTCAAGCATCACAACGTGTCGCTAATTCCAGCCACGCACCCTTGCGTGGCGGGTCGCCCCCGGCGGGTTGCACACCCACGGGGCGTGCGACGGGGCACGACCCGCCCCGTCGTCGTGCGTGCGTGCAACTAACTAACGTAGCCGGCGGGCGCAACTCATTCATACGTACCAGCCAACGTAACACGCTCACACATGCACGCACGCCTACGTATGATAGCTACCTACCTGGCAATATGTGCAGCTGGCTGATGTTGAACATAAAAGGATCTACACTCAAATCTTGGTCGGGAATATGTGTCTGGAGGGTGTACACCGCGCTCCACCAGGCGCTGCGGTGCACGCACCGAGCGAGCTTCGGCTGCGTGCTTTTATATATCATGCGCACAATAATAACTGACGAACCAGAGTAAGATCGCACTCGCGCTGCTCTTAACTACGCACGTAGCGTGCGTGGTGTCCGCGCGCATGGCATGCAGACCATGGCTTTCACCGCATTGATGCCGTACATACAGGTCGATCCCTTAGGACGTGTTCATTCAAACGTTAGTTTATCCCCTCCATCCCCAGCAAGCTCACGCACGCACTTGTCAATGGGCATCAGGATGGTGACCTCCGAGAAGTTCCGAATGAGATCTTGCATACGCGGGAGATCAAAGTACTCGATGCTGAGGTCATACTGTTGTACAATTGCACAATTGTACGGTGGTGTAGACCAGAAAGGGAGCCCAAGGACGCATGTACGGGGGATACAGGGACGGAGGAACAAGGTGAGCCACGCACAGGTTTAGAGATGGGGCCACAGCAATTAGGCCAACGTATGTACACGCAGCACCGCAACAGTACCTGGACGCCAGCACATCACCTATCTACCAGTGACCACGATCCATGCACTGCGTCCACCCACTCACAATTATATGTAGGGCGGGCTCTGGGGCAGCTAGGGTAGCGTTGGGCGCCGAGGCGTTGCTGCTGGCGGCAGCAGGAGCTTGTGGCATGGTCTCGTCCAACAGCAGCCGGCCGCTGGCGGGGTGTGGCCGGGCGACCCGGGCCATCCCCGCGACTGCGAGCAGCAGCAGAACGCGCGCGGCATACATTTAAGAGGAAGGGAGCAGCAAACCGGCAGGAAACCATCCGGGCAGCGCAGGTCTGCTGGTCAACAGGGACCGCCGGACAAGCATGGCAGGATGACGTCATCCCATCAGACAGCTCTCGCAGCCTGCTGTCCATTTGAGCGCACAGCATGGCAGCTTGGGCCGCCCAGCCATGCATACAAACAAGAGCAAGTATCGGTGCAGCTTATATTACATCCAGCTCGCAAGGCACTACTGACCCAGTCACATACACCACACGCACTTGGACTCGCTCGTTGATACCGACCTGCGGCGAGCAGCAGCGGCAGCAGCAGCAGCGGCACGCCTAGACGACGAGAGCAGACCATGAGCAGCTTTCCCGTCATGTGGCTTGTTTGCCGCGCTCGTGACTCTCGGCGGGGAGCGTCTGGATGTCAGGGTAAACGGCCGGCCCTGTATCAGTCCGCGAGGGCGCTGTTAGCGTCACCTTGAGGCATTGTCTGCTTGCAGCTATGCAGGGGTTACCCTACCCCGTAGAGCCCTAGGCTCTCGGGCGTTGTTTGTAGTGTGGTAGAATGTAGTTTTGGCGCCATGGACCTCGGCCTCCGGCCGGCTCTGCTGCTCATCCTGTAACTAGTCCGTCTGAGCTTTGCCAATGTGGACTCTGGACCTAGCCAAACAGCACGGTCGCCTCGCGGCTCATCAACGGCAGCCGTGGCGCTGGGGGACGCCTCAATGCCGCCTCTGCTGCTCGACACTCGTCGCTTCCGCCGCCGTCTTCTGCCTACTTCCTGAGACCTTCCGACAGTCAGCGTGCCCATCAGATGCTCCTTCCGTTTAGCCGTGTCATGGACGTCACCGTGGTTGGGGAGCGAGGCGCCCAGCGGGCGACGATCGACGACATCGTCCGTCCTCCACGGCCTCCCCTGTGCGCCACTGCTTAAATCAAATCACATTAAATGCCGCAGCAAAGCCCGGCGTTCAATCAAATCACATTAAATGCCGTAGCAAAGCCCGCGCCACTAAAGAGCGACTAATGGGCGCGCACGGCTTGGGGGAATGGGTTGGCTGCCCGAGACTAAGCCGTTGACATACCCGTGCCGGTAGCCAGATCGCGACTCCTTTGCTTGCTGTCGGCGCGCTTCAGCCCGACATGCTTTATTGCCGGGGCTTTTCCCGCCTGTCGTGCTTGGAGGGACGGTGCGCGCCGTGTGCCGTACAGTGCAGTCGCTGGCTCCGTTCGGTCCGTAGGTTTTCGTGCCGCATAAGGCATAGCATGCGTGTCTTCAGTTGTACCCCGTTGCACGGCTCGGCGCCTTCGTTCGTTCATCCCTAGCCCGCTTTGCTAGCAAGCTTCGGTCTGGGGGGGGAGTGAGGCGCCTACGTGGCCGAACCGTCCAACCGACGGCCGTTTACCCTGACAGCTGTCAGGGTAAATCAGCGTCACTGAGAAACTGGCGTCGGGCAATGTCAGTTGAATCCGTTAGCGAGGCGGTTGGCGACTAAGTGCAAGCGCAAACCGTTATTGCTGCGAAAGCCGTATTTATTGTCTTTGTGAGCATCCTGGATGTGGCTTTACGACGAATACGTCGGAGCTTCGAAAGGGCGGCTCTAGGGACGCCGCCTGTGTTGTGTCGGAGGGGAGTGAGGCGCCTACGTGGCCGAACCGTCCCACCGACGGCCGTTTACCCTGACAGCTGTCAGGGTAAATCAGCGTCACTGAGAAACTGGCGTCGGGCAATGTCAGTTGAATCCGTTAGCGAGGCGGTTGGCGACTAAGTGCAAGCGCAAACCGTTATTGCTGCGAAAGCCGTATTTATTGTCTTTGTGAGCATCCTGGATGTGGCTTTACGACGAATACGTCGGAGCTTCGAAAGGGCGGCTCTAGGGACGCCGCCTGTGTTGTGTCGGAGGGGAGTGAGGCGCCTACGTGGCCGAACCGTCCCACCGACGGCCGTTTACCCTGACAGCTGTCAGGGTAAATCAGCGTCACTGAGAAACTGGCGTCGGGCAATGTCAGTTGAATCCGTTAGCGAGGCGGTTGGCGACTAAGTGCAAGCGCAAACCGTTATTGCTGCAAAAGCCGTATTTATTGTCTTTGTGAGCATCCTGGATGTGGCTTTACGACGAATACGTCGGAGCTTCGAAAGGGCGGCTCTAGGGACGCCGCCTGTGTTGTGTCGGAGGGGCCTTATGAGCTGGCCCTGTATCAGTCCGAGAGGGCGCTGTTAGCGTCAGCTTGAGGCATTGTCTGCTTGCAGCTATGCAGGGGTTACCCTACCCCGTAGAGCCCTAGGCTCTCGGGCGTTGTTTGTAGTGCGTTAGAATGTAGTTTTGGCGCCATGCATGGACCTCGGCCGCCGGCCGGCTCTGCTGCTCATCCTGTAACTAGTCCGTCTGAGCTTTGCCAATGTGGACTCTGGACCTAGCCAAACAGCACGGTCGCCTCGCGGCTCATCAACGGCAGCCGTGGCGCTGGGGGACGCCTCAATGCCGCCTCTGCTGCTCGACACTCGTCGCTTCCGCCGCCGTCTTCTGCCTACTTCCTGAGGCCTTCCGACAGTCAGCGTGCCCATCAGATTGCTTGGCTTTTTCAGAGCGGAGCACAGCGAAGCGTTGAAAAAGACAGGTTCTTGGGTCGAAGTAGTTATATTAGTTATTTGTCGTACTTTGCCCTTCGGGCTGTTCTCGGTGGAACAGGTTCCACCTTCTTTATCTGCCTATTGTAGCTAGATATAACGAGTATTGCTGCCCGTCTGCCAGGGCAGTTTACGGTGATTTTCTCTTCTTACTCGCAACCTTTCGTCGTTTGGCTCTTAGTGAGCAAGCTTTTTTGTAATGGCTGAGGCTGCTGCTGCTGCTGCTGCTGCTGCTGCTGCTGCCGCGGCCGCGGCTGCTGCCGTTGGCGGGGCAGCTGGCGGGGCGAACCTCCCGGCGCCTAATCTGCCGCCGGCGCCTGCGGCCGTGGAGCAGCCGCCGACTGATCAGGCGCAGATCAACAGCCTTAAGGAGGCTTACAACAAGCTTCGGGCGGAGTTCATCAGGACCTCCGCTCATCAGAACCATGTTTTCGGATCCTTGAAGAACTTTCACAAGGCTCCGGCAATGATCCAGTTTTTGTTCGACCTTTGCAAAGATCAATACAAGTCCGTCACGGCGTCCTTGAGCCTGCTGGAAGGGATGAAGGAGTTCCACTCCGACATCGCCAGCGCCATCGAGGAGCTCAAGTTCAACCAGCGCTCGCTCGAGGCGATGAAGGCGGCGATGGAGGCGGCTTGCCGGTGCAACCAGCACCAGTACGACGTAGTCGAGACGCACTACAGGCAGCTGCAGTCGCGCGTGGCTGACCCCGACGAGGACACTGACTCCGGAAAGAGCCGGCTGTACGACATCAAGGAGGCGGACTGGAAGGCCACGCTGAAAGAGGTGACTGCTCGCAAGGGCTCCTCGCCGTATGCGATCAGCAAGGGCGCGGGGGGCGCGAGCGGCTCGGGCGGCGCGGGCGGTTCGGGCGGCGCGGGCAACCGTGGGGGCGGTGGTTACCAGAACAACCGGGGTAACCAGAACAACGGGGGCCAGCGCTACAACCCGTACAACGGCCCGGGAAAGCCCCAGTTCAACCAGCAGGGCCCGCCGCGCTAAGAGCTCAGGGTATACCGAACGGTGCAGGGTTGAGTCAGGATGGGTTGTCTCTTACGCCCTATATGGGTGTCGGGCTGATTACCCGAGCAAGACGTGATGGCTGGGACTTCTGCCTGGCGCCTGCTGCGTGCGGGCTTGCGGGCTGTGAGCCGCATGTTTGATCTGTTATGCCCCATTTGGGGTTGGCGGGCTGATTACCCGAGCAAGGCGTGATGATGGGTTGTCTTTATGCCCTCCATGGGTTTGCCGGGCTGATTACCCGAGCGAGACGTATTTTCCGGGACTGCTGCCCGGCACCTGCTGCGAGCGGGTTTCGTGGGCTAATTACCCGCTGAGTTATCATATCCGAATTCCTTGTGGGACGACGCGACAGTGGGAACTTTGCCTGGCTACTGCGATGCGTTTTTTGTTTGCGGGCCAAATTGGGATTGGCTCAGGCGTTGATATGACAACGAGATGTCGGTCGGCAACCGCGGTCTTTTGGTACGGAATGTAACCTCCGAACTACCCTTGTTTGAGTCTTATGGCTCTTGGCTCGATGCCACTGTACTTCTTGCTTCCATTGTTTTCACAACAATGAAGAAGATCAGTTTGCCTGGCCCATTTTTCTTAACACCAGCGGGTGCAACTTCAGCACCTAATGGCGCTAGTCAGGGCAATACTCTCCGCCCTGCTCAGAAGAAAAAGCCTTATGAACAAACCGTTCCATCGGTAGCCTCGAGGGTAGCAAAGAACACGGAGGCCTTCATTTTCCCATCAAACGTCCCGGAGCAGGAGAACAGCACTGAGGTAAGTGATAGGTTCATCAGGTTTCTGTCGGGATCATCCTTTTAAGAGGCTCAACGCTTGTCGTTGCAGCAGCGTTTTGCGCTCAATGATCAAGGGACGGCCGTTTTTGGTGGCGACCCGCCCAAACCTCCGCCGCCTCCACCTCCTGGTGGCGCACAAGTCACGAAAGGGACCTCTCAGATCGAGCCGAGGATGGCGCAGAAGGCGGACGTGATTTTCTCGGAAGGTGTGGATGATTTGCCGGGCGAGAGTTGGGAGTTTGAAGCGGACGCGGGCTCGCAATCCACAGCTAAGCCAACTGAGATGCGGGGTCGTCTCAAGAAGAACGCGGCTTTTTGGCAGTCTTTCTGCCGCTCTCGGTTGGTGCTGCGCTGGATCCTTTACGGTTTCCCGCTGCTTTTCGTGGGGGGTATTATTCCGGCGGCATGTTGGCTGAAGAATCATTCTTCAGCTAATCAGCATCATGCTTTCGTTACGAACGCGGTGGCGGAGCTGGTGGCCACCGGCACTGTGATGCCAGTGTCCGAGAAGCCGCACTGCGTCTTACCGCTAGGGGTGGTCCCAAAGCCGGGCTCGGATAAACTACGTTTAATTCTTGATGCTCGATATGTTAACGAGCATGTGGTGACCCCGGGTTTCAAATATGAAACTGTGGGTAAGCTGTCGTCAGTGCTGCACCCAAACGATTATCTGTTCACCGTCGATCTGAAAAGCGGTTACCATCATGTCGATATTGACTCAAACTATTGGACTTACCTTGGTTTTCAGTGGGGGAATCAGTTCTACGTTTTCACCGAACTACCGTTTGGCCTAGCCCCGGCTTGTTGGGTATTTACCAAGGTAACGCGTGAATTGCTCGGTTTCTGGCGCTCAATGGGTCACAGGGTATCTGGCTATATTGACGACAGTATCCACGCTGACGGTGACCAAGCAGTTCTTGTCGAAAAGCGCGAACGTGTCCTGGGGGACTTCGAGCGCGCGGGTTTTGTCGTTAATATGGGCAAGTGCAATTTGGGACCGAGCCAGTGCGTCAAATATTTGGGGACGATGGTAAACACGGTCGACGGCACGCTCACAGTACCTCAAGCGAAGCGTGAGCGACTCCTGACGGAAGTTGCCGCCGTACTCCAATGTCATGGAAACTGTCAAATCCGGGCGGTCTCGTCCCTAACAGGACAAATAATGTCGATGAGTTTTTCGTTTGGGGAGTTGTCTGTCTTAATGACCCGTCAACTGGTCATCTGGCAAAATGCTCAGCTTGCAGCCCACGGGTTCAATTACAATGCCCGGGGTGCTTTGACGGCGGCGGCTATGGGAGAGCTCGAGTTTTGGAAACAGTCGTTCCTGGTGTTTGATGGACGCCGACCGCTGTGGCAACCTTCATATTTCCACACGGTCAAGATGTTCACAGATGCCGGTGGCCCGGGCACCTGGTCTTTCGGGGGTTGGGGCGGTTGGACTTCCTATGAAGGAAAGCGCATTGAGGCGTCCGGAAGATGGGATATTGGCGACGAGGGCGATTCTGTTCCCCTTCTCGAGTTGAAAGCAATGTTTAACGTGCTAAAGAGCGTAAACCGGGAGGGTCTGCTGATGGGCCAGAGGGTTCTGGTCCACACGGACAGTAGTGTTGCAGATGCCGTGGTCAGAAAAGGCGGCTCCACGGTTGCCGCGTTACAAGGCGCCTGTTACGATATTTTGTGGTACTGCATCGAGCATAAGATCAACTTGGTTACCACCTGGATCCCGAGAGAATGGAATAAATTGGCCGATGCGTTATCCAAAGGCGAGGAGTTTTGTGACTGGATGCTAAACCGTCAGGTTTTTGCGGATTTGGCCCGAACCTGGGGCCCGTTCGCAGTCGATTTGTTTGCCTCGGCCACCAACCACCAAATCCCTTCGTATTTTTCGTGGTTCGCAACTCCAACCTGCGCGGGGGTCAATGCATTTGCCCACGAATGGCCTCGTACCTCGTGGTGCAACCCCCCGTTCGCCGTGATGGGCCGTGTGCTTGCGCATGCAAAGGCATGCCGCACGCGTGTGGCGCTAGTTGCCCCTTTTTGGCCGGGGGCACCGTGGTGGCATATGCTAGTCGAGAACGATTACGCTTTCAAACCGTTTGTATGGGCCTGCGCACGCTTACCGCGCATTCCGAATTTGTTTTACACAGGCCCGCCAGGGTCGGCACGAAAAGCGTTCGTTCCGGGCTGGGAAACGGTTGCTCTGTTACTGGACTTCGCACAAGACTGCAGTCACGTTGTGGAAGTCCCTCAATTGTAACGGTTTTTTCGCTCCTATTGAAACCCGGCAGATGATACCGCCATGTTGGACCTCACGCTGAGCCAATTGGGCCCGGAGCTGGCTGCGTTGCCGGAGGTCCAGACCCTCTGTCGCGACTTGGTCGGGTGCATCAAGTCGTCGAAAGCCGACAGCACTTGGCAGGCCTATCTGCCGCAGATGCGACAGTTTATCGAGTTCGCTCGGCGCCTCAAACAGCACCCTTTGAAGGTGAACCCTACACTGGCAGCCATGTACTTAACTCGCGTGTACAAAAACGCGGTGCGGGACAAAGTGGGACCGCAGCGTGTCGACTGCGCCAGCGCCGCCATTTCGGCTCTGTTCCAGGCTTTCGGTCAGCAATCGCCGTGCGACGGCTCACAGTGCCAGGCCGTCCGCGAGACGGCGCACCGCACGTTGCGCGGCAAGAGCCGGGGTCGCGAATCGGTGACGGCTGCCGACATCAGGGCCCTGGTCGACAAGCACATTGTGGAAGGGGTAAAACTGCGCACGCGCATGATCGTCACGTGCATCGTGCTGAGCTACGCAGGCATGCTACGGTTCAGCGACCTGTGCCGGGTGCTGGTGCACCACGACCTGCTGCGCTTTTACCCGGATCGGGTGGAGTTTTTCCTTTTCAAGAGCAAGACGGACCAGCGGTGCGAAGGAGCACTGGTCCCGGTGGGGCGAGTGGGCGGCAAGTACTGCCCGGCCCAGCTCGTGGAGACTCTGCTGCAAGTGGGCGGCTATCGCCGGCAGCCCCGGCAGCTGGCGTCCACGGACGCGGACGGCACGGTTTGCCTCTCGGACCTCGAGGACGTGGGCCCTCTCCTGCGCAATTGCGCGCGGGGCGGCAACAGCCTCCGGGCCGACGCCGTCAACCTGCCGGACGTCATCCAGCCCATGTCGTACTCAACGTACAGCAAGGCGTTGAAGGCCCTGTTCGCCGAGGCGGGCGTGACCAAGAAAATCAGCCCTCACAGCCTCCGCAGCGGCGGCGCTACGGAGGCGGTGAACGCCGGCGCCGAGCGCGCGGTGGTTCAGAAGCTGGGCCGGTGGCGCACGGATTCGGTGTTTGAGCGGTGCTACGTGCGCGACAGCGAAGGGGCGAAGCAGCGGGTTACGATGTGCATGGGCCTCGCGCCGCTCCCGGCCTCCGAGTGAGGACCGGGGCATTTCTGTTGTGCTTTCAAGGTCTGCTGCATGTGGCCACTGGTCCAACGTGAAAAACGACTGACTGGGGCTGATTGCAGGTGGTTGAGGCTGGGACTACGAGGCGGAGCTTTGCGGCTAGCAGTTAAAATGGTTTGCCCGACGTTCTCTGTAACGGTTATTACGAATGAGAACCCAAGAATGCTTGGCTTTTTCAGAGCGGAGCACAGCGAAGCGTTGAAAAAGACAGGTTCTTGGGTCGAAGTAGTTATATTAGTTATTTGTCGTACTTTGCCCTTCGGGCTGTTCTCGGTGGAACAGGTTCCACCTTCTTTATCTGCCTATTGTAGCTAGATATAACGAGTATTGCTGCCCGTCTGCCAGGGCAGTTTACGGTGATTTTCCCACCCTGCCCACCCTGCCGAGGGTTGCGCGGCCGGTCGGCGGCGCTGCCCGCCCGCGCGGTGTGTGTTAACCGTGTTCGGGTGGCCCGCGCCTTGGCTTGGCGCTCGGCCGGGGCGGTCTCCGCGGAGGCCTGGTTCCGCGCCCGGTTTCCGGCGCCGTTCCGTGTGTTCGGTGCGGCGTCACGCACTGGGGGGTGCCGCTGGCGCCCGGGTTGCGGGCGCCGCGCGGCCGGCGGCGCTCGTGTGGTCGCGGCCCTGGTGGCCGGTTTCGGGTCTCTGTTGCGTTCGTTGTGAGTCCTGGTTGCGACTCCTGGTTGTGTGAGTCCGGTTGCGACTCCTGGTTGCTCGTTTATCTGCTGCATGTGGCCACTGGTCCAACGTGAAAAACGACTGACTGGGGCTGATTGCAGGTGGTTGAGGCTGGGACTACGAGGCGGAGCTTTGCGGCTAGCAGTTAAAATGGTTTGCCCGACGTTCTCTGTAACGGTTATTACGAATGAGAACCCAAGAAGCTCCTTCCGTTTAGCTGTATCATGGACGTCACCGCGGCAGTGGGGAGGCGCCCAGCAGCGGACGATCAACGTCATCGTCCGCCCTCCTCAGCCTCCCTCCCCTGTGCGCCACTGCTTTGCCTCAAGGTGGTGGTTCTAACCCACCGTTTCTACTCATTGTGACGTCAGAAGAAGCTTTCGATGGGCATCGCGTGAACATTGTCGGAGCAAGCATGCGGACCAAGTTCTTGATCGAAGCGCGATGCCGGCCGCCGAAGTAAGCTGGTGATATAGTGTTTTACAGACGGCGAATTTGGCTTGCAGTATGCAGCAGAGCTTGGCTTGTTGCCTTGGCATGTCGTGGAAGTTGTTTTGCGCAGTAATACGCGGTGTTTAGGTAGATTACTGATGTTATCAGTTGTGCGCGCAAAGTCTATTGTTTTGTTTTGGGTGATATCTGCGATGCCGCTTCGAACACTCTTGATGGTCCATGGGCCGTTACATTCCAACCGTCGTTGCCGGCCCAACGGTTCCCGCCGTCCGATACGCGAGTGTCCAGCATGCCGCGTTTAGTACTGCGCACTGCCGCTTTCAGCTCACCCTCGCGTCTGCGTGTTGAGTCGAAGCGAAGCAACGAGGTCGGATATCTGGCCGTACACTAACTATCAACGCCTCGTTCCATCATATCAAATTAGCTGCCGGAGCAAAGCCCGCGCCATTAAAGAGCGACTAATGGGCACGCCCGGTATGTTTGGGGGGATGGGTTGGCTGCCCGAGACTAAGCCACTGACGTACACTCTCCCGTAGCCGGATCTGCGATTTCCTTGTTTGCAGTCGGCGCGCTTTTCAGCCCGACATGCTTTATCGCTGGAACTCCTCCGCCTGTCGTGCTGGGGGGGGGGATTGGTGCGCGCCGTCTGCCGCAGTGCAGCGTAGTAGCTGGCGCCCTTCGTATGGCCCGTCAGCAGCCCCTCCCATTGAGAGAGAGTGCCTCGCGTTCGTTTCACAGCCGTCGCAGTCGTTTGTTTTGAAGGTGAATACGTCAAGGGATGCTGTTGCCGGCCTGTCCTTGGCCTGAACTGCTGGCGCCCTTCGGTCCTGCGTATCCAGCGCGCCGCAATTAGTATTTCGCACGGCAGCATTCCTGCCCGTCGTCACGGCATGCGTGTTGAGTTATGGCAAAGTTTGGTGGTCGTGCATCTGGCCGTACAATGTCTTTCGACGCCTCGTTAAATCAAATCACATTAAATGCCGCAGCAAAGCCCGGCGTTCAATCAAATCACATTAAATGCCGTAGCAAAGCCCGCGCCACTAAAGAGCGACTAATGGGCGCGCACGGCTTGGGGGAATGGGTTGTGTAACGCCGAGGTCATAGGTGCCGTACAGTCGGCTAGCATAAAGCCTAAGAAAGGCGTCGCACAGCATCTCGAGTAGCCTTTGCTCCGCCCAAGCACTACATTGGTATCGAGACGCTGGTCCCAGGCATGCAAAGGTGGTGAAAGGCGGAGTGGACTGTGCACAGACTCTGCGAGGACGCAGTGAGGACCGAGGACGTTCCCTTCAGAGGGGGGGGAATGTAACGCCGAGGTCATAGGTGCCGTACAGTCGGCTAGCATAAAGCCTAAGAAAGGCGTCGCACAGCATCTCGAGTAGCCTTTGCTCCGCCCAAGCACTACAGGTTGGCTGCCCGAGACTAAGCCGTTGACATACCCGTGCCGGTAGCCAGATCGCGACTCCTTTGCTTGCTGTCGGCGCGCTTCAGCCCGACATGCTTTATTGCCGGGGCTTTTCCCGCCTGTCGTGCTTGGAGGGACGGTGCGCGCCGTGTGCCGTACAGTGCAGTCGCTGGCTCCGTTCGGTCCGTAGGTTTTCGTGCCGCATAAGGCATAGCATGCGTGTCTTCAGTTGTACCCCGTTGCACGGCTCGGCGCCTTCGTTCGTTCATCCCTAGCCCGCTTTGCTAGCAAGCTTCGGTCTGGGGGGGGAGTGAGGCGCCTACGTGGCCGAACCGTCCCACCGACGGCCGTTTACCCTGACAGCTGTCAGGGTAAATCAGCGTCACTGAGAAACTGGCGTCGGGCAATGTCAGTTGAATCCGTTAGCGAGGCGGTTGGCGACTAAGTGCAAGCGCAAACCGTTATTGCTGCGAAAGCCGTATTTATTGTCTTTGTGAGCATCCTGGATGTGGCTTTACGACGAATACGTCGGAGCTTCGAAAGGGCGGCTCTAGGGACGCCGCCTGTGTTGTGTCGGAGGGGCCTTATGAGCTGGCCCTGTATCAGTCCGCGAGGGCGCTGTTAGCGTCACCTTGAGGCATTGTCTGCTTGCAGCTATGCAGGGGTTACCCTACCCCGTAGAGCCCTAGGCTCTCGGGCGTTGTTTGTAGTGTGGTAGAATGTAGTTTTGGCGCCATGGACCTCGGCCTCCGGCCGGCTCTGCTGCTCATCCTGTAACTAGTCCGTCTGAGCTTTGCCAATGTGGACTCTGGACCTAGCCAAACAGCACGGTCGCCTCGCGGCTCATCAACGGCAGCCGTGGCGCTGGGGGACGCCTCAATGCCGCCTCTGCTGCTCGACACTCGTCGCTTCCGCCGCCGTCTTCTGCCTACTTCCTGAGACCTTCCGACAGTCAGCGTGCCCATCAGATGCTCCTTCCGTTTAGCCGTGTCATGGACGTCACCGTGGTTGGGGAGCGAGGCGCCCAGCGGGCGACGATCGACGACATCGTCCGTCCTCCACGGCCTCCCCTGTGCGCCACTGCTTAAGCAGTGGCGCACAGGGGAGGCTGAGGAGGGCGGACGATGACGTTGATCGTCCGCTGCTGGGCGCCTCCCCACTGCCGCGGTGACGTCCATGATACAGCTAAACGGAAGGAGCATCTGATGGGCACGCTGACTGTCGGAAGGCCTCAGGAAGTAGGCAGAAGACGGCGGCGGAAGCGACGAGTGTCGAGCAGCAGAGGCGGCATTGAGGCGTCCCCCAGCGCCACGGCTGCCGTTGATGAGCCGCGAGGCGACCGTGCTGTTTGGCTAGGTCCAGAGTCCACATTGGCAAAGCTCAGACGGACTAGTTACAGGATGAGCAGCAGAGCCGGCCGGAGGCCGAGGTCCATGGCGCCAAAACTACATTCTACCACACTACAAACAACGCCCGAGAGCCTAGGGCTCTACGGGGTAGGGTAACCCCTGCATAGCTGCAAGCAGACAATGCCTCAAGGTGACGCTAACAGCGCCCTCGCGGACTGATACAGGGCCAGCTCATAAGGCCCCTCCGACACAACACAGGCGGCGTCCCTAGAGCCGCCCTTTCGAAGCTCCGACGTATTCGTCGTAAAGCCACATCCAGGATGCTCACAAAGACAATAAATACGGCTTTCGCAGCAATAACGGTTTGCGCTTGCACTTAGTCGCCAACCGCCTCGCTAACGGATTCAACTGACATTGCCCGACGCCAGTTTCTCAGTGACGCTGATTTACCCTGACAGCTGTCAGGGTAAACGGCCGTCGGTGGGACGGTTCGGCCACGTAGGCGCCTCACTCCCCCCCCAGACCGAAGCTTGCTAGCAAAGCGGGCTAGGGATGAACGAACGAAGGCGCCGAGCCGTGCAACGGGGTACAACTGAAGACACGCATGCTATGCCTTATGCGGCACGAAAACCTACGGACCGAACGGAGCCAGCGACTGCACTGTACGGCACACGGCGCGCACCGTCCCTCCAAGCACGACAGGCGGGAAAAGCCCCGGCAATAAAGCATGTCGGGCTGAAGCGCGCCGACAGCAAGCAAAGGAGTCGCGATCTGGCTACCGGCACGGGTATGTCAACGGCTTAGTCTCGGGCAGCCAACCTGTAGTGCTTGGGCGGAGCAAAGGCTACTCGAGATGCTGTGCGACGCCTTTCTTAGGCTTTATGCTAGCCGACTGTACGGCACCTATGACCTCGGCGTTACATTCCCCCCCTGCCGCGGTGACGTCCATGATACAGCTAAACGGAAGGAGCTTCTTGGGTTCTCATTCGTAATAACCGTTACAGAGAACGTCGGGCAAACCATTTTAACTGCTAGCCGCAAAGCTCCGCCTCGTAGTCCCAGCCTCAACCACCTGCAATCAGCCCCAGTCAGTCGTTTTTCACGTTGGACCAGTGGCCACATGCAGCAGATAAACGAGCAACCAGGAGTCGCAACCGGACTCACACAACCAGGAGTCGCAACCAGGACTCACAACGAACGCAACAGAGACCCGAAACCGGCCACCAGGGCCGCGACCACACGAGCGCCGCCGGCCGCGCGGCGCCCGCAACCCGGGCGCCAGCGGCACCCCCCAGTGCGTGACGCCGCACCGAACACACGGAACGGCGCCGGAAACCGGGCGCGGAACCAGGCCTCCGCGGAGACCGCCCCGGCCGAGCGCCAAGCCAAGGCGCGGGCCACCCGAACACGGTTAACACACACCGCGCGGGCGGGCAGCGCCGCCGACCGGCCGCGCAACCCTCGGCAGGGTGGGCAGGGTGGGAAAATCACCGTAAACTGCCCTGGCAGACGGGCAGCAATACTCGTTATATCTAGCTACAATAGGCAGATAAAGAAGGTGGAACCTGTTCCACCGAGAACAGCCCGAAGGGCAAAGTACGACAAATAACTAATATAACTACTTCGACCCAAGAACCTGTCTTTTTCAACGCTTCGCTGTGCTCCGCTCTGAAAAAGCCAAGCATTCTTGGGTTCTCATTCGTAATAACCGTTACAGAGAACGTCGGGCAAACCATTTTAACTGCTAGCCGCAAAGCTCCGCCTCGTAGTCCCAGCCTCAACCACCTGCAATCAGCCCCAGTCAGTCGTTTTTCACGTTGGACCAGTGGCCACATGCAGCAGACCTTGAAAGCACAACAGAAATGCCCCGGTCCTCACTCGGAGGCCGGGAGCGGCGCGAGGCCCATGCACATCGTAACCCGCTGCTTCGCCCCTTCGCTGTCGCGCACGTAGCACCGCTCAAACACCGAATCCGTGCGCCACCGGCCCAGCTTCTGAACCACCGCGCGCTCGGCGCCGGCGTTCACCGCCTCCGTAGCGCCGCCGCTGCGGAGGCTGTGAGGGCTGATTTTCTTGGTCACGCCCGCCTCGGCGAACAGGGCCTTCAACGCCTTGCTGTACGTTGAGTACGACATGGGCTGGATGACGTCCGGCAGGTTGACGGCGTCGGCCCGGAGGCTGTTGCCGCCCCGCGCGCAATTGCGCAGGAGAGGGCCCACGTCCTCGAGGTCCGAGAGGCAAACCGTGCCGTCCGCGTCCGTGGACGCCAGCTGCCGGGGCTGCCGGCGATAGCCGCCCACTTGCAGCAGAGTCTCCACGAGCTGGGCCGGGCAGTACTTGCCGCCCACTCGCCCCACCGGGACCAGTGCTCCTTCGCACCGCTGGTCCGTCTTGCTCTTGAAAAGGAAAAACTCCACCCGATCCGGGTAAAAGCGCAGCAGGTCGTGGTGCACCAGCACCCGGCACAGGTCGCTGAACCGTAGCATGCCTGCGTAGCTCAGCACGATGCACGTGACGATCATGCGCGTGCGCAGTTTTACCCCTTCCACAATGTGCTTGTCGACCAGGGCCCTGATGTCGGCAGCCGTCACCGATTCGCGACCCCGGCTCTTGCCGCGCAACGTGCGGTGCGCCGTCTCGCGGACGGCCTGGCACTGTGAGCCGTCGCACGGCGATTGCTGACCGAAAGCCTGGAACAGAGCCGAAATGGCGGCGCTGGCGCAGTCGACACGCTGCGGTCCCACTTTGTCCCGCACCGCGTTTTTGTACACGCGAGTTAAGTACATGGCTGCCAGTGTAGGGTTCACCTTCAAAGGGTGCTGTTTGAGGCGCCGAGCGAACTCGATAAACTGTCGCATCTGCGGCAGATAGGCCTGCCAAGTGCTGTCGGCTTTCGACGACTTGATGCACCCGACCAAGTCGCGACAGAGGGTCTGGACCTCCGGCAACGCAGCCAGCTCCGGGCCCAATTGGCTCAGCGTGAGGTCCAACATGGCGGTATCATCTGCCGGGTTTCAATAGGAGCGAAAAAACCGTTACAATTGAGGGACTTCCACAACGTGACTGCAGTCTTGTGCGAAGTCCAGTAACAGAGCAACCGTTTCCCAGCCCGGAACGAACGCTTTTCGTGCCGACCCTGGCGGGCCTGTGTAAAACAAATTCGGAATGCGCGGTAAGCGTGCGCAGGCC
This sequence comes from Pleodorina starrii, assembly GCA_030267565.1. Lineage (NCBI taxonomy): Eukaryota > Viridiplantae > Chlorophyta > Chlorophyceae > Chlamydomonadales > Volvocaceae > Pleodorina > Pleodorina starrii. The sequence goes on along the minus strand of BRXU01000007.1, from coordinate 2,271,717 downwards.
CATACAAACGGTTTGAAAGCGTAATCGTTCTCGACTAGCATATGCCACCACGGTGCCCCCGGCCAAAAAGGGGCAACTAGCGCCACACGCGTGCGGCATGCCTTTGCATGCGCAAGCACACGGCCCATCACGGCGAACGGGGGGTTGCACCACGAGGTACGAGGCCATTCGTGGGCAAATGCATTGACCCCCGCGCAGGTTGGAGTTGCGAACCACGAAAAATACGAAGGGATTTGGTGGTTGGTGGCCGAGGCAAACAAATCGACTGCGAACGGGCCCCAGGTTCGGGCCAAATCCGCAAAAACCTGACGGTTTAGCATCCAGTCACAAAACTCCTCGCCTTTGGATAACGCATCGGCCAATTTATTCCATTCTCTCGGGATCCAGGTGGTAACCAAGTTGATCTTATGCTCGATGCAGTACCACAAAATATCGTAACAGGCGCCTTGTAACGCGGCAACCGTGGAGCCGCCTTTTCTGACCACGGCATCTGCAACACTACTGTCCGTGTGGACCAGAACCCTCTGGCCCATCAGCAGACCCTCCCGGTTTACGCTCTTTAGCACGTTAAACATTGCTTTCAACTCGAGAAGGGGAACAGAATCGCCCTCGTCGCCAATATCCCATCTTCCGGACGCCTCAATGCGCTTTCCTTCATAGGAAGTCCAACCGCCCCAACCCCCGAAAGACCAGGTGCCCGGGCCACCGGCATCTGTGAACATCTTGACCGTGTGGAAATATGAAGGTTGCCACAGCGGTCGGCGTCCATCAAACACCAGGAACGACTGTTTCCAAAACTCGAGCTCTCCCATAGCCGCCGCCGTCAAAGCACCCCGGGCATTGTAATTGAACCCGTGGGCTGCAAGCTGAGCATTTTGCCAGATGACCAGTTGACGGGTCATTAAGACAGACAACTCCCCAAACGAAAAACTCATCGACATTATTTGTCCTGTTAGGGACGAGACCGCCCGGATTTGACAGTTTCCATGACATTGGAGTACGGCGGCAACTTCCGTCAGGAGTCGCTCACGCTTCGCTTGAGGTACTGTGAGCGTGCCGTCGACCGTGTTTACCATCGTCCCCAAATATTTGACGCACTGGCTCGGTCCCAAATTGCACTTGCCCATATTAACGACAAAACCCGCGCGCTCGAAGTCCCCCAGGACACGTTCGCGCTTTTCGACAAGAACTGCTTGGTCACCGTCAGCGTGGATACTGTCGTCAATATAGCCAGATACCCTGTGACCCATTGAGCGCCAGAAACCGAGCAATTCACGCGTTACCTTGGTAAATACCCAACAAGCCGGGGCTAGGCCAAACGGTAGTTCGGTGAAAACGTAGAACTGATTCCCCCACTGAAAACCAAGGTAAGTCCAATAGTTTGAGTCAATATCGACATGATGGTAACCGCTTTTCAGATCGACGGTGAACAGATAATCGTTTGGGTGCAGCACTGACGACAGCTTACCCACAGTTTCATATTTGAAACCCGGGGTCACCACATGCTCGTTAACATATCGAGCATCAAGAATTAAACGTAGTTTATCCGAGCCCGGCTTTGGGACCACCCCTAGCGGTAAGACGCAGTGCGGCTTCTCGGACACTGGCATCACAGTGCCGGTGGCCACCAGCTCCGCCACCGCGTTCGTAACGAAAGCATGATGCTGATTAGCTGAAGAATGATTCTTCAGCCAACATGCCGCCGGAATAATACCCCCCACGAAAAGCAGCGGGAAACCGTAAAGGATCCAGCGCAGCACCAACCGAGAGCGGCAGAAAGACTGCCAAAAAGCCGCGTTCTTCTTGAGACGACCCCGCATCTCAGTTGGCTTAGCTGTGGATTGCGAGCCCGCGTCCGCTTCAAACTCCCAACTCTCGCCCGGCAAATCATCCACACCTTCCGAGAAAATCACGTCCGCCTTCTGCGCCATCCTCGGCTCGATCTGAGAGGTCCCTTTCGTGACTTGTGCGCCACCAGGAGGTGGAGGCGGCGGAGGTTTGGGCGGGTCGCCACCAAAAACGGCCGTCCCTTGATCATTGAGCGCAAAACGCTGCTGCAACGACAAGCGTTGAGCCTCTTAAAAGGATGATCCCGACAGAAACCTGATGAACCTATCACTTACCTCAGTGCTGTTCTCCTGCTCCGGGACGTTTGATGGGAAAATGAAGGCCTCCGTGTTCTTTGCTACCCTCGAGGCTACCGATGGAACGGTTTGTTCATAAGGCTTTTTCTTCTGAGCAGGGCGGAGAGTATTGCCCTGACTAGCGCCATTAGGTGCTGAAGTTGCACCCGCTGGTGTTAAGAAAAATGGGCCAGGCAAACTGATCTTCTTCATTGTTGTGAAAACAATGGAAGCAAGAAGTACAGTGGCATCGAGCCAAGAGCCATAAGACTCAAACAAGGGTAGTTCGGAGGTTACATTCCGTACCAAAAGACCGCGGTTGCCGACCGACATCTCGTTGTCATATCAACGCCTGAGCCAATCCCAATTTGGCCCGCAAACAAAAAACGCATCGCAGTAGCCAGGCAAAGTTCCCACTGTCGCGTCGTCCCACAAGGAATTCGGATATGATAACTCAGCGGGTAATTAGCCCACGAAACCCGCTCGCAGCAGGTGCCGGGCAGCAGTCCCGGAAAATACGTCTCGCTCGGGTAATCAGCCCGGCAAACCCATGGAGGGCATAAAGACAACCCATCATCACGCCTTGCTCGGGTAATCAGCCCGCCAACCCCAAATGGGGCATAACAGATCAAACATGCGGCTCACAGCCCGCAAGCCCGCACGCAGCAGGCGCCAGGCAGAAGTCCCAGCCATCACGTCTTGCTCGGGTAATCAGCCCGACACCCATATAGGGCGTAAGAGACAACCCATCCTGACTCAACCCTGCACCGTTCGGTATACCCTGAGCTCTTAGCGCGGCGGGCCCTGCTGGTTGAACTGGGGCTTTCCCGGGCCGTTGTACGGGTTGTAGCGCTGGCCCCCGTTGTTCTGGTTACCCCGGTTGTTCTGGTAACCACCGCCCCCACGGTTGCCCGCGCCGCCCGAACCGCCCGCGCCGCCCGAGCCGCTCGCGCCCCCCGCGCCCTTGCTGATCGCATACGGCGAGGAGCCCTTGCGAGCAGTCACCTCTTTCAGCGTGGCCTTCCAGTCCGCCTCCTTGATGTCGTACAGCCGGCTCTTTCCGGAGTCAGTGTCCTCGTCGGGGTCAGCCACGCGCGACTGCAGCTGCCTGTAGTGCGTCTCGACTACGTCGTACTGGTGCTGGTTGCACCGGCAAGCCGCCTCCATCGCCGCCTTCATCGCCTCGAGCGAGCGCTGGTTGAACTTGAGCTCCTCGATGGCGCTGGCGATGTCGGAGTGGAACTCCTTCATCCCTTCCAGCAGGCTCAAGGACGCCGTGACGGACTTGTATTGATCTTTGCAAAGGTCGAACAAAAACTGGATCATTGCCGGAGCCTTGTGAAAGTTCTTCAAGGATCCGAAAACATGGTTCTGATGAGCGGAGGTCCTGATGAACTCCGCCCGAAGCTTGTTGTAAGCCTCCTTAAGGCTGTTGATCTGCGCCTGATCAGTCGGCGGCTGCTCCACGGCCGCAGGCGCCGGCGGCAGATTAGGCGCCGGGAGGTTCGCCCCGCCAGCTGCCCCGCCAACGGCAGCAGCCGCGGCCGCGGCAGCAGCAGCAGCAGCAGCAGCAGCAGCCTCAGCCATTACAAAAAAGCTTGCTCACTAAGAGCCAAACGACGAAAGGTTGCGAGTAAGAAGAGAAAATCACCGTAAACTGCCCTGGCAGACGGGCAGCAATACTCGTTATATCTAGCTACAATAGGCAGATAAAGAAGGTGGAACCTGTTCCACCGAGAACAGCCCGAAGGGCAAAGTACGACAAATAACTAAATATAACTACTTCGACCCAAGAACCTGTCTTTTTCAACGCTTCGCTGTGCTCCGCTCTGAAAAAGCCAAGCAATCTGATGGGCACGCTGACTGTCGGAAGGCCTCAGGAAGTAGGCAGAAGACGGCGGCGGAAGCGACGAGTGTCGAGCAGCAGAGGCGGCATTGAGGCGTCCCCCAGCGCCACGGCTGCCGTTGATGAGCCGCGAGGCGACCGTGCTGTTTGGCTAGGTCCAGAGTCCACATTGGCAAAGCTCAGACGGACTAGTTACAGGATGAGCAGCAGAGCCGGCCGGCGGCCGAGGTCCATGCATGGCGCCAAAACTACATTCTAACGCACTACAAACAACGCCCGAGAGCCTAGGGCTCTACGGGGTAGGGTAACCCCTGCATAGCTGCAAGCAGACAATGCCTCAAGCTGACGCTAACAGCGCCCTCTCGGACTGATACAGGGCCAGCTCATAAGGCCCCTCCGACACAACACAGGCGGCGTCCCTAGAGCCGCCCTTTCGAAGCTCCGACGTATTCGTCGTAAAGCCACATCCAGGATGCTCACAAAGACAATAAATACGGCTTTCGCAGCAATAACGGTTTGCGCTTGCACTTAGTCGCCAACCGCCTCGCTAACGGATTCAACTGACATTGCCCGACGCCAGTTTCTCAGTGACGCTGATTTACCCTGACAGCTGTCAGGGTAAACGGCCGTCGGTGGGACGGTTCGGCCACGTAGGCGCCTCACTCCCCTCCGACACAACACAGGCGGCGTCCCTAGAGCCGCCCTTTCGAAGCTCCGACGTATTCGTCGTAAAGCCACATCCAGGATGCTCACAAAGACAATAAATACGGCTTTCGCAGCAATAACGGTTTGCGCTTGCACTTAGTCGCCAACCGCCTCGCTAACGGATTCAACTGACATTGCCCGACGCCAGTTTCTCAGTGACGCTGATTTACCCTGACAGCTGTCAGGGTAAACGGCCGTCGGTTGGACGGTTCGGCCACGTAGGCGCCTCACTCCCCCCCCAGACCGAAGCTTGCTAGCAAAGCGGGCTAGGGATGAACGAACGAAGGCGCCGAGCCGTGCAACGGGGTACAACTGAAGACACGCATGCTATGCCTTATGCGGCACGAAAACCTACGGACCGAACGGAGCCAGCGACTGCACTGTACGGCACACGGCGCGCACCGTCCCTCCAAGCACGACAGGCGGGAAAAGCCCCGGCAATAAAGCATGTCGGGCTGAAGCGCGCCGACAGCAAGCAAAGGAGTCGCGATCTGGCTACCGGCACGGGTATGTCAACGGCTTAGTCTCGGGCAGCCAACCCATTCCCCCAAGCCGTGCGCGCCCATTAGTCGCTCTTTAGTGGCGCGGGCTTTGCTACGGCATTTAATGTGATTTGATTGAACGCCGGGCTTTGCTGCGGCATTTAATGTGATTTGATTTAACGAGGCGTCGAAAGACATTGTACGGCCAGATGCACGACCACCAAACTTTGCCATAACTCAACACGCATGCCGTGACGACGGGCAGGAATGCTGCCGTGCGAAATACTAATTGCGGCGCGCTGGATACGCAGGACCGAAGGGCGCCAGCAGTTCAGGCCAAGGACAGGCCGGCAACAGCATCACTTGACGTATTCACCTTCAAAACAAACGACTGCGACGGCTGTGAAATGAACGCGAGGCACTCTCTCTCAACGGGTGGGGCTGCCTACGGGCGATACGAAGGGCGCCAGCTACCACGCTGCACTGCGGCAAACGGCGCGCCCCATTCCCCCCCAGCACGACAGGCGGAGGAGTTCCAGCGATAAAGCATGTCGGGCTGAAAAGCGCGCCGACTGCAAACAAGGAAATCGCAGATCCGGCTACGGGAGAGTGTACGTCAGTGGCTTAGTCTCGGGCAGCCAACCCATCCCCCCCAAACATACCGGGCGTGCCCATTAGTCGCTCTTTAATGGCGCGGGCTTTGCTCCGGCAGCTAATTTGATATGATGGAACGAGGCGTTGATAGTAAGTGTACGGCCAGATATCCGACCTCGTTGCTTCGACTCGACTCAACACGCAGACGCGAGGGTGAGCTAAAAGCGGCAGTGCGCAGTACTAAACGCGGCATGCTGGACACTCGCGTATTGGACGGCGGGAACCGTTGGGCCGGCAACGACGGTTGGAATGTAACGGCCCATGGGCCATCATGAGTGTGCTCGAAGCAGCATCGCAGATATCACCAAAACAAAACAATAGACTTTGCGCGTATATCTGATAACATCAGTAATCTACCTAAACACCGCGTATTACTGCGCAAAACAACTTACACGACATGCCAAGGCAACACGCCAAGCTCTGCTGCAAACTGTAAGCCAAATGCGCCGTCTGAAAACACTGTATCACCAGCTTACTTCGGCGGCTGGCATCGCGCTTCGATCAAGAACTTGGTCCGCATGCTTGCTCCGACAATGTTCACGCGATGCCCATCGAAAGCTTCTTGTGACGTCAAAATGATAAGAAACGGTGGGTTAGAACCACCACCTTGAGGCAAAGCAGTGGCGCACAGGGGAGGCCGTGGAGGACGGACGATGTCGTCGATCGATCGCCCGCCACTGCCGCGGTGACATCCATGATACGGCTAAACGGAAGGAGCATCTGATGGGCACGCTGACTGTCGGAAGGCCTCAGGAAGTAGGCAGAAGACGGCGGCGGAAGCGACGAGTGTCGAGCAGCAGAGGCGGCATTGAGGCGTCCCCCAGCGCCACGGCTGCCGTTGATGAGCCGCGAGGCGACCGTGCTGTTTGGCTAGGTCCAGAGTCCACATTGGCAAAGCTCAGACGGACTAGTTACAGGATGAGCAGCAGAGCCGGCCGGCGGCCGAGGTCCATGCATGGCGCCAAAACTACATTCTAACGCACTACAAACAACGCCCGAGAGCCTAGGGCTCTACGGGGTAGGGTAACCCCTGCATAGCTGCAAGCAGACAATGCCTCAAGGTGACGCTAACAGCGCCCTCGCGGACTGATACAGGGCCAGCTCATAAGGCCCCTCCGACACAACACAGGCGGCGTCCCTAGAGCCGCCCTTTCGAAGCTCCGACGTATTCGTCGTAAAGCCACATCCAGGATGCTCACAAAGACAATAAATACGGCTTTCGCAGCAATAACGGTTTGCGCTTGCACTTAGTCGCCAACCGCCTCGCTAACGGATTCAACTGACATTGCCCGACGCCAGTTTCTCAGTGACGCTGATTTACCCTGACATGGATAGATTAGATAGGTAGGTACCGTAACAAGTTAATAAAGACGCGAGGTAGGGAAACACATCGAACTGCGCCAAACCAATCCTTTTCAAATATCGAGGAGCCAATACATGTATGTCGCAGATAGGTATGACCGCATGGCGCCCAAGGCCCCTTCATTGTTGAGGCCTCGTCACCGCCACCGCGCGCATCGCACCATCGCTTCGTCTTCGTTGGACGCTGGATGCATACACGCATACATACATGATGACCCTGCGTGGGACTGCTGCTACTAGAACCCAACAGTCTGTCTGCTAGGTCTGCTGCTGGTCACTACGCCTGCTGGCGCAAGTACATACTGAATTCAAGTATCTAGGAGGCGTTGTTTGCTTGCTGCCCTTTATCATTGCTTGACACGGCTCTGAGCGCGCGAAGTTACAAGGCGCCGTGCGTGCGGAAGTGGGAAGTCCCGATCCCGTGGCCGCGGCGGTTGAACACTCGCATGCGGTGAACTTTGTAATTAAGGTAAAAATATAACACGAATAGCCATATTTTTTTGGTATATATATGGCTGGAACGCGCCGCCATCCACCAAACAAATACCGTGAGAGAGCGAGGCTGACCTTTGCGTTACAGGGGGAGGCCTGCACGGCGCGCGCTTAGGAAATTTTTGCTGCTGATATTGGTTGCATCAATCAAAACTGGGTACGGAAGTTGAGTGGTGTCGCGTTGGTACCTATAGTGCGTCCTACAACGGCTTTCGGTTTCAGTTACGGCCAGCAGACAGCGAGCGAGCCAGAGCGCGCTGCTGCCGAACAAAGGCGCCGACGCGCGGAATATGTCGTCAAGCGGAATATGTACTACGTACATATCGATATCAAGCCCACAAGCCGGCAACAGCAGGTTCTGTCGCCCCTCGTTCCGCAAGATTGTCGTCGCCGGAAAGGGCGCTTCGCCGGCGGCGGAGGCGGCGGCAGAGTTGCCCTTTCCGGCGGCGGCGGCAATTAGTACCGACCCGCCCCTACCTACTATTGAACGAAATCTGCTGCGACTTCCATTTTTGGGGCGGCTGTATAGGCAAGCGGACCGCGTAGCGGAACAGATTCGGTTACAAGGGGAACTACGAGCTAGGCGCCGCAGCAGGAAGGGCGAGGCCCCTGTCGCGCGACAATCGTCTGCCAAGCGCTAACAAGCTGGCAAGCACGTCTCACGCCGTTCCCCGCAGGGTCCGGACCCCTGGATGCAGCAATGACGGCGCTTCGGTTCGTCCACCACATTGCCCCTTGCCGTACTGCAGATCCCGTCGGTGCCGTACCAGCCAGCAGACCATCGACCTAACAGCATCTGTCCAAAGAGCTACGCATTTAGCACCCAACAATGCAAAGCAACAACTGTGTTCCGTCCATCATTATCATCACAACTCGTGTAGTAGCAACTGCCAATCAAAGGCACCTGCATGCGCGAAACTAAAGAGACGACTCGGCGCGCAGAAAGGCTGACTGATCAGCGCAGGAAGTACGTATGGGACGCGCAGGTGCTGCACACGCCACCCGCCAGCCCGCGGCATACATATGCACCGTCACCTCCTCCCTCCGCTCCTTCCCTACCCAGGCACGCAGCAGCGCAGCGATCCGCCGTCCGGCTCCGTCACACACACAGTCTGCTGGATAGCCTCCACCTATCCTGGAGCGCGGAACCCATACACACGCAACGCCAGCATGGCCACGCAACATGCACTGCACTTTCTGGGGAGCGAAGTCCCCAGCAAAAAGTGCGACCTGACTCGCAGATGCAGCACACGGCCTGCTGGCCCCACCTGCCTGCCCACCTGGCCCCCACCTGCCATCCAGCTCATAGTCTCAATCACCTCCATGTCCGACCCCTCACAGCGGGATGCCGGCCCCCGTCGTATTGGCGGACGGCAGAGGGATGGGCCACGTCTCCGTCGTATTAGCGGGCGGCAGCAGGACCTTGTCGATGACGTGGACGATGCTCTGCATGTATGTACGGCAACAGTACGACGGCAGTACGATGTGCGTACGGCAAAACAGGATCGACACATACATACAGCAGCGGAGACGTATGGACATATGGCCATCTGCACAAGCGAATGGAAGGTACGGTATCGGGCGCGGCTGGCCGGCGATGACGTCATGCAACGCTGCCCCTGCATCCTAAGCTACTGCTCAGCCCTGAAACGCAGTGTAACCGCTTAGCCATATCTCTACGGCTACAGTGCCTGCTGAGCTCTGACGACTGCCGGCCCTGCCGCGCGTTCGCACGGTACGACGCCGCCGCGCCACTTACTCCCTCGTACGGCACGTCGGCTCTGATGACATTCGCGACGACGTCGCTGCCGGGCACGGTGACCGTCACATTACCGTTCCTGCATACAGAGGAGGAGAAGAATTGAGCAGTATCAGTCTTATAAGGGAGAGCAGAATTTTAATAGGAGCAGGAAGATAAGCTGGAGGAGCAGGATCAGCAGCAGGGAGGGACACGGGACTAGTGGTGAGCTGCCAGCGGGTGGGATAGGGAGGGCGCGAGGGAGGGCGCGAGGGCCGACGAACGAATCGAAGCAGTGGCAGCGTGCGGCAACGCGGGTAGGTGTTGATGGGCGTATTCTGTCCAACTTGGCTGCTGCCAGCTGAGAATCTTTGCGCTGGCAGCAAGGCAGGAGCAGTACGACACTGGGTACGAAGGCAGTAGCGCACTTACGGCTCGCGGGTGATGGTGACGTTGAAGCCCAGCAGGGTCGGCGCTGTGATGACGGGGGTCACCGACAGGTTTGCGGCCGTGACAGCCTCGCCTGTGGGGTGCCGGGGCGGCGGGAAGTCACCAGACGGGAGAAGACTTCTTTTCTACGCCAGACGGGACAAGCGGCGGCGGGGAGCGGCTGTCCACGTGACCGTACTTGGAACGAACATACCACCTTGCACCCACACGCCAAAAGGCGAAAGACGTGCGAAAGCACGCGCAAGCGCAATCGACGCCGAACATCGACCACCCAGCGACCCGCAGGCGGATGGTACAGAACGACAACAAACCAAAGTTTGGTCAGGAACAAACGCTGATCAAGCAAACGAATTCAGTTGTGGACGAGCAAACGAATTCAGTTGTGGACGAGCAAACGAATTCAGTTGTGGACGCACCGGGGATGACGTGAAGCGCCGTCAGGTTGGCGGCTGTTGCGTTGTAGGTCGCATTGAAGAGGTCCATCGGAGCTGAGAGGTTGAGCGCCGCCGCCAGGGCCGCGAACGCGGCGTCCTGTACGACGGCGGTACGGCGGTACGGGGTGCAGGCGTTACGGGGTTCAATGACCCATGGGTCAGTAGTCCACCATCACATTGCCGTACCACCCAACGAATACCTCCGCCCTCACCAGCCCCCACTCGCCCCCACTCGCCCAGTCATCGCTAATCACTCGCTCACCGTGGGCGCGAAGATGGTGCTCATCGGGGTGGTCAGGTTGGCAGTGCCGGTCACATTCAGCGACTCGATGGCGAGGTCAGTCTGAGGAGGGGGGGTGTCGGACGGCACGACGCCAAACGCAGGCGCCGAGTGGAGGATGGGGAGTTACAAGAGAGGCGCACTTCAACCGGTGCCACCGTTGGTGTTTGATCCCGACAGCTGATTGGGAAGGGGCGTACGCCGCGCGGTTCCGCGAGGAGGGATTGGAACTTGGAAGTCGGGCGGGGCCGCAGTGGGGCGGGCGGCCGGGGCTGGAGAGGGAGATCGGTTCCCGTGGGTGAGGAACGGTGCGTAAGGCGGGAGTACGGTCGCTGACTCGCTGTGTCAGGCGCTTCAACCGTCCAAGCAGGTCGGCGGTCTTGTCGGTATGGCACGGATGGGGCCCGGCGGGGGCCGGCGGGCCGTTGCCCACCCCCTGATGGTGGGGTCTCCATCACAACCCCTGGACCTCTCGCTCCGCTCCTTCCCTCGAACCGGCCCGCCCCTTGCGACATCCGCGCACCACACCCGCCACCGAGCCGTTTCCTTCCCTGCGGCTCGTCTAGACGTAGCCAACCCCTAGCCGCGGCCCCCTGCCTAATACGTCCTGGAGGGCCCTCCCTGTCTCACCGCGTTGGGGGAGCCGGGGGGCACTGAGGTGATGGGCGCCGCCGTCGCAATGGGGTCCGCCACGGGCGTGACGACGGGCGGCGCCTGCAGCAGCGCGCGGCGGCGCGGGAGGGCGTGCGCCTGCGCGGCCTGCAACCCCGACGACAGCAGCAGGGCACATCCTGACGGGCGACAGCAAGACACGGTTTGGGAAGCGAGAATGTTGGTGGGATACGATGCAACGCATTGGCAAGGTTGGTCAGGTGGCAAGAGGCGCCATGAGGCGGTGTGCAGCAGCCGAATTTGCCGTCCGAGAGGCGAGAGGCGCCGTGCGCTAAAACGCCTCGGTGTTGTGTGCAAAGTGACGCCATGTAGCCGGCTGATGCTGAGGCGGCGAGCAAGCAAGGGCTGCGTGCATGTACTGGAGGTCTGGAGCTGCTGGTGCGCGGATGTCGACAGGAAGGGCGCGAGGCGGGTGAGGTTGGCCAGCCGGGCTTGTGTAGCCTACAGCGCCATTTGCGTGGTGAGCGAGGCCGTAGTGCGTTTTGCGTTTTGCGGTGCGGCTGCTGCCAGGGCAGCGCCAGCGCCTCGGCAGCCGCCATCACACCGACCCCCTGAACGCCGGCAACTAACAACGCTGGCCCCGTTAAGCGCTGCTGAGGATCGCGCCATGTGCTTTGTATGTCAGGGCAGTGACGGAATCGGGCACATTGGAGCTCATGCGGGCCGTGAAATTCAACTTGGGATGCGTTGCGAAGGGTTTGACCCTCTGAACCGCGGCAGTGATCCCATCCCCAAGCCCATGTGACTGAATCGCACCTAGCGCAAGCAGCACGCACAGCTGCACGCCGCTGCTGAGTCGAAAGCGATGGGGCCCCAGGGTGCGCATTTCTTGGGGGTTGAAGATTTTTTAATTGAGTATTGTGGATGGAAGGTGGTCGGAAAAGGAACAAGTGGTTCGTTACTGTGGAAAAGTCGTCCGGGGAGTGCAGGGCATGGGCTTCGTAGATACGTAGCAGTGTGTGCTGTGTGTGCGTCCAGCTGCGCACCTTCAACCAGCGCCTGACAGGACTTTGGCCAATGAGCGAATTGTGTACGGACGGGATGCCGAGGGGAAGCAAACCCCTCGGGAGCCTTCGGGAGCCTGCCTGGGCGTCATGACCCACGGGACGTGCCCAGTTTCCACCACCTCGAAAGTGATTATTATTACACAATCAAATAGCATTTAAGAATTTTCTATGCATGATAAAGCGCTTGCGTTTTCATGCAATAGTGGCGTAAGGCCGTTCTTAGGGGGGGCCATACTTGGTTTAAAGCTCAACGAAAAGATGTAAAAATTCACCCTGTTAAATTTTTTATGTTGTTGCATATGTTTGGGGATTGCGATATTGCGCTTCGTGGCTCGTCCTCGGTTTTGCTGCGTCCGAATACTCCAAGGATGTGCGTTACTGCCACAGTATAAAAAGCTAGGGGCTAACTTTTGATGTAATCTTGTTGCATCTGTTATTATTACATGTTCTATGCAATTTGGATAATTGGGAACTGATTTGCGTACCGTTACACTTACACGCGTTGCAGCTTCGGTTTAGACTCCCTACCCCGGGTCGGCAAGCATCAGCATTATAATGCCGCAAGAGCAGGCAGATGAGGCAGCCCAGGCTTCCCGTCTGGGTAGCCACGCCGAAGCCTCGAGTAGTGCCAAGCCAAAGACCAAAGCCCAGGAGCACCGCGAGCAACAAATTCAGGTACATAATACATTTGGCGCATTAACGTTTCAACATAGCTGCTGATCGGCTCCCAAAGAGTCGCGGCCCTATCTGGCGCACCACAAAAGTTGTCAGTTCGCACAGGCCCCAAATGCACATTTCTGTTTCATACTGCAATGATAATAGCAAGTGTGAAGTCGTGGCGTCTAATTAATGCTTTGGTTTTTGTCCCTCCCCTACATCGCCCGTCACATTTGCGTATCTAACTTCTGGGAAGCTGAGCAGTGCGCCCCTCGTCGCTTGTCACTTGTCGCAGAAATGGCTTTTGTCTCGAGCTCCAAGGAAGGAGCAGTCGCAGAACCAAGCGTATCCGAGCCAACAGCCATCGGAAGGACGTTCCTCGAATTTGGTGCGTTTCCATTGATAGCCGCATTCCCCATTACTTGTGATGCGGGCGTGTATGTGCTGGCGGTGTCGCACTGTCGGCGGTTTCCGCCGCCTGTTGACCAATTTGTCGCTCCTCCCGACGGTTGCCCATCGCCAGGTGTCGCCCAAACACCGGCTGCTTAACAGCCACAATTACCCCTGCACCTGCATCGTTTTCAGCCCCAACGGCGAACTCCTCGCGACAGCCTCTCGCGACGTCCGCATTTACGATGTCCGCACTGGCGAGATCAAGGTCATCCTTGACGGCCACGGCGGCCTCGTCCGCAGCATCGCCTTCACCCCCGACGGTCGCCTGCTCTGCTCTGGCAGCGACGACTGCGCCGCCCTCGTCTGGTCACTCGAACACTGCTTCGCGCTCTGCACTCCCGGCAAGATTGTCACTCTCACGCCCCCAGGCGGCCCCAGCTCCTCCAACATGCCCACCAACGAACAGAAGGCCATGGCCACGTTGACCAGCAACACCCCGCAGGAAGCTGCGATGCGGGAGAACAGCACCACCACCACCACCACCACCAGCCATTCCTTCTCTCCCATGGCGCGTGTCGTGCAGCGGGTCCTCAGGCGCCACCACAAGCCTGTACTAGCGATCGCAACCACCCCTGATTCCAAGTACCTGGTAACGGGAAGCGCAGACAAGACGGTGCGCGTGTGGGACGTGTGCACTGGCTACATTATGGCGACGCTGCGTGGTCACACGGGCGAAGGTGAGGCAACGGAGCGGGTGGCCACCAGTCGCCGCAGGGCCCACGGGCGGGCTGCGGGTGACTGGGGCACAGGGTACGCGAGCGAGCGTGTTTAGGAGCGTGTTTGTCCCTTGGGAGCGTAACGGTACTGGAGCAAGGAAGCTTGGTGCGATGAACCCGTGACTCGATGGAGGCTCCTCTTCTCTTCTTGGGCCACAAAGAGGGGCATACCGCTGGAAAGTACCTTGGAAATGATTTCTCTGGACTGAGCTCCGACCTCCTCTCGGGTCCTCCCGCGTCACCCACTCTCTCTGTTCCCGCCCCCAGTGAGCACGGTGGCTGTGACGCCCAATGGCCGGCGCATCGTGAGCAGCGGCGCCGACAAGGTCATATTCGTGTGGGACTTCGTCACGGGAGAATGCAAGCGGGCTCTCAAGGTGGGTCAGCCGCAAAGGGATGAGAGGCCGTGTGCCGACTTTGACGGGATTGTGATCCGCGACGCCCTGTCGGCGTATCAGCCAATCTCCCATACCGGCTCCGGCACCACGGCTCGGTCCAGGTGGCCCGGTTCAAGAGCGAACCCGGTGCCCGCTAGCGTACACGTCTTACTTGACCAGCCGCGACGCTTTGCCCCGGCTGTCGTCACCGCGTGTCTGCTCCCTGGGCCGGTTCGCAGGCAGCCGGCGGCGGCCGCCATGTGTTCACACCCCGCACCCACCAGCCCCGGGAGGGTTTGGCTCACCGGTTGCCCCGCACCCCTGTACCGGTATCTTTCCGTGTTATGTTTCTCACAGGGGCACAAGGGCGCTGTGAGCTCCATGGCGGTGGCGCCTGACGGCCACTTTCTGGTCACTGGCAGTCACGACAAGGTACGGCACTTGCAATCGGCTGAGGCAGCGCGATTGGAAGGTTGTCGGGAAGAGGCCAAGGCGCGGGCCCGCTATCGCCCTCGCCTGCAGGAGAGAGGGAGAGAGAGGGGGAGTTCTTGGGGCTTTCGAAACGCAGCCAAGCGAAGGCTAGCCACGGTTCAGCCACAGGCTGGAGGACTAACCGTGCACTCTCCGCACGTCTCTGCGCCCTGTATTTGTCCTTTCCTTGCAATTGCATTCGCAGACTGTGCGCGTGTGGGACCTGATGAACGGCAATGAGCTGGCCACCCTCTCTGCCCACTCTGGTGCGTTTGGCGTGCTGTCCTGCGCCGTCAGCTCGGATGGCACCACCATTATGAGTGGCGGGTACGACAATCTGGTCAAGCTGTGGGACGCCGGCTCGGGGCTGGCGCTGGCCACCATTCAGGGGCACAGGCACATGGTGAGCCGGAGTCGGGCGCGGAGTCGGAGTCAGGGGCGGGGTCGGAGTCAGGGGTCAGGGTCGCGGTCGAGGACTCCCGGAGGCTTCAAGGGTGGGTCTGACCAGGGAACGGATCTGGTCGGTATTGCTGCCGCTGTCGCTGCCGCCACTGGCGCAGAAGAGCCCCTTCCGCGAGAAGCGCCCCTTCCGTGCCTCTCTTATCCGTCCTCCTCTTAGTCCGCCCCCAAATCCCCTCTGGAGCACCACACTGCCTCATGGGTGTCATCAACGCCCCTCTCCTTCGCACTCTCGTCGCGCTGTCCCGCCGTCCATCCACACCCCTGCCTCTACCCCCTTGGACACCTCGCTCCCCGGTCCCACTTCGCTTCGCTCTCCCACTCCGCTCTCCCACTCCGCTCGTCCACTCTGCTCCGCCCCCGTTTCCGCAGGTGAGCTCTGTTGCCTTCAGCAAGGACTGCACACATCTCGCCACAGCCGGCCGCGACGACGAGGTCCGCATTTGGAACTGGCAGCAGCCGCAGGTGGCTGCAGAGGCCACCAAGTCGTCGGTCGCCGTCAGCGAGGGGGCCGGGACTGCCGGCGGCGGCGGTGGCGTTGCGGCAGCCAGCAAGCAGGTTTCGGAGCGACTGCGCGCCTCGGAGATTGAGGACGCGCGCAACAACCGGCACTGGGCGTACCTGTTCGGAGACAATTCTGGAAAGGAGGACGAGGGGTTGGGGGTAAAACCGCAGCCCTTCGCGCCCTCGCGAATGGGTTCGGTGGCGCGGGGCGTGTAGAGCAGTTGGGGCTGTGAAGGGTGAGGGGCGGACAGAGGAGCCGGACAGAGCCGCCGCCTGTGGCTTATTGTCAGGGCGGCGTGAGCTTGTTAGCAGCGGGGAAGGGGGTTGCCGTTGCTGGGACGCGCGGCTATATCAGGCAGGGAAAGGTGTCCAGGCAGGTTAGGCGGGTCAGGCAGGGGAAGGTGTTTCAGGCGGGCGGGTCCCAGTCCGACTACTGCCCAGGGGTATGCTGCAGGCGCGCAGGCGCTGTTGATAGGATTGCGACGGGCTTTGCTCGTACTATGGAACTATGCGCGCGCACCCGAAGTTGTGGAAGTGCGTAAGGTGATCACAGGCTGGGGCGTGCAGCGTTGCGGAGACTTGTGCTGGTGATGCGCGTGTGTCGCCGGTAACTTGATTGAATGTCCAACAATTGATACTTGCAAAGCGCAGGTCTGGATGAGTTGTTACCCATGCTCGATGTAGGTTACGGTAATACTGCGTGGTGCTGCGTGGGAGCTGTGCCGAGTTGTGCAGGACTGGGGGCTGGAGGGCCGTTCGTGCCATGCACCTGCTGCGGCACCGCCATCTGCATTAGTACGGCCCCTGTAGGCTGCCAATAGCGTAGTTGTGTGCATCGACCCTGACCGCGTTTCGGCTGAACGGACGAGCAGTTGAACGCACTTGCACGGTAGAGAGTATGGATAGTATGATCGCAATCGGCGTTGTCCAATTTGTATTTCATGACCGACTGGTTCGGCGACTGGGCAGTGCTGTCGGCGACATGACTTGACTTGACGGCTTATGATCGTGTGGCCATAATGGCGGCAGCGATGCAAGGTCTTCCACGATAAGATTCTCGAAAAGCATTTCCGAATATGTCGTAGTTTGTACGGCGCATGAGGCGCATGTGACGCGCCACGTTGTGCAACTGTGTATGTTGTTTGCGGCGCAGGGAACTTTCGGAGCCACTTTGATCCCGTTACTATTTTGCAACGAAACACAGCAGCCGCCCAAGGATGCAGGTCCAAGCGCATGCACGCGCCACTCCCTGCTGGGGCAGCACTCGCCCTTGGGCCGTCAGTGAACACGCCAGTCTGGTCACATGTGAAGGTCTCAAGATCGCTCGCCTTGGCGTCGGATCAACAACAATCACCCTACCCCGCCGGTTACCTTGCACTCAGAACCCCGGATCTGAAGCATGCACCCTCCTGCACTGGGCCACCTGCCGCTCCAGCCCGACATGCACGCACACTGCGGCCCAGTACCAGCGGTTTAAGCTGCAGCTGTCCACACGATGCCCCCTTAACGCTGGATCCATCGGAAAGAAGATCCGTACGGTAATAGCTCGAGTTAGTTGGCTCAACGGTCAGTCGATCCGAATATTATCAGAAGCGTAAATAATTTATATGAGAGCACGTATATTAGTATCGCTCACCAGCGCAAGCTCGACGAGTCGAAAAATGCAAGCACAGCGATCAGTGCAGAAATGCAACGCGGTGCGCGGCAAGCTTGAATTATGCAGCATTCAATGCATTAAGCCAATTTCACGCGTTGGAGTTGCTCCTTTTGCCAGCAGTCAATGCGTTGCTGCACCGACTCGCCGCGCTCATTGCGCTGTCTCTTCTCGTGGCGGACGGACGTCGCTCGTGGTGCGAGCTAGCGGCTCTGCAGCGGGGTCGCTTCAGCCCGGATCGGTCTCCGTCGTGTTGCTCGCCGGAGGCGTCGGCAAGCGTATGGGTGCGGCCATCCCCAAGCAGTACCTTGAGCTGCGCGGCCAGCCCATCGCGACCTACTCGCTGGAGACCTTTGCTCGCATGCCGGAGGTCGGCGAAATTGTCATCGTCTGTGACCCCTCATGGCGCGACGTCTTTGAGAAGCGCTTCCCGGGCCTGCCATCGCACATCAAATTCAAGTGGGCGCTGCCCGGACCCGAGCGCCAGGACTCGGTCTTCAACGGCCTGCAGCAGGTGGAGCCCGATGCGGCCATCGTGGCGGTCCACGACTCGGCGCGGCCGCTGGTGACGCCCGAGGATGCGGCGAAGTGCATGTCCGATGGCCTCGCGGTCGGCGCCGCGGTGCTGGGCGTGCAGGTGAAACCCACCATCAAGGAGGTCGACAAGGACCTCATGGTCATCAAGACGCTGCAGCGGTCGAAGCTGTGGGAGGTGCAGACGCCGCAGTGCATCCGCCCCGGCCTGCTGCGCGAGGGCTTTGACCTGGTCAAACGGGAGAACCTCGAGGTGACGGATGACGTGTCGATCATCGAGGCCATGGGCCGGCCCGTCAAGATCACGCCCGGGTCGTACACCAACATCAAGGTCACAACGCCGGACGACATGGCCGTGGCGGAGAAGTTCCTCGAGGAGAGGGCGCATGCGGCGCCGGTGGTCGCGGCGGCATGAGCAGGAGGAGCATGAGCTCGACTCCAGGGATGCCCACCAGCGGATGTGGAGGGCCGCCCCTGCCGCGATGGAGTCCTGGCGCTCTGGGTCCTGGGGCAGCCAGCGCGGGCATGTCCGCACGCACACCGAGCAGCGAATGGAGCGGCGGGGGGCAAGCGGCAGGCGGGTGCGGCCAGCAGCGCAGCACTGCAGCGGCGGCGGCGGCGGTTGCGGCGCCGTTGCCGCGTCGGGAGCTGTATACGTGTACGCAAGGCGCGCCGCCCCGCGCCGGGTCGCTGTCCTTGCGCGGGTCCCGGGAGAGCGCCCGCAGTGATGTGGGTCCCGGCGGTACGCGGCAGCACGAGGCTACACTGCCGATGCGTCTTCCGGGGATGCTGAAATCCGATGTGTGGTTAGGGAGGAAAGTGCGGCTAGCAAGCTGGGGCGGCGGAGGCCCGCTCGGTGGGCCTTGAGATGGGGTACGTAAGGGGCTGCAGGCGGACGCGTAGACAGCAGCAATCCCGCTGGCCACGCTCTTGGGGCACATGGTGAACTGCCACGCACGGAAGCTGGTTTCGCTGGTTCAGTCTCCCTTCATGCAGCTGTTCGTGAAGGTGTGCAAATGCCTCGTGACGGTGAGCACACACGTGCTACGGGGGCCGTATTTCGGCGTGCGGCAAGGTAAAGGTTCCGGATGCCCGCGGCGTTTTGAGTTGAGCCGGCGGCGTGGACACACGTCTGCCGGCTGCCGCGGCTTCGCACCTGGTTCCGCACAGCGGTGTGTTCCGGTGAGCATGGCGAGTTGGCGACCCATCCCAGGGACCTCATCAAAGCATATGGGTCGGGCCCAGGCTGGTGTTAACCCTGTTGTTTGTTGGATGTGGTGGGAGCCAGTACGCCTTCCTGCGTGTCTGTACCTGGTCTGGACATGTACCAGGCACATACGGCTTCCTCATGCTCCCTCGCGATGCTGTCTTGCGTTGTCTTGCGTTGTAGGAAGGGGTGCCGTATTATGATGCGTCAGCTGCATCGCCGACCAATGCTCGGCAAAGTTGATGTATGCCAGCAGGGTGCATGACTCGACCTTTACAGCCCCGAGCGTTGACCAGGGTTTGAGAGGTTGAGAGACTTGGGCGCGCGCGGTCTGACCAGGGTGCTGCCGAGGTTGGTTTACTAAGAGGGCTTGGCGGTGGCTGTCCGTTGCTGACGTGGGATGCCCTGCGGCTGCAGCTGCGACGCGCAGCCATGATCCGTGTGGGGTTTGGAACGTTTGGAAAGCTGTTGTAGCCTGCGTCACCCGAATGCTCTGTGACTTGGCCGGGTAGCTTAGTTGCTGGCGGTCTTTTCCGAAGGGTTTGCCATCCGAAACGATGCTGAACATCGCACGGACACGATGTTACGGTGAACCTGCAGTGTGCAATGTGTTTCGTGGCACGGTGAAGTGACAATACGGTTCCGTCTGAGCATGTACGGGTTGTGCGATTTTTCCAGTCTCCGATCTCCACGCATTGCCGTGAACGCATCAACCCCCAACTCGGCCCCCAACTCGGCAAAGGAAAACTCGGAGGCAACAAAAGTAAGAAGCGGTGCCACGCTAGTGCCTAACAAATGCAACGTGTCAAAAGCGTACACGGCAACACCAGCACAGCCCGCCAGGACAACCGCTCCGCGCGTACCCACACTACTACAGCAGCCGCAGAGAGCTGCCGCCCGCCCCATACGCCGCCGCCAGCAGCAGCACCGCCACCGCCAGCGCCACCGCCCACATCGTCACCGCACCCACTTCCAGCACCCCCCGCCTTGCCTTGCCCCCACTACCGCCCAACCCCGCCGCCGCCAGCTTGGAACCCCGCGTGCCCGCGCCGGCGGCCGCCCAGCCCTGCGCCGCCATATGCCGGACCACCTCGCCCCTGTCGTACGCCGCCGGTGCGTAGCCCAGCTCCCGTCGTGCCTTGCCGATGTCAAACCAGTGTTCGATGCAGCACTTGTCCACCTCCATGCAGGTCAGAGGCGGGTCGGCCACCAGGCGGCTGAGGAGCGGCCAGGCTACCTCTATGAGCGCCGCGATGGCGTAGACGAGCGCGAAGGGGACGTTGAGGGCGGGGTAGCGGTAGCCGAGGCCCGTGATGAAGGGCTTGAACTGGGGGTTGACGCAAAGGGAGGCAAACGAAAGGACGGATCAGGGAGGGCCGGGCTTGGATCGGAGGTGTGGCACATGGGGATCGAAGACACGGTCGGGAAGGAAATCAGGGTAAAAAGGGCGCGGGTCGCATGGTGGGAACGGTGGCTGGGCAAGCGATTGGATACTACCGGTAGTCGCGCCGAGTCCTGGTCGAGGAGGCCGTATCGGGAGCCGACAAATCGTCACGTGATAACTGATAAGGTCGGTATTGCAGTGAAGAAAGCTCACGTGAAGAAAGTTGTTGATGGGCTGGCCATCGGAGGCGTAGTAGACCTGTCCAGCGGCGACGGGGTCTACCCGACCGTGACGGTCGCCCTCGTCGGCGGCGACGGGGGCTGCCCGACCGTGACGGTCGCCCTCGTCGGCGGCGACAGGGGCTGCCCGACCGTGACGGTCGCCCTCGTCGGCGGCGACAGGGGCTGCCCGACCGTGACGGTCGCCCTCGTCATCGTCAGCAGCACCGGAGGATGGCGGCGCCTGGTTGTTGGGGCCAGCCCTGGGCTCCGGCAATCGGAGGTTGCGCTCGGCCAGGATCAGGATCTGCACCAGGTTGTCCACGTGGATCCTAGGAGGGCAGGGAGTACGGCAGCCGGATAGGGAGTACGGCAGGTGTAGCGGGCGTTGGCGCGGGCCGACAGCATGCGGGTCGACGGCGGGTCGAGTTGAAGTTGAGACCCAGCTGCCAAAGGCAAATTCCACCGCCCTTGACGGTCCTCAACGGATGCTCACCCCCATCAGTCGCTGTAGCCCACTGTCACAACCACAGCTCACTCACCAGTCGCTGAGGCTGGCGGGTTCCCCGAAGGTGGCCTGGAACAGCCCCGCGCGAACCATCCGTATGACGCGCGGTTGGTGACGCGTCTCCCCCGGGCCCCAGATCCCCGTCGACCGAATGCAGCACGTGTACAGCCGCCCGGAACTGCCGCCCGTTTGCTGCTGCGGCGGCGGCTGCTGTTCCTGCTGGTGCCCTGGGGTTGCATCTCGACGCGCACCACTGGGCCCTGCGGGCCCCGCGGCCGCGTCCCCGTGCTGGCGGCCGCGACTCGTGGGTGGTTCCTCGGCCACCACCGCCGCCGCCGCCGCCGCCGCCGCTGCCGCCGCTGCCGCCGGCGGCGGCGACTCTTGTGCCCAGCCGCTCGCGCCGTTGG
The DNA here is from genome assembly GCA_030267565.1 of Pleodorina starrii. Classification (NCBI taxonomy): domain Eukaryota; kingdom Viridiplantae; phylum Chlorophyta; class Chlorophyceae; order Chlamydomonadales; family Volvocaceae; genus Pleodorina; species Pleodorina starrii. The sequence continues at coordinate 2,249,923 of BRXU01000007.1, read as the reverse complement.
ATGGTTCGTCGGTTCCCGCTGCTGCCGGCGACTGTAGCAGCAGGGGACGGCCGTTGGCCTCACGCACCAGCCGCTCTGCCTGGGCTTTCGTGGCGCTGTAGGCGTCTTTGTAGGCGGTGGGAGGCGGGTAGGCCGCCGTCTCGTCGCCGCCGCTGATGGGCCTGCTCGGCTCGGGAGGGAATGTCCAGCGGGATGTAGCGGGCCGGGCGTGGGCCAGTCGGTGATTCACGGGGAGGGGGTGATGGTCGCATGTGGGTACGAACGTGGGTACGAACGTGGGTACGAATGTGGGTACAAATGTGGGTACGAAGAGGAAGACTGAAGAGGACAGGGACGTGCGTCAGGGCGGACCGAAGGCGAGGAGAGATGGTGCACCGGCCGCGAGGCGTGCAGCACGGCAGGGCTGCCGAATGGAAAGAGTGATTGGAGGAAGGAAGGAGGGCAGCGCACGGCAGCGTAGCGCAGTTCAGCACCACGCGAGATATAGCGGTGTTGGCAAGCTGGCAACTCGCTCTCAGCCTCAACGTTGGCAGCGCTGAGACACCCACCTGCCAACGAAAATGACGTTGCAGGTCGAGACGTACACCAGACGTGGCACGCCGTAGCGTAGGCATGCCGAAATGATGTTGCGCGTGCCGCCCACGTTCACGGAAAAGATCTTGGCGCGGTCTCGGAGCTCCCGGCCGGACATGCCGTACGACGCCACGTGGAAAACGACGTCAAGCGGCCGGACGCCCGTCGGCTCGGAGCAGCCTGGTCGGCAGCCGCTGAAGGCTGCGGCTACCGCGGCTGCATCTGCAACGCTTCCAGCGAAGAATTGCACGCCTGACGGCAGGGGCTGCGAGGGCGGCGCAATGTCCAACAGGACCACTTCGACGCCGTGCTTAACGAGCGCGGTCGCCAGCCGGAAACCTAGATAGCCACTGCCGCCTGTGATAAGGGCGCGCCTGGTAGCTGTCGCACTGCCGCAGCACGTGGCAACATGGGGTGGAGGCGTGCCCATGGCCGCGGGCATGACCCGGCAGTCAGGGGTTTTAAGGCGAGACGGACTGCGCTTGCCAACGACAAGTGCAAATGATCTCAGGCCTCTCCCGTGAGGACTAGTTAAGGCTCCGTGGGAATCACCCAGGTCACTCCAGAAGTCGTTTCATAGTGTTCGCTATTTTTGACAAGCTTCCCAGGCTCCGCAAATAAATTTATTCGTCGATAATTAGCCGACTGTTAGGCGTCCGGCTTATATGTCTGGCCGAGGTGTCAGAAAATTCACCCCTGAGTGCTGGGGCTGTCACAGTTTGCACAGTATCAACTTTGCAAGGTTCTGGACAGGCTTGTATAAATCCAATATAAAATCCTTGTGATAGAAGGCGCATGACGACAGCGTTATAACGTGTCTTCGTATCGCTTCACAGCTTCCTCAACACGTCAGATCATCTGCAAGTGATGAAGGACCGCAAGGTGTTGTATGCTTGAATTTGTTTGTGGAGATTTTGGGAACATATTGTCTGTTCCGCGTATTTGATTCTGTACGTCTACAACTCCTTTGCATTTTTATGAGCGAATAAAGACCCAGAACCAAACCATGGCAAGGTAGCAAGATTATGACATGCCCAAGTTATCCAATAACGCACCCGTTTGTCGCAGTGTGAACATTCCCGGCTATAGAATCACAACTTAGGATGTTCAGCGCCTCAGCTCACTCTCCGATCAACCGCTGCAGCGACGACTTGGTAACCGCCAACCGCCGCCCACCCTGAACAGGGCGGCGGCGACGCGGCATTCAGCTATACGTTGTGCTGAAGAACTCGGCCCTTTCGTGGCCCGCTGTAACAACCGCTAGCTGCTCCATTGAGTAACGCCGTTAGTATGCCTAATGCATGTAGGGTGGCCCCTGGTGCCCACTGCCCAGTGCTGCCAAAGCGGTGGGGTGGCAACGGTGGCACCGCCGGAAGCACGAGCGTGGGGAAGCGCGACGCCAGGCGACGCCGCTTGGGGTTCGCACGTATTTATGTCTGCCCTAGGAGCCACCTAATGCAGTGCCTGTACAGCTGTATACAGTATGTGAAGGACCAAGCCGTCAAGAGACGGGCCTTCCGATGACAGGGCCGGCGGCGGCGGCCCTCATGCGCAGCTGGCTAGCCAAGCAGCCTTCGTTTACAGCCACGCAGCAATCCCCGAAATATGCCCCAGCAGCCTTGCAAGGTTGCAGCCACCTCTCTCATAATGGTATGTGCGTGTAAACAAGCCAACCAAGCCAGCCGAAAGCAAAAGCGGCCGCCGATGTCATGAAATGCTGGATGACAGTTGACATTGTGACAGTCAACAGCGGAGGGTGGAGATTAGGAAGGACAGGGAGAAGACACCGGACGTTTTGCTGATGTATTTGTGTGTATGTACAAATGGGTAAACATGTCACCAGCATCGCAGCTGCGGAGTCAGAACCCCCACCGATTGGCCATGGCAGCCCGTCAGAGAGAAAGAATTGTCCTAACCAGGACATGGCATACGCCATATGGCGACGAAAACAAACGCGGCCAACAACTGATTGTCGTGCACTGCCCTTAAACATCGTACAATTTCTGCCGAGTACAGAACTGCCATACTGTTGCACACCGCGCTAGGGTGTTCGTGCAAGGAAGCTGGAACCTGGAGCCTGATGAGCACCACGCGCCCGACTCGTGCGTTGTCCCCCTCACAAAGTATGCCGTACAGCACGTCGCCCACAACCCGACCGTTGCCAAACCCGCCGAAAACCCAACCCACATCCCTCCACTACCGCTTTTGACCTAGAATCTACTGCCCTTCACACCCTTTCACACCTTCTCCTCTGACGCTTCCATACGCTGAAGCGCTCGGCTGCTGCCACAATCCGGACCCGCTCTGACACGACATGACTCAACAGTCAACAGCTCAACACCGCCAACCGTTCCGGCCTGCTGCGCGCAGTCACATAACCGCACTCCTGCCTTCGCCGTATCGACAGGGAGCTCCTCCCTGCCTCAAGCACTAAATCGCCGCTCCTCGCCTCTCCCTCGCTGCGGTTTCTCTTTATCATCACCCCTCTCCCTCCTGCCTTCTCCCTCCTCCCACCGCTCAGCTGCTCTTGCTCTTGCCGGTTCGGCGGTCGGAATCGACGGGGAAGTACTTTGCGAAGAGGGCGTCCCGCCAGGCGACCAGGTCCGCAAACTCCTCCTGGTACGGCTGTCGCACGTAGGGTGTCGTACGCGGGGGGCAGTGCAGTGAGCCGAGGGAGGGGGCAGCGAGGGCAGCGGACGTGGCCCAGCGCGCGCACCTCACACACCACAGGAATGCTTTGGGAGGCAGGAAAGGGTCGCCCGAGACGAGAAGCGGGCGGAGGCGGAGGCGGAGGCGGAGGGTGGAACCGCATTGCGTGCGCACGTGGCGGTGGCGGGTCTGATCGGCCGCGGTGTGAGGGCCGCCAGCCCCCAGACCACATTGCGTGCGCACGTGGCGGTGTCATTCACATCCACCCATCTACCCATCCACCAGCGCACTCACTCACGCACTTACCAGGAACTCCTTCATGGGCGGCCGCGCCTTGTTGCTGTACGGCGGCCCCAGCGGCTTCACTGCCTGCAGGACGAGTAACGTGGCGTGCCGCGGCACAGCAGCAGCAGCAGCAACAACATCAGGACGAGGAGCAACGTAACGCTCACGTATGTCGGGGATCCCCTGCCCCGCTGCTAGAAGCTACAGGCCAGACAGCCCGCCAGACGGGCAGGCCGGCACCTACTTGCGTCCGCGCCCCCCCTCCCCGACGAATCCGGCGCGGGACATGCCTGGGGAGGAGGGCGGTGCCTCGGTGCCAGCCGCAGCTCCCCACGCCCAGACCTCGCTAGAACCGCCTGCCCGCCCGACCCTCGACGCGAGCCACCGAACCTGGCCTGACAACGGTCCCCACACCCAACACCCAACACCCCAGCCGCGCCCCACCACCACCCTCACCCACTCACCGCCACCGCCACCGCCACCGCCATATCGGCGTAGCTCAGCGCCCCGCCCACCAGGTGGCGCTCTCCGTCCGCCCCCACCGTCCCCGGGGCCCGCAGAGCCGCCTGGGCCTCTCGCAGCACCTCCAGAGCCTGGCGGGAGGACAGCAGGGAGGCAGGGAGGGAGGGAGGGAGGGAGGGAGGGAGGGAGGCAGAACTCAGACCCCACCACACCCCGATCCCATCAGGCCAGCCCGAAACGGAGCTCCATGCCCAGCCCCCAGCCCCCAGCCCCCAGCCCCCCCCCACCTTGTCCATAGTGGTGCTGGTGGCCTCCGCCCGGTACTTGTCACGCAGGCGCCGGGCGATGGCCGTCATCAGCGCCACCCCCAGCGGCCCCAACCACCGCAGGCTGGGGGGCACCTGCTGCCGCAGCTCCGCCTGCGTGGATGTGCGGATGTGGGTGTGGGTGTGGGTGTATGCGTGGGTGCGCGGGTGTGTGGGTGTACCGGTATGCGTGGGTGCGCGTGGGTGTGGGTGCGTACAGGCATGTGTGTGTGCAGATGTGTGTGCTGGGGACTGATCATGACAGTGCTGAACCCTACGAGAGCGACGAAAATCGACGTCAGAGCGGGCGGGCTGGTACCACCAGCGTCCGGGGTGGGTCTCTCGGCGCCGTGCCCATGCGGCGCATGCACGGCAGGAACGCAGGATGCACCCCTCCGTGCGCCCCTCCATTGGCGGCAGTCGCGTGTGGCCTGCTCCTTCTTTCCACTTCCATCCCTTCCCTCCAGGTCTCGTTTCGGCACGGGCCGGTCATGCAGCGCGACCGACCGCCTCTTAACATCACCAAACGCAGCCCCGCACCGCACCGCACCGCACCTCAGCACCGCACCGCACCGCACCTCAGCACCGCACCGCACCTCAGCACCGCACCGCACCGCACCTCAGCACCGCACCGCACCTCAGCACCGCACCGCACCTCAGCACCGCACCGCACCTCAGCCCCGCACCGCACCTCAGCACCGCACCGCACCTCAGCACCGCACCGCACCTCAGCACCGCACCGCACCTCAGCCCCGCACCGCACCTCAGCACCGCACCGCACCTCAGCACCGCACCGCACCTCAGCCCCGCACCGCACCTCAGCCCCGCACCGCACCTCAGCACCGCACCGCACCTCAGCACCGCACCGCACCTCAGCCCCGCACCGCACCTCAGCCCCGCACCGCACCTCAGCACCGCACCGCACCTCAGCCCCGCACCGCACCTCAGCCCCGCACCGCACCTCAGCCCCGCACCGCACCTCAGCCCCGCACCGCACCTCAGCCCCGCACCGCACCTCAGCCCCATACCTCAGCAGCCACCCATCCACCCATCCACCCACCCACCCACCGGGTCAGCCAGCAGCGACTCCACCAGCGCCGCCCGCCCAAGGAACAGCACCGCATCGCTCTTGGCGTTCCAGCTGATGCGAGGGCGGGTGGGCGGGTGGGTGAGTGGGTGGGTGGTGGCTTTCACTGGAACGCCGATACGGCAGGCAGGGCCAGGACAGGGCTGGGGCAGTGCAACAATTGGCGCCGCTTTGGGGCAGCAAGATACGACTTCCTTCCCTCGCCCGTCCGAACAACGCGACGCTGACTCTCTCCGCTCTCAGCTCTAGTCCCCGCCAGCTACCCAGATCCAGCTTCACATGACACAGGACACGACACGACCCCGGCTTCCGAGACAACCGACAACCGACAACCGACCTGCTGACCTCCGCCTCCTTGCCCTCTGGGAACAGGCGCACCGCGTCGGGTCGGGCGCTGTGGCGGTCCGCCCACTGCGCAATGTCGTACGACTGCATCAGCACGCCGTCCTTGGGTGTGAACATGACTGGCACCGTGAGTTTGCGCCGCCACTCCCACAGCCGCAGCCGCAGCTTGAACTCGCCGAAGAGCGGCAAGTACGGCGTCGTACGATACGTGACGTGGTGGTACTTCAGGGCGAAGCGGGCCTGCGCGGATTCGGGGTTGTGGCGGTGTAATGTAAATGTGCAAAGAGTGAGAGAGAGCTCCGCAAAGTGCGATGCCATATCTTGGTGCGCTGGAAGTGGTTTATTGTGTAAGGTGGGATCAAGCGATCAACGCAACAACATTTGGCCAGCTGCGCTGGTGTGTATTGCGCTCTGCGGTTGCGTGAGGTTGGGCTCGGGGGATGGGGGTGTCCGCTGGGGTGTGGCATCAACCGCGAGGGTGATCAACCGCAACTGGGACAATCACGTGCGTCATGAACTCATGATACCAACGATTTTCGCTAAGAGCTCAGGAGCAGGGCACAATGAAATTTATTTCAGGCCTGTCAAAGCTCAAGAAAGACCGGTCAGGAGCCCTATTTTCAGGCAGACAGCGCTTGCTTCGTTCAGGTCACGGCGGTGAACAGCTCTGACAGCAACTATGCGAGGCTCACATTGACGGGCGACATAATCACATGTGCAGACAGTCCCTCGACTGCGATGGGCGGTATCCTTGGACGGGCCAGTGCCTTCGCACGGAGACATTCGCGGCCGGGCCACCTACCTTGAGCGACCACGCCGAGACATTGAGACTGACTAGCTCAGGGATGCCATCTTTGCCGGCCATGTTGTTCAGCAGATGTATCCGACTTGACCGACCAGGAGATGGGGGGATGCGGCCCTAAATGTTAGTTCCACGGCCAGCAGTTGCAGGGTCAGGCGTAGTATTTAACACACCGCTCTGCAGGTGCAAGTTGGCACTCTATGCACGTTTTGTTCACGACGTGCAGTGCGTAATATGCACCTCCGATGTTATGCCTAAGCCCCTTATGCTTTTATGCACCTCCCGTTGGTTGACCGTTGGTACGTGTGCTTCTCCGACTCGATCTGAAACGACTCAAAATAAATTGAACAAGAGTTATGCAGTAACCTAACAAAAATTTACATATTTCATAACTCTACTCAAGCCAGCCTGATCACACAACGAAACGCCACAGAGTGCATTTGCTCACAGGCTTCGAATTATTTGCATGCAGTCGCATCGCAGAGAATTAAATTAGAGCTTGTAATCTAAGTACAAGTTTAGATAGGAAGGATGCCTCCTAAGAAGGATGGGAAAAAGAAGGGCGGAGGCAAGAAGAAGAAGGGAGCCAAGCCAGCATGGATGTCTGATGGACTGTGGGAGCTTAGCCAGAATCTGCAGAAGGTTCGACTGTTGGCGAGGGTGCAGAGCAACGCTTTCCGGAGACGGCATGAGGGTTCCGCAATCACCGGCTTTCCTTGGCGCGCAGCTATCAGAGTTTTATAGTGGCGACATCAAGGAGACGAAGCTGAAGGAGGGCCAAGCGCCACCTCCAAACATCACTCGCACACAGGTGTGTGTAAAGTGTCTGAGCACAACAATCACGCCAGGGAGTGGCGCGTCGGCACTGTTGTTAACCTGGAACCCTTAGTCCATTTACTTCCATCTCGGGCGAATGATCGGGACCTTACAGGGCACATGCGGGCAGCGGCATGTGTAAGTGTACTTGAGCACAGCACCTTTACACCCGTTTAAGCATAACACCTCCATCCTCAATGATTGGTACATCATGTTGCTGACCGCTTGCTAGCGAGCAACATCAGGTTTTCCACAGGGTCCCAGTCGCCGTACCCCCAGCCGCTCCACAACCCACATCACACCAAAAATTGCCGTGGCCACGCTTTGACCTGCGAACTCGCACATGCTGTTCAACAGCATGGCATGACAGCACGAGGCTGCTACGCACTAAAGGACTCGTGACAATGGTCCAACAACACCGTTAAGCAAACAGCCCCAGCAACACGCATCACAACCCTTCAGCACCAGCCCACGCCCTCCTCCTCCTGCTCTCCCTGCGTGCTGCGTCTCTGCGCCCCAGGCCGGCATGTTCATCTGGCAGCTTCTATTCCCGTCAAACAAGGCGGCCAAGGCCAAGCGCGACGAGGCCGTCAAGTACGGCGTCGTGGAGGTACGGCAGTATGGCCATTCGCAGGTCATCGCTTGCGAGCCAGCACGCGACAAACTCAGGCCTTGCCCTCTTTCTCGGGGGAAGGGCCTTCCTCCGCCCGTCCCGGCCTCTGTTTCCTGGCCCAACGTATCACAAAACCGGCCGCCAGACCAGCTGCCCAACCAGAAAGGAGTGGCCCCCTCCTGCACCCGCGCCTCCCGCGGCCCTGCCCCTCTCCACCACCACCCCACTAATGCCCTGTACGTCCTTCTTCGCCCGTTTGTGCACCCATGCACGTTTGCACTATCATGCTCTGCACCTCCCCCCCCATCCCGGTATCTTTTATTCCCCCAAATTCCCTCTCTCTCGCAGACCTCTGTCAAGATCCTTGCCAGCGGCAAGGCCCCCGACATGACCCCTGCGTTGGGCATCTTGGTGGCCATGACCAGCGACAACCCCGTGCAGCGCCAGGTCATGATGGACTCCAAGCCCGCCCCCCTACAGCACGTGCTGGCGGCGCTCAACGATGAGAGCGCCAGCCTCAGGGCGGCGGCGTGCTGTGAGTCCCGGCTTGGAGGGGGCTGGGGCGGGCTGGTGTCGAAGGGGAGAAGGGGGAGGGAGGGGCAGGCGGGATTAATACTCTCCCCAATCACTGGCCTGCCTTGACCGACACCCGCCTTTCCGTCTTGCCTTCTCCACCTCCCGCCCTCCCGCCCGCTCCGCTTGGTCTCCCCCTGCCACGCTTGGTCTCCCCCTGCCACGCTTGGTCTCCCCCTGCCACGCTTGGTCTCCCCCTGCCACGCTTGGTCTCCCCCTGCCACGCTTGGTCTCCCGCACGCGCACGCTTACGCTCACGCGGCCCACACGCCCACAGCGCTGCTGCGGGTGGTGGCTCGGGAGCAGGACACGCGACCGCGGCTGTGGCGGCTGATGCGCGCAGACTGGGACTGGAGGCCGCTGGTGGCGTGTCTGGACCTCACGGTGGGGCTGAGCGGGGGGCGGGGCGGGGGGCGGGGGGCGGGGGGCGGGGGGCGGGGCTGAGCTGAGCTGAGCGTGGGGCTGGGGACGGTGCTGAGCTTGGGGCTGGGGACGGTGCTGAGCGTGGGGCTGGGGCGAGCTGGGCTGGGCTGGGCTGGGGTGAGACAGAAGATACCGCAGCGGATGGGCGTAGGTGTGGGCTGGGGGCTGGGCTTGGAGCGTGGGGCTGGGGGCTGGGGGCTGGGTTCCTCGCTCTCCCCGACCACTCCACCAACCCAACCCGCCCCGCCCCGCCCCACCCCCACCTTCTCAGGACATGAGCCAACTGGGCGGCCGCTCCGCCTGTTACGACGCCGCTGCGGCGATGGAGGCGCTGTGTTGCGCACCCGAGGTGGAGCTGGCCAACGGGGCGTGTGCGGCGCTCATGGCGGCGGGCGGACCGGCGCACATGGTCAAGGTGCGGCCGGGACAGGGCAGGGCCGGCGGCTGGGCGCGAGGGGGGACGCGCGTGATGGCGATCGTATCGCGACCACCTGCCTCATCACTGTCCCCGCTGCGCCTACCCCGCTCACGCCGCTCTCCGTCCCTTCGCTGCGGTACCGGTATCTTTTTTCATCCCTCTGCTGCCCTCCGCTGCGCCTACCCCGGCCAGGTCCTCCGCACCCGGCACGCGCACCCCATGGCCAAGGCCGCCTCGGTGGCGGTGCTGAATCAGCTGCTGCGGAGGGCCAGTCCCGCCGCCTGCGAGGAGGTGGTGGTGGGGCTGTCGGCGCTTGAGCCGCTGGCGGTGGTGTTCCTGCACCCGGTCATTCCGCTGGTGTACAAGGCGCATTCGGCGGGTGGGTGGGTGGGGGGTGGGTGGGGGGTGGGGGGTGGGTGGGGGTGGGTGGGGGGTGGGTGGCGGGCTGGGTGGGTGGCGGGCTGGGTGGGTGGGTGGGCTGAGGCTGAGACTTGGCTGGGTGTTAGGGTTAGGTGGGCCTTTCTTCGATTACGGCAGTCGTTACCATACCAGCCTGCATGGCTTCACTCGCTCCTCATGGGTCGGCTGACCCGGGCTCCATCCGCTATCCGCCACCCGCCACTCGCCACATGCGCTGACGAAGCGCAACGGTTCGTATCTCTTTGACCTACCGCCCAACCACCCTGCCTCCCACCAACCTCCCTTCGCTGTGGTTATCTCCTTGGTCGCCCTCCAGCCTGCATGCTGCGCTACGTGATGCCCGACAGCCTCTGGCGGGCGACGGCGGCGGCGGCCAAGGCGGCGGCGGCGGGGCCGCCGCCGGCGTCGGCGGGCTCGGAGCCTGCGGCGGGTGGGTGCCGGCTGGCGTTGGCCCTGAGGGCGGTGGTGGTGGGGTGGGGCTCCTGAGGTCCAGTGTCCACCAGTGGAGGGGAATGGTGGTAATCCGGTGCAACGAGTTTGTTTTTGCCGGGGCCTGCGGGCTGGGCTGTGCATGAGATGTGACAGATGTGGTACTGGACTTCAGAAGCCGGGCAGGGATGCGGGGGCGAGATGCCTTGGCGCTGGCCCTAGGGCACACCCGCACAGGGCACAGGGCACAGGGCACAGGGCACAGGGCACAGGGCACAGGGCACAGGGCACAGGGCACAGGGCACAGGGCACAGGGCACAGGGCACAGGGCACAGGGCACAGGGCACAGGGCACAGGGCACAGGGCACAGGGCACAGGGCACAGCGAAACTGTGCGTGGTTGCCCATGCGACATGAGCCAGTGGTGGCGGTGGTGGTGGTGTGGGCCCAATGCGCTGCGCTGCGCCTACCGCACTTCCCTCCTCTGCGCAGGCGACGCAGCCGCGGCCAACGGCGCAGCTCCCCCGGCCGAAGGCGCGCCGGCGGCGCCCGCGGCGGGCGCGCCGGGCGCGCCCGCGGCGGCGGCGGCGGCAGCCCCCGCCGCCGGCGCCGCGGCGCCCCCGGCGCCGCCGGTCGGCGGCGCGGCATCCAGCGGCGGCGCTGCGGCGACGGCCGTCGCCACCGTGACGCGGGGTCTGGAGGCCGGCCTTGGTCTGGGCCCTGATGGCCTGGGTCCGGGTGGAATGGGCGGCATAGAGGTGCCCAATGTGGATCTGCTGGATGATGAGACCAGGGAGCAGGTGGGGAGGGAGGGAGGGAGGGAGGGGTTACAAGGGAGCAGGTGGGGAGGGACGAGGGAGGGAGGGGTTACAAGGGAGCAGGGGGGGAGGGAGGGAGGGAGGGAGGGGTTACAAGGGAGCAGGTGGAGGCGGGTGGCGGCCCCTGCGCGGAGGTCGAGTGGTGGGACATTGGTGAAGAGAAGCGAGTGGTGGGGCAGGGCGGGGCGGGGCATGGGGCGGGGGCGCCAGGTGTGTGAGGACTGAGAAGGGGACGGATTCGCTGCGTGCTGCGCCGGGGGCTGAGGTACGGCACGGTGGAGGACCGACGGCGCGGTAGCTCCACAGCCCTCGCCTGTACCTCTTTGCCGCCTCGTCAGCTCCGAAACCGAAACCCAATCCAAAGCCTCTTGCAACCTCCCTGCCGCTTGTTCTCTTCTCTGCCTGCCCTGGGCCCTTCCCTGCCTTCCCGCATGTTCTCCGGCCCCGGTCTGTCCATTCGCTCAACGTGTCACGCCTCTATTCCACCGCTGCGGTCCCATCTTCACTGCCCCCCCGCCCCCCGCCCCCCCCCCCCGCCCCGCAGGTGGTGGGTCGCGCCCGTAAGGTGGCTGCTCTGGACGGAGTGCTGAGGTCGCTGGTGGGGCTGTGCGTGGGGCCGGACGGACCGCTACCGGACCTGGAGGTGAGGGGGGCTTGAGGCTGGAGGTAAGGAGGGCTAAAGGCTGGAGGTCAGCATCTGTGGTCGCCCTCACCCTCACCCTCACACGCCCTCACACGCCCTCACCCGCCCTCACCCGCCCTCACCCGCCCTCACCCTCACCCGCACGCGACGCGACTCTGGAACCCACCCCTCAGGCGGTGCAGGAGGGGCAGCCCCCCGCTGAGGAGCCCAAGGGCAAGAAGAAGAAGAAGAAGAGCAAGAAGAAAAAGGCCAAGATGGAGCCGGGTGAGAGGGGGGGTCTGGGGGAGGACGAAAGAGGTCCCAAGTCCACCTTTTGCAAGTCGCAAGTTGCAACATATCGTAACCTGATGCACCCCACCCCACCCCAGCCCACTCCACCCGGTCCCCGGCCCACACCCCCCGGATGCCCCGGTCTCCGGCCCTCCGCTGCGGTATCGCTTCAATTCTACCAACCCCAACCCCAACCCCACCCCTACGCCCAACCCCAACCCCAACCCCAACCCCAACCCCGGACTCTGGACTCTGGACGCAGGCACTCTTGAGGCCCAGACGTACGCGAGTGCGGTGCTCCGTCTGGTGAGCCTGGCTGAGGAGCAGCGGCCCGCGCTGGTGGAGGCGGCCGCCATCCGCTACCTGCTGCCCCTGCTGGAGGGCAAGAACTCGGCGGCAAGGTGGAACGCGCGCCAGGTGGGTGAGGTGGTGGTGAGGTGTGCGGGGGAGGGGGGTAAGAGTGCGATGCGTCGATGGTGTGGGTGGGTGAGTGGGTGGCTGGAAGGGTGGGAGGAAGGGTGCGGGGGGTGGCTGCGGTCCCTGCGCCGCGCCGGGTTGCCTGCTTGCCTGCCTGCGGCCGCCGTGAGTGGCTACTTGGCCCTCGCAGCGTGGCGGCACGCCCGCACGCCTTGCCCCTCTCGCCTCTCAGCCTCTCTCCACCACCGCTACGCATTGTGCTCTCGCCTTGTGCTCCTCTCACGCAATCCCGATCCCGCCCCATCCCGCCCTCACCCTCTGCCTTGCCCCCTCAACCATTCCCCCTTGCTCTTCCCTACGTTTCGCCTCCATTCTGTAAGCCCTCCCTCCCTCCCTCCCTCCCTCCCTCCCTCCCACCTTTGCCTTAAACCCTCCCTCTCCTCTCCTCCCTCGCCCCCCAGACGCTTATCAACCTGTCCATGAGTCCCGACCTGCTGCCCAAGCTGCAGCTGTACAAGGTGCCCGACTACGTGCACCAGGCCAATGTGCCGCAGAGCCACTTCGAGCGGCCGCTGCAGCAGAGCACGGCGGGGCTGCTGCAGGCGCAGGACTCTGTGGTGAGTGGGAGACAGAGACGGGGACGGAGGCGGGGAGGCGGGAGAGGGGGAGGGAGAGAGAGAGGGGGAGGGAGAGAGAGGGGGAGGGAGAGGGAGAGGGAGAGGGAGAGGGAGAGGGAGAGGGAGAGGGAGAGGGAGAGGGAGAGGGAGAGGGAGAGGGAGAGGGAGAGGGAGAGGGAGAGGGAGAGGGAGAGGGAGAGGGAGAGGGAGAGGGAGAGGGAGAGGGAGAGGGAGAGGGAGAGGGAGAGGGAGAGGGAGAGGGAGAGGGAGAGGGAGAGGGAGAGGGAGAGGGGGAGGGAGAGAGAGAGGGCGAGGGAGATCCGGGCAGGGGATCTGGGCTGGGGCGGAGGCAGGGGCAGGGGCGGGGGCGGGAAGGAGGCGGACGCAGACGCAGGCGGAGCCGGGTGGGAGAGAGGAGGGAGGCGGTTGGTGGTGGCGCTCAGGCCCGTTTTGCCCGTTTGTGACAACACCGACGCCGCATCTCCCCCTCTCCGCAACGACGCGCGATGCGACGCAGGGCCGCAAAGCCGTCGCGGCGCCTCAGGGTCTGGCGGCTGTGGTGGCCAAGATGAAGCCGCCGGCGCTCAAGGCCAAGCCGACCTGATCATCCGGTCGCACAGTAACCCGCACGCTTCGCACCGTCACCCTTAGAGGTCCGGGGATCATCCGGGGTTGTGCCCATCCGTCGCCCGCCGGGCACGCTGGGCGCTCGGGCTTTGCGGTGGGGTTTTGCGGGAGGGGGGAGGCGTGTCAGCGGGCACAGCGCGCCGCAAAGTGCAAGTTTCGCCTTTCGTTCATATCGTGCGTATAGAAAACGTCCCAACTAGCTGCAGAAAGGTGCATGCGCCCTCCAGGCGTCGCGTGCTCGGTCCGCTCCCCTGCGCAAGGAGGGCGGGACGCGCGGGCGAGTCGAGATTGACGAGCGATAATACGGACTGCAGGAATGGCAAAGCAACAATACGGTAGTAGCATTAGTGGCATCGACAGCAGCAACAGCGGCATCGACAGCACTGCAGGGGGTAACGGACAGGCGGGCGGGCGGGCGGGGGTGTGGCGGGGAGGGACATCGGCGGCGGCGCACACATGCTCGCGCGCTTTTGTTGGGTGCACCCTGCACCGGCCGGAAGGTCAGGCGGAGCGGCAAGACGCGGCGCAGGAGGGCCGTGGGGTGAGCGACGTTGCTGGCGGCGGGGCGCAGTGCTTCCGAAGGATACGGGCAGCCCGCTGCGCCCTGGCACGGCCGTCGGCCGCAGCCGCGCAGCCACGACTTTCCTTGGTCGCTCGCTCGCGCTCTCGCTCGAGCTCTCTCAAGGGTGGGCCGTGTGGCGCGCAAAGGATGATTTGTGTGCGGCCCTGCGCATGAGGACGCATGATGATGTGTGCCTCCTGCTTCGGACGTTGTCTTGCCGCGCTCCGCGGCGCCAGACCGGGTGCGTGCCGGCGAGACAGGCCAGCCGTGGCACCTGCCCCGTACCTGCCCCAGGGGCCGTCAACGCGCCAACATGCTTGATGTGAGGTGCTGTGTGAGGTGCGCGCGTGGTGTAGGTACACTCAGGACTCAGCTCCGGGGGGCTTTTGAGCCCCGGAGGGCCCCGGCGTCGCACACGCCGCAAGCAGTCACGAGCTCCCCGACTTTACAGCTGGCTGCTGGAATCAACCCCGCCTCTGCATGCGGCTCTCCTTCGGTACCCAACCTTTTCCATTTGCTCCCGAATCAACGCGTAAGTCTTGGTAACGGAGCCACACAGCAGTCGGCCCTGGATATCGCGCCTGCAGATGTACGGCAATTATGTGTCGGCTGTGCGACCGGCGACAAGAACCTTGTCCAATTCGTGGTCAGTGTCAGCAACCGAAAAAATCAACGAGTAGAACCACATATATGCGGCGCAACGACAAAAGAACAGCGGGCCTCGTCAAACCACCGAAGGCAGCCTGGCCGCCTCGGCGTCCTGTGGGGTACAACAGTGCGGTGCTCCTCGCCGCACCACCATCCCCTGACGCAAACCTCCGTACCTCCCCCTCCCCTGAAGCGCTCAGGCATGAGACCGTGCACGACGTGCATAAAAGTACACAACCACGCACACGCGGTATAATAATACAAAAGCATAGAGACGCCGCTGCGATGACTGCAAGGCCGCCGCCGACGCGTCACCGGCAGCCTTGCCGCCTCCGCCGTCCGCGCGTCGCCCTCCGCCCTTGGCTGGTGCATGCCACCTCAACCCCCGGCCCCGCCCTTGCTGGCTCTGGCTCCCCGATCCCAGGGCATGCCCGAAGCCGCCGCTTACGGCATTCCTTCGCACCAACCACCTCTCACCTACCCACGCACTCCTCTCCTCACAAACCAACATCAGCGATTTTACCCATTCGTATCCAGCGTGTTTGCATCCAGTACTGTGCTCCTCACACTGCTTGATCCCACACTGCAGACCGGCGTCGCGAACGGCAAGAACTTGCGGTGCAGTGCCTAGTGCGCAGCAGTCGCTCCTGCCGTTGGCGGTCGTGCACACACCCGCCGCGCAAACCACGGCACCACTCGTCGAACGGAAGCCCCCCCCAGCCCTGCCCAACGCCCCCCCAGCTGCCCGCCCCCTGGAGTCACGCCGCGCCCCTCAGGCGCCGGAGGAACCAGCCTACAGACGAGGCCACTTCCAGCCCCATTAAACCGGCCCGGAAGGTCCCGCCCGCGAGTCCGTCCGCGGCGGCAAACCCAACAACAACAACAACGACAACAATTAAGACCGGATCCCCCTAGAGCTCCCCATCTGTAAATGGCCCCAAAGCCAGCCTAGCCCGGACCGCAGCAGCGCCACCACCACCAGTGCTGCGCCGTCGTTGCTTGCACATGCAAGCCGAGAGGGGAAGCTCGCGCTGCGGCCCGCGCTTGAACTACACTACGCTGCGGCCCTAATGGCCCGTGTTTGATGATTCCAGTTTTGGTATAGGATGCCTGTCTGTCTGTCCTTAGTGTCACCGTGCCTGGGAAAAAGAGACGCCCACCCTTTTCCCCCCGCTGCTGTACACCTGGCCTGCCTGCCTGCCTGGCTGGCTGGTTCGTCCCGTCCCGCACAGAGCCGTCCCATCAACGCAACTCACCCAAAGCCCAAAGCCTCAAGCCCCAACCACCCGCCGTGCTGCCGGACCCTACAATGTCGACGAGTACTGCGGGGTCCCAGCAGCGGCGCCGCCGCCCCCGCCTGCAGCGGATCCCCACAGCCCCGCGAGGACTGCGCGCACACGCGCCGCCGGGCCCCCCGCCGCCGCCGCAGCGGCCCGCCCCGCCTGCTGCTGCCGCTGCTGCCGCTGTTGACCTGCCGCCGGCTCTGCAGTTGCTGCGGCCAAGGCGCCGGCGTTGGCGGGTATGGAGATGGGCATAGAGGCGCCGCTGGAGGCAGCGCCGCTGGGGACGCCGCTTCTGGCGCTGCTGATGCTGCTGCCGGTGGCTGGTGCTGCGGCCGCTGCCGCGGCGATGGGCGGCTGTGAGGGGCCGGGCGCCTCCAGGTCGCCGGCAGGCGGCGGGGCGCTGGAGGGCGAGGGCGCGGCGGCCGCTGAAGGCTGTGGCGTCGCGGCCGGCGGCACCAGCGGCTCCTGCGGCGCGGCGGGACATGAGGGAGAGAGCGTAAGGAGAGGAGGGGCGGCGAAGGGGCGGCGAAGTTAGTGGGTGTAGAAGGTGCGTTGGCAGGACACGGGAGGGACGGCCGATGGATAGGCACGCGCGCGGGGGAACGGAGCCGACTGGGGGCGTGCTACCGGTTTCGACTGGGGGCCAAAGCGTGAGAAGTAGGCGCATGGTTCAGGTTGTGGAGACAGATGGAGAGCGAAAAACCTGAAGTAGACCAACTGGCTAGGTAAACGAGCCGCGCAGCCGCCCAACTGCTGAGGCGCCGAGTCAGCAGCTGCCTCTCGGCCCCTCGCCTCAACACTCCCCGGAGCGCTGGAAACGTTTCTCACATCGTCCTCCCGCAGGCACAGGCCTGCTCCACGAAACGCGGTGCAGCCTCCCCCCCTCTACACGCTCCACCGCTGCGCTGTGTCTCGTTTTCCACTGCCCCTCCGCGCACAACCACACTCCGCGCACAACCACCCCAGCCCCAGCCCACCAGCAGCTCGGCGGCCGCGGCGGCCGCGCGGGGCGACGGCAGCAGCAGCTGCTGCTGCTGGTGCCTCCGGCCTCGCGCGCGCTGCTGTGGCTGCTGCCGCAATCGCTGCTGTCGAGGCTGGCTTGCAGCAGGCTGCTGGCGCGGCACCACCCTGCAGAGCGGGGCGGGGCGGGGCAGGGGCGGGGCACATGCGTGGCAGGCGTGCGGACGGCCCGGTCGGTGAGTGAGGGGCGCCGGGGTGGCGGGGTGGGCGGCCGCCTCGTGACGCAGGCAGGGGGACGAGGCAGTGGCCAGGGATCAACAATGGATACCGCAAGGCGCGCCGGGACAGTACGGCCCCCTCAAAGTGTACACGCGCGGAGCGACAAGGGCTCTTTGCGTCCACAAGCATCCCCTTTTACTCAATGCAATACGCAAGACGGGCGGATCCACAGTCATCCCCCAAAGCCCGCAATCCACAGCCCCAGCGGCGCCCGCTGCCGTACCTCGGGTGCCTAATCAAGTCCACCAGGCCCTGAAACAGCAGCGTCCAGCCGTTCATGCTGCCGCCGGCCGCGGCCCTGCCCGAGCCCGCCTCGGCGGCGCCGCCGCCGCCACGCGACGAGGCCGGCGCGTGCGGCAGCGGCTGCGAGGCGTCGTGTTTGCAGACGGGACAGTAGCGGCGGTTGGCCAGCCACTGATCTACACAACCCATGTGGAAGCGGTGTGCGCAGGGCAGCACCCGGATCTGGAGGAGTTGAGGACAGGCAGGGGTTTGGGCGGGTCGGGGCGGATGGGGAGAATGTCAGGTGCCATGCAAACATCCGGTGGGAGAGTTACAGAAGGAAAACAGTCAGGGCTGCCCGCGTCTTCACAAACGGGCCCACACACACACCACTGCGCGCCTCCTCGCACCTTCTCCCCCTCCACGTAGCTCTCCAGGCAGATGGCGCACACGCGCTTCGTCTCGCCGGCGTGCGCGCCCGGCGGCCGCGACAGGCGAGCCGCCGCCGCTGCTGCGGCGCCGCAGCCGCCCTCGCTGCTGCTCCTGGAAGCCTGTGAAGGGAGGAGGGGCGCCGCCACCGATCCTCATGATGCGTGTTTGCGTGCTTATCTCAGGCCACAATAATGATAACACAAGTCGTGATGCACGCAGGGGTTCGAATTGAATCCCGGAGGGGGTTTCAGCCTTCAGGCGAAGGCCAGCGCCGCAGGCAGCAACACGATACTGCGTGACGGTGGGAAGGCAGCCCGGGGGCAGCTCACCAGCTCCTCCTCCTCCTCGTCCCCGAAGCCTCCTAGCCGCCCGCAGCCCTCCTCCACGTCCCCGCCCTCGTCCTCGCCCTCGCCCTCCCCTCCCAGAAGCAGCGGCCGAAGCTCCTCATAGCCAGCCGCCGCCTCCTCGTCCTCCGCCGCCCAAACCGCCGCCCCAACCGCGGCTGCTCCCTCCCGGGACAGCGACCCGGGCTGAGAGGAGGCGGTCGAGAGGGCACCCGCTCCGGTCCTGGTCGCGGCGGCGGTCCCGGCGGCGCTGGCGGGCCCCGATGCGGGACGGGACGCCCGGGAGGAGACTGCGGAGGAGCAGCACGGTGGACATTTTTGGGATCCGTGACGTCCAGTGACGTTTCATCCATCGAATCGAGTGCGGCACATAAAGACATTACACCACCACCATATAACCCTTGCCCTGCGCGGGTTTTGTTTCTGACCTGGCGAGCCGGAGATCGCCTCAGTCGCCAAGTTCCCTGTTATCGTCGTTTGCAGGCCGTGCGCAAGAGGTTCATACCAAGTGGCGCTTCATCAACAAGTGGGCAACAAGTTGGCGAACCCTCGCGCCGCCTCCAGCTTCTGGTGGGCTCGGTACCAACGATACCATACCATACCGGTAGGCTCGGCTTGACTCGGCTCGGATCCGCTCGAACTCCCCCGACCCACCTGATGGCTCGAATACCAGCACCGGCAGCAGCCGCAGCGACTCGGCATCCAGCCCGTGCTCCTGCGCCGGTCCGCCGGCCGGCCGGCCATGACCCGCCTGCGCAGGGGCGCCCGCGCCGGGGCCGCCGCCGCCGCGGACGTGCATGCCCTGGGGAGCGCAGGCGGAGACGGAGGTGGAGGTAGAGGGGTGAGAACCCACCGCCAAGTGGATGGCCGGCAAGTGGCAACCGGCCCCGCACGTCGACACCCAGGCTTGCGGAAGGACCGCGCGACGGGAGCAACTCCCGGCTGGCCCGGAGCGATGCCACACAGCCAGGACCGCATCCAAATAACCCTGAAACAACCCAGATCGAATCATATCGAAGAATCGAAAATCGAGTCATTGGCTAAGGCTAAATCAAACCAAATCTCCCTGCAGCGACGCGCCGCCCAGCCCAACCCAGCGCCACCCTCCCCCCACCTGTATCTTCTCTCTTTTTTTACCCCATCTGCACTCTCACCGTTAGCCACATGCTCCATGACCTCATCACGTAGAAGGTGGCCAGCACCACCCCCAGCGCCAGCACCCCCAGGAAGGCGCTCATCAGCATGGACAGCCAGGCCACACTGCTCATCTGGGGGGGGGGGTAAAAAAAAGATACCGCAGTGGGGGCCCACCATAAAGGGGAACGGGAGGGAGGGAGGGAAGGAACGCGGGGGGTTACGGGCATTGGGGCAGCCTCCCCAGAGGCGAAGAGTTCAGAGACCAGGTAGGGCCCTGCGACAGGGGGCTCCCACCCGGAGTAATAAGAAACCCACCGACCCACCGACCCGCCGACTCGCTGACCCACCGGAGTGATTCGGACCCGGATGGTGTCGATGGTCATGAGCTTGCGCATTATGATGCCGGCCTTCTGGGACACGAACACAGCAGGGATGTCGGGGTCCGGGTGGCCCTTGGGCTTGGACATGATGATCAGGCTCTCGTACACGTCGTCGTACACGATGGCCGCAATGGCGCCCGCGTTCTGCGCATTCATCACCTACGGTGCAGCGGTCGGCGGCGGCAGCGGCGGCGGACAGCAGCAGCTGAAAGAGAGCAGTGAGGCGGACGGCAATGCCACAGACTGCGGATGGCTGGGTCCAGGCGCTTGCTGGAGAGGCTGTGGCGCGCCGGCTCCGAAGGCAGGGGCCCAGCTCCGAAGGCAGCGACCTCTGATGGCTCCGCAAGCCGAGCTGATGCGCCAGGCGACTCGCCCCTGCCCCTCTCTCCCCCTGTCAGCGCAATGCTGGCCGACTGTTCTCCTCCATTTCGTCCCCCTTGCCCTCATTTCCGCCGAGCGCCCTCCCGCCCAGCGCCCCCCCGGTCCAGTGCTCCATTGAAATACCTTGATGTCAAAGGTGCAGTTGTTTGGGTGTAGCTGCTGCTGGCGGGCGATGAGGGCTATCCAGGGGGTGCCGAAGTCCGTGAATGTGAAGGGGGAGCAGGCGTCCTCCGGGTCAGCGGGCTGCAGGGCGACATGGAGGGTGTTTGACGCTCAGCGCATTCGATGAAGCGCGGCCGTGAAGATTTTTTTACTGCCCGTGCCGCTCGAGGCTTACCCGGAGGACGCCCTCAATTCCCGCGTCCGGAATGTCGGGCCCAAAGTCCGCCGGTATGTCCGGAAGGGGATCCAGGATGTATGCGCTGGTCTGTCACATAAATAACACAGGGTCCGCGGGAGGGCGTGGTGAAAGAGTGAGCCCCAGAGGAAGGCACTAGGTCCAAATGAAGCGTCGACTGTCAAACAGGTGCCTCAACAGACCACAAGCCCGACACTGCCCAACAGCCGCTCGCGAAGAGCATCCATAAGGCGAGCGGCTTGCAAACAAGGTATCCCGTTTCTTGGTGACGCTCTCAGGCACCCGCTGAGCACCCGACACTCCAAACTGCGGGTGCCCTCCAGTTTCGCCTTGTGACAAACAATATATTAGTTTGCACGTACGCACCATGATGTAGACATCGGCAGTCGCGAGGTGGACATATTGAAAGATGCCTATCAGGCATAGAAGCCGCTGCTTCCAGGTCGTTTTGAGCATGGTAAATGCGCTTCAAAAGAATAGCTTGGTTTCTCGAGGCCAAAGACAAGTAATAATGCGGAAGTGGACGTAACCCTCTCAGTAAGGGTTTTTTCGGATGTTACCTTTGGCATACAGGCAGGTGTGCCAACCTAAGTTTTAATTGAATACCACTTCACATAGGGACACAATACTGTTGGCAGGTGCGGGGCAATTCCTCATCACTCACTGTACGACGTTATACGATTTCCAACTTCCGAGGCTAAAGCTCGCGAGCCCGTCAATGGAAAGAGACCCCATTTCCTTCCATTGCGTTTAAAACCAGTCTAGCGTGCAGCTGGCCAGTGTCTTCAGGGCCGGAGTTGTATGGGCCAACGATGAGACCCATGGGACCATGCGGCCGGCTATGACGGCCCTGGTCTGCAGAGACTATACTGCCGCAGCCCCCTTCTGCTTCACATACGCAACCTTATAGCGTCTGTACCATCCCTCGCTGTCTGCACCAACGCCGTTCACGATCGTATCACACGAGGACGATGCTTTTCCTCGGTGCAGCCGGCTGTCTGTGGCATCCGTATGCTGCCGAACCTGCCAGTATGGATCTCCTAACAAACCCTAACAGACATCGCATGGCCCGGTCTGACTGGCCAACCAATAATGAGGTAACGCCGTTTCCCGTGTCATCCACCCAGCGGATTCGACGGCCCAAGCACACGGCGCGCCAGCTCCAAGCGCCGCTCCATGCCCTGCACTTCCAGCTCAAGCAGCATCGTCCTCGCCTGCGCCCTGTCACGTCACGTGGGAAAGATGCATAAGTAACGAGCATGTTTTGTAGCCCATAAAGCAGCTTCGCTGCCTTGCATGAACACTGGCATTAGTCATGGCTCATGGCCTCACGGCAGGCAGCGCCAGCGAACGTCGCGACTCGCGAAGCCCGCGCGCCAGCCTAACCGCCTCACCGTGCGAGGTTGCCCGGCGGGCTCGAACGTGCGCTGCTGGGTCGCGCTGTACCGCCGTGGTGTGGCGTGAGGCCATAGGTAGGCGGCATCGGCAGCAGGTCGACCAATTGGACGTAGCTGTAGGCCCTCTTCGCCCCGTAGATTACTGGTAGCGCTACGTTGCTGTCATTCCTGAGGAGGGAGGTGTATGTGCGGGATACCGGTTGTGAATGCGAGACGCGTCAAGATGGGCCGCCAGAGGACAGGGCGCCAATGCACACCGCCAGTGCTAACCGCTGAGGTATACACGTATTGCGCCAGCTTTGGGATTCAACCTCCTGCTGGCAAACTGTTGATAGGCGAGTGCCCGGTACCAGGCACGCGCGGCGCAAACAGGCCTCAAGTTGGGCAGGTCCTCCCTAACCCAAACCCCACTAGTTTAGACTTAGGAGGCCTGGGCCCCCTTCGGAACTGCCACAACAAACTATCTTTGCGCCACGTGACGGCTCGCCCTGGACAGAGCTCACCATGCAAGCACGACAGCGATGGCCCTCGGTGCACTGGCAAGCCGGCTGGTCGCGGGGAAATGCCTCCTTTCCGTTTTGAGGCAGTCCTCGATGGTGGGGTAAACGTAGAGGCCGCCTTGATGCTCTGGTTGGGCGTCTTGATGCATGGTCACGAAGGGGTGGTACTGCGTAGTCCCGTCAAAGACTGATGTGGGAACCCCGTCCAAGAGCGCGATAATCTTGTACATCCTCACGGCATGCGAAGGAGGCGAGGCATCCACGGCCGTCGGATTCATAGAATATAAAATATAATACATGGATTGCAATTTTCAATATTGTGTTGGGAAATTGCGGCGAAATGTTTGAGCGCCGTGGGCTTCGTTTGGGGCACTGCTGGGTGTAGCACCGTAGCGCCTGGTGTTTAATGCTGGCGAGTACAAAATGGAAATCACACTTCCGTGTTTATATTGGTATATTTCAGTGTGGATAATAATCAGGTCGTTGTTTAAACCAGGCCAAAACTTGTCCTCACCGGTCACCGTACGGTATCATGAAAAACGTTGCAGTCACGGCGCTACGTTTGACACATTATATGTTGTAAGTTTAAATTTACCTGCTGTGTGTGCATTATTTGGAGTTTGGGGCTGGCATGGTCAGCGAGATCGCCTTGGTCGGTGTGCTGGCGAGGGCTGGCGACGGCTGGCGCAAACAGCCAGGCAGAGATGCAATTGGAGGGCCAATTCCTTACTTCCCAAACACTTTTGTCAAAAGTATCCAGTCAGCTTGCAGCAAAGGCTCGTGTCGCTACCTATCATCGGGTTGAGCTAACGGAACCTTCTACCCGATTGAGCGACGAAAGCCCTAGAACTGCGAAGGCCGTGGGCCATGCGGCCCGAAGCTTGGCTCGTCCAGGCTCCGGAAGGGGCACAGGCGGCTGTTCCCTATTTTGCAGCAATGGCCATGAATGTGGATTCAGCCCACTTCTCCTGGTTCCATTCTTGCGGAGAGGGCCATCCATCGCATGATAGCTGACTCTAAAGGACAGCTTCGGGGTTCCCCGCCCTAGAATCATCTCTATAGTGGGGACGCCCGCGAAAACGGACGGATTCGGTGGGTCCCGGCCAACCGTTACTGCTGGTGGTGTCGAACGAGTTGGTGCTAGAGGGGCCGAAGACGAAGGTCTATCTCTTTGCAGCACCGGCAGGAGCTGATACAGTGATTGGCGCTAACAGGGGGAGTAATGGGCTTGGTTTGGAGGGGATAGTGTTCCGCTCGTTACGGCGCGACAGCGGCAGTGCCCAGGCGGCGCATGGGCCGCTGGGAGCTTCGAGAAGGCGTTTCTCATGTCCAGGCGCATGCGTCACGTAAGCTGGATGAGGGCGGGCGGTGTGTTTCTTATCACACCGCACGTAGACGCGCGAGCCTGTCGGCCGTGCGCTGCGGAAGACCGTCGAGCCACGAGTCGCTTAGACGGGTAGCGGTGGGCCTCAACAGGCTTCACTGGAGGCGAGGGAAGTCTTATGAAGTAAGGATGCGGCTTTACCTGCGGAGTTTGCTTGGAAAATTTAGGACTGTAAACTTGCCGTTTCTGTATCCGATTATGCTGATTCTGCTGGAGGCGAGGGGAGTGAAGCTTACGGTACGCCACATGGGAAGCTTCCCAAAGTACGGCATCCCCCTGCCAAATTGCACCAGCTGCGGCATTCAAAGACCTAACTGCTAGACTTTAAAACCAAATAATTTATGAATCTAAATTAGTTTACGCCTTGACTCCACACCTTTTTGTACGTCTTGGAGGAGTCCGACTGTCTGACAGCCGCTTCAGCGCTTCACACGTTCATGCTGACGCCAGCTTCTTTGCGACATTTAAGGGTATATGTAGTTATTAATGATATTGCAAGCTTCCACATTTGCTTCGAACTGCAGGCAGCTGCAGATAGCGAACTTTGTCCCAGTTTTTCTGCAATGAAATAAACTCGGAATAGTTAATATAGGATTTTACACCTGTTTGTGTGTAAAACAATTCCGGTTTAAGCCAGCACAGGCGACGCTGCAAGCAAGCTGCAAGCAGGAATGTATCCCTTCGGCAGTCATTTTCGCTTGCTTGCTCTTGGAATGCTGGTATACGTACTCATATGGAGCAATAGTCAAGCGGAGGCGAGGGGAAGCCCCAGGCTGTCAAAAGCCCAAACGTTTTTACAGAGTCAGCTACCTTTGCGCCTGGTTGTTACGACGCCAACGGGGCTTGCGGGGAATGAGGCGACAACGGCTGTAGCTGGCCGGCAAGCCCTTACGGTTCGTCGCTGCGTCGTCCGATATGCGGTTTCGACTGCGCTTACGCCGAATCTCTGTCACATCATACCATGCATCCCTACGTCAAGTTCTGCACTACCATACACTAGGCGCTGCCTCCCGTTCAATCGCGCTCGCCAACGGTCCTGCGCGCAAGATGAATAGGTCGTAGTCCTGTAAATGGTAGTGTACGCGAGGGCTTGCGGACCCGCGCGCGGCACATTTGTATCCCAGCCGCAAGCAAGCGAAATGTATCCGGATGTGCACCTTCTCCGTGCTGTCGCGGGAAACGCCGTTCCCATGCACGCTCCTCGTTCCTTTCGTAGGGTTTATTTATCGGCCCACTAATGGCCGCCGTCCAAAAGATTTGCTCCCCTCAGAGCTCCAGTCGCTGAATCTCCACCGTCGTTTAATTCGCTCGTTTTTCCCGCCGTCGCTGCCCGTGCCGGTTCCTTGCAGGCCGTATTCTCACGGCCTGTCATAGCGCTGGGATCCGACTTCGGGCAACCGAAGGCTCAACAGAAGGTAAGGGCCGGGGCGCCTCGCCACAATGGATGCGGCTGCGGCCACAACAGTGAGGAGGACAGCTGCATGGGTGATCCCATGCACGGCAGATGTACGGCACGTTGCGACGGATTACCTGCTCTCTTGCTGGGAGAGCCGCGAGTTCGTTCCCATAGCTGCAGCGCTTCGCAGTACGCAGGGCAGTCGCGAACTGGTACCTTCTGCGGATGACCCTTTCCTCACTCTGAAGGAAACCATCCGCGCGGAATCCGTCCGTCTGTCTGGCGCGTGCTGGGGCGTCACGCAAACACTCGAACACACGATCTCAGACGGCCTTCGCATTCTCGCGACTCTCTCAGCGCCACTCCCAGCCGCACGCGCCACTGCCTATACCGTATTCCTACTCTCGTGCCGCCGCACGCACCCTCTCCCGCGCCCTGCGCCTCGCCCCGCGCCCATCTCACACCACTTCTGTCTGGTCGCCGCCTTCGCTGTGCCTACTCCCAGTTTCCCTTCTCCCTGAGCTGCGGCGTCCCCGGCAAGTTCCGGTGGGTGACCACCACCATCGCCCGCTTCGACCCGGATGTGGACTGGCCCACCGATCTGGACTGCGAGCTCAGCTGGGCCACCAACCTGACCAGCTATGATGGTGGGGGCGGGTGCGGGAGCGGGCTTGGGGTTGGGATTCGGGTTTGGGGATTGGGTTTTGGGATTGGGTTTGGGGAGAGATTCGGGATGCCGGTGAGTCGGGCGGGTTGAGTAGGGTTTGGTGTGTGGCGGCAGCGGCGGCAGAACAGCCGCAACGCTGCTGCACCAGCAGATGCGGCACCGCCACCACCACCGCCACCACCACCATAGCTACAACCGCCATGGTCTTCCCTGCTCAACGCCCTACAACGCACCACCGCTGCGCAGCCGCATCCACACAAACGGATTTGCCATGGAAAGTCCTCGTTCGCAACGACCGCCGCCACATACAAACCGCCGGCCCGCGCCCCGTTGTCTCCGCGCAGGCGCGCCCCTGGTCCTGGACGACACCGCCCCCAAGCACCGCCTGTCCACCTCGCCTCTGTCTGTGTGGGTCACCGATGTAACCAGCGCCGCAGCGACCAACCTCACCGAAGGCATGTGGAGCGCCGCCGTGGACGGACAGTTTGAGGTGCCGCCCGATGGTGGGTGGCGGCGTGTGGTGGGTGGCGGAAAGAAAGCGGTCGGGAAGAAAGAGCCGCAGCAAAGTAAACGGGGCGACCAACCGACGTGGCGGAAGGGTCGGGACTAGCTGATGGTTGGTGGCTGAATGGCTGAATGGCTGGTGGCTGGCGCTGGAAGGCAGGTTGCGGTAGGCGAACAGGATTTGGTTGGCGGGCAGGGTAGGGCAGGCTGGCGGAGCAGCGGTGTCATTGCCGGGTTTTAAGCAGGCCGTGAGGCCGGGGGATGGGGTATGGCGCGGCCGCAAAGCGGGGTGGTTCCTTAGGTCCACAGCCGGTCGCGTTGCGGCGGCTTTTTGCAACTCTTTCGGTGGAGCGGTCTGGCCAGGCGGTGCTGAGTTTGCGGGCTCGCGCCTCTCCTCCCCGTCATCCCCTTCCTTCAGGCCCTCGTGCTTCCCTTCAACGCCCCCCGTTCCTTCGCTCCGGTTCCATTGCTGCGGCTCTCATGTGTTTCTCACCCCCTCCCCCCTCCCAGGCAAGATCATGTTGTCGTTCAGCCACCCGGTCAACCTTGCGCTGCTCCAGTCCGCCCTCAAGGTCAGTGCAACTGCATGCTAGCTTGCCAGGGCACAGTGCTGGGGACGGTGTGCTGATGTCTGCGTCGTCGTCGTCGTCGTGAGGATGTTGGAGGCATCGGGAATGGCTGCACCTTTAGGAGTTAGCGTAGGGATGCTAAGCCGGGGTCCTGCGTCGAAGCGACGCGGGTGCGCTTGCGCTGCGTTTGTGCTGGGGTCGGATCAGAGGCTCAGAGCAAGAAAGAGAACCCAGCCTCGTCGACGGTCAGATGGTCGGTCGCCACTTCAAAACATCCGTGTCAATTGCTGCTGTTGTTACTTTGTTACTGTCAACAAAAGTCGGCTCCATACCCTCCGAAGGGCCAAGTGTGCGCCCCCCCCGGGTGAACCCGAATGAATGCTCCGAAACCCTGATTGCGCTGCAGGTGGTGGAGGCCAGCCAACCCAGCGGCCAGGGTGTGGCCTTCGATGTGGGGCCCTGCCAGAGCGCAGCACCGTGGATGTACTTCCTGACGGTGGGTTGTGACCCGCGGGTCGGCCGTCCAGATTGGCGGTGGGTGGCCCATGGGCTGGCAGATTGGGAATGGATGACCCATGGGTCGGCAGATTGGCGGTGGATGGCCCGGGCGTCGTGGGTGTATCACTGGGCGGGATGGAGATCTTCGGGCTGAAGGGCGCGCTCGGGCAGCGACACACATGCACGGCTGGCAACCCGATCCCAACTTCCCGGGCCAGGTTCCTGCCGGCCGGTTCCCAACGCACGTTCCTGACGCCACCCGCCATGTCCTCCCTCTCCTCCCCTGCCCTGCCCTGCCCTGTCCTGCTGGGGGAACACGCCGGCGCCGCACCTGGATCCTCAGGGCCACGGCTCAGCCTCGTCCTCCTACTCTTCCTCTCCCTCTTCCTCGGGTTCCAGTCTCTCTCTGGATGTGAACACGACGTGCGCCGAAGTGACGCCCAAGTCCCAGCTCAAGCCCGGCGCAGCGTAAGGCCCCCAGGCCCGGCCGCGTGTGTGTGTGTGTGTGCATCCGCACCCGTGTAGGGCAGCGATCTTTCCTGCAGCAGCGGCCCGCACAGCCCGGATGTCTCCACTTGTAGCCACGAGCTCCCGCGACCCCCTCCTCGACCGGAAGGACGGACGATGGTAGATGGATAGCACTCGCTGCGACGCACCAACAACTTGGCTGTGCTTCACCTTTCCTGCCCTTCCTTGTGCGTCTAGAGAGCACGGCTCGTGTCGCTGCGGCCGCCTTGTTTTGCATCACGTCTCGTGCTCACCCTGCCTCCGGCCCACGCGCCCACCTGCCTCCGGCCAAGGTTCTCCCCGCCCCGCCTACATCCCTCCCTCCCCCCCTTTGCGTACAAACACAGCTACCTGCTGTCAATGACCCGCGGGTCGCGATACCACGCGCTGGCGGGGCCGCTGCAGCGCGACCTCGACGCGACAGTCCACGGGCTGCGCCCCTTCCGGCTGCCCTTCACCGACAGCTACAGCAACTCCGCCGATTACGGAACCAGGTACGGTGTGTGTGTGGGTGCGTTCTGTGTAATTCTGTGTATGATTCTGTGTGTGCTAACACAATCTATGTGTGTATGTGTTCTGTGTGTGATACTGTGTATGCGTGCCTATCTATGTATGTGTGTGTTTTGTGTGTATACGCTATGTCGGCATGTACCGTATGTTGCCTCCGCGCTCCCTGCAGGTATCGCCGTCTGGACTTGTGGCTGCCCCACGGTCTGTCCCCGGATACCCCGCCGGAGGCGCTGGCGGCCCGCATCAGCCTGTGTCAGGTGGGCCGGCCGAACGGCTGCACGGCCACGCCCTTCACCTTCTCCCTGGTGACCCGGGGCCGGGCGCGGCTCAACGTGTCGAGCCTGCAGCCGCGCACGCAGTACAAGTGAGTGGAGGGTTGGGGAGGGGAGAGGAGCGATCGGGCGGGCGAGTGGCAGGGGCTGTCTTCGGTCTCGAGGCTCTTGAACAGAGTCATGGGAAATGGGGCGGAAAGGCGCTGTGCGTTGGTCAAACGTCGGGCTGAGGTTAATTGTTATTTGGTGGTGGTGGTAGTAGTGGCGGTTGTCCACGTTGATGGTGTGGGAGCAGGGTTGAGAGCTGAGGTCAGCTCCGTTTACCCCCGGCGTCTGGTTCGATTCCGGTGCGGTGCAGTGCGCAGCTTCAAGTGTTCCGTTTCCTTCTTGTGCAGGATCTCGGTCACCGCCGACCCACGGGTCAAGGATGGTTTCGGCCAGGGCCTTCAGGTAAGGCAGCATGCGACCGAAGCCGCAGACCGCAACACCGCTGCGGTCTTCCCATCCTGCGGTCCTCCTATCGCGCGCGCACCGTTGCTGACGCCCATGACCTCTGTCGCTTGTGCCTGGCGACGACATTCCCGGCCCTGACCTAACCTTGCGTTCCAGGCGCCTGTGACCTCTCGGCCGTGCCTGTCGACCATCTGCCCTTCGGCCTCTGCGCAACTCGGACAGACAAACCCGAACATCCCAAATTGGGACGGTGGGGGTGCGTGCACCCCTCCCCGCATAACCCGACTCCCAACTGCTCCGAAACCCGACTGACCGCGACACACACCACAGGCCTCTGAGCTGACCTTCTGGTCCGGAACCGTGAGCTACGCCTTCATGGCGCCGCAGCTGGATGCGGGTGTGGCGGTGCTAGAGGCGGGGGGCGTCGAGGCACTGGAGGCGTGGCCGTTTGTGACGCGCGCGCCCGGTCCGGCCGCCTATTACGGCGAGGTCACCAGTTCGATCCGCGCCTGGGACTTGAATTTGGCGGACGACCGCATCCAGGGCCTGGTGACGCGCGCACTACCGCAGGTGATGCGCGTGAGCGTGTGCGACTGCGGGTGTGTGCAACGGCTATCTGGTTTCTCCGGTACTCTTTTCCGCCGAGCGCCACCGCCCACATCACGTGGCCGGGCGGCCCCCTCCCCCTCCTGCCTGCCGCCTTCGCACCACTACCTGCGAGAAACCTATGACCTCGCTACCGTGCCGCGTACTTCTGGCTGGGCTACCCCGACACGCTTGGGTGCCCCCGACTTGGCACAAACAACTTGGCACCGACTATGTTCCTTCGCTGCGCTGCCTCATCAACGCCGTACTCCTACGGCTACTTGGACCCGGGCCCACCAGTTTGTGTCTCCATCGCGGCCTGCCCCCGGGCCCCGGGGCCCACTGCACCGCACATGGGGGACATGCCGCATGCCCCTCGGATGCTTCCCAGGCCTCGTGGCACACACATGCCTGACCTCCATCCCTCCTTCCCTCCCTCCCCGACGCGCTTTCGCCAAGCAGTACGGGTACAGCAGCGGCAACGACCTCGCCGCCTGGTTCGGCAACCCCTCCGTGACGCTGGCCGTGCCGTCCGACCTGCTGTCCACAGCCTCCAGCAACGCGCTGGACTGGACAGAGCTGCGGCTGCCGCTGCGCGACGAGGCCGCGCCCTCCAGGGCGCGCTTGGTGTCGTACACCAGCTTGAGGGTACGGCAGCAGGCGGCGGTGGGGAGGGCGCGGGCGGGGAGGGGCTGCGCGAGACACCGCCACCACCACTCCACCAGAGCTCCAGAGGTCCAGAGCCCTCCCCTGCGGGCTGTTACTCGTCAGGATTCGGGCGTGCAACGATGGGCTTCTTGCTCTGCTCTTTTTCGTTTAATTCTGCTCCTGGTAAAAATACGGGCCCTGGGCCCTGGGCCCCAACTCCCCTCTCCCCCCGCCGCAGGGCTACAACCAGTACACCAAGCTGATTCTGAACAGCAGCCTCAGCTTCCATGTGGTTCAGTCGGGTCCGCGTCTGACCGCCTGGGTGCTCGACGCTTCGGCGGGCGGGAGCCCGGTGGCGGGCGCCGCAGTGACCGTGTTCGAAAGGCCGTCGGATTATTGGAACCAGGTACGACATACACAAGTACGACGCGGTGCTGCTCCGTCCCGCTCTTCTTCTCTTACACATTCCGCGTTCTGCCCCCGTTCGGACCCCGCAGCCGGAGCCTCGCCTGCTGGCCAAGTGCGTCACGGACTCTGATGGCCTGTGCTCCATGACACACCAGGCGGTACGGCACTGCAAAACCTGCGTGTACGACAGTCCCCCATTGTTGTCCTGATGCCTGGGCAGCTGGTTGTTGTCCTCTCCGGGGGGGGCGAGGCTGGGGGCGGGGTGATCCACGTGTAGGCCGGGGGCGGGGGGAGGGGGCTCGTGGACCGAAGGGGAACCGAGCCCTCCCGGCGAGGAGGGTGGAAACTCCACGGGACGGGGCCGGGGCACGGACCAGAGCTCGAGGCTGAAACAGCGTGCAGTTGTGTGTGTATGTTAGCATGGGTGCATGGGTGCGTGTATTACATGGGTGGACGAATGGATGGATGGGCGAATGGATGCCCCCCCCCTTACCCTCCCTCCGCGCAGCTTTCCCTTCCAAACCCCTCTCACCCTCCCCAATCCCCACCACCCGCCTCCGAAACCCCTGAAACTCCCGAACTCCCGAACCCTCACCGCCAACTTGTTCAGAACGACGGCTGGGTGCTGACCGCCTTTGCGGTGGCGGGTGGGCAGTTTGCGGTGCTGGAGGGAGCGGGCTTTGCTCGCGGCCCCACTCAGCCGCCGAGCTTCGTTGGCAGTCTGGTGGCTGATCGACTGGTGGTGGTGCCCGGGGACAGCATCAAGGTCACGGGTGGGTGGGTGGATGCGGGATGGGGAGGAGGGAGAGGAGGGAGAGGAGGGATGGGTGGGTGGGACGGAGGGGGAGGAGGGGAAGGGCAAAGGAGGAAATGGTGCGCCCCTACGCAATACGGCCTGCACCTGCCGGCCTGCCAACCTCCTCACCGCCGCCACCGCCCGCAGGCTTCGTGCAGCGGGTCACTCCAGATGGCCTGCAGCTGCCCCAGACCACCTACGGCGCCCTGAGGCTCAGCCCCAACTGGCAGGCCTCCGCTGGCGCCTCCGCTGGCGTCAGCGGCAGCGTTGGCGGCGCCGTCAGCGGCAGCGCTGGCGGCGCCGTCAAGACGGGCGGCCGCCGCCGCCAGCTGCAGCAGTCCGAAAACGGTGTCGCCAAGACTTCGGCGGCGGCGGTGACGGAGGGCTCTGTGCTGCCGATGACCGGGACCGACTTCGCCGCCGTCGTGTACAGCGCTGACGTCGCCGTCGGCAGGGCCGTCAGCGGCGGCGTCTTCACCGAGCCCGCAGCCTTGGCGGCCCCCGCCGCCTTTGCCGTCAAGGTACGGAGGTGGCTGCCTTCTGTGCGCGCGACAAAACTGTGAGGGAAGGGAAGGGGGGCCCGGACCGGGGCGTGGCAACATACCCCGGTGGGTTTTCCTTTCTGTTCCCGCTGATGCCCTCTGCCCCTTATACATACGTCATTATATACCGCTGTCTCGAAAAATCGGAGCGGGCAGAAGAGGGTTTTGTGTCTTCACATCGGTTGGCATCGCGAGGGCCGCATCGATGCGGCGAAGCCCTGATGAGCCTTATGCCCCGGATAGATGGACGGATGGGACTCATTGCGTTTCGCACGTTCGCCAGCTGTCCCGGCCGAACCCTCCCCAGTCCCTCGTCCACTCCCTCTCGTCCCGCTCCGCCCCGCCCCGCCCCGCCGCGCCGCGCCACGTAGGTCAACGGTACGACCGGCACCTTCCACGCCGAGATCTCCGTGCCCAAGGACGTACGACTGCAGTCGTACACTCTGGTCTTGGCAGTGCCCCCGGCCGGCACGCCCGAGGCGGATCCCTCCCTGCCGGAACCCGCTCCAGGGAGCCCCCAATTGCTCAGCTGGGCTGCCGTACCTGCAGCGCACTTGACGTTCACCGTCGCCGACCCGCGCCCGCCAACGGCGGATCTGAAGGTACGGCAGTACGGCAAAACGGTTTTGTCTATGTAAGGTCCGCCCAGTCGGGGTCGGCGGCGGCTCGACGCGGTCGGGTCCTCCCCGTGAGTGCTGCTGCCGTTCTTGTTGTTGTTGTTACAGTGTGGCTCAGGCCCTCAATGGAAGAGAAGAGCCGCCGACTGCTGAGGAGACCGCGCGCGCCTAAAACTGCGGAGGCCCGTTCCCTTCCGCCCCACCTCTTCCCCCACATCCCGCGACAGCTGGTGTCTCCCCCCTGGGTCCTCCCCACCTCTGCCCTGTCCTTCAACGTCACCGCCGTCAGCTACATCGGCGCCTCCGTGTCCGGAGCCTCCCTCACCGCCACCTGGCACACAGCCAAGGCCACCGGGCTGATGCAGCTGACCACGGATGGGGCGGGGCAGGCCACCGGCAGGATAGACCTGGGGGCGCTGCCGCCCGCCAATGTGTCGGATCCGTACGACATGCTGTACATTACTGTCGAGTGGATCGGGCCCACACGCGAGCGCATCACGCGCTCTGCCACCGTCACGTGAGTAATGAGGAGGGGGATGAGGATGTGGATGTGGATGCGGATGCGGATAGTGCGCTCGGGAGGTGGAGGTGGGGGTGGACAACTGGTGCCGTAGCGAACTGGATTATGCCTCCCTCCCTCCCTGCCTGCATTGTTGCGGTCGCAGGAGAGTGTGTGTGTGTGTCTGTGTGTGTACACACCTCTGCAAGCCCGCCACATATCGTAGCTATGTACGCATTACACCCGGCAGCACGCCACTGCACAGCACCTCCACCGCATCTGCTCACATTGGCAGCAGCACGATGCCCGCAGCCGCATCCGCATAACCACACCTACATGCCCCACGCAGCGCACTTGCCACCTGCTCTCACTCTCCGCCCCTGCCCCAATCCCCAACCCCCTGCCCCTCCCTCCCTCCCTCCCTCCCCCGCCTGCAGCCTGGCTGACGGCCCCGCCCGCCTGCAGCTGCAGCTCTCCCTCACCCCCTCCACCCCCCTCACCGCCTTCGCCGTCGCCGCCACCCTCACCTCCAACACCGACGGAGCGCCCCTACCCGGTGTGCCCCTCACCGCCACGCTGCGTCCCGACCCCAACGACTCCGCGCCGCCCTGCACCACCGGCGCCAACAGCCCCTCCTCCACCTCCTCCTGCTCCACCACCAGCGGCGCCCCCTTCTCGCCCTCCTGCCAACTGGCGCTGCCCTGCGTGGGTCGCTTCCTGCTGGAGGCGTGTGCGGAAGTGCCCACGTCAGCAGCGGAGGGTATGGCGACGCAGCGGGTGTGTGTACGGCAGACGCTGGGTCGCAACGCGTCTGAGTGGGCGGCCAGGCCGCTGCAGAGCCACCCCGAGCCGCTCCTCTTTACGGACAAGTGAGTGGCGCGATTAGGTGGGCCGGGGTGCTGGGTTGTGTGTGTGCGCGTGTGTGTGTATGTGTGTATGTGCGCACGGGAAACATGATGTATTGATGTTGTACCGCCCCCGCTCGAGCCTCACTCCCGGCTGGCTCCCTGCCTGCTCTTCCGCCCTGCTCGCACGCACACGCCGTCTGCCGTACAGGACGTCGTACTCGCTGGGCGACGTGGTGCGGCTGCAGCTCCAGAACCCCTGGCCCGGCGCGCGGCTGTTACTGCATTGGGGTAACGAGTTCCGGAGCCGCTCGCGGGTCGTACCCGCGGTGAGGGGGCTGCAGCTGCAGGGTGGCGGCCGGGGCTGGGGCTGAGAGCTGGCGGCCGCGGGTGGGGATGGGAATGGGGCGAACCCCGGCTCGTATAAACAAAATGAAAATGAGGGCGGGCGCCGCAGAGGCCAGCGCGGCACGCGGGGGCTGGGGCTGGGGGCGGAGGAGGAACTCAGCGCATACCGGTATCTAACGCGTTCACCTGGCTTGGTGCTTTCCAGGTCGTATGAGGCAATTCTTATCCTTATTCCTATACCTGTCGTTGTTATTCAATTTCGCAGTTTGCCGCCGGCCTGGTGGAGTTGAGTCTGGGGCCGCTGGGTGAGGAGGCTCTAGGTGGCGCCAGCCTTGTTGCCGTACTGGAAGTGCCCCGCCTGCCGCCCGCCGGTCGCGAAGGCGACGCGGCGGCGCTGGTGCCGACAAGTCCCCTGTTCGATCCGCGCGCGCCGCATTCGCACGTACTGCGCGCGGTGCTGGACGTGCGCCCAGACAACTCGCTGGCCGTCAGCGTCGGCGTCGCCGCGGATGCGGGCGGCGGTTGGACGATTCGGGATGTGGAGGGGGTGGAGGTGGTGGCGGTGGAACCAGGCGCGCAGGCTGAGGTGGGTTCTACTTTTGGAGCGAAGGGGGGCCATTGGAAGCGGAGTGCAGGCGGGGTTGGTGGATTGGTGGGGGTTCGCTGGCGGGGAACGGACCGTCCGTTTCTCGTGTCTAATACCGCATGTCAGTGATCCTGTTACCCCTGTGCTCTGCGTTGCAGCAGCTGACACAGCCGATGCCGCCGCTGGTGATACGGCATACGGCATAACACCCAGACCCTAAAACCCTTAGGCAAGACGCCCTGACGCACCATCAACACCTGATGCATTCATTCATGCAGATTTCAGTGACCGTCAGGAGTGGACTCGGGGCCGACGCGCCCGCACCCACTGCCGGCTCCGTGGAGGTGACGGTGTACGGCGTGGATAAGGCCTTTCTGGATCTGATGCCGTACGGCCTGCCGCACCCGGAGCAGGAGATGGTTCTGCGCCTGGCGGCCGACGTCAACGCGCACGGCATCAGCGCGTACCGCCTGGCGTCCGGCGCTGTACGGGCGGTGTACGACAAACTGATGGCGCGGTGAGTGCACACGCGCGAATTTCTAAACACGCGTCATCCCTCATGTCTGATTGTCTGATTATTTAATTGTCAAATTGTCTGTCCGTCGTACAAAATCCGGTCCCTTCTTCCGCCAATATGTCGCCTCCGCTCCACAGCTGCGATTTGTTACCCCACCCCACCATGCTCCGTACTCCGTACTTCGTACTCCGTACTCCCGCCCCCTGTTCAGCCTCTCGTACTCTGGCACCCGATGCTGACGTTTATTAACGTCGCCGCCGTCCCTCCGCTGCGGTATCGTATTTCGTTATTTGTAACCCCAGGTTGACTGGCCTGGATCCCTGGTTGCCCCTGGACACCGCCGTCCGTCCTCATCAGTACGCGGACAGCGCTGTCGATACCAACGACACCACCTACCTGTCTGCCTACAGCACCGCCCTCACCTCCATGCCGGTGGGTGGTGTGTGTGTGGTTGTGGTTGGGTTGTGGGGGAAGCTGCGCTTTCGGTTAGACCGCACGTTGGCGTGCGAGGAGGCTGAAGGGGCTGGCTAAAACGTGGGCTGCCACTGCCGCTGCTGGCGGTCGTGACCGGAAATGCTGGTGCCCTTCCAATACCCCTCCGACACACACCACCCACACACCACCCACAGACCGGGGGCTGCCTCGGCCCGATGCTCTTTCCTCCGACCCAACGACCCAACCCATACATGCACGCATGCACACCCGCCCGTGCCCTTGCCCTTGCCTTTGCTCGATGATTTCACGATGATTTCACGATGATTTCACGATGATTTCACGATGATCTTCGCATCGCACCCTCGAGCACACACACATACACACACATACACACGTTCCCATCCCAGCCAACTCCACCAGGCCAAACCACGCCATCTCCGGGCTCCGCTTGTATGAGATTCCCACCCAACAACTCCGTGTCTCTGATGTCTTCCTGCCATCCCAATCCCAACCCCACATGCAAATCCAAACCCTAAAACAACCCTCAACCCCTGATTCCCCCGCCCCGTCCCCGTCATCCATATCTACACCCGCTTGTTACAGAACAACGTCTGGTACGGCAGCGGCTTCTACCCCGAGCGCCTGCCAAGTGAGTCCCCCCTTCCCCCTCCTCTAATTCAGGCTAGCAGCTGGGATCAGCCTAGCTACCAACTGGGATGCTGGTATCTTCCACCCATCCAACTCCTTCCCCACCATGCTTGCCCCGAACACCTGAACAGCAGCTTGCGTAGGTAGCGGTAGCGCCGAGCTGCGCTGAACTGAGCTGTTTTCCTCTACCCGCCTGCGGCTCGTCTGTCTCATTGAGCCCTCTCCAACCTCCACCGCAGCCATGGTCGCAACCGCCGATATGGCGGGCCAGATGCTGGCGGCGGCCGCAGGGCCCAAAGGAGTGACCAGCGGCGCCATCGAGAGTGCCAGCGGCAGCGGCGGCGCCGCGCCCAGCGCCGCCAGGAATGATGGCGGCAGCGCCGGCTCGGGGGTCTCAGTGCGGTACCAGTCGGGGTTCGTGGTGACGCCGCTCTTCGCCACCGCCGCCACTGACGCCGACGGCACCGCACGTGTGACCTTCACCGCGCCCCAGAATCTGGGCACGTTTGTCCTCAGGTGCGTCGGCGAACCGCGAATAAGTTTGACCGACCCGCGGGTCGATCATGGACTGACCCGCGGGACGATGGTGCGCAAACCCGTGGGTCGGTCGAGGACTGGCCCACGGGTCGGTCGGAAGACTGATCCGCGGGTCGGTCGTGGGCGGGATGCTGCTGGCGCCGCGGCAGCTATGAGCTGCGGCGCTATCAACTTCTGGTGGTGCCGAATGGCGGCGGATGCTCTGCCGAGGTTCTACACACTGGTAATGGTGGCTGCTGCTGCTGCATCGCGTATATCCCGTCTTTGTTCGTTCTCGCTCCAATCTGCTGCGTTCCACCTTATTAAGGGCTTCAATCCGATCATCTGCCCAAATCCAGCGGCGCCTTTAAATACACTCCTTTCCGAATCAATGGGTCGCGTCCTCCTCACACCAAAACACGACTCCGCCCTCCCGTCCTGGCCTCCAACACTCGTTGCTCCTCTTCCTCTTCCTCTTCCCCATCCGCCTGCCCACCCGCGCAGGGCCTTTGCCGCGTCCGGCTCCTCGGGTGGCCGCTACGGCTCCGGAGAGGCCCGGCTGGCGGTCCGGCGGCGTCTGTCGCTGACCCCCTCCCTGCCCCGCTTCGTGCGGGTGGGGGACAGCTTCAGTGCGGGGGTGCTGGTCACGGTGGGCTCCGCACCCGCGGCAGTCACAGTCACCATACAGGTACGTACATACACACATACATGTAGGCTACCTTCGCACGGGGCTGGGACTGCCTTCGGCACAGGTTTCTTTGCTCTCGTGGCTGGCCAGGCGTCTTCTTCTGCCAGATGCACTCTCTAGCTTGTTTCCTAAAAGCCCAACCCCCCTGCTGCCCCGGTTTCGCGGTTTGCCTTGCCATTCCAGCTTACCTCAGCCCCCTCCCTCCCTCCCTGCCCCCCTCCTTGCAGCTGGACTCGGCCTCCGCTTCCGCCGCGCCGCTGTCCCTGACCGGCGCCGCCAGCCAGACGGTGACCTTCGCAGCGGGGGGAGGTCTGCAGCATGAGGTGCGGTGGGCGGAGGAGTTTGCCCAGCTGTGCTGCCGCTCCATCACCTCCATGCCGCGTAATACCCATATATCGGATGGAGCGCAAGCTCACATGCTCATGTCCGCGGCCCGCACTCTGCCGCTGCTCCCTCGCTGGTGCCAGCACTCTCTACCCCTCTACCCCTCCCCCCACCTTCGCCCCCCCTCGCTGAGGTCCCCTTCGTCCTCCGCTGTGCTATCTGCTTTCTCCTCACCCAGGTTCGATTCCCGCTTTCCGCTGGCGCCATAGGCTCCGCCAACCTCACCTTCACAGCTCGGGACAGCCAACCGGGCGGAGGGGCGGATGCGCTGCAGACCCAGCTGAGGGTCATGGGTAAGTGGGGGAGCCTGGGGGCTGAGGGCTGGGGTGGAGCGTGCAGGAGTGGTTGGCTTGTTCGGCCTGTTCCTGGCGGAGGCTGTAGAGGCTGTGGTGACTGTGCCCTTGGGTGGAAGGGGGCCAAAGCGACAAGGGGTCGGCGCAGGATGGGAACCATCTTCTTACGTGTCGCAACTGTTGCGGAGAGCTTGACGGCAAGAGCGTGTGCTTGTTTCGCTTGCTGCTCCTCCGCCCCCTCCTGGGCCCCATTGACCCGGGGCCCCGGGCCCCAGGCCATCCGCCTGCCCCGTCCCCCAAATTCCAACTACCCACCACCCCAACTACCCAACCCCCGACACAACAGGCCAGCAAGGGGACGTGTGGGTGGCCACCTCCTTCACACTCGCCGCGTCACCGCCCCCCAAAGCCGGCAGTGGCGTGGTGCAGTGGCAGGAGGGCATGGACCTGCCGGCCGCGGTGCCCGGAAGCGGTGAGCTCGCTGGCTACCTAGCTACCTACCTATCGAGCGAGGAACGGAGAACGTTTGCCGCTCTCTCTCTCTCTCTCTCTGTGTGTGTTTTTTTCTCTCTCTCTGTCTCTGTCACAGTTGGGTTTGCTCCCTTGCTGCCGGAATGTACAGTGGAGCCACTGCTGGCTGCCTGAGGCCCAAGGCGTGGCTCGCGGCTGCCGGCGCCTGCTGCCCGCGCGCCGGCTTTCAGCTGCAGCGGCAGTTTGCCGTCTCCGGTGTTCCCGACCCATTGTCGTCTTGCTCTTCGCCGCCCCGCTTCCAGGCATTCCTTTTTCCTGCCGGCTGCTTCCCAACATGTACGACACATTTCTTTCCTCCCTCTGAAATCGCTCATGTTGTCGCAGGCGGACTGAACCTGACCGCTGGCGTGGGCTATTTCCCCGCCATCGCCGGCATGTACGACACATTGCTGCAGACCGAAGCTGACAGGTACGGCGAAGCGGCTGGGCTGGGCGCGGGGGCGAAAGGGGGTTGCACTCCGTGGCGTCCGCTCGCTGTCGTACTCGGCGCCGCAACTGGCACGTCCGCCTTCTCGTTGTGGCACCACCTTACCTCTTGGCCCTTCTGCCCGCTCACGCCCCGGTACTGTATACGACCAGGTCGTACGCGTCTGCCGTACCTGCCGTGATGTGGGCCACCCTGCCCGCCGTACTGTCGTACTACGATCAGCCCCTCCGCGAGGCTCAGTCGGCGGCGGTGGCGTCCGCCTTCAAGGACCTCACGAAGCTGACCCGATCGGATGTGGGCCTTATGTGGAGCGACCCCGCCCGGTGGAACAGCTGGAATCCCACTCGGTAGGGCTGATGCGGGAGAATGCGGCGCCGTACATGTTGACTAGGACCGCGCGCGCTTGAAGTCAAACAGATCGAGCGTGCCTTGCGTGCGGAGCGGCGCGCACATTTTCCATCGCTGCCATGAAGTCCTTTTTCTCGTTTTTTGCTTATCGGCGACACAGTAACCCCATCCTGCGATGCTGATCCTCTCGTCCCTTCCACATCCTGCTCGCCCCAGGACCGACCTGTACCTCAACACCTGGGCCCTCTTCCTGGCGACTCTCCACGGGCCCGCGCTGCGCCCCTCCGCCTCCGCCTCCGCCTCCTCTTCTGCTCCTGCCCAGCAGCAGCTGCCGCCCTCCCTGGTCCCCATGGCGGCCAGTTGGGCCTCCCTGGAGTCCGACCAGATGCCGATGTGGCGGGGGGCGGTGGCCAGGCAGCTGGTGGCGGACGCGATCGAGTCACGACAGCGGTCGTACAACCCGGGGCCGTACAGCGACTGGGACACACTGGCCTGGGCGAGGTGTGTGTGCGTGTGTGGTGGGGGGAGATTGCGAGAGGCTGCGCGAGCCATCCAGGGTGTCAAGGGCATGTGTATGCTGTATGGCCTGCGCTGCCCTTCCATGCCCTTCCATGCCCTTCCATTCCCCTGCCCTGCCCCTGCCCTGTCCTGCAGGTTGGCTCTGGGCGGCGGCTGGGTGCCATCGGACGCCTCGGATCAGATCCGCGATGACCTGTCCCTGGCCGCACTCGTCAGGAACAACCGGAGCATGAGCCGCCAGGTACCCCGGGGGGCGCCGCGGAGCGTGTGTGTGTGTGTGTGTGTGTGTGTGTGGAGGGACCTGTGCGGGCTAGTACCCGTAG
Source organism: Pleodorina starrii (assembly GCA_030267565.1). Classification (NCBI taxonomy): domain Eukaryota; kingdom Viridiplantae; phylum Chlorophyta; class Chlorophyceae; order Chlamydomonadales; family Volvocaceae; genus Pleodorina; species Pleodorina starrii. Next base: position 2,209,186 of record BRXU01000007.1, on the reverse strand, counting down.
AAGCAGTCACAGCTGCGCGGCTGTGCGGGCCAGTCAACCTGCGCGTGCGCGGCTGGCCAAAATGCCTGCTTGGTTGATGGGGTTAAACCTGCCCACCCATCGGAACGCGAGGCGCATTCGCAGCTGCCGCGCTGCGTCTGTGGCGCCCGTCGCCCCGCACGACAGCGGCGTCCCCACCGATGCCCGCCGCACCCATCCCCGCCGCGCCCCGCCCTTGACCCTTGGCCCTTCCTCTGCCGCCTCAGGCTCGCGTTCTGACCTCCCTGGTCCTGCAAGCCATGGGCCCCTCCGCCAACCCCTCCCCCAAGCTGGTGGCCGTCACCGTCCAGGAGGTCACCTCGGCGCTCCGGGTGCAGGGCCGTACAGCCTACGTGGCGGCGGGGACGGGTGGGTGCGCGTGATGACGTTGCTGGAGGTGCCGGTCGGGGGCGGGGCTGGGGCGGGGCTGGGGCGCGCCTGCGCGAATGCAGCAGATGACGAGATGAGACAGGGGCGCAAATGTGGCCCCATACCAGGGAGAAGGAGCGCGCGCTGAGACTGAGACTGAGCCTGTGACGTCACTCTCGCAATCCAGGCCGGTACGGAACCGCTGTACGATCCCTGTACTGCAGGTGTTTCCGCCGCATCGTCGCTCGAGGACCAGGCCCTCAGCCTGCTGCTGCTGCTGCGCGCCGGCGTCACTCACCAGTTGCTGCCGAAGCTGGCGGCCTACCTGGCGAATCCGGCGCGCAGCAGCGGAGCCGGCTTCGGGGCCTTGTACGTGGCCAGCGCGCCTCGGGACCAGGCTCTGGCGGTGGCGGCTCTGTCTGAGTACGACAGGGCGCGCGGCAGCAGCAAGCCCAACCTGGAGCTGTCGGCGGACGTCAACGGGCTGACCGTGCTGAAGGTAAAAGAGTGCTCCGGAACTTGGGTTTTTCTCGCTTGGTAATTTGGTTTTGTTGTTGTTGCGGTGGTGGTGGGTGGTGTGTCCTGGGTGATTATCTAGCTTACGGCCAGGTCAGCCGCTGCGCCTTTAGGCGTCGGCTTGTACCTAGGGGGGGCTGCGCACCAACCTACCTCAGCTTGACGCTTCGCGGCTTTTGCAATTATGGCACCGTCCTGACGGACTACGCGGTAATCCCTGTAAAACTGCGACGCCAGCTCGCTGGGCTGCGACATGAGCACGCGGCGCGAAGAAGCCACCTGTAACCTGCCTCACCCTTCACTCCTCCGCGGCCCCCGCGGCCTCCGTGGCGCCTTCCCCTGTCGCGCTCATCAGGCCTCCTTCAAGGTGGGCGGCAGCACGCGGCCCGTCAGCAACACCACCGCCTGGGAGGACGTTCCGGCGCCGCCGACGAACGAAGTCTCAGCGCTCAATTTCGAGGTGGGTGGGTGGGTGGGTGGGTGGATGGGGGCGGGGTCCACTGGATATCCGAGCGGCAGGGGTCGCACGGGGGATGAAGGGCTGTGGTCGTACGGACGTGGGGTCGTAGAGAGGCAGGGGGGTTGTTGGGCTGAGGGGGTTAGGAGCCCCAGCTTGAAAGCTGCAGCTCCCAACGGATGCCCGAGAGAGTGGGACTCTCGATGGTGTATGTATGTATGGGACAGGAGCTCGGACAGGCTTGGCGTGCGACTGCGTGCAACAGTGGGTTTTGGAATGGAACAGGCAACGAGATGAGCTTGATAGGGGTGTGGGTAGTGGACACGCTAGCTCGTGGTTGGGCAGGTTATGTGCTGTGGCCTTTCAGGCCTCGTGGTGTTGCCCCTCATATCATTCTGCGTCACTGGCTCACTGCTAACCATTACCCCTCCCAACCCCCCAGGTGACGGGCAGCGGCGAGGTGACGGTGGCCGCCTCCCTCCACTTCGTGCCCGCCCAGCTGCTGTCCTTCCCCACCTACCGCGGCCTGTTCGTGGAGGCGGCACTGCAGATGGCCGACCCGCTGACCGGCGGACCCACGGGTCAGCGCCTGGCGGCGGTGCCCCTGGGCTCCATGGTGGCCCTCACGGTGCAGCTGACCAGCCCCGACGACCTGGGACCCGTCACCCTGTCCATCCTCATGCCGGCAGGACTGGAACCCATCGACCCGAATCTGGAGGCGGCCGGCACCGGCGCAAGCCCGGGCGGCCTGGGCCTGAGCTGCGGCGCCAATTGGATCGACAGCTGGTCCAGCTTGTTCCGCTGGTGGTGGTGGCCCGTGTGCCCCTCCCAGGAGACCCGCCCCTACCTGGTTACCTTTTCCTACCTGGCGCTCCGCGCCGGCACCTCGAGCGTGACGATCAAGGCCGTGGCCGCCACGCCCGGCTCCTTCGTGTTCCCGCCCATCCGCGCCTCCGCCGACAACCAGCCAGAGCTCTTGGGCATGACGGCCGCCACCAACCTCACCGTATGCGCCGACTGCGCCAAACCCACCTACGCGGGGGCGCTGCCGCTGCCCATCGCCTGCCAGAACGACTGCAGTGGTAGAGGGATGTGCAATCTGAGGACTGGAAAGTGCAGGTGCGACCCCGGCTTCGGGCGCGCGGACTGCAGCCGCCCGGTCGCCTAGTGCGGGGTCCTGCTCCGCTCGTCGCTTCGAGGAAGGTTGGCTACCCAACGTTTGCGCGCCATGGTAAGAGGCCACGGGTAGCCAGCCAGCCAGTCGACGTCATGCGTGCCGCACGCGCCTCTGAAACCCAGCCTCAGATATGAATCTGACCGGCGTGAATCTGAGGTGTCCAGCAGCGTCCGAATGCTGGCAGCAGGTGAAGAGACAGTGATGCCCGGATGCCGAACTCGGGGTGAGTTTTCCTAGTCCTGCTTGGACGCTCGGGACGGCTGCGCTTGGCCATGCCCAGGCCAGGGGCCCCCGGCATGGTGTTGCAACCCAGGCCGCGAGGTGCTGCTTGGGAGATGGCCTGTTGAAGACGGATGGATGGAGGGAGCGCCGTGGCTCGTGGCTGGGAGGGCGGTGTGGGTAGGTGGCGTGGGGCTCGCCGTCTTGCCGCCATACAAGTACAAGACAAGCAGTGGCGTCTTGCTGCAGAGGCAAGCGGCACGGTTGATCGGGTGGTTGGCCTTTCCTTTTTGTGTGTGCTGTAGATTCCCTAACCCCGCGTTGAGTTTACCCAAGGAATAAGGAAGCCGCGATGTGTCTGACAGAACCTATATGAGTCGTCAGCAGTGCCTGCTGACCCCCTGCCCTGCCCTTCAACTGAAGAGGCTGTACCGATGGGGCATATTTGATAGACAGCCAAAGACACGCATGCGCAATTTGCCGTGAGCCGATACATGCCCTTGTGAGCGGGGCTGTTAGCGGGGGCCACCAGCCGCTGAAACCCCCTCACATGTCTTTGGTGGCAGGTGGGGGCTGCCTTGTGAACTCCTTGTGCCCAACGTCCCCACGAAGTCGGCAACGGCACACCGGCGTTCGTGTATGCGCCGTGCACACTCGACAGCGGGGTGTTGTGTATCGACTTGGTGAGGAGACCTGGTGGGCGTGAAGGTGGGCAGAGGGAGGGGCGGTTCCTGGACTGGTTTGCATTGCGAGTTGTTTTTGAGTTGCTCATAGTCATCGGCTTGGTGGGTGGTGGATGTTGGCGGCATATGAAGATTTCCTCTATGCCGCGATTCCGCAGTAATGGCTTTGGGGGTGTATCGCATTGATTTCGCCGTTGTCCGGCTTTGGAGACGTATGCTCATTTTTGGGTTGTGTTTGGATGGATGCGCTGAGGGTGCACCGACGGTGTGGGGGTGACCTTGTGAAGGAGACCCATGAGTTGCCAACATGCGAAGATGAGTTTCGGTTCTTCCAGAGAGCCCTTGCGCGCATGTGCACACACTGCATGTGCACACGCACTGCATGTGCACACACTGCATGTGCACACACACGGCATGTGCACACACACACACAGCAAGTGATCCACAGTTGCACCCTCGGTGGCACCACACTACCATGCATCCCGGCGGTCTTCATTTCTTACGGCCAGGGCCAGGGCCAGGGCGCTGTGCAAACCGAAATAAGGTCAGGAAAGGGGCCGGATTTGGGACCATGGGCGTCATTGACGTCATTTGCTTGGATGTCATGGATCCGGAGCTATTTCAATTGTCGGGTGTCGTATCCACCGTGGTGTCGAAGTGAGTTTTTGAAGGGGTGCGCGGACGCAGCAGTAGCAGAAGTGAAAGCAACAACCCGTAGTGTTGCGCCGGCTGTGATGATGTGTGCGGGGGAAGGTGATACCGTAAATGGCTGGGCCGGTGGCAACTTGCAGGTACGGCACTGTACTACCTAAATTCATAGAGACATGGTTGGGTGTGCGACCACAACACGTTTGGACTGTCTGGGCAATAATTCGTTTCGTCCTGGGCACGTGTCCACGAACTAAAGGGAGCCCGCGTGACACAATCAACGCAGGGACTGTCTGCTGCCAAATCCAGTCTTGCGCGGTTGCAGCCTTGCAGGCGCGACACGGTGGGGATAATCGCTTACCTCTTGGTACCGTATGTGGTGGTTTCGACGGTACTTACCGTCCGTATGCTGCGCAGTGTTAATCCCGCGGGGCGTACGCACGTGTGTCCCTAGGTGTCCCTTAGCAGGGCGCAGATTGATGTAGCTTCAATCAAAGAAAGTGTGGCGGTGATCGTTAGTTTCCGGGCGCATGGGTGCCGCTGTGCCTGCTGCAACCTATGTTGATTATTATTTGTCGAAACAAAAACGTGCACGCATGCCTGAGCGCACGCGCAACACTGTCCCCAAGTTCTAATTAACACAATCGTGTCTTCTGGGCCCAATGAGGTTCATGTCAACTAGTCTGTGGGTTCGCGACGGAGTCTTATGAAATTCAGGACGCTGAATCCTGCGCCCATAAAGCGTTGATGGTTGCGGTGCGCAAGGCCCGGCTGCCGACGATCAATTGTAAGGACATCGCCGGCGCCTAACGGTCAGCGGCGTGCGTGAACCGTGCACAGCCCCACCCGCAGGATCACGAATCCGACAGGCCGGACACGCACTGCAGCAATCCGCGGGTTCCCTCCCGGGGTTACAGGAGGGCGGAAGAGGTCGAGCTAGCATCTGTGAGCGGCGCGCCGTGAAAATTCCTACATCCGATGTCAAGCCTGCTATTCAGCCAAGGCGCCTGCTATTCATGTCGCGCGCGCATACCAGCATTCCTAAACCTCTGGGCGGAACGGAGTTCCCTCTGGCCCCTTCGACTCAGGAAGAATTCACACCCACACACGTGCCCGACTGAGTCCTGTACATCCAATGTCGGCCGTTGCCATCAGACTTCGCAACGGCAGCCTGGAGCCTGCCCGTGCATTCCGCTGCTAACTCACGACCCGAGAGGACCCGCGTTGCTTGCGGGGCGCTTCTGCACAGGCTGACACTTGACAGCGGGGCAGAGAGATACATTCCTCCTTCCTGCGGAGGGGCACCGCGCGCAGCCTGACCCACGGACCGGTCGTGAGGCCCTTGCCGGCCAACGCCATCCGTACAGATACTTCGTGGCGTTCGTATACGCTCGTATGCGACCCGTCTCACTCCATCACGTACTGATCCCCCAGGCCCCACCTCACCCCTCCTCACCTCACCTCATCACGCTCTTCGGAGCTGGCCAACACCTGTCAGTCAGTCAGATCATGTACCCGTATCATCAACCGCCTGACGGTTGACAGGTTTAGTCCCCCGGCCCACGCACACGGCAACAAAATCGCTGGCAAAGCGAAAGACCACTATCTCCTCTCCTGGTGCATATTGTCATTGCGCACAGTGTCAAGGCTGTTATCTACCGGCTCGGTTCGATCCGTTCACTTACAAGACGTGACGACGGGACCACGGACGAGCGAGAAGGCACAGCCGCAGCTGCCCCAGACCACATTGCTTGACAGTTGCCGGTGAAGACGATCATGGCGTGGTCACCGGCTCGGATGGGGATTGCGTTTGCGCTCCTGGCCGCCGCCTGCGCTGCCGCCGCCGCCGCTGCGAAGGCCTCCGGGTCTCAGGATGGCGGTGACGGCGGGGGTGGGGCAGCCGCCGCGTCTTGGCCAGCTGACCTGGACTCCTTCCAACCCTGCGTGGTCAACCAGACGCTGACGGGTGTGCGGGATGACGCATCGGGCCTGAGCTGGGACCCCGAGGGGGCCTGGTGGCTGGTGAGTCGACCGACGGTTGATAGAACCGGACGGAACGCTGCAGGGGCGGAGGGCGAGAGGTCTGGACATTGGAGGGCAGCGCGCGGCACCTCGTTAGTTGCCGCCCTGTCCTGTCGCGCAAAAAGTCGGGGATGGTTCCACCATTGCCGCCACGGTACAACACGGGTGACCGTTCAGGGGGCCCATTTCAGCTTGGGGGGCGTTGTCGGCCACTGCCTGTGCCAAACCAGGCAACCCACTGACACACAGACCGGGCGCCAGAGATTTAGCGACCGATCAGCAGGCCGGCCATACCGGTACGTTCCCCTGCCGTACAGATTACCGACAAGCCCCTGGCAGCCTTCAAATACAACATGAATTTCTCGCGGCTGCTGCAAGTCGTGCAGCTGTCGTCCGTGCTCGACCCGGAAGGTATGGTGTGTATGGTGATTGTACGACGGGTTTGTGGCGCGACACGATGGACAGAGCCAGCGGATTCAGTTCCATGACTCCAGCAAAGTCTAACACAGGTTTTCTAGATGTGTTTGGAAAGTAACTCGCTTGTTACGAGTTCTGTTGCTGACAATTTGCCCGTCTGGCAGCCCGTCTCTCGTGCTCCATGCGCACATGCACATACATGCACGGAGGGCGCAGCCGCTCCCAACAATACACAGCCACATTGATACCGACGAGGAGAAGGGGCGCTCGCCCATGTAGTGCTGAGTCCCGATGCCGCTCCTGCCCCCGTGTTTTCGGATTGTGCGGCCCTGTGACACGCACGGATGTGCATATGTACGTTCGGTCGCATGTAGCCATCGCATGGGCGGGCCCGGAGAGACTGGTCATCGCCGAGGAGATGCGGGACGTGGTCGTGATCGACGTGCCGGCAGGACAGGCCTCTACACGGCCCAGCGCGGTGCGTGCAGTGGCTGGGTGGGTGGGTGGGTGGGTGGGTGGGCAGGCGGGTGGGCGGGATTATGGGCGGGTGGCATGACGCCGCGTGTGCGCTTTGGGACTTGTGAAAAGGGCATATCGACCAGTCCCTCCGTGCACAACCAGGGTGAAAGAAGTCACCGGTGCAGGCGGTGTGTTGGGGCGGCACGCTGCCAGCACGTTGCGTGACACGTGTCTGGACCGAGCGACCCACGGGTCATTGACTTGGTCTCTGCTTTTTACAGATCCGGTCTATCAAGCTGTCGAGCATGGTGCGACGACCCAACAAGGGCATCGAGGGACTGGTGTACGACGCCACTACCGGCGGGTTTTTAATGGCACAGGCAGGTTGCCGGAATCGGACACCAGGCACCCATACGCTGTTGTTGCCTCTGCTGCTGCTGCTTCTGCTAGTGCTGCTATTGCTGTCTGCTGCTGTTGCTGCTGCTGCTGCCGCCACAGCTGCAGCTTTCTGGGACCGTAGCGCGCGCCGCATGATGACATGACCTTCAGCGCACGCTCCTGTTCCCGTGATCCCGTCTCGGACCTCACGCGCGCCGCACAACCAGGGCTGCTATCTAAGGATAAAATATCTATTTGCCCAAAATTTTAAAAATTTATAGAAGTTTTTTTTACGATTTTGAGCGTCCAATAGGAAGTTTTAGGGAGAATTCTGACCATACAATCTGATCATCCATAGAACTTCGGAAGCCCATTCCCCCATAAAATCACGTCGCCGGCTCCCTCCCGACGGCGAAAAAGATGTTTTCAGCTCCAAACAACTGTGCTGGATAATACTGAAAACAAGTTCCTACATTGCACATGGTCATGGTTGATATCTTGGCACTGCACACAGATACTTTTGGGCCTTCCTAGCCAAAAAACTTCTCGTCATCCATAGAAGTTTTTGGAACATTTGAGCAACGAATATCTGAGCCCGTAGATACTCCCGTCAAGGAAGATAGCAACCCTGCGCACAACGGTCAAGCACAGTTCGAAGACCAATTAAAAGCACGCCGCGCGCAACCTGGCCTTTTCCATCTCTCCTGTCATCGACTGCGAACCCGCGCCACTTTCGGGATAGGCTATCCCGTGTGTGTATGTGTGTGTATGTGCTATCCCGGATAGCACATACACTTGCCACGATTTATCAAACCTACCCTCAAACTTGCAGGAGGATTACCCTCAGGCGGTCTACCGTTTATCACCCAACGGAACCTACGAGGTACGTGAGTGAGCTTGCGGCGCAGCCGAGAGTGTGGCGCCGGCGCCAGTGCTTACCTCTTACCGGCCGGTAAGGCCGGCCGCATGGCCGGTCGCATGGCCGTGCTTATGGAATGATGTGCTCTCATGCCGCGTGCATGATGATAAATGTTTAAACTGTATCAAACGAACACGAACGTCATCTTCATTTGTACATGACCTCAAGGACAACTTTGCCATGGCACGCAGTTGCTGTTCACGGGGGACAAGCTGGGAGTCAAGGACCTTTCGGACCTGACATGCTGGGGCCCCAACTGCAACTCATTGCTGATTGTGTCGCAGGTGTGCGGGGGTGGGGTGATGGATTTAGGGGGCAATCAAGGAGATGGGGCTGGGACTTGGGAGCGCCCCCCATGTCGTTTGTTTATATATGTGGGTCACTGCTTCCAAGAGAAGGCGTGGGGGAGGGGAAGGGGTAGGACATACAAGGGCAGGCGCCTTACGTTGCGACGGAAGGTGGCGGCCCTGCTGTCCCAGTTTTTGGGATTACAAGCTAGACACTCGGAGGATGCTGGCAAGCCTGGCCCTGTGGCCATACCGCTCAGCCACACCGTCTGCTGCTATTCCCTTCGACGATGTGCGTGCGGCATCGATCGCCTCACCCTCTGCTCACCCCGGGCCGCCATTTCGTCAACCACCCCACCCCCCTCAGGGCAGCAAGCGGATCGTGCTGTCAGATATGAGCGGTAACATCCTGTCAAGCCTCAAGATCAAGGGGCTGTCACGACCCGAGGTAGGTTGGTGGGTGGGTGGGCGGCTGGATACGGCATCCCGTGCGTGTGCGTACCAACTCAACCCCCTTTCTTCCCGCTGCCCTCAAGCGAGGCCTTGCTTCTGCGACGCTACCTTGCTGGTAGGGTGCGATTATGTATGCAACTGCTGCTGGTTCTCAAACACAGCTTCGTCGACCGCGCGCGTGGATAGACGTGCCGTATGTAGCTAGCAGCGCTCCCTGCCTCACTCATGCCTTCCTTGTCGACACAAGCCACGAACCCGTATGAAAGCACCTGCCGCCACCCGCCACACGGCCGTCGTCGCTGCCGCCACGGCGGCGGAGTTAACGCTTCATCCCTCCCCCCTTTACACGTGCGGCCACGTGTGCCCCCCGGTATGCGTGCAGGGCCTTGCGCTCAGCGGCAATGGGCGCCTGATGGCAGTCGCCAGCGAGCCCAACACTTTCAGCCTCTACTCGGCCGACCCCTGCTAATGTGCTGACATGCGGCTCGCTCAGGGAGCCGTGCAGGCATATGTGTGCTCGTATGCTGCAGCGGGTGCCTGGGTGCCGTTGCTCCCCAGGATGGATCGACCGGGGGTGTTAAATTCGGGCGAATCAGTGCGTAAGCACCGCCGCCCCAAGCGAGCTTGAACGCAGTGGTGTGTTCACTCCATTGAAGGCGTGGTGATTGGCTGCGGCAATGCGCCGGCGGGGCTTGGTGCGTGTGTGCGTGTGTGCGTGCTGGCGAATGGATCAGGACCCCGGATAAAACGCAACGGACGGTACTCTTTTTGGTCCGGAGAGCTTTGCTGTTGGTTTGTTGGTGATGCATTTCGGGGGTGGGACCTGATTTGTTTTGACATCGCGTTGCTAACCAGCTTGAGGGCATGGGGGCCAGGCCCTCTGATGGGCACACAGGAATGAACTAGGCGGATCAACCCCAATGCGCAACTACCTTATCGATCGGGAATAGGAGGTTTTGCTGACCTGGTGCAGGAGGGGGAGGCTGGGGGACGGGTGCATACCGGTACGTGCATTTAGGGGATTTGTATCGCGTGGGCTTGGGCCTTAATACAGGGCCGGCCAGAACTCAATTAAGGATGGAGGAGGTTCAGCGAGCGAGGATGATGAAGGCGTCCTTGCTGGTCGCCATCTATAGAGTGAGACACGCTGCCACGCAGCGCGCACGTGGTAGGTCTCGACGGCTGTCCGTTGTCGCGCCGTGCAATAGTCGTACAGCCCAAAACTGACGCTACGTTGGTTTGGCCAGGTGGGCGGTTGCAAGACCGATGATGTGCGAGGTGTGCGGCGGTCCACTCTCCGCTGTGTCTTGCACACAGAGTCACATCGCATCTGGCGTCGGCGGTGGACACGTAAGGTGACACCGCTCACGGAATGCCCTCACGGTGGGCTATGATCGGTGGGCTCTGCAGTAGGCGTCACGTATCGTATGATGGTTTATTTGTGTAATGCTTGCACGGCCGAGAGGTTGACGGCTTCAGTGTGCACATAAGCCACGCTGATGAGCCACGCTTCGCGCAGTGTTACACCGCAGCCTCGCGCGCCCTGCCTCGCTGCCGACAGCTGTTCGTTCGAGTTGTGGTTGCGCGCAGTGCAGGAGCCAGGAGGAAATCTCAAAACCAGCTTGGCAAATAAAACCAATTCCTTCGATTCCTGCTGCATCCAGCCGGAAAAACGCCGAAATTGCCGCGAGGGCCGGTAGCGAACTAGCGATGGTTAGTGCCAGCCCACAATAACTTTCTACAGACCCACAGACAGAGAGCAGCTTGGGTAGCAGGTCATATTTGGGGCATATCGGACTGTGACGCCTGCATTAAGACGTGATGGTTGCGCTCCATTGGAATCCGGGGAGGCGTTAACTGTCAGTATAACCGCCATACGGCCACGCAAGCATATTATTAGTGATTCAAACTTCAGCGAGTTTAGCGGGCCAGCATTGTTAACTTAAAATGTTTCGAAATTTTGATATCGGATTCTTCCTACTAGTGGCGATATTTGCCGCAGCCACTGGCAGAAGCTTCGGCGCCGGGCGGCTGAGGCTTCATTTGGAAGACGCTGTAAACTCGGTAGTGCTGCAACCTATACAAGATGCCCCTGGAAGCTTACCGGTTGTGCTCTGGCACGGCATGGGTAAGGCTAAAAGCGGCATGGCCTCGCGGAAAACCTGCAAGTGACAAAAGCCTTTCTAATGTTATTCAAGGTGACTCCTGCTGTACACCATACAGCGTCGGAGCAGTTGCGAAACTGATTGAAGCAAAGCTCGGTGGGTCACGTTGGCGCTCCGATTCCGCGAAAGGTGCCTGCTTTCTGCTGTAAGCTGCACGAAGCAACATTAAGTTATTATTGACATAACATGGAATAAAATAAGGTCAACGAGATTCGAGGGAGCGTTGCCGTCCAGCTGGGTGCCGCGTGCCGACCTGCTGCCTAACGCACGGCACCCCCCGCAACGTTTGTGCGCAGGTGTCTTCGTACACAGCATCAATACTGGCAGCAGCGAGTTTGGCGACGTCCTCAGCAGCTATTGGGGTGACGTCAATGATCAGGTCGGGCCCGGGCCCATGGGCCGTATTGCTGTCCAGGGCCAATGCAGCGCAGACGGCAAAGCCCACCGTAGCGCGCTGCCGGGGCCTGCCGGGGCCCCAACATTTCAAACTCTGCACTTGCTCTCATGCTTGGGTTTGCTCTCAGAGTCGCTCACTGCTCCATCTTCGCCGCGTTTCCTCAACGTAACGACGCCTACGGTACCGAGCTGTTCAGTCATGTCGCTAATGAGCGCAGCACAGCGAGAGCAACCCTAGGAAACGACGCCCTCCGTCGCATCAGCCCTCCCTCACCACCGATACCGATACTGATACTAGGAAGTAGCTTCCGATGGTGCATTGGAGTGCCACCCGTAACCGCAATCACAACCGCACACGGACCCGGTCTCGGAGCGGTTTGTCGACGATGTCGGAAACTGGTTGTTGAGACTTGCTTCGATTCGCCTGGCTGCGCTTTTGCAGGTGGCAAGGGCATGCGCCCAGCTCCGAAACCTCACGCAGCTCAGCGGCGGCTACAACGCGGTTGGGTTTTCGCAAGGCGGCCAGTTCCTGCGGGTGAGCTGCACTGTCGGCGGCGCTCGGGCACCGAATCCTCGGTGTGTCCATTCATCAGATCAGTGAGCGCGAAGGCCACACGCCTCCGCCAAACAACGACGAAACGCGTGTGAAGCTTCCGTCTCCTGCATCTATCTCCTTCTGTCGGCAGCGGGCCGTTGAGGCGAACCTTGCGTTGGAGCACAGCAAACGCGTCCGCTCCCCTCTGTCGCTGATGAGCTCGATGTCCTACAGCTACCCCCAACAATCGATCGGGTTCATGCCGCTGATGCCGGGGCCCTGCCCGGCGTGCCGTCTCCGATTTCATTCCTTCTTCCCCGCAGGCGGTTGCAGAGCGGTGCCAGCACACGGGCGGCCCCCGCATGCGCACGCTGGTAACCCTGGGGGCGCAGCACCAGGGGGTCATGAACGTACCGGGCTGCAGGTGAGAGTGGTCGCGAGTTTGGTTGTGTGCTGGGGAGGAAGGTTAACGAAGCGCAGCAGAGGAACGCACAGGAGCCGCGATGGTGGCTAGATAGCTGGAGAAGGGGTGAGGCGGCGGGCTACAGCGGGCGCGTGTGTGTCGGGTGCAGTGCAGTGCGGTGCAGGGCGGTGCGGTGTAATAGAGGTCGTTTGCTCGGGCCCGGGCAGCCTCGCTGGCGCGCGTGCGCGGTTGGTGATTGATGCTGGGCGGCTATCGATCATGGTCAGCGGTCGCAGGTGACGAGGTGTGGTGCTCTACTGCGCTGGTGCGAGACGATATCAACATCAACTTCGTGATCCAACCGCCGTCCAACCTACCGATTTCCGGTTAGCGTCGATAGCTAGGCGACTGGACGCTCCAGCCCAAGCGTCGCAGCCGCCTCCTGGATCCCTTCTCACCGCCCCCGCATTTCATCCCGTCTTCTCCCCTTGGATGTTTCCATTTCCGAGGCCCCATTCCCCAAAAAAACATTCACGCGCGCAGGACGCTCCCGCTCAACTCCAGCCGCGGCGCCTGCCACGTGATGCAGAAGCTGCTGGGCGCGGGCGCCTACCTGCCGTTTGTACGGGATCATGTCGTACAGGCGCAGTACTTTAAGGACCCTCTGCGCCTTCAGGAGTACCTGGCAGCCAATCCATTCCTGCCCGACATCAACAACGAGCGAGGGCCCGACGCGCGGAATCCGTTGTACGGCATAAACCTCGCGTCGCTGGAGCGGCTGGTGTTGTATCGCTTTACGGAGGACGATATGGGTGCGGCATATGATTGTACATATGTCGTACGATACGCACGGGGATGCAATTGCACTACATCCATGCGATATGCCTATCCGCCGGCAATATATTTTCTTCTTTTGCGGGGTCGCTCTTGTGCCCACGCACTGGACGGGCGGACTGGCTGACGGGTGCACTCATTCCGGTTGCGGCCAACGAACGCACTTTTAGCGCACGCGCGCACGCACTTATCACACACAAAGTTCGCACACGGACATTCTGCACTCAAGACGAAAGTAAACGCGCCGCACACGCGCACGCACCCACACCCGCACATCCACGTCCACATCCGCACACGCGCTCATGGCCTCATGCAAGTACACATCTGCACAGGCTCTCACGCACCCGTAATGGTGCCTCCAAGGCCCTCATCTCCCGCCGTGCCGCCGCAGTTGTGCCGCGCGACAGCGCCTGGTTCTCCTTCTTCGACGGCCAGCGGCTGGTGCCGCTTCGGGAGCAGGCCATGTACGGCGAGGACTGGATCGGGCTGCGGGCGCTGGACGAGCGAGGCGCGCTGGTGTTCGAGGAGGCGCCCGGGGTACACATGCAGTTCACGATGCAGTGGTTCGCGGACAACGTAATTGCTAAGTACCTGGCTGCACCGCCGACTCTGCATCGCGATCTCATGCGTCGATCTCCTCGGCCTAGCGCTGGTTGAAGGATTGGGCGGAGGAGGCGGTGGCGTAGGAAGCCGCCGCCGGTGTACCGCCGCCGCAGTAGCAGGAGACGGCGGCAGCGGAGGCGGTGGCGGCGGGCGATGGCTGGAGGTGATGGCGGCGGCGGCGGCGGCGACGGCGGTCGATGGAGTGGGCGCGGCGGGGCGCGGCGGCGGTGTCGCCGACAGCGATGCGGTGCATTGAGCCTGCAGCGCTTTTTGATCTGCGTGATCTGCAGATGCAGTGGCGAAGAAGCGAGGGCTCCGTTTCGTCCTTTGGCGTGCTGCGGCCGCGGTCCGGGGTCCGGGATCCGGGATCGGGTATCGGGGATCGGGGCGGGTACGGGTGTCCCGTTGACGGCAGGGGGATCCCTTGGATCGGGGAAGACGCGGCGGATCGCGGATGGGTCCCTTCGCCCCCTGCCTTCGGGCATCGCCGATCGTCCGGTGGCTGCAAGCGACAGAGGGTTAGCCCTTGATAGGGTTGGACGATGTCGCAAGATGTGTTGTGTTGGTCGCTGTGTCAGGCAGGGGTGTGTGTGTGTGGCCCTGGATTGCGGACGCAGGAGTACCTTGGGACATACACCGCAATCACGACAGACAGATGCGGTCCATTTGAAATGGGCCTTTTGAATTAGTCCCCAGCAGCTGCCTGCCCTGCTGAGGCTTCCCGTATTTCCGCGTGCGTCTACGAAATCGCTGCTGGCGTGGAGAGCAGCTGCAGACAGCGGCGAGACGGGCGAGTCCGGGACTCTAGCGCACCCTGTAGTTGTATGTATGGTACATACCGCTATGTCTTGCTTGGTGGAGCTGGCGACACGCCCGAGTTCGGGAACGAGCATTTCCCTGGCACGGACTGGCTTTATCGTTTGGGTCGCCTGGGGACAGAACTCCGACCGTGAAAGCCTCTTCGCTCCACATGCCCCAATCTGAGCCCGTCATGCACGTAACCACGTAACCATCGCTGTCGTGCTCGGCAACCCTAGGTATAGCCCGGAGATCGAGCTAGGCTAGCAAAGTGCGAAGGTCAGGGTCACAAGGGTCACTCAAGCTCACTCAGGCTCGCTCTTCGGTCGCCGGCGACTCCCAACCTGCCATCACTCCCAACCTGCCATCATTTTGTTAGCGAAGTGGCCCTCACGGATTGCAATCTATGGCTTGTCACGGCCATGCTTTATGACGTCTACGCGATGCGGCCCCAGAGGGACGATCACCGATACCGGTACTCGTAAATCGCAGCCCGTGTATGTTGCTTTATATGCGTGATTTTTTAAATAATTCTGACGAAAATACTACTGCTACTCTATGAACCCCAGATAAGCTATTGCCCAACCATGGACTAAGGGCCATGCATGACGGTGTCCGTTTTTGGGCGGGGCTCCAGCGCGAAGCGCCCAGGGGGGCCCCGCCCTGTAGGATTGCCCATGTCCGTGCGTGTGTGGGATCTGGGATCTGGGAAGTAATTGGACAAGTGCAGAATTTCGGCCAACGGAAAGACTCCATAAGTAAAATATTACATTCTTTATTGCACGGTAAATTTATTATAGGAACCCAACCTCGTATGAGTAAAAGCCAGTTTGGCAGTCTCCATGGACCGAGGCCGAGGTCAAACCAACACCTCTCGGCCTATAATTAATTCCAGAAGATTCATCGTTCCTTAAAGTGGAATTCTGACATGACGGCGTGAAATGAATCTTCGTTTCGGCAAGCAACCAGCTATGTTTGCATTGCGAACATTCTTCCCGCGACCACACCACAGCAGCTCTGCTAGCCGGTCCGATCGTCTTGACGCATATTGCTATTACAAAGGTTGCAAGTAGCAAACCATGAGGGGCAAACTGTTGGTTGTTGGACGCCAAGCCGCCAATGCACGCATGATGCAGCGGTCTTCTGCGGGCCGCCCAACAAGTCCAGTCGGCAACCTAGGGGATGGACTTCTACATTCCCTGTCCTAATGTTAAAGCAGTAAAGCCTCCTCTATGGCGAATACCTCAGTAGCGAAGCCTGTGCACTCTCGTCGGCAACTGCACGTCGTCGCAACCCTCGCAAACAGTTCCGCTGTCCTTCTATTGGCAAGTCAGCCGGCGTGATGTGTAAATGATACACTCCATGTCTACTGTCAAGTAACTTCAGCCAATGCGCTGGCCGGAAGAGTTGCACGGTGCCGAGACGGCGCGCGATGCTAAACATGGGTCGGATTGCTGAAGCCGCAGGCATTTCAGATATAAAGCTCTGGCTGCCTATCAGCAGGAATGTCGACACTCTCACAGTTGACGCCCTCGCCGCTCGCTTTGGAAATGCCGTATTTCGGTCGATGCGCACATGCGCTCATGCACCCGACGGGATGACGCGCTTCACGCGGCGCCGGCAGGCCTTGCTAACGACTCGGCTAGCAGGCATTTCGGGAAAAAGCTCTGGCTGTCTATCAGCAGGAATGTCGACACTCTCACACTTCACGCCCTCGCCGCCCTAGCACTCAACTTCACCCGTACGGATTTAGTGGGGCCCCGCCCTTTTTCCGGCTTCAAGGAAGCCGACACCAACCCCTTGTCATGATAGTTGGCGGTCAGGGGCGGTATTGGGATATAACGACTATAATTGCGCATAAGCATTTATAATGAACTCGGATCCGACATGCCACTGGATGCGAACCTTGTGGCAGTAGCCATTGCCAAAGTTCAGCGAGAACTGTATGTGCCGATGATGTACCCTTTGATGTTGCGACTTACAATATTGGGAACAATTTTATAAGTAAGCTTTGTCATTCCCTGTTGTTGCGACGCACGCTGTCGTGAATTACATAAATGGCGGGCAGCCGCGTTGCTACAAAGCGAGTGACCGATCCCGTTTAGTCCTTTTCATTCAGAAGAATTTATTGTCGGCTTGACTTGCGGGAGCGTTCCCGGGCAAGGCAGCCGCAAGTGATACGGAATTTGATACGGAACTAATTCACACTTCGTACGGAACTGTTGTCACACTTACTACGGAACCGAGCGACGTACAATGCGAATGTAACGCGCTTGCAACTGAAGGCCGCAAGATAAACCCACTGAAATCATCAGAAAGATTTCGCATTGAGCAAACGCTAGGATAATGAAGAGGTCTCAACTCCTACGTTGAAACAGCGAAGTAGGCACAGCGAAGAAGCATGTTAGCGCGCGCGTAGGCGCATTGAACGGGGACACCCCGCAGCAGCCACGCTTTCATCAATCAACGGGTTTTGTTAACTATGAACCACCGTCCAAGCTGTGCCGTGTGCAATATGCCATATTACTCAACATTCGTACGTACTTACAAGTGACCGTATCGGTGCAGATAAAAACCCAAACCCGCTGACTACAACATCTAACCTCAAAGTTTTAAATTTCGCCATAAAGTTATAAGCTGCCTTGAAAGCACCACTGTCAGATAGGTTGAACGCTCGGTCGCATGGTACGGCAGGTACTGACCGCGCCGAGACCACTTCTGCGAGGACGTACGTCTTAGTGGAACTTACTTCAAATGGGAAATCTATAAAAGGCGTACATTATTAATTTGAAACTATCCTTACTCCGCGCCAGAAGAGTTGTGCCGGCAGGAGTTTCGTTTCCGAAAACGCCAGGCAGGCTCCTAGTGCGAGGCCTTTTCGTCACAAAACCCTTAACTTCTGAATACATAATTTCATAAAATATTTTGACATCGCAAGCTGAGTTCAGCGCTCGCTCAGCAGCCGGCCCGAACGATGGGCCAGCAGAACAACAGACGGAAGGGCGTCCGAAGCCCTGGAGACTGCGGTTGCAGCGTTGTTGGAGCAGGCGGTGTACTTGTACTCCTATTGCGGTTCGTATCAGCAGCGGCGCAAGTGGAAGGTGCGCCCAAGTTCGCATGCTTACTTGAATGGCGACGGTAGTTTCGACAGGCAGGAGACGTTGTTCGTCCACAGGTTTAAAAAAATTTATTACTTGATTTACGGGTCTGAATGAGCCTCAGTTGTTGTGAATGGCCGGGGCGACCGACCTCGCATTCACTCGTTGCCTTCTGCTGGTCCATCCGCTGCGCCCACCTTGGGCCTCCCCCCCGTACCGTGAAGACAGCCTGTGTGTCATCAGCACGGTAGCAATTGCCATAAAGTCACGCATGGTGCTTTGTGCCGCACGCTGTCTGTCACAACACTAATCCCATAGCATCCACGCGCTGCGTGCCTCACGCACGCACTACATACGTAGGATCCCGCTTCCTTCGCCCTTTGCTTGTTAACAGTGCTGAGATATGCCATGTAACTAGCTATGTGTGCACGTATGCTTATTGTGCAGCCTGCGGGCCTGTGGACGGGTACCTTGGTCCCTTCGAGGACCAGAACCACCCAGGTGACGATGTCCGAGACAGCGCTTACCCGGCAACTGACTGCACGGACAACTTCAACTGCCTGGGATTCAACAATCTCTACAAGTTGAAAAACAAGACGCACCCGCTGCAGGCGGAGAGGTCGACGTGCATGTACCTTCGGAACGGTGGGTACGGCAGTGTATACGTAATTTCCCACGTACCGCGCGCAGTGTGTAGTGGGTAGTAGGTAGTGGGTAGTGGGTGTATGTACCTGACGGAGTTATTGAGATATATTGAGATATCCGTGAGTGCTCTTAGGTCTTACATACATATGTGCATACATACATATGTGCATACATATGTACATACATATGGGTACATTTTACCTCCAGCCCAAAGCTAATAATAACCGCCGACGGTCCGAGCGAGTAATAATAGCTCATCAGTTCGTGGCCCTGGCGCACGGTCACCTGCCTTTCCTCGCACAGTGTACGTAATAATCCTTCAATATAATAACTATAAAGCTACCCAATAAGAAACAGCTATCTAAGGGTCTAACTGTTACACATCCCGATACGCGCGTTGCTTGGATGTGCAGTGTCCATATTTAACTCGACGTATGTGGCACCATGCTAGAGGCTTACGGCATCGTACCCGGTACGTCGTACGGCAAGATGGACCCGTACCAAGATCTCAAGGCCCTCTTCGAAGCCTTCGATTGCGGCACCAAGCTCTGCCAGTGGTACCGCACCCGCTACTATGCAGTCAACTCGAACCTGTTGGGCCTGATGCCGACGGAGCTCCGTCCCAGCTGGATGGCTTACAAGTGTGACTCGGTGGTCCAAGGTGGGTGCGTGAGTGCGTAGACAAGCGTCAAATATCAATAGGACTTGGCGTGTTGGCGAAGAACAGACCAAGCAGCGAGAGATACAATCAATGTGCGGCGCGCATGCGTAACTGCACGGCCGTGCACGCCGTGGGTGGACGGGACTGTAAACGCGCGGACGCGCACACGGAGTGCGTCGGGGAGGGCGGGTTACAAACACTGCGGGGCGCGCACTGGGCAGCAGCAAGGACGTCAACCACGGGCGAGCATTAGTTGCGGCAGGAGAGGACTCTACTGCCGGTGCACTGCCACGCACTTGTGCGCGCAGCAGTAGTACTGCACGCGGCGATAGTTCATGGGTGGAATTATGTAGATGTTCTCATCACGTGCGTGCGTGTATGTGCATGTGTGCATGTGTGTGCGTGTGTGCGAACGTACAGGCTGCGCCAGGCTCGACGGATACGTGGCGACGCCCTTTGTGGATCACGATGGCGACGACATAAGCCAGCAGCCCCCCGGCACCAACATCGTCACCGTTTACAGGACGTGCAACGCCGACCCCGCTTGCAAGGCCTTCACCCATGGGGGCCTGCTCAAGAGCAAGGCCTTCCCTGTACGGCAATCCACGACGATGTCATGCTTCTACCAGAAGTTGCCGGGTGCGTGGGTGCGTTCGTGCGTGTGTGCGTGCGTTTTCGCGCACGTCGTGGGCGCGTTTGTCTGCGTGATTTTGCGTATGGTGCTGAAATGAAAACTGACGAACAACAACGGGAATATGATTGACGACAGCAACCAGCCGCGCTGACGGTAATTACTCGCTCTTGCGTTTCACGTTTGACGGATGGATCGATCATCCAGCAGCGTATTTCCGTAGGGACATACACTTGTTGTGACGTGCTTTTATATGTGTGCAGGGTACGTCACGCCGCCGCCGTCCCCGATGCCGCCTCCTATTCCGCCGCGGCGGCCTCCGATGCCTCCCATGCCGCCATCGCCGCCTCCGCCAGGAGGTGCGTGGATGGGCCGCCTTGTCATCACTCACGTGGTTCGGTCCAACAGCAGCTAGTTGCAATGGACAGAGCGAGGCGCGTGCAATGCGCTGTCGTACTTGTAATACTTGGCGCGCAAATAAGTTGCTGATCCACCCTTCGCATCGTCAGCGTGCATAACACACGTGCGTTCTTTAGTTACGCCGTCATAAACCGGAGACTTTAGCTCGAATAAAATGTGACTCGTACGTGCTTGTACCCCACCGCCCGAATATGTGATCATGCGTAGTCATCACCCGACCTGATCGTAAAATCCGGTTTTATGCCGCCGCCGCCCGTCGTCTTGAAATGACGACCCCCGACCTTGCCTCCGGTATCCAAAGAAGAAGCAACGTTATCCCACGTTTCTCCTGATCCACGGCACCTGCCGCTGCCGCCGCCTCGGTGCGCCCCATCCTGCACACAGTTTGCCCTGCGCTGGACGGTTTCAAGGGCCCCTACACGGGCGTGGATCATCCCGGGGATAACATCTACGCCGCACCGAGCCGAGACGCAGCTTCCGACTGCATCACGCGCCTGGACTGCCTGGGAATGGACAACACCGGCTGGCTCAAGACGAGGCCTGGGGGCTTCCAGCCGGCGCCCGAGAAGTGCATGTACCTGAGGGACGGTGAGCTGCTGGCCGCGTCTTGCTTGCTCGCTTGCGTGTCTGCCAGCGGGTAGAAGGGTTGACCGCACACCCTGCTTTGCTCCGTTCCTTGCATGGTAGTGTGCGTTCGCTTATGGTTGAGGCAATCTGGACATACAGCCCGATCAACCCTGCGCACCTTCCGTCAAGAGGAAAGGGCAAGCACTTGTACCTACCTACAGCAGCCCGTGCATGAACAGCAGCAGTGTGCCGTCTGGAGACACCGGTGCGGAGGGTCATCCGGTCCGGTCCGGTGCTCCGAAATTGGGACGACTGCTGACCTTTGGCGCAGCCGTTGTGTCCGGCGGGGCGCGTATGCATGTATGTATGGTGGGCCAGTAAGGGGACCGGCTTGTCTGGTCATGGCTGGTCTTCGTTCCGCAGCGATTTGCACATCTAGCACGAAGGTGGTGATATTTGGTCCAAGCTACCTGTTGTACCATGACCTATCAGTAATAGGTACCCAGCCGGGGTTGTGTAGCAGCCGTACGACAGTGCGGTGCTAGGCTATAAGAGCCTAAGCTACACCTGTACATACAACTCGAGTGGCCTTTAGCAACTAAGACTGCTACATTGGTATCGAGCATCTGGAATAAATTCCTGAGGTCTGAAGATCGAGTCTCACAGAGCTCACATATCATTCTCACAGAGCCGTCAAGGTACGGACTGTGAAATCATTTCGAACTGTGCCAGAGATAGTCACGACCTACCTATGCCTGGTATAAATCGGTAACGACCGGTGTGCCGCTGACAGAGTGTGCAGTGTGAGCACAAATATCGCGGCTGGTGCGAAACGTAAGTACCACCGGCAGTGATCCGACCCACTGGGGTCTCCAGTTCGAATCTCGCGGCCCGCACTGGCCCCTGGGCTAGTGGGCCCGCCCAACTTCAGACCTCCACACAAGCAGTCCGAATAAAACAGGCTTGTGCTCGAAAAACTCCGAACCGAAAGGGCTATCTGTAGGAGTCCAGAGACGCTCTAGGACCATACCTCAGGTTCTCTGAGGAGCATGGTAGGGGTAGGTAATGGTGAGCACACAGGCTCGGAACCCAATAACACGGGAGCCGGGACGGTCTCCCTTCAAAGGGGGGAGAGTGTAGCAGCCGTACGACAGTGCGGTGCTAGGCTATAAGAGCCTAAGCTACACCTGTACAAACAACTCGAGTGGCCTTTAGCAACTAAGACTGCTACAGGTTGCCTGAACAGGACAACTTTCGTGATACACCCAGGATACAACACAAGCTAATTCATCGATCCTCCGACTGACTCCTTTATTTGCAGCCACGCGCTACAACTCTGCCTTGTGTGGCGCGCTGATTGAGAACTACAACGTCGTGCCCGGGTTGTCGTTGGGCGCTCTGGCGCCCTTTACGGAGCTTCAAAACGTCTATGCGGACTTCGACTGCAACACCCGAGTTTGCACGTTCTTCCGTGACAAGTACGGCGCCACGGGTGGCGGTAACTACGGCACCCTGGCCGATGGCTGGCGGTACAGCTGGGACGTCTTCGGCTGCGAGGCCATCGTCAGTCGTGAGTCGGAGTAGTACGGTGCACTTTCCTACACATGCAGTAGTGGTAGAAATGTAGTAATGCGACTGGCTGCTGAAAAGCATGCAGAGACAAAATCTGCCCATGAGTGTTAGCGCCGGTTGCGCGTCCGTCAGGTGCACGTGTCGTTGTACATGATGAGAGTCGACTGGAAAGGCATCCTACATATGTGCGCTTCATTTGATGCCTGTTCTTGTTCTGGGCTTTACCGGGCCTCATTGCACACGATCCAACGCTGCCCCGCTGTGCGTCCCGCGGGATCATGCTTGCCCCGCCCGCCCGCCGTTATGTACAAATGTGTGTTTATGTGGTTTTATGTCCCACAGATAGAACCCGCCGCCCGAAAGTGTGCCAATCCCATCCACTCACGCCCCCCTCCGCCCCGCTCGCGCGCGTGTTTGTCCGTGTGTAACTGTGTATGTGCATACGCCCTCAGAGTGCCCCAAGCTGACCGACTTCGTATCGACCCCCAACGCCGCCGTCGTAGCCGGAAAACTCATCTACCAGGAGGCGACTCTCGAGGATGCGCAGTACGCGTGTAACTTGTCCATGGTCGAGGCCGATTGTAAGCCGGACGGTGTGCGTGCGTGCGGTGCATTCGCGGGGACGCCTTCATTCGCTAGTAGCCTGTGCCTGACGACCTGGCGGCACGACAGATGTTCAACCGATCAACCCCTTCTGCACTACTATCCCACACTAGATAACATAAGATCTGTCGAGTACACACGACGGGGCCCTGTGCCATGTTAAGTCGCCGAAGACGACGTTCAATATCCATTTTGCATATGTGGAGGGAAGCTTAAACCGGGCGCTGTGGCATCTGCGGTTGTATCTCTGCTGCTTTAACCCGCAGATGCAAAGGGTATTTGCAACACAATTACCAAGAACGCAACATCCGGAAAGTACGAGGTTCGGGCGGCTGCCTACCCGCTCGTCGCCTCCCAAGGCTCGTGCGTATACTCCTATCTACGTGCCGGGTGCGTGAGGCGACCGCACGCTGCGCCGCCCGCTGACCGTGGGTTTTCACTCTGTAGTATCCCGGCTATATCATGAATATGCCCTGAGCTGGCATCACCGGCCGGTCGGTCCTTTTCAACAAAGGCATGATATAACATACTCCTTCGAGCATTAGGTCACGCATTCTCCGGTACATCACCCTTAAATCTTGCTTGCGCGTTCGTGAGGGCCTGCTGGCTGTGTATTAGTGGTGAGGACATATATACCAGCTCATTGTGTTTTGTGCGTGCGTGCGCATAATTAGCTTGATTGTATTATTCTTCCGATGCATGCATGGATAACAGAGCTCATGGATCCTCCGCCGCCGGTGTAACGCCGAGGTTACAGGTGCCGTACAAGCGGCTAGCATAAAGCCTAAGAAAGGCGTCGCACAGCATCTCGAGTAGCCTTTGCTCCGCCCAAGCACTACATTGGTATCGAGACCAGTACTGTCGTACAGTCTCTCAGAGGTCGTCAGTTCGATCCCTGGTACTCGCGGATAGGCTTCCACTCCAGGCAAGGGGTTGGTGTCGGCTTCCTTGAAGCCGGAAAAAGGGCGGGGCCCCGTTCAATCCGTACGGGTTATTAAGTTGTGTGCTAGGGCGGCGAGGGTGTCAAGTGTGAGAGTGTCCTGACAGTCCTGCTGTTATTAGACAGCCAGAGCTTTATATCCGAAATGCATGCAGCTTCAGCAATCCGCCCCACGTATAGCATCACGCTCCGTCTCGGCACTGCGCTGTGCAACTCTTCCTGCGAGCGCATTGGCTTAAGTAACATGACATAGACATGGACGGAGTGTATCATTCACATATCACGCAGGCTGACTTTCCAATAGAAGGGCAGCAGAACTGTTTGCGAGGGTCGCGACGACGTGCAGTTGCCGACGAGAGTGCACAGGCTTCGCTACCGAGGTATCCGCTGTATCGTAGAGGAGGCTCGACAACTATAACATTAGGACAGGGACTGTAGAAGTCCCCTAGGTTGCCGACTGGACTTGTTGGGCGGCCCGCCGAAGACCGCCGCATCGCTCGTGCGTGCATCGGCGGCTTGGCGTCCAACAACCAGCATTTTGCCCCTCATGGTTTGCACCTTGCAACCTTTATAATAGCAATATGCGTCAAGACGATCTGACCGGCTAGCAGAGCTGCTGTGGTGTGGTCGCGGGAAGAATGTTCGCAATGCAAACATAGTTGGTTGCTTGCCGAAACGAAGATTCATTTCACGCCGTCATGTCAGAATCCCACCTTAAGGAACGATGAATCTTCTGGAATTAATTATAGGCCGAGAGGTGTTGGTTTGACCTCGGCCTCGGTCGATGGAGACTGCCAAAATAGTTTTTACTCATACGATGTTGGAATCCTATAATAAATTTACCATGCAATAAAGAACGTAATATTTTACTTATGGAGTCTTTCCGTTGGCCGAAAGTCTGCACTTGCCCTTTTACATCAGACAGCGCAGACACGGACATGGGCAATCCTACAGGGCGGGGCCCCCCTGGGCGCTTCGCGCTGGGGCCCCGCCCAAAAACCTTGCAAATTAAGGCTAGAGGCATGTATGCCGCGGCATGACCTGACTTGGGAAGTTGTCCACCCCAATGCCGAAGACCTGGTTAAGACCCCAGGCATGCAAAGGTGGTGAAAGGCGGAGTGGACTGTGCACAGACACTGCGAGGACGCAGTGAGGACCGAGGACGTTCCCTTCAGAGGGGGGGGAATGTAACGCCGAGGTTACAGGTGCCGTACAAGCGGCTAGCATAAAGCCTAAGAAAGGCGTCGCACAGCATCTCCAGTAGCCTTTGCTCCGCCCAAGCACTACAGCCGGCGTCGCCGCCGTTGCCGCCGGTGCCGAGACCGCCGCCCCCAGGTGCGTGGGTTGGGCTGCTGGTCCGACCGATAAATACCAGATAAACAAATCGGCGTGGGGAGCTGGTTAGAACCTCATCACTACCTTGATTGCTGAACCAAATGCATCTCCTCCGCAATCGGGATGGAGCTAGAACACATTTTCCTACGTAGATAGCTACGCGGCATTGTTGTTAGCTGTCCGTCACAGCAGCAGCCAGGGACAGGCTTCATATATATCTACTTCAAGCAGCAGGTCACAACTCGTATTCGTCGTTTTTGCTGTGCAGTATTGCACTTGTGAGTTAGTTGTTGTCTTCCACTTTCGTAAGAAGTACATGTGCGCGCATTAACGTATCGTATGCTGTCGGCCCGCCGCAAACGCACGCAGCCTGCCCTTCCCTTGACGGATACCTGGGGCCCTTCCTGGACGTCGATCACTCGGGCAACGACATCAACGCTGTCGCAAGCATAAGCCCTGCCACCGGATGCGTCGACCGATGGGACTGCCTGGGAATGAATTTGGCGGGCTGGCTCAAGACGACCCCGGCGCCTTTCACGGCGGTGCCAGGGTCGTGCATGTACTTCCGGGCTGGTGCGTATGAAGCTAGCTAGATAGCTATGTGATATGCGTGTGTGCCTGCTGCCCTGCGCTACTGCTAAGAGGTGTGTGTTTTGATTACTATGTGCGTGTTGTGACGAGATGTTGCATTAATGGACATACAGCCAGTGCATCTGATGTATGCTGACACTTGCATATTATTCACATGCGCACCATGATTCATCCAGGGCGGCCAGCCATACATGCATTCATACCTGACCGACATAGGGTTGCTCTCTGTTGTAGATGCATCAACTAATGGGTACGAACTTAGGGTGGCATTGAGTATGAATATGATCCATTTATCCAACTTGGTGTATGTCCATACACGTATCCTGCATGCGTCCATGATTTCGCAGCCACGCGCTACAACTCTGCCTTGTGTGGCGCGCTGATTGAGAACTACAACGTCGTGCCCGGGTTGTCGTTGGGCGCTCTGGCGCCCTTTACGGAGCTTCAAAACGTCTATGCGGACTTCGACTGCAACACCCGTGTTTGCACGTTCTTCCGTGACAAGTACGGCGCCACGGGCGGCGGTAACTACGGCACCCTGGCCGATGGCTGGCGGTACAGCTGGGACGTCTTCGGCTGCGAGGCCATGGCCGCCAGTGAGTTATTGTGAACGCGGAAGCACGTGCGTATGTACACGCACGCAGTCGAGCGTCGATACATAACAAGCTGTTACCCGTGCATGTTCGTTAGTACATACGGCGTACATAACTCCAATGTTGATGCCTTGATTAAGGCCGCCCGCTTGGAACTCGCACACACATAACTTACACACAGCATGGGCAATCGAACGAACAACCCTGCCTGTTCAAGCAAGGCCCTTCCACATATCGGCAAGCCGCCCTTGCCATGTTATTATTTTCACCAAAGCCCAACGATTTATCCGTTTTGTTGATGCCGCGATTCCTTTCACCCGTGGAGAAATTGCGCACGCGCCGCACTGTACATGTATCCCGCATTTATTACACATTCCGCCACCACTGCACACACCCACTCACGCACGTACGTGTTTGGTTACATGCTGATGCGTACACGCAGGCTGCCCAAAGCTCGAGGGCTACTACGCGACCCCCAACGCCGATACCTCGGCGGGAGTGTCCCTCGGGTCGACGCAGACTCTCCAGGCGGCCGCCGCTGATTGCTCGGCGCGAGCGGCGTGTCAGACAATTACCACGAGTGGCGGGGTATATGGGTTGAGGACAGGGGCGTTCCCCATTGTCGCCTCCCAAGGCTCGTGCGTGTATTCCAAGATGCCGAGTGAGCCGTATATGCATGCCGTTTTGCCGTATATGTACCTCGAATTGTACAATTTTTTGATCTGTATGTACCGCACTAAGATGCGCCAGAAATGAAGTGCCCACGCGCTGCTGCTAGCTGATGTGCATTCCCTGTCTGCTGTCAACTAACTGGACATGCCATCAAGTTGTGTCTAGCTAGATAGATTCTGCCAGGATTCCGCCGCTGTATTGGGTTGGATTCAGCCGCTAGCTGTCGTTCGTGGATGCAGCCCCCTATCCGCGCTGCTGCCAGGTGGCGCTGGCTCGCCCGAGCGATACGCTCCTCTCAACATACAGCATTCCTTTTAGCACCAGATAAACCTTGTACGTACCCGCAGTGAAATAAATTAGGGGATAATAACTCACGTCTATCGCCCGTGCGCTCCTCGTAGCGTACCTAGCGCCTCCTTCATCCTCGCCAGAAGTACCGCCGCCGCCGCCGCCAGTCCCCGCCCCAGCAGGTACGTAGGCAAGTGCGTGCCCTCGCACCGGATAGCATCCAGCAGTACGTCACGCACAGGAATGGAGTTACCATCCATGCGTATCGAATGAACCATTTTATTTGAGCCGTGCCACATATACTGCATACTGCCCTCACTACCTTTGCTGCTGAGCCAAATCCCTTTCCTCCGCGCGCAATCGGGATAGATGGCGCTAGAACACACCTTCCTACGTAGCTAGATAGTGTCCGTTCCAGCAGCATGATTTATGCTTTATTATTACTTCGTAAGAAGCAGGCCACAACACGTATTCGTCGCTCGTTTTTGCTTTGCAGTACGTGGTGCCGTAGTTGTATTCCACTTTATTAGCAAGACGTACTATTGCTGTCGGCCCGCCGCAAATGCACGCAGCCTGCCCTACCCTTGACGGATACCTGGGGCCCTTCCTGGACGTCGATCACTCGGGCAACGACATCAACGCTGTCGCAAGCATAAGCCCTGCCACCGGATGCGTCGACCGATGGGACTGCCTGGGAATGAATTTGGCGGGCTGGCTCAAGACGACCCCGGCGCCTTTCACGGCGGTGCCAGGGTCGTGCATGTACTTCCGGGCTGGTGCGTATGAAGCTAGCTAGATAGCTATGTGATATGCGTGTGTGCCTGCTGCCCTGCGCTACTGCTAAGATGTGTGTGTGTATTGCTATGTGTGTATTGTGATGGGATGTTGCATTGATGGACATACAGCCAATGCATCTGGTGTATGCTGACACTACTTGACTATTATTCACATGCGCACCATGATTCATCCAGGGCGGCCAGACATACATGCATTCATACCTGACATAGGGTTGCTCTCTGTTGTAGATGCATCAACTAATGGGTACGAACGGATCGAACTGACCCACCATTGAGTGGGTCAGTTCGGTCCGTATATGATCCAGCCATTATCCAACTTGTTGTATGTCCATACACGTATCCTGCATGCGTCCATGATTTTGCAGCCACGCGCTACAACTCTGCCTTGTGTGGCGCGCTGATTGAGAACTACAACGTCGTGCCCGGGTTGTCGTTGGGCGCTCTGGCGCCCTTTACGGAGCTTCAAAACGTCTATGCGGACTTCGACTGCAACACCCGTGTTTGCACGTTCTTCCGTGACAAGTACGGCGCCACGGGCGGCGGTAACTACGGCACCCTGGCCGATGGCTGGCGGTACAGCTGGGACGTCTTCGGCTGCGAGGCCATAGCCGCCAGTGAGTTACCGGTATTATGAACGCGTAAGCACGTGCGTATGTACACGCACGTAGTCGAGCGTCGATACACACCTGGCTGTTGCCCCTGCATGCACGTAATAAGTACGGCGTACATACGTAACACCAATATTGATGCCTTGATTAAGGCCGCCCGCTTGGATCTCGCACACACAAACCTTACACACAGGAGCGAGGCAATGGGAACACCCTGCCTGTGCAAGCAAGATTATTCCGCACATCGGCAAGCCTCGCGTGCATGCCATGCTAGTTCCACCTAAACCCGACGATAAATCTGTTTTGCTGATGATGCCGCGATTCCATGCGCCAACACGCCCCGCTGCTCCACCAGTGGAGGAATTGCGCTTGCGCACGCGCCGCGCTCTATCCCCCATCCATGTGACTTATTTATCCAGAAAGCGCTAGTTATTACACAATCCGCCACCACTGCACACACCGCACGCACGCACGGACGTGTATGTTTGATTTCATGCTGATGCGTACACGCACGCAGGCTGCCCAAAGCTCGAGGGCTACTACGCGACCCCCAACGCCGATACCTCGGCGGGAGTGTCCCTCGGGTCGGCGCAGACTCTCCAGGCGGCCGCCGCTGATTGCTCGGCGCGAGCGGCGTGTCAGACAATTACCACGAGTGGCGGGGTATATGGGTTGAGGACAGGGGCGTTCCCCATTGTCGCCTCCCAAGGCTCGTGCGTGTATTCCAAGATGCCGAGTGAGCCGTATATGCATACCGTTTTGCCGTATATGTACGTCGCTATGTACCTGTTTTTATGTAATGATGAACATGCCGTAATGTTTTGTTTAAGTAAGAAATGAATCGCGCGCTCACGCGCTGCTAGCTAGCTGATGTGCATTTATTCCCTGCTGTCACCAGGACATGCCATCAGGTTGTGTCTTGATAGATTCTGCCAGGATTCAGACGCTTTATTGGTTTGGATTCAACCGCGCTACCACGCTGCTGCCAAGTGGCGCTGGGTCTGCCAAGTGGCGCTGGGTCGCCCAAGCGGTACGCTCCTTCCAACATACAGCATTAGCGCCAGATAAACCTTATACATACCAGCAGTGAAATGAATTAGGGGATGACTCACATCTCCCGTGCGTTCCCCGCAGCGTACCTAGCTCCTCCCTCATCCTCGCCAGAAGTACCGCCACCGGTAAGGAGCCCCCTGCCGCCGCTGCCGCCCGGCATCGCGCTTGTCAAGACAAATTATTTGGCCGGATTCAAAGGCTTAACGTTGTCTACCAACGGCGCCGTCGATTGGGTAAGTGGGGATGCGTTGTGTCCAAAGGTGTGCGTCAGATTGGTGTATATGGATGGTTGCCAGGCTAGGTGGGGTAACCTCCAAAAACAAATGTGTCGTGGCCGCCGTATGCGATGACAACATTATTCAACGGTGTAGTTAATATTGGGTTTCTCGCAAAAAATGTTTCCTTGACGAGCACCGACGTTTACTTCCGCGAAGCGAGCATCGAGATCCCTAGCGCCGTACCTGCATGCCGTACCACGACAACCGCGGCGGCGTCCTTCCGATGTGCACACACCTGCGCGATAAAACGTGCCTGCGGATCAGCGGATAGCTTTGTCCGCTCCCAACAGGCTGCTGTCCTTCACGTTTTGATACACGCCTGCAGCATCTGCTACTCTCTCTCTCTCTGGGACGGCGCCACCCATTGCATCGCTGTCTCGCTATGTACGCGTGCTTACGTCACTCTCTCAACTAATTTCACGTCGCCGCACGTCGGTCTTCATGCTCAACTGCGTGCAGACCGCCATTTTCGCCTTCCTGCATACCTTCAAACAGCAAATCCACGACTCATGGGGCGTACCGCTTGACCAGATTGATGTGTCCTCCGTGATTATCAACGGCAAGCCGTACATGATCCTCCGCCGCCGCCGTGCCGCACTCGAGACATCTTCCACTACTGATTCCACCATTGTCTGTCGGGCGCTGAGTGTGGAGGGTCCGGAGATGGCGGGCCTTCGCGCCCTGGGCCTTGTGTCGCTGGTGGAGCTCCTGCCAGTGGGGGAAGGAGGCGAGCAGCGCCAGGCAGTGGTAGAGATTGAGCATCATACACGCCATCTGCTGACCACTCCAACGGGTAATGACTCCGCCACGGTCGACTTCAGCGTCACCAAACAGATTGATGCGCCGCTTCCGCCGTCACCGCCCCCGCGGCCACCCAATCCGCCGGGAGTGGTGGAGTCGCCCAGCCCGCCTCCGCCTCCGCCTCGCCCTCCGGCCCCTCCGCCGGGCCCGCCGATGGACTTGGGCAATTTGGCTGCCGCCACGGGCGCTACAGTCACACAAATGCCGAATGCGCCACCTTCTCCTCCGCTTCCACCCCTGCTTCCGCCATCGCCACAACCACCGCACCCGCCGCCGCCGCCTTCACCGCCCACTCCATCCCCTCCATCTCCTCCGTCTCCCTCTCCACTGCCACCCTCTCCCGCGCCCCCATCTCCGCTGCCACCATCGCCGCCTCCTCCCTCGCCCTTGCCGCCCTCGTCCCTCCCTCCCTCACCCCCAACCCCGTCGCCGCTCCCTCCCTCGCCCCTACCTCCTTCGCTACCTCCCTCACCTCTGCCGCCATCTCCAGCGCCCCCCTCACCTCCACCCCCCTCACCCTCCCCGCCCTCTCCGTTCCCTCCCTCGCCTTCCCCGCCATCTCCGTTTCCCCCACCGCCGCCGCCTCCACCTCCCAAGAGAACTACTCCTACTCCACCTCCACCTCCCCCACCTCCACTTCCCTTCCCACAGCCGTCCTCACCAGCGGATTCCCCAAGCCCAACTTCCTCCCCACCGCCGCCCTCACTATCATCTCCCACGCCGCCGCTGCCATGACCCGTGCCCCCCTCCCCACAACCACAAAGGCCGCCCTCACCTCTTCCACCGTCCCCATCTCCCGTTCCTCCTCCACCTAATCCGATGCCACCCTCACCGCCCCCGCCGTCTCCACCTCCCAAGTCTTCCTCGCCCCCACTTTCACCACCGCCGTCACCTCCGCCTTCACCTCCGCCCTCGCCACCGCCGCCGAAGCCAAAACGTGCAAAGTCGCCGCCAACGACCAGCCCCCGCACCCCACCGCCGCCCAAGCCCTCGCCGCCGCGCCCCCTGCCTCCCTCGCCCCCGCCTCCCCCATCCCAGTTGTGGGCAACATCCGCCTCGAGTGATGTGAGTGCGGAAGACAATATCATACCGTATACGTGATCCATCCTTTTATAACTGGGATTGATTCATGCAACTGTATACGTAACTGTTACAACGCATTTATTTCTACACCCTTTGCCATCCATAAGCGCGACCTAGTGGAAAACCACGTTTTTCCTCCACATGTTTTTCGTTGCTGCTCGCCTCGGTGTAAATAATGAAGAGGGGCAGCAGAAGGGTACTTGATCTAATCTAACCAACCAGACACGTGCGATGAATGGGGCCATGCTCTTCCCCGATCACACCATCCCGGGTCCCCGGGCCCCGCCCCTACCTACGCCCTTGGATGCGTGCGGCCCCGCCCGCCCTCATCAGGTGCCTGCCCAGGCCTCCAAGGTCGTGGGTCCGCCCCGAGCGGCGGTCCTTCAGATCACCACCTGCGCCCGCCCCGCCGCCTCCCACGCCTGGGCGCCTGCAAACAAAAAGGTGCGCCGCGATCACTGTAGCTAGTCCTGCGTTTGAAGAACGGACCAATCCTTCTTGGCCGACTGGATGGATAGGCGCGCGCATGAACAGCCTCTTCACAGAAAGCTGTACTGCGGCGGGCCCGCCCCTTGCTCCATCCGCTTAGATACGTAGGGCTAGCTGCTGCGGCTGATGGATTTGCTCACATGCCGCGTCGTCCGGCTGCGGTCCGACCGGCCGCCGGCCCTGCTGCCTGTTGCCATGCTGCCATTCGATGCACCGCGCCTTTGAAGTCTTTTTTGTCCTTTGCAACATTACTTGATAAACGGGCCAACCGGTGTATGTACTCACATGTTTCTGCTTCATTGGTCGCCCTTACTTTGCATTTCACACAGGCCTCCCCGCGGGTTTTGGACGTGTCCTTCTTGCCCTCCAACGCCACCGCCCGCACGGCCCGCTCCGTGGGTGTCTACTTCCTCAACCTGGGGACCCTGCAGCCGCTGATGACTGCCGTACACCTGCTGGTCATCCCGCCGGCGGGCAGCGGCGGCAGCCCGGTGAGTCGATGGACTCGGCGACTGATATGTATTGCTTGGGTCTATTGTAATAGATACGTAGATATATCCGTATCTACGTACCCAATCGATTGGGTTGCATGCATGTGATCGTCTAACTAACGGTAAAATCCCCCGAACGAGCAACGTATGTTTTGTGTGCAGCAGTTACCAGGACACTGCATGTCTACATGTTTACTGTGCATGTGAATGGTACTACTATTTAATAAGTACGAACATAACCTCGCGCTGCTGCAGGCGGCGGGCTCTCAGCTGCTTGTCCCGGTCTTCGACGCCTCTCGCGATGCCTCCCCCACCTACATCTGCCCCGGCCTCACGCATTTCCCGGTGTCGGCGGCCGCCGTGGTGCGATCCGGGATGATGACCGCCGCGGAGTTTGCCGGCAGCACAGTGGTGGGCGCCCGCCTGGTTTTCAACGACAATCCCGTACTGGCGGTTGCAAACCTGCCCTTCGTGGCCGCTGTTGGCCTTTTCACGATCTAGGTTGTGGCGCGGCGAACGAAGGCCGGCCGGAAAGCTCGTTTGCGCGTTCCCCACATCCGGGTCTTACAAACACATGTGGTCGGCGCCAGGGGCAATATGATGAAGTAAGCCACCAAAAACCTTTATATGAACTCATCATAGGTACGCGCTGGTGATGATTGAACCAACGGGCCCCATGCGGCCCTCCGCATCCCACGCCGTTATCCGCATCATTCCAATCTTTTGGTAGGCTCTGATGATATATTGGATGTAGGATAACTCGGTCGTTCGTCCACGCCTCAGTCTTCCTGGCCACATGGGCGGGCTCTCAACCGCAGCCGCGCGAACCGAGCCACCTTGACCGACGCTGAAATGAAATCGAAGCAAGCTGAAGTAGTCATACTACCTATGTCTTCGACGTGAAACCCCGGCTTACTTGATAGTTCACTGACGGGTTGGGAGCTTGTAGTGTGAGTATGTGTGTATATGCGCCGCTACACAAGCAGAGCAGGATGGATGGCAATCAGCAGTTGTGCCCTGCCTGCTGCTGTGTATCTACCGCCGCTGCTGGCTGTTGCGGGTGCGTGTGCTTGGTAACTCTGGGCTGCTGCTGGACGTACGCATGCGTATTGGCAACTGGCTTCTTGCGTGCTTTTGTCCGAGATTGACATCGTATCTAGCTAGGTACGGAGGGAGCGGTTCGCAGCAGTCCGTTGGTACGTACATACATGATTTTTATTGCGGTCGTGCAGGTCGTGCTTTTGTCCTGTCATGCCTGTCGCACTTCACCATGGGAAAGCCAACCCTTCGTTACTCGTGCGTGACGAATGCAGTAGGACGTATGATGAAGCTGTTTTGCGTTCGTTCCGCCCGCTGGCGACTATGTAAATCGAACTTCGACACGCCAGCCAGACGAAAAACGTCTTACAGAATATTGCACATCTATCACATGTAAGTTATCAAATGTTATGTAACCCGAAGTGAGCGGCCCCCGAAGTGAGCGCCCCCGCAGTGGCAGGTCGTAGCGGTCCGGGCGGGTGCAGTGGTAGACTGGGCACTCTCATGTGGCGTTCTTACCGGCAACGCAGTATACTGGTCTTTATGAGTGCAGTTTTTAGCATCCAAGGGAACGGTGCAAGCGCGCACTTCGCAGCCTTACTTTAACGCCATCAATATCGTGCATGATTTGCTGGGTTTCGCTTTGCGACGGGGATAATGTTTGGTTGGTGGCCTTTCGAAAGGGGTGGGCACGGCTGCAGGTTTCGCTTGCCGCCCCGTCATCGCTGGTGTTGGCGTCTAGTGCGTCTGATGCCTGGCACCTGTATGAGCGGCGGCTCCCCTCCAGTCGGATCTGTTCCTGGCGCTTTTATTTGTTTGTCGTCCTCGATTTCTGTCTCTTTTTGCGCCCCGATTCGTTGTCGGTGATCTGGGCGCGTGTCACCCTGCTGGATGGGGAGCCCGTTTTTCAGTACAAGCCCCTCAACTGGAAGGCAGGGGCGCATTGTGTCTGCCGTCTTGCAGTTTCCCTTGTGTGGCCTCCCGTTGTTGCGGGCAGCGTTGGAGCGGCAGCTGGCTCGTTCCCCGGCCGGTCTGTGGCCGGCGCGGCGGTCCATGCACGGCCGCGGCGGAGCGTTGGTTTGCTACGGTCCTGGTGCAGTGTGGCGCACTTACGGGGCGTCCACACGCACATTGTACAGCGAGCCTCCGGCGCGGTGGCGCCTCGGCTGCGCGGGCTACGGGGGTTCCGTTGGATGTCGTGGAATCGTTTGGGGGTTGGGCGGCCAACTCGGCCGCCATGCGGGAGCACTGCCTCGACATGGTTGTGCGCTCCTGCCCGAAGGCCGTCGCCTTCTTTGGCCCTCTCGCGGTCCGGCGCGTGGCGCCGTTTGGTGTTCGATACTTCAACCGCTAGAGGGCATATCGTTTCTTTTGGCAATGATCCAGAGTAAGAACTCATGCGGGCTTACGTTGAAGTAAGCCGGGTTAGTTAGGTGTAGGGCCTACGGAGCCGACAGTGGTACGTGTTCTCAGGACCGCATAAAGTTGCGCGTTGATAGCTGACATCTTATCATGTTTTTGTTGTTCAGCGCCCCACCCGCCCTCCCTGGGTAGGTGTCGCCCGCTTCGTTCGTTTGCTCGTGCGTGATTTCTCTTCTTTGGTTCATGAGACCTGCTCCTTTAAAGCAACGTCTCTTCTAGCATAGCAATTCTGTAATAGAAATGGCAAGGGCAATGATCCAGAGCAAGAACTAACTGGAGTTTACGGGAAAAGTGTACATGGAAAGTGACGAGCTGTGTCTGCGCTATGTATCCTTTATACGTACGTACTTCTGAGTATTTATTAAAACGCCCTATATGAATACTTGCACAAAAATGGTATGTGCATTGAATGGCTCCGTAAACTCCAAAAAAAGTTTACGACGTCAAAACTGCATTTTACGGAGTTCCGAACTTTTACGGAGGAAAGTCTTTCCCGGAGTTACCATCAACGCCAGGCATGCCCCTATTATGAGGCCTTTTCGTCACTCTTCACTTATGTATACATAAGTACTTTAACATCTATTTTGACATCGCAACTAATAAGCTGAGTTCAGCGCTCGGCAGCCGGCCCGAACGATGGGCCTGCAGCAGAATAACAGACAAAAGGGCGTCCGAAGCCCTGGAGACTACGGTTGCAGCGTTGTTGGGGCAGGCGTTGTACTTGTCCTCCTGCTGCGGTTCGGATCAGCAGCGGCCCAAGTGGCAGGTGTGCTCCAAAGTTCGCATGCTTACGGCCGGCGACATCAGTTACGACAGGCAGGAAGCGTCATTTGATCCACCTGCTGCTGCCGCCTCGGTGCGCCCCATCCTGCAGTTTGCTCTGTGTTGGCCGGTTTTAAGGGCCCCTACACGGGCGTGGATCATCCCGGGGATAATATCTATGTCACACCGAGCCGAGACGCAGTTTCCGGCTGTATCACGCGCCCGGACTGCCTGGGAATGGACAACACCGGCTGGCTCAAGACGAGGCCTGGGGGCTTCCAACCGGCGCCCGAGAAGTGCATGTACCTGAGGGACGGTGAGCTGCTGGCCGCGTCTTGCTTGCTCGCTCGCTTGCGTGTCTATCTGCCAGCGGGTAGAAGGCGGGGTTGACGCACACCCTGCCTTGCTTCGTTAGGCTTCGATGCTTGCCCGGAAGTGCGCGTTACGGTAGTGGCAACCAGGACAATACAACCCTGCGCGCCTGCCGTCAAGACGAAAGAGCATGATCTTGCACCGACCGCAGTCCACGCATACACAACAGCAGTGGGTCGTCTATCTGGGGACACTACTGGTGCGGAGGGTCCGGTCCGGTCGCCCTGCTTTGAACTTGGGACGCTGCTGACGGACAGTCGCGCGGTGCAGCCGTTGTGCCCGGGGCGCGTATGTATGTGGGGACGCGAAGGGCCGCCGTCATAGCAAGCGCACGGCGGATGCTGGTACCCCACCCTCTCTTGGATACCCCCCCAATGGGCACGCAAGCGGATGCGCAGTATGACCGAGCGAGAAGCCACCCGCCGCGGCGGTTCCCTCCCGTACGTGCGACAACATCCCCACGGAAGAGGGAAGAGCCACGTTCCTGGCATTTTCTGCCAAATATGCGCTGCGATACAACGCCCAAGACGCCATATACACAGACGGGTCAGTGCAAAAGATTAAAGATGGCGAAGAGGAAAGACATCTCCTGGGAGCCGCGGCGGCCAACGCACTTACCAACACAACGCTCCACATAGATGTGAATGCATGCCACCAGGGCTGCCAAACTATCACACGGTGCGAACTGAGTGCCATCCATCAGGGACTCCAGATGCGCAGAGCCACGCTGCTGCACGACGAAGCTCACCTAACTATCTGGACGGACTCTGCCGCGTCGGTATATCTTATTAACAAGGGGTTGGTGTCGGCTTCCTTGAAGCCGGAAAAGGGCGGGGCCCCGTTCAATCCGTACGGGTTAAGTTAAGTGCTAGGGCGGCGAGGGCGTCATATGTGAGAGTGTCGACATTCGTGCTGATAGATAGACAGCCAGTGCCCGAAATGCCTGCGGCTTTAGCAATCCGCCCCATGGATTGCATCGCGTTCCATCTCGGCACTGTGTAACTCTACTTCCGGCAAGCGCATTGGCTGAAGTTACTTGACAGTAGACATGGAGCGTATCATTCACATATTACGCAGGCTGACTTGCAAATAGAAGGACAGCGGAACTGTTTGCGAGGGTCGCGATGACGTGCACTTGCCGACGAGGGTGCACAGGCTTCGCTACCGAGGTAATCGCCGTAGAGGAGGCTTGACAACTTTAACATTAGGACAGGGAATGTAACAGTCCCCTAGGTTGCCGACTGGACTTGTCGGGCGGCCCGCAGAAGACCGCCGCATCGTGCGTGCATTTGCGGCTTGGCGTCCAACAACCAGTTTGCCCCTCATGGTTTGTCCCTTGCAACCTTCATATTGGTAATATGCGTCAAGTCGACGGACATGGGCGATCCTACAGGGCGGGGCCCCCCTGGGCGCTTCGCGCTGGGGCCCCGCCCAAAAAGATGATAAACAATCCACATGAGCTTCAGCTTAGTAAGCACAAGGCGCTGCTTGAGAAAAGCGTAATAATTATTAAACGGCGAGCGGCTTGTAACCTGAAGACGTCTTTGCTTAAAGTGAAAGCCCACACTGGGGTAACGTACAACGAGAAAGCGGACAAAGCAGCTGAACGATCGAGCCGCGCGAAGACTCTCCAAGCACTGGAACCTTTAAGTGTGACATTAGGATATACGTTTCCATGCTTTTGGCGGGTCATCGGATGCAGTTAAGGGTTTGAGCACGGCTGCAATACTCTGAGCACGGTGGTGACCGGACCGTGATTACGGCATGGACCGTGCTCAGGCGGCACAGGCGAGCGCACATACACTTTGACAACGTGCTCTGCATTGCTATACACCGACAACCGCCATGCTCGCGCGGTCTATGCCTTGCACATGACCTTTAAATGCAGGATTGCCGGCCTACAGGCCTAGCTAGGGCGGCCATCACACAGAGCATGTCTGGGATGGAGTGCACGTGAGCAAAACAACACCAGCAAGGGATGGCCAAATCTCCATGTTTGTCGGAATACATGGTTGCACTAGCTTCAGGCACTTTATCACTGTATTTTGGCAAGCTAAATCTGCACTGGCGTGGCTGAGCACGGTCGAGCATGATGAGCACGGTCTTGACCGCAGTTGCGGTATTTATTGGGGATCGTGCGTGCTCGAGCACGGTCATGACCGTGGTTAGTTACGGTGCATGCCATAGCTCCCTCCCCGACGAGTTAATTGATTACAGAGGAGCTGGATAACAGTTACATAATGCGATCGCACGACTCTGTGGGTCTGATGTTCAATAGAACATCTAGACCAGGCCACTAACGGACGAGGAGACCCCGACGCCCTGTCTAGCGGCGTTCTTGCTGCTTGTGGATGCTATTATTATTATTATTATTATTATTATTATTATTATTATTATTATTATTATTATTATTATTATTATTATTATTATTATTATTATTATTATTATTATTATTATTATTATTATTATTATTATTATTATTATTATTATTATTATTATTATTATTATTATTATTATTATTATTATTATTATTATTATTATTATTATTATTATTATTATTATTATTATTATTATTATTATTATTATTATTATTATTATTATTATTATTATTATTGTTATTGTTATTGTTGTTGTTGTTGTTGTTATTGTTAACGGGTGTTACACTGTGGGCGACTCGCCCTGAGGCAGGACGAACACCGGGGGCCGTGACCGGTCCGAGACACAGCGCAGGGGCGGGCGCGCGGCTACGTCCGTCTGTTCCGCCGCGCGGACTTCGCTCCCTCACTCGCGTCAGCCAGGGGCACCCACCACGGCCCCTGGCCAACCAACTCAGCGGCGCAGACGACTGCGGGCCGCGCTTAGCGAGAGCCACGCGAGAGGCGTCACACACCTCAACAAAAACGCCTACCAAGACTAGCTATCACCCCCCGCCTGGCCAGCCTCCTCGCGCGCTCACAGGGCTCTAGAGCTCTACGCAAAAGAGCGCCTCTGAACGCCCTATACCCCTGGGGCAGGGGCCCACGACAACGGGGCGGCACCACCGCAGCCCAAAACTACGAGGCAAGGGAATGCCCACCTATGCCCCCAGACAAGGTCCCTCACGAGAACGAGGGGCTGAGTCCCCTCACCTAGGGCTCCCACGAAAACCAGCACAGCAAGGAGCCCAATTGCCACAACGAACACGACAACCAAGGCGCTGCTGCAGGAACCGCTCGCTAAGGCACCCACCCGCACGCTGGCCCGCAAGGCGGTCTCCTCCTGGGGGCTACAGGTTCCCCGACACTGCCCAGCGCGGGGCAAAACAAACACCCACGGCCGCGGGGGGATGACAAGCCGACGCGGCGCCCCCCTGGAAAACCCACTACTGGGCACGGCTCACAGGCGCTGCCTGCCCTCGCCTACCACGCAGATAAAAACCTGCCCCTACGTCCCTGGCCGCCTGCGGAGCCCAGCACCATCTACCCTCCCTCTGCAACCCCTCCCTCTCCACCTCTCCCTCTCCCTAAAGCGCCAAAACTGCAGGGCTCCCTCGCCGCACCTCTCAGCCGCCAGACAGCACAAAACCGCCCCTCATCCCCCGACGGGACCCGTCTCCCGGGAAGAGGGTACACACACCCACTCACACCAGACAAAGCACACATGCCTGCTCCTTCCCCTCCCTGCTAGCCCACGAGACCCTCGGCCAGGAAACCCTTGCCCGCCCGCCCAGCCCTCCCCTTGCCCACCGCCCTCCCTGCTCTCCTCGCTCCACTCGCCCTCTCCAGGCCTCCCCCCCAGCCCTCCAACCCCCCACCCTCCTCCCCCCCACCTCCCGCTCCCTCCTCCCCTCCAACCAACGCCCCTGCCCCGTCACTAGCACAGCTGCTTAGGCCGTGATCTCCACCGGCGCTGCACATCGCACTCGCTCCTCAACGACCGCTAGGATGGGGTGCTGCGGCCCCACTCTTTCCCAGCCGTGCCGGGGGGTCTCCAGCGCCGCGAACGAACGCAGGCGCGCCCAGAAGTCCGTCACCGTGCGGGCGCGCGCCCGGTCCAGCGGCGAGGCTTCGGCTGCACCCCGCGCTGCTGCCGCTGCTGCCCCTACTGCTGCCGCCGCCGCTTCCCCCGCCACCACCTTTCCGGCCCCCGCTTCCTGCGTCGGTGATTCACCCGCGGGGGCGTTCAGCGCGGGTCCCTCCTGCTGAGTTGCCCCTCCCTCCCGGGCGAAGAAGTCAGTGATGGCCCGCTGGCGCGGTCCCTGTCGCTGGGGCTGCTCTGGCTGGGGCTGCGCCTGTTGCTGCTGCTGTTGCTGCTGCTGCCCCGTCGCTGCTGCGGCCCCATCCCGCCCCTGCCGTCGGGTTGCTGCTCGAAGGCAGCACCTTCCGATTTCCATGGCGGACAGCGCCGCTAGGGCGATCACGTCCCAGGGGGCCTGCTCGCACCCAGGTGGCGCTTGGGCGAGCCAGAGTTGCTGCCGGGTGGTGGTGGCCCCCGCTGCTGCTTGGGGGGTGGCAGGTGCCGGTCGATCTGCTCCCGAACGGCCCTCGCGACCGGGCATTCCCAGAAGTGGTGCAGTCGCGGGGAGCAGGGTCGGCCGGCATCGGCCTCCCCATAGGCCCCGCACCCGCACGCCTCAATGGGCACCCGGGCCAGGTGTGTGTTGCCAGGCAGGGGTACGCTGTCCACCGCTAGGCGCCACATGGTCTCCTTGTTGTCGTTCTCCCAGCGCACTTCGGACCACAGTCGTGTCTGGGTTGCCCGGAAACGGCTGAGCTCGGCGGCGAGGTGGGGAGGCGCCTGGTTCTCCGGCGTGCACAGGGCCTCCCGCACAAACTCGGTGACCAAAACCACTCGCCGCTCGCTGGCCGGCCCGTCCTGTAGTTGTGTCGCCTGGCTGACCGTCAGGCGGCGGAGCGTTCTCTAGCTGACCGTCAGGCGGCGGAGCGTTCTCTGCGGCGCCTGGCTGACCGTCAGGCGGCGGAGCGTTCTCTACCCCTGTTGTTGTTGTTGTTGTTGGGCAAGTGATCAGAGAAGATCTGCATCTGTTCAACCTGGTCTTCGTTCCGCAGCCATTTACATATCTAGCACTAACATGGTGATTTATGGATACAAGCAAATTTATTGATTCTCTGATTGATTCCTTTGCAGCCACTCGCTACACGTCTGCCGTGTGTGGAGCCATGTTGGAGGCGTACGGCGTCGTCCCGGGGGTTTCTTGGGGGTCGATGGACGGTATGACTGAGCTGCAGAGTGTCTTTGATGAATTCAACTGCAATACCCGGAGCTGCACGTACTTCCGTGACACGTACGGCGCCACGGGTGGCGGTAACTACGGCACCCTACCCGATCGCTGGCGGCACAGCTGGGACGTGTTCGGCTGCGAGGCCATAGCCGCCAGTGAGTTATGATGGACGCGGAAACACGTAGTCGATCGTTGACGCATAACTAGCTGTTACCCATGCATGTACATGATAAGTACGGCGTACATAACTCCAAGTATGAAACCTTGATTGAAACACCCTGCCTGTGCAAGCAAAGCTTTTCCACACATCGCATCGGCAAGCCTCCCGTGCATGCCATGCTAGTTCCACCTTAGCCCGACGATAAATCGGTTTTG
This sequence comes from Pleodorina starrii, assembly GCA_030267565.1. Classification (NCBI taxonomy): domain Eukaryota; kingdom Viridiplantae; phylum Chlorophyta; class Chlorophyceae; order Chlamydomonadales; family Volvocaceae; genus Pleodorina; species Pleodorina starrii. The sequence continues at coordinate 2,167,024 of BRXU01000007.1, read as the reverse complement.
TTGATGCCGCAATTCCATGCATGCGCCAACACGCCCTGCTGCTTCCGCCCGCCGTGGAGGAATTGCGCTTGCGCACGCGCCGCGCTATATCCCCCATCCATGAGACTTGTTTATCCACAAAGCGCCAGTTATTACACATTCCGCCACTACTTCACACACGCACGCACACACGCACGTACGTGTTTGATGTCATGCTGATGCGTACACGCACGCAGGCTGCCCAAAGCTCGAGGGCTACTACGCGACCCCCAAGGCCGATACCTCGGCGGGAGTGTCCCTCGGGTCGGCGCAGACCCTCCAGGCGGCCGCCGCTGATTGCTCGGCGCGAGCGGCCTGTCAGACAATTACCACGAGTGGCGGGGTCTATGGGTTGAGGACAGGGGCGTTCCCCATTGTCGCCTCCCAAGGCTCGTGCGTGTATTCCAAGATGACAGCAGGTGAGCCGTATATGAATGCCGTACATGTACGTCGCACTGCGTTTACCTGTTTTGATGTAAATGGTGTACAAGCCGTGCCAAATATACATCATACTGCCACATTTCGGGTACTAGTATACGGCACAGCCAACGAGCTGGGCCGCTGTTCGTTGCATCTTGCTCTTCAGCCCTTACTTCGCCTCTTATAATAATAATAATAATAATGTGTAATACTGCGTGTACGCACGCAGGCTGCCCAAAGCTCGAGGGCTACTACGCGACCCCCAAGGCCGATACCTCGGCGGGAGTGTCCCTCGGGTCGGCGCAGACCCTCCAGGCGGCCGCCGCTGATTGCTCGGCGCGAGCGGCCTGTCAGACAATTACCACGAGTGGCGGGGTCTATGGGTTGAGGACAGGGGCGTTCCCCATTGTCGCCTCCCAAGGCTCGTGCGTGTATTCCAAGATGACAGCAGGTGAGCCGTATATGAATGCCGTACATGTACGTCGCACTGCGTTTACCTGTTTTGATGTAAATGGTGTACAAGCCGTGCCAAATATACATCATACTGCCACATTTCGGGTACTAGTATACGGCACAGCCAACGAGCTGGGCCGCTGTTCGTTGCATCTTGCTCTTCAGCCCTTACTTCGCCTCTTATAATAATAATAATAATAATAATAATAATAATAATAATAATAATAATAATAATAATAATAATAATAATAATAATAATAATAATAATAATAATAATAATAATAATAATAATAATAATAATAATAATAATAATAATAATAATAATAATAATAATAATAATAATAATAATAATAATAATAATAATAATAATAATAATAATAATAATAATAATAATAATAATACGCCCGACGGCGCCGAGGCGTGGGTTATGGGAGCAGGAGGGGTGGGGTGTCGGGTTGCCCCGATCCCAGTCCTCTCCCGCTACCGTGGCCTCTTCTATATGTCTGTTCGCTGCGTAATGAAAGCGAAATGCATGAATGCTTGTGGCCCCATTGTGCCTTTCTGTCGGTCTATCTGCCTACCTATCGTTGTATCTGTGTGCACCTACTTCATTCTGCAGGTTGCCCTCCTTACCTGGACGGGTTCCTGGGGCCCTTCCTGGACGTCGACCACCCGGGTGGCGACATCAACGCTGTCGCTAGCTTCAACCCGCCCGTCGATTATTGCGCCGCCCGCTTCGAATGCCTGGGCCTGAACCCGACGGCCGGCTTGCTCAAGATACTCCCTCAGCCCTTCACGAAGGCGCCTGGGTCCTGCATGTACCTGCGCAATGGTGCGTGCTGCTGCGTGGGTGACTGGGTCGTCGACTGGCTTGCGACCTGTATGTGGATAGGGCCGATCAGGCGTTTCGATCGTCACCTTTCTGTCTTCAGTGCAATATTACGAACGCTCGCTAATAACGAGTAAATATAGATCGATGCACGCATGTCCGATGGTGCGATCGATCGATCTTGTGCGACGGACTAGTCCGCACCGTACTTGCGCGCCGTGTGCTACGCTCTCCAGACCAAAAACTGTCGCCAGCGTCCGTTATCATGCATGCATGATTGATGAATGCGTCGTGGATATTCCTCCAGCAATCTGCTGCTCGCGGGACTGTCCTTTGGATTGGCTATCTATACATACCGTAGATGCGCCTGATCGTCGTGAGGGCCTGAAAACTGTAATTATTAAGCAAAGTCGCGATGCTCTGGAAGGAATTAATTTTTTAAGTCGCGAACCCTGTCCCACGGGGTCTTTGGCATGGCGGAAACACACTGGACACGGTCAATGGAGGCAATCCTGTAACTGAAGCCATCGGAATTCCTCTGTCAGTGTTGAATTCCCTCCCGGAAGACGGTTTGAGGTGAGGTGAGGGCGTGTGGGTACGCTCGGCTGCTCCCCACATACCCCAGGAATTGATTTTCAAACTCACGACCCCCCTGACACAAATATTTAAATTTGCGCGACTTTGCAAGATTTTCCAAATAATTATCTAATATATCGCGACGATATCGTCGAGGCACGGTATTGCTACTTGGCAAGCACTTTATTGTCCTGGTAATATATAGTCCTGGTTCGATCATGAAGGTGCACTGATCTGGCATTTATCGCCGGCATGCAGCGAGTTCCTTTACAGACGCATATGATATACCGGTACGGCAAATTCGTGTACGGGCGGGCCTAGCTACACGCACACGCGGGGGAAGATCTGCAGCTGCGTTATCGTCCGTGCATGCCTGCGCTGTACGACATGTTCGCGGCATATAAGTGTGTACATATATCCGTCACAAACACCGCCTTCTTATGCTATCCTGCTACTGCCACACCCATGTAACATCCCTGCACGCATACATGCGAAAACGGACATTTTCGCCGTCGCAGTCACATTCTATAACTCTGCCTCGTGCGGCGCGCTGATTGAGAACTACAACGTCGTGCCGGGGTCGTCCTTCGGCGCTCTGGAGCCCTTTACGGAGCTCCAAAAGGTCTATGCGGCCTTCGACTGCAACACCCGAGTTTGCACGTACTTCCGTGACAAGTACGGCGCCACGGGCGGCGGTAACTACGGCACCCTGTCCGATGGCTGGCGGAACAGCTGGGACCTGTACGGCTGCGAGTCCATAGCCGCCAGTGAGTTCGTTGTTATTATGAACGCGGAAGATCGTACGTATGTACACGTAGAAAGTCGAGCGTCCATACATAACAAGCTGTTACCCCTGCATGCCATGCTAGTTCCACCTAAGCCCGACGATAAATCGGCGGCTTTGTTTATGCCGCGATTCCATGCACCGACACGCACGCCCTGATGCTTCCGCCCGTGGAGGAATTGCGTGCGCTTGTGCACGCTCCGCGCTCTATCTGCCATTGGACTAATCCTCACAGCGCCAGTTATTACACATTCCGCCACTACTTCACACACCCACGCACGCACGCACGTACGATTTCATGCTGCTGCGCACACGCACGCAGGCTGCCCAAAGCTGGAGGGCTACTACGCGACCCCCAAAGCCGACACCTCGGCGGGAGTGTCCCTCGGGTCGGCGCAGACCCTCCAGGCGGCCGCCGCTGATTGCTCGGCGCGAGCGGCCTGTCAGGCAATTACCACGAAAGGCGGGGTATATGGGAAGAGGACGGAGGCATTCCCCATTGTCGCCTCCCAAGGCTCGTGCGTGTATTCCAAGATGCCGGGTGAGCTGTATATGCATGCGCATGCATATTGCGACGTACGGCATGCCGTACGTCGCAATATCTTTTTTCACTCGGACATGATGTACATGCCATAATGTTCTACGGAAGTATGAAATTAAGCGTCCACGCGCTGCTAGCTGATCTATGTGCAATCCATGATGTCAACTTGACTTACTTTCAAGTTCATTAGGTCCAGCCAGGATTCAGCCGCTGTAAAGGGTTGGATTCAGCAGCTGACCACTATACTGCGTGGATGCAGCCCCTATCCGCGCTGCTGCCAAGTGACGCTGGGCCAAGCGATACAATCCATGCAAACAGCATTCCCTTGAGCGCCAGGTAAAACTTGTACCGGTGAAATTATTTATAAGGGGGTTGACTCACATCTTCCATGCGTTCCTCGCAGCGTACGTACCCCAGCTCGCTCCTCCCTCATCCTCGCCAGAAACATCGCCGCCGCCGCCAGTTAGTTCCCACCAGGATTGCTATCTTATTGTTTGGAGTATCTGCGACTGGAGATACGGCTGGCTAAGAAGTGCTGAAAGGACCTGTTTATGGGTAGATTTTCTCTTCGTGCAGCTGGGAATCTGTGAACGGAGATAAATGCGTGATGCCTTTCCAGACATCCAAACTTCTCATCGTTCCCCAATTGTGAAGGCAAACGTACCTTCAAATTCCCAAAATTTTCGAACTTGAATATATATCCGAATCTTATTGAAATAGCCATTCTGGTCCCTGCGCCAGCAGGTACGTAGGCCAGTGCGTGCCTTGGTACCTGATAGAGCTGATAGCATCCAGCAGTACGTCACGCACGAGAATACAGTTACCATCTTTGCGTGTTGATTGGGCGAGCCATTTTTTCGAGCCGTGCCATATGAACAAACTGCATACTGTCACACTATGACGGGTACTTGTATAAATGCGGCGCAGCCAGCGAGATTCTACACTTCGTTTCTTGCTGACCGAAATCCCTTTCATTCCTCCACAATCGGGATGGAGCTAGAACACACCGACCTACGTAGCTAGATAGTGTCCGTTCCAGCAGCATGGTTCATGCTTTATTGTTACTTCGTAAGAAGCAGGCCACAACTCGTATTCGTCGCTCGTTCTTGCTGTGCAGTACGTAATGCCATGGTTGTATTCCACTTTATTAGTAAAACGTACATGTGTGTTCGAACTATTGCTGTCGGCCCGCCGCAAACGGTACGCAGCCTGCCCTACCCTTGACGGATACCTGGGGCCCTTCCTGGACGTCGACCACCCGGGCAACAACATCAACGCTGTCGCAAGCATAAGCCCCGCCACCGGATGCGTCAACCGATGGGACTGCCTGGGAATGAATTCGGCGGGCTGGCTCAAGACGACCCCGGCGCCTTTCACGGCGTCGCAAGGGTCGTGCATGTACTTCAGGGCTGGTGCGTGAGAAGCTAGCCAGATACGTGATGAATGCCTGCTGCCCCGCGCTACTGCTAAGATGTGTGTTTTTGCTATGTGTGTGACTGGATTCCGCATTATTGGAAAAACAGCCAATGCATCTGATGCTGACACTTGCACATTCACATGCGCACCACGATTCATCCAGTGCGGCCAGCTATTCATACCTGACATGGAGTTGCTCTTTGTTGTGATGCATCAACAAATGGGTACGAACGTACGTACAAACCGAACGGACCCACCATTGAGTAGGAATATGATCAATCTATTCTAGCTGTATGTACATACACGTACCCTGCACGCGTCCATGATTTCGCAGCCACGTGCTACAACTCTGACTCGTGCGGCGCGCTGATTGAGAACTACAACGTCGTGCCGGGGTCGTCGTTCGGCGCTCTGGAGCCTTTTACGGAGCTCGAAAAGGTCTATGATGACTTCGACTGCAACACCCGAGTTTGCACGTACTTCCGTGACAAGTACGGCGCCGCGGGCGGCGGTAACTACGGCACCCTGCCAGGGTGGCTATCTTATTTTGCCGAGTATCTACGGCCAGAGATACTCCTGGTTCAGAAGCGCTGAAAGTATCTGTCAGAATGTGTCTAGGAGGGGATTTTCCCGACAAAACACGGCCCCTGGAGATATCATGCCCACCTGTGAGGCCGGGATTATCTAAACCTTCAGCTTTTTGCACGGCAAAAGTATCTTCAGATTTCCAAAATTTTCTCCCGAATATATATCCATATCTTAAGATAGCCACCCTGCACCCTGCCCGTTAGATGGCGGTCCAGCTGGGACGTATTCGGCTGCGAGCCCATAGCCGCCAGTGAGTTATTATGAACGCGGAAGCTCGCTCGTACGTATGTAGACGCACGCAGTCGAGCGTCGATACATGACAAGCTGTTACCCCTACATGCATGTTACACACAGGAGGCAATCGAAACACCCTGCATGTGCAAGCAAGGCCTTTCCACACATCGGCAAGCCGCCCGTGCCATACTAGTTGCACCAAAACCCGACGATAATTCGGTTTTGTTGATGCCGCGATTCTATGCACAAAATAAGCCCTGCTGCTTCCGCCCGTGGAGGTATTGCGCTTGCGCACCGCCGGCGCCCATCCATGAGACTTATTTATTTATCCACAACGAAAGCGCCAGTTATTGCACATTCCGCCACCACTGCACACACCCACGCACGCCAGTACGTGTTTAATATCGTGCTGGTGCGTACACGCAGGCTGCCCAAAGCTGGAGGGCTACTACGCGACCCCCAAAGCCGATATCTCGGCGGGAGTGTCCCTCGGGTCGGCGCTGACCCTCCAGGCGGCCGCCGTTAATTGCTCGGCGCGAGCAGCCTGTCAGACAATTACCACGAAAGGCGGGGTCTATGGGTTGAGGACAGGGGCGTTCCCCATTGTCGCCTCCCAAGGCTCCTGCGTGTATTCCAAGAAGTCGGGTGAGCTGTATATATATGCATGCCGTACATGTACTTCACAATGTACCTGTTTACTTATGTAAATAATGTACAAGCCGTGCCATATCTACTGCTGCCACACTTCAGGTACTCGTATGCGGCACAGCAGCCATCGAGCTGGGCCGCCGTTCTTTGCCTCTTGCTCTATAGCCCTAACATACTTCGCCTCTTATGTGTCTATTATACCCCTTTGTGGCGTACAGCCTGCCCACTATGGCGTACACCCCGCACGACATCGCCAGCCTCGACGCCCAAATCGCCGGCATAGCCAAACGCAGCTACGGACTAAAAATGGGCTTCCCAACCCGCGCCATCCTCGGTCCCATATCGCGACTAGGTCTGGGGGTGGGCACCCTACGTACCCTCTATGCGGTCAGAGCGGCGAAGACGCTCGTCCTGTCCCTCAACGACAAGGGACGCCTTGGGGCAGTAACCCGAGCCCTCCTGCACCTGCAGAGCCGATACATGGGCACAATACCAGTGCACACATTCAAACGCGAATGCCGGCACTACACCACACTCAAACAACTTGCTCTCGTGCATGAAGCCGGTATCGAACTCACGGACAAAGGCAGCACCTATGAGCCGGCAGCAGGCAGCCTCATTCACCTGATCGGGGCGCACAACCCGACGGCCGAGCCCAAGGATCTCGCGCTCCTCTTCCGATGCATACAGCCCCTGCTGGAACTTGGCCTGGATCTCAGGGCCCTGAAAGACAAAAACACGGGAGCGCACCTCATCACCACCGACCAGCTGCAACGCATCGGTGGCAGGAAGGTGGGCCCACGCCATCAGATAGCCCTAAACCAGCTCAGCCTCGCCTTGAATGCTGACCCCAGTGTTCGCGCCCGGGCGCCGCGCCACAGAGGTGTAGCACCCTTGCCCCCCGAACTACGACTCCTCCCGGACGGCCCACATCTAACCGATCTTGCGATGGAAGCGACAAGACCCACCCCAATCCCCCACGGAACCCTAAGGGAGTACGTACTGGCCAAACCCCGCGACCCGGCCGACACCGTTCCGGCCGCCCCAGCTGAAAACCCACCCCCTCGCCCAGGCCCAACAATCCCTCGTGTGGCGACGGCAACCCAAACCGCGGCAGCGTCGTCCGGCACCGCAACAACCCTCGAGGCACGACGCCCGGCCGCCCGGCCAGCCGCCAGGCGCCACCAGCCACAGCGAAAGACCGATAGTGAGCTGCTCAAAGCATACCTCCTCCGGCAGAACCTGAAACCAGTCGACGGTATCACAGATGCCGAGGCCATTGGGTGGGACCCCCGGCAAACCCCACTTACCCTTCAGCACTGCGAACGAATCCTGTGCCACCCGCTCCACCGGGGCCTCACGTCCCAAGTAGGCTCCGCCGAACGGCTACTCCACATGCTCCATGGGGAGACGGCGTGGCCTGCGGGGACACCAACCCAGCATGGCCTTAGCATCACACAGCTTCTCTTCGGGGACCAAGAGAGGGTAGCATGTATCAAGGCGGAAATCCGGAAACGGGTCGCCGTCAGCGCTCCGAACCCCAAGCGACAACGCACAACCGACTCGGCTACCCAACACACACACCGAACGTACTACCAGGTTGAATGGGAACGTACTGTCATCACTAAAGGGGCAATAGCACTGTACACCGAGAATGGCTACCACCCGAAGGCAGTGCACCGGTACGAAACCCCCACCGCCCCCACTCACCCCGAAATGATAGTCGAGGTAGAATGGGCCCCCACCGAAGATGAGGAGTCGCGACTGGCTTCGCAAGACAACTGGACAGAGCTGCTGAATGCATTCCGGCATCGGCGCGCCGTTGAGGCCGAACAGGACCCCGGTCGGATGGAAAATGCACGCGACCACCACCTGACAGAATGGCAACAGCAAGGTAGATGGGAGACTGAATGCCTCAACGTGACCCGAGGCCAGCGTCTCCTACGGCAGTTTGTCGAAATCAACGTACACCCGGGTAACCCGGACCGGGACATCCACCCGCCGGGGCGGTATACGGTCCAAATTGGCAATCGTAACGGCACACACAGGCATGTACCATGGGACGGCAGCGGGGACATACCCGATGGACTGCAAGCCATTGGGATGGCATTCGTGTACGATCCCCAAGGGCGCTGCTTCGGCCAGGTGTCGGCAAGCCGCCTCCGCAGCCTGTGGCTCCGGTACAGCGACGCCCAACAGAAACGCCCGGAAGATCACGCACAGATCGCGGCCGCGGGTGGCTTCGCGGAGGATGTCGCACGCCTCCTCCTGCGGTATCGGGACGGAGGGGGCACCAAAGCACACCCCATTCGAGAGGCCCATGAGCGGAGGATATCTGAACGGCTGATGAAACGCCTCATGACCGCGCTGGGCGCCGCAACAGAGCGCTTTGCATCCCCCCTCAACGTAGCAGACAGCACCGCCATCTACTACTCGCGGTACCCAGAAGATCAGCTCTTCGGAGCCAACCACGACGCGTATTCGCAACCGTGCACGGGCGTATCCGTCGCGCACCCTGAACCTAAGCCGGACGAGGGGCATCATGCACTGCGATGGGCGCTAGGCTGGGCCGACGCGACACGGAGCACAGATAACCCCACCGCTACCCTACTCCTGCTGCCCACGTCCCAAACGGCGCCCTACACCCGCTACCTCACCCACCCGCTGGTCACCATGATCGGTACAATAGACGCATTTTCAGGAACGGGGGACCTTTACAGCGAAGTGAGCGTAGACGCTCCAAAACCCTACCCAAACGGACTCAGGGTTTTACTCCTGGTTAGCAATGAATCCGGCCGCGCGTACGGTACCAGCCTCCGCAGAGCGCTTTCTATGACGGCAGCCCGCCACGTCGCCACTGGCCCCGCCCTCTCTTGGAAGCCACCCCAATGGGTGCGCAAGCGGCTGCGTAGTATGACCGAGAAGCCACCCGCCGCGGCAGCTCCCTCCCGCACGTGCGACAACCTCTCCACGGAAGAGGGAAGCGCCGCGTTCCTGGCATTTCCTGCCAAATATGCTCTGCGATACAACGCCCAAGACGCCATATACACAGACGGGTCAGTGCAAAAGATCAAAGATGGCGACGAGGAAAGACATCTCCTGGGGGCCGCGGCCGTCGACGCACTTACCAACACAACGCTCCAAATCAATGTGAACGCAGGCCACCAGGGCTGCCAAACTATTACACGGTGCGAACTGAGTGCCATCCATCAAGGACTCCAGATGCGCAGAGGCACGCTGCACGACGAAGCTCACCTAACTATATGGACGGACTCTGCCGCGTCGCTACATCTTATTAAAAAGATGATAAACAACCCACATAAGCTTCAGCTTAGTAAGCACAAGGCGCTGCTTGAGGAAATCGTATTAATCCTTAAACGACGAGCGGCTTGTAACCTGAAGACATCTTTGCTTAAAGTGAAAGCCCATACTGGGGTAACTTACAACGAGAAAGCGGACAAAGCAGCCGTACGAGCCGCGCGAGGACTCTCCAAGCTAGACCCCGACGCGCTGAGCGCAACCGAGACCTCAGACAATAATCCACGAAGTCAACACTGGTGGCTGCGGAAAATGGCTGGGCCTGAGAAGAACGCTGGGCACTATGCAAACGACCTTAACCGCGGTATCGAGTCCTTGGTCAGCCCGGAAACGCACTCGGGATACACGAACGAAACAGATTACATGAAATACGTCGCCAACACTCTGCCCGACCTCGACATATGCACCAGCACTCGGACTCTACAGCGCAAGGCGGGCCGACACAAGCACGTTAAACGGTGCTTCGACTACCTATACGGCCAGCTATGGAGCGCCAAGCTTGCGAGGCGATTTAAAAAACCAGTGGCACCTGGCCGCCCTGCGTCGTCGGGACATTGCCCCCTATGCAACCAACTCGACTCAGGGGCGCACATCCTCGGAGGCTGCCTTCACCCCCGCATGCGAGCCCTATACATACAGCGGCACAACAAGGCGGTCCAAAACATTACCAGTACGCTAGCCCGTGGGTCCAATGGAGGCTGTTACATTGTAATGGACGCCGGCCCCGCGGACACCCGACCAGACTACGTGGCCGGCACACGCCTGCCCAAATGGCTGCTCCCGAGTATTGAGGATGAGAAACGCCTCAAACTCAGGCCCGATATATATACTCCTTATACCCGACATCCCCCTCCATGAAACGCAAGCGCAAGGGTACAAGGGACCACAGGACCCTAGCCAGCACACCGTACACATTGTTGAGGTCGGCTACACCGCCGACACCAACCACACACAGAAACAGCACGACAAGGCCGTACAACACGCAGAACTGGCCAAACTCCTCACGGAAGCCGGATGGAAGGTCCGCTACACAACACAGGAAGCCATCAGCCTCGGCTTTGCGGGTACTATCAGGAAGGACCTACGCCCTCTACTCCACACCCTAGGCACGGGCAGCAAGGAAGCCCGAGCATGCTGCAACGACCTCCACGACCATGCAGTTAGGACACTCAACACTATCGTTATAACCCGCAGACAAATGGAACGCAACTCCCATGCGGAACCGACACCAGCCGGCACGTAACCAACGTGGGACAAGTCTTAAGTTCCTTGCGGTGGTGGGGGGGGGGCTGGGACCGGGGAAACCCGTCACCCCACCCCCTCTGCTCCCATAACCCACGCCTCGGCTACCGGCCGGGCGTATCATTATTATTATTCTATTATATCGTATATATCTCTTTCGGTGCGTGATGAAAGCGAAATGCATGAATGCTTGTGGCCCCATTGTTCCTTTCTGTCTGTCTGCCTAGTGCCTACCCATCGTTGTGCGTGTCTGTGTGCACCTACTTCATCCTGCAGCTTGCCCTCCTTCCCTGGACGGGTTCCTGGGGCCCTTCCTGGACGTCGACCACCCGGGTGACGACATCAACACGGTCGCCAGCTCCAACCCGGCCGACGATTGCGCCGCCCGCTTCGAATGTCTGGGCCTAAACCCGACGGCCGGCTTGCTCAAGAAACGCCCTCAGCCCTTCACGAAGGCGCCTGGGTCCTGCATGTACCTGCGCACTGGTGCGTGCTGCTGCGTGGATAACTGGGTCGTCGACTGGCTTGCGACCTGTATGTGGATGGCGCCGATCAGCCGTTTCGTCACCCTACTGGCTTCAGAGCAGTATTATGCACGTTCGCCATGCCCGGTGGTTCGATCGATCGATCTTGTGTGACGGACCAGTCCGCGCCGTACTTGCATGACTGAATGCGTCGTGGATGAACCTCCAGCAATAATCTGCTGCTCGCGGGAAATTCTCCTTGCTTTTGATTGGCTAAGCGTACATATTATATTGCTACGTAGTTAGTTGGCATGCAATGATCCTGCTGGTACGTAATATATAGTCATGGTTCGACCATGAAGATGCATGACACTGATGGTCTGGAATTTATGCAGCGAGGCCCTTTTCAGACGGCATATGATATATCAGTACGGCAAGTGCGTGTACTGGCGGGCCTAGCTACACGCACACGCACGCGGGGAAGATCTGCAGCTGCGTCGTCCGTACGTGCATGCCTGCGCTTTATGACATATACATATATACGCGGCATACACGTGTGTACAAACGTCACAAACGCCGCCTTACGTACTGCGGCTATCCTGCTATGCTACTGCCGCACCAACGTAACATCCCTGTACGCATACACTCGAAAACGGACCTTTCCGCTGCAGCCACACTCTACAACTCTGCCTCGTGCGGCGCGCTGATTGAGAACTACAACGTCGTGCCGGGATCGTCGTTCGGCGCTCTGGAGCCCTTTACGGAGCTCAAAAAGGTCTATGCGGCCTTCGACTGCAACACCCGAGTTTGCACGTACTTCCGTGACAAGTACGGCGCCACGGGCGGCGGTAACTACGGCACCCTGCCCGTTAGATGGCGGTACAGCTGGGACGTCTTCGGCTGCGAGCCCATAGCCGCCAGTGAGTTATTATGAACGCGGAAGCTCGCTCGTACGTATGTAGACGCACGCAGTCGAGGGTCAATACATAACAAGCTGTTACCCCTGCATGCACGTAAGAAGTACGACCGCCCGTGCCATACTAGTTCCATCTAAGCCCGACGATAATTCGGTTTTATTGATGCCGCCGATTCCATGCGCGCGCTAACATGCCCTTCTGCTTTTGCCCGTGGGGGAAATGCGCTTGCGCACGCGCCGAGCTATATCCCCCATCCATGAGACTTATATATCCTCACAGCGCCAGTTATTACACATTCCGCTACCACAACCCACGCACACACGCACGTACGCACGCACGTACGTGTTTGATGTCATGCTGATGCGTACACGCACGCAGGCTGCCCAAAGCTCGAGGGCTACTACGCGACCCCCAACGCCGACACCTCGGCGGGAGCGTCCCTCGGGTCGGCGCAGACCCTCCAGGCGGCCGCCGCTGATTGCTCGGCGCGAGCAGCCTGTCTGACAATTACCACGAAAGGCGGGATCTATGGGTTGAGGACAGGGGCGTTCCCCATTGTCACCTCCCAAGGCTCGTGCGTGTATTCCAAGATGACAGCAGGTGAGCCGTATATGCATGCCGTGTATTTACGTCACAATGTACCTATTTCTATGTAAATGATGTACAAGCCATATATAATGCCAATCTTCGGGTACTCGTATGCGGCGCAGCCGTCGAGCTGGGCCACTATTCTTTGTCTCTTGTTCTTCCGCCATACTTCGCCTCTATCTAAATTTCTCTTCTATCCTCGTATATGTCTCTTTCGCTGCGTAATGAAAGCGAAATGCATGAATGAATGCTTATGGCCCCATTGTTCCTTTCTGCATGCCTGCCTACCCATCGTTTTGTCTGTGTGCACTCACGTACTTCATTCGTTCTGCAGCTTGCCCTCCTTCCCTGGACGGGTTCCTGGGGCCCTTCCTGGGACCACCCGGGTGACGACATCAACACGGTCGCCAGCTCCTACCCGGCCGACGATTGCGCCACCCGCTTCGAATGTCTTGGCCTAAACCCGACGGCCGGCTTACTCAAGAAACTCCCTCAGCCCTTCACGAAGGCGCCTGGGTCCTGCATGTACCTGCGCTCTGGTGCGTGCTGCTGCGTGCGTGGGTGACTGGGTCGTCGACTGGCTTGCGAGTTGCGACCTGTATGTGGATTGCGCCAATCAGGCGTTTCGTCGCCTTTATGTCTTCAGAGCAATATTACGGACGCTCGCTAACGCGTAAATATAGATCGATGCATGCATGCCCGGTGGTGCGCCGTACTTGCATTATTGATTGCGTCGTGCGTGGATGAACCTGCCTCCAGCATTGCAATCTGCGGCTCGCGGGCATTGTCCTTTCAACTGGCTACATATACATATTGCTAGTTGGCAAGCTTTTTATAGTCCTGGTAATATATGTAGTCCTGGTTCGATCATGAAGGTGCACTGATCTGGCATTTATCGCCGGCATGCAGCGAGTTCCTTTTCAGACGGCATGTGATATACCAGGTCGGCAAGTGCGGGCGGGCCTAGCTACACGCACACGCGGGGGAAGATCTGCAGCTGCGTCGTCCGTACGTGCATGCCTGCGCTTTACGACATGTACGCGGCATACAAGTGTTTACAAACATCACAAACGCCGCCTTCGGCTATCCTGCTACTGCCGCACCTACCCACGTAACACCCCTGCACGCACACATGCGAAAATGGACCTTTCCGCTGCAGCCACACTCTACAACTCTGCCTCGTGCGGTGCGCTGATTGAGAACTACAACGTCGTGCCGGGATCGTCGTTCGGCGCTCTGGAGCCCTTTACGGAGCTCAAAAAGGTCTATGATGACTTCGACTGCAACACCCGAGTTTGCACGTACTTCCGTGACAAGTACGGCGCCACGGGCGGCGGTAACTACGGCACCCTGCCCGTTAGATGGCGGTACAGCTGGGACTTGTACGGCTGCGAGGCCATAGCAAAAGGTAAGCTGACAGCTGTTTGTGGTTCTACGTGCACACATATACCCGAAGCCTTAGATCTTTTGCGAACACCTGCTGTTCGTCCCACGACAGGGCCCACATCGGTCACCCAACACTTAACGACGGCCGGGATCGATGGGATCGACAAATTTTATGACCAACTTAGGGTTTTATCCGAACTCTCAGGGACATCCTAGGGGATGTGGTGCTCGCCTTATGTAGGTCACTCCGTCTGCCATGTATCGTATGGTCATTCCTATCTGCGTAAAGCACTGAGAACATATACATGTGTACATGTATGTGCGTGTGACTGGCCCACACTTCCCCGATCGGGCCAAGTATACACACTATTTATGCAGCACGAGGCGCCGCCGTACGCACGTCATATCTTAACATACAGCGTTCCGTCTGCCCAGCTAGGAGAATCCGCTTTTATTATCTTTAGGTATTCCGTTAGTTGGCGCCCCCTCCCAGCAAAACCAAACCGCTATGTATGTACACTCGTTTCTCACCCCCTCAACCTCCCCTCCCCTCCTCCGCAGGTTGCCCCAAGCTGGATGGCTTTTACGCGACTCCCAATGCCGCCGTCACCAGCGGCGGCGAACCGCTCGCTATTGCAAATGCCCAGTTAGACCTCGTGGCGGCGTGGTGTGTGGACAAAACATTTCCCGACTGTCGAACAATCACGCTGAATACCGAGACGGGCATGTCTGAAATTCGGAAGGCGGCTTTCCCACTGATATCCACCCCGGACTCGTGCGTCTACTCGCCGATTATCGGTGAGTATAATCAGCTGGCTGCGCCTGTACGCGCTGCCCCATATCCTCACTGCTGCGTGCCTGGTGGACGAATCGGTTTAGAGTAAGTAGTAAATGTTGATCGTTTGCTTATTGTCTACCCGAGCCCTTTTGCGTGTGGCAGCCTGCTGAGTACGTGCCAACTACAATGACCTGTGTTAATTGTGTGTATGTGTATGTGTTACTGCCACGCACGCGCGTTCGTTACCCCGCAATTCCACTTTCGGCTTTGCCACCGCCACCGCCCCTGTATATACATGCATGCCGTACGTCGCAATGTACCTGTTTTTAATGTAAATATTGAACATGCCGTAATGTTTTGCGCAAGTCTGAAATGAAGTGCCCACGCTTTGCTAGCTGATGTGCATTCCCTGAGTTTCCTGCTGTTAAAAAGACATGCCATCAAGTTGTGTCTAGAAGCATTCTGCTAGTATTCAGCCGCTTTATTGGGTTGGATTCAGCCGCTAGCTGTCGTTCGTGGATGCAGCCCCCTATCCGCGCTGCTGCCAAGTGGCGCTGGGTCGCCCAAGCGTTACGCTCCTTTCAACATACAGCATTCCCTTTAGCGCCAGATAAACCTTGTACCAGCAGTAAAATAAATTAGGGGATGACTCCCGGTCGTTCCGCAGCGTAACTAGCTCATCCCTCATCCTCGCCAGAAACATCGCCGCCGCCGCCATCACCGCCAGCGCCGCCACCGCGGCCACCGCCGCCATCGCCTCCACCGCCTCCATCGCCGCCACCGCGGCCGCCGCCGCCATTGCGGCCGCCGCCGCCATCGCCGCCACCGCCGCCATCGCCGCCACCGCCGCCATCGCCGCCACCGCCACAGTTGCCGCCACCGCGGCCGCCGCCGCCATCGCGGCCGCCGCCGCCATCGCCGCCACCGCCGCCATCGCCGCCATCGCCGCCACCGCCGCCATCGCCGCCACCGCCACAGTTGCCGCCGGCGCCGAGACCTCCCCCAGGTGCGTGGGTCGGGCTGCTGGTCCGACCGATAAACACCAGATAAACCAATCGGCGTGGAAAGCTGGTTCGAACCTGATAACTGCATTATTGATTGCTGAACCAAATACATTTCCGCCGCAATCGGGATGGAGCTTGAACACACCTTCTTACGTATCTACGTCGCATTATTGTTAGCTGTCCGTCCCAGCAGCAGCAGCCAGGGACATGCTTTATATATATTTACTTCAAGCAGCAGGCCACAACTCGTATTCGTCGTTTTTGCTGCGCAGTATTGCACTTGTGGAGGGTTGTCTTTCATATTCGTAAGACGTACATGTGATCGAATTTATGCTGTCGGCCCGCCGCAAACGGTACGCAGCCTGCCCTTCCCTTGACGGATACCTGGGGCCCTTCCTGGACGTCGATCACCCGGGCAACAACATCAACGCTGTCGCAAGCATAAGCCCCGCCAACGGATGCGTCAACCGATGGGACTGCCTGGGAATGAATTCGGCGGGCTGGCTCAAGACGACCCCGGCGCCTTTCACGGAGGCGCCAGGGTCGTGCATGTACTTAAGGGCTGGTGCGTATGCAGCTAGCCAGATATGTGGTAAATGCCTGCTGCCCTGCGCTACTGCTAAGATGTGTGTGTTATAACTGGATGCCGCATTGTTGGACATACAGCCAATGCATCTGATACTGACACTTGCACATTCACATACTGTAGCAGCCGTACGACAGTACCAGGCTACACCTGCACAAACAACTCGAGTGGCCTTTAGCAACGAAGACTGCTACACACACGCACGCACCATGATTCATTAAGGGCGGCCAGTCATGCAATCATAACTGACATGGAGTTGCTCTTTGTTGTAGATGCATCACCTAACGGGTATGAACATACCGAACTGACCCACCGTTGAGTAGGAATATGATGATGATCAATCTATCCCAGCTATATGTGCATACACATATATATCCTGCATGCATCCATGATTTCGCAGCCACGCGCTACAACTCTGCCTCGTGCGGTGCGCTGATTGCTTGAGAACTACAACGTTGTGCCGGGATCGTCGTTCGGCGCTCTTGAGCCCTTTACGGAGCTCCAAAACATCTATACGGACTTCGACTGCAACACCCGAGTTTGCACGTACTTCCGAGACAAGTACGGCGCCACAGGCGGCCGTAACTACGGCACCCTGCCTGTTAGATGGCGGTACAGCTGGGACGTTTTCGGCTGCGAGGCCATAGCCGCAAGTGAGTTATAATGAACGTGCGTGGAAGCACGTACGTGTGTACACGTAGTCGAGCGTCGATACATAACAAGCTGTAACCCCCGCATGTACGTAATAAGGATGGTGTGCATAGGTCCAAATAAAGCCGTCATGCCATAACGTCCGCCAATCCACTTGGATCTCGCACACACAGGAGGCAATCGAAACACCCTGCCTGTGCAAGCAAAACCTTTCCTCACGTCGGCTAGCCGCCCGTGCCATGCTACGTAGTTCCACATAAGTCCGACGTTGAGTCGGTTAGGTTGATGCCGCAATTCCGCGCCAACACGCCCTGCTGCTTCCGCCCGTGGAGGAAGTGCGCTTGAGCACGCGCCGCGATCTCTCCCCCCATCCATACCTATTTATCCTCACAGCGCTAGTTATTACGCATTCCGCCACCTCACGTACGCACACACGTGTTTCCTGCTGATGCGTATGTACACGCAGGCTGCCCAAAGCTCGAGGGCTACTACGCGACCCCCAACGCCGATACCTCGGCGGGAGTGTCCCTCGGGTCGGCGCAGACCCTCCAGGCGGCCGCCGCTGATTGCTCGGCGCGAGCAGCCTGTCAGACAATTACCACGAGTGGCGGGGTATATGGGTTGAGGGCAGGGGCGTTCCCCATTGTCACCTCCCAAGGCTCGTGCGTGTATTCCAAGATGACAGCAGGTGAGCCGTATATGCATGCCGTACATGTACGTCGCAATGTACGTGTTTCGATGTAAATGATCTACAAGTCTCTCTCTCTCTCGGTGCGTGATGAAAGCGCAATGCATGCATGCTTATGGCCCCATTGTGCCTTCTGTCTGTCTGCCTACCTATCGTTGTGTCTATGTGCACTTACGTACTTCATTCTGCAGCTTGCCCTCCCCTGGAGGGGTTCCTGGGGCCCTTCCTGGACGCCGACCACCCGGGTGATGACATCAACATGGTCGCCAGCTCCAACCCGGCCGACGATTGCGCCGCCAGCTTCGAATGCCTGGGCCTGAACCCGACGACCGGCATGCTCAAGAAACTCCCTCGGCCCTTCACGTTGGCGTCTGGGTCCTGCATGTACCTGCGCTCTGGTGTGTTCTGCTGCGTGGGTGACTGGGTCGTCGACTGGCTTGCGACCTGTATGTGGATGGAGGATGGAGCCGATCAGCCGTTTGGTCACCCTTCTGTCTACAGAGCAATATTACGGAGTCGCCCTATTGCGGAAATATACATCGATGCACGCATGCATGTCCGGTGGTGCGATCGATCGATCTTGTGCGACGGACCAGTCCGCGCCGTACTTGCGCGCCGTGTGCTACGCGCGCGCTCCAGGCAAACATCTATCGCTGGCGTCCGTCATGCATGATTTAATGTGTCGTGGATGATGATGATGATGATGATGATAATAATAATAATAATAATAATAATAATAATAATAATAATAATAATAATAATAATAATAATAATAATAATAATAATAATAATAATAATAATAATAATAATAATAATAATAATAATAATAATAATAATAATAATAATAATAATAATAATAATAATAATAATAATACGCCCGGCCGGTAGCTAGCCGAGGCGTGGGTTAAGGAAGCAGAGGGGGTGGGGTGACGGGTTTCCCCGATCTCCCCGGTCCCAGGTCCCTATTTTCATCGCGGTGATGTTTAGAAAACACTGTTGACCACCAAACATATAGTCTAGACATCAGTCGCAAACTTCGTTCTTGTAGGATTCGTCAACGACGACAAACGAACCATGAGTAACGAAGAATGTTGGGCCTATGTCGTCGCTGCTGGACGACCCCAATCTCGCTTAGGGTTAAATAGCAATTGATTATTAACATATATTGTAAGATGGTTTTCGAAATGAGTTCTTCGTCTGGCTGGCGTGCCGAAGTTCGTCTTTAGTCACCGACGGGCGGAACGAAGGCAAACTAGTTTCGTTTGCCCCCCTTCGTCACGTCTTACGAAGGGTGGGGCACTTAACGAAGGGTTTCCTTTCCCAGAGTGAGGCCCCCCCACCACCGCAAGGAATTTTGGACTTGTCCCACGTTGGTTACGTGCCGGCGGGAACTGTCCTTTTATTTGGTTAAATATGCATATTGCAATCTAGTTGGCAAGCAATTTATAGTCATGATATTGTATATATAATTAGTCTGCGTTTTACGACACGCATGTACGCGGCATACGCGTGTGTACATACATACGTCACAAACGCCACCGTATTGAGCTATCCTGCTACTGTCACACCCATGTAACATCGCGTACATGCGAAAACGGACCTTTCCGCTGCAGCCGCACTCTACAACTCTGCCTTGTGTGGCGCGCTGATTGAGAACTACAACGTCGTGCCCGGATGGTCGTTGGGCGATCTGGAGCCCTTCACGGAGCTCCAAAACATCTATGCGGACTTCGACTGCAACACCCGAGTTTGCACGTACTTCCGTGACAAGTACGGCGCCACGGGCGGCGGTAACTACGGCACCCTGCCCGATGGCTGGCGGTCTAGCTGGGACGTCTTCGACTGCGAGGCCATAGCAAACGGTGAGCTGACAACGGTTGTTCTGTGCTCCTGTCTCCCTGGACCTGTAATCTCCTGGCTCTGCCGAAGCTAACGAGCTGGCTGGGCTTTTTGAGGGAGCAAGCGAAACGACAAATGAGGAGCGGTGACCAGCTGCCAAGGGCCCTTACACTGCAGTAGAACTCAGCCCAGCACACACAAGCCGCGTGCCGCGGCCCCCCAAGCCACCCACCAGCAGCCGAACGCGCGGCCACCCTATCCGTCAGCCGTCGCCCTCGGGCGGCCCGCCGATGGCCGAGCAGATAGTGGAGGCGTCTGAGGGTGGGACATGACAGATGGGCGTGGTGTCAAGCCATTCGAGGGAGGCGGGCGGGGAACTAACAGCTATGAAAGCTGAAGCTGTACTGAGTGAAAGGCAGAATGCCTGTAACGAAGGAGCGAAAGCGCAATATACGCGCCACCCCACTCGATCACAGATTGTACGACAGTCGCAAAGAACCAGACTCAAAAGCTCCGATCGCTGCGCTCCGTCGCATCTAAGTAAACAATTCTACGAAGCGCTGAGAGCATCTGTCAGGATCTGTTTAGGAGGGGATTTTCCCGGCTGAACACGGCCCCGGGAGATATCATGCCCACCTGTGCATGCATGTGGCCGGATTATCGTAACCTTCAAATTTTTTCACGGCAAATTATCTACAGATTTCCAAAAATTTTCTTCCAAATATATATTCATATCTGAAGATAGCCACCCTGATGTACGTGCGTGTGGCTGGACCACCGTGGTGTGACACTTGCCCGATCGGGCCAAGTACACACACTATGTATGCAGCATGAGGCGCCGCCGTACGCACGCCAAATCTTTACAGCGTTCCGCCAAGCTAACTCCGCTAGCTATTATTAGATATTCCGTTGGCCCCCCTCCCAGGAAAACCAAACCGCTATGTATGTCCACTTTTTCCTACCCCCTCCCCAACCCCTTCCTAACCTCCCTGCCTCCGCAGGTTGCCCCAAGCTGGAGGGCTTTTACGCGACTCCAAATGCCGCCGTCACCAGCGGCGACCCGATCGCTATTACAGATGCCCAGTTAGAGCTCGTGGCGGCGTGGTGCGTAGACAAAACATTTCCCGACTGTCGAACAATCACGCTGAATACCGCGACCGGCATGTCTGAGATTCGGATGGCGGCTTTCCCACTGATATCCTCTCCGGGCTCGTGCGTCTACTCCCCGATCCCCGGTGAGTATAGTCAGCAGGCTGCGGATGTAGTTGCGGCGATGGTGGTCGCGGCGATGGTGGTTGCGGCGATGGTGGTTGCGGCGATGGTGGTTGCGGCGATGGTGGCGGAGATGGCGGCAGTGGCGATGGTGGTGGCGATGGCGGCAGTGGCGATGGTGGTGGCGATGGCGGCAGTGGCGATGGTGGTGGCGATGGCGGCAGTGGCGATGGTGGTGGCGATGGCGACGGTGGCGATGGTGGTTGCGGCGATGGTGGTGGCGGCGATGGCGGCAGTGGCGATGGTGGTTGCGGCGATGGCGGCGGTGGTGGCGATGGCGGCAGTGGCGATGGTGGTTGTGGCGATGGTGGTTGCGGCGATGGTGGTTGCGGCGATGGTGGTTGCGGCGATGGTGGTTGCGGCGATGGTGGTTGCGGCGATGGTGGTTGCGGCGATGGTGGCGGAGATGGCGGCAGTGGCGATGGTGGTGGCGATGGCGGCAGTGGCGATGGTGGTAGCGATGGCGGCAGTGGCGATGGCGGCGGTGGCGATGGTGGTGGCGATGGCGACGGTGGCGATGGTGGTTGCGGCGATGGTGGTGGCGGCGATGGCGGCAGTGGCGATGGTGGTTGCGGCGATGGTGGTTGCGGCGATGGTGGTTGCGGCGATGGTGGTTGCGGCGATGGTGGTTGCGGCGAAGGTGGCGGAGATGGCGGCAGTGGCGATGGTGGTGGCGATGGCGGCAGTGGCGATGGTGGTGGCGATGGCGGCAGTGGCGATGGTGGTGGCGATGGCGGCGGTGGCGATGGTGGTTGCGGCGATGGTGGTTGCGGCGATGGTGGTGGCGATGGCGACGGTGGCGATGGTGGTTGCGGCGATGGTGGTTGCGGCGATGGTGGTGGCGGCGATGGTGGTTGCGGCGATGGTGGTCGCGGCGATGGTGGTTGCGGCGATGGTGGTTGCGGCGATGGTGGTTGCGGCGATGGTGGCGGAGATGGCGGCAGTGGCGATGGTGGTGGCGATGGCGGCAGTGGCGATGGTGGTGGCGATGGCGGCAGTGGCGATGGTGGTGGCGATGGCGGCAGTGGCGATGGTGGTGGCGATGGCGACGGTGGCGATGGTGGTTGCGGCGATGGTGGTGGCGGCGATGGCGGCAGTGGCGATGGTGGTTGCGGCGATGGTGGCGGTTGCGGCGATGGCGGCAGTGGCGATGGTGGTTGCGGCGATGGTGGTTGCGGCGATGGTGGTTGCGGCGATGGTGGTTGCGGCGATGGTGGTTGCGGCGATGGTGGCGGAGATGGCGGCAGTGGCGATGGTGGTGGCGATGGCGGCAGTGGCGATGGTGGTAGCGATGGCGGCGTGGCGATGGTGGTGGCGATGGCGGCGGTGGCGATGGTGGTGGCGATGGCGACGGTGGCGATGGTGGTTGCGGCGATGGTGGTGGCGGCGATGGCGGCAGTGGCGATGGTGGTTGCGGCGATGGTGGTTGCGGCGATGGTGGTTGCGGCGATGGTGGTTGCGGCGAAGGTGGCGGAGATGGCGGCAGTGGCGATGGTGGTGGCGATGGCGGCAGAGGCGATGGTGGTGGCGATGGCGGCAGTGGCGATGGTGGTGGCGATGGCGGCGGTGGCGATGGTGGTTGCGGCGATGGTGGTTGCGGCGATGGTGGTGGCGATGGCGACGGTGGCGATGGTGGTTGCGGCGATGGTGGTTGCGGCGATGGTGGTGGCGGCGATGGTGGTTGCGGCGATGGTGGTCGCGGCGATGGTGGTTGCGGCGATGGTGGTTGCGGCGATGGTGGTTGCGGCGATGGTGGCGGAGATGGCGGCAGTGGCGATGGTGGTGGCGATGGCGGCAGTGGCGATGGTGGTGGCGATGGCGGCAGTGGCGATGGTGGTGGCGATGGCGGCAGTGGCGATGGTGGTGGCGATGGCGACGGTGGCGATGGTGGTTGCGGCGATGGTGGTGGCGGCGATGGCGGCAGTGGCGATGGTGGTTGCGGCGATGGTGGCGGTTGCGGCGATGGCGGCAGTGGCGATGGTGGTTGCGGCGATGGTGGTTGCGGCGATGGTGGTTGCGGCGATGGTGGTTGCGGCGATGGTGGTTGCGGCGATGGTGGTTGCGGCGATGGTGGCGGAGATGGCGGCAGTGGCGATGGTGGTGGCGATGGCGGCAGTGGCGATGGTGGTAGCGATGGCGGCGTGGCGATGGTGGTGGCGATGGCGGCGGTGGCGATGGTGGTGGCGATGGCGACGGTGGCGATGGTGGTTGCGGCGATGGTGGTGGCGGCGATGGCGGCAGTGGCGATGGTGGTTGCGGCGATGGTGGTTGCGGCGATGGTGGTTGCGGCGATGGTGGTTGCGGCGAAGGTGGCGGAGATGGCGGCAGTGGCGATGGTGGTGGCGATGGCGGCAGTGGCGATGGTGGTGGCGATGGCGGCAGTGGCGATGGTGGTGGCGATGGCGGCGGTGGCGATGGTGGTGGCGATGGCGACGGTGGCGATGGTGGCTGCGGCGATGGTGGTGGCGGCGATGGCGGCAGTGGCGATGGTGGTTGCGGCGATGGTGGTTGCGGCGATGGTGGTTGCGGCGATGGTGGTTGCGGCGATGGTGGCGGAGATGGCGGCAGTGGCGATGGTGGTGGCGATGGCGGCAGTGGCGATGGTGGTGGCGATGGCGGCAGTGGCGATGGTGGTGGCGATGGCGGCGTTGGCGATGGTGGTGGCGATGGCGACGGTGGCGATGGTGGTTGCGGCGATGGTGGTGGCGGCGATGGCGGCAGTGGCGATGGTGGTTGCGGCGATGGCGGCGGTGGCGGCGATGGCGGCAGTGGCGATGGTGGTTGCGGCGATGGCGGCGGTGGCGGCGATGGCGGCAGTGGCGATGGTGGTTGCGGCGATGGTGGTTGCGGCGATGGTGGTTGCGGCGATGGTGGTTGCGGCGATGGAGGCGGTGATGGCGGCAGTGGCGATGGTGGTTGCGGCGATGGTGGTTGCGGCGATGGCGGCAGTGGCGATGGTGGTTGCGGCGATGGCGGCGGTGGCGGCGATGGCGGCAGTGGCGATGGTGGTTGCGGCGATGGTGGTTGCGGCGATGGTGGTTGCGGCGATGGTGGTTGCGGCGATGGTGGTGGCGCCGATGGTGGTTGCGGCGATGGTGGTTGCGGCGATGGTGGTTGCGGCGATGGTGGTTGCGGCGATGGTGGTTGCGGCGATGGTGGTTGCGGCGAAGGTGGCGGAGATGGCGGCAGTGGCGATGGTGGTGGCGATGGCGGCAGTGGCGATGGTGGTGGCGATGGCGGCAGTGGCGATGGTGGTGGCGATGGCGGCGTTGGCGATGGTGGTGGCGATGGCGACGGTGGCGATGGTGGTTGCGGCGATGGTGGTGGCGGCGATGGCGGCAGTGGCGATGGTGGTTGCGGCGATGGTGGTTGCGGCGATGGTGGTAGCGGCGATGGTGGTGGCGGCGATGGTGGTTGCGGCGAAGGTGGCGGAGATGGCGGCAGTGGCGATGGTGGTGGCGATGGCGGCAGTTGCGATGGTGGTGGCGATGGCGGCAGTGGCGATGGTGGTGGCGATGGCGGCGGTGGCGATGGTGGTGGCGATGGCGACGGTGGCGATGGTGGTTGCGGCGAAATAATAATAATAATAATAATACGCCCGACCGGAGGCCGAGGCGTGGGTTAAGGGAGCAGAGGAGGTGGGGTATCGGGTTTCCCCGGTCCCAGTCCTCCCCCACCACCGCTGTGGGGATGGGAGCGAGGATGTGTTGGTTATGTGCCCGTCAGCTGTGGCATCTCGTGTGGGGCGCGTTCCATTTGCCTCCGGGTTATCACGATCTTGTTGAGCGCCCGGACGGCGTGGTCGTGGAGTGCATTGCAGCATGTTTTGGCCGCTTCACTGCCCGCCCCAAGGGTGCGAAGAAGGGGGCGTAGGTCCTTTCGGATGGTGCCTGCGAAGCCTAGGCTGATGGCCTCTTGTGCTGTGTAGCAGACTTTCCAACCCTCCCTCGTGAGGAGCTGGGCTAGCTCGGTGTGTTGGTGGGCTTTGTCGTGTTGTTTTTGCTTGTGATTGGTGTCTGCTGTGTATCCGACTTCTATGATGTGCACGGTGTGTTGACTAGGGTCCGGAGGTCCCATGTACTCGATCTCTTGTGCCTCGTTGAGAGGGATGCTAGGGATGAGGAGTATATCGGGGCGCATTTTGAGCCGTTCTTCCTCCGGGGTGTTCGGGAGCAGCCAGTGCGGTAGTCTTGTGCCTGCTACATAGTCCGGCCGGTCGTCTGCGGGGCCGGCATCCATGACCGTGTAGCAGCCCCCGTTGGTTCCCCGGGCGAGCGTACTTGTGATGGTTTGGACCGCCTGGTTGTGCCGTAGGATGTACAGGGCACGCATCCTTGGGTGACGGCAGCCGCCCAGGATATGCGCCCCGGAGTCGGGGTTGTGGCACAGGGGGCAGCTTCCGGACGCAACTGAGCCTCCTGGGGTCAGTGATTTCTTGAAGCGGTTCGCAAGTTTGGCGTTCCATAGTTGGCCGTACAGGTAGTCGAAGCACCGTTTGGCGTGCTTGTGTCGGCCGACCTTACGCTGTAGGGTTCGTGCGCTGGCGTTTATGTCCAGGTCAGGTATGGTATTGGCGACAAACTTCATGTAATCCGTCTCATTTGTGTAGCCCGAATGCGTCTCCGGACGTACTAGTGCTTCGATGCCCCGGTTGAGGTCATTGGCAAAGTGTCCAGCATTCTTCTCAGGCCCACTCATCTTCCGCAGCCACCAGTATTGGCTACGTGGGTTATTGCCAGCCGTTTCGGTTGTGCTTTTTGCGTCGGGGTCGAGCTTGGTAAGGCCTCGCGCGGCTCGTACTGCTGCTTTATCCGCTTCTTCGTTGTATTTCACACCAGTGTGGGCTTTTACTTTAAGTAGGGAAGTAGTTAAATTGCATGCTGCTCTAATTTTCAGAGTTATGACTATCTGCTCAAGCAGGGCCCTATGCTTGCTGAGGCGGAGTTTCTGTGGGTTATTGATCATCTTTTTTATAAGGTAGAGGGCAGCTGCTGAGTCCGTCCAGATGGATAAGTGGGTGTTGTCCTCAGGCGTGCCTCTGCGCATGTGGAGTGCTTGGTGGATGGCACTTAGTTCACACCTCGTGATGGTTTGGCAGCCATGATGTCCAGCATTTACATCTATGTGGAGCGTATGATTGGTGAGTGCGTCGACGGCCGCGGCTCCGAGGATTTGTCGTTCCTCGTCGCCATCCTTTATCTTTTGTACAGATCCGTCCGTGTAAATCCCCTAGGAGTGCCTGAGAGTTAGGGCACTAAATTGGTGACCGAGAGGTCACCGTTCGATCCCGGCCTTCGCAAAGGGCTGGGTGACCGATGGGGGCCCTGGTGTGGGAACGAACAGCAGGTGATCGCATGGCTCTTTAGCCATGTCCCTGTCCCCTGCACTGGTAGAACTCGGCACGGTTGAATGTACAACAATGATGTGTCTGGCATATCTGGGAAAAGTGCGTGCGGGTACCCAGATGTGATCCGAGTGAGACGGAGCCCAGACACGGAGTGGGTGGGAGAAGCAACCCATCTTAGTCAAAAAGGCGGTCACCGCGGTAATGGGCTGAAAGTACCCGCCGAAGAGGCATCAGTCTGTTCCCTTAACCCACGCTCGGGCTTACGGTCCAGTGTAAACTTTCTTTTCTTTCTTTTCTTTCTTTCCGTCCGTGTAGATTGCGCTCTGGGAGTCGTATCGCAGCGACTGTTTGGCGTGGAATGTCCGGAAGACGGCCTGTCGCTCTGCAGAGGTGAGGTTGTCGCACGTACGGGACAGTACCGCCGCGGTGGGTGGTCGGTCGGTCATGCTGCGTATTCGTTTCCGCACCCACTGGGGCGCGTTCCAGGGGTGGGCGGGCTCCATGGGGGTAGCGGTTGCAGCCGGCATGCCTAGGGCCCGACGGAGCCGTTCGGCGTGGGTTCGACCAGTTACATTGCTGACTAGGAGAAGGGTTAGGCCCATCGAGTAAGGCTGGGGGGTATCTTCAAGGGTTTCGCTGTACAGATTGGCTGTGCCCGTGTACGTGTCGATCCGGCCGATCATAGTGACCAGTGGGTGAGTGAGGTAGCGGGTGTATGGGGCCGTTCGAGCCGTGGGCAGCAGGAGGAGGGTGGCGGTGGGTGTGCTCTCTGTCCGTACTGTCTCGGCCCACCCCAGTGCCCATCTGAGCGCATGGTGCCCCTCCTCCGGCGTAGGCTCGGGATGGGCGATGGAGAGGCCTGTGAACGGCTGCGTATATGCATCGTGGTTCGCCCCGAAGAGCTGGTCCTCTGAGAATCGTGAGTAGTATGTGTCTACGCAGTCAGCTACGTTGAGGGGGGATGCAAAGCGTTCGGTTGTGGCGTCAAGCGCGGTCGTGAGGCGCTTCATAAGTGCTTCGGGAAGCCGGCGCTCGTTAGCCGCTTTGACCGGTTGCATTTTTGTGCCCCCTCCATTCCGGTATCGCAGGAGGAGGCGTGCGACGTCTTCCGCAAAGCCGCCCCTGGCGGCGAGTTGGGCGTGGACTTCCGGGCGGTTCTGCTTCACGTCCTGGTACCTGTACCACACGCTGCGGAGACGACAGACAGAGATTTGGCCTACACAGTGGCCTTGGGGGTCGTATACAAGTGCCAGCCCGGTGGTCTGCAGTCCTTCAGGTATGTCCCCGTCACCCTCCCAGGGTGTCCCGCGGGGGAGGCCGTTGTGTTTGCCGATCTGGATAGTGTAACGCCCTGTGGGGTAGATGTCCTTGTCCGGGTTGCCCGGTTGGACGTTGATTTCGACAAACTGTCTGAGAAGGCGCTGTCCTCGGATCGTGTTTAGGCATTCGACTTCCCATCTGCCTTGTTGTTGCCTTTCCGTCAGATGCTTGTCGCGTGTTTCCTCCGCGCGCCCCGGGTCATGTCCGGCTTCTTGAGCGCGTCGATCCCGGAATGCATTGAGCAGTTCGATCCAGTTATCTTGTTGGGCCAGGCGCGTGCTCTCGTCTGTAGTGGGCTCGCTCCCAGTCCACTTCGACTAGG
Source organism: Pleodorina starrii (assembly GCA_030267565.1). NCBI lineage: Eukaryota > Viridiplantae > Chlorophyta > Chlorophyceae > Chlamydomonadales > Volvocaceae > Pleodorina > Pleodorina starrii. The sequence goes on along the minus strand of BRXU01000007.1, from coordinate 2,138,795 downwards.
CCCACCTGCGGTGGTGTGCCGTTGGGAGGCGCATGGGGGTGTACCGCCTGGGGGTGGTATCCGTTGGCAGCGTAGAGGGCGAGGGCTCCTTTGGTTACTGCCGTGCGTTCCCAGTCGACCAGGTAGTAGGTGCGGTGGGTGCCTTGACTCGGTGGGTGGATTGTGCGCTGCTTCTTTGGGGTCGGTTTGTCGACGGCGACCCGTTTACGTATTTCTGCATTGATGCACGCCACCCTTTCCTGGTCTCCGAAGAGGAATTGCGTGATACTGATTCCATACCGCGCCGGGACCTCCGCAGGCCATGGTTCCTCGCCCAGCAGCATCTGGAGGAGCCGTTCGGCGGAGCCGACTCTGGTCAGCAGGCCCTTGTGGTGCGGGTGGCGTAGGAGCTCTTCGCAATGTTGGATGGTGAGTGGGGTGTGTCGGGGGTTCCAGCCGATGGCGTCGGTGTCCACGATGCCCGTTACCGGCTTGAGGTTTTGACGCAAAAGGTATGCTTTGAGGCGGTCACGGTCGGTTATTAGCCGCCGTGGCTGGTGTTGCCGGGCGTGACATCTAGGCGTCGAGCGTCGTGTGGTGGGTACTGCCGTCTCACCCCCGGGCGGCGTCGGTTGGGTCGCCTCGTTGGCGATTATCGCGCCTGGGGGTGTGGGGGCTGTGTCGGCGTGTGCGGTTTGCATGGCTTCGACCGGGTCACGGGGCTTTGGGGCGAGGTACTTCGTTATGCGTCCGTACGGTATGGGTTTGGGTCCAGCCGTTTCGTCGGTTAGGCCGGACAGGCCGGGGTTGTCCGGAATGAGCCGCAGCTCGGGGGGTAGAGATGTGGATCCGCGGTATCTGGGTGCCCGAGCCCGTACGCTGGGGTCAGCATTCATGGCGAGAGTGAGCTGGTTCAGGGCTATCCTATGGCGCGATCCCACGTTCCGGCCTCCGATTAGTTGCAACTGATCGGTGGTGATGATGTGCGTGCCCGTGTTCTGATCCCTCAGGGCCCTGAGGTCGAGACCCAGCTCAAGCAGAGGTTGTACGCATCGGAAGAGGAGCGCAAGCGTCTTGGGTTCGGCCGCTGGGTTGAGAGATTTGATCAGGTGGGCGAGGCTGCTCATTGTCGTTTCGTATGCTGTCCCTTTGTCCGTGAGTTCCACTCCCGCCTCCCTCACGAGAGCGAGCTGTTTCAGTGTGGTGTAGAATTTGCATTCCCGTTTGAGTTCATGTGCCGGTACGGTGCCCATGTATCGACTTTGCAGGTGGAGGAGAGCTCTGGTCACCGCTCCGAGACGGCCGTCATCATTGAGGGAGAGGACGAGGGTCTTTGCCGCCCGGACGGCGTATAAGGTGCGTACGGTGCCAACCCCCAGGCCGAGCCTCGCGGTCGGGTTGAGAATGGCGCGGGTGGGGAAGCCCATCTTGAGTCCGTAGCTGCGTTTGGCTATGCCCGCGATTTGCGCATCGAAACTGGCAATGTCTTGTGGGGTGTACGCCATGGTGGGCAGGCTGTACGCCACGAAGGGGTGTATGAGGGTTCTGATCATGTTGATGCGTTGGTCGGGGGTCGCGAGGGAGCTCTGAATGCCCCGTCCTCGTCTGTCAACCTCGGCGCGCACATAGGCCACTTGTTCTGCCCAGTCCAGCGTGGGGGTAATGTGTACTCCCAGATACTTGTACGGCTGCGTGGGGGGTGCGTACGGGATAGGCGTGTCGTCTATCCGAATTTGGTTTTTCAGAAGGCGTTCCAGGGCGGTCTGGTATTTTTGTGTGCCGGGGCCTCTGCTCAGATCCTTGTCCGAGCGCGCGCGACCATGGAGAATGCCTTGTATCTGGCACTTGCTCACGTTGACCTTGAGGGCCCCCCACCTCGCATACCGTTCAATTTTTGAGCATTGGAGCCGCAGATCCGATACCGCGTTCGTAAGGATAACTAGGTCGTCAGCAAATGCCCCTGAGCTGAAGTGATGGCGATCGTTTTCTTCCGCCCGGAGGCAGCCATATCGGTACCCCCTGCCGCCGCTGTGCAGCCAGCGTAGGAGGGGTTCCATGTAGATAATGAACAGGACGGGTGACAGCGTGTCTCCCTGGATCGTTCCGCGCTCGATCGCAATGTTCGCAGTGCATCCGTGCTCGGTTCGTATGCGTGTCGCGGCGTGCGAGTACAAGTTTGCAATCACCTCGATTAGGTCGTCTGGGTAGCCCAGGTCGTACATGATCATAAGCAGTTTATCGTGGTCGATGGTGTTAAACGCGGATGTGAAATCGATGTAAAGTAGGAACAGGTCGCGCCCGGTGAGGCCCGCGTCTTCAATAGCGTGCAGCACGTTCTGGATTTGCCGTTCTGTATTGCGCTGCCGGAGGTACCCTTCCTGGGCCTCGGTAAAGATGTGTGCTTGCTCGCTGTAAGTTACGATGTTTAGCGTGATGTGGCTGGTGTACAGCTTGTAGAGGGTGTTGGCCAGGGCGATCGGGCGTTTGTTCTTAATAAGAAGTGGGTCTCCTTTCTTGGGGATGAGGACCGTGTCGGATTGTGTCCAGTGGGGGGGAATTTCGGCTTTGACCCACATTACGGTGATCAGGTGGTGTATTGCGGTCTGGAGGTCGTCTGGAAGGGTTTGGAGGAGTTCATTGGGCAGGCCGTCCGGCCCAGGGGCTTTGTTGCGGGCGAGGTGGCCCAGGCAGGTGCGAAAGTTGCATGGGTCGAGGATTCCGGGGAGGAGGGACGGGGGCGCACCGTCCCAGCGTGCAAGGCCTTGTCTGAGTGGGTCAGGGGCCCCAGCCTCTTCCCAGGGGTAATTGCGTGGGGCCTCGCCTGGGAGGTATTTGCCTGTGCGGGGACCGGAGACTGGCTTGGCTAGGAGGGCGAAGTGTGTGTGTAGCGCGTCGAGAATGCCTTCGGAATCCGTGCACAGGTGCCCGTCCTCGGGGTGGCGTATAGCCGCGATACCTCGCGGTTGATCGTCAGGCTCCAGGATTTGCCTGTGCGCCTGCTTTGGCTTCTTTGTGAGAAGGCGTTGAAGCCGCCTGCTTGCTCTGCGCATGTGCAGTTTGCGTGTCTCATTAACCACCTTCCTGATTTCGTCCCCCTTGCTCCGGATCGCGATGCGCAGGTCGCGGGTTTCAAGGTTGTCCCATGGGTCCCCCGGGCCTTGTGGTTGGCGGGCGGTAACAGTTTCAGGTGGGTCGGGGGTCTGATCTGTGGCGTTCGGGACCGGCGTTGCCTCCTGGGGGTGCCGTGATGGGGGTTGTTGGGTCGCTTTCGTCGGGTTGGGGGGGGGCCCGGCGGGTGCAGTGCTTGCGTGAGGTCGCGTTTCAGTGCTTTGTGTTCATCATGTAAACGGGTCAGGCGCCTGCCAGTGCCCCGTCGCGCGTGCAATGTCCCTGAGCGGGGGGGTTTTTGTTGGCAGTGACTTTCGAGGATGCCGAGGCATTGCAGCATGAGCGTCCCAAGCTCTTGGCTTAGGAAAGTGACATTCGTGGCTTGCACGGCCTCGTGATTGCGCAGGTGTCCAAGGATCATCCGCGCCTGGTCCTTGCCCGCGGCGCGCTCCATTTGAGTGGAGGCGGCTGTTATGGTCTCGTGCGCGGGGCGGAGAGCGTCCAGCAGGTGGATAATTGCGCCCGTGAGTGTCGCCTCCATTTCCATGCGTGCTTTGCCTTTGCTTTCTTTGAGGATGGGCAGCTGGATGCGGCTCCATGAGCTGGGGTTCAGGTCTGTGGGGGGCTGGGCAGCGGGGGCAGGGAAGAGGCGGAGTCCCGCTAGGGGAAGGAGGGTACACAGCGGTCGGTGGTCGAAGTTGCCTCCACAATCGTACACTTGTTCGTATGCATTGCCCTCCTTGGCCACAGCGGCGGTGGTTTGGGGAGCAAGGAGGACGTCGTCGATGCGGCTCAGGTGGGTGTCGAGTCCGAGTTGCGTCTGCGTGTAGGTGTATTCTCGTCGCCTGGTGTCTACTGGTTGTAGGTCGTTGTCCGTCGAGAAGCATCTGTGTGCCCTGTCGTCCGAGTTGCAGATGCCTGTCGACCGGTCACTCGCTTTGAGCACGGCGTTCCAGTCGCCCGCCATGACCAGGTGTTCACCCTTCGCTTTGGCGTGCGCCGAGGCCGCTCGCCCATATTCGTATATTCTCTGCCGTGCGGTGGAGTCGGATGGGCAGTACACCCCTATGATGTGGAGGGCGGAGCTGGCCGGGGGAGCTATACGCACATGCCCTATGTACCCTTCCAGTTCAGTGGGTATAGGTTCTGCGGTGGCGCTGCCCTGTCTACTGAAGCGCTCCGCCACTCCGATCAGGACGCCTGCTTCCCGATTGGCGCGGTCGGCGACATGCGGGCGGTTGCTCAGGTAGGTCTGATAGGGCTGCATGCTGTGCTTCATGCTTGCAATAGCGCGCCGATGATGGGCGCTTAGCTTGGTTTCGGTGAGCACCAGCACATCTGGCTTGTGGTCGTCGACTAGGCGCAAAATACCCTCGCGGTGCCCTTGCAGGCCTCGCGTGTTCATCGTAACGAGTTTGAGATAGCCTATCGGCGGTGCTCCGGGTGCGGCGGGGGGTGGCTCGCTGGCGGTCTGCGCTGGCGCCTTGGCAGGTGCGGCGGGGGTGTCCGTCTTTGGCTTTTTGGGGTGGGCGTATTTCGTCATGTGTTGTTGCTGAGGTCCTGTTTTTGGTTTAGGGCGGGACTGCGGAGGGGGGGAGCTTTCCGCTGGGCGCTTGCGTGGGCGTGGACGTGCTGCATCCCGTTCCGGAGTGGGGCGCGTCATGCCGTGCGCCGCCAGCCGTACCGGGTCGGGGGCCGGGTTCGGTGGGTTGTGTTGCGATGTCTCAGTTGTCTCGGCTCCGTCCGGTGCGTCGGCGGCCGTGCGGTTATGGCCCTGCCGAATGGGGAGGCCTTGCATGCGGAGCAGGTGATATGTGATGGTGTGGGTTGCGGGCGCGGGCCCTACTTGCCTTCTGGTCCGCTTTCTGCTGGTGCGTGCAGGTGCCGCGGCCTCTGGAGTGGGGGCGCGCCTGGTGGCCCGTCCCGTGTCGGCGTGGCGCGCTTCAGGAGCATTCGCGGTTGCTCTACGGGGCCTAGGGACGTCTTGCTGCGCGGGCCGCGGGGCGCCCGCGGCGTCGCTGGCATCCGGCGGAGGCTGCGGGATTTCCGCATCCAGTTCTGCGTCGTCAGTGTCCATGGGGCTGGGGTCGGCAGGGGTATGTGCCGGGGGGCCCTCGGGGCTTCCGGGGTCCGTCGGTTGCATGTGTACTTCGGTTCCGGGGGAGCCCGCGTCATCTACCTCCATCGGGGTGGGGTTTGGGCTAGCGGCGGTGTACCGGGGTGCCCCGTGCTCTGTAGTCGCTCTCCCCTCGTGGGAGGGCGAGGGGAGCGCTTCGGTGGGGGTGGGTTCCGGTGGTGTGCGTGTGTCGTGTCCAGTCTGGTGCGGTTCCGTCGTGTCCGTGATGGTGGCGGCGGGTCCGTTCTGTGTGTTGGTCGCAAGGGTTGCGGTCCATTGCTCAGGTGGCGTGACATTCCGGAGGTCGACATGTGTTTGACATGGGGTGCTGTTGTGCCGGTGTTGGAGGCAGTAGATAGTGCCGTGGGCGAGGGGCCAATTGGTTGTCAGCTGTGTCGGGCGCGGCGATTGCGAGTCAATAATGAACCAATGCGTGTGTTGCCTTCGGACTGCGACGGCATGGCCTTCGAGATGCACTATGAAACCCCAGCTTTGGGCGTGGGGGGGGAGTTGTGCCCAGAGGGTGTCGAGCTGGTCCCCTTTGCGGATCGGAAGCTCGGTGCTCACTGATGCGATGTGTGTGTCGTGGGGTGTGTTGCCGCTGGCGTCGCGGATCCGTACGTTGTGGCGTAGGTAGTGGTTCAGCACTATGGTGGAGAAGTGGCCCGTGATGGGGTTGTGTGCGTGCTTCCAGATGGCGGCCGCTGCATGGAGGCCTTGCTGCTGCATGTGTGTTGTCATGGTACGACAGTAGCTTAGTACGTGGGGTGGGTCGATGTACGGGCCCCCGAGCAGGTTGTTAATGGCGTGAATCATGCACATCTGCGCTCGTTGCTTTTCGTGGTAGGTGGGGGTTGCCTGTTCGGGCGGGTGTTCCGGTGGCGGCCAGGGGACGTCCTCGGGGCGTCGCGGCGCGTTGTTTGTGCCGGTCGTGTGGGCAGGTGTTGCAGCGTGTCGTGTCGTGCCCTCGTCGGGCCCTCCGTATTGGGGCTCATGTTGTGGCCGGCTGAGGCGGGTCGCTTTCGGGATGTCCAAGACCAGCAGAGCGAGCGCCGTTGCGAGAGGCGCAACCGCGCGTTGGCTCGTGCTTGGGACGTGTGTGAGCAGACCGGCGAGAACACAGGCACAGACGTGGCCGTGCACGCGGCGTGCTAATGGTGGTGTGGCCTGCATACCTCGTGAAATGGTGAGGATGCCGGCTGCGAGGTATAGTGCAATGATGTCCCCTGTGATCTGTTGCCAGCAGATCAGGGTGAGAATGGCGAAGAATGCCAGCTGATGTGCAAGGGGTCCGGGTGCGCTCCATACTTGGCGGGTGCCGACGTGTATGGTGTGTACGGCATGTCGTACGGTGCGGAGCAGGGCGGCACCTCGGGGTAGAACTAGTGTTACAAGGATCAGGCGTCCAGCCCAGATCAGGAGGAATGCAGAGAGCAGATAGTGGACGACGTCGTTCAGGGGTTGTAGGGCGAGGTTTAGGGCGGTTGGGGTGAATGCGAGGGGCATGAGTAGTATTGTATGGGCGGCTCGAGTCCATTCGGTGTGTACCCGCCGCGTTCTGTTGGGTTGCAAGGTTTGTCGCACCGCCGCCTTAAGTATGTGTACGAGGTGTATGGCGCTCAGAGCGGCAATGCGTGCACAATACATGGCAAGGGCGACGGCCAGGGGCGCCAGTACCATGTAACGATATAACAGGATATGGAACTGTACGTATGCCATCGTTACAAGCTGAAGCCAGTGGAGCAGGGTCATGCCTGCCTGGCGCAGCAGCCAGAGGCTGGTCCTGACTACCGCGTTCGGGTTCCGTCGCTCCCGGCCTCTCACGCTGTGTGAGGTGGGCTCGCGGTTACCATAGATCTGTGCGTCGCTCGCGGCGCACGCGCCTCGGTCGGTTTGTGCGGGATCCCACCATGTCCCAGGGCCGGCCCCCCTAGGGGTGCTGCCGGTCGTCGTGGCACTGTGACTGCCTTGATTGCTGGCCCTCAGGCTGATACTCACGCCTGCCAGGTTGTCGTGTCCTTCTAGTCCGTCTCTAGGGGGCGGGCCTTCGAGTGCCTTGTGGTGCAGTGGGAGAGAGTCGGCTCGCGCCATGTGGAGATCAACGCCGTTTGTGGCGAACAGCAGAGGTCTGCTTATAAACTGTGGCGGCTGCATATTAGCGGTGCATGGCTGATTCGAACTAAGATGGGGGGGATAGCCGGTATGTAGAGACAGGCTCGTCGGCATCTCTATGGTTGCCATATGCCCGGCTCTTTCTCCCGTACGCGTGTCGAATGTCCTCATCCACGTATTGCTGCTTTCATGGCTGTTATTTGCTGATTTATATGCCACTCTACTTAGGTAGGATATGCATCGTGCGTTCCCTGGCATTAATGCGCTCCATTCCGGGCGATGTGGCGGCATGTGACCCTTCGTCAGCTTGCTGCCGGTTGGCTCCTTACAGCTCTCGTATCTTTGGTCTAGTTTGCCATTGGTAATTACGTTTTTTGACTTGATAACCATCTCTGTGAGTGCGTCCGTAGCATAGTGTTCCTTCGCGCCCTGCTGAGTGGTGTCGCCGCTAGATGATGGTGGAGGCCGTTTCAACACGAGGGAAGTGTTCGAGGTATCGTATGCGTGCTGTCCTATGTCATTGTCTGGGGTGTCTTGTCGAGGCAGAGGCCCTCCAGGGTCAATTGGGTTGGTGTCCTGGGCGCCTACTTTATGGTTGCTGGCTGAAAGGTGGCAATTCTTGCTGTCATGTCGCAAGTCAGTGGTTGCTGTCAGGGTCACTCGTGGGCTGGGCCTGGTTTGCCTTACGCATCGCCGAGTTGAATTACTATGCCAAGCCATATCGCTGCCTACGTATGCTTCGCTGTGGTAGTTGGTAATCGATAGGGAGGTTTGCGCATTGTGGGGCTCATTTAGCTGGGTTATGGTTGCCTGCTTACAGGCATGAGCGGCTTCCAAGGTGTCTGCTGCGTCGACACGCATTGGTGTAGCTCCGGGGACGTAGAGTCGGTTTACTTCAACACTTAGCTGAGTATGCATCAACGTTGCAGCGGTCGGTGGTCCGTTGTCGACATTGACCAGGAGAAATTCGCGTCCCTGTTCGTTCGGCTCTTTCAAAAGGCTAACCAGATCTGAAACCGCATTTTTATCCGCCGACCTCAGCCCTTGGGACTCTGGATCCTTGAGCAGGCCGGCCTTTCGCCGAACCTTAAGCCCATCCATTGTCCCCGCTTCGGTCACGGTGCGGCCATAGGCGCCCAAGATGAACACGGTTAGCACGAGCAATCCAAGCATTTGCATGGTTGAATTGCAGCTTACCGGGAAGTCGCGACTTACTCTTCAAATTTGGTCAGCTGTCACCGAGGTCGCTGCTATTCTAATATCCTTTTGCTATATTTTAACCATAACTTTTACCGACTTTTTTGGTGGTTGCGGCGATGGTGGTGGCGGCGATGGCGGCAGTGGCGATGGTGGTTGCGGCGATGGTGGTTGCGGCGATGGTGGTTGCGGTGATGGTGGTTGCGGCGATGGTGGCGGAGATGGCGGCAGTGGCGATGGTGGTGGCGATGGCGGCAGTGGCGATGGTGGTGGCGATGGCGGCAGTGGCGATGGTGGTGGCGATGGCGGCGGTGGCGATGGTGGTGGCGATGGCGACGGTGGCGATGGTGGTTGCGGCGATGGTGGTGGCGGCGATGGCGGCAGTGGCGATGGTGGTTGCGGCGATGGCGGCGGTGGCGGCGATGGCGGCAGTGGCGATGGTGGTTGCGGCGATGGCGGCGGTGGCGGCGATGGCGGCAGTGGCGATGGTGGTTGCGGCGATGGTGGTTGCGGCGATGGTGGTTGCGGCGATGGTGGTTGCGGCGATGGTGGCGGAGATGGCGGCAGTGGCGATGGTGGTTGCGGCGATGGTGGTTGCGGCGATGGCGGCAGTGGCGATGGTGGTTGCGGCGATGGCGGCGGTGGCGGCGATGGCGGCAGTGGCGATGGTGGTTGCGGCGATGGTGGTTGCGGCGATGGTGGTTGCGGCGATGGTGGTTGCGGCGATGGTGGTGGCGCCGATGGTGGCGGAGATGGCGGCAGTGGCGATCGTGGTGGCGATGGCGGCAGTGGCGATGGTGGTGGCAATGGCGGCAGTGGCGATGATGGTGGCGATGGCGGCGGTGGGGATGTTAGTGGCGATGGCGACGGTGGCGATGGTGGTTGCGGCGATGGTGGTGGCGCCGATGGTGGTTGCGGCGATGGTGGTTGCGGCGATGGTGGTTGCGGCGATGGTGGTTGCGGCGATGGTGGTTGCGGCGAAGGTGGTTGCGGCGATGGTGGTTGCGGCGATGGTGGTGGCGATGGCGGCAGTGGCGATGGTGGTGGCGATGGCGGCAGTGGCGATGGTGGTGGCGATGGCGGCGTTGGCGATGGTGGTGGCGATAGCGACGGTGGCGATGGTGGTTGCGGCGATGGTGGTGGCGGCGATGGCGGCAGTGGCGATGGTGGTTGCGGCGATGGTGGTTGCGGCGATGGTGGTAGCGGCGATGGTGGTGGCGGCGATGGCGGCAGTGGCGATGGTGGTTGCGGCGATGGCGGCAGTGGCGATGGTGGTTGCGGCGATGGTGGTTGCGGCGATGGTGGTTGCGGCGATGGTGGTAGCGGCGATGGTGGTGGCGGCGATGGCGGCAGTGGCGATGCTGGTTGCGGCGATGGCGGCAGTGGCGATGGTGGTTGCGGCGATGGTGGTTGCGGCGATGGTGGTTGCGGCGATGGCGGCGGTGGCGATGGTGGCGCCGATGGTGGTTGCGGCGATGGTGGTGGCGCCGATGGTGGTTGCGGCGATGGTGGTTGCGGCGATGGTGGTGGCGCCGATGGTGGTTGCGGCGATGGTGGTTGAGGCGATGGTGGTGGCGCCGATGGTGGTTGCGGCGATGGTGGTTGAGGCGATGGTGGTGGCGCCGATGGTGGTTGCGGCGATGGTGGTTGCGGCGATGGTGGCGGAGATGGCGGCAGTGGCGATGGTGGTTGCGGCGATGGTGGTTGCGGCGATGGCGGCAGTGGCGATGGTGGTTGCGGCGATGGCGGCGGTGGCGGCGATGGCGGCAGTGGCGATGGTGGTTGCGGCGATGGTGGTTGCGGCGATGGTGGTTGCGGCGATGGTGGTTGCGGCGATGGTGGTGGCGCCGATGGTGGCGGAGATGGCGGCAGTGGCGATCGTGGTGGCGATGGCGGCAGTGGCGATGGTGGTGGCAATGGCGGCAGTGGCGATGATGGTGGCGATGGCGGCGGTGGGGATGTTAGTGGCGATGGCGACGGTGGCGATGGTGGTTGCGGCGATGGTGGTGGCGCCGATGGTGGTTGCGGCGATGGTGGTTGCGGCGATGGTGGTTGCGGCGATGGTGGTTGCGGCGATGGTGGTTGCGGCGAAGGTGGTTGCGGCGATGGTGGTTGCGGCGATGGTGGTGGCGATGGCGGCAGTGGCGATGGTGGTGGCGATGGCGGCAGTGGCGATGGTGGTGGCGATGGCGGCGTTGGCGATGGTGGTGGCGATAGCGACGGTGGCGATGGTGGTTGCGGCGATGGTGGTGGCGGCGATGGCGGCAGTGGCGATGGTGGTTGCGGCGATGGTGGTTGCGGCGATGGTGGTAGCGGCGATGGTGGTGGCGGCGATGGCGGCAGTGGCGATGGTGGTTGCGGCGATGGCGGCAGTGGCGATGGTGGTTGCGGCGATGGTGGTTGCGGCGATGGTGGTTGCGGCGATGGTGGTAGCGGCGATGGTGGTGGCGGCGATGGCGGCAGTGGCGATGCTGGTTGCGGCGATGGCGGCAGTGGCGATGGTGGTTGCGGCGATGGTGGTTGCGGCGATGGTGGTTGCGGCGATGGCGGCGGTGGCGATGGTGGCGCCGATGGTGGTTGCGGCGATGGTGGTGGCGCCGATGGTGGTTGCGGCGATGGTGGTTGCGGCGATGGTGGTGGCGCCGATGGTGGTTGCGGCGATGGTGGTTGAGGCGATGGTGGTGGCGCCGATGGTGGTTGCGGCGATGGTGGTTGAGGCGATGGTGGTGGCGCCGATGGTGGTTGCGGCGATGGTGGTTGCGGCGATGGTGGTGGCGCCGATGGTGGTTGCGGCGATGGTGGTTGCGGAGATGGTGGTTGCGGCGATGGTGGTTGCAGCGATGGTGGTTGCGGCGATGGTGGTTGCGGCGATGGTGGCGGAGATGGCGGCAGTGGCGATCGTGGTGGCGATGGCGGCAGTGGCGATGGTGGTGGCAATGGCGGCAGTGGCGATGATGGTGGCGATGGCGGCGGTGGGGATGTTAGTGGCGATGGCGACGGTGGCGATGGTGGTTGCGGCGATGGTGGTGTCGCCGATGGTGGTTGCGGCGATGGTGGTTGCGGCGATGGTGGTTGCGGCGATGGTGGTTGCGGCGAAGGTGGCGGAGATGGCGGCAGTGGCGATGGTGGTGGCGATGGCGGCAGTGGCGATGGTGGTGGCGATGGCGGCGGTGGCGATGGTGGTGGCGATGGCGACGGTGGCGATGGTGGTTGCAGCGATGGTGGTGGCGGCGATGGCGGCAGTGGCGATGGTGGTTGCGGCGATGGTGGTTGCGGCGATGGTGGTTGCGGCGATGGTGGCGGAGATGGCGGCAGTGGCGATGGTGGTGGCGATGGCGGCAGTGGCGATGGTGGTGGCGATGGCGGCAGTGGCGATGGTGGTGGCGATGGCGGCAGTGGCGATGGTGGTGGCGATGGCGGCGGTGGCGATGGTGGTGGCGATGGCGACGGTGGCGATGGTGGTTGCAGCGATGGTGGTGGCGGCGATGGCGGCAGTGGCGATGGTGGTTGCGGCGATGGTGGTTGCGGCGATGGTGGTTGCGGCGATGGTGGCGGAGATGGCGGCAGTGGCGATGGTGGTGGCGATGGCGGCAGTGGCGATGGTGGTGGCGATGGCGGCAGTGGCGATGGTGGTGGCGATGGCGGCGGTGGCGATGGTGGTGGCGATGGCGACGGTGGCGATGGTGGTTGCGGCGATGGTGGTGGCGGCGATGGCGGCAGTGGCGATGGTGGTTGCGGCGATGGCGGCGGTGGCGATGGTGGTGGCGATGGCGACGGTGGCGATGGCGGCGGTGGCGGCGATGGCGGCAGTGGCGATGGTGGTTGCGGCGATGGTGGTTGCGGCGATGGTGGTTGCGGCGATGGTGGTTGCGGCGATGGTGGCGGAGATGGCGGCAGTGGCGATGGTGGTTGCGGCGATGGTGGTTGCGGCGATGGCGGCAGTGGCGATGGTGGTTGCGGCGATGGCGGCGGTGGCGGCGATGGCGGCAGTGGCGATGGTGGTTGCGGCGATGGTGGTTGCGGCGATGGTGGTTGCGGCGATGGTGGTTGCGGCGATGGTGGTTGCGGCGATGGTGGCGGAGATGGCGGCAGTGGCGATCGTGGTGGCGATGGCGGCAGTGGCGATGGTGGTGGCAATGGCGGCAGTGGCGATGATGGTGGCGATGGCGGCGGTGGGGATGTTAGTGGCGATGGCGACGGTGGCGATGGTGGTTGCGGCGATGGTGGTGGCGCCGATGGTGGTTGCGGCGATGGTGGTTGCGGCGATGGTGGTTGCGGCGATGGTGGTTGCGGCGATGGTGGTTGCGGCGAAGGTGGCGGAGATGGCGGCAGTGGCGATGGTGGTGGCGATGGCGGCAGTTGCGATGGTGGTGGCGATGGCGGCAGTGGCGATGGTGGTGGCGATGGCGGCGTTGGCGATGGTGGTGGCGATGGCGACGGTGGCGATGGTGGTTGCGGCGATGGTGGTGGCGGCGATGGCGGCAGTGGCGATGGTGGTTGCGGCGATGGTGGTTGCGGCGATGGTGGTAGCGGCGATGGTGGTGGCGGCGATGGCGGCAGTGGCGATGGTGGTTGCGGCGATGGCGGCGGTGGCGGCGATGGCGGCAGTGGCGATGGTGGTTGCGGCGATGGTGGTTGCGGCGATGGTGGTTGCGGCGATGGTGGTTGCGGCGATGGTGGTTGCGGCGATGGTGGCGGAGATGGCGGCAGTGGCGATCGTGGTGGCGATGGCGGCAGTGGCGATGGTGGTGGCAATGGCGGCAGTGGCGATGATGGTGGCGATGGCGGCGGTGGGGATGTTAGTGGCGATGGCGACGGTGGCGATGGTGGTTGCGGCGATGGTGGTGGCGCCGATGGTGGTTGCGGCGATGGTGGTTGCGGCGATGGTGGTTGCGGCGATGGTGGTTGCGGCGATGGTGGTTGCGGCGAAGGTGGCGGAGATGGCGGCAGTGGCGATGGTGGTGGCGATGGCGGCAGTTGCGATGGTGGTGGCGATGGCGGCAGTGGCGATGGTGGTGGCGATGGCGGCGTTGGCGATGGTGGTGGCGATGGCGACGGTGGCGATGGTGGTTGCGGCGATGGTGGTGGCGGCGATGGCGGCAGTGGCGATGGTGGTTGCGGCGATGGTGGTTGCGGCGATGGTGGTAGCGGCGATGGTGGTGGCGGCGATGGCGGCAGTGGCGATGGTGGTTGCGGCGATGGCGGCAGTGGCGATGGTGGTTGCGGAGATGGTGGTTGCGGCGATGGTGGTTGCGGCGATGGTGGTAGCGGCGATGGTGGTGGCGGCGATGGCGGCAGTGGCGATGGTGGTTGCGGCGATGGCGGCAGTGGCGATGGTGGTTGCGGCGATGGTGGTTGCGGCGATGGTGCTTGCGGCGATGGCGGCGGTGGCGATGGTGGCGGCGATGGTGGTTGCGGCGTTGGTGGTGGCGCCGATGGTGGTTGCGGCGATGGTGGTTGCGGCGATGGTGGTGGCGCCGATGGTGGTTGCGGCGATGGTGGTTGCGGCGATGGTGGTGGCGCCGATGGTGGTTGCGGCGATGGTGGTTGAGGCGATGGTGGTGGCGCCGATGGTGGTTGCGGCGATGGTGGTTGCGGCGATGGTGGTGGCGCCGATGGTGGTTGCGGCGATGGTGGTTGCGGCGATGGTGGTTGCGGCGATGGTGGTTGCGGCGATGGTGGTTGCGGCGATGGTGGTTGCGGCGATGGTGGCGGAGATGGCGGCAGTGGCGATCGTGGTGGCGATGGCGGCAGTGGCGATGGTGGTTGCGGCGATGGTGGTTGCGGCGATGGTGGTTGCGGCGATGGCGGCGGTGGCGGCGATGGCGGCAGTGGCGATGGTGGTTGCGGCGATGGCGGCGGTGGCGGCGATGGCGGCAGTGGCGATGGTGGTTGCGGCGATGGTGGTTGCGGCGATGGTGGTTGCGGCGATGGTGGTTGCGGCGATGGTGGCGGAGATGGCGGCAGTGGCGATGGTGGTTGCGGCGATGGTGGTTGCGGCGATGGCGGCAGTGGCGATGGTGGTTGCGGCGATGGCGGCGGTGGCGGCGATGGCGGCAGTGGCGATGGTGGTTGCGGCGATGGTGGTTGCGGCGATGGTGGTTGCGGCGATGGTGGTTGCGGCGATGGTGGTGGCGCCGATGGTGGCGGAGATGGCGGCAGTGGCGATCGTGGTGGCGATGGCGGCAGTGGCGATGGTGGTGGCAATGGCGGCAGTGGCGATGATGGTGGCGATGGCGGCGGTGGGGATGTTAGTGGCGATGGCGACGGTGGCGATGGTGGTTGCGGCGATGGTGGTGGCGCCGATGGTGGTTGCGGCGATGGTGGTTGCGGCGATGGTGGTTGCGGCGATGGTGGTTGCGGCGATGGTGGTTGCGGCGAAGGTGGTTGCGGCGATGGTGGTTGCGGCGATGGTGGTGGCGATGGCGGCAGTGGCGATGGTGGTGGCGATGGCGGCAGTGGCGATGGTGGTGGCGATGGCGGCGTTGGCGATGGTGGTGGCGATAGCGACGGTGGCGATGGTGGTTGCGGCGATGGTGGTGGCGGCGATGGCGGCAGTGGCGATGGTGGTTGCGGCGATGGTGGTTGCGGCGATGGTGGTAGCGGCGATGGTGGTGGCGGCGATGGCGGCAGTGGCGATGGTGGTTGCGGCGATGGCGGCAGTGGCGATGGTGGTTGCGGCGATGGTGGTTGCGGCGATGGTGGTTGCGGCGATGGTGGTAGCGGCGATGGTGGTGGCGGCGATGGCGGCAGTGGCGATGCTGGTTGCGGCGATGGCGGCAGTGGCGATGGTGGTTGCGGCGATGGTGGTTGCGGCGATGGTGGTTGCGGCGATGGCGGCGGTGGCGATGGTGGCGCCGATGGTGGTTGCGGCGATGGTGGTGGCGCCGATGGTGGTTGCGGCGATGGTGGTTGCGGCGATGGTGGTGGCGCCGATGGTGGTTGCGGCGATGGTGGTTGAGGCGATGGTGGTGGCGCCGATGGTGGTTGCGGCGATGGTGGTTGAGGCGATGGTGGTGGCGCCGATGGTGGTTGCGGCGATGGTGGTTGCGGCGATGGTGGCGGAGATGGCGGCAGTGGCGATGGTGGTTGCGGCGATGGTGGTTGCGGCGATGGCGGCAGTGGCGATGGTGGTTGCGGCGATGGCGGCGGTGGCGGCGATGGCGGCAGTGGCGATGGTGGTTGCGGCGATGGTGGTTGCGGCGATGGTGGTTGCGGCGATGGTGGTTGCGGCGATGGTGGTGGCGCCGATGGTGGCGGAGATGGCGGCAGTGGCGATCGTGGTGGCGATGGCGGCAGTGGCGATGGTGGTGGCAATGGCGGCAGTGGCGATGATGGTGGCGATGGCGGCGGTGGGGATGTTAGTGGCGATGGCGACGGTGGCGATGGTGGTTGCGGCGATGGTGGTGGCGCCGATGGTGGTTGCGGCGATGGTGGTTGCGGCGATGGTGGTTGCGGCGATGGTGGTTGCGGCGATGGTGGTTGCGGCGAAGGTGGTTGCGGCGATGGTGGTTGCGGCGATGGTGGTGGCGATGGCGGCAGTGGCGATGGTGGTGGCGATGGCGGCAGTGGCGATGGTGGTGGCGATGGCGGCGTTGGCGATGGTGGTGGCGATAGCGACGGTGGCGATGGTGGTTGCGGCGATGGTGGTGGCGGCGATGGCGGCAGTGGCGATGGTGGTTGCGGCGATGGTGGTTGCGGCGATGGTGGTAGCGGCGATGGTGGTGGCGGCGATGGCGGCAGTGGCGATGGTGGTTGCGGCGATGGCGGCAGTGGCGATGGTGGTTGCGGCGATGGTGGTTGCGGCGATGGTGGTTGCGGCGATGGTGGTAGCGGCGATGGTGGTGGCGGCGATGGCGGCAGTGGCGATGCTGGTTGCGGCGATGGCGGCAGTGGCGATGGTGGTTGCGGCGATGGTGGTTGCGGCGATGGTGGTTGCGGCGATGGCGGCGGTGGCGATGGTGGCGCCGATGGTGGTTGCGGCGATGGTGGTGGCGCCGATGGTGGTTGCGGCGATGGTGGTTGCGGCGATGGTGGTGGCGCCGATGGTGGTTGCGGCGATGGTGGTTGAGGCGATGGTGGTGGCGCCGATGGTGGTTGCGGCGATGGTGGTTGAGGCGATGGTGGTGGCGCCGATGGTGGTTGCGGCGATGGTGGTTGCGGCGATGGTGGTGGCGCCGATGGTGGTTGCGGCGATGGTGGTTGCGGAGATGGTGGTTGCGGCGATGGTGGTTGCAGCGATGGTGGTTGCGGCGATGGTGGTTGCGGCGATGGTGGCGGAGATGGCGGCAGTGGCGATCGTGGTGGCGATGGCGGCAGTGGCGATGGTGGTGGCAATGGCGGCAGTGGCGATGATGGTGGCGATGGCGGCGGTGGGGATGTTAGTGGCGATGGCGACGGTGGCGATGGTGGTTGCGGCGATGGTGGTGTCGCCGATGGTGGTTGCGGCGATGGTGGTTGCGGCGATGGTGGTTGCGGCGATGGTGGTTGCGGCGAAGGTGGCGGAGATGGCGGCAGTGGCGATGGTGGTGGCGATGGCGGCAGTGGCGATGGTGGTGGCGATGGCGGCGGTGGCGATGGTGGTGGCGATGGCGACGGTGGCGATGGTGGTTGCAGCGATGGTGGTGGCGGCGATGGCGGCAGTGGCGATGGTGGTTGCGGCGATGGTGGTTGCGGCGATGGTGGTTGCGGCGATGGTGGCGGAGATGGCGGCAGTGGCGATGGTGGTGGCGATGGCGGCAGTGGCGATGGTGGTGGCGATGGCGGCAGTGGCGATGGTGGTGGCGATGGCGGCAGTGGCGATGGTGGTGGCGATGGCGGCGGTGGCGATGGTGGTGGCGATGGCGACGGTGGCGATGGTGGTTGCAGCGATGGTGGTGGCGGCGATGGCGGCAGTGGCGATGGTGGTTGCGGCGATGGTGGTTGCGGCGATGGTGGTTGCGGCGATGGTGGCGGAGATGGCGGCAGTGGCGATGGTGGTGGCGATGGCGGCAGTGGCGATGGTGGTGGCGATGGCGGCAGTGGCGATGGTGGTGGCGATGGCGGCGGTGGCGATGGTGGTGGCGATGGCGACGGTGGCGATGGTGGTTGCGGCGATGGTGGTGGCGGCGATGGCGGCAGTGGCGATGGTGGTTGCGGCGATGGCGGCGGTGGCGATGGTGGTGGCGATGGCGACGGTGGCGATGGCGGCGGTGGCGGCGATGGCGGCAGTGGCGATGGTGGTTGCGGCGATGGTGGTTGCGGCGATGGTGGTTGCGGCGATGGTGGTTGCGGCGATGGTGGCGGAGATGGCGGCAGTGGCGATGGTGGTTGCGGCGATGGTGGTTGCGGCGATGGCGGCAGTGGCGATGGTGGTTGCGGCGATGGCGGCGGTGGCGGCGATGGCGGCAGTGGCGATGGTGGTTGCGGCGATGGTGGTTGCGGCGATGGTGGTTGCGGCGATGGTGGTTGCGGCGATGGTGGTTGCGGCGATGGTGGCGGAGATGGCGGCAGTGGCGATCGTGGTGGCGATGGCGGCAGTGGCGATGGTGGTGGCAATGGCGGCAGTGGCGATGATGGTGGCGATGGCGGCGGTGGGGATGTTAGTGGCGATGGCGACGGTGGCGATGGTGGTTGCGGCGATGGTGGTGGCGCCGATGGTGGTTGCGGCGATGGTGGTTGCGGCGATGGTGGTTGCGGCGATGGTGGTTGCGGCGATGGTGGTTGCGGCGAAGGTGGCGGAGATGGCGGCAGTGGCGATGGTGGTGGCGATGGCGGCAGTTGCGATGGTGGTGGCGATGGCGGCAGTGGCGATGGTGGTGGCGATGGCGGCGTTGGCGATGGTGGTGGCGATGGCGACGGTGGCGATGGTGGTTGCGGCGATGGTGGTGGCGGCGATGGCGGCAGTGGCGATGGTGGTTGCGGCGATGGTGGTTGCGGCGATGGTGGTAGCGGCGATGGTGGTGGCGGCGATGGCGGCAGTGGCGATGGTGGTTGCGGCGATGGCGGCGGTGGCGGCGATGGCGGCAGTGGCGATGGTGGTTGCGGCGATGGTGGTTGCGGCGATGGTGGTTGCGGCGATGGTGGTTGCGGCGATGGTGGTTGCGGCGATGGTGGCGGAGATGGCGGCAGTGGCGATCGTGGTGGCGATGGCGGCAGTGGCGATGGTGGTGGCAATGGCGGCAGTGGCGATGATGGTGGCGATGGCGGCGGTGGGGATGTTAGTGGCGATGGCGACGGTGGCGATGGTGGTTGCGGCGATGGTGGTGGCGCCGATGGTGGTTGCGGCGATGGTGGTTGCGGCGATGGTGGTTGCGGCGATGGTGGTTGCGGCGATGGTGGTTGCGGCGAAGGTGGCGGAGATGGCGGCAGTGGCGATGGTGGTGGCGATGGCGGCAGTTGCGATGGTGGTGGCGATGGCGGCAGTGGCGATGGTGGTGGCGATGGCGGCGTTGGCGATGGTGGTGGCGATGGCGACGGTGGCGATGGTGGTTGCGGCGATGGTGGTGGCGGCGATGGCGGCAGTGGCGATGGTGGTTGCGGCGATGGTGGTTGCGGCGATGGTGGTAGCGGCGATGGTGGTGGCGGCGATGGCGGCAGTGGCGATGGTGGTTGCGGCGATGGCGGCAGTGGCGATGGTGGTTGCGGAGATGGTGGTTGCGGCGATGGTGGTTGCGGCGATGGTGGTAGCGGCGATGGTGGTGGCGGCGATGGCGGCAGTGGCGATGGTGGTTGCGGCGATGGCGGCAGTGGCGATGGTGGTTGCGGCGATGGTGGTTGCGGCGATGGTGCTTGCGGCGATGGCGGCGGTGGCGATGGTGGCGCCGATGGTGGTTGCGGCGATGGTGGTGGCGCCGATGGTGGTTGCGGCGATGGTGGTTGCGGCGATGGTGGTGGCGCCGATGGTGGTTGCGGCGATGGTGGTTGCGGCGATGGTGGTGGCGCCGATGGTGGTTGCGGCGATGGTGGTTGAGGCGATGGTGGTGGCGCCGATGGTGGTTGCGGCGATGGTGGTTGCGGCGATGGTGGTGGCGCCGATGGTGGTTGCGGCGATGGTGGTTGCGGCGATGGTGGTTGCGGCGATGGTGGTTGCGGCGATGGTGGTTGCGGCGATGGTGGTTGCGGCGATGGTGGCGGAGATGGCGGCAGTGGCGATCGTGGTGGCGATGGCGGCAGTGGCGATGGTGGTGGCAATGGCGGCAGTGGCGATGATGGTGGCGATGGCGGCGGTGGGGATGTTAGTGGCGATGGCGACGGTGGCGATGGTGGTTGCGGCGATGGTGGTGGCGCCGATGGTGGTTGCGGCGATGGTGGTTGCGGCGATGGTGGTTGCGGCGATGGTGGTTGCGGCGATGGTGGTTGCGGCGAAGGTGGCGGAGATGGCGGCAGTGGCGATGGTGGTGGCGATGGCGGCAGTTGCGATGGTGGTGGCGATGGCGGCAGTGGCGATGGTGGTGGCGATGGCGGCGTTGGCGATGGTGGTGGCGATGGCGACGGTGGCGATGGTGGTTGCGGCGATGGTGGTGGCGGCGATGGCGGCAGTGGCGATGGTGGTTGCGGCGATGGTGGTTGCGGCGATGGTGGTAGCGGCGATGGTGGTGGCGGCGATGGCGGCAGTGGCGATGGTGGTTGCGGCGATGGCGGCAGTGGCGATGGTGGTTGCGGAGATGGTGGTTGCGGCGATGGTGGTTGCGGCGATGGTGGTAGCGGCGATGGTGGTGGCGGCGATGGCGGCAGTGGCGATGGTGGTTGCGGCGATGGCGGCAGTGGCGATGGTGGTTGCGGCGATGGTGGTTGCGGCGATGGTGGTTGCGGCGATGGCGGCGGTGGCGATGGTGGCGCCGATGGTGGTTGCGGCGATGGTGGTGGCGCCGATGGTGGTTGCGGCGATGGTGGTTGCGGCGATGGTGGTGGCGCCGATGGTGGTTGCGGCGATGGTGGTTGCGGCGATGGTGGTGGCGCCGATGGTGGTTGCGGCGATGGTGGTTGAGGCGATGGTGGTGGCGCCGATGGTGGTTGCGGCGATGGTGGTTGCGGCGATGGTGGTGGCGCCGATGGTGGTTGCGGCGATGGTGGTTGCGGCGATGGTGGTTGCGGCGATGGTGGTTGCGGCGATGGTGGTTGCGGCGATGGTGGTTGCGGCGATGGTGGTTGCGGCGATGGTGGCGGAGATGGCGGCAGTGGCGATCGTGGTGGCAATGGCGGCAGTGGCGATGGTGGTGGCAATGGCGGCAGTGGCGATGATGGTGGCGATGGCGGCGGTGGGGATGTTAGTGGCGATGGCGACGGTGGCGATGGTGGTTGCGGCGATGGTGGTGGCGCCGATGGTGGTTGCGGCGATGGTGGTTGCGGCGATGGTGGTTGCGGCGATGGTGGTTGCGGCGAAGGTGGCGGAGATGGCGGCAGTGGCGATGGTGGTGGCGATGGTGGCAGTGGCGATGGTGGTGGCGATGGCGGCAGTGGCGATGGTGGTGGCGATGGCGGCGTTGGCGATGGTGGTGGCGATGGCGACAGTGGCGATGGTGGTTGCGGCGATGGTGGTTGCGGCGATGGTGGTAGCGGCGATGGTGGTTGCGGCGATGGTGGTTGCGGCGATGGCGGCGGTGGCGATGGTGGTTGCGGCGATGGCGGCAGTGGCGATGGTGGTTGCGGCGATGGTGGTTGCGGCGATGGTGGTTGCGGCGATGGTGGTTGCGGCGATGGCGGCGGTGGCGATGGTGGCGCCGATGGTGGTTGCGGCGATGGTGGTTGCGGCGATGGTGGTTGCGGCGATGGTGGTGGCGCCGATGGTGGTTGCGGCGATGGTGGTTGAGGCGATGGTGGTGGCGCCGATGGTGGTTGCGGCGATGGTGGTTGAGGCGATGGTGGTGGCGCCGATGGTGGTTGCGGCGATGGTGGTTGCGGCGATGGTGGTGGCGCCGATGGTGGTTGCGGTGATGGTGGTTGCGGCGATGGTGGTGGCGCCGATGGTGGTTGCGGCGGCAATGGTGGTGGCGCCGATGGTGGTTGCGGCGGTAATGGTGGTGGCGCCGATGGTGGTTGCGGCGATGGTGGTGGCGCCGATGGTGGTTGCGGCGGCGATGGTGGTGGCGCCGA
Organism: Pleodorina starrii; assembly: GCA_030267565.1. Lineage (NCBI taxonomy): Eukaryota > Viridiplantae > Chlorophyta > Chlorophyceae > Chlamydomonadales > Volvocaceae > Pleodorina > Pleodorina starrii. The sequence goes on along the minus strand of BRXU01000007.1, from coordinate 2,117,209 downwards.
TGGTGGTTGCGGCGGCGATGGTGGTGGCGCCGATGGTGGTTGCGGCGGTGATGGTGGTGGCGGCGATGGTGGTTGCGGCGGCGATGGTGGTGGCGCCGATGGTGGTTGCGGCGGCGATGGTGGTGGCGCCGATGGTGGTTGCGGCGGCGATGGTGGTGACGCCGATGGTGGTTGCGGCGATGGTGGTTGCGGCGAAGGTGGCGGAGATGGCGGCAGTGGCGATGGTGGTGGCGATGGCGGCAGTGGCGATGGTGGTGGCGATGGCGGCAGTGGCGATGGTGGTGGCGATGGCGGCGTTGGCGATGGTGGTGGTGATGGCGACGGTGGCGATGGTGGTGGCGCCGATGGTGGTTGCGGCGATGGTGGTTGCGGCGATGGTGGTGGCGCCGATGGTGGTTGCGGTGATGGTGGTTGCGGCGATGGTGGTGGCGCCGATGGTGGTTGCGGCGGCAATGGTGGTGGCGCCGATGGTGGTTGCGGCGGTAATGGTGGTGGCGCCGATGGTGGTTGCGGCGATGGTGGTGGCGCCGATGGTGGTTGCGGCGGCGATGGTGGTGGCGCCGATGGTGGTTGCGGCGGCGATGGTGGTGGCGCCGATGGTGGTTGCGGCGGTGATGGTGGTGGCGGCGATGGTGGTTGCGGCGGCGATGGTGGTGGCGCCGATGGTGGTTGCGGCGGCGATGGTGGTGGCGCCGATGGTGGTTGCGGCGGCGATGGTGGTGACGCCGATGGTGGTTGCGGCGATGGTGGTTGCGGCGAAGGTGGCGGAGATGGCGGCAGTGGCGATGGTGGTGGCGATGGCGGCAGTGGCGATGGTGGTGGCGATGGCGGCAGTGGCGATGGTGGTGGCGATGGCGGCGTTGGCGATGGTGGTGGTGATGGCGACGGTGGCGATGGTGGTTGCGGCGATGGTGGTGGCGGCGATGGCGGCAGTGGCGATGGTGGTTGCGGCGATGGTGGTTGCGGCGATGGCGGCAGTGGCGATGGTGGTTGCGGCGATGGTGGTTGCGGCGATGGTGGTTGCGGCGATGGTGGTAGCGGCGATGGTGGTGGCGGCGATGGCGGCAGTGGCGATGGTGGTTGCGGCGATGGCGGCAGTGGCGATGGTGGTTGCGGCGATGGTGGTTGCGGCGATGGTGGTTGCGGCGATGGCGGCGGTGGCGATGGTGGCGCCGATGGTGGTTGCGGCGATGGTGGTGGCGCCGATGGTGGTTGCGGCGATGGTGGTTGCGGCGATGGTGGTGGCGCCGATGGTGGTTGAGGCGATGGTGGTTGAGGCGATGGTGGTGGCGCCGATGGTGGTTGCGGCGATGGTGGTTGAGGCGATGGTGGTGGCGCCGATGGTGGTTGCGGCGATGGTGGTTGCGGCGATGGTGGTGGCGCCGATGGTGGTTGCGGCGATGGTGGTTGCGGCGATGGTGGTGGCGCCGATGGTGGTTGCGGCGGCAATGGTGGTGGCGCCGATGGTGGTTGCGGCGGTAATGGTGGTGGCGCCGATGGTGGTTGCGGCGATGGTGGTGGCGCCGATGGTGGTTGCGGCGGCGATGGTGGTGGCGCCGATGGTGGTTGCGGCGGCGATGGTGGTGGCGCCGATGGTGGTTGCGGCGGCGATGGTGGTGGCGGCGATGGTGGTTGCGGCGGCGATGGTGGTGGCGCCGATGGTGGTTGCGGCGGCGATGGTGGTGGCGCCGATGGTGGTTGCGGCGGCGATGGTGGTGACGCCGATGGTGGTTGCGGCGATGGTGGTTGCGGCGATGGTGGTTGCGGCGAAGGTGGCGGAGATGGCGGCAGTGGCGATGGTGGTGGCGATGGCGGCAGTGGCGATGGTGGTGGCGATGGCGGCAGTGGCGATGGTGGTGGCGATGGCGGCGTTGGCGATGGTGGTGGCGATGGCGACGGTGGCGATGGTGGTTGCGGCGATGGTGGTGGCGGCGATGGCGGCAGTGGCGATGGTGGTTGCGGCGATGGTGGTTGCGGCGATGGTGGTAGCGGCGATGGTGGTGGCGGCGATGGCGGCAGTGGCGATGGTGGTTGCGGCGATGGCGGCAGTGGCGATGGTGGTTGCGGCGATGGTGGTTGCGGCGATGGTGGTTGCGGCGATGGTGGTAGCGGCGATGGTGGTGGCGGCGATGGCGGCAGTGGCGATGGTGGTTGCGGCGATGGCGGCAGTGGCGATGGTGGTTGCGGCGATGGTGGTTGCGGCGATGGTGGTTGCGGCGATGGCGGCGGTGGCGATGGTGGCGCCGATGGTGGTTGCGGCGATGGTGGTGGCGCCGATGGTGGTTGCGGCGATGGTGGTTGCGGCGATGGTGGTGGCGCCGATGGTGGTTGAGGCGATGGTGGTTGAGGCGATGGTGGTGGCGCCGATGGTGGTTGCGGCGATGGTGGTTGAGGCGATGGTGGTGGCGCCGATGGTGGTTGCGGCGATGGTGGTTGCGGCGATGGTGGTGGCGCCGATGGTGGTTGCGGCGATGGTGGTTGCGGCGATGGTGGTGGCGCCGATGGTGGTTGCGGCGGCAATGGTGGTGGCGCCGATGGTGGTTGCGGCGGTAATGGTGGTGGCGCCGATGGTGGTTGCGGCGATGGTGGTGGCGCCGATGGTGGTTGCGGCGGCGATGGTGGTGGCGCCGATGGTGGTTGCGGCGGCGATGGTGGTGGCGCCGATGGTGGTTGCGGCGGCGATGGTGGTGGCGGCGATGGTGGTTGCGGCGGCGATGGTGGTGGCGCCGATGGTGGTTGCGGCGGCGATGGTGGTGGCGCCGATGGTGGTTGCGGCGGCGATGGTGGTGACGCCGATGGTGGTTGCGGCGATGGTGGTTGCGGCGATGGTGGTTGCGGCGAAGGTGGCGGAGATGGCGGCAGTGGCGATGGTGGTGGCGATGGCGGCAGTGGCGATGGTGGTGGCGATGGCGGCAGTGGCGATGGTGGTGGCGATGGCGGCGTTGGCGATGGTGGTGGCGATGGCGACGGTGGCGATGGTGGTTGCGGCGATGGTGGTGGCGGCGATGGCGGCAGTGGCGATGGTGGTTGCGGCGATGGTGGTTGCGGCGATGGTGGTAGCGGCGATGGTGGTGGCGGCGATGGCGGCAGTGGCGATGGTGGTTGCGGCGATGGCGGCAGTGGCGATGGTGGTTGCGGCGATGGTGGTTGCGGCGATGGTGGTTGCGGCGATGGTGGTAGCGGCGATGGTGGTGGCGGCGATGGCGGCAGTGGCGATGGTGGTGGCGATGGCGGCAGTGGCGATGGTGGTTGCGGCGATGGTGGTTGCGGCGATGGTGGTAGCGGCGATGGTGGTGGCGGCGATGGCGGCAGTGGCGATGGTGGTTGCGGCGATGGCGGCAGTGGCGATGGTGGTTGCGGCGATGGTGGTTGCGGCGATGGTGGTTGCGGCGATGGTGGTTGCGGCGATGGTGGTTGCGGCGATGGTGGTTGCGGCGATGGTGGTTGCGGCGATGGTGGCGGAGATGGCGGCAGTGGCGATGATGGTGGCGATGGCGGCAGTGGCGATGGTGGTAGCGATGGCGGCGTGGCGATGGTGGTGGCGATGGCGGCGGTGGCGATGGTGGTTGCGATGGCGACGGTGGCGATGGTGGTGGCGATGGCGGCGGTGGCGATGGTGGTTGCGATGGCGACGGTGGCGATGGTGGTTGCGGCGATGGTGGTGGCGGCGATGGCGGCAGTGGCGATGGTGGTTGCGGCGATGGTGGTTGCGGCGATGGTGGTTGCGGCGATGGTGGTTGCGGCGAAGGTGGCGGAGATGGTGGTTGCGGCGAAGGTGGCGGAGATGGCGGCAGTGGCGATGGTGGTGGCGATGGCGGCAGTGGCGATGGTGGCGGAGATGGCGGCAGTGGCGATGGTGGTTGCGGCGATGGTGGTTGCGGCGATGGCGGCAGTGGCGATGGTGGTTGCGGCGATGGCGGCGGTGGCGGCGATGGCGGCAGTGGCGATGGTGGTTGCGGCGATGGTGGTTGCGGCGATGGTGGTTGCGGCGATGGTGGTTGCGGCGATGGTGGTGGAGATGGCGGCAGTGGCGATCGTGGTGGCGATGGCGGCAGTGGCGATGGTGGTGGCAATGGCGGCAGTGGCGATGATGGTGGCGATGGCGGCGGTGGGGATGTTAGTGGCGATGGCGACGGTGGCGATGGTGGTTGCGGCGATGGTGGTGGCGCCGATGGTGGTTGCGGCGATGGTGGTTGCGGCGATGGTGGTGGCGCCGATGGTGGTTGCGGTGATGGTGGTTGCGGCGAAGGTGGCGGAGATGGCGGCAGTGGCGATGGTGGTGGCGATGGCGGCAGTGGCGATGGTGGTGGCGATGGCGGCAGTGGCGATTATGGTGGCGATGGCGGCGTTGGCGATGGTGGTGGCGATGGCGACGGTGGCGATGGTGGTTGCGGCGATGGTGGTGGCGGCGATGGCGGCAGTGGCGATGGTGGTTGCGGCGATGGTGGTGACGCCGATGGTGGTTGCGGCGATGGTGGTTGCGGCGATGGTGGTTGCGGCGGCGATGGTGGTGGCGCCGATGGTGGTTGCGGCGGCGATGGTGGTGGCGCCGATGGTGGTTGCGGCGATGGTGGTGGCGCCGATGGTGGTTGCGGCGGCGATGGTGGTGGCGCCGATGGTGGTGGCGGCGGCGATGGTGGTGGCGCCGATGGTGGTTGCGGCGGCGATGGTGGTGGCGGCGATGGTGGTCGCGGCGATGGTGGTGGCGCCGATGGTGGTTGCGGCGGCGATGGTGGTGGCGCGGATGGTGGTTGCGGCGGCGATGGTGGTGGCGCCGATGGTGGTTGCGGCGGCGATGGTGGTGGCGCCGATGGTGGTTGCGGCGGCTATGGTGGTGGCGGCGATGGTGGTTGCGGCGGCGATGGTGGTGGCGCCGATGGTGGTTGCGGCGATGGTGGTGGCGCCGATGGTGGTTGCGGCGGCGATGGTGGTGGCGCCGATGGTGGTTGCGGCGATTGTGGTGGCCCCGATGGTGGTTTCGGCGGCGATGGTGGTGGCGCCGATGGTGGTCGCGGCGGCGATGGTGGTGGCGCCGATGGTGGTTGCGGCGGCGATGGTGGTGGCGCCGATGGTGGTTGCGGCGGCGATGGTGGTGGCGCGGATGGTGGTTGCGGCGGCGATGGTGGTGGCGCCGATGGTGGTTTCGGCGGCGATGGTGATGGCGCCGATGGTGTTTGCGGCGGCGATGGTGGTGGCGGCGATGGTTGTTGCGGCGATGGTGGTGGCGCCGATGGTGGCGACGGTGGCGTGAGCGGTTCTGGTGAGGGCAACGTCATGCACATACAACGGCCAACACAAATATCACGCGTCAAGAGGAAGTGATGTATGACGGGAAGTGAGAAGGGCATTGCGCTGCGGTTTAGATGGCTTGCGGCGCTGCAGGAAGGTACGTAGACGGGGCCAAAGGAGGCAATGTGCGTGGATGGGCATGTTGAGGCGGGAGAGTCAGCGCAAAAGCTGTGTTGTCATAGCTGTTAAAGTTCGCCTAGGAGCTCGTCCCCGCGTGGAATTCTTACTTTACTGTTGTCTGATGAGGCATGAGCAAGCATAAATAGCGCGAGATATGTACGCGTAAGAAACGTTCGCTTTGGCTGTCGTTTACCACGGATTAATTTATTAGAGGAGCTGGATAACAGCTACATAGTACGACCACGGAGATTTGCCCGTTACTGGCAGGCGACGCCCGTAACCTTGGCTGTTACTGGCTGGACAGCCGATTGGGTAACCCTCAGGAGGACTGCCATAGGGAGCTCCAAGCGCATAAAAAGCACGCAGCACGCAGAAGGTAACGATCGCGAGGCCGTCTGCCGTGAAGGCGGGTTGCGCGGGCCCGACCTGCATGTTTGCAAGTGTGCCCGCTTTCCGAGGCCCAGAGCCATATGTCCAGGAAACGCGCATTAATCTTACCGCCGACCCGACATATAACGCCTTTATTCCGCCTGCCATACCCATTATCTATACACCTTGCGCTTGCGCCGCCGTCATTCCGAGCGGCAGTAAGATGACAAATACAGCGATCGCCCTTTTCATACTGCTCCGGCAATTACCGTGGTTCCGAAATCCCTTTCGCCTGTTATTCTGGCCCATGGCTCGGGCCGACGGACGCTGTGGACTATGCCCAGCTAAGCTGCCTGTTTATAGATCAACGCGATTTGTTTATAGATAAAAACGAGGTTTACAGACACACGCTTGAGATAAAAAGTCACAGCGTTGCCAGAAAAGAAACGCCTGCTGGCGCGGAGTTGTGATGTCAATATATATATATATATATATATATATATATATATATATATATATATATATATATATATATATATATATATATATATATATATATATATATATATATATATGTGGGCCAGCAGCATATCTATCATATATATATATATAAAATATATAAATATATAAATAAATATATATATATATATATATATATGTGGGCCAGCAGTATCTATCATATATATATATAATATATAAATATAAATATATATATATATATATATATATAATATATATATAATATATATGTGGGCCAGCAGTATCTATCATATATATATATATATATATATATATATATATGTGGGCCAGCAGCATCGTACACATGATGGCGGTTTCGGGGCAGTACCGTCGCATCGTCAGCGGCACCGCAGCACGCTGATAACAGGAGAAAATGCAGAGAATGGCAAGGGCGGCAGTATGTGAGTCGGAAGCAAGGATCGGCGAGACGAAATGGAGTCAAACAAGGGAAAGCGCCATGAGGACGCCCGTGCAGGGCGCACTGCGCTGTGTGCCTGCGAGGGCCCGTACAAGCGCATGTTAAAGGCGACACGCGTTTCAATTGAAGTCGCCCATCGTGTGCCAGAACGGACCACAATAATAGGAAAGGCGGTGACGCATGAGTAATGCGTTGAAAGGAGAACCAAGCACCCGGAGGACGCAAACGTTGCATATAAACACATGTGAGAATGACATACACAATGGAATTCATTTGTGCGAGGCAAAGCACGGGAGCGCGAACAGCGGGAAGGAGAAGGCCGAAACCGGGAAGCGGGCACGGGAACCGGGAACCGGGAACGGGGCAGTACCGTCGCATCGTCAGCGGCACCGAAGCATGACATATTCGCGTATGTTTGGTTCACATGCCGGCCAGAATGCAACCGTAACATGAGGTAGGTCGTAACATATGCGATTCGTGACATATTCGCGTATGCTTGGTTCGCATGCCGGCCAGAACGCTGCCGTAACATGAGGTAGGTCGTAACATAAGCGATTCGTGACATATTCGCGTATGCTTGGTTCGCATGCTGGCCAGAACGCTACCGTAACATGATGAGGTAGGTCGTAACATATGCGCTTCGTGACATTCGCGTGTGCTTGGTTCGCATGCCGGCCAGAACGCTGCCGTAACATGAGGTAGGTCGTAACATATGCAATTCGTGACATATTCGCGTATGCTTGGTTCGCATGCTGGCCAGAACGCTACCTACCGTAACATGAGGTAGGTCGTAACATATGCGATTCGTGACATATGTGCGGGAGTATGTGCGTCGGAAGCGAGGATCGGCGAGACGAAATGGAGTCTTACAAGGCAAAGCGCCACGAGGGCGCCAGTGCAGGGCGCACTGCGCTGTGTGCCTGCGAGGGCCCGTACAAGCGCATGTCAAAGGAGACGTGCTTTTGAATTGAAGGCGTCCATCGTTTGCCCGAACGGACCACTATAAGAAATACGGTGGCGCATGCGTAATGCGCAGGAAGGAGAATAATAATAATAATGATACGCCCGGCCGGTAGCCAAGGCGTGGGTTATGGGAGCAGAGGGGGTGGGGTGACGGGTTTCCCCGGTCCCAGTCCCCCCCCACGCACCACTGCGAGGAACTTCAGACTGGTCTGTCGTTGGTTATGTGCCAGCCGGTTGCGGTTCCGCGTGGGGGTTGCGTTCCATTTGCCTGCGGGTTATGACGATAGTGTTGAGTGTTCTAACTGCATGGCCGTGGAGGTCGTTGCAGCAGGTTCGGGCTTCCTTGCTGCCCGTGCCTAGGGTGTGGAGTAGAGGGCGTAGGTCCTTCCTGATGGTACCCGCGAAGCCGAGGCTGATGGCTTCCTGTGTTGTGTAGCGGACCTTCCATCCGGCTTCCGTGAGGAGTTTGGCCAGTTCTGCATGTTGTACGGCCTTGTCGTGCTGTTTCTGTGTGTGGTTTGTGTCAGCGGTGTAGCCGACCTCAATAATGTGTACTGTGTGTTGACTGGGGTCCAGGGGTCCCATGTACCCTGCCGCTCGCGCTTCGTGGAGGGGGATGTCGGGTATAAGGAGTATATCGGGCCGCATTTTGAGGCGTTTCTCATCCGCGATTTCCGGGAGCAGCCATTTGGGCAGGCGTGTGCCAGCTACGTAGTCTGGTCGGGTGTCCGCGGGGCCGGCGTCCATTATAATGTAGCAGCCTCCATTGGACCCCCGGGCTAGCGTACTGGTAATTGTTTGGACCGCCTTGTAATGCCGCTGTATGTACAGGGCTCGCTTTCGGGGGTGAAGGCAGCCTCCGAGGATGTGCGCCCCTGAGTCGAGATGGTTGCACAGGGGGCAGTGTCCTAACGACGCGGGGCATCCCAGGCGCCAATGGTTTCCTAAATCGGCTCGCCAGCTTGGCGCTCCATAGCTGGCCGTACAGGTAGTCGCAGCACCGTTAGACATGCTTGTGTCGACGCGCCTTGCGCTGTAAAGTTCGAGTGCTGGTGCTTATGTCAAGGTCGGGCAGGGTATTGGCGACGTATTTAATGTAATCTGTTTCGTTCGTGTGTCCCGAGTGCGTCTCCGGGCTGACCAGGGACTCGATACCGCGGTTAAGGTCGTTAGCATAGTGCCCAGCGTTCTTCTCAGGCCCAGCCATTTTCCGCAGCCACCAGTGTTGACTTCGTGGATTATTGTCTGAGGTTTCGGTTGCGCTTAGCTAGCGCGTCGGGGTCTAGCTTGGAGAGTCCTCGCGCGGCTCGTACGGCTGTTTTGTCCGCTTTCTCGTTGTACGTTACCCCAGTGTGGGCTTTCACTTGAAGCAAAGACGTCTTCAGGTTACAGGCCGCTCGTCGTTTAAGTATTAATACGATTTTCTCAAGCAGCGCCTTGTGCTTACTACGCTGAAGCTTATGTGGGTTGTTTATCATCTTTTTAATGAGATGTAGAAACGCGGCAGAATCCGTCCAGATAGTTAGGTGAGCTTCGCCGTGCAGCGTGGCTCTGCGCATCTGGAGTCCTTGATGGATGACACTCAGTTCGCACTGTGTGATAGTTTGGCAGCCCTGGTGGCCTGCATTCACATCTATGTGGAGCGTTGTGTCGGTAAGTGCGTCGGCCGCCGCGGCTCCCAGGAGATGTCTTTCCTCTTCGCCATCTTTAATCTTTTGCACTGAACCGTCTGTGTATATGGCGTCTTGGGCGTTGTATCGCAGCGCATATTTGGCAGAAAATGCCAGGAACGTGGCGCTTCCCTCTTCCGTGGGGATGTTGTCGCACGTACGGGAGGGAACCGCCGCGGCGGGTGGCTTCTCGGTCATACTGCGCACCTGCTTGCGCACCCATTGGGGGGGGGGGGTGTCCAAGAGAGGGCGGGGCCAGTGGCGACGTGGAGGGCTGCCGTCATAGCAAGCGCTCAGCGGAGGCTGGTATCGTAAGCGCGGCCGGATTCATTGCTAACCAAGAGCAGGGTGAGTCCGTTTGGGTAGGGTTTTGGAGCGTCTACGCTCACTTCGCTGTAAAGGTCCCCTGTTCCTGAGGATGCGTCTATTCTACTGATCACAGTGACCAGCGGGTGGGTGAGGTAGCGGGTGTAGGGCGCCGTTTGGGACGTGGGCAGCAGGAGTAGGGTAGCGGTGGGGTTATCTGTGCTCCGTGTCGCGTCGGCCCAGCCTAGCGCCCATCGCAGTGCATGGTGCCCCTCGTCCGGCTTGGGTTCAGGGTGCGCGACGGATACGCCCGTGCACGGTTGCGAATACGCATCGTGGTTGGCTCCGAAGAGCTGATCTTCAGGGTACCGCGAGTAGTAGATGGCGGTGCTGTCTGCTACGTTGAGGGGGGATGCAAAGCGCTCTGTTGCGGCGCCCAGCGCGGTCATGAGGCGTTTCATCAGCCGTTCGGATATCCTCCGCTCATGTGCTTCTCTAATGGGGTGTGCTTTGGTGCCCCCTCCGCCCCGATACCGCAGCAGGAGGCATGCGACATCCTCCGCGAAGCCACCCGCGGCCGCGATCTGTGCGTGCTCTTCCGGGCGTTTCTGCTGGGCGTCTCTGTACCGGAGTCACAGGCTGCGGAGGCGGCTTGCCGACACCTGGCCGACGCAGCGCCCCTGGGGATCGTACACGAATGCCAGCCCAATGGCTTGCAGTCCATCGGGTATGTTCTCACTGCCGTCCCATGGTACATGCCTGTGTGTGCCGTTACGTTTGCCAATCTGGACCGTATACCGCCCCGGCGGGTGGATGTCCCTGTCCGGGTTACCCGGTTGCACGTTGATTTCGACAAACTGCCTTAGGAGACGTTGGCCTCGGGTCACGTTGAGGCATTCAGTCTCCCATCTGCCTTGCTGTTGCCATTCCGTCAGGTGGCGGTCGCGTGCCTTTTCCATTCGACCGGGGTCCTGCTCGGCCTCCATGGCGCGCCGATGCCTGAATGCATTCAGCAGCTCTGTCCAGTTGTCTTGCGAGGCCAGTCGCGATTTCTCATCTTCGGTGGGAGCCCATTCTACCTCGACTATCGTTTCGGGGTGGGTGGGGTCGGTGGGGGATGCGTACCGATGCACCGCCTTGGGGTGGTAGCCTCTTCCAACCTTTCCAACATAATAAACTCCGTTATTTACTAAGCTTACTATGCTCCATCCTGATTTCATATAATATTTTACAGCTTCAAACTCAGGACGAATATTCCCAGTAGATGGAATTAACATACAGCTTCAAACTCAGGACGACTATTCCCAGTAGATGAAATTTAAATCTGTATCGGATTTTTATGTACCACAATTCTGTTTGATTTAATACGTTAGCATGTGTTTATATCCAGTCGTTTCAGGGGATCGGACAGTGCACACAGTCTTCGGTTCTTGACGGTCATTTGGTTTGGTGGCCAGGAGGGTTGCAAAGATAAAATAAGGGTCAGGTACCAGTCAGGATGATTGGATTAGAACACCGGACCTGCCCGGGCCGACGACCTAGAACTAGGACCCTGATGAGCCCTGGCGAGCCGCTGGCTCACCGGTTCATTCCCAACCGCAAGCCGCGCACCTAGAGCTTTAGATATGTTAATTGGATGATATTATATTTTTCCATGAGAAAGTATTACACCGAAGACGAGCCAATCTACCGAAGGCTTGCCCTTGACCGGCGAGGATTAGGAATAGGATCCGTGTAGCCGGCAGGATTAGGATTAGTACCCCACCAGGACAGGGCAGGATAAGGATTAAGACCCTGCAAGGACCGGTCAGGATTAATGGATTGCTGACCATTACCCACCCCCGGGAGTACGGGATTACGACCTCTCCGGCCAGCCTGACCTTCGCGTAGGGAAGGCCTGGTATCGGGGTTACCCGGAATCCCATATTGCCTGGACATTGCGCCCACAATGCATACACACTTCGAAGCTGGATATCCGTTGAACTCTGGTGGCGGCTCACCTTTGGTTCGTGCATTGTTTTGGAGTGCATGCGTGCAATCCGAAGCATACATAAACTATCCTGAAAAATCCTAAAACCCTGAAATTCTGAATTTTCTAAATTCCTTGATTTCAGACGTACACGCACACGCACACGCACACGCACACGCACACGCACACGCACACGCACACGCACACGCACACGCACACGCACACGCACACGCACACGCACACGCACACGCACACGCACACGCACACGCACACGCACACGCACACGCACACGCACACGCACACGCACACGCACACGCACACGCACACGCACACGCACACGCACACGCACACGCACACGCACACGCACACGCACACGCACACGCACACGCACACGCACACGCACACGCACACGCACACGCACACGCACACGCACACGCACACGCACACGCACACGCACACGCACACGCACACGCACACGCACACGCACACGCACACGCACACGCACACGCACACGCACACGCACACGCACACGCACACGCACACGCACACGCACACGCACACGCACACGCACACGCACACGCACACGCACACGCACACGCACACGCACACGCACACGCACACGCACACGCACACGCACACGCACACGCACACGCACACGCACACGCACACGCACACGCACACGCACACGCACACGCACACGCACACGCACACGCACACGCACACGCACACGCACACGCACACGCACACGCACACGCACACGCACACGCACACGCACACGCACACGCACACGCACACGCACACGCACACGCACACGCACACGCACACGCACACGCACACGCACACGCACACGCACACGCACACGCACACGCACACGCACACGCACACGCACACGCACACGCACACGCACACGCACACGCACACGCACACGCACACGCACACGCACACGCACACGCACACGCACACGCACACGCACACGCACACGCACACGCACACGCACACGCACACGCACACGCACACGCACACGCACACGCACACGCACACGCACACGCACACGCACACGCACACGCACACGCACACGCACACGCACACGCACACGCACACGCACACGCACACGCACACGCACACGCACACGCACACGCACACGCACACGCACACGCACACGCACACGCACACGCACACGCACACGCACACGCACACGCACACGCACACGCACACGCACACGCACACGCACACGCACACGCACACGCACACGCACACGCACACGCACACGCACACGCACACGCACACGCACACGCACACGCACACGCACACGCACACGCACACGCACACGCACACGCACACGCACACGCACACGCACACGCACACGCACACGCACACGCACACGCACACGCACACGCACACGCACACGCACACGCACACGCACACGCACACGCACACGCACACGCACACGCACACGCACACGCACACGCACACGCACACGCACACGCACACGCACACGCACACGCACACGCACACGCACACGCACACGCACACGCACACGCACACGCACACGCACACGCACACGCACACGCACACGCACACGCACACGCACACGCACACGCACACGCACACGCACACGCACACGCACACGCACACGCACACGACACGCACACGCACACGCACACGCACACGCACACGCACACGCACACGCACACGCACACGCACACGCACACGCACACGCACACGCACACGCACACGCACACGCACACGCACACGCACACGCACACGCACACGCACACGCACACGCACACGCACACGCACACGCACACGCACACGCACACGCACACGCACACGCACACGCACACGCACACGCACACGCACACGCACACGCACACGCACACGCACACGCACACGCACACGCACACGCACACGCACACGCACACGCACACGCACACGCACACGCACACGCACACGCACACGCACACGCACACGCACACGCACACGCACACGCACACGCACACGCACACGCACACGCACACGCACACGCACACGCACACGCACACGCACACGCACACGCACAAGCACACGCACACGCACACGCACACGCACACGCACACGCACACGCACACGCACACGCACACGCACACGCACACGCACACGCACACGCACACGCACACGCACACGCACACGCACACGCACACGCACACGCACACGCACACGCACACGCACACGCACACGCACACGCACACGCACACGCACACGCACACGCACACGCACACGCACACGCACACGCACACGCACACGCACACGCACACGCACACGCACACGCACACGCACACGCACACGCACACGCACACGCACACGCACACGCACACGCACACGCACACGCACACGCACACGCACACGCACACGCACACGCACACGCACACGCACACGCACACGCACACGCACACGCACACGCACACGCACACGCACACGCACACGCACACGCACACGCACACGCACACGCACACGCACACGCACACGCACACGCACACGCACACGCACACGCACACGCACACGCACACGCACACGCACACGCACACGCACACGCACACGCACACGCACACGCACACGCACACGCACACGCACACGCACACGCACACGCACACGCACACGCACACGCACACGCACACGCACACGCACACGCACACGCACACGCACACGCACACGCACACGCACACGCACACGCACACGCACACGCACACGCACACGCACACGCACACGCACACGCACACGCACACGCACACGCACACGCACACGCACACGCACACGCACACGCACACGCACACGCACACGCACACGCACACGCACACGCACACGCACACGCACACGCACACGCACACGCACACGCACACGCACACGCACACGCACACGCACACGCACACGCACACGCACACGCACACGCACACGCACACGCACACGCACACGCACACGCACACGCACACGCACACGCACACGCACACGCACACGCACACGCACACGCACACGCACACGCACACGCACACGCACACGCACACGCACACGCACACGCACACGCACACGCACACGCACACGCACACGCACACGCACACGCACACGCACACGCACACGCACACGCACACGCACACGCACACGCACACGCACACGCACACGCACACGCACACGCACACGCACACGCACACGCACACGCACACGCACACGCACACGCACACGCACACGCACACGCACACGCACACGCACACGCACACGCACACGCACACGCACACGCACACGCACACGCACACGCACACGCACACGCACACGCACACGCACACGCACACGCACACGCACACGCACACGCACACGCACACGCACACGCACACGCACACGCACACGCACACGCACACGCACACGCACACGCACACGCACACGCACACGCACACGCACACGCACACGCACACGCACACGCACACGCACACGCACACGCACACGCACACGCACACGCACACGCACACGCACACGCACACGCACACGCACACGCACACGCACACGCACACGCACACGCACACGCACACGCACACGCACACGCACACGCACACGCACACGCACACGCACACGCACACGCACACGCACACGCACACGCACACGCACACGCACACGCACACGCACACGCACACGCACACGCACACGCACACGCACACGCACACGCACACGCACACGCACACGCACACGCACACGCACACGCACACGCACACGCACACGCACACGCACACGCACACGCACACGCACACGCACACGCACACGCACACGCACACGCACACGCACACGCACACGCACACGCACACGCACACGCACACGCACACGCACACGCACACGCACACGCACACGCACACGCACACGCACACGCACACGCACACGCACACGCACACGCACACGCACACGCACACGCACACGCACACGCACACGCACACGCACACGCACACGCACACGCACACGCACACGCACACGCACACGCACACGCACACGCACACGCACACGCACACGCACACGCACACGCACACGCACACGCACACGCACACGCACACGCACACGCACACGCACACGCACACGCACACGCACACGCACACGCACACGCACACGCACACGCACACGCACACGCACACGCACACGCACACGCACACGCACACGCACACGCACACGCACACGCACACGCACACGCACACGCACACGCACACGCACACGCACACGCACACGCACACGCACACGCACACGCACACGCACACGCACACGCACACGCACACGCACACGCACACGCACACGCACACGCACACGCACACGCACACGCACACGCACACGCACACGCACACGCACACGCACACGCACACGCACACGCACACGCACACGCACACGCACACGCACACGCACACGCACACGCACACGCACCTAAAACCCTCTCTCTCTCTCACTCACACACACTCTCTTATATACACACACTCTCTCCTATACACACACTCCTACCAAAACACACACTCCTACCAAAACACACACTCCTACCAAAACACACACTCCTACCAAAACACACCCAAAACACACACTCCTACCAAAACACACACTCCTACCAAAACACACACTCCTAACAAAACACACACTCCTACCAAAACACACCCAGAATTTGAAGTCATATGATCTCTGTAAAACCGTTCATTGAACTGTCAACTTTCGGGGCCTTTTGGCTTCGCGCGCTGCATAGTCGACTTGCCATGGACACTTGACCGCGGACGGACGGACGGATCACTGACAATTATGGGGTCGTATCCCTCCGCAAGCTTCGATTGCTCCGGGAACAGAGGCAGGCAGGCAGGCAGGCAGGCACGGACATGGGCAATCCTACAGGGCGGGGCCTTGGGCGCTTCGCGCTGGGGCCCCGCCCAAAAATCAATGCGTTAGATAGACCGGCGGGCTACAGTACAGTATGTACATTACCCCCTGTGCCAGTATACCCCTGCCCACCTGTACGTCGTATATATGGACGACAGCTGCAGGCGACATGCACTGATGAATAATAGCCGATCGATATATCTTATCATATAAGATATATATTTATCATATATCAGTTAGCTGATAGTATAATGCTCGTGCCGCGCTGAATTTGCCTTTGCAGTTGGGTCAATGGTTAAGACCACCATACCGTATGTGTACATGTGTGATGTTGCCCGCCGCCTCAGATACGCCTCAACCGCCTTCACCGCCGCCATCGAGGGCTCCCTTGCCGCCGCTGCCGCCTGGTATCGCAACCGTGACGACCGACTTCTCGGCTGGATTCACGGGCGTGAGTCTGACTACTGCCACCGGCACTGTAGAGAAGGTATGCGGGGACGTCCTGTTAGGAAGATTGCGTGCGATTGCGAATCCATGTGTATGTGTGGGCTAACGGGCTAACGACCGGGCTTGGTGAACTTCATATTTATATTGTTTCGTGGCCGTACATAAATATGAAACGACCAGTAAATGATGTGTTGCAATTGGAACCTTGAGGTATTAAGATGCGGAGTGCTATAACAGGCTATAGGACGGGTATAGATTGGGTAAAGATCTTAAACCCTTAGACTGTAGTCGTGACCACAGGTCGTCAAAGTCCTAAGCACCTGCCTTCCCGCTAGATCATCCTACATGCCCCTCCAAACGGCCTATCTCAACGTTCTTAAACGTCTCGGCGGGTCGGCCGATGCGACGACGTTCCGCTTGAAAGCGGTCGCATCGCAGCCACGCACCCGGGCGGTCCGGGGGAAGGGGGCGCCGTCGTCCATACGTTCAATAAACGACGAGCGAGCGAGCAGCCAGAGGTGCCACACACGATGCCTTTTCAGTGGTCGTCTCCGTCCACGCCGGCAGTTTCGTACTCTTTGAGATACGTAATAAGCTCTTCGTTCATCATGACATGGTGAATATGACTCGCTATGTGCACACGCGAATGTCATTATTACCTACATGTCGCATCCATGGGCGTACGAACGTCCTTCTGCTCAACTGCGTGCATGCAGACCGCCCTGTCTGCCTTCGTCGACACCTTCAAACAGCAAATCAACGCTGTATGGGGCATCCCGCTGGACCAGATTGATGTGTCCTCCGTCACCGTCAACGGCATGCCGTACACGATCGCCCGCCGCCGCCGTGCCGCACTTGAGACATCTGCCACTACCGATTCCACCTTTGTCCGTCGGGCGCTGAGTGTGGAGGGTCGGGAGATGGCGGGCCTTCGCGCCCTGGGCCTTGTGTCGCTGGTGGAGCTCCTGCCAGTGGGGGAAGGAGGCGAGCAGCGCCCGGCAGTGGTAGAGCATCACACACGCCATCTGCTGGCCACTCCAACGGGTACTGATTCCGTCACGGTCGACTTCAGCGTAACCAAACAGATTGAGGTGCCGCTTCCGCCGTCACCGCCCCCGCGGCCACCCAATCCGCCGGGATTGAGGGAGTCGCCCAGCCCGCCTCCGCCTCCGCCTCGCCCGCCGGCCCCTCCGCCTGGCCTGCCGATGGATTTGGGCAATTTGGCTGCCGCCACGGGCGCTACAGTCACACAAATGCCGAATGCGCCGCCTTCTCCACCGCTTCCACCCCTGCTTCCGCCATCCCCACGACCACCGAACCCAAGGCCACCGCCTACTCCAACCCCTCCATCTCCTCCACCACCATCGCCGCCGCCGAAGCCAAAACGTGGAAAGTCGCCGCCACCGCCCGGTCCCCCTACCCCGCCGCCGCCCAAGCCCTCGCCGCCGCCTCCGCTGCCTCCCTCGCCTCCGCCCCCCCCCATTGTGGGCAACATCCGCCTCGAGTGATGTGAGTGCGGAAGACGGTATACCATACCGTATACGTGATCCAACCTTTTATAAATGGGATTGCTTCACGCAACTGTAGAACTGTTACAACGCATTTCTTTCTACACCCTTTGCCATCCATAAGCGCGACCTAGTGGAAAAACACGTTTTTCCTCCACATGTTTTTCGTTGCTGCTCGCCTCGGTGTAAATAATGAAGAGGGGCAGAAGGGTCCTAGATCTATTCTAACCGACCAGACACGTGCAATGAATGGGGCCCTGCTCTTACTGATCGCCCCATCCCGGGTCCCCGGGCCCCCGCCCCTACCTACGCCCTTGGATGCGTGCGGCCCCGCCCGCCCTCATCAGGTGCCCGCCCAGGCCTCCAAGGTCGTGGGTCCGCCCCAGGCGGCGGTCCTTCAGATCACCACCTGCGACCGCCCCACTGCCACCCTGGCCTGGGCGCCTGCAAACAGAAAGGTAAGAGTCTGCTTTTGTTCCTTGTGCTTGGAAAAAGGAAAAGGACAAGGGGTTGGTGTCGGCTTCCTTGAAGCCGGAAAAAGGGCGGGGCCCCGTTCAATCCGTACGGGTGGAGTTGAAGGGCTAGGGCGGCGAGGGCGTGAAGTGTGAGAGTGTCAACATTCCTGCTGATAGACAGCCAGAGCTTTCAGCAATCCGCCCCATGTTTAGCATCGCGAGGCATCGCGCGCCGTCTCGGCACTGTGCAACTCTTCCGGCCAGCGCATTGGCTGAAGTTACTTGACAGTAGACATGCAGTGTATCACTTACACATCACGCAGGCTGACTTGCCAATAGAAGGACAGCGGAACTGTTTGAGAGGGTCGCGATGATGACGTGCAGTTGCCGACGAGAGTGCACAGGCTTCGCTACCGAGGTATTCGTCATAGAGGAGGCTTGACAACTTTAACATTAGGACAGGGAATGTAGAAGTCCCCTAGGTTGCCGACTGGACTTGTTGGGCGGCCCGCAGATGAATCGTGCGTGCATTGGCGGCTTGGCGTCCAACAACCAGCAGTTGGCCCCTCATGGGTTGCTCGTTGCAACCTTTGTAATAGTAATATGCGTCAAGACGATCGGACCGGCTAGCAGAGCTGTGGTGTGGTCGCGGGAAGAATGTTCGCAATGCAAACATAGTTTGTTTCCGAAACAAAGATTTATTTCACGCCGTCATGTCAGAATTCCACTTTAAGGAACGATGAATCTTCTGGAATTAATTATAGGCCGAGAGGTGTTGGTTTGACCTCGGCCGCGGTCCATGGAGACTGCCAAACTGGTTTTTACTCATGCGATGTTGGGTTCCAATAATAAATTTACCGTGCAATAAAGAATGTAATCTTTTACTTATGCAGACTTTCCGTTGGCCGAAAGTCTACACTTGTCCAATTACTTCCCACGTCCCACGCACGTCCCACGGACATGGGCAATCCTAGAGGGCGGGGCCCCCCTGGGCGCTTCGCGCTGGGGCCCCGCCCAAAAAGGAAAGTTTACGCTGGACCGCAAGCCCTAGCTAGCGTGTGTTAAGGGAGCAGACTGAAGCCTCTTCGGCGGGTACAGCCCACTACCGCGGTGACCGCATTATTTTACTGTGATGGGCCCTGATGAAGGGTTGCTTTTCCCAAACACTCCGCGTCTGGGCTCCGTCTCCCTCTGGTACAGTATTCCCTTCTGCAAAAGGTGGCGTGGAATTGCTCATCAAGACGGATGTTTCTGCTGGTCGGATGGATGTACTGGAAGGACTAGATACTTCCTGCAGGGGTTGAAAGGATCTGTTTCCGCTCGTCCTTTGCAGGCTTCCCCGCGGATTTTGGACGTGTCCTTCTTGCCCTCCAACGCCACCGCCCGCACTGCCCGGTCCGTGGGTGTCTACTTCCTCAACCTGGGGACCCTGCAGCCGCTGGTGACTGCCATACACCTGCTGGTCATCCCGCCGGCGGGCAGCGGCGGCAACCCGGTGAGTCGTCACTGCCGTCTTATTTCACACAACGTTAACGCAACATGCCCGCGTGTACGTAGTACGTATCATGGGTGTATCGTGAAGATGCGCTGATCTGGCATATATCGGCGTCGCAACCTTTTTCAGAAGGCATAACAACGCGGTACCAGCACTGCAACACATCTCGGCGTATCTCCGTCGAGTCATATGTAATGAAATGCGCCCTGCTGCCCCGTCGTAATGTTTGGGTCTCGTCCGGGTATTCGCCTATCTATTAACAGCCATTGCTGAACATTGCACGTCCACCATTTTCTCTGTATGTAAATACCGTGTTACACTTTCAAAAGGAATTTACACTCACTCGTGTGCCGTACACCCTTGTGTTGCTTTGCTGCAGGCGGGCTCTCAGCTGCTTGTCCCGGTCTTCGACGCCTCCCGCGATGCCTCCCCCACCTACGTCTGCCCGCCCCGGCCTAACGCACTTCCCGGTGTCGCCGGCCGCCGTGGTGCGATCCGGGATGATGACCGCCGCGGAGTTTGCCGGCAGCAGAGTGGTGGGCGCCCGCCTGGAATTCAACGACAATCCCGTACTGGCGGTTACAGACCTGCCCTTCGTGGCCGCTGTTGGCCTTTTCACGATCTAGCTACATCAGGTCGTGGTGTGGAGAAAGTAGGCTTGCTTGCGTGCGCAACGCGTCCCAGCGAGCAGAAATAGTATTAATAACACCTTTTCCTTGGCATTTTTCTTAGATTGTTGCAGCACTATATGCATGGCAGATAAACGTGGACCGACCGGGATGCAATGCATGTGACACGCAAGGGAGCGGGGCCAGTAGGATAGATAGAGGCGTCAAGCAATATCTATCTCGACACGCACACCTGCCTGCGTGTGCTGCTGGCGATGAACCCTGTGAAGGTCCCTGCTGTGTGCCCATGCGTCCCTCCGTATTCCGTGTCCTTCGATATTAACGTTGATTCCTATGCCCTGAAAAGGCCCGTTGAGTCATGCTTCTGTCGATCGGTCGTTTTGGCCGGATACAGCCGCCGGGCTACCTACCTACCTAGATGCTACACACACTGATGTATAGGCGGCGCTGGAAATATGTTGCCGCAGCTGGTGGTTTCAGCAGTGGGCGTACATGTGGGCATGTGCGTGTGCGTGCGCAGCTGCACTAAGCTGGGCGACATACATCAGGTTGCATTAGTGGTCTGAAAAGGCCCGTTGAATCATGCACCTGTCGGTCGTTTTGGCCGGATACAGCCGCCGGGCTACCTACCTACATAGATGCTACACACACTGACGTATAGGCGGCGCTGGAAATATGTTGCCGCAGCTGGTGGTTTCAGCAGTGGGCGTACATGTGGGCATGTGCGTGTGCGTGCGCAGCTGCACCAAGCTGGGCGACATGCAGCAGGGTGCCGTTCTCACTTTGTTCGCTTTGGTTATTTCGATCGATTGTCTCGCTCCAGACTCGGGAAAATTAGAGCCAACAGGCCAGCTGCTTGTCGTGCGCTGCACCAGAACACCCAGGGCATGCAGCAGGGATGGCATGTCTGTTGTGCTATTTTTGTTCAGATCTCCCGCCCTCATTATTATGTCGTGTTCACCAGTGAGGCTCTGCCCGCCTATCGTCCAGCCTCGCTCCTGGGTAGGATAACTCTCACTTCCTTTCTGGGCGGATGGATAGAGTGCATTCTTTTACATGCTACCCAGGTGCGCGCCATTCTGTTGTATGGCTGTCAGGCGTGGGGCCCGTTTGTGATAGCAGAAGCGCTCGAAAGGGCTTCTTCTGGGAGGCGTCGTGATAACAACAACCTAGCGGAGGGCCTTTTCGAAGCTTGTTTGCGGGATGATGCGGTTCAACTACAAGTCATTTTTTATGCGGCAGATTGTGGGGGCGGCGAGGCCTGCCCAACGGCTGCTGTTTGCCGAAATGGCACAGCTCCCGCTGCAGTACTACATGGCCAAACAGGTTGTTGGTTTCTGGAATCGCGTCCGAAAGCAGGCTGGTTCTCTCGCGTTGGCGGTACTGCGGCAGGAAATACACGACGCACTTAATGACCCAGCTGGGTCTGGCTGGGGTGCTGCAGTGTTGCGGTTGTTAACGTATCTCGAAATCGACATCTGGAGTGGGATGCCGCAGGACGTCAGTGGTTTCGATAACCGCATCGATTGGTTGTTAAGTAAACCACTCCCCGAAGGAACGATTGTGACAGCGCTGAGGGAGCGGTTGATGAGTGGGTGGGAGCACGAGCGTTTAAGTGTACCGCCAGAGGCTTACCCTTCGGACGGGAAACAGCCGGGAGTTCAGATGGCGAAGTATAAGCACTGGATGGGTATGCCCTTTGCGCGGGCAGCGGCAATTATGTGGCCACAGCATGCTAGCGTTTTCATTCCGCGTGCGGCCCACCGCAAACTTTTGCAGTTTCGTTTGTGCTGTTGGGCGGTTGCGGCCAACAGATCGCGAGAGGGCAGAGTTCATGTCCCTAGGACTGAGCGAAAATGTCCCTGCTGCGTTGCGGATGGTCAAATAGAGGACGAGAAGCATGTCCTAATGGAGTGCCCTGCTTATAGTAGCATCCGCGCGGATGAAGGGTTTCCTCAATTCGAGGGTATGGAGGAAGCGATGAGATGGGATCCTCCCCGTTTGGCGAAGATGCTTGAGCGCATTTGGGCCCACCGCAACTCAATTGTCCCCTTTGGCCGCTAGTATCCCCCTCTCCTGCATGGGCGGTGTTTCTACTGTCGTGCTTTTAGGCGTTTTAGTTCCCTTGGGCCCTCGGCTCGTATGGGCTTTTGTTCATGAGAGGGGCACGCACCCCCAACCATGTAACAAACACACACACACATGCATATGGAGGCTCGGCCTGCCCACTCCTCATCGGTGCCGTGAAAAGCATGGCCGCATGAAGAAGATGGCATCGCAATCGATGTTTTTTGCAGCAGAAGTTATGACTACGGACAATGCCCATCAATTACTGTAATCACAGCACTCACGAGACCGCAGAAACTGACCTGCGCCTACCGCGGTACCCTGCCGGGTGTTACCGCGGTATACCCTGCCGGGTGTCTTCCGTCGTCCGCCTTACGGTGTGCTGCCGCCCAGTAGCGGGTCCCTCGGCCCCCCTTGCCCCCCGCCCCCCCCCAGCGCTAGCCCAGCCCCCGTCGACCCCATTGCCGCCCATCCGTTGCAGCAGCCACGACGACAGCCGCTGAACTGCCGCCTGCTGCTGGCCCTGCTGGCCAATCGTCTCACTCCTCTGCGCCGCCGCCGCCGCCGCCGCGCACGTGGTTTCGAAACACAGAAGGGTTTCACTCTCCGTGTGCGCGATCTGACAGCCAGCCGCGAGCAGCAGCCAGGACACTCCCGCCCAAAGGAGCCCAACCCCAGCAGTGCCCAGGTCAGACTGCCGGCAGCAGCGGCGGAGTGAGGCTCCGCTGCGAACACGCCACCAATCTGAGTGTCAGGGGGAGCAGGATTGGATTGCCCGGCAGCGTTAGTAGGGTGGGGGAGGAGCAGGATTGAATTGCACAGAAGCGTGGAGAAAGGAGGCAAGAGTAGTGTGCGCTGTGCGCAGAAAGCGCTCGGAGGCAACCATATTGCAGTGAGGAAAGGAAGCAGAGGGGTCAGGAAATGCGACTGGCAAAAGCGCAGCCAAAGCTAGCGGCCCGGGTTCGGCACGTGCAGAGCGCCGTACAATAGCCCTGGATGTGTGGTACAACGTGTCGTACCCACCGTGTTGCAGCAACAAGTCTCCTGCCCCAGGTAATAACTGCAGGAAGGCGCACAAGGTGGGGCGAGGGAGTCTGGGCTGCGGGAGGGAAGAGGTCGGGGGAGTTGTGCACCTTCCATCATCAGCGGCAGCGGCGGCCGTTCCGTGGTTTGGAAAGCAGCAGCCGCTGCCGCAGCAGCGTGCGTGTGTACGTTCCGCCCCTCCCTCCGCGTCACCTGAATGCCGATAGGTCAACGCAAGAAGGCGGGCAGAAGCCTCCGGGCCCACACCCGCCGCGGTCCCAGCCCTCGCCGTAGTCGGCGCCATGTGAGAAGGTAATGGCGTTGGAAGCCGCAGCGGAGGCGTCGTGGGTCAGCCGTTCCACGGTAGCCGCCGCCGCGGCGGCGGTAGCCAGCGTCAAGGAGTACGGCTTTACCTACAGTACAGTGCCGTACAACTATCGTTACGGCATGGCGGGAGAGCCAACCAGGCGCCACGACGACGATCGCCAGCAGTAAGGCCGAGATCGCCAGTAAGGCCGCCTCGGTGAGTAACGCATACGTCCCAAGGGACGTGGTTACGAAAATTGTTGCCTAGCAGTTCGAACGCCGTGCCTAGCAGTCATATTCATTCCATGCGAGTACCGTATAGTAGCGTAGTTGCTGAGGAATAAGACGCGGCATCGGGCGCTCGCGTGGGCCTCACCGCCTTTGTTGCGGAGTGGATCGACTGCATGGTGGCGCCCCACACGGCCACGCACGCCAGCAGCGACACCAGCCACGCCTGCACCAGCCACGCCGCCAAGGCGGCGGCGCCGGCGGCAGTGAATTACGCTTGCGGGCTCATGCCGCGGCGGGTCGAGGGGGTGTACGAACCGGACTCGGATCCGGATTCGGACGGGCACGCGTCGCAGAAGGGCAGGCCTGTGGGCGCCACACACACACACACACCTATACACAGATACGCACAAACACACATATGCGGTGCTGAGCCGCGCAGCAGCGAGTGCAGAGCTCCATGCCAGCAGACCTCTTCCACTACTACTGATTCCACCACTGTCCGTCGGGCGCTGAGTGTGGAGGGTCCGGAGATGGCGGGCCTTCGCGCCCTGGGCCTTGTGTCGCTGGTGGAGCTCCTGCAGTGGGGAAAGGAGGCGAGCAGCGCCCGGCAGTGGTAGAGATTGAGCATCACACACGCCACCTTCTGACCACTCCAACGGGTAATGATTCCGTCACGGTCGACTTCAGCGTCACCAAAGAGATTGATGTGCCGCTTCCGCCGTCACCGCCCCCCCGGCCACCCAATACGCCGGGAGTGGTGGAGTCCCTCAGCCCGCCTCCGCCTCCGCCTCGCCCGCCGGCCCCTCCGCCTGGCCCGCCGATGGACTTGGGCAGTTTGGCTGCCGCCACGGGCGCTTCAGTCACACAAATGCCGGATGCGCCGCTTTCTCCACCGCTTCCACCCCTGCTTCCGCACTCCCCACGACCACCGCACCCGAGGCCGCCGCCTTCTCCGCCCACTCCATCCCGTCCGTCTCCTCTACCTCGCTCTCCGCTGCCACCCTCTCCCAATCCCCCATCTCCACTGCCCCCATCGCCGCTTCCGCCCTCGCCCCGGCCTCCATCACCGTTACCTCCCTCACCTCTGCCGCCGTCTCCCGCGGCCCCCTCTCCTTCACCCCCTTCACCCTTCCCGCCATCTCCGTCTCCTCCCTCGCCACGGCCGCCTTCTCCGTTGCCGCCCTCGCCGTTCCCCCCCCACCGCCGCCGCCTCCACCTCCCAAGGCAACCCTTACTCCTCCTAGGAGTACGCCTACTCAAACTCCTCCACCGCCCTTCCCGCAGCCGTCCTCACCAACGAATTCCCTAAGCCCAACTTCCTCCCCACCGCCGCCCTCGCCACCACATCCCACGCCACCGCCGCCATCACCCGTGCCCCCCTCCCCACAACCACAAATGCCGCCCTCACCTCTTCCACTGTCCCCATCTCCTCCCGTTCCTCCTCCACCTAGTCCGATGCCACCCGCACCGCCCCCCCCGTCTCCACCTCCCAAGGCTTCCCCACCCCCACCTTCACCCCCGCCCTCACCTCCGCCTTCACCTCCACCCTCACCACCGCCGCCGAAGCCAAAACGTGGAAAGTTGCCGCCACCGCCCGGTCCCCTTACCCCGCCGCCGCCCAAGCCCTCGCCACCGCCTCCGTCCCCTGCCTCCCTCGCCCCCGCCTCCCCCATCCCAGTTGTAGGCAACATCCGCCTCGAGTGATGCGAGTGCGGAAAACAGAGACAATAGGCAACATCCAAAGCGCCAAAACTTGACATCTTAATTAACGCATGTTAACCGTATACCTTATACGCGATCCAGTCTTTATCGATGGCAGTGCTCCACACAGCGGTTTCAACGCGCGTCCATTAATTCGTGTATATATCCGTCTGCCATCCATATTCGCGTGCTAGTGGAAAACCGTCTCACTGTGTAAATAATGAGCAGTGGTATGAAGGATCCTTGCTCTATCCGAACCAGACACGTGCGATGAATGGGGTCCTGATCTTACCCGATCGTCTCATCCCCAATCCCGCCCCCGCCCCTACCTACGCTCTTGGATGCGTGCGGCCCCGCCCGCCCTCATCAGGTGCCCGCCCAGGCCTCCAAGGTCGTGGGTCCGCCCCGGGCGGCGGTCCTTCAGATCACCACCTGCGCCCGCCCCGCCGCCTCCCACGCCTGGGCGCCTGCAAATAAAAAGGTGCGCCGCGATCGCCGTAATCCTGCCTTTAAAAATCAATCCGTCTTGTCCAGATGG
The DNA here is from genome assembly GCA_030267565.1 of Pleodorina starrii. NCBI lineage: Eukaryota > Viridiplantae > Chlorophyta > Chlorophyceae > Chlamydomonadales > Volvocaceae > Pleodorina > Pleodorina starrii. The sequence goes on along the minus strand of BRXU01000007.1, from coordinate 2,090,329 downwards.
AAAGGCGCGCGCATGAACAGCCTTTGCACAGAAAGCTGTACTGCGGCCCCTTGCTTCATCCGCTTATCATCGGGACATGTCCTGAGCCACGATCCGGGGCCGACCCAGCATAAGCTGACATCCCTTTTCAGGTTGATTATTAATTTATTTATTTATTATTATATCGGTGGCTCTGGGCTCGGGGCTGGGTATGGGCGGAATGGGCATCGGGCCTGAGATTGGTGGCAGGGGCTCGGGGACCGGAGATTGGTGGCAGGGCTCGGGAACCGGAGATCGGTGGCAGGGGCTCGGGGTTGGAGATGGGCGGAATGGGCATCGGGCCTGAGATGGGTGGCAGGGGCTCGGGGCTGGGGATGGGCGGAATGGGCATCGGGCCTGAGATTGGTGGCAGGGGCTCGGGGACCGGAGATTGGTGGCAGGGGCTCGGGGACCGGATATCGGTGGCTCTGGGCTCTGGGCTGGGGATGGGCGGAATGGGCATCGGGCCTGAGATTGGTGGCAGGGGCTCGGGGACCGGAGATTGGTGGCAGGGGCTCGGGGACCGGATATCGGTGGCAGGGGCTCGGGGCTGGGGATAGGCGGAATGGGCATCGGGCCTGAGATTGGTGGCAGGGGCTCGGGGACCGGAGATTGGTGGCAGGGGCTCGGGGACCGGAGATCGGTGGCACGGGCTCGGGGTTGGAGATGGGCGGAATGGGCATCGGGCCTGAGATGGGTGGCAGGGGCTCGGGGACCGGAGATTGGTGGCAGGGGCTCGGGGACTGGAGATCGGTGGCACGGGCTCGGGGTTGGAGATTGGTGGCAGGGGCTCGGGGACCGGAGATCGGTGGCAGGGGCTCGGGGACCGGAGATTGGTGGCAGTGGCTCGGTGCTGGAGATTGGTGGCAGGGGCTTGGGGCTGGAGATGGGTGGCAGGGGCTCGGAGCACTCCATTCGACTTGCATTCGCTGTATTCCGCAGCGGCAGCGGCCCCTGGCGTGCTGCTGTCAGGTGCTGTCCGACGCTGTCCGATACCGAGCCATGTTGTCAATGTCCATGCCGCCAAGCTGGCAGCCAACAAGCGGGACCATGCCGTTGCCCATGACAGCAGCGGTCGCGTCACTCCTATGGACTCCGGCCGTGCGGGGTGCCAACGGCATGAGGCTGGGCCGGCCGTTCTGCAAGCGTTCAGCAAGAACGAAACTGTGACAACGCGCGTCGTCGCGCCTTAACCCTTTGATGCGGCAATTCCATCACCATAGAATGCCGGTCTCCACCAGCCCGAAGTCCCGTCACCAGTAAACACTCCAGCAAGATCTCCGATCAATTATACGCATTGCATGAATGGGATGGCAGTCATCCGCAGACGAGCAAAAACGAGGCGCTGTGAATGCTGTTGGTGCTCAACGTTAGTGGGGGCGCAGCTCAAGGATATCTAAGCTATCGTACAATTTACCAATACTGCAGGATAACGAGGCATCTGATGCGAACGGTTCGAACGTGTGTCTAGGACAGCTAGGGACAGCTTTTATCCGCACGCCCCAACCTAGCAGTGCTAAATATCCCAACATAAAGACGTCATTAGCACGCTCAAAATTACGCATGCCGACCGAGACGGAGCCGGTGAAGTGCCCTTTACGGAAACGTGTACACAGACAAGGGTTTGGTGTCGGCTTCCTCGAAGCCGGAAAAAGGGCGGGGCCCCACCAAATCCGTACGGGTGGAGTTGAGTGCTAGGGCGGCGAGGGCGTGAAGTGTGAGACATTCCTGCTGATAGACAGCCAGAGCTGTTTCCCGAAATGCCTGCTAGCCGAGTCGTTAGCAAGGCCTGCCGGCGCCGCGCGAAGCGCGTCATCCCGTCGGGTGCATGAGCGCATGTGCGCATCGACCGAAATACGGCATTTCCAAAGCGAGCGGCGAGGGCGTCAACTGTGAGAGTGTCGACATTCCTGCTGATAGGCAGCCAGAGCTTTATATCTGAAATGCCCGCGGCTTCAGCAATCCGACCCATGTTTAGCATCGCGCGCCGTCTCGGCACTGTGCAACTCTTCCGGCCAGCGCATTGGCTGAAGTTACTTGACAGTAGACATGGAGTGTATCATTTACACATCACGCGGGCTGACTTGCCAATAGAAGGACAGCGGAACTGTTTGCGAGGGTTGCGACGACATGCAGTTGCCGACGAGAGTGCACAGGCTTCGCTACTGAGGTATTCGCCGTAGAGGAGGCTTGACTGCTTTAACATTAGGACAGGGAATGTAGAAGTCCATCCCCTAGGTTGCCGACTGGACTTGTTGGGCGGCCCGCAGAAGACCGCTGCATAATGCGTGCATTTGCGGCTTGGCGTCCAACAACCAGCAGTTTGCCCCTCATGGTTTGCTCCTTGCAACTTTTGTAATCGAAATGTGCGTCAAGTCGGTCGGACCGGGTAGCAGAGCTGTGGTGTGGTCGCGGGAAGAATGTTCGCAATGCAAACATAGTTGGTTGCCGAAACGAAGATTCATTTCACGCCGTCATGTCAGAAATCCACTTTGAGGAACGATGAATCTTCTGGAATTAATTATAGGCCGAGAGGCGTTGGTTTGACTTCGGCCTCGGTCCATGGAGACTGCCAAACTGGTTTTTACTCGTGCGATGTTGGGTTTCTATAATAAAGATACCATGCAATAAAGAATGTAATCTTTTACTTATGAAGTATTTCCGTTGGCCGAGATTCTGCACTTTTGTTTGGACACCACAGTTCACAGTCCACAGTCCACAGTCCACAGTCCACAGTCCACAGTCCACAGTCCACAGTCCACAGTCCACAGTCCACACGGACATGGGCAATCCTACAGGGCGGGGCCCCCCTGGGCGCTTCGCGCTGGGGCCCCGCCCAAAAATGAAGTGCTGTTCTGCACTATATATTCTTCGTACAAAATTGTGAGCATAATCTAATATAAATGTGTATCAAAAAACAATAAAATAATAAATACCAGCTTGTGCTTGTTAAATTTCAGCTTGCGCTTGGGCGGCCCCGGATCGTGGCTCAGGACATGTCCCGACTCGGTACATGTCCCGAGCCACGAATCGTGGCTCCCGGTCCCGCGGCGTACCGCTTCGTGGCAAGTAGTCAGAACGATCGGAAAATAAATGAATAATTTGATAATCGATTTGAATTGGGATATGGGCTTGCGCTTGGGCGGCCCCGGATCGTGGCTCAGGACATATCCCGAGTCGGGACATGTCCCGAGCCACGAATCGTGGCTCCCGCTCCCGCAGTGTACCGCTTCGTGGCGGGTAGCCAAACCCATCGGACATTCAATATTTTATTAAATAATACATTTGCATTGGGATATTGGGTCGGAGCATGGGACCCGGTCCCACGGTGTGCCCCTGAATGGCGAGTCGTCAAAACGATTCAACATTACAAAGTAATAAAACAATCACCATGCATTGAGATATGGGCTTGCGCTGGGGCGGCCCCGGATCGTGGCTCAGGACATGTCCCGAGTCGGGACATGTCCTGAGCCAGAGGGGTCTGTCATTGTTCGGGACATGTCCTGAGCCACGATCCGGGGCCGTAACCTAACTCATATTTACCTCACGTTAAGAATGACGCACCTTGTCTAGCATTGCTTGGGTCTATTATAAGATAGATTGGTCTGCGTGTGATAGTCTTACTAACGGTGAAATCCCCCGAACGAGCAACGCATGTTTTGTGTGCCCTTGTGTGCAGCATGCAGTTACCAGGACAGTGCATGTCTACATGTTTCCTGTGCATATGAATGGTACTACTGTTTAATAAATACGAACATAACCTCGCGCTGCCGCAGGCGGGCTCTCAGCTGCTTGTCCCGGTCTTCGACGCTTCCCGCGATGCCTCCCCCGCCTACATCTGCCCCGGCCTCACACACCTCCCGGTATCGCCGGCCGCCGTGGCGCGATCCGGGATGATGACCGCTGCGGAGTTTGCCGGCAGCACGGTGGTGGGCGCCCGCCTGGAATTTAACGGCTCTGCCGTACTGGCGGTTACAGACCTGCCCTTCGTGGCCGTTGTTGGCCTTTTCACGATTTAGGTCGTGGCGCGGCGAACGAAGGCCGGCCGGCAAGCTCGTTTGCGCGTTCCCCACGTCCGGGACTTACAAACGCATGTGGTCGGCGCCAGGGGCAATATGACGGAGCCGTCAAAAATCTACATTTCTTGCCCGTATAACTCGGTCGTCTTCCTGGCCACATGGACGGGCTCTCTTCAGCGGCCGGCCGCGCGAGCCGCTCCACCTTGACCGACGCTGAAATGGAATTGGAGCAAGTTAAAGTAGTTATGTCGCTCGGACGGCAGGAGGGGGGTGCAGGGCGTGCGGGATCGGTACAAGGCGGAAGAGGGCGAGGGCGGCGCGCGCCGCTGGGTTGGCCAGGAGGGTGGCGGCGCGCGCCGCAGGGAGGGTGTACCGCACGCGGGACCGAGCCAAGGGGAAAGGGGGCTTTGTGCGCCACGGGGCCTGCAAGGGAGGGGCGTGCCGCGCGCGGAACCGGGCACGAAGGGAGGGGGCTTCACGCGCCGCGGGCAGTGGGTTCATGGCAAAGGGGAAGGGACGGCACGCGTCGATGGGTCGGCAGGGAGGGGGCGCGTCGCGCGTGGGGCCAGGCCCAAGGGGGGTCGGTCAGCGAGGGCGCACCACGCGCCAGATTGAGCTCCTGCCACGCCTTCTGCTATCTGTTTTCCAGGTGACCTGTGATTCATCATTACAATTAAAATTAATGCACCGCAATACGCCTACTCTGTCCTGTATGAATGTGAAAGTACAGGAGTGGCGACTGTCTTGCTGAATTCTGTTGAGCTGTTGAGCCGGGGCGCCGCATGCACCCGGCCGATATGTTTCTGGGCTGAGTTCTCCTGCAGTGTAAGGGCCCTTGGCAGACGGTCCCCGCTTCCCGTCTCGCTTGCTCTCTCAAGGCAGTCGGTCAGCACGTCACCCTCGGTAGAGCCCGGAGATTACAGGTCCAGGGAGACAGCAGGAGCACATAAGCATACCCGAGTTTCATTCCGTCAAGAGTCCTTGCCGCCCGGCACCCCACGCTGACGCTTCGCGTGCAAACCCGCGTCCCGTGCCGTCAAGAGTCCGTGCTGCCCGGCCCCACGCGCCGACGCTTCGCGTGCAAACCCGCGTCCCGTGCCGTCAAGAGTCCGTGCTGCCTGGCTCCACGCGCCGACGCTTCTAACTCCTCACTGTTACACTACAACGAGATACTGCTCCAACAACTTGTCCGTCGGGCTCCAACAACCTAACCTGCAGAAAACGGAACCTGCAAGGGCCATCTCGATTTTGACTTTGGACTAGTGGCCGGTTGTCTCTCTCCGCTCACTCCGGCAGATACGCCAGGCAAACGGCACCACGCATTGCAACGACACGAAAACCCATACAACGCCCCCCCCCCACGCGCGCGGCACCTGCGAGGGCCTGGCGACGGGCGGGAGGCGGGAGTACTAGCCCTGGCAGAAGGGCTAACACAAAAGATGAAACAACAACGGCAGATGCCGTCTCCAGACGGCAGCTGCCCCACAAGAGGCGCAGCCTCTGGCTGCAAGCCGTACATCGTACGGCACCAACTAACCCGTTAACATCGATCGTCGTTAGAACCAGACTTCTCTGCCACTCCTTCGTCGCTGCTAGAGAAGTCAACGTTTCCCCCAGTGCACCGCCGCCGCCGTCCTCGTCCGCCAAGCCGCCTTCGTCGTCACCACCCCACCACCTCCGTCCTCCTCGTCACCCCACACGCCGCCGGCGCGGCGGAGGCGATCCACCGTCGTTCTCGGCGTCGCGTCGTCATTGCTGTGCCATCGCTGTCGGCCTTGGTCGCCCCGTCACAGTCGGCTTCACCCTCGCCCTCAACCCAGGCGTCCAGGCTGCGGCGGCGCCTGGTCGCTGCTGCTCTGTCCCCACCCCTGCTCCCGCCTCCGGTCCTCTCCTCCCGTTCGCGATCCTCCAGAGCCACCTGAGGGGAGGGAAGGGGAGGGGAAGGGAATTGCATTGCACAACAGCAGTGCGGGTTGCGGCATCCAGCCCCATTTGGTGTGGAAGAGGTGGTGGTTGGAGAGAGGTATAAAACCATACGAGCACAAGCAAGGGAACCGAGGCGACGTTTTGGGTAGAGGGGGCCCGCTGACTCAAGTGCGATGGAGCACTGGTAACCAAATCAGGTGACCAGCGGAATGCGGTTTCAGGTTGTAGAAAGCAGGTGAATACGTTGGTGTGCCTGTGTGTGGGGGGGGGGCGGGAGGGATGAAAAAAGAAGATACCGCAGCGGAGACAGAGAGCGGACCCGTAACCCAGCAATACTTACCGAATGTAACTTTACCAAGCCGAGAAGCGCAGCGACCGCGTCGCCGCCAGACCAGCCCAGACGGGCGAGTACGCGCGACAGCACAAGAAGGGCACGAGCGCCCGGACAAAACAACCCGACAAATGGTAGACTCTCCTGCACGCAATGGAGGAAGCGAATCGGAAAGAAGCAAAGGAAAAGGCGTGAGTAACGGCAATGGGCAACGGCAATGTCAACGAAGGAAGGCGCAAGCAGGCAGGCAAGCAATACACGACACACATATACCCACGAACGAGCTAGGGCGGCGACGCGGTGCAAAAGAGGGCGGGAAGGGAAGGCGGTGCAGAGAAAAAAGGGATACGGAAGGGCAAAACGTACGACAGCAAGGTGGCGAAAGGCAGAGAAGAAAGGGCAAAGGAAGAGTGGAATGGCAAAGGGAAAGAGAACAGCAGAAGACGAGTGCAGGGGGGACGGAATGCGAGGCAGGGGAGAAAGGGTGAAAGGGCACGAGGGCAAGGGCGAGGGCAAGGAGAAGGGAAGAACGACGGCAGGACGAGTGGAAAGGGTAGAGGCTGCGGGGTGCGGGAAGGTGCGATGTGCAGGAGGGGCCGGGTGGCGGACCGTGAAGAGTCGGCTCCCCACCACACCGGCCGAGTACGCAGGCCACCACACATGAGGGGCACTGGGCGAGGTGACGGCGGGCAAGCGCGGGCAGGGCAGGGTCAGTGTGGGGGCAGAGGCGGGGCAGGGTGACGGCACGCTGGTGTGGGGAAAGGGGGGAGGGGGGTGGCGGGCGGAAGTAGGCGCGGCAAAACACGGGGGGCGGGAGGGGCACGTGCAGGGCTGGGCAGGGGCCGAGGGGGGGTTTGAAGAGTGATTTTGCCGAGGGGAGGGGGGGGAGATAAAGGAGGGCCTACCCAGCACGGAGGGCAAGGCATGCGGGCAGACAAGGGGGCGGGGGACCAAGGGGGGGTTGTGTGCGGGGGGTGTTGGGACTTGGAGGGTCAGGTTAGTGTAGAGGCGGCGGGGAAGGTCGGGGTTGTCGAGGGAGAGTAGGTCGTCCAGGAAGCGGCAGGAGTGGCGACAGCGAATAGGGGTGCGCTTGGCAGCGGGGGAGGGCGGTGGGGAGGTGCAGTTGCGCTGGTCCAGGCATGGGTAGCTTTGGCGGGGGATGGATTTGGTGAGTGAGCCATGCCGCATACCGACGACAATGTTCCGAGCCCCCAACTCCACTTGGAAGAATCGACTTTTTCCATTTTTCCGTACGAAGTGTGTTGCTGGCGGGAGAGATTCGCGTGGAATTAGGTCAAGGACGTAAATCCTCGCCTATTCCAGTCCCGCAGTGTCATTTGCAGCATTGCAGATCCGAGTAGTTACCTGCACAGGGCCGGCTACCGGAGAAACGGAGCGATCTGGTGCCGGCTGGTCACTGGAAGCGCTCTGTCCAAACCATAGCGGTTTCAATTCTTCATCTGTCGCTCCAGCGCTGCCAGGCACGCGTTCGGCAGTGGCCGTGATTGGTGCGTCTGTGGAATTCATGGGGTGAAAACCAGGGTTCCAAGTGACAATGAACGGGATCCCGAGCGCATGTTGCTAATGGAGGAAGAGGGACCAGGGATACAATGTTGCCTAACGGATTCGCGTGCTTACAAATCGCGACAGGGCAGCGGCGCCTCACCCTTGGCCACACACCACCAGGTTCTCTGGCTCGCCGTCCCACCGCCGTCCCTCCGCCCCGCCGTCCCTCCGCCCCGCCGTCCCTCCGCCCCTCCGCCCCGCCGTCCCTCCGCCCCTCCGCCCCGCCGTCCCTCCGCCCCGCCGTCCCTCCGCCCCGCCGTCCCTCCGCCCCGCCGTCCCTCCGCCCCGCCGTCCCTCCGCCCCGCCGTCCCTCCGCCCCGCCGTCCCTCCGCCCCGCCGTCCCTCCGCCCCGCCGGCCCTCCGCCCCGCCGTCCCTCCGCCCCGCCGTCCCTCCGCCCCGCCGTCCCTCCGCCCCTCCGCCCCGCCGTCCCTCCGCCCCGCCGTCCCTCCGCCCCGCCGTCCCTCCGCCCCGCCGTCCCTCCGCCCTGCCGTCCCTCCGCCCCGCCGTCCCTCCGCCCCGCCGTCCCACCGCCGCCCCCGATCCGTCCCTCCGCCCCGGCGTGCACGGAGGCACGGACGCGATACCCGTAACCAAATAACCCAGAGCCAAGGGTCATCTTGATGTACTCCGCGTTACCTGTAAAAGCCCGTCATCATCGCTGAGCTGGAAGGCTCTCCAGGCCCAACACAACACGCCTCGAAGGATGGCTGTCGAGCCCTAGCATTGCCGCCAACTGCCCGGCTGGGTGGGCGCCGCGAAGAGGGCTTTCAGGAGGAAGTCGGAAAGAAAGACGCAACGGTCCCACGAGCGAAGCTCCGGGCTGCATGCCTCCCGCCGCCGTCCCTTCTTCCTTCTTTTCCTGCCGCCCTCTTCCACGCGCAACGGCCACAGCACCAGCACCAGCCCCTCCCCGGCCCCGGCGCTCGCTCCCGCCCCCCCCCCCGCCCCCGCGTTCAGACATTCGGTTAGCCCCCGGGGAAACGCAGCCCCGCCTGCAGCCCTGCGCCCGTCGTATCGCTCACCTCCGGCGCCGCACCGTCCGTCGCCGCCGCCGCGCCCGCGCCACCGTCCACCTCCATGTAAGCGCCGCCCGCGCCCGGCGTCGTGTCGCCCAGTGCGCTGGGGTCTTACAGGTTGCCTGGAGATGTGGGTGTGGGTGTGGGTGCGAGAGCGGGGTGGACATGGGGTGGGCGGGCGGGGCCGTGCTGGGTGCGTTTATTTTCGGGGAGTGCGGTGTAGGGACTTGGGCGCTGCGACGCGTCACGGCAAGTGGTCGGAAAGGAAGGCTGTTGTGGCATTGCTGTTGGGCGGGCGGGAGGGGCGGGGGACGAGGGTGCGGGAAACATCTAGGGCAACCCGGCCCACAGAACGGGAGAGGGGACACACATCGAAGGACTGCAGCAGGCGTGGAAGGTGCGCCAAAAGCACCAGCACTGGGCACCAGCCCACGCGCGACCGTCAGGAAGCGCTTTTGATGGCTGCGAAGCTCCTCGCCACCCATCCACAGCTTCTCACCCCACCGCACTGCACCGCACCGCACTCCACCGCACTGCACTGCCTTTCGCCCGGTGAAACAACCCTTTCCCTTTCTCCTTTCCCTTGACCCAACCCCAACCCCTGGCCCAAACCCTAACCCAGAGGGTCTTCGGAGCTGCGCAGCGGCTCACCCGTCAAACCGGAGATGCCCGACGTCGGCGTCGGTGCGGGCGCCGCCGTCGGCTCCACCCCTAGCGGCGTCGCCGCGTCATCGCCGTACTACATGGCGTCGCCGCCATCCCCGTCGCCGTCGCCGCGTGCTGCCGTCGCCGTCGGCGTCGCCGGCGGCGCCTGCACGGCGGGGCCGCTGGTTATGCCGCCGCCCGTCACCGCGTCATCCTCCGCGACGGTGACGCCGCCGGTTGTGGCGGCGGCGGCGGTGTCCGCATCCGTGACGTCGCCGCTGCCGACGGAGCCTGCCGACGGCTGCGCCTGCGCCGTCACGCGGTCCGTCAGCGCGGCGCCGTCACCGCTGCGGCCGCCGCTGCGGTGGCCGTCGACGCCAGCCTCGCCTGTGGCAGCCACGAAGACGATGATCATTATAATAGCAACAGCGGCTGCAACAGCAGCTTGACGAGATGACATGGGGCAATCCGGTTCATGGCGACGGAACGGATGTCGTTACATATGCAACCAACGCAACGGAAAACACGCCACAGGCGCCAACGGCGCTGCGGCGCGTCGTCGCGGTACGGTTGCCAGCCGCGTGCTCCCGGTAGGCGTCCCGTCTTTCCCCCCCGCAACTTCCCCGCAGGGAGGGGAGGCCGCTCTCTCCACGGAACCCAACCCAGTCAGCCCTCCCAGCCCATACATGCAGAGCTTCCTCCGGCTGAGTTGCTCCTCTCTTTACCGCGTGCGGAAGCGGATGCGGATGTTCCTTTCAATAAACAGCTCTCTGCTGCGCTGTCGTCACGGGTGGCAACGTGGCATCGCACGCACGCACGCGCCCACGCAAACGAGCACACGCACACGAGCACACGCACACGAGCACACGCACCGGCCGCCAAAACCACTCCCAGGCCCCGTCCCCACCTTGATGCCGCAATGACGTCTGGTGTGTCGTGAACGTCCTGGTCGTCAGAAAAAGGCTCCGACGCAAGGTCCTCATCACGCCGCTGTGTAGCAAACGGATCCCAGCTGGTGCTGCACATGCTTGTCGTTGTTCCTGTGTTATAGTAAAGAGCTAAAGACTGTCAGCCTTGCGTTTTGACGGCCTAGGACCAGGCTGCCTTGTCCTGTATACGTCCTTTTCGCACAGGGCTGCCTTGTCCTGTATACGTCCTTTTCTGCCCTGTTTTCGCCGGCCGTGCTTGCCGTACGAATGTGCCAAGCCTCTCCACGCCCATCCAACTCGCAGCGGCAAGAAAGGGATGACTTCTCAATATACCGCGCTAGGCACTGTGAGAGAAGCTTCACGCCCCATACGCCAACTCTGCAACTCTGGACACTTTTATAATTTGAATTGCGTTATTCGAGGCCTGAATCCGTGCCTTAATCAAACTCCTTGAAAACACAACACGGATTAGCGCTGGATTAGCACGGATTACTTTTTTGTTAATCCGTCGATTTTAATCCAAGTGTAAACACCTTCTTAGCACTCTAGGCCAGGGCATGGATTTTGATTAACATGACCATAAACACTCAGGACTTGCTGACCGGTTTGTTAGCCCGACAATTGCCACGCGGCCGCTGATAATGAAGCGGTCGGCCAAAGCGATGAACATGGGGAAGTTTTCCCTAGACTCTTATTTCTGTCAGTAGGAAATCAAGACATGCAGTGCTTTGTAAAAACGGCGGTCCTTCTGTCGGGTGATGACGGTAAGTTTTGTTCCCTTCGCTGTCGCCCGATCCCCTTTCTATCCAGTCATAACCATAGACATACAACCGTATCATGTCGTATATTGGGTGAGGAACCGACGGATGGATCCGGAATGATATTGCCCGGGGGGCAACAGCGCGGCGGCCGGTGCCCCTGGCCTGGCGGACCCTGGCCCGGTCGCTGGGTGCCGGCGCAGCGAGGAACGGGCGGAGGAACAGGCGAGCGTGGCTCTCAACTCCGCAATCCTGTAGATTCACTCTTGCTGTTTGTCCTGCCCGTGATTCCTGCACGTGTTTCTCCTTACCACACTTTACCTCCCATTAAAACACCCAACACGATCCCCCCGTTCGTCCCCTTCCAACCCGCTTAACCCCCATCCCACGGCTATGGTCTCAGCTCGTTAGTCTCTCCCTCCCTCAGCCTTCTTCTGTTACTTCACCGTTCACGGGCTCCAGCCTTTTACATGGGAAACTAAACCCCTCCCTCCTCTCCCGCCCGCACTCCTCCCCTCAGGCCCTCAAGAAGGTGCCCTGGACGCCGCCACCCTCTCCGGCCTGGCGGCCGTACTGCGCTCCGCGACGTTTTACTCGAGCGAGGACGTCATCCGCCAGGGCGACATCGGCGACCGCTTCCAGAAGATGCCGCTTCCAGAAGATGCTGGGTCCGCTGCTGCCGGTCATTACGCGCGAGGCGGAGGTGTACCTACGTCAGGGCGCCAACTGGTGTGTGTGGTGGTGGGGTGCTCGTGTGTCTGTTCTTCGGGGGCCGGTTAGGTGAGGGGTTAGAAATGGGGGTGATGTAATGGTGGGAGCGGGGCGACAACCACCCTGCATCCCTCTACTCCCATAAATTCCACGGAGCCCAGCGCTCGCCGGCCATCCCCTCCTCGCGTGCCTCCTCCTGACCCTCATCTCCTCCTTCTCAGCCCCACCTCCCGCCTTCCTGCCACTGCACACCCCCTCCCCCTGTCCCTCCCCCCAGATCGTCATGAACAAGGGCTACAATGGCGCCGCCGACTGGTGGGCCTTGGGCGTGCTCGTCTTTGAGCTGTGCAACGGACTGCCGCCGTTCATGGGCGACGACCGACTGGTCATGTTCAGGAAGATCTGCAACCGGTGCGGAAGGGGAGGGAGGCGGGAGGGACACTGGAGCAGGGAGGGTTTGGGCGGGGAGGATTGGGGCTTGAGAACTTAGGAAGGGAGGGGTGCGGGGGGGGGGGAGGGCGCAAGGAGGGGAATGGAAGAGGGTGCTGGGAGGGACCGGGTGGGGAGGCTGAGGGGGTCTGGACGGCAGGAGGCAGCAATTGTAGCGCTAAGCAGGAAGCACGACGGAAAGGGGGAGCGGGGGAGGGTGCGAGCTACAGCGCCGTCGGGCCACCGGGAGGTCCCGACAGCAGCTCCCTTCCCACCCACCCGCACCCTCCGCACACAGACAAATGAGCCCCTCCCGCATTCTCGCGCTCTCTCACTCACTCCTCACACCCACCCCATATCACTTCGCGGTACAAACCCCCCTTCCCTGGACCCCTGGCGCCCTCCACATCTCGCCACCTCGACACCCGGGCATCTTCCACCCCACGCCCCATAACGCGACTCCCCCAAACGTATCCTCCTCAGCCTGTCATTCAACTCCAATTCTCAACTGCCCTCCAGCCGCGCCCCTCTCTTTCCTTCCCGCTCTGCTGCCTGGCCACTGTCCCCCTCCCCCGCCCCCTCACGCACCCCCACCCACCCCTCTCACCCCCGTACCCTGCAGTGAGGTGAAACATCTCAGTGAGCGCCTGCTGGACCCCAATCCGCTGTTCCGGGCGGATGCAGGCCGCACGACTGATTCGCCGGATTCGACTGGGACAAGTTCCAGGGTGGGTTCCGGTTGGGGGTGGGGTGGGGGTTGGGGCTCAGCGAGGCAGGCTGGGTACAGGGGCTGGCGTGCTGGCGGCTGGAGGCCGGCCGGGAGCGGGGAGGAACCTGTCATGAGAGGCCCCTCGTGCGTTGTTGGGTTAACGGGTGTTACACTGTGGGCGACTCGCCCTGAGACAGGACGAGCACCGGGGGCCCTGACCGGGCCGAGACACAGCGCAGGGGCGGGCGCGCGGCTACGTCCGTCTGTTCCGCCGCGCGCGCCTCACTCCCTCACTCGCGTCAGCCAGGGGCACCCACCACGGCCCCTGGCCAACCAACTCAGCGGCGCCGACGACTGCGGGCCGCGCTTAGCGAGAGCCACGCGAGAGGCGTCACACACCTCAACCAAAAACGCCTACCAAGACTAGCTACCCCCCCCCCCGGCCAGCCTCCTCGCGCGCTCACGGGGCTCTAGAGCTCTACGCAAAGAGTGCCTCTGAACGCCCTCTACCCCTGGGGCCAGGGGCCCACGACAACGGGGCGGCACCACCACAGCCCAGGAAAAAAAACGAGGCAAGGGAAAGCCCACCTAGGCCCCCAGACAAGGTCCCTCACGAGAACGAGGGGCTGAGTCCCCTCACCAAGGGCTCCCACGAAAGCCAGCACAGCAAGGAGCCCAACTGCCACAACGAACACGACAACCAAGGCGCTGCTGCAGGAACCGCTCACTAAAGCACCCAACCGCACGTTGGCCCGCCAGGCGGTCTCCTCCTGGGGGCTACAGGTTCCCCGACACTGCCCAGCGCGGGGCAAAACAAACACCCACGGCCGCGGGGGGATGACAAGCCGGCGCGGCGGCCCCCTGGAAAACCCACTACGGGGCACGGCTCATAGGCGCTGCCTGCCCTCGCCTACCACGCAGAGAAAACCTGCCCCTCCGTCCCTGGCCGCCTGCGGAGCCCAGCACCACCTACCCTCCCTCTGCAACCCCTCCCTCTCCACCTCTCCCTCTCCCTAAAGCGCCAAAACTGCAGGCCTCCCGCGCCGCACTCCTCAGCCGCCAGGCAGCACAAAACCGCCCCTTACTCCTCGACGGGCCCCGTCTCCCGGGAAGAGGGTACACACCCACACTCACACCAGACAAAGCACACAGGCCTGCTCCTTCCCCTCCCTGCTAGCCCACGAGACCCTCGGCTAGGAAACCCTTGCCCGCACGCCCAGCCCTCCCCTTGCCCACCGCCCTTCCTGCTCTCCTCGCTCCACTCGCCCTCTCCAGGCTTCCCCCCCAGCCCTCCAATCCCCCCCCCACCCTCCTCCCCCCGACCGCCCGCTCCCTCCTCCCCTCCAACCAACGCCCCTGCCCCGTCACTAGCACAGCTGCTTAGGCCGTGATCTCCACCGGGGCTGCGCACCGCATTCGCTCCTCAACGACCGCTAGGATGGGGTGCTGCGGCCCCACTCTATCCCAGCCGTGCCGGGGGGTCTCCAGCGCCGCGAACAAGCGCAAGCGCGCCCAGAAGTCCGTCACCGCGCGGGCGCGCGCCCGGTACAGCGGCGAGGCTTCGGCTGCACCCCGCGCTGCTGCCGCTGCTGCCCCTACTGCTGCCGCCGCCGCTTCCCCCGCCGCCACCTCTCCGGCCCCTGCTTCCTGCGTCGGTGATTCACCCGCGGGGGCGTTCAGCGCGGGTCCCTCCTGCTGTGTTGCCCCTCCCTCCCGGGCGAAGAAGTCGGTGATGGCCCGCTGGCGCGGTCCCTGTCGCTGGGGCTGCTCTGGTTGGGGCTGCACCTGTTGCTGCTGCTGTTGCTGCTGCTGCCCCGTCGCTGCTGCGGCCCCATCCCGCCCCTGCCTTCGGGTTGCTGCTCGAAGGCAGCACCTTCCGACTTCCATGGCGGACAGCGCCGCTAGGGCGATCACGTCCCAGGGGGCCTGCTCGCACCCAGGTGGCGCTTGGGCGAGCCAGAGTTGCTGCCGGGTGGTGGTGGCCCCCGCTGCTGCTTGGGGGGGTGGCAGGTGCCGGTCGATCTGCTCCCGAACGGCCCTCGCGACCGGGCATTCCCAGAAGTGGTGCAGTCGCGGGGAGCAGGGTCGGCCGGCATCGGCCTCCCCATAGGCCCCGCACCCGCACGCCTCAATGGGCACCCGGGCCAGGTGTGTGTTGCCAGGCAGGGGTACGCCGTCCACCGCTAGGCGCCACATAGTCTCCTTGTTGTCGTTCTCCCAGCGCACTCCGGACCACAGGCGTGCCTGGGTTGCCCGGAAACGGCTGAGCTCGGCGGCGAGGTGGGGAGGCGCCTGGTTCTCCGGCGTGCTCAGGGCCTCCCGCACAAACTCGGTGACCAAAGCCACTCGCCGCTCGCTGGCCGGCCCGTCCTGTAGTTGTGTCGCCTGGCTGACCGTCAGGCGGCGGAGCGGCACTGCGTCCGTTCCCCCGGGAAGGCGCCACCCCAGTCGCCCGACGATCATGGCCATCACCTGCGCGCAAACTGGCGGTGGCGGTGCCGGCGGTTGCTGTTGCTGCTGGAGTCCTTCCGCCTCCGCCTGCTGCCGCTGCTGCTGTAGCCTGGTCTCCACCACACCCGCTGCCTCCAGCCAGGCCGGGCTGATATCGTTATGCAAGGCCCCCAGAGCCGCACGGGCCGTTTCCTTGTCCTGCAGCTGGGCTGGGGTCGCGGCTGGGTCGAGGTGCTCCCGGGCCCACTCATGCCAGGCCGCTCCTTGGAGGGTGGTGGCTTGGCTGCCGTCCAGTGTCACCCATACCCGTACCAGGTCTCCTACCGTGCGCAGTTTCCTGCATGACGTTAGCCCCGCATGGTATGCTTCCAGGCCCGGTCGACGGCTGACGGCCACGACGTTTGCGTCGTTGGCGTCGTTGGGCAGCAGCGGGTTGCCCCACAGCGCGGCCCCCCAGCACCAGTCGCCGGGCACCAGCGGAGATCTGCCAATGTCCTCCGGCGGTGGCAGGTGCCCCAGGGCCCCCACGATCCGGCTGATGTCGGCGGGCAGGTCGCTGCCGCCGAGCCAGGGCCCCGTGGCCCGGGCGGTTGTCAGGGCCCACGGCTGGAAAGCGGGCTCCAGGTAGGCGGACAGTGTGCGGATCCAAGGGTGTAGGACCCTGGCCTCACTGCCGGCTGCCACTGCCCCCCCGCCATCCCCGCCTGCCTCCGCGGCCGCCTCAGCTCCCACACCCCCTTCCCCATCTCCTGCCGTCGGCATAGCCTGCGCCATGAAGCGTACGGCCCAGACCGCGTGGCGCGCGCGAATGTGTTGGGAGAGCGGTAGCAGGCCAAAGCCCCCGGCCGATGGGTGGCCGGCCAGGAGACTGCTGGGTATGCCGGTGAGGCGCTGGCCCCGGTCCTCTGGGCCCTGTCGCCGGTCGACTAGGCGGGCCGTCAGCCGCCCGATGTGGTTCAGCGTGCTGTCCGGGGGCGGCCCGCCGTGCTCCATGTGCCAGGTGACCGTTTGCAGGCCGTAGGCTGACGCAGCGGTGGCCCGGCCAAAGGCCGACAGCGGGAAGCGGGAGAGCCGCTGCATCCGCTTGTAGGCCCCCGCCAGCATCTTGGGCCAGTCGGGCTGCGGGGGGCTGGGCCGGTTGTCCACCGGCAAGTTCAGGGCTGTGGCGGTGGTGACCACTTTGAGCCCGCCAATGGTTTCCTGCTGCGGCTGGTGTTGCTGCTGCGGTGGCTGCGGCTGTTGCCTGCCCGCCGGTTGTGGTTGCTGCTGCGGGTTCTCGGCGCCCACCCTCAGAAGCTCTACTTTATCCAGATTGAGGCGTTGGCCTGATGCCCGGGCAAAGGTCTCCATGGCCTCCAGGAAGGATGGCACGGACTCCTCGCTCTCGAGCGCCACTTCGGTGTCGTCCGCGAACTGGCAGGCTGTGATGCGGTCTGGAGCACTGGGTAGTAGTCTGACTCCCACGTCTCGGCTCTGTAGCCAGCATAGCAGGGCCTGAGCGACAAAGAGGTACAGCAGGGGCGCAAGGGGGCACCCCTGCCGCACACCTGCCTCCATCACGACCAGCCTCGATTTGAAGCCGTTGACCATGGCTCGTGCCTGCGTGTTGCTGAGTAGCAGCTGTACCCAGCTGCACAGCTGCGGGCCCGCCCCCATCGTCTCCATTGTGGCCAGCAGGAAGCCACGGTCCACCGTGTCGTATGCCTTCGCGAAGTCCAGGAACGCCAGGAGGCCCCGGCGGTTCTGCTTGCGGAGGAGGTGGGATAGGTGGCGCAGGAACATCACGCTGGCCCCGATGAGTCGTGTGGGGAGGAAGGCCGATTGTTCGGGGGAGATGACGCTTCCCAGGGCTGGGCCCAGGCGGTTGGCCAGCACCTTGGCGAGCAGACGGTAGTCTGAGCACAGCAGCGTGATGGGGCGGTAGTTACCGGGCTGTTTGGGGTCGCCCTTATTGTAGAGCACCGTGATAACGCCCTCAAGGAAACCGGCCGGCACCTGCCCCGTCATGCCAATGGCGGTGAATAGGCCGGCCATGGTGGGGCCAATGGCGGACCAGAACTTGCGGTACAGGTCGGCTGGGATGCCGTCCCATCCTGGTGCCTTGCCGGGCTGGCTCTTGGCCAGCGCGACTCGCAGCTCTGCTGCTGTGATGGTTTTGGAGCCCAGCTGCTCATCCGCCTCAGTGGGGAGCCTGATGTTGGCCGCAGACAGCTGTGCTAGCACCGCCTGTCGAGCATCGGGGCTGACGAAAGTGGGTGTCCGGCAGATCTCGGCCCAGAAATCCGCTACGACCTGCGGCAGTTGTGCTGGATTGGTGACCAGGCGACCGGTGCGTGCTTGGAGCGCGACTGGGGCGGGCTGTTGCTCGGCCGTCTGGGCTTGCAGGAATGCTGTCAGGGCGGGGCCGGCCCGCTCACCCGCCCGGAGCCCATGGGCGCGTGTTTCTTTCGCTGCCTTGCGGCCGTCCTCTTGGTGTGCCCTGGCTAAGGCCGCCTGTGCCTCCGCTAATTGCTGCAGCGGCTGGGGTGCTGTGGGCGCTGCATCAACTGCCTGCTGGGCCAGCTGAACCGCTGTGAGTGCCTCCCGGGCACGGGTGCCGGGCCGCTGCCTGCGTTGCTGTGCTGCTTTGTTGAGCCGGTGGGCCAGGCTGGCGAGGCGGCGTTTGAAGCCCGGCCACCACGCGATCAGGCCTGCCGGATTGTTCTCGGCAGAGGGCGCCTCCGCGCACTGGCTGCGGATCCAGGCGTCCATGCTGGCTGCGAGGTCCTCGTGCCCCGTGAAGGCCAGGCGGGTGCGGCGGATGCCTGGGCCCCGCTCCTCACTCCGGCGTGGCAGCAGGTGCAGCACCGCGATCCTGTAGTCTGACGGTGTGTGGAAGATGATGGCGGTGTGGCATATGTACGGCAGCATGGGTTGGTTGATGTAGATGCGGTCGAGGCGGGAGCCCCCCGGGATGGGCGCGCGGTACAGGTGGGTGAAGTCGCGGCGCTGGGGGTGGAGGTGTCGGTGGGTGTCAACCATGATGGGGCCCGCCTGCCGTCTCATGTCCGCTATCGGCCCGTCCCCTCGACGGCCCCCTGGGCCCGCTGACGAGTCCAGCTCCGGGTCCTCCACGAAGTTAAAGTCGCCCGCCCAGATGAGGGTGGTGTCGTTGTCTGCGGCTGCAACACGCGTCGCTGTGGCAGCGAGAATGTTGCTGAACAAAAGGCGTCGTGTATCCGCTGCCACTGCGGTGGAGCCCGTGGGAAGGTAGATGTTGCAGATATGCAGGCGGTGGCCCCCCCAACGGAGCACACACTCGGTGAACCGGCCCCGCGCGCATGCTGGGAGGGTTGCGGCCGGTGGCGGCTCCAGGGCTGCCGCGAGCCCTTGCCGAACGAGGGTGAGGACCCCCGCCGTGTGGGTCGAGCCAGACCACGAGTACGCCGCTACGCGCCAACCTTGGGTGTGCGCCTGCATCGCTGCATGGCGTAGGTCCCGCTCAAAGAGGCACTGGTGCTGGATGTTGGTATGGTGGGTCTCCTGTAGGCACACCACATCCAGACGCAGCTCTGCCCACTGCCGTACTGCTGCCTGCAGACGGTTCCCATGCGACGCCAGCAGCCCATGCATGTTGTGCGTGGCGATCCGGAGTGGGTGGCCGTGCACAGCGTTCCGCTGCTGGTTTCTTCCCGTCCCCCTGATTGGCATCTAGTTGGGGTGGGCCGCCTCCATGGCGGTGGGGGTGAGTTCTTCCTCCTCCTCGTCCTCCTGCCCTGATGCTGGCCCGTGGGCGCTCAGCTGCTGCCGGCCTCGTTGGGCAACTTCGTGCTGGGTGTGGGATTCGATGGCGGGCGTGTCTCCAGCCGTCATCTGCAGCTGCAGGCTGGGGATCTGCGATCCGTCCGACAGCTGGGCCTGGCTGCCTGTCGCCAGCATTGCGGTTAACTGTGCCGTGGCCTCCTCTGCTGCTTTCTGGGCCTTCCGCTCCTCCGTGTTCCTCCTGCGGGTCTCCAGGGCCTTCTGTGTTTGCGCCCTGTTCCGCTCGGCTCGCTCCGCTTCGGGCAGGTGCTCGAGCCGTCGCCGCTTCCGCTTTGGGGCCTCGGGGCCTGCCGGGCCCTGGTCGGGCTGTGTGCGTCCCTGCCGCGGCTGCTGCCTGGCTTTGCCCCCGGTAGGCTTTCGCCTGCTGCCTGCCCCCGTACGGCCTGCCGTGAACCAGAAGGCGGGGGCTGTAGCTGCTGCGGCGGCCGATGGTCCTCGCTCCTGCGGTACTGCTGCTACCGCTGCTGTTGACGTGTTGGCCGCCTCCATGCGGGTGTCGGTGTCCTGTCTCGCCGCCATGGAGTCGGCTTGTGCCTCCACTCCTTGTTGGGCTGCCGCCGCCGTGGGGTCCGGTTGTGGAGCCGAGGGCAGCTGCGGCTGTAGAGTCGGTGGCGGTGGTGGGTCCCGTATCCGTGGCTGGGCCTGCGGCGGCGGAGGGGTCGG
Source organism: Pleodorina starrii (assembly GCA_030267565.1). Taxonomy (NCBI): domain Eukaryota; kingdom Viridiplantae; phylum Chlorophyta; class Chlorophyceae; order Chlamydomonadales; family Volvocaceae; genus Pleodorina; species Pleodorina starrii. Next base: position 2,070,356 of record BRXU01000007.1, on the reverse strand, counting down.
CATCTGTTGCAGCTGGGCCTGCACCGGTGGCTGGGCCTGCAGCTGTGGGGCTGGTGGTGGCGGCGGCGCCCGCGGCGGCGGTGGGGCCTGCTGAGGCGGCGGGGCCCGCGGCGGGGATGGCGCCCGCAGTGGCGGCTGTATCCGCGGTGGCAGTGGGGCCTGCTGTGGCGGCGCGGCCTGCTGGGGGTCGGTCGTTGTACCACTCCTGGTCACGGTGACCGGTGGGGCCCTGGCTGCAGCAGCTGCCTGGTTTGCCCCCATGGGGGTGGGGAGCCTGGGGGCCGCGGCCGCCACTGCGGCCCATGTGCTGGCCCCGGCTGTGGTGGCGGTGATGTTGGCTGATGCCGGAGGCGCGGGCGGGGGTGGGATGAATGGGGTCATGCCGGGCGTGGTGCCCGTACCCATGTGCTGCATTCCTGCTCCCACCTCGGGTTCCGGGCCCCATCTGGTTCGTTGTACGGTCGCTGCGTACGGTGGCGGCATCCTGCCCGAGGGGCCTGGCTGGGCTGGGGCGGCTGCGGGCTGGGGGGCTTGATGCTGCTGTCGCCACTGGTGCAGCTGCTGCATCTGCCGCGCCAGTTCCTTCCGTGGCGGCGGTTTACAGGGCATGATGAACGGCCCCTCCTGATCTTTTGGCGTCAGCCGGTACGCCTCCAACGTGCCGGACTGGGCCACCACGCCCGATCGGCCGAAGTCATACTGCGTTTCACGCGGTAGGCCGGGGGTACCCCGCGCCAGCTTGAATCGCCAGGTATCCGCCATCACGTTGGCCGCCGGCTCCGGGAATTCCGTCTTGTCCCAGGTGCGCCGCGGGGTTGAATAGGCCATGGCCAGGAACTCGGGGATGGCGCTAGGCTCTAGGCTGACGGGAATGCCCTTGATCTCCCACACGGAGCGCTCCACCTTGTGCAGATTTGAAATGGGCAGCTGCACCTCCACTGCCGGGTCGCTGGGCAGGAATCGGACTGATCCCAGCTGGAGGCGTCCCCGCCTGACTGCTGGCGAGGTGGCGAGCTGTGCCAGCCCGCCTTTCCTGAGCATCACGCTGATTTCTTGCATAGTGGTGCCGCTGGGGAGTTTCCGTTGGGGGCACCTACTGATGCGCGGCCCAAGCGCGGTCCCAGCCTCCTCGGGCGGTACCAGAACGTGTAACGTGCCCGTGAGGGCCCTGCCCAGCGGCCCAAACAGCTGGGCGTGAATGTCCGCGGGGTCGGAGCCGGGCGGCCAAATGACTTCGAACGTGACGACGTCCTGCTCGAGGAAGAGCTGGGCGCCCGCCGGAAGCCTTCCCTTCAATTCCTCGCTGTCAATATATTTCCTCTCGGCCTGGGGCCGCTGTGAGCGATTTGCTGGAGCTGCCTCCCGTCCATTTGAACGCTGTTGGGGCGCGGAGGTCCGCGCCCGTCCGTTTTCAGCCATGATGGCTTATCCTATCTCAGCATTTTGTTTTACGATCGAGAAATTGTCGCGTTTGCCAGGATGCGCTTAGTTGAGGCGAAATAAGGAGGCTAGTGTAATAACATTGTTGTTTGTTGGGTGTGTAGCCGTCTGGGAGTCACTGGGGCGCTGTGGGTGGGTCGGGGCGTACAAGTTTCACAGAAGGGGGGAGTGCATGGCCCGGGGGGGGAGGAACGGCGCAGCGACTGGCGCCCCTGGCGCAGCCGTTGGGCGCCGGCGTCGAACTGTGCGTGCGGATGTACCACAGGTGAGGTGTTTCGCTGCCCGTGTTTCCTGCCCGTGTTTCTCCTGCCCACACAATTTACGCAAACGTGCCATACAGGCGGGCGGCGGCGGCTATGACTACGGCAGGGTCGGCGTCGCACAGCCACCGCGATAACAGCAGCAGCAGCTGCCCCTGGGGCCCGCGGGACTTCGACGGGGGCCGCAGCCGCCGCAGCCTCGGTCGGGGGGCGGCGCCCCTGGCCCGGGGGGCAACGGCGCTGCGGCCGGCAGTGCAGAGCTGGCGGAGTTAGCACAGGTGAGCGGGGCTCTTTGCCCAGCAAACCTGCTGATTCGCTCTTGCTTTTTTCGCTGCCCAAGTTTCTTGCACGTGTTTCTCCTCACTACACTTTACGCTGGATAGGGGTTGGTGTGCTGAGGGGGGTTCAAGCCAGCCTGCGGGTTTGTTGTCTCCTTAAACGCTTGCGACCTCCTACACTGCCTGTCCCTGTTTGCGTCGATGGCTCGGGACAGGAGGAGAAGGAAGAAGAGGAGGAGGAGGAAGAAGATGTACGGGTGCAGCAGGGCCACCGGGAGGTGGCGGCCGCGCGGTTGCATGGATTGGGGCGAGCGAGCAGATCTGTTAGTGCCGCTGTTGCAAAGGCGGCAGCGGGGAGCGCTCCGACAGGCGCCATAGCGGCCCAGACCGGGGACCCCGTGAGATGTATGGCGCGGTGACAACAAGCCAAGCAGCGGAGCGCCGCCGCATCGGTGGACAGATCCAACAGGGCCGGCCCCCAACCGCGAGCGCCGCGCAGGTTTCGTCGGTCACGGGGGCAGCGCCCAGCCGCATTCCAGGCCTGCAGCGGGTGGCCCCAACGGGAGACTCGTAACGAGCACGCAGGACTGGGCGATGTGATAGTGGGAGAGCACACGGTGCTTGTGAAGCTATGGTTGTGTGACGTATTAGCTAGATGAATGTCATGCCTATAGAGTGGCGACAGAGACATGTCTGTTTGAGTTTTTGAATACTGTAATGTTCGCGTGGTAGTAATAACGGATACACACCGCGGGTTGTGATAGGACTTTTTCATGTATTTATTTATTTTTGATGACACATACGTTCTGTTTCGCCATAAGGGCTCTCCTTTGGCTATAAATAATGGATGACGTGTATATTAGACTCGACTGTGTACAAGTAACTACGAATGGTTTAGACCCGAGTGTGTATGTGCAGATTGCAAGTTTTCGAGGGGCAGAAAGTTTCATGTGTTCCGTTAATAATGCTCCAACGTACGGCGTACGGCTTCTTACTCGGCATGTTTCGTGGGACATGTTCGACGAGCGTTGATCAAAGTTCCAGACCTACGCAATATTGATGCTGGAAATTACATAAATGTAACAACTTACACGCGCCCTGACCGGATTTAGTCTGGACGATGACTTGAAAGAGCCGAAAGAGCTAGCTGATTTCCTAGCCCTATTGGCAGGCCCTGTAACAACTGCTTGGCAGGACTATATCTGGCCGTATCAGCTAACAATATCTGCTAGGATAGCAGGTCTATCAGACAGGTCTAGCAGGTTAGCAGACACTGATGGGTATCAGGTGCCTGATAGCCATTTGCTAGCTATCTGCTAGCATTCTGCTAGGCACCACCTGCTACGTATCTGCTACCTGACCTGCTACCCTAGCAAATAGGCCCCGGCTCGCGTAGGGCTTGGGTCATGGTAGCTACCATGACCCAAGTCTCTTTCCCAACAAGGGGTTGGTGTCGGCTTCCTTGAAGCCGGAAAAAGGGCGGGGCCCCACTAAATCCGTACGGGTTAAGTTCGGCAAGTTTGATCACCCTGGTTATGACATGGGATGTCGCTATTAGCTGATGGGATCACCTTCTAGGTCACCGAAATCTGGGAAGAAAGGAAACAAGCGCACTATAAATAGTCCAGGACGTGAAGAACCATACATCTCGAAAGCGCAAAAGCTCGACGCGCAGGTAGTAGCTCGGCGGCAAGAGCTCAGGGCAGAGGCCACTGCAGCTTCACAGCAGGCCGCAATGGAGGCTGCTCAGAATGCAACCACTCTGCAGGAGCTGAAGGGAATAATACAGTCGTTCTGTTCGGATTTCGACGCAAAGTTGGCGCGTCACATCGGGCTGATGTGTCGGAAAATCCTGCTGCTCCTGGGGTTTGATAGCTCCCTCATCGACCAGCTGGAGGAGCAGGGATGGCAGGCGGCGGGTCCCCTGCCGCGGGACCAGTTTCACGTCCCGCCCCACGCCCCGCCACCGCCACCACCCCCGCCCCCCCTGGTGCTGCACCCAGACCGGCTACTTCTGGAGGTACCGGTGGCGTGCGTCGCTGACACAGCGAAGATCGTCGAACAGACCCTTGCCACGGCCCGTCCCGGCGCGAGGATAAACTTCGACGTGATGCCCCGCACGCCGAAGGCGCCTGCCACAGGTGGTGGTGGGCGTGCGCGCCCGGAGACCCGGCTGGTGGACGTCTACATGATGCCCTCCAGCCGGAAGTCACTGGCGACGCTGGGAGGAGAGCTGTTCCGCCGACACGGGATCGTCGTGCGGGACGCCCTGACGCGCGCGGGAGTCGAGTTGAGGCGGCAGCGCTATGCAACCTATGCCAGGCTACGGGAGGAGCAGAAGCGACCTCGCTGGGAGAACGGGGTCGACGTCTCGTACGTCAACCAAGCCGGAGTGCGGATGCTGTACACCGGCCCATGGGACGGCCCTGCGCCTTCTGGGCCCCAGAACAACGGCAACGGCGGCAGCGGTGGAAGTGGCAGCGGCACGGGAGCAGGTGGCGGCGCGGGCAGTGCTGTGGGCGGCGCCACAGGCGGTGTCCCGGGCGCCCCCCCTCGCGGCGTCGCCCCCCCGACTGGTCCCTCTGCTATGGAGGCGAACCGTTAGGGGGGCACGAGCCAGGAGGCTGCCTCTTTGCGGATTGTGCAGTGGAATATCCAAGGTGTGAAGGGCTGGAAGTTTGAGGACCCTGGTCTGCTGCGTTTAGCTGCGCAGCACGACATCGTGGTGCTTACGGAAACGCACCTAGTTAATGAGAATCTTCTGAGGCAACTGCTCCCGCCGGGATCAAAACTGTTCACTGTTGAGGGCACTTCTCGTTGTGGAGGCGTTGCTGTTTGGATTAACCGTAGAATAGCGAACGACGTCCAGTTACTTGGTGCTTCCAAGGTCCCAAGGGGCATGGACAGTATCTGGTTCCGCGTTAAGGGTAGCGCCCTCGATTTGAATGAGCGAAATGTGGTGATAGGCGCGTGCTACATGGCTCCCTGCAGCTCTCAGCTGTATAGGCGAGTGGGGCATCGGGCCCCTGCGAACCCCACAACACGGGTGATGAACCGCCTTAAAGCACTCATTCAGCGCTATCAGACGCCGCAGGATGAACTTCTTTTGCTCGGTGACCTGAACGCCAGGGTCGCTAATCTGAGTGAGGTCCCTGATCAATTGGCGGTCAACGAATTAGAGGATCACGCCCAGGTGCAAATAGGGAACTCTAGCCTTTTCCGCAACCTCCCAATGAGGCACAGCCAAGATGCGGCGTCAAATGGGTTTGGCAGAGCCCTCGTTGAGCTTTGTAAGGAATTTGAACTGATCATCCTGAACGGTCGGGTACGTGGGGACACGGAAGGACGCTATACCTTCCAGCATAAGAACGGCACAGGCATGAGCATGATCGATCTGTTTGTTGTATCACCCGCCCTTTTTCCTAAGGCCGTATGGCTCGAGGTGCTGGATGTCCCGGTTGTTTCAGTGGGTGAGCATGGCGGTAAACTGATGAGTGACCACTGCCCTGTTTATCTGTGTCTTAGCGTCCGCGCGGCGGACAATCGGCCGCGCAGGGGGGCACGTGGTCAACACGCGCGCTTTAATGTACGCCAGTGGCAACGCTATGCCCAGGCTTTCGCAACGGATGACGCTCCGGTTCTAACTAGGATTTCCGCTATTATGGCCGAGCTCGGGGGGCAAATCAACGCCACGCAGGCTATCGACTTGTTGGGTAAGGAGCTTGCCCAAGTGCTGTCTCGGGTGTTTGGCCGGCCCCGCGGCCGCGCTCAAGTTCGTGGACAGGGTGATGCACCTTGGTGGACGGAGGAGTGTGCGGTTGCTCGTACGGCTATGCTCAATCACAAAGCCCGCATGCGCACGGAGGGAACCCTTAACGACCCGACTGCTCGTGCGGAATTCAGTCGTCTCCGTACGCATTATCAGCGCCTCATCCGTAACGCTAGAGATGCATACCGCACGTCTGAGTTTGAAAGCCTGTTAGGGTCGTGCCAGAGCAACCCGCGCGCCTTCTGGAAAATCGTGAACGCGACTCTGGGTGAGGACTGTCCTATTTCAGAGGTGGGCGTTTGGAGTGAGTACTTTGAAAACTTGTTTAACGGCAACACGAATGCCGGCAGAGACGCAGATGTAGAGGCCATCCTTAGTTTTATCAACGGAGTTCACGGTCGTGAGGGTGGCGGGGGATGGGAGGATAGCGCAGGCGCTCGGCCCAGCCGGGTTGAGCTAGCCGCGTCACTGAATTCCCCTTTCACCGTGGAGGAAGTTGGCTTGGTTATCTCATCGCTTAGTAACAATAAGTCGAGTGGGTTAGATAGCGTCCCGGCCGAATGTTATAAGTACGCCAAGCGGGAGGTTGAAGGGCGTTTCTTTAATGTGCTCACACCCCATGTCCATCGCTTGTTTGAACACATCCGCAGTACTGGTGACTTCCCTGCTCAGTTCGAGGTGTCCTGTCTTACGCCTATCCATAAAAAGGGCGATGTTCACGAAAAAGGCAACTATCGCGGCCTGGCGGTAGGTGGGGCCTTAGCAAAGTGCTATGCGGCCATTTTGGAGCGGCGGCTTAGTCGTTGGGGGGAATTGGCGCAGGCTCGATCTCCGTTTCAGGGTGGCTTTCGCGCGAAAATTGGCACTATCCACAATCTGCTGTTATTGCGTCATCTCATCGACAGGCATAGGACAGGGCCCCCTAGTAGCACTCCGCTTTTTGTTTGCCAGGTTGATTTTGAAAAGGCCTTTGATCGCGTTCCACGTCAGCTACTCTGGCAGCGTCTTCGTGAGCGTGGATTGCACGGGGCTATGCTCGACGCCCTGATGGCCGGTTATGATCGGGTTGTTTTGCGTGTGAAGGTCAATGGTAAACTTGGCGACCCCTTTGAGGCTATGCAAGGTGTCAAACAGGGCTGTCCCCTTAGCCCCACTCTATTCGGGTTTTTCGTCGAAGGGTTTGCGGACTACGTAGAAGCTAAGGATAAACTTGCCCCGGCCGCCATGTGTGCTAACGAATGCCCGGTAGTTAATGGGCTGCGCGTTCCTCTCATCCTTTACGCCGATGATCTCAATCTTTTTGCGTTTAGCCACCGCCGTCTGATGTGTCTCTTGCAGGCGTTGTCTGAGTGGTGTACTGCCTTCGGTCTGACGGTTCACACCCGTAAGTGCGAGGTTGTGTATTTTCACCCGTCCCAGAACTTACGAGACCTTGCGTACCGTTTGGTTAAGGTTGGTATGAGGCGTATAGTAGGCAACACGATCCGCTTTGAGGAGATGGAGTGGGCGCGTCGCGCTAGGTACCTAGGGTTACATTACGGTCCGGAGGCACCTTTCGAGGCATGCACAGACGAGCTATTCGGTGCGGGACAACGTGCGGTTTTTGCTCTCGTTAACAAGCTTCGTAGACGTGGTTTGTTCGTTCCTAGGGTCGCCCTCAAGTGCTTCGACGTGCAGATCTGCGCCATCCTTTCCTATGGGGTACAGGTCTGGGGCCCGTCGTACATTCTGCAAGTGGTCGAACGTGATCGCGATCCCCAAGGTCGGTACTGCTATTTTGAAAAGGCGCTAGAGAATCGGATGGTTGGGCTGCAACGCATGTACTTGAAGATGCTCGCGGGTCTGCGCAAGATTCCGGACAACAAAATCCTGTTCAGGGAATTCGGGCAGCGCCCGTTGCATGTTCACTGGGCTCCTCTCATCTACCGTTTCTGGAACAAGCTGGTTGATGCGAAGGGTTCGGTATTCCATAGAGTGATTCGTGAGGAAATTCGGCTTGCCCTTCAATCAGACTTGTCAGGTCATGGGTCATGGGGAGCCTTGGTTTTACGAGGACTCAGGTGTTTGGGACAGGACCACTGGCCGGAGCCCCCGCCGGGTCTTGATTTGGAGGGCCAAGTCGACTTTGTTGCGTCGCGTTCGCTTAATATTGGGAATTTGATTTGGACGTTGGAGCAGAGGTTTGATGAAGACTGGCTTAATAGCAGGCTTCTCACGCCCCCGCGTGAGTTCGTTTCTGATAACCACAAGCCCGGTGTGAAGATGTGTCGGCACACGCACTGGATGGGGATGCCGAAACATACGGCTGGGTATATCCCCCCCAAACCCTATGCTTCTCTTTTGCGTTTTCGTCTAGGAGCCTGGCCTATTGAGAATAATCGACCTGCTGGACGGCAGAGGTCTGAGCGTACTTGTAGGGTCTGTGATAGTGGTACTGAAGACGAATATCATGTGCTGATGGAGTGTTCGGCGTACGACGATATACGTCAGGGTTTTAGCACCCTAGGTGTCATTTTAGGCGACTACATTTCACCGCCTATGCTTGCTGTTACGGGCGCGGACAATCAACGCGGCTCAGCTGAATTAGTTCACAACATCTGGGTACGGCGGTCTTCTATGCTAGTTTGAATGTTTGTTCATTTTACCTGTTTTTGGGCGGGGCCCCAGCGCGAAGCGCCCAGGGGGGCCCCGCCCTGTAGGATTGCCCATGTCCGTGTGCCCGTGTGCCCGTGTGCCCGTGTGCCCGTGTGCCCGTGGGACGGTGGAAGTAATTGGACAAGTTCAGACTTTCGGCCAACGGAAAGTCTGCATAAGTAATAGATTACATTCTTTATTGCACGGTAAATTTATTATTGGAACCCAACCTCGTATGAGTAAAAACCAGTTTGGCAGTCTCCATGGACCGAGGCCGAGGTCAAACCAACACCTCTCGGCCTATAATTACTTCCAGAAGATTCATCGTTCCTTACAGTGGAATTCTGACATGACGGCGTGAAAAGAATCTTCGTTTCGGCAAGCAACCAACTATGTTTGCATTGCGAACATACATTCTTCCCGCGACCACACCACAGCAGCTCTGCTTGCCGGTCCGACCGACTTGAAGCACATTTCTATTACAAAGGTTGCAAGGAGCAAACCATGAGGGGCAAACTGTTGGTTGTTGGACGCCAAGCCGCCAATGCACGCACGATGCGGCGCTCTTCTGCGGGCCGCCCGACAAGTCCAGTCGGCAACCTAGGGGGCTTCTACAGTCCTGTCCTAATGTTAATGTTGTCAAGCCTGCTCTACCATACGGCGGATACTTTGGTAGCGAAGCCTGTGCACTCTCGTCGGCAACTGCACGTCGTCGCGACCCTCGCAAACAGTTCCGCTGTCCTTCTATTGGCAAGTCAGCCTGCGTGATATGTGAATGATACACTCCACGTCTACTGTCATGTTCCTTAAGCCAATGCGCTCGCGGGAAGAGTTGCACAGTGCCGAGACGGAGCGCGATGCTGAACATGGGGTGGATTGCTCAAGCCGCAGGCATTTCGGATATAAAGCTCTGGCTGTCTATCAGCAGGACTGTTAGGACACTCTCACACTTGACGCCCTCGCCGCTCGCTTTGGAAATGATGCCGTATTTCGATCGATGCGCTCATGCACCCGGCGGAATGACGTGATTCGTGCGGCGCCGGCAGGCCTTGCTGACGACTCCGCAAGCAGGCATTTCGGGGATAAAGCTCTGGCTATATATCAGCAGGACTGTCCACACTTTCGCCCTAGCACTCAACTTAACCCGTACGGATTGAACGGGGCCCCGCCCTTTTTCCGGCTTCAAGGAAGCCGACACCAACCCCTTGTCGTTTGTGATCCTGCTTTAGTTTCTGCTTGGCGACATAGTTCTTGGCTCCTTTTTGACCTGCCTATTCTCGCGGTCCATGAGCCTCCTGGCTCGTCTGGGCCTTATGAGCTCTCGAGCTTGTAATACAATACAATAAGTTGAGTGCTAGGGCGGCGAGGGCGTGAAGTGTGAGAGTGTCGACATTCCTGCTGATAGACAGCCAGAGCTTTTTCCCGAAATGCCTGCGAGCCGAGTTGTTAGCAAGGCCTGCCGGCGCCGCGCGAAGCGCGTCATCCCGCCGGGTGCATGAGCGCATGTGCGCATCGACCGAAATACGGCATTTCCAAAGCGAGCGGCGAGGGCGTCAACTGTGAGAGTGTCGACATTCCTGCTGATAGGCAGCCAGAGCTTTATATCTGAAATGCCTGCGGCTTCAGCAATCCGACCCATGTTTAGCATCGCGCGCCGTCTCGGCACTGTGCAACTCTTCCGGCCAGCGCATTGGCTGGAGTTACTTGACAGTAGACATGGAGTGTATCATTTACACATCACGCAGGCTGACTTGCCAATAGAAGGACAGCGGAACTGTTTGCGAGGGTTGATTGCGACGACGTGCAGTTGCCGACGAGAGTGCACAGGCTTCGCTACTGAGGTATTCGCCGTAGAGGAGGCTTGAATGCTTTAACATTAGGACAGGGATCCCCTAGGTTGCCGACTGGACTTGTTGGGCGGCCCGCAGAAGACCGCTGCATCATGCGTGCATTTGCGGCTTGGCGTCTAACAACCAGCAGTTTGCCCCTCATGGTTTGCTCCTTGCAACCTTTGTAATATAAGTGTGCGTCAAGTCGGTCGGACCGGCTAGCAGAGCTGCTGTGGTGTGGTCGCGGGAAGAATGTTCGCAATTCAAACTTAGTTGGTCGCCGAAACGAAGATTCATTTCACGCCGTCATGTCAGAAATCCACTTTAAGGAACGATGAATCTTCTGGAATTAATTATAGGCCGAGAGGTGTTGGTTTGACCTCGGCCTCGGTCCATGGAGACTGCCAAACTGGTTTTTACTCATGCGATGTTGGGTTCCTATAATAAATTTACCGTGCAATAAAGAATGTAATCTTTTACTTATGAAGCCTTTCCGTTGGCCGAGATTCTGCACTTTGGTTAGGACACCACAGTCCACAGTCCACACGGACATGGGCAATCCTACAGGGCGGGGCCCCCCCGGGCGCTTCGCGCTGGGGCCCCGCCCAAAAACACTCTCTGATAACACCGCTCATAATGGCGCTGTTAAATTGGAAATTCCATCTACTCGGACTCTGGCACACTCTGGGACGCCCGTCCCTGGGAGCCAACCGGCGCCTTCCTCCTTATCCAACATCGGGCCCTCGGCCGGGTCTCACCCGTCGGCCGCCCATAACTCGCCTTCTCCGCTCAGGGCTTCCCATGCTGACCCGCTCCCCCTTCCCGCCCAGGCGCTCTCCTGCCCCCCCCCCCCGTGAGAGTCTGTAAGGGGGGGCACCCGCTCCACATTCCGAGGGTCTACTGGGGCCGTGCCATCCCACTCCCTCCCCTGTCACCAGCCCGACCACATGCGGGCGCTTCCCCTTCCTACGCCGGGTTCCGACCAGGGAACCTCCACTTTCCCACCCTTGCCCTCAAGGCGCCTCACCCCTTCCCTCGTCTCGACCCCCGGTTTCCCTGTCCCGTCATTAGCCCACTCTCCCGTCTCTCCTTCCCTTGCAGCCGGACTTCCCCTCCAAAGTGCACGCCCAACCACCCCGCCCCCAGGCCGGCCGTCGTGGCGTGACTGAACAGGAAGTACCCCGGGCTCCGGGGGCAACCCGGCGCGAGAGGGCGTCCACGCCGGTGTCGCCGGTGTCGCGGCCGCAACCCCCAGCTCTCGCAACTCCCACGGGAACCCGCCCAGCCCCGCATGTGATGAAATCCGAGGCCGCCCACGCCCCGCCCGCTGTAAGCTCCTTAGCCCCCCCTCGCTGCGCTGCACTGCCAGCCGGTGTTCGCGCCGCCCGCACCTCCCCGGCTGTGGGCCCCGGCGGGACCCGGTGCTGCTCTTGTACCCACGGATGCAATGGCTGCCGGATGCCTCAGACGGCGCGGCGGGCAAGCATCGCCGCAGCGGCGGCAGAGTTGGCGGTTGCGGCGGGCATGCTAGCTCCCCGGGCTGGGTAGCAAAACACGTGCTGCCGCCCCACCCCGCGCCTCCGGGCCTCACCGCCTCTCCAGCGAGGCTGACCCCCGCCAGCGTCAACCCCGCCGGGGCTCCCGCCGACCTCGGCTTTCCCGGCATTTCCCGGAGTTACCGGTCCGTCGCTGCCTCGCCGGCCTCCGCCGCGGGCATCAGGCCAGGGCCCCCCACCCGGGTAGTCGATCCCCTGCCGTAGCCGATGCAGGAAGCGGGTGTAGGGTCCCGCTCCAGGCCCCCAGGCTCCGGCGCCTGCTCTCCTGTCCCAGTCGTACCCGCTTGCCAGGCAGATCTTTAGGCGCTGCACCCGCTCCCGTGTCGCCCCGCCCCTGCTGGTGCCGGCCCGGGTCCCGGCCTCGGGAGGTGGGATCCCCTGTAATCCCGACGGCATTCGTGTCGCTCAGCAAACGGAGTGCTGGTGTCCCGTGCGGTTGCACCTGCCCCCCCCCTTGCGTGCCCGCCCTTTCTGGCGAGCGCCGGCTTCCCCGCCGACCTGTGATCATCTAGCCGTCCCCCCTTTGGCCCATGTTGGGTTCTTCGGTGTGCCATGGGCCCCACCCCGTACCCCTCGACGCTGCTCGCCCCGTCCCGGCGGCGCGACGCCCCCCCCGTTAGGCCCAACCTGGCGCGTGGTGTGCAATCGCTGACCAACCCCTCGGCGAGTGCCGCGTCTTCCTCCTTGGGCCTGGCCCCGCACGCGACGTGCCCCCTCGACCCATCGACGGGTGCCGTCCCTTCCCCTTTGCCACGCACCCACTGCCCGCGGCGCGTGAAGCCCTCCCTTCGTGCCCGGTTCCGTGCGCGGTGCACGCCTTTCTTGCAGGCCCCGCGGCGCGCGCCGCCCTCCTTTCCCCATGGCTCGGTTCCGCGCGCGGTGTGCCCCTCCCTTGCAGACCCCGCGGCGCGCGCCGCCCCCCGGAAATCAGATCATATATGCGTGCTGTGGGTGTGTACGCTGAACCATTTGCGCGTCCAATTGAAGGGAAGAGACGTCCAACACATCATACGGTGGAGATTGAACTTTGCAGTTGTTCTTACTGCTCCCATAGCTGATTGTATCTGGAAACGTATACTCAAGAGCCTCAATTGTAGCCCGGACGAACGTCAAGGCTGATATCAGGCTGCCTGGATCTCTGGCCGATTTAGGCCCACCGATAACCAATGTAAACACCAGCGCGGGCCTCCGCCGCGGGCATCAGGCCAGGGCCTCCAGCGCCTCCGCCGCGGGCATCAGGCCAGGGCCCCCCACCCGGGTAGTCGATCCCCTGCCGTAGCCGATGCAGGAAGCGGGTGTAGGGTCCCGCTCCAGGCCCCCAGGCTCCGGCGCCTGCTCTCCTGTCCCAGTCGTACCCGCTTGCCAGGCAGATCTTTAGGCGCTGCACCCGCTCCCGTGTCGCCCCGCCCCTGCTGGTGCCGGCCCGGGTCCCGGCCTCGGGAGGTGGGATCCCCTGTAATCCCGACGGCATTCGTGTCGCTCAGCAAACGGAGTGCTGGTGTCCCGTGCGGTTGCACCTGCCCCCCCCCTTGCGTGCCCGCCCTTTCTGGCGAGCGCCGGCTTCCCCGCCGACCTGTGATCATCTAGCCGTCCCCCCTTTGGCCCATGTTGGGTTCTTCGGTGTGCCATGGGCCCCACCCCGTACCCCTCGACGCTGCTCGCCCCGTCCCGGCGGCGCGACGCCCCCCCCGTTAGGCCCAACCTGGCGCGTGGTGTGCAATCGCTGACCAACCCCTCGGCGAGTGCCGCGTCTTCCTCCTTGGGCCTGGCCCCGCACGCGACGTGCCCCCTCGACCCATCGACGGGTGCCGTCCCTTCCCCTTTGCCACGCACCCACTGCCCGCGGCGCGTGAAGCCCTCCCTTCGTGCCCGGTTCCGTGCGCGGTGCACGCCTTTCTTGCAGGCCCCGCGGCGCGCGCCGCCCTCCTTTCCCCATGGCTCGGTTCCGCGCGCGGTGTGCCCCTCCCTTGCAGACCCCGCGGCGCGCGCCGCCCCCCGGAAATCAGATCATATATGCGTGCTGTGGGTGTGTACGCTGAACCATTTGCGCGTCCAATTGAAGGGAAGAGACGTCCAACACATCATACGGTGGAGATTGAACTTTGCAGTTGTTCTTACTGCTCCCATAGCTGATTGTATCTGGAAACGTATACTCAAGAGCCTCAATTGTAGCCCGGACGAACGTCAAGGCTGATATCAGGCTGCCTGGATCTCTGGCCGATTTAGGCCCACCGATAACCAATGTAAACACCAGCGCGGGCCTCCGCCGCGGGCATCAGGCCAGGGCCTCCAGCGCCTCCGCCGCGGGCATCAGGCCAGGGCCCCCCACCCGGGTAGTCGATCCCCTGCCGTAGCCGATGCAGGAAGCGGGTGTAGGGTCCCGCTCCAGGCCCCCAGGCTCCGGCGCCTGCTCTCCTGTCCCAGTCGTACCCGCTTGCCAGGCAGATCTTTAGGCGCTGCACCCGCTCCCGTGTCGCCCCGCCCCTGCTGGTGCCGGCCCGGGTCCCGGCCTCGGGAGGTGGGATCCCCTGTAATCCCGACGGCATTCGTGTCGCTCAGCAAACGGAGTGCTGGTGTCCCGTGCGGTTGCACCTGCCCCCCCCCTTGCGTGCCCGCCCTTTCTGGCGAGCGCCGGCTTCCCCGCCGACCTGTGATCATCTAGCCGTCCCCCCTTTGGCCCATGTTGGGTTCTTCGGTGTGCCATGGGCCCCACCCCGTACCCCTCGACGCTGCTCGCCCCGTCCCGGCGGCGCGACGCCCCCCCCGTTAGGCCCAACCTGGCGCGTGGTGTGCAATCGCTGACCAACCCCTCGGCGAGTGCCGCGTCTTCCTCCTTGGGCCTGGCCCCGCACGCGACGTGCCCCCTCGACCCATCGACGGGTGCCGTCCCTTCCCCTTTGCCACGCACCCACTGCCCGCGGCGCGTGAAGCCCTCCCTTCGTGCCCGGTTCCGTGCGCGGTGCACGCCTTTCTTGCAGGCCCCGCGGCGCGCGCCGCCCTCCTTTCCCCATGGCTCGGTTCCGCGCGCGGTGTGCCCCTCCCTTGCAGACCCCGCGGCGCGCGCCGCCCCCCGGAAATCAGATCATATATGCGTGCTGTGGGTGTGTACGCTGAACCATTTGCGCGTCCAATTGAAGGGAAGAGACGTCCAACACATCATACGGTGGAGATTGAACTTTGCAGTTGTTCTTACTGCTCCCATAGCTGATTGTATCTGGAAACGTATACTCAAGAGCCTCAATTGTAGCCCGGACGAACGTCAAGGCTGATATCAGGCTGCCTGGATCTCTGGCCGATTTAGGCCCACCGATAACCAATGTAAACACCAGCGCGGGCCTCCGCCGCGGGCATCAGGCCAGGGCCTCCAGCGCCTCCGCCGCGGGCATCAGGCCAGGGCCCCCCACCCGGGTAGTCGATCCCCTGCCGTAGCCGATGCAGGAAGCGGGTGTAGGGTCCCGCTCCAGGCCCCCAGGCTCCGGCGCCTGCTCTCCTGTCCCAGTCGTACCCGCTTGCCAGGCAGATCTTTAGGCGCTGCACCCGCTCCCGTGTCGCCCCGCCCCTGCTGGTGCCGGCCCGGGTCCCGGCCTCGGGAGGTGGGATCCCCTGTAATCCCGACGGCATTCGTGTCGCTCAGCAAACGGAGTGCTGGTGTCCCGTGCGGTTGCACCTGCCCCCCCCCTTGCGTGCCCGCCCTTTCTGGCGAGCGCCGGCTTCCCCGCCGACCTGTGATCATCTAGCCGTCCCCCCTTTGGCCCATGTTGGGTTCTTCGGTGTGCCATGGGCCCCACCCCGTACCCCTCGACGCTGCTCGCCCCGTCCCGGCGGCGCGACGCCCCCCCCGTTAGGCCCAACCTGGCGCGTGGTGTGCAATCGCTGACCAACCCCTCGGCGAGTGCCGCGTCTTCCTCCTTGGGCCTGGCCCCGCACGCGACGTGCCCCCTCGACCCATCGACGGGTGCCGTCCCTTCCCCTTTGCCACGCACCCACTGCCCGCGGCGCGTGAAGCCCTCCCTTCGTGCCCGGTTCCGTGCGCGGTGCACGCCTTTCTTGCAGGCCCCGCGGCGCGCGCCGCCCTCCTTTCCCCATGGCTCGGTTCCGCGCGCGGTGTGCCCCTCCCTTGCAGACCCCGCGGCGCGCGCCGCCCCCCGGAAATCAGATCATATATGCGTGCTGTGGGTGTGTACGCTGAACCATTTGCGCGTCCAATTGAAGGGAAGAGACGTCCAACACATCATACGGTGGAGATTGAACTTTGCAGTTGTTCTTACTGCTCCCATAGCTGATTGTATCTGGAAACGTATACTCAAGAGCCTCAATTGTAGCCCGGACGAACGTCAAGGCTGATATCAGGCTGCCTGGATCTCTGGCCGATTTAGGCCCACCGATAACCAATGTAAACACCAGCGCGGGCCTCCGCCGCGGGCATCAGGCCAGGGCCTCCAGCGCCTCCGCCGCGGGCATCAGGCCAGGGCCCCCCACCCGGGTAGTCGATCCCCTGCCGTAGCCGATGCAGGAAGCGGGTGTAGGGTCCCGCTCCAGGCCCCCAGGCTCCGGCGCCTGCTCTCCTGTCCCAGTCGTACCCGCTTGCCAGGCAGATCTTTAGGCGCTGCACCCGCTCCCGTGTCGCCCCGCCCCTGCTGGTGCCGGCCCGGGTCCCGGCCTCGGGAGGTGGGATCCCCTGTAATCCCGACGGCATTCGTGTCGCTCAGCAAACGGAGTGCTGGTGTCCCGTGCGGTTGCACCTGCCCCCCCCCTTGTGTGCCCGCCCTTTCTGGCGAGCGCCGGCTTCCCCGCCGACCTGTGATCATCTAGCCGTCCCCCCTTTGGCCCATGTTGGGTTCTTCGGTGTGCCATGGGCCCCACCCCGTACCCCTCGACGCTGCTCGCCCCGTCCCGGCGGCGCGACGCCCCCCCCGTTAGGCCCAACCTGGCGCGTGGTGTGCAATCGCTGACCAACCCCTCGGCGAGTGCCGCGTCTTCCTCCTTGGGCCTGGCCCCGCACGCGACGTGCCCCCTCGACCCATCGACGGGTGCCGTCCCTTCCCCTTTGCCACGCACCCACTGCCCGCGGCGCGTGAAGCCCTCCCTTCGTGCCCGGTTCCGTGCGCGGTGCACGCCTTTCTTGCAGGCCCCGCGGCGCGCGCCGCCCTCCTTTCCCCATGGCTCGGTTCCGCGCGCGGTGTGCCCCTCCCTTGCAGACCCCGCGGCGCGCGCCGCCCCCCGGAAATCAGATCATATATGCGTGCTGTGGGTGTGTACGCTGAACCATTTGCGCGTCCAATTGAAGGGAAGAGACGTCCAACACATCATACGGTGGAGATTGAACTTTGCAGTTGTTCTTACTGCTCCCATAGCTGATTGTATCTGGAAACGTATACTCAAGAGCCTCAATTGTAGCCCGGACGAACGTCAAGGCTGATATCAGGCTGCCTGGATCTCTGGCCGATTTAGGCCCACCGATAACCAATGTAAACACCAGCGCGGGCCTCCGCCGCGGGCATCAGGCCAGGGCCTCCAGCGCCTCCGCCGCGGGCATCAGGCCAGGGCCCCCCACCCGGGTAGTCGATCCCCTGCCGTAGCCGATGCAGGAAGCGGGTGTAGGGTCCCGCTCCAGGCCCCCAGGCTCCGGCGCCTGCTCTCCTGTCCCAGTCGTACCCGCTTGCCAGGCAGATCTTTAGGCGCTGCACCCGCTCCCGTGTCGCCCCGCCCCTGCTGGTGCCGGCCCGGGTCCCGGCCTCGGGAGGTGGGATCCCCTGTAATCCCGACGGCATTCGTGTCGCTCAGCAAACGGAGTGCTGGTGTCCCGTGCGGTTGCACCTGCCCCCCCCCTTGCGTGCCCGCCCTTTCTGGCGAGCGCCGGCTTCCCCGCCGACCTGTGATCATCTAGCCGTCCCCCCTTTGGCCCATGTTGGGTTCTTCGGTGTGCCATGGGCCCCACCCCGTACCCCTCGACGCTGCTCGCCCCGTCCCGGCGGCGCGACGCCCCCCCCGTTAGGCCCAACCTGGCGCGTGGTGTGCAATCGCTGACCAACCCCTCGGCGAGTGCCGCGTCTTCCTCCTTGGGCCTGGCCCCGCACGCGACGTGCCCCCTCGACCCATCGACGGGTGCCGTCCCTTCCCCTTTGCCACGCACCCACTGCCCGCGGCGCGTGAAGCCCTCCCTTCGTGCCCGGTTCCGTGCGCGGTGCACGCCTTTCTTGCAGGCCCCGCGGCGCGCGCCGCCCTCCTTTCCCCATGGCTCGGTTCCGCGCGCGGTGTGCCCCTCCCTTGCAGACCCCGCGGCGCGCGCCGCCCCCCGGAAATCAGATCATATATGCGTGCTGTGGGTGTGTACGCTGAACCATTTGCGCGTCCAATTGAAGGGAAGAGACGTCCAACACATCATACGGTGGAGATTGAACTTTGCAGTTGTTCTTACTGCTCCCATAGCTGATTGTATCTGGAAACGTATACTCAAGAGCCTCAATTGTAGCCCGGACGAACGTCAAGGCTGATATCAGGCTGCCTGGATCTCTGGCCGATTTAGGCCCACCGATAACCAATGTAAACACCAGCGCGGGCCTCCGCCGCGGGCATCAGGCCAGGGCCTCCAGCGCCTCCGCCGCGGGCATCAGGCCAGGGCCCCCCACCCGGGTAGTCGATCCCCTGCCGTAGCCGATGCAGGAAGCGGGTGTAGGGTCCCGCTCCAGGCCCCCAGGCTCCGGCGCCTGCTCTCCTGTCCCAGTCGTACCCGCTTGCCAGGCAGATCTTTAGGCGCTGCACCCGCTCCCGTGTCGCCCCGCCCCTGCTGGTGCCGGCCCGGGTCCCGGCCTCGGGAGGTGGGATCCCCTGTAATCCCGACGGCATTCGTGTCGCTCAGCAAACGGAGTGCTGGTGTCCCGTGCGGTTGCACCTGCCCCCCCCCTTGCGTGCCCGCCCTTTCTGGCGAGCGCCGGCTTCCCCGCCGACCTGTGATCATCTAGCCGTCCCCCCTTTGGCCCATGTTGGGTTCTTCGGTGTGCCATGGGCCCCACCCCGTACCCCTCGACGCTGCTCGCCCCGTCCCGGCGGCGCGACGCCCCCCCCGTTAGGCCCAACCTGGCGCGTGGTGTGCAATCGCTGACCAACCCCTCGGCGAGTGCCGCGTCTTCCTCCTTGGGCCTGGCCCCGCACGCGACGTGCCCCCTCGACCCATCGACGGGTGCCGTCCCTTCCCCTTTGCCACGCACCCACTGCCCGCGGCGCGTGAAGCCCTCCCTTCGTGCCCGGTTCCGTGCGCGGTGCACGCCTTTCTTGCAGGCCCCGCGGCGTGCGCCGCCCTCCTTTCCCCATGGCTCGGTTCCGCGCGCGGTGTGCCCCTCCCTTGCAGACCCCGCGGCGCGCGCCGCCCCCCGGAAATCAGATCATATATGCGTGCTGTGGGTGTGTACGCTGAACCATTTGCGCGTCCAATTGAAGGGAAGAGACGTCCAACACATCATACGGTGGAGATTGAACTTTGCAGTTGTTCTTACTGCTCCCATAGCTGATTGTATCTGGAAACGTATACTCAAGAGCCTCAATTGTAGCCCGGACGAACGTCAAGGCTGATATCAGGCTGCCTGGATCTCTGGCCGATTTAGGCCCACCGATAACCAATGTAAACACCAGCGCGGGCCTCCGCCGCGGGCATCAGGCCAGGGCCTCCAGCGCCTCCGCCGCGGGCATCAGGCCAGGGCCCCCCACCCGGGTAGTCGATCCCCTGCCGTAGCCGATGCAGGAAGCGGGTGTAGGGTCCCGCTCCAGGCCCCCAGGCTCCGGCGCCTGCTCTCCTGTCCCAGTCGTACCCGCTTGCCAGGCAGATCTTTAGGCGCTGCACCCGCTCCCGTGTCGCCCCGCCCCTGCTGGTGCCGGCCCGGGTCCCGGCCTCGGGAGGTGGGATCCCCTGTAATCCCGACGGCATTCGTGTCGCTCAGCAAACGGAGTGCTGGTGTCCCGTGCGGTTGCACCTGCCCCCCCCCTTGCGTGCCCGCCCTTTCTGGCGAGCGCCGGCTTCCCCGCCGACCTGTGATCATCTAGCCGTCCCCCCTTTGGCCCATGTTGGGTTCTTCGGTGTGCCATGGGCCCCACCCCGTACCCCTCGACGCTGCTCGCCCCGTCCCGGCGGCGCGACGCCCCCCCCGTTAGGCCCAACCTGGCGCGTGGTGTGCAATCGCTGACCAACCCCTCGGCGAGTGCCGCGTCTTCCTCCTTGGGCCTGGCCCCGCACGCGACGTGCCCCCTCGACCCATCGACGGGTGCCGTCCCTTCCCCTTTGCCACGCACCCACTGCCCGCGGCGCGTGAAGCCCTCCCTTCGTGCCCGGTTCCGTGCGCGGTGCACGCCTTTCTTGCAGGCCCCGCGGCGCGCGCCGCCCTCCTTTCCCCATGGCTCGGTTCCGCGCGCGGTGTGCCCCTCCCTTGCAGACCCCGCGGCGCGCGCCGCCCCCCGGAAATCAGATCATATATGCGTGCTGTGGGTGTGTACGCTGAACCATTTGCGCGTCCAATTGAAGGGAAGAGACGTCCAACACATCATACGGTGGAGATTGAACTTTGCAGTTGTTCTTACTGCTCCCATAGCTGATTGTATCTGGAAACGTATACTCAAGAGCCTCAATTGTAGCCCGGACGAACGTCAAGGCTGATATCAGGCTGCCTGGATCTCTGGCCGATTTAGGCCCACCGATAACCAATGTAAACACCAGCGCGGGCCTCCGCCGCGGGCATCAGGCCAGGGCCTCCAGCGCCTCCGCCGCGGGCATCAGGCCAGGGCCCCCCACCCGGGTAGTCGATCCCCTGCCGTAGCCGATGCAGGAAGCGGGTGTAGGGTCCCGCTCCAGGCCCCCAGGCTCCGGCGCCTGCTCTCCTGTCCCAGTCGTACCCGCTTGCCAGGCAGATCTTTAGGCGCTGCACCCGCTCCCGTGTCGCCCCGCCCCTGCTGGTGCCGGCCCGGGTCCCGGCCTCGGGAGGTGGGATCCCCTGTAATCCCGACGGCATTCGTGTCGCTCAGCAAACGGAGTGCTGGTGTCCCGTGCGGTTGCACCTGCCCCCCCCCTTGCGTGCCCGCCCTTTCTGGCGAGCGCCGGCTTCCCCGCCGACCTGTGATCATCTAGCCGTCCCCCCTTTGGCCCATGTTGGGTTCTTCGGTGTGCCATGGGCCCCACCCCGTACCCCTCGACGCTGCTCGCCCCGTCCCGGCGGCGCGACGCCCCCCCCGTTAGGCCCAACCTGGCGCGTGGTGTGCAATCGCTGACCAACCCCTCGGCGAGTGCCGCGTCTTCCTCCTTGGGCCTGGCCCCGCACGCGACGTGCCCCCTCGACCCATCGACGGGTGCCGTCCCTTCCCCTTTGCCACGCACCCACTGCCCGCGGCGCGTGAAGCCCTCCCTTCGTGCCCGGTTCCGTGCGCGGTGCACGCCTTTCTTGCAGGCCCCGCGGCGCGCGCCGCCCTCCTTTCCCCATGGCTCGGTTCCGCGCGCGGTGTGCCCCTCCCTTGCAGACCCCGCGGCGCGCGCCGCCCCCCGGAAATCAGATCATATATGCGTGCTGTGGGTGTGTACGCTGAACCATTTGCGCGTCCAATTGAAGGGAAGAGACGTCCAACACATCATACGGTGGAGATTGAACTTTGCAGTTGTTCTTACTGCTCCCATAGCTGATTGTATCTGGAAACGTATACTCAAGAGCCTCAATTGTAGCCCGGACGAACGTCAAGGCTGATATCAGGCTGCCTGGATCTCTGGCCGATTTAGGCCCACCGATAACCAATGTAAACACCAGCGCGGGCCTCCGCCGCGGGCATCAGGCCAGGGCCTCCAGCGCCTCCGCCGCGGGCATCAGGCCAGGGCCCCCCACCCGGGTAGTCGATCCCCTGCCGTAGCCGATGCAGGAAGCGGGTGTAGGGTCCCGCTCCAGGCCCCCAGGCTCCGGCGCCTGCTCTCCTGTCCCAGTCGTACCCGCTTGCCAGGCAGATCTTTAGGCGCTGCACCCGCTCCCGTGTCGCCCCGCCCCTGCTGGTGCCGGCCCGGGTCCCGGCCTCGGGAGGTGGGATCCCCTGTAATCCCGACGGCATTCGTGTCGCTCAGCAAACGGAGTGCTGGTGTCCCGTGCGGTTGCACCTGCCCCCCCCCTTGCGTGCCCGCCCTTTCTGGCGAGCGCCGGCTTCCCCGCCGACCTGTGATCATCTAGCCGTCCCCCCTTTGGCCCATGTTGGGTTCTTCGGTGTGCCATGGGCCCCACCCCGTACCCCTCGACGCTGCTCGCCCCGTCCCGGCGGCGCGACGCCCCCCCCGTTAGGCCCAACCTGGCGCGTGGTGTGCAATCGCTGACCAACCCCTCGGCGAGTGCCGCGTCTTCCTCCTTGGGCCTGGCCCCGCACGCGACGTGCCCCCTCGACCCATCGACGGGTGCCGTCCCTTCCCCTTTGCCACGCACCCACTGCCCGCGGCGCGTGAAGCCCTCCCTTCGTGCCCGGTTCCGTGCGCGGTGCACGCCTTTCTTGCAGGCCCCGCGGCGCGCGCCGCCCTCCTTTCCCCATGGCTCGGTTCCGCGCGCGGTGTGCCCCTCCCTTGCAGACCCCGCGGCGCGCGCCGCCCCCCGGAAATCAGATCATATATGCGTGCTGTGGGTGTGTACGCTGAACCATTTGCGCGTCCAATTGAAGGGAAGAGACGTCCAACACATCATACGGTGGAGATTGAACTTTGCAGTTGTTCTTACTGCTCCCATAGCTGATTGTATCTGGAAACGTATACTCAAGAGCCTCAATTGTAGCCCGGACGAACGTCAAGGCTGATATCAGGCTGCCTGGATCTCTGGCCGATTTAGGCCCACCGATAACCAATGTAAACACCAGCGCGGGCCTCCGCCGCGGGCATCAGGCCAGGGCCTCCAGCGCCTCCGCCGCGGGCATCAGGCCAGGGCCCCCCACCCGGGTAGTCGATCCCCTGCCGTAGCCGATGCAGGAAGCGGGTGTAGGGTCCCGCTCCAGGCCCCCAGGCTCCGGCGCCTGCTCTCCTGTCCCAGTCGTACCCGCTTGCCAGGCAGATCTTTAGGCGCTGCACCCGCTCCCGTGTCGCCCCGCCCCTGCTGGTGCCGGCCCGGGTCCCGGCCTCGGGAGGTGGGATCCCCTGTAATCCCGACGGCATTCGTGTCGCTCAGCAAACGGAGTGCTGGTGTCCCGTGCGGTTGCACCTGCCCCCCCCCTTGCGTGCCCGCCCTTTCTGGCGAGCGCCGGCTTCCCCGCCGACCTGTGATCATCTAGCCGTCCCCCCTTTGGCCCATGTTGGGTTCTTCGGTGTGCCATGGGCCCCACCCCGTACCCCTCGACGCTGCTCGCCCCGTCCCGGCGGCGCGACGCCCCCCCCGTTAGGCCCAACCTGGCGCGTGGTGTGCAATCGCTGACCAACCCCTCGGCGAGTGCCGCGTCTTCCTCCTTGGGCCTGGCCCCGCACGCGACGTGCCCCCTCGACCCATCGACGGGTGCCGTCCCTTCCCCTTTGCCACGCACCCACTGCCCGCGGCGCGTGAAGCCCTCCCTTCGTGCCCGGTTCCGTGCGCGGTGCACGCCTTTCTTGCAGGCCCCGCGGCGCGCGCCGCCCTCCTTTCCCCATGGCTCGGTTCCGCGCGCGGTGTGCCCCTCCCTTGCAGACCCCGCGGCGCGCGCCGCCCCCCGGAAATCAGATCATATATGCGTGCTGTGGGTGTGTACGCTGAACCATTTGCGCGTCCAATTGAAGGGAAGAGACGTCCAACACATCATACGGTGGAGATTGAACTTTGCAGTTGTTCTTACTGCTCCCATAGCTGATTGTATCTGGAAACGTATACTCAAGAGCCTCAATTGTAGCCCGGACGAACGTCAAGGCTGATATCAGGCTGCCTGGATCTCTGGCCGATTTAGGCCCACCGATAACCAATGTAAACACCAGCGCGGGCCTCCGCCGCGGGCATCAGGCCAGGGCCTCCAGCGCCTCCGCCGCGGGCATCAGGCCAGGGCCCCCCACCCGGGTAGTCGATCCCCTGCCGTAGCCGATGCAGGAAGCGGGTGTAGGGTCCCGCTCCAGGCCCCCAGGCTCCGGCGCCTGCTCTCCTGTCCCAGTCGTACCCGCTTGCCAGGCAGATCTTTAGGCGCTGCACCCGCTCCCGTGTCGCCCCGCCCCTGCTGGTGCCGGCCCGGGTCCCGGCCTCGGGAGGTGGGATCCCCTGTAATCCCGACGGCATTCGTGTCGCTCAGCAAACGGAGTGCTGGTGTCCCGTGCGGTTGCACCTGCCCCCCCCCTTGCGTGCCCGCCCTTTCTGGCGAGCGCCGGCTTCCCCGCCGACCTGTGATCATCTAGCCGTCCCCCCTTTGGCCCATGTTGGGTTCTTCGGTGTGCCATGGGCCCCACCCCGTACCCCTCGACGCTGCTCGCCCCGTCCCGGCGGCGCGACGCCCCCCCCGTTAGGCCCAACCTGGCGCGTGGTGTGCAATCGCTGACCAACCCCTCGGCGAGTGCCGCGTCTTCCTCCTTGGGCCTGGCCCCGCACGCGACGTGCCCCCTCGACCCATCGACGGGTGCCGTCCCTTCCCCTTTGCCACGCACCCACTGCCCGCGGCGCGTGAAGCCCTCCCTTCGTGCCCGGTTCCGTGCGCGGTGCACGCCTTTCTTGCAGGCCCCGCGGCGCGCGCCGCCCTCCTTTCCCCATGGCTCGGTTCCGCGCGCGGTGTGCCCCTCCCTTGCAGACCCCGCGGCGCGCGCCGCCCCCCGGAAATCAGATCATATATGCGTGCTGTGGGTGTGTACGCTGAACCATTTGCGCGTCCAATTGAAGGGAAGAGACGTCCAACACATCATACGGTGGAGATTGAACTTTGCAGTTGTTCTTACTGCTCCCATAGCTGATTGTATCTGGAAACGTATACTCAAGAGCCTCAATTGTAGCCCGGACGAACGTCAAGGCTGATATCAGGCTGCCTGGATCTCTGGCCGATTTAGGCCCACCGATAACCAATGTAAACACCAGCGCGGGCCTCCGCCGCGGGCATCAGGCCAGGGCCTCCAGCGCCTCCGCCGCGGGCATCAGGCCAGGGCCCCCCACCCGGGTAGTCGATCCCCTGCCGTAGCCGATGCAGGAAGCGGGTGTAGGGTCCCGCTCCAGGCCCCCAGGCTCCGGCGCCTGCTCTCCTGTCCCAGTCGTACCCGCTTGCCAGGCAGATCTTTAGGCGCTGCACCCGCTCCCGTGTCGCCCCGCCCCTGCTGGTGCCGGCCCGGGTCCCGGCCTCGGGAGGTGGGATCCCCTGTAATCCCGACGGCATTCGTGTCGCTCAGCAAACGGAGTGCTGGTGTCCCGTGCGGTTGCACCTGCCCCCCCCCTTGCGTGCCCGCCCTTTCTGGCGAGCGCCGGCTTCCCCGCCGACCTGTGATCATCTAGCCGTCCCCCCTTTGGCCCATGTTGGGTTCTTCGGTGTGCCATGGGCCCCACCCCGTACCCCTCGACGCTGCTCGCCCCGTCCCGGCGGCGCGACGCCCCCCCCGTTAGGCCCAACCTGGCGCGTGGTGTGCAATCGCTGACCAACCCCTCGGCGAGTGCCGCGTCTTCCTCCTTGGGCCTGGCCCCGCACGCGACGTGCCCCCTCGACCCATCGACGGGTGCCGTCCCTTCCCCTTTGCCACGCACCCACTGCCCGCGGCGCGTGAAGCCCTCCCTTCGTGCCCGGTTCCGTGCGCGGTGCACGCCTTTCTTGCAGGCCCCGCGGCGCGCGCCGCCCTCCTTTCCCCATGGCTCGGTTCCGCGCGCGGTGTGCCCCTCCCTTGCAGACCCCGCGGCGCGCGCCGCCCCCCGGAAATCAGATCATATATGCGTGCTGTGGGTGTGTACGCTGAACCATTTGCGCGTCCAATTGAAGGGAAGAGACGTCCAACACATCATACGGTGGAGATTGAACTTTGCAGTTGTTCTTACTGCTCCCATAGCTGATTGTATCTGGAAACGTATACTCAAGAGCCTCAATTGTAGCCCGGACGAACGTCAAGGCTGATATCAGGCTGCCTGGATCTCTGGCCGATTTAGGCCCACCGATAACCAATGTAAACACCAGCGCGGGCCTCCGCCGCGGGCATCAGGCCAGGGCCTCCAGCGCCTCCGCCGCGGGCATCAGGCCAGGGCCCCCCACCCGGGTAGTCGATCCCCTGCCGTAGCCGATGCAGGAAGCGGGTGTAGGGTCCCGCTCCAGGCCCCCAGGCTCCGGCGCCTGCTCTCCTGTCCCAGTCGTACCCGCTTGCCAGGCAGATCTTTAGGCGCTGCACCCGCTCCCGTGTCGCCCCGCCCCTGCTGGTGCCGGCCCGGGTCCCGGCCTCGGGAGGTGGGATCCCCTGTAATCCCGACGGCATTCGTGTCGCTCAGCAAACGGAGTGCTGGTGTCCCGTGCGGTTGCACCTGCCCCCCCCCTTGCGTGCCCGCCCTTTCTGGCGAGCGCCGGCTTCCCCGCCGACCTGTGATCATCTAGCCGTCCCCCCTTTGGCCCATGTTGGGTTCTTCGGTGTGCCATGGGCCCCACCCCGTACCCCTCGACGCTGCTCGCCCCGTCCCGGCGGCGCGACGCCCCCCCCGTTAGGCCCAACCTGGCGCGTGGTGTGCAATCGCTGACCAACCCCTCGGCGAGTGCCGCGTCTTCCTCCTTGGGCCTGGCCCCGCACGCGACGTGCCCCCTCGACCCATCGACGGGTGCCGTCCCTTCCCCTTTGCCACGCACCCACTGCCCGCGGCGCGTGAAGCCCTCCCTTCGTGCCCGGTTCCGTGCGCGGTGCACGCCTTTCTTGCAGGCCCCGCGGCGCGCGCCGCCCTCCTTTCCCCATGGCTCGGTTCCGCGCGCGGTGTGCCCCTCCCTTGCAGACCCCGCGGCGCGCGCCGCCCCCCGGAAATCAGATCATATATGCGTGCTGTGGGTGTGTACGCTGAACCATTTGCGCGTCCAATTGAAGGGAAGAGACGTCCAACACATCATACGGTGGAGATTGAACTTTGCAGTTGTTCTTACTGCTCCCATAGCTGATTGTATCTGGAAACGTATACTCAAGAGCCTCAATTGTAGCCCGGACGAACGTCAAGGCTGATATCAGGCTGCCTGGATCTCTGGCCGATTTAGGCCCACCGATAACCAATGTAAACACCAGCGCGGGCCTCCGCCGCGGGCATCAGGCCAGGGCCTCCAGCGCCTCCGCCGCGGGCATCAGGCCAGGGCCCCCCACCCGGGTAGTCGATCCCCTGCCGTAGCCGATGCAGGAAGCGGGTGTAGGGTCCCGCTCCAGGCCCCCAGGCTCCGGCGCCTGCTCTCCTGTCCCAGTCGTACCCGCTTGCCAGGCAGATCTTTAGGCGCTGCACCCGCTCCCGTGTCGCCCCGCCCCTGCTGGTGCCGGCCCGGGTCCCGGCCTCGGGAGGTGGGATCCCCTGTAATCCCGACGGCATTCGTGTCGCTCAGCAAACGGAGTGCTGGTGTCCCGTGCGGTTGCACCTGCCCCCCCCCCTTGCGTGCCCGCCCTTTCTGGCGAGCGCCGGCTTCCCCGCCGACCTGTGATCATCTAGCCGTCCCCCCTTTGGCCCATGTTGGGTTCTTCGGTGTGCCATGGGCCCCACCCCGTACCCCTCGACGCTGCTCGCCCCGTCCCGGCGGCGCGACGCCCCCCCGTTAGGCCCAACCTGGCGCGTGGTGTGCAATCGCTGACCAACCCCTCGGCGAGTGCCGCGTCTTCCTCCTTGGGCCTGGCCCCGCACGCGACGTGCCCCCTCGACCCATCGACGGGTGCCGTCCCTTCCCCTTTGCCACGCACCCACTGCCCGCGGCGCGTGAAGCCCTCCCTTCGTGCCCGGTTCCGTGCGCGGTGCACGCCTTTCTTGCAGGCCCCGCGGCGCGCGCCGCCCTCCTTTCCCCATGGCTCGGTTCCGCGCGCGGTGTGCCCCTCCCTTGCAGACCCCGCGGCGCGCGCCGCCCCCCGGAAATCAGATCATATATGCGTGCTGTGGGTGTGTACGCTGAACCATTTGCGCGTCCAATTGAAGGGAAGAGACGTCCAACACATCATACGGTGGAGATTGAACTTTGCAGTTGTTCTTACTGCTCCCATAGCTGATTGTATCTGGAAACGTATACTCAAGAGCCTCAATTGTAGCCCGGACGAACGTCAAGGCTGATATCAGGCTGCCTGGATCTCTGGCCGATTTAGGCCCACCGATAACCAATGTAAACACCAGCGCGATGAGGTAAATGCTTGCCAGGACTGACAGTGCCCAGGCTGGAAGCACGCCATGCTTTCCAGGTGGGCGGTCAAGACCCGGTTGATTCAGGAGTGGACGCATATTGTTATTGCGATATTCTCTTTCACAATATCACTTCCGTATACTTTGTGGCGTGTGAAGTACATTACATAGTGTTCGCAGCAGTTCGTTCAGCGTGCGCTTGAATGCGATTGTTGCCGTTTGAATATTGCAATTACTACGATGTAAATTGCGCTTGGAATCGCTATCCTCGACATGGATGACGCCAATGGTACGGGTGTGAGTTGGACGTCCAACCGCCGAGTCTGGTCCGGATTTAGGGTCGTCGGTAGGTAAGAAGCCGTACCGAGGTGGGCGCACCACACCTGCCAGGTAGCTGCAAGCCACATGTCTGACTCTACGAACGCAACGGGCTACCCGCTTAGGCCTACTCAGGCCCACAATACGACAGGGCGGGCGCAAGTCTTAGGAAGTCTGGCCGAGAACTTGGAATCGCTACCTTCGATGAGGATGACGCCATTGGTACGGTGGAAGCTGGACGACCAGCCGCCCAACTCAGGACGGATTTAGGGTCGTCGGTTCGACCTTGTCTGTACAGCGTTCGTTCCGGCCGCATGCATGTAACCGCCAGCACTTTTTGGGGGGGCCCCACCGCGAAGCGCCCAGGGGGGCCCCGCCCTGTAGGATGTAGGATTGCCCATGTCCGTGCGTGCCTGTGATGTCTGATGTGTAATGACTATGTAATAGGGCAAGTGCAGTATCGCAGCCAGCGGAAACACTGTATAAGTAATTCTTTATTGCATGGTATCTTTATTATAGGAACCCAACATCGCATGAGTAAAAACCAGTTTGGCAGTCTCCATGGACCGAGGCCGAGGTCAAACCAGCGCCTCTCGGCCTATAATTAATTCCAGAAGATTCATCGTTCCTTAAAGTGGAATTCTGACATGACGGCGTTGAATGAATCTTCGTTTCGGCAACCAACTATGTTTGCATTGCGAACATTCTTCCCGCGAACACACCACAGCAGCTCTGCTACCCGATCCGATCGACTTGACGCATAATACTATTACAAAGGTTGCAAGGGACAAACCATGAGAGGCAAACTGCTGGTTGTTGGACGCCAAGCCGCAAATTGCACGCACGATAGTGTTGTGAGTGAGCAACACTCATATACGAAGAGAAGTCGTAGCAGTCAATACGGCCCATGGAGGGGCCGGGCGCTTTGCTGACTTTAACAGGTTATGAGCCCCGATCGCATGTGCGCGGCTGGCCGAGAGGTCGCCGGTTCGATTCCCGCTGGCTGTTGACCAGGGCTGGGAGGCCGGGACGAGGCAGTCTGGGGGAGAACGTGAGGACTTATGGAGTGTCGCTCACGGGGGAGTGTTGTGAGTGAGCAACACTCATATACGAAGAGAAGTCGTAGCAGTCAATACGGCTCATGGAGGGGCCGGGCGCTTTGCTGACTTTAACAGGTTATGAGCCCCGATCGCAAGTGCGCGGCTGGCCGAGAGGTCGCCGGTTCGATTCCCGCTGGCTGTTGACCAGGGCTGGGAGGCCGGGACGAGGCAGTCTGGGGGAGAACGTGAGGACTTATGGAGTGTCGCTCACGGGGGAGTGTTGTGAGTGGCCTTTCTTGATATCGCGTTGAAGCCGGGCGAGGGCGTTGTTGATTATGTGGCGCGCGCGAAGGATCTGTTCGATAGGATTAACCAGCATCCTGATTATCTCATGACGCCGGCGCAGGCGATCATTCGCATTGTTCGTGGCCTTGGCGACAAGTATATCACTGAGCGCCGTGTTCTGTCCGCTGCTGGTTACCCGAAGGATTTTGACGAGCTGCGGTCCAAGCTCCTCGCGTTCGAGACGGAGGCGGCTATTGTGGACCGGAAGGCCGAGTCCGAGACCGCGGCGGCTTTCCTGGCCGGCCGCGGCCCCAAGGTCGGCTCCGACACCTGCCATTCGTGCGGAGGCAAGGGTCACTGGGCGCGTGACTGTCCCAAGACCAAGGGTGGCGCTTCGTCGCGCTCGGGCTTCGGTTCTTCGGCTGGCGTGTCGACTGCTGCGACCGCCGGTTCGGCCTTGAGGTGTGATTGGTGTGGAAAGGATGGGCACGTGGAGGCGCGGTGTTTTAAGAAGAGGGCCGGGAAGCCGAGGGTCGTGGAGGCCATTGAGCCGGTCGCTCTTACCTTGTCGGCTCGGGAGAAGGAGTTTAAGCCGGGCTGTCTGCTGCGGCTGCCCAGCGGGCGTTGGTGCGACCTGCCGGGGATTCCACAGAAGCTTAACCCGGGGGAGCACGTTCTTGAGTGCAATGATTCGTGGTGGCTCGACTCTGGGAGCCGTTACCATATTACGGGCGACAGGAGCGTGCTGCACAACTATCAGCCGCTCCCAGAGCACATGCGCATTTCCATTGAGGTTGGCAATGGGAACGTGCTGAGGGCGGCGGGTTATGGCGACGTCATTCCCGTGGACACGCAGGGCGTCAGAATTGAGGGAGTCTTTTACGTGCCTGATTTCAAGCACAACCTGATCTCTGTGTCCGTGCTCACTGAGAAGGGTTTCCGCGTTACGTTTGACGAGGGGTACGCGTACATTGAGCGCCGTGTAGGACGCCGCAACATGTGCATTGTGGCGCGGAAAAGCTCCTCCGGCCTTTGGCGAGTAATGGGTTCAGTTTGCCGTGCACCTGCTGAGCCTGTGTCTGCCGAGCCTGCCCCTGCACCCGCGTTCTCTGCGAAGGTTCCGGAGAGCAAGATGGCTGACCTGTGGCACCGTCGCTTCGGTCACCTGAGCCTCGGAAACTTGAAGCGGTTGGTGCATGAGGGAATGGTGACGGGACTTGAGCTCTCGAACAGTCAGTTGCGGGAGGCTGAGGCTTCGGGCGAAGGGTGTGAGGCATGCATTTTGGGGAGGTCGCATCGTTCGCCGTTTCCAGACTCCAAGACCGTGACGAAGCGTCCGTTGGAGCTGGTGCACATGGACGTTTGTGGTCCGTTCGATGTCGAGTCTGCGGGTGGGCACCGTTATTACGTTTCGCTCTTGGATGATTTTTCGAGCATTTCGCTGGTTCAGCCTATCGCGGCGAAGTCGGACGTCGCGGTTTTCATCAAGCGTTCGGTTGCCTTTCTTGAGACGCAGTCCGGTCAGAAGGTGGCAAGGTTTCGCACTGATCGGGGTGGTGAGTTCGTCAATAAGCAGGTCAAGGAGTTCTGCGAGGAGCGCGGCATTGTGCATGAGTTGACTGCGCCCTACACCCCTCAGCAGAACGGCAAGGCTGAGCGGTTGAATCGCACGTTGTTGGATAAGGTTCGCTCTATGCTTTCTGGGTCTGAGGTTCCGCAGAAGTACTGGTCCGAGGCGGTTTGCACGGCGTCTTACCTGCGTAACCGTTCGCCTGTCGCGGGGAAGGACAAGACCCCTTACGAGCTGTTTTTTGGCGTTGTTCCGGATGTTTCGCATTTGCGTGTTTTCGGCTGCGTTGCATACCCGCTCCTGCCCAACCACCAGCGTGGCAAGCTGGACCCGCGTGCTGCGAAGGGCATTTTCTTGGGCTACGAGCCCAACTCTAAGGCGCATCGCATCTTGATGGCTGATGGCTCGGTGAAGGTGGCTCGTGATGTGCAGTTTGCGGAGTTCGTGGTCGAGTGCAGTGCTGAGGGCCGGTCTGGTGCCGTAGCTGCCGGAGGAGCGGCTGGTGCTGACCAGGCCTGTGCTGGGGGTCCGTTGGATGAGGATGATGATGAGGGGCCTCCGGGTCTGGTGGACTCGGACTCTGAGTCGGACGAGGAGGAGTTTTTGGAGCCGAGTGAGGATGGAGTTGATGATGAGGATGAGGATGGCGCTTCGGGTTCTGGTGCTTCGGGCTCGGGTGCTTCTGGTTCTGGTGGTGCGGTTTCTGCTGGTGCTGGCTCGGGCGTGTCAAGCCCCGGGGGCTCTGGTGTGCTGAGCGGTGCTGAGCAGTCTGGCGCTGACTCTGGTGCGTCATCGAGCGAGAGCGATGGTGGTGTTGCGGCTGACGAGGGCGCTCCTGTGTCGCGTTACGGGAGGCCGCTAAGGCCAAACCCGCGCTATGCGTTCTCGGCTGTGGAAGTATCGGAGCCTAAGTCGTTCGAAGAGGCTAAGTCGCGCTCTGACTGGCCGCAGTGGAAGAAGGCGATGGATGAGGAGATGGAGTCGCTGTTGGGCAATCGCACCTGGGACTTGGAGGAGCTGCCGAAGGGTGCTAAGAAGATTGGCCTCAAGTGGGTTTACAAGCTGAAGCGTGACGCGCGTGGCAATGTCGAGAGGTACAAGGCGCGTTTGGTCGCGAAGGGCTTTACGCAGCAGGCAGGCGTCGATTTCGCGGATGTGTTTGCGCCTGTGGGGAAGTACTCCACTCTGCGTGCGCTGCTGGCGGTTGTGGCGGAGCAGGACCTGGAACTGCACCAGTTGGACATCAAAACGGCCTTTCTGAACGGTTACCTGGAGGAGGATGTGTACACGGTGCAGCCTCCCGGTTACGAGCAGGACGGTTCGAATGTGGTGTGCCATTTGCGTCGCTCGCTGTACGGTTTGCGCCAGGCGCCGCGTGCCTGGTATGTGCGGCTCAAGTCGGCGCTGCAGGAGATGGGGTTCAAGCCGTCGGCATCTGATCCGGGCTTGTTCACCAAGGAGGAGAACGGAGAGATGGTTTACGTGCTGGTGTACGTGGACGACTTGCTGATTGCCTGCAAGTCCTCTGTGAAGGTCGCTCGGGTGAAGGCGGATTTGAAGAGCCTGTTCGATGTTCGTGATCTGGGCGAGGCGAGTTTTTACCTTGGCTACGAGATCAAGCGGGATAGGGCGGCGCGCAACTTGCACATTTCGCAGCAGCGCTACGTCCTGGAGATGTTGGAGAAGTTTGGGATGAAGGGCGCCAACCCGCGGTCCATTCCGATGGACAAGGATCTGCGGTTTTCCGATGAGGGGGTTCTGCTTGATACGGCGAAGTACCCGTACGCCGAGTTGGTTGGTGGTTTGCTGTATCTGTCCGTTTGCTCGCGCCCGGACATTTCCTACGCCGTGGGAGTGTTGTCCAGGCACATGATGAAGCCAACCATGGAGCATTGGAATGCGGCCAAGGGGGTGTTGCGGTATCTGTCGGGCACTTCGGGCATTGGCATCAGCTACAAGGGCGGCGGAGGCGAGTTGATGGGCTATTGTGATGCCAGCTATGCTGATACGCCGGGCCGTCGGTCTACTTCTGGCTACGTGTTCCTGCTGGCCGGTGGAGCTATTTCTTGGGCGAGCAAGGTTCAGCCCACGGTTGCCATGTCCACGGCTGAGGCGGAATACATCGCTGCGGCCGCCGCTGTGAGGGAGTCGTTGTGGTTGCGGCACTTGATGGTCGATTTGGGGTTCCGTGTGGGCGCTGTGCCGCTGCGTAGCGACAACAGTGCCTGCATCGCGCTGATGGAGAGCCCTGTCTCGTCTGCCCGCACGAAGCACATTGATGTGTGCCATCACGTGGCGAGGGAGCGTGTCGAGCGGGGGGAGATTCGGGTCGTGTTCTGCAAGTCCTCCGAGCAGTTGGCCGATTGCCTTACGAAGGCGCTGCCGGAGGTCAAGCTGAAGTACTGCGTGGCGGGTATGGGACTGAAGTGAGCTGCGTACTGCGCCAACTCTCAACGCGAATTGGGCCAATCCGGTTTCGCTGACTTATAGTTCTGCGTAAGGATGCCTAGAAGCGTTTGCATTTGAGTGTTATGAGTTTACGTGGGAGCTCCTTGGCTTATCGCCTTGGGTCTCCGTGGGAGCTGTAGTACGGACTACCGTCGTTGCGTTACTATCTCGTGTTTCTGAGCGTTGGGTCTGCGGAAGCCTGTCCGCGTGGGAGTGTTAAGTTTCGGACAGTCTTCCATATCAAAGTCGGCTGGACAACTGGCTCACACTGAGTGAGCGGTAATTGCGGTGGTTTCGGTGGTTTCGGATCAGTACGACAATCTATGATCAGGGCCTGCTGTCCCTATATCAGTCTGGTCTGAGACTGCCTCACTAGCTATTTGTAAGACTGGCTTGCGTGAGACTTGGTCTGTCTCCTTGGCGCCGTCATTAGCTCATGGCCGGTCAGGCCGATCGCTCAGGAATTTGACAGATAGATGCGGCGGTCTTCTGCTGCGGGCCGCCCAACGTACAAGTCAAGTCGGCAACCTAGGGGGCTGCTACATTTCCTGTCCAAATGTTAAAGTTGTCAAGCCTCCTCTACGACGAATACCTCGGTAGCGAAGCCTGTGCACTCTCGTCGGCAACTGCACGTCATCATCGCGACCCTCTCAAACAGTTCCGCTGTCCTTCTATTGGCAAGTCAGCCTGCGTAATGTGTAAATGATACACTGCATGTCTACTGTCAAGTAACTTCAGCCAATGCGCTGGCCGGAAGAGTTGCACAGTGCCGAGACGGCGAGCGATGCTAAACAGGGGGCGGATTGCTGAAAGCTCTGGCTGTCTATCAGCAGGAATGTTGACACTCTCACACTTCACGCCCTCGCCGCCCTAGGATGCGGGGTGGGGGAATTGAGTGGACAGGAGCCAACCTGTTCAGCCGGACGTACATTCCGCGCCGCCTTTCGGCTACATCTCAACGTGTCAGACGGCCACTTTGTTCACGGGGCCCACTCCCCGGGCGGGGCCGAAGCCGCCCTAGCCCTTCAACTCCACCCGTACGGATTGAACGGGGCCCCGCCCTTTTTCCGGCTTCAAGGAAGCCGACACCAACCCCTTGTTCCGCATGGCAAACGTTCCCATGAAGCACGCCATGAACCGCGCCATGAACCAGCCCATGAAGAGAGCCCTGCCTCCGCCATGAACCCGCCATGAAGTGGCCATGAAGAAGTGGCGTTCCCTGAGTGCGCGACCCTCGCAAACAGTTCCGCTGTCCTTCGATTTGCAAGTCAGCCTGCTCTGCGAATAATCCACTCCCTGTCTACTGTCAAGCTACTTAAGCCAAGCAATGCGCTTGCGGGAAGAGTTGCACCCTGTTGCATAGCCGAGTGCCGAGACGGAGCGAGCGCGATGCTATACATGGGGCGGATTGCTGAAGCCGCAGGCATTTCTGATATAAAGCTCTGGCTGTCTATCAGCAGGAATGTCGACACTCTCACACTTCACGCCCTCGCCGCCCTAGCACTCAACTTAAACCGTACGGATTGAACGGGGCCCCGCCCTTTTTCCGGCTTCAAGGAAGCCGACACCAACCCCTTGTTCCTTTCAGGCTAAATGTCTGCAACGCTGCTGAACCTATACTTCAAATTCTGTAAGCTGTTATCCGTCTGCGACTTTCTATCTACGCCATCGTTCGACCCATGCCGTCGTCTTCCTAGTAGCCGGATCCAAGGTTTCAGATTACATGGGCTGTTTCGGAGACGTTTGGTCTGTTGGTAGTGTAAATTGTGTTTTTAGGCGCCAGCGCGTCACCGTCGCTTGGATGGAGCTGTTGAGGACGAGAAGGAATTTCTGATCGAGTGCCCGGCGCTTAATCCCGCACGGCAAAAGCTCAGGGACATAGGTGTGCCCTGGTGTGCCCGTTAACAGCTAGCGCGTCCGCCAGCGATATCAAGCGAGTCGAAGATGAATGTGGTCTCGCAAAAGTTATCTCGGAGATGTTTTGCTTACGGAGGGAATGCTTAGGACGTGTTCACATGTGGGCCGTATTGAAAGTCGGCTTCGGGGCGTCCCAGCCGTTCCCAGCGAATCCTGTTCACATGTGTGACAGTACTAGGAGAAGCACTGAGAGGGGGGCTCCACTGGCCGGCATGTTATCTTTCCCGACAAATTTATCGCGGGCTTATCATGGGCCTAACATGGGCCTGTTTCCACATGCCGCCCCGAAACCAAATGTGGAGGTTTTCGATAAGTCTAAAATTGCTGCCAATTGTTTGTGTTTGTATGCTAAGCTTTGTAAACATAAACGTGCATTTACCTTGCAATTTGTTTCGTTGCTTCTGTGTTGGAGAATTGGCTCACTGCCATACTGGCGCCAGTATGGCAGTGAGCCAATTCTCCAACAATACGTGCGCTCTCTTGCGCGCCCCATTAGCACGCCAACACACACACAGCGTGCACAACCAAGCCGCGAGCACATCCGTAGTCATACAACTGCATTACGACATCTGACCCGCATGATCGGATCACCCTTGCCCACACACAGGGCCCAGAGGATTCAGGCACCACACACCCAGCAGACACGTCTGCACCGCCTGACCGTGCTGTGGCCCCCACCCGCGACCATCCCCCCACCCACCTACCACGAGCCACAAGAAGCACAGTTCTGCCAAATACACGCCATTAACAACCTCATGGGCCGTCGGGTCCTTGAGCCACTGACCGTACTGCAGTACTGCAATGCCGTACAGCTCCGGCTAAACGAACTAGCCAGACACAGCCCACGAGAAACTGGCACTGCCAAACTCTGGAGCCATGCGTTTAACCGACATACCGGAAACTTCAGCGTCATGCTGGTGAACCACTACCTACGCCACTGCGTCAATCTACAGGGCGGAACATGCCCCTACCTCGCATCCGTCTCCTGCGGCTACACCATCCCACCCGGAAGCAGTCGTGAAACCATTCTAGCCGGAATTGCGGCACACACACCCAACGGCAGTACGGCCCTCTCACTTGGATTCGTACTGCAAGGGCCAGCCCACGCCATAGCGGTTAAGCGCGCCGGGGACAACTGGTTCCGCATTGACTCAGCTGAGGCGGTTGGGCGAAGTCAAACGCCCATGGACAACAGCCAGTGGGCACGGCTAACAGGCCACGTCCATTACCTGGCGTCGGTAGACATTTTGACCATCAATCAGATGATGCTGGATTTCCGCCACATCCCGGGGCTGGAAGAGTGGCACACAATGGAAGGTCGCACGCAGACCGCTCAGCTACCCACAGCCCCCACCATCCTCGATCTCACTGACCCCAGCCCCACACCGATGGCACTGGATGAGTCGGACCACCGGCAAAACGCAGCATGCGCGGCAACCAGGTACGATGCAGCCGACATCCACCCCACACCGATGGAGATCGACGAGACAGACCTCACGGGAACCGAAGGACGTACGCAAACCCCCCCATCACAACTCGAACACCCCCTACCCCCTACCCCTGCGCATGAGGATCTGAACGCCGCCGAGCTAAGCGCTGCCCAGCATGAGAACCCCGGTGATAACCCTGCAACCACAGCCGCTGAACCAAGTCCCATGGAAATAGATCCTGCGGAACCCGGGACGGGCGCAGCGCAGCCATTGCCGGACGCTCACAACGTCAAGCTCCACCCGCGTGAAACGCAGCCAGACCTCCAGGGGGCCCGCCCAGCAGACGCGGGCACCACATCGGCGCGCCGCTCCAACGCGGACGGAGCCGCAAACCGCAACCCCGGGCCACAAGCAGCGGCACCTGCAAGTAGAAGCAGGAAACGGACCAGAGGTCAGACGGGAACGACGCCAGCAACCCATACCATCACATACCACCTCCGTCGTATGCTGGGACTCCCCATCCGACCGGGACGGAACCAACGGGCGGACGAAACGCCGGATGCAGCAGAGGCAGCTCGGGGACCCGCACATACCCCTCCCAACCCGGCCCCCGAGCCAACACACACCACGCACACGCCCGCCGAACCAACCGCCCCACGTACAAAACAGCGCAAGCGCCACGCAGACAACCCCCCCATGCCGCAACCCCGCCCCAAACCGAAATCAGGACCCCAGCAACAGCACATGACAAAATACGTGCTACCCAAGAAACCCAGGACGGAGGCCCCTGCCGCACCTGCTGAAACTCCCCAGAGGACCGTGCCAGTGCCACCCGTCCCCGCGCCAGGAGACCCACGGCCCGGCCACCTCAAGATCCTCACGATGAATACCCGCGGCCTGCAGGGGCACCGCGAGGGAATAAAACACCTGTTAGACGAACACAAACCAGACGTAATGGTGCTAACGGAAACCAAACTGAGCGCCCATCACCGGCGAGCCATCGCCGGGGTGAAGCACACCCTGAAACCCTACCAGACATACATGAGTAACCACCCGCACGACAGTAACCCCACTATACGGCAGGCAGGAGTGATGATCGGCGTGGCAGACCGCTTCAATCGCCAAGGCAGCGCAACGGCAGAACCTGTGCCCCCGGAGCTCAGTGGGTACATAGGACATGTGCGCATCGCCCCCCCGGGCAGTACGACTCTACATGTCATAGGGGTATACTGCCCGGCCGACCCCGCCGCCAGGCAGAAAATATACGATTACGGACGGGCGGCCGCGCTGCAAGCCAATGCTAAGGGCGAACACCTTGTGATGGCGGGCGACTGGAATGCAACACTCAAACTGAGCGACCGGTCTACGGGCACCTGCAATGCGACAGACCGTGCGCACCGACGCTTCTCAGAAGAAACAGGCCTAAAACCGGTAGACACGGCGCGACGTGAGTACACATACACACAAACACAGCAGGGACACGATACCCACCACAGCCGCATCGACGATGTCCTCCTCGCCGCTCAGACCAGCGACGCTGTGGCAATGGAAGGGAAAGCGTACGAACAAGTTTATGAGTGTGGCGGGAACTTCGACCACAAACCGCTCTGCACCCTCCTACCCCTAGCAGGCATCAGGCTCCTGCCCGCCCCCGCTGCCCAACCCCCCCCAGACCTTACCCCAAGCTCCTGGAGCCGGATCCAACTACCCGTACAAAAAGAGAGCAAAACCAAAGCACGCATGGAGATGGAGGCGACGCTCACAGAGGCCGTCACTCACCTGTTAGCCGCACTCAGACCCGCACACGAAACCATATCGGCAGCATCCGCGCGACTGGAGCGTGCGGCGAGCAAAGAGGACGCAAGGCAGATCCTGACCCACCTGCGCGATCACGAAGCCGTCCAAACAACGAACGTCGACACTCTCAGCCACGAGCTCGGATCACTTCTGCTGCGGTGCCTCAGGATCCTTGAAAGCCACTGCCAGCACAAGCCCCCCCGCACGGGGCGCCTGCACGCACGAAGAGGCACCGGCAAGCGAATCACCCGTCTGTACGGCGAACACAAGGCGCTGAAATGCGAACTCACCCGCATACTACGCGCGCCACGGCCGGACACCCCATCCCACCCGGCACCCGGCGCCCCGCACGCGGAAAACACCGACGCAGAGACCCTACAACCCCCCACCCGACCCACCCCGCTGACCACCCCTGCAAACCCCAACCCACCTGAGGGTACGACAGCCCACGCGCGCGAAAACCCGGAGCTCCAAGAAACACCAGAGACCCGCGCCCTGCGTGCCGCAATAAGAGCAAAGGGAGGGGAAATTAAGAAGTTGACTACGGAAACCCGTAAATTACATGCGAGCAAAGCCAGGAAACAATTTCAGAGCCTCCTAGCCAAGAAACCGAAACACGCACACAAACAAATTCTCGAGCCCGACGATCAGCCACGCGGCATAACGGCCATTCGCCACCCCGCCGATGGGCATTTGTGCACAACTTCGGACGGCATCCTCGACGCACTCCACACGCACTTCGTGCTCCTAGCCCGGCCCATCTCCGGACCCCGCACTGGCAAATACCTCCCGAGCGAAGCCCCGCGGAACTACCCCTGGGAGACGCCGGGAGCGCCGGACCCTCTACGACGTGGTTTAGCCCAATGGGAAAGCGCACCCCCGTCCCTCCTCCCTGGCATATTAGACCCATGTAACTTCCGCGCATGCTTAGACCATCTCGCCCGCAACAAAGCCCCCGGGCCAGACGGCATACCCAACGAGCTGCTACAGACACTCCCCACCGACCTCCAAACCGCAATCCACCACCTGATCACAGTCATGTGGGTCAAGGCCGAAATCCCCCCGCACTGGACGCAATCAGACACGGTACTCATTCCCAAAAAGGGCGACCCACTCCTCATCAAGAACAAACGCCCCATCGCCCTGGCAAACACACTCTACAAACTATACACCAGCCACATTACGTTTAATATCGTCACCTTTAGTGAACAAGCGCACATCTTCACGGAAGCCCAGGAAGGGTACCTCCGACAGCGTAACACGGAGCGGCAGATCCAAAACGTACTACACGCCATCGAGGACGCCGGCCTAACCAGCCGTGACCTCTACTTACTATATATCGATTTCACATCGGCATTTAACACCATCGATCACGACAAATTACTTATGATCATGTACGACCTAGGATATCCGGAGGACCTCATCGCGGTGGTCGCGAACCTGTACTCGCGCGCCACCACACGCATACGCACCGAACATGGCTGCACCGCGGAGATTGCAATCGAACGCGGCACAATTCAGGGCGATACACTATCACCCGTACTGTTCATCATTTACATGGAGCCACTCCTAAGATGGCTACACAGCGGAGGCCGAGGATACCGCTACGGCTGCCTCCAAGCGGACGAAAATGACCGACACCACTTTAGCTCGGGGGCCTTTGCGGACGACCTAGTGATCCTCACGAACACCGTGTCTGACATGCGCACACAGAGCACAAAAATAGAGCGCTACGCCCGCTGGGGAGCACTCAAGGTCAACGTAGGCAAGTGCCAACTGCAGGGCATTCTGCACGGCCGCGCGCGTTCCGATACTGATCTGAGTAGGGGCCCCGGTACGCAAAAATACAGGGCCGTCGTAGAACGTCTCCTGAAAAACCAAATTCGGATCGATGGCGTACCCATCCCGTACGAACCCCCAACAGGATCGTATAAATACCTCGGCGTACACATCACCCCTACTCTGGATTGGACGACACAGGTGGCCTACACTCGCGCCGAAATCGACCGACGGGGGCAAAGCATACAAAACTCTCTCGCGACCCCAGATCAACGCATAAACATGATCAAAACCCTCATTCACCCCTTTGTGGCGTACAGCCTGCCCACTATGGCGTACACCCCGCACGACATCGCCAGCCTCGACGCCCAAATCGCCGGCATAGCCAAACGCAGCTACGGACTAAAAATGGGCTTCCCAACCCGCGCCATCCTCGGTCCCATATCGCGACTAGGTCTGGGGGTGGGCACCCTACGTACCCTTTATGCGGTCAGAGCGGCGAAGACGCTTGTCCTGTCCCTCAACGACAAGGGACGCCTTGGGGCAGTAACCCGAGCCCTCCTGCACCTGCAGAGCCGATACATGGGCACCATACCAGTGCACACATTCAAACGCGAATGCCGGCACTATACCACACTCAAACAACTTGCTCTCGTGCATGAAGCCGGTATCGAACTCACGGACAAAGGCAGCACCTATGAGCCGGCAGCAGGCAGCCTCATTCACCTGATCGGGGCGCACAACCCGACGGCCGAGCCCAAGGATCTCGCGCTCCTCTTCCGATGCATACAGCCCCTGCTGGAACTTGGCCTGGACCTCAGGGCCCTGAAAGACAAAAACACGGGAGCGCATCTCATCACCACCGACCAGCTGCAACGCATCGGTGGCAGGAAGGTGGGCCCACGCCATCAGATAGCCCTAAACCAGCTCAGCCTCGCCCTGAATGCTGACCCCAGTGTTCGCGCCCGGGCGCCGCGCCACAGAGGTGTAGCACCCTTACCCCCCGAACTACGACTCCTCCCGGACGGCCCACATCTAACCGATCTTGCGATGGAAGCGACAAGACCCACCCCCATCCCCCACGGAACCCTAAGGAAGTACGTACTGGCCAAACCCCGCGACCCGGCCGACACCGTTCCGGCCGCCCCAGCTGAAAACCCACCCCCTCGCCCAGGCCCAACAACCCCTCGTGTGGCGACGGCAACCCAAACCGCGGCAGCGTCGTCCGGCACCGCAACAACCCTCGAGGCACGACGCCCGGCCGCCCGGCCAGCCGCCAGGCGCCACCAGCCGCAGCGAAAGACCGATAGTGAGCTGCTCAAAGCATACCTCCTTCGGCAGAACCTGAAACCAGTCGACGGTATCACAGATGCCGAGGCCATTGGGTGGGACCCCCGGCAAACCCCACTTACCCTTCAGCACTGCGAACGAATCCTGCGCCACCCGCTCCACCGGGGCCTCACGTCCCAAGTAGGCTCCGCCGAACGGCTACTCCACATGCTCCATGGGGAGACGGCGTGGCCTGCGGGGACACCAACCCAGCATGGCCTTAGCATCACACAGCTTCTCTTCGGGGACCAAGAGAGGGTAGCATGTATCAAGGCGGAAATCCGGAAACGGGTCGCCGTCAGCGCTCCGAACCCCAAGCGACAACGCACAACCGACTCGGCTACCCAACACACACACCGAACGTACTACCAGGTTGAATGGGAACGTACTGTCATCACTAAAGGGGCAATAGCACTGTACACCGAGAATGGCTACCACCCGAAGGCAGTGCACCGGTACGAAACCCCCACCGCCCCCACTCACCCCGAAATGATAGTCGAGGTAGAATGGGCCCCCACCGAAGATGAGGAGTCGCGACTGGCCTCGCAAGACAAC
Source organism: Pleodorina starrii (assembly GCA_030267565.1). Lineage (NCBI taxonomy): Eukaryota > Viridiplantae > Chlorophyta > Chlorophyceae > Chlamydomonadales > Volvocaceae > Pleodorina > Pleodorina starrii. The sequence continues at coordinate 2,027,887 of BRXU01000007.1, read as the reverse complement.
TGGACAGAGCTGCTGAATGCATTCCGGCATCGGCGCGCCGTTGAGGCCGAACAGGACCCCGGTCGGATGGAAAATGCACGCGACCACCACCTGACGGAATGGCAACAGCAAGGTAGATGGGAGACTGAATGCCTCAACGTGACCCGAGGCCAACGTCTCCTACGGCAGTTTGTCGAAATCAACGTACACCCGGGTAACCCGGACCGGGACATCCACCCGCCGGGGCGGTATACGGTCCAAATTGGCAATCGTAACGGCACACACAGGCATGTACCATGGGACGGCAGCGGGGACATACCCGATGGACTGCAAGCCATTGGGATGGCATTCGTGTACGATCCCCAAGGGCGCTGCGTCGGCCAGGTGGCGGCAAGCCGCCTCCGCAGCCTGTGGCTCCGGTACAGCGACGCCCAACAGAAACGCCCGGAAGAGCACGCACAGATCGCGGCCGCGGGTGGCTTCGCGGAGGATGTCGCACGCCTCCTCCTGCGGTATCGGGACGGAGGGGGCACCAAAGCACACCCCATTCGAGAGGCCCATGAGCGGAGGATATCTGAACGGCTGATGAAACGCCTCATGACCGCGCTGGGCGCCGCAACAGAGCGCTTTGCATCCCCCCTCAACGTAGCAGACAGCACCGCCATCTACTACTCGCGGTACCCAGAAGATCAGCTCTTCGGAGCCAACCACGACGCGTATTCGCAACCGTGCACGGGCGTATCCGTCGCGCACCCTGAACCTAAGCCGGACGAGGGGCATCATGCACTGCGATGGGCGCTAGGCTGGGCCGACGCGACACGGAGCACAGATAACCCCACCGCTACCCTACTCCTGCTGCCCACGTCCCAAACGGCGCCCTACACCCGCTACCTCACCCACCCGCTGGTCACCATGATCGGTACAATAGACGCATTTTCAGGAACGGGGGACCTTTACAGCGAAGTGAGCGTAGACGCTCCAAAACCCTACCCAAACGGACTCACCCTGCTCCTGGTTAGCAATGAATCCGGCCGCGCGTACGGTACCAGCCTCCGCAGAGCGCTTGCTATGACGGCAGCCCGCCACGTCGCCACTGGCCCCGCCCTCTCTTGGAAGCCACCCCAATGGGTGCGCAAGCGGCTGCGTAGTATGACCGAGAAGCCACCCGCCGCGGCAGCTCCCTCCCGCACGTGCGACAACCTCTCCACGGAAGAGGGAAGCGCCGCGTTCCTGGCATTTCCTGCCAAATATGCTCTGCGATACAACGCCCAAGACGCCATATACACAGACGGGTCAGTGCAAAAAATCAAAGATGGCGACGAGGAAAGACATCTCCTGGGGGCCGCGGCCGTCGACGCACTTACCAACACAACGCTCCACATCAATGTGAACGCAGGCCACCAGGGCTGCCAAACTATTACACGGTGCGAACTGAGTGCCATCCATCAAGGACTCCAGATGCGCAGAGGCACGCTGCACGACGAAGCTCACCTAACTATATGGACGGACTCTGCCGCGTCGCTACATCTCATTAAAAAGATGATAAACAACCCACATAAGCTTCAGCTTAGTAAGCACAAGGCGCTGCTTGAGGAAATCGTATTAATCCTTAAACGACGAGCGGCTTGTAACCTGAAGACATCTTTGCTTAAAGTGAAAGACCACACTGGGGTAACTTACAACGAGAAAGCGGACAAAGCAGCCGTACGAGCCGCGCGAGGACTCTCCAAGCTAGACCCCGACGCGCTGAGCGCAACCGAGACCTCAGACAATAATCCTCGAAGTCAACACTGGTGGCTGCGGAAAATGGCTGGGCCTGAGAAGAACGCTGGGCACTATGCAAACGACCTTAACCGCGGTATCGAGTCCTTGGTCAGCCCGGAAACGCACTCGGGATACACGAACGAAACAGATTACATGAAATACGTCGCCAACACTCTGCCCGACCTCGACATAAGCACCAGCACTCGGACTCTACAGCGCAAGGCGGGCCGACACAAGCACGTTAAACGGTGCTTCGACTACCTATACGGCCAGCTATGGAGCGCCAAGCTTGCGAGGCGATTTAAAAAACCAGTGGCACCTGGCCGCCCTGCCTCGTCGGGACATTGCCCCCTATGCAACCAACTCGACTCAGGGGCGCACATCCTCGGAGGCTGCCTTCACCCCCGCATGCGAGCCCTATACATACAGCGGCACAACAAGGCGGTCCAAAACATTACCAGTACGCTAGCCCGTGGGTCCAATGGAGGCTGTTACATTGTAATGGACGCCGGCCCCGCGGACACCCGACCAGACTACGTGGCCGGCACACGCCTGCCCAAATGGCTGCTCCCGAGTATTGAGGATGAGAAACGCCTCAAACTCAGGCCCGATATACTCCTTATACCCGACATCCCCCTCCATGAAACGCAAGCGCAAGGGTACAAGGGACCTCAGGACCCTAGCCAGCACACCGTACACATTGTTGAGGTCGGCTACACCGCCGACACCAACCACACACAGAAACAGCACGACAAGGCCGTACAACACGCAGAACTGGCTAAACTCCTCACGGAAGCCGGATGGAAGGTCCGCTACACAACACAGGAAGCCATCAGCCTCGGCTTTGCGGGTACTATCAGGAAGGACCTACGCCCTCTACTCCACACCCTAGGCACGGGCAGCAAGGAAGCCCGAGCATGCTGCAACGACCTCCACGACCATGCAGTTAGGACACTCAACACTATCGTTATAACCCGCAGACAAATGGAACGCAACCCCCATGCGGAACCGACACCGGCCGGCACGTAACCAACGTGGGACAAGTCTTAAGTTCCTTGCGGTGGTGGGGGGGGCTGGGACCGGGGAAACCCGTCACCCCACCCCCTCTGCTCCCATAACCCACGCCTCGGCTACCGGCCGGGCGTATCATTATTATTATTATTATTATTCTGTGTTGGAGAATTGGCTCACTGCCATACTGGCGCCAGTATGGCAGTGAGCCAATTCTCCAACAATACGTGCGCTCTCTTGAGGCATATGTGGAACCCGAGGTGCGGGTTCGATTCCTGGCGGGAGCGGGGTCTCTCAGCCAGAAGACTGGGTCCGAGCGCGGTGCGCTGCCCAGTATGATGATAGAATTGGGCTCGCCTGGCGTCAGGGCACCGGTCACCAGGGAGGTGGCCGGGTACGTTGCCTCAGACTGGCCGGGTACTGGCGCCAGTATGGCAGTGAGCCAATTCTCCAACAATACGTGCGCTCTCTGAGGCAACGTACCCGACCACCTCCCTGGTGACCGGTGCCCTGACGCCAGGCGAGCCCAATTCTATCATCATACTGGGCAGCGCACCGCGCTCGGACCCAGTCTTCTGGCTGAGAGACCCCGCTCCCGCCAGGAATCGAACCCGCACCTCGGGTTCCACATATGCCTCAAGAGAGCGCACATATTGTTGGAGAATTGGCTCACTGCCATACTGGCGCCAGTATGGCAGTGAGCCAATTCTCCAACATTCTGGCCGTAGTGTTGCATCTTCGGGTGATCTCCGGTCAACGGCTCGGCCCGGTCGTCGGTCAGAGCTATAGGGCCGACGAATGGACAGTATAGGGCCCAAGCAGAATATAAAATAACGCCAGTAAACTTTTCGCGCCTGAAGTTATCGGGCTCTGTTAAGTTTATAGGCTGGTCCGAGGTGCCGATACATTAACGCTGGCTTGTCGGAGCGCTAACATCGGGCCCTGTTTCCACTGGGCCTTACGTTCTTCGCCTTCCACTGTGCTTCCGTTGCGCCTTAATTATTTTTTACACATATTCCTATAATGTAATTGATATTGCGAAAAATATTGAGGAAAGGCGAGGCGCCGGGCGAGAATTTTCGAATTTGCCCCTAACAAGCCCTAACATGCCGGCCGGTGGAGCCCGCTCCCCATCCACACCCCACGGGATCCGGGTGATTTTTAGAACCAAAGGTGAGCCGCCTCCAGAGTTCACCGGAACTCCAGCTTCGAAGTGTGTTTGCACGGCCTTGTTGGCGCAATGTCCAGGCGATATGGGGTTTCGGGTAACCCCGATACCTGGCCTACCGTACGCGAAGGTCAGGCCGGCCGGAGCGGTCCTAATCCCCTACTCCCGGGGGTGGGTAACGGTCGGCAATCCATTAATCCTGACCGCCTTGCAGGGTCTTAATCTTTATCCTTGCAGGGTCCTAATCGTAATCCTCGCCGATCAAGGGCAGGCATTTTGCTAATTGGCTCGACTTCGGTGAATCCTTTCAAAGAATAAATGTATCCAATCGAAATATCTAAAGCTTTAGGTGCGCGGCTGGCGGTTGGGAACCGGTGAGGCAGTGGCTCAACTACAGGGTCGTAGTTCGAATCTTTAGGTCGTCGGCCTGGGGTTCTAATCCTTATGTCTGCCTGATTGGTGCCCGACCTTAATTCCTAATCTTTGCAACGCGCCTGGCCAGCAAATCAAATGATGACCGACATGAACCGAAGACTGTGTGCAACGCCCGATATCCTGAAACGACTGGATACAAAAACATGTTAAAGTATGAATTTTAAGGAATTGTGTAAGGGCCCGATTACATATGCACGAAACTGTGTCTTGCAGGAATACTTTAAGTCGGGAACCAGTTTTTAACTGGTGTTTACATTTCAGGGGCTGTTTACATATGACTGAAACTATGCCGCGCAGAAACATCTATATAGCCGAAATGGTTTCTGGCAGATGTTCACATATAAGACCGAAACTCGTATTTGAGTAAAAGTCTTATCTGCCGATTTCCATAGTGGCCTCCATGGAAATCGTGGAAATACTCCTCAAACATATACAGAATAGCACCAAAACACACAGACGACGCGTTGCAGCACCCAACGACCGCGGAAAGCAATGTGAACAGTTTGTCCGGCCGAAACTTGTTTCCGCAAGATTGTGTTTGATGCTTGATTTCTGCGTTTTTGTTTTAAGCCGGATATATGTAAACAGCCCCTCAGCCGGAAAGTGGTTTCGGACATAAAGGTATTACTGCAAGTTGGCGTGCCCGTACCGGGCACCCTTAGTAGACCCAATTGCAGAAGTTGGTCAGTTTTCTGAATAACTTTGGAAACGGCCATCTGGTTGGTAGGAGACGTACTAGTGGTATTTCTGATTGTTGGGCCACCTTTATGAAATGCGCATATAATGCGAAGACGGAAATTGTACAAAAAGGTGCCACGTGATGTGTAAAGAGTGCCACGTGTTGTGCCGGTTGGCAGCTCCCTCTATGAGCCGACCCCAATGATCCACGATGCAAAGACGTTATCTGTAACTGCAGCGTTGTGTTTTAAACGCCTGCAAACCGGCGAAGACATTTATACGGCCATTGCAGTACTCATTCCTCAGTCTTGGTTGTAACTTGTGCCTTCAGAGAACCGAGTCTCATTATTCATTACCTTAGCTTGCATGGTAGTCAACGTTGCCTGCCCACAAGTTGTCGTTTCTACAGAACCTGTTACTTATATATGTCTTGGACCGGTCTAAGTAGTTGACAGGCTCTACTTTCTATACACTGTTTCCTTACTGATATCATTGCTTTTCGAGAAAGCACACTGCTGTATCTGTGTCGTTGACTGTGAACCCCGTCAACATCTCGAACTTGTTTGTCCCGATGTAACTCCGTATTTTCATCGATTACATGAGTCGAATTGAGTCGAGCTGAGTCGCCGCGTCGCTGAGTCCATCGCTGTGTCGCTGAGTCGCTGAGTCGTAACACGCTGTCGCGCCGAGTCGCTGAGACTGGTATCGTGAGCGGAGGCTTTGAGTCCTTGTGTATCTACGTCGATCATGGAGTCGTTGGTGTAACAGAAAGTTGCACCCTGTCGAGTATTCAAAGTCTTTTCAAGTTGTATATACCTATACTATACTAGTTCGATTACGCCGATCGTAATCGACGTACAACGCATTTCACTCTGTCGCGGGTGGCCATTTATTTCTAAATGACGGCCGCCGCAGGTTCTTTGCCTGTAGTAATTTTTGAAGTGGGAAGCTTTCTTGACTGTGATGTGGTGCGCACGACCAATGTCCTTGTGGGGCGCTGGAACAGCTTGCATCCGCGCATCCGCCAGCAGCAATTGTGTGGAACGGCCCCGCCCCTGGGCATGCGCGAATACTGTTCTGCAGCACCCCATGATGCACTTTTTGGGCGGGGCCCCAGCGCGAAGCGCCCAGGGGGGCCCCGCCCTGTAGGATTGCCCAGTCTAATTTTCATGCCTTGGACAGTCGTACCGTACCACAATTTTCTTATTTTCATGCTTCCGTACCAAGTAATTTTCATGCCCAACTTCCTTCAATTCACACCAATTCATTGGGTTTAAACTCGATTTAATGCACGTTTGAATATCTTACAGTTCAGAGCAACTTGCGAACAGCGCTTGCAAGGGGAAGATGCAAGCCGTTGTGAAACTTGCCGGCGCCAGGTGTCTCAGCAACATCTCATCAGCACTTAAATATTGTAGCGCAACTCACACACTTTCCAATGAGTCGTGTACATTACCGAAGTGTGCACCCCTGGCCATCCCGTCTGGCGTAAGACGCGACGCAGCTACACATGATGGAAAGCCCCGGCATGTTGAACATACTTTACATTTCATTGACTTATTATAGAAACAGGGTTCTGATGCCGGGATTCTCCTCCATGCCGCTCTTCAGGTCTTGGAATGCGCACTGGGCGGGTCACGCAGTACGTCTCGCGCGCCTCAGCACCGGGCCAGGTGGCGGCAGCACCGGGCCAGGTGGCGGCAGCGTTGAGCCAGATGCCGGCAGCATTGGGCCAGGTGGCGGCAGCGTTGAGCCAGGTGCCGGCAGCATTGGGCCAGGTGGCAGCAGCGTTGGGCCAGATGCCGGCAGCACCCGGCCAAGTGGCGGCAGCACCGGGCCAGGTGCCGGCAGCACCGGGCCAGGTGCCGGCAGCACCGGGCCAGGTGCCGGCAGCACCGGGCCAGGTGCCGGCAGCACCGGGCCAGGTGCCGGCAGCGTTGGGCCAGGTGCCGGCAGCGTTGGGCCAGGTGGCGGCAGCACCGGGCCAGGTGGCGGCAGCGTTGGGCCAGGTGCCGGCAGCGATGAGCCAGGTTCCGACAGCACTGGGCCACGTGCCGGCAGAGTTGAGCCAGGTGGCGGCAGCACCCGGCCAGGTGGCGGCAGCACCGGGCCAGGTGGCGGCAGCACCGGGCCAGGTGCCGGCAGCACCGGGCCAGGTGGCGGCAGAGTTGAGCCAGGTGCCGGCAGCACCCGGCCAAGTGGCGGCAGCACCGGGCCAGGTGCCGGCAGCACCCGGCCAGGTGTCGGCAGCGTTGGGCCAGGTGCCGGCAGCGTTGGGCCAGGTGGCGGCAGCACCGGGCCAGGTGCCGGCAGCACCGGGCCAGGTGCCGGCAGCGTTGGGCCAGGTGCCGGCAGCGTTGAGCCAGGTTCCGACAGCACTGGGCCAGGTGGCGGCAGCACCGGGCCAAGTGCCGGCAGCACCCGGCCAGGTGGCGGCAGCACCGGGCCAGGTGGCGGCTTGTTGAGCCAGGTGTCGACAGCACTGGGCCAGGTGCCGGCAGCACCGGGCCAGGTGGCGGCAGCACCGGGCCAGGTGCCGGCAGCACCGGGCCAGGTGTCGGCAGCACCGGGCCAAGGTTGGGCCAGGGCTGGGCCAGGTGCGGGCAAGCGCCGCCGGGGAAGGCGCCGCCGAGGCAAGCTCCGCCGGGGAAGGCGGCGGCAGCGTCAGGGCTGGCTGTTGCATCTCTCGTCCAGGTTGCATACTAGTTAAAACCCTTTGACCGTCCCTACTTGTTACCCTGTCCCCCAGAACCGCCACTATGCTGCGACTTTGGCGCGCCAATGGAGAAGTTGGACACATTCTTGTGCTCCGTTGGCAGTGTTGGCGCGGCCAGCGGCGAGCAGTGCGGGGCCCTTCGGGCCACACGCAGGCAGCGAGCAGTGCGGGGCCCTTCGGGCCACACGCAGGCAGCGAGCAGTGCGGGGCCCTTCGGGCAACACGCAGGCAGCGAGCAGTGCGGGGCCCTTCGGCAACACGCAGGCAGCGAGTAGTGCGGGGCCCTTCGGCAATACGCAGGCAGCGAGCAGTGCGGGGCCCTTCGGGCCACACGCAGGCAGCGAGCAGTGCGGGGCCCTTCGGCAACACGCAGGCAGCGAGCAGTGCGGGGCCCTTCGGGCCACACGCAGGCAGCGAGCAGTGCGGGGCCCTTCGGGCCACACGCAGGCAGCGAGCAGTGCGGGGCCCTTCGGGCAACACGCAGGCAGCGAGCAGTGCGGGGCCCTTCGGGCCACACGCAGGCAGCGAGCAGTGCGGGGCCCTTCGGGCCACACGCAGGCAGCGAGCAGTGCGGGGCCCTTCGGGCCACACGCAGGCAGCGAGCGGTGCGGGGCCCTTCGGCAACACGCAGGCAGCGAGCAGTGCGGGGCCCTTCGGGCCACACGCAGGCAGCGAGCAGTGCGGGGCCCTTCGGCAACACGCAGGCAGCGAGCAGTGCGGGGCCCTTCGGGCCACACGCAGGCAGCGAGCAGTGCGGGGCCCTTCGGGCCACACGCAGGCAGCGAGCAGTGCGGGGCCCTTCGGCAACACGCAGGCAGCGAGCAGTGCGGGGCCCTTCGGGCCACACGCAGGCAGCGAGCAGTGCGGGGCCCTTCGGGCCACACGCAGGCAGCGAGCGGTGCGGGGCCCTTCGGCAACACGCAGGCAGCGAGCAGTGCGGGGCCCTTCGGCAACACGCAGGCAGCGAGCAGTGCGGGGCCCTTCGGCAACACGCAGGCAGCGAGCGGTGCGGGGCCCTTCGGCAACACGCAGGCAGCGAGCAGTGCGGGGCCCTTCGGCAACACGCAGGCAGCGAGCGGTGCGGGGCCGTCGCAGCTGCAGTTCCAGCAGCGTGCGCCGTCGCCTCTGCTGCAGCCGCCTGGACCGGCGAGTGTTCATTCCCGTGAAGTTAGCGGGTTGTTTGCTGCGATGGTACCCACACCTCTGGGCATGGCAGGAAGACGCTTTTTGACCGGTCGCTGTCTGTGACGGAGGTCTACAGGCGGTGCATGTTCCGTGCCCCATTTCCCTTCACTATTAGACGATTGAAGAGCCCCGTGTCTGTATGCTAGAACGCCCTACTGCTCCTGTTGCAATTGGCGTTGCGAATGCTGGCTGGTTCGGTAGACGCCTCAGTGACAGATGCTGGTGTAGCCATTGACTCCGTCTCAATGACTCTGCTTGAACGGCATACTGGCAGACTGGTAAGGATGTATTGGTGGACTGTTAACATGCTTGTTTACCAATACGAGTCATACCGAAAGATCGTTCCTACGAAAGACGGGTGTTTGAACCGTCAAGTGGGTTGCCTGGGGTTCCTGGGCCTCAGCCTAGCTCCCACACGTCAAGCCTCGCTCCGTCGCGCCGCTGCCTCCACTACCCACGGCGCCGGCATCGATCCATGCCTTCTTATCATAAAAAGGTACGGTAAGGGCGGCGCGCGAAAAAGAGACAGCGTTCCTACGAAAGACGGGTGTGTGAACCGTCAAGTGGGTTGCCTGGGGTTCCTGGGCCTAGCTCCCACACGTCAAGCCTCGTTCCGTCGCGCCGCTGCCTCCACTACCCACGGCGCCGACATCGATCCATGCCTTCTTATCATAGAAAGGTACGGTAAGGGCGGCACGCGAAAAAGAGACAGCGTTCCTACGAAAGACGGGTGTGTGAACCGTCAAGTGGGTTGCCTGGGGTTCCTGGGCCTCAGCCTAGCTCCCACAAGTCAAGCCTCGCTCCGTCGCGCCGCTGCCTCCACTACCCACGGCGCCGGCATCGATCCATGCCTTCTTATCATAAAAAGGTACGGTAAAGGTGGCGCATGGGACACTGTAGCCCCGAATGGATTGCTGGGTTAGAATCCATATGAGGGCGGAGGGGGGGGGCTACGTAACCCAGAGGGGAGGGAACCGTTCCTGATATTGGAGGCCCTATCGCAGTAAGGAATGTTGTCGGTCTTGTCTTACATGCCATTGCAGTCGGGCATTGTGGTTGCAGGGCACCGTGCGTGCGTTCGCTGCCGCACCCTGCCGAACCGGTCTGGCCCGCGGGTCGATCTACACACGTATTCGTTCCTGATATCTTTCTGGACATGCACCTCTAAAAGCTAGCTTATTTTCGTGATTTTCATGTTTGCTGCTTGTAAGGTAAATATTTTGGAGTAATGTAACGTGATCCATCTAACACGGTCCTCCAAGTGATGTTCAAGGTGTCTCATCCCTTTTCATGGCATTTTCCTTACAAGTACAATTATGTTTAGAGTCCATGGACTGGGTGGTACTTGAGAATGTTCTATTGGCCTCTACACCGCCCCGTTGACCACAGTCTAATTCTATCCATACTCCCCAAACATCTGACAATGCATCCGAGCATTATTTCGACTCTCAATACTTGACTTTCCGTTGTGGATCCTAATTTTCATTTTGGCGGCCTGAGGGGCAAACTCCTTAAGGAAAATGTATCTTTCGACCGCCCCAAAAAAAATTTTTCGCGGCCTCCGGCCGCGATGAAGGTTCAGACCTGTCCATAACACCGAAAATTTGCCCGGCCTCCGGCCGCGATGAAGGTTCAGACCTGTCCATAACACCGAAAATTTGCCACGCCCGTCCGTGCCTGTGAACTGTGGACTGTGGTGTCCTAACCAAAGTGCAGAATTTCGGCCAACGGAAAGGCTGCATAAGTAAAAGATTACATTCTTTATTGCACGGTAAATTTATTATAGGAACCCAACATCGCATGAGTAAAAACCAGTTTGGCAGTCTCCATGGACCGAGGCCGAGGTCAAACCAACACCTCTCGGCCTATAATTAATTCCAGAAGATTCATCGTTCCTCAAAGTGGATTTCTGACATGACGGCGTGAAATGAATCTTCGTTTCGGCGACCAACTAAATTGCGAACATTCTTCCCGCGACCACACCACAGCAGCTCTGCTAGCCGGTCCGACCGACTTGACGCATAATACTATTACAAAGGTTGCAAGGAGCTGGTTGTTGGACGCCAAGCCGCAAATTGCACGCACGATGCGGCGGTCTTCTGCTGCGGGCCGCCCAAATACAAGTCAAGTCGGCAACCTAGGGGACTTCTACATACATTCCCTGTCCGAATGTTAAAGTTGTCAAGCCTCCTCTACGGTGAATACCTCGGTAGCCAAGCCTCTGCTGCACTCTCGTCGGCGGCAACTGCACGTCGTCGCGACCCTCGCAAACAGTTCCGCTTTCCTTCTATTGGCAAGTCAGCCTGCGTGATGTGTAAATGATACACTCCACGGCTGCTGTCAAGTAACTTCAGCCAATGCGCTGGCCGGAAGAGTTAACCCGTACGGATTGAACGGGGCCCCGCCCTTTTTCCGGCTTCAAGGAAGCCGACACCAACCCCTTGTCTATTTTGCACATGGCCTCTTCGACGGTGCAAGATCTTATCACTATTGGTGAGGATATCTACAACTCGGAAGCCTTTCGAACCGATGCACATGTCCTGCTTGATCACTACCTTTCAAGCATTAATCTTCGGCGCGAAACCGTTTATCCTTTCACTGCAGGGGACTGCATGTTTGACAGTTGTGCATATGCGCTGAACGCGGCCCAGTACGTGAACGTCACTTCCGATGAACTGCGCCGTACGGCAGCGCAGTGGATTGCACAATTTCCTACGCTAAATAATCACCCGCAACTACAGACAGGTCGCCTTGTTGTTGAAGCAATCTGTGCTGAAAGCCCCGCCCTGCCGCCTGTTTACGCTATTCACTATTATTGTGCCCGCCTTGCAATGCCAGCGGTTTTAGGAGGTATGTGGGGCAACAGCATTGCACTGCACGCTTTGGCAGCTGCCTACCAGCTGAACATTGACGTTTATAGTTGGGAATCATGCGGGGTTGTAGACAGTGCGTGGTATGGTCCACCAGACTCCGCACCAATTCGGCTTGCACGCACGCATTTCTTTGGCAGTGGCGAGCACTATGAGCCATTAGTTTCTGTACAAATCGCAGGCAGCAGTACGCAGGCGCAGCTTCCACCGGTCGGATTTGTGGCACCGTCCCATGTCAACTCATCATCATGTTCTTCCGACCATTCAGGCCGTATTGCACATTCTTCCTCCAGCAGGCGCTTTCGGTGGCGCGCCGAACGTGTACAGGTATTTACAGACACTGTTCAGTCGTCGGCGGTGAATTCCCCTGGGTGGGATCACATGCCTCTCCGCACACGCGCTGCAAAACTTGTTGAAGCCTTGAAGTCGCACGCTCTTTTTACCAGCCTCACTCTTTCCTCTGCGCGAGCGCGGCTTCTTAAGACTTCTATTGCTTCCTCGCAATTGCCAACGCCGCCTTTACACAGCAACCCTTCCTTTGTGCCAGTGCCTCTCTCCGCAAACATGCCCTCATCCCCTTTGGCGCTCACATCGCAGCCTTTGCCAATGCCACTGTCGCCTCAGCAGCATTTCTCATGGGATGCTGTTGCAGAAGAAGCCTTGCAGGACGCCATCTCCATCTGCAATCGTACGGACCCTTCCTGGGGTAAGCACTCTGTGCAACATAAGGCCGCCTGCTTGCTGCCAATGCTTCACACGGTGCCTGTATGTTCCAACCTTACCCAAGAACAGGTGTGTGTTCATTTAGAGCAATTGCTCCCAACCTGTTCGCCTCAACCTGCACTCTTCTACTTTAGATGGTCACCGGACCGTGTTAAGGTTTGTTTAGAGCACATACGGGCCCTACGTACGGAGACTGCACATTGGGATTCACTCACACAACGAAAGCAAGCACAGCTTTTATTTGTGCGTCTACAGAGCGTTCCAGATTTACGCCATGCATCTGTACGTGCTTTGTGCAAACAATTGCGCCAATTGACCTCACCGGCGCCAACCAAGTCCGCCTTTTTTCAGGACACACATCGCGTCATTGCAACCGAGAACCCCGACTGGGGTTACCTGCCTTTCCGCATGAAAGCCGCTCAATTGCTCGCTCGGATGGATGGCAGCAGTATGCCTGGCACGCGTTCCTGGACCCTCGCGGACGCAGCTGCGTATCTGCGCTCGTCCGTTGGTAAAACCACCGAAGCTTGCTTGTGCTGCTGAATCGCCGTCTTCGGCTCCACATCAGGCAAAGTGTATGGCGGAGAAGGTCCCTCTTTCCATTGCATCAAAGCACTTTCTTGAACGCGCTGCAGAGGGGCCCACGCAGAAGTGTTCATGCTACCACGAGCTCTGCTTTCCTTATCAACTCCTTCCTTTGGATGAGAATATGCTTCTTGACAAATGGTCCCTGCCTGAGATCGATGTAGACGAAAGTGTAGAGCTTGACGCTGACATTCGCGGCGCACCTGGCGACGAGTGTCTCACGGCCATACCCACTCCCCCTGATATTTTGTCAACCTTTCTGCCCTTCAGCTCGACAAGTACAGACTGGGCGTTTTGCAGCACGTGCCGTGCAGATCTACGTGCTGGTCGGCTACCGCAGCGTTCAGCATATAACAACATGGGCTGGGTCGTATCAGATGTGCCCTTATGCTTGTCCGGTCTAACACCCGTTGAAGAGCCCCTTGTGTCGCCACGTTTACCTCTTGCGTCTATCTACAATCTTCCGAATGGCGGGCATCCCAGTATTCGCGGTTGTGTTGTGAATGTTGTCAACGACCTCGACCTCACCACCAGCATTCTTCCCCGTACCTTCACCGACAACCATATGGTTCTTGTTAATATCAAACGCCGTCTGGCACACCAGCGTAATGTGTGGTCAGGTCTTGCGTCCGCTTCCCGTGTTTACAATGCCCTCGACTATCTCAAGGACACACCTTTGTACACTGACATTGCAATTGATACAGCCTTCTTGGCCGATGAGCACGGTCATGATGGCCATGTTGATATGTGCCATGATGACGTACAGGATTCCGCTACGCACAAATAAACCTGTGCAGTCTGTCGTTGCAAACACTCATGGCCGTGAACGTCGACCCGCTGACGTGACGCACGCATGCGACGTCGATGCAGATCGATGTGATTCCGAGAGTTGCACTGCCATTCTGAGTGAAGAGTCTTCCATAGGGGATGGCGGCTTAGCGTGCGATACCGAAGACCCCGAAGAATTCTTACCGCTCGGAGAAGAAGATGGCATGTATACCGGCGACACTGACGTGCTTGTTCACGAGCGCGTTGGCAATGCAGTCCTTTACGATCGCCACGTGGGCGTTGCTATATGTAACGTTTAAGCTACGCTACGCAGCGGAAGGGAACTCACCGAGGTACCAGGCGTCGCCAGAGCGACGACCGACGAACGACCAGTTGAAGGAGACGAAGACGGCGCCCACCTAAACAGCTTACCAAGCACTAATCTAACTAATATCAGAAACATACAGTAGTAAGAGGTGGTGTCAACAGACACCTGAGAAATAGAATTCAATCCCATAAGCTCCACCAGTCGGCATATGAGGCCGACGCCTTGAGATCTTGATGTACGACAGGGCTCCGCAATTATCGTCTCCAACTAACCCAACGGTCGTCCCTCACTTTAGTGAGTTCCGTTAACCATTGGTTATAAGTCGGAAATATTATAAGTATAAATATCGTTACACTCCCCCCCCTTTGAAGCGAACGTCCCGGGAGCGATGCCAGTATTCACCGGCGGCGCTGTCCTTTGACGCGCCTGCGCCGAGATGTAGGCTTAACCCGGGGAGGCGGTGCCTGGGTGCGCTTAGTGAGGAAGGCATCGACCTCCTCGGCAACCAAGGAATCCCTTCGAAGGGACTCTTCAGGCTCCCAAGTGTTATGTTCGGGACCAAATCCGGCCCATTTTACAAGAAATTCGCGGCGTGTTTTACGCCCGATTTTGCGTTCCCGTAAGTCGATGATACTGTCCACGCTCCAGTACTCCTCGCCTTCCAGTACAAAGGCGGGCGGCGGTTGATAAGTGCCGTCACCTTTGTAAGGCTTTAGGAGCGAAACGTGGAAGACTGGATGAATTTTGTATCCCGCTGGCAAGTCAAGTTTGTAGGCCACCGAACCTACGCGCGCCAGGATTTTGAAGGGCCCAATGTATTTGGGCAGCAACTTCTTTGCGCCAGGGGACTTCAACGAAATGTTGGATGTAGAGAGCAACACGTTTTCTCCAATGTCAAACGAGATATCCTCCCGTTTGCGGTTATAGGCAGTGCGTTGGCGATCCTGAGCCGCTTTCAGGTGCCTGCGGGCCGCAGCGATGCGTTCCCGCATAATGGAAGCAAACTCTTTGGCCGATGGGACTTTGCCATTCTCCAATTCGATGTCAACATCCGCGGGAACCCGAGGTTGGTGACCCGAATTGAGCATGAACGGCGTTGTATTGGTACTGCTCTGCTTCGAGTTATTGATTGCAAACTCGATTAAGGGCAGATGTTTGTCCCAATCATCCTGCGTCGGATTGACGTAGTGCCGAAGGGTTTCTTCCAAGAGCCGGTTCATGCGCTCCGTCTGACCGTCCGTTTGCGGATGGTAAGCGGTGCTCATGCGTAGTTTGGTGCGAAGGCTCTTAAACAGCTCCTGCCAAAAATTGAGTTCCACGGTCAGACACCAGGGACCTGGACAGCCCATGATGCTTGAAAACGTGTTCGAGGTATAGCCACGCTATCTCCTCAGCACTGACGTCGGTGTGAGTGGCAGCAAAGTGCACCATTTTGCTGAGCCGATCCACAAACACAAGTACGGCGTCGTGGCCCTTAGCGGTTTTCGGTAGCTGCGTGATCAAATCGAGTGACACGCTCTCCCAATTTGTCTCCGGTATTGGGAGGGGCTGTAGCTTTCCATACGGCTTATGGTTGGAAGGCTTGTTGCGCTGGCATTCGGGGCATCTTCCGACATACTCGGCCACGTCTGCGTCCAGAGTGGGCCACCAGTACGAGCGGGAAATAACTTCCTTTGTGCGGCTTATTCCTCTATGCCCAGATGTGATACTGTCATGGTATTCAGCCATGATCAGATCGCGCAACCCGTCAGCGTCGGGGATCACCACCCGTTGGCCTTTTTGCCAGAGGCCTCGCGACGTGTTATAGTACAGCCCAGCTATCCGTAATGGGTCAGCAAAGGATGGGTCCTTGTGGTACCCTCGCTGGATCCGCGTCAAGAGATCAGCGACGATGCTTGACCGTGTGAGCGCAGCTGCCACCGTAGGCTCGTGTACCCTGCTAATAGGGTCGGCCACGTTAATTCTGCCCGGACGATATTCCCATTCGAACTTGAAACGAGAAAGGTATTCCATCCAGCGCGCTTGGCGGCGCGAAAGCAAATTATTGCTTTTCTGGTCTTGCAGATATACCAGGGGTTGGTGATCGGTGACTAAAGTGACGTGCTGTGCCCCGTCAAGATAGCACCTCCATTCGGTTAACGCATGGATAACCCCAAGGCATTCCTGGTCGGTGGTTGTGTAGTTTATCTCCGCAGGAGTAAACTTCTGGCTTGTGTAAGCCACCGGCCGACCGTCCTGCAAGAGGATGGCACCCGTCCCGAATACGGACGCGTCGGACCAAACCTCAAAAGGTTTGTCCAGTTCTGGCAGAACTAACACCGGTGCGTTCGTAAGTGCGTGCTTCACGCCATTAAACGCGGATTGGCATTCCGGTGTCCAATCCCAAGGTACTTGAGCACCCGTCAATGACGTGAGTGGGGCAACGAGCGATGAATAACCCTGTATAAATCGCCTAAAATAATTCGCTAATCCCAGGAATGACCTGAGACGCGAAACGTTTGTGGGAGTGGCCCAGTCCTGTACCACTTTTACTTTAGACGGGTCGACCTTAAGGCCGTCCCTGCCCACGATGTGCCCCAAAAACTTCAATTCCGCTTTATTGAAGTCGCACTTAGGCAATTTTGCCCTGAACTTGTGCTCACGTAACAGCTCAAGTACAATACGGAGGTGCCGTACATGTTCTTGTGCCGTTTTAGAAAAAATAAGTATATCGTCCAAATACACGAGAACAAATCGACCAATGTGCTCCCGAAAAATCGTTGCCATGGTGGATTGGAACGTTGCGGGCGCATTAGTCAGGCCGAAACAAAGGACCTTGAACTGAAACTGTCCCTCAGGCGTGAGGAAGCTCGTTTTAGGTCTGTCCTCAGGTGTAATGCGGATTTGGTAGTAACCCTGTTGCAAGTCAAGGCTTGAAAAGACTTTTGCGCCTTGCAACTGGTCGAAGAGGTCGGTTATGGACGGCATTGGGTATCTCCGCTTGACGGTGATTTTGTTTAATGCTCTATAATCCAAACACATTCGAAGGGTCTTGTCCTGTTTTTCGACAAACAGAACAGGCGCACCGAATGGGGAGGTGCTCGGTTCGATGAACCCTTTAGCAAGCAAATCCGCTACTTGCTTTTTGACCTCTTCCCGCTCAGCCTGAGTTAAGCGGTACATACGTTTTGCGGGAGGCTGAGCGCCTTCTACCAAGGGAATAGTGTGACCTATTCCCGGACGCTCCGGTGGAGGCTCGTTCAGCTCCGTGAAGACATCTGAAAATTCGGATTTCAGTGCTTCTATTTCCGACTGCGGTACCAGGTCGATGGGCGCAGGAGCATCAGTTGACGTAGCAGCCCCAACCGTCGCGGATTCGCAACGAGTAGGGTCCGCGGGCTCAACGCTATCTTCGCGTACTAGCATTAGGTACGATCGCGCACCCCGCGTAAGCAGCTTTGCAGCTTGCTTGGCGCTCAGAAGCGGAACCGACGTCGCTTGGTGCAACCGCGCGCACACGTAGTTCATGACCGCGATTGGGTCAGGTTCGGTGTCAGCCGACCTGTGTACGTAAGTCGGGTGCAGTGTAAGGCTCTTCCCCCCCCTTTGGAGGGTGAGCGAATCACTGTCCCAGCTCATAACGGCCTTGAGCCGCTTGAGCCAATCTGTCCCAAGCAAAATGTCCGTGCCGGGCATGCCGCCTGGCATCACAAGGAGGCGCACTGTGTCGCGGTATGTGCCCATGCGGATGGGCACGGCGACTTGACCCAACAGTTGCTGGAGCGAACCGTCTGCGAGGCGTACGGAAGTAACCGCCGCTGGCTGCACCTTTAGGCGCAAGCTGTTGACCAAAGATTGGCCAACAAAGCCGTCGGCAGCTCCCACTGCACAAGCCCCGCTGTCAACGAGCGTTTGGGCCTCTTTGCCGTACATTTTGCTGAGGAAGTGCATGCTGTAGCCCTAGTTGTTCTGTACGGAGCGCAGTACAGCCTCCGTTTTGGGAGGATCGTACCAAAGCTGGACCGGCCAAGGGATACCCATGAGCTGAGCTTTGCCCCGCTCGTTATTGGGAGTGGTGAAAAGCCGCTTTCCAATAGGGTACTCCTTAAAGAGCGCGTAGCCTAGAGACTGAAAGTGCTGCTCAAGCACGGGCCACTTGGGGGCTACGAACATGGCACTGGTGGTGCTGGGCTGTGCAGCTTTGCATTTCGCGTAGTGCTGCTGCCATCTGACCACTTCGTGTACTGGTGGATTTATCCAGAGGGTTTCCCCGCCAACGTCCTTATCGAAGAAAGATTGGCTGGGTGAGGCAAAAGGAACGCACAGAGCATTGGTGCCAGAATTGTTACATGCGGCGTCAAAGGTAAACTTGACGCCCAACTCCGACTGCACCCGAGCAAACTCTCGACTGCAAAACATGCGGTCGTCGTTTCCCGGCGGTGGAGGTGGAGGAAGCTCAAAAACGACCCCCTGAGCGGCCGGCGGAGACCCCAACGTATGGTCCGGGGGTCCCGCCGCGCCTACGGCACCAATTCCACCATCCCGAACACCTAGAGCGTGGGATACAGCAACGCGCGCAACCGGCAGGTTGGGACCTGCTTCGCGACAGCCTAGAGCTTTCGACACACGTGCTGGCTCTGGCGGGTCAGAACCCGCACCCTCCGCGTCCTTGCCAAGCGCCTAACGCTTGCCATCTTTGCGGTCCGCCTTCTTGCCCCTGCTGCCGTCCTTGATCAACCCGGCCTTCAGCTTGCGCTGAAAGACGTCGCACTTTCGCAAGTGCGACGGCGGGAAGCCGTCGGGGAACTCCTCGGCGCAGTGAATGCACCTGGGGGGCTTCTTGTCTCCGTCCTCGGAGCGCTCGGAGCGTTTCCGCTTCTGCTTGCGAGGTTGGGAGGGGGTAGAAACAGCGGCCACCGTAGCGTGGGCGTTAGAAGCGGATTTCGCAATGTTAGCACGAAGCTCCTGGCTCAGTGCAAAGCGAATGAGATCTTCCACCGAGACCCAGTCCTTGCCCAGGGCGTCCGTAGCGCATGCCTTCTTAAGTGCGGGGAGAAGCCCGTGAAGGTACCAGAAAATCTGATCCACCTGAGACATGCCCTTGGCGTCCTGCACGATCGTGTGGAAGCGCTGCGTGTACAGGTTGACCTTTTCGCCCGGTTTCATGCTGTGCTCCCCCGCGTGAAAGCGTTCGCGTGCGGACTGGGCAGTGTGACGGCGGATATCGCCGAACTGGACGAGGAAATCGGTGCGCAGCTGCTCGCGCGTCACGACGACCCCGCTAGTCAGCGCGTCGCCCATGTATCCCACCACCCACTCTTGTGCAGCCCCCGTGGTGAAGAACGCTAGGTTCTGAATGGGGTTGATGTGAGTGGTGTCGCAGTAGGTGATGAAGGTATCGAACCACGTTTGCACGCACGTGACATGCTTGTCCGTGGCCCCCGTGAACTTATACGGCTCCGGAACCTTCTTTCTCACCTCCTGGCTTTGCCAGCCGCCGGCGGTACTGCCGCCGGCGCCGCCGTTGCTTCCGCCCGCGCCGCCGTTGCTGCGGAGGCTGGCCAGCGCCGCCTGGACGTCCGCATCCCGCGGCATATCAAATTCCAGGTGCGACAGGTAGGCGCGTGGTCCAGCTCGGCGCCGGACAGAGGCGCCCAGTCGTGCAGGCGCATGTAGCCATTGCCGCGCTCCTGCCAGGAGGCGACGAGCTCCGACGCCGACATCTTGGCAGCCTGGGCCGGCGTTAGTAGGCTGGCGAACGTTTTAGCGAAGCCCTTCATGGCTTTGCTGCGCTCGCGGCCCGAGCGCATGTCCGTCTTCTTCAGCTCCGCAAGGATGTGCTTGCGGGTGGACTTGATGATGCGGCCCGCCGGCGACGCGTCATCGTCGTCGCTGCTGTCGCTCTCCTCAGAGCTGGTGTCCGAGGAGGGGCCATCTGCGCCTGCGCCATCGGCTTCCATGGCGTCAGCCGCCGCCGCTGCGGCCATGCCCGCCGCTGCAGCTGCGGCCGCTGCCTGGTTGCCATTAGCGTTGCTCGCCTTGAACTCGGCAAAGCGCGCGTCCATGAGCGTCACAATCTGGCCCATGGCGTGTTGAAACACGTTGGTGCACACCTGGTGCACCTGCGCCAGCGCCTGCTGAGAAAGGCCTTGTTGTGCCTCCACACCCGGTTGACCGGGTGCGGCCGGCTGGCCGGCCGCGGTTGCCGCGGCATCGAGAGCCGGGGCGACGTTGCGGCCGTCCTGCCCGGCAGCGAGGGCCTGCTGCTGCTGTTGCTGCTGGAGCTGCATGGCCTGTCCGAACTGCTCCTGGCTGTTTAAGGCAGCCGCAAGGGCCGCCGCCGGCGCCGCAGGGTCCATGTTGATGCTCTGCGCAAACGCAACGAGATCAGCGGCAGGCAGCGAAGTGAAGTTAGCAGGCAATTGAATGTCTTTCATGTCTGCAAACTTTTTAATGAAAGTCCGCCATACGCGTCGCGCGCTTGCATTTGCGATGGTAGCGGCGACTTGCGGCGGAAGAGTTTGTGGCTGAATGCCGGCCTCAGGCATAGATCCTTTGGCCTTAGTTGCTCCTTGAGGAGACGAATTAGTACCCGTAACCGCGACTGGAGTCGCTCCGGGGAGAGGATTGGTGTGATCGGCCGCAGCCGGCTCACGACCTGATACGACTGGAGTCGCATCATCCTCAGGAATATTAAAGGAAGGTTGTTTAGGAACAGCCTTGGTCTTGTCCTTCTTCTTGGCCATTCTTGGTCGGCGAAGGCGACCTAGAACTCGATGCCAATTGTAACGTTTAAGCTACGCTACGCAGCGGAAGGGAACTCACCGAGGTACCAGGCGTCGCCAGAGCGACGACCGAAGAACGACCAGTTGAAGGAGACGAAGACGGCGCCCACCTAAACAGCTTACCAAGCACTAATCTAACTAATATCAGAAACATACAGTAGTAAGAGGTGGTGTCAACAGACACCTGAGAAATAGAATTCAATCCCATAAGCTCCACCAGTCGGCATATGAGGCCGACGCCTTGAGATCTTGATGTACGACAGGGCTCCGCAATTATCGTCTCCAACTAACCCAACGGTCGTCCCTCACTTTAGTGAGTTCCGTTAACCATTGGTTATAAGTCGGAAATATTATAAGTATAAATATCGTTACACTATAGCACCGGGTGAGGGCAGGACCCCTGAAGGCTGGTTTACGGCCCCGCACTTTGAGGAACAAGCTTTTCCTTCCATTTTTTGCGGGTATCACAGGCCAGACCCCAAATCACGTCATCGTTACGTCGCGTACCCAACAATTGCCAAGCACGAGCTTTTGCACTGCGACCGTCGCTGTGCCCGCCATGCCAGCAACATCTTTGCCAAGTTTAAAATGCTGGAGATCTGGAACGTGGCCCGGTCTATAAACGTGCGTTTACGGCAGGCACAGGAACACAACAGTTTAACGGCCGGGCAGTTGCGCGATCAAGCCGCGATCGAGGGACGCGCTTGTTGACTCGCACGTCGCCCACCGCGTCTTTAAACAGATTCGTACGTCGCCCGACTACAGACAATGCTGCCGGCAACATGCCATGGCGATGGTCCGACAGCTAGGCCCGCCCACATGGTTTTTCACGCCAACCTCTCGCGATGTCCGCTGGCCCGATCTCCTG
Source organism: Pleodorina starrii (assembly GCA_030267565.1). NCBI lineage: Eukaryota > Viridiplantae > Chlorophyta > Chlorophyceae > Chlamydomonadales > Volvocaceae > Pleodorina > Pleodorina starrii. Next base: position 2,006,045 of record BRXU01000007.1, on the reverse strand, counting down.
CGCCATCTCAAAGTCCTCTCTGGCGACATGTCTGCCGCAACGGCGAGCGACGAGGATATGACCTCCTTGCCTAAGGACGAACGTCAGCGTCTCACACGCGAGGATCCTGTCACCTGCACGCGGGTGTTTAAAAATAAAGTGGACGCCTTCCTCAAACATCTTGTTCTAGACTGTTCCGGGGTCATGGGCAACGTGACTGACTATTTCAAAAATAGCGCGGCCCTCCAGCAAGCCAATCGACGACAGCCTGTCTTCTTAATTGACGGTGGTAGCGCGCATTAGCTGCGCGGTCGCGTCGGAAGGACCGGCATCAGCGGCAGCCTTTGTGAGAGTGCGTGGCTTTTCAGAGGTAATTCAACGCGGGCGGCACTTTCAACGAGCGAAGCTTAGCCTCAGCCGCAGGTGATATTCGGCCCATACAAATTTTGATATGTAGGTGTTTAGTTATCAGAGGGTCAGGTTAGCACGTGTTTGCGGAAGACCGTACTGCGGGAGTTTGGGAGCCCTTTCCCCCTCAAGGGACACTGGTCTTTCGGCACAAGGCCGCGGTGCTGCTCTTAACTCCGGTGGTGCGACTTTACTTGAGGAGTGTGATAACGGGGAAACGGCGCCTACGTATGTATCGCGGGCAGCAGATGTACACATATGTCAGAAACTTTGCGGTCATTCAATGGCCCTTTCCGGCCAAGTCCTTTCCCCGTTATGGCTATATGCCGCTGTCGTGGTTCTTGTACCATTCGCATTCGCCTCTATTAAGAGGCTCTAAAAGCCGCGGCCGCAGCCCTGGCAGCTTCGGAGCTAATTAAGCTAAATATGACGTCAGACTGCTGTTTTCCCGTCCAGTACATGACACGTGTTGCCTGCGGCAACACTGCCCGGAGCAATTTGAAACGGTCGCGCCGGGCGATGGGTGGGGGGTACGGCAGGAGACGGGTCGGGGGTTTGCACGTGTTGGGTGTGGCCTGCAGTGCGTTGTTGTCGTCTGCGAGGGATGTTACAAGGACGGGGAAGGCGAGAGGCCAACAAGCAACACCAGGGCCAACACTTGGGGCAAGCAGGCCCCAAGAGCAACCGCCCCGTGGCATGACTGAACAGGAAGTATCCCGGGCCCCGGGGGCACCCCCGGCGCGAGAGGGCATCCACGCCGGTGTCACGGCCGCAATCCCCGCTCCCACAAATCCCAAGGGAATCCGCCCCCCCCCCGCGCGTAAGGGAGTCCGCGGCCGCGCAAGCCTTGCCCACCGTAAGGTCCAGCTCCAGGGGTGCAGCGTGTCGCTCAGGAAATGGGGTGCCGGTGCCCCGTACAGTTGCCTCCCCCTCTGCGTGCTCGCCCTTTGTGGTGAGTGCTGGCTGCCCTGCCGGCCCATAAATATGCTAGCCGTCCCCATTTGGCCCGTATTGGGTTTTTCGGTGTGCTGTGAGCCCCACCCCGTACCCCTCGAAGCCGCTTGTCCCTTCTCGGCCGCACGGTGCACCCTGACTGACCGACCTACTGCGAGTGCTGTGTCTTCTCCCTTGGGCCCGGACCCTCGTGTGACGCGGCACCTCTCTGCTGATTCAGCGACGCGTGCCGTCCCTTTCCTCTTTGCCATGCACTCACTGCCTGAGGTGCGCGAAGCCCACTTCCTTTGTGCCCGGTCCCGTGCGTGGTGCACCCCTCCCCTGCAGACCCCACGGTGCGCGCCGCCCCCCTTTCCCCTTGGCTCGGTCTCTCGCGTGGTGCACCCTCCCCGTGGTGCACGTCGCCGCCCTTCTCCGTATACGGTATTCGGTCTCACACTCGATGCACCCCTCCTGGCAACCCCAGTGGCGCACACCACCCTCCTCCTTTCCCACCCTGTACTCCAATGCCGCACGCCATGCGTCCCCTCCTGCTGTCCGAGCGGCGTGCACCACCCTTTCCCGTTTCCCCATGGACTCGATCCGCACGTGGCGCACCATGCCTCAGCTGCGTGCGCCGCCCCCCCCCCCGGTCCCTTGGTACCTGGTCTCGCGCATGATGTGCCCCTCTTCGGCCGACCCCGCGGTGCGTGTCGCTTCCCCTTTCTGCCTTGTGCCCTATTCCGTGCGTGATGCACCCCGCCTACAGCCCCCCCGGTGCGCACCACCCTTTCCCCCCGAACCCGGCCCTGCACGAGATGGGCCCCCCGCTGCCGTACCCGTGGCACACACCACCCCTCCCCGTTGGAACCGGTCCCACGTGCAACTTGCCCTCAAGGTGTGGGTGCACGGTGCACAGTTGTGAACGACCTGTGTGTGGCGGTATCCATGTCCCATGTCGCTTGCCGCTTCCCGTGGCCTTGGCCTGAGACCCCTGTCCTTCCCGTAAGCCCAGGCTCGTCGTGCTGACTGACCTGGCCCGCGCGGGCCGAGCCTTCAACTTTGGTGTCCGGGGGCAGTGGCTCTGTTACTTGACGTGTGGGGCTGTTGCCCGGCAGCCGCAGGCCCAAGCCTTGTCTTCCCATCTCGGTGTTTGGCAACGGTCCTCGACTTCCTGCTGGAGGGGTTGGCGTACCTTGCCGGGGGTGGCATGCCTTCCTTGTTTGGTCCCGCCCTAGGCCCAGTAAGCCCTCGAGTGCCTCCTGAGCGGCTGCGCGTGCTTACTATTAAGCGGTCCTTCTGCCTCCCGCTGGCTGCTGCCGGTCTCTCCGATGTGGCATTCGACAACGACTGGCGCGCGGCTCAGTCATTCCGACTAGCGATGTTGAGGCGTGGCAAGGTGTTGTGTTGCCTCGTTTCCAGAAGCCGCATGGTCCCGCTCATTGACAACAGGTGCGACATAGCTCCGAGGATGAGTGTGACGAGCACTGTACGCCCTGGGCCCCAGTTTGCCACTATACTAAATGTTGTCGCAGGCGTCTGCTTTGTCCGAATGCAGTTTGGCACCGGATGCTTGGCGTTTCGCTGTCATGAGCGTCATCATAAGCGTCGTCGTACCACCGACACCCCATCGGTGAAGCCGCGCTTATAGCATGCCCTAGCGGGATGTCAGTAGTACTGATTGTATGCCGTTTCGCTTACGGCCATTGAACATGTTGCAACCGCTGCCGGCTGCGACCTATCTGATACTGAGCTTTTGTCAAACTTTCATATGCAACATAATTCCATGTCATGTTTGTTTATGTGCCGGCGTACACATTTACTGAAGTTACCCTCTCAGGTCGCTATCCGTTTGTGAATGTATTGCGACCGGCGCCTGAGGTCGCGCCGCATCGTGCAATGCACGTTGTTTACAATTCGGCATTGACTGCAATTGAACAACGTCCTTGGAGACGTTCTGGTCGCGCGTCGGTGGGTCGCTCGTCCATGGAGCCTTTGAATGGCTGCGACGTGGGCGTGCCTGGCTCTCCGACACGGAGGCAGCCATCAATAATATAGAATGCTGATTCCTAGAAATTTCGGTGGCCAGAAGTCGCAAAAGACGAGTGCGTTTTGTGACATCGGATTTTTTTTGGGGTATGCAATCCCTCCGCAATCTACGATTGCTCCGGGAACGATTGCTCCGGGAACCGGGAATACAGGACTATGTGACGAAGTGGCATAGTACAACAAATGCTCTCAGTGAAAAGTAAAAAGGTTTCGACGGCACTGCCGCTTATTCCAGTACGCTGCGTATATGTCGTGTTGATAGGAAAATGACTTTCTAGCGACAGGAGTCGCTTGTTGACTGATAGGCGATAGATTGCAACACCACCACGGCAAGTACAATGCTTCGGCGGCTTAAAGATTAGTTCATATCTTTATCCACTATGAAATATTTCATCACCAGGCTTGTACATGCATCGCGGCGGAAAGTACCAGTAAAAATTCGGCTCGCGCTTTGTAAACTTATTTATTACATTAGAACAATTTGACGTTTTAGACGCAGATCTGAGAATTGGTTCTTTGAAAGACGTTGTTTCCAATCCAATCCAGGCGATTCCAGGCGAAACCGGCCCAATCGGCCCCCCCAGACCCGGCTTGGGATTCGACCCGGATTGGCACCAATCCAAGGTCGGCTTCGCACGAATCCACCCGGATTCGCTCACATGTGAACACAGCCTTAGCAACCTAGTCTTGCTGTCGCTGTCACTTTGGACGGCACATTTGCTTGACCTCTGTGCGTGAGAATGTTTTGACTTTTTAGCAATGCCAGGGTAATATTTCTTTTTAGCAGGTCTGCTTTTGCAAGGCGTTTCATGAGCCTTTGGGTTTATCTGGACTGTACGAGCTCGCTGAAGCTTGTAACACCACCGGCCGAAACTGCCCATGTCACGGGTATATCAATCCAATACGATGTTAAGAGGCGGATTCCACTGAGTTGTTTGTTAGGCCTTGTTAGGGCCGAGTTCAAAAAGTCTCGCTCGGGGCGTCGGCTTTCAACGCACTCGTTGGCGCACTTCAATACGTATTTACAAAAAGTAATAAAAATGAAGATAAGTTGCGCGAAGGCGAAGGGAAGGCGAAGAACGAAAGGCTCCAATGGAAACACTATGCAGCGGCCCTTGCGGGCTGCAAGGGGCTGCTGCCCGACGACTGGACAGCCATGCGCGTAAAACGCCAACATGTGTATTTAAAACATAAATGGGATGAGAAAATGGGCTCGGTAAGGCGCTATAGAAGGCTATCAAAAGTGGTTTCGGGGTTCTGTGTGGAAGCGGCCTTTTGTTATCGTTGTTATGCGCCTGTTATTTTTTTCTTGTTAACGGGTGTTACACTGTCGGCGACTCGTCCTGAGGCAGGACGAGCACCGGGGGCCCTGACCGGGCCGAGACACAGCGCAGGGGCGGGCGCGCGGCTACGTCCGTCTGTCCCGCCGCGCGCGCCTCGCTCCCTCACTCGCGCCAGCCAGGGGCACCCTCCACGGCCCCTGGCCAACCCACTAAGCGGCGCAGACGACTGCGGGCTGCGCTTAGCGAGAGCCACGCGAGAGGCGTCACACGCCTGTTATTTTTGTCGGGTCAAACAAACAAGCGACTCAGTGGAATCCCCCTGTAAGGGCGAGGCCTGTGAGTGTCGTTGCCCATAATGGAACCCGACGGTCCCCTTAATTATCCCATGGAAGGACGAGCGTTTTTATACGCCTTCGACCCAAGCTCACCACGTGGAATCCTGTAAAGTTTAACCCTGTAACGTGTAATGTAGATTTACTATTACTAAGCCTCAATTGACTCTCCGAACCGTGTTATAATGAAATAGCTGGCATCGAAATCCATCCAACGTTGCCCCGGACTTCGTGTACTGCTACGTACTGCAACGTGTCAGCCCACCAATAAAATCTAGAAATCCTAGCGATTTGACAGACAATTTACCCTCTTCATATATGACGTCGGCGACGCCCGCAACATTATTTCACTCCTACAGTTCCGCCGCGCCAGCAGGCGTTTCTTTTCTGGCAACGCTGTGACTTTTTATCTCAAGCGTGTGTCTATAGACCTCGTTTTTATCTATAAACAAATCGCGTTGATCTATACACAGGCAGCTTAGCTGGGCATAGTGCACAGCATCCATCGGCCCGAGCCATGGGCCAGAACAACAGGCGAAAGGCATTTCGGAACCACGGAAATTGCTGGAGCAGTATGAAAAGGGCGATCGCTGTATTTGTCATCTTACTGGCGCTCGGAATGACGGCGGCGCAAGTGCAAGGTGTGTAGATAATGGGTATGGCAGGCGAAATAAAGGCGTTGTATGTCGGGTCGGCGGTAAAATTAGTGCGCGTTTCCTGGGCATATGGCTCTGGGCCTCAGAAAGGCAGGCGCACTTGCAAACATGCAGGTCGGGCCCGCGCACCCCCCCTCACGGCAGACGGCCTCGCGATCGTTGCCTTCTGCTGCGTGCTTTTTATGCGCTTGGAGCTCCCTATGGCAGTCCTCCTGAGGGTTACCCTTTCGGCTGTCCAGCCAGTAACAGCGAAGGTTACGGGCGTCGCCTGCCAGTAACTGGCAAATCTCCGTGGTCGCACTATGTAGCTGTTATCCAGCTCCTCTAATAAATTAATCCGTGGTAACCGACAGCCAAAGCGAACGTTTCTTACGCGTACATATCTGGAGCAATTTATGCTTGCTCATGCCTCATCAGACAACAGTAAAGTAAGAATTCCACGCGGGGACGAGCTCCTAGGCGAACTTATACAGCTATGACAACACAACTTTTGCGCTGACTCTCCCGCCTCAACATGCCCATTCACGAATATTGCCTCCTCTGACCCCGTCTACGTACCTTCCTGCAGCGCCGCAAGCCATCTAAACCGCAGCGCAATACCCTTCTCACTTCCCGTCATACATCACTTCCTCTTGACGCGTAATATTTGTGTTGGCTGTTGTATGTGCTTGTCGTTGCCCTCACCAGCATCGCTCTCGTCACCGCCGTCGCCACCATCACCGCCGGAACCACCATCGCCACCGTCGCCACCATCGCCGGAACCACCATCGCCACCGTCGCCGCCATCACCGCCGGAACCACCATCACCACCGTCGCCACCATCGCCGCCGGAACCACCATCGCCACCGTCGCCGCCATCACCGCCGGAACCACCATCGCCACCGTCGCCGCCATCACCGCCGGAACCACCATCGCCACCGTCGCCACCATCGCCGCCGGAACCACCATCACCACCGTCGCCACCATCACCGCCGGAACCACCATCACCACCGTCGCCACCATCGCCGCAACCACCATCGCCACCGTCGCCACCATCGCCGCCGGAACCACCATCGCCACCGTCGCCACCATCACCGCCGGAACCACCATCGCCACCATCGCCACCATCGCCGCCGCAACCACCATCACCGCCGCAACCACCATCGCCGCCGCAACCACCATCACCGCCACAACCACCATCGCCGCCGGAACCACCATCGCCACCGTCGCCACCATCGCCGCCGCAACCACCATCACCGCCGCAACCACCATCGCCGCCGCAACCACCATCACCGCCACAACCACCATCGCCGCCGGAACCACCATCGCCACCGTCGCCACCATCGCCGCCGGAACCACCATCGCCACCGTCGCCACCATCACCGCCGGAACCACCATCGCCACCGTCGCCACCATCGCCACCGCAACCACCATCGCCGCCGCAACCACCATCACCGCCGCAACCACCATCGCCGCCGCAACCACCATCGCCGCCGGAACCACCATCGCCGCCGCAACCACCATCGCCGCCGCAACCACCATCGCCGCAACCACCATCGCCGCTACCACCATCGCCGCTACCACCATCGCCGCTACCACCATCGCCGCAACCACCATCGCCACTGCCGCCATCGCCGCAACCACCATCGCCGCAACCACCATCGCCGCAACCACCATCGCCGCCGCAACCACCATCGCCGCCGCAACCACCATCGCCGCCGCAACCACCATCGCCGCCGCTACCACCATCACCGCCGGAACCACCATCGCCGCAACCACCATCGCCGCAACCACCATCGCCGCAACCACCATCGCCGCAACCACCATCGCCGCAACCACCATCGCCGCAACCACCATCGCCGCAACCACCATCGCCGCAACCACCATCGCCGCAACCACCATCGCCGCAACCACCATCGCCGCCGCAACCACCATCGCCGCCGCAACCACCATCACCGCCGCAACCGCCATCGCCGCCGCAACCACCATCGCCGCCGCAACCACCATCGCCGCCACAACCACCATCGCCGCCGCAACCACCATCGCCGCCGCAACCACCATCGCCGCAACCACCATCGCCGCAACCACCATCGCCGCAACCACCATCGCCGCAACCACCATCGCCGCAACCACCATCACCGCCGCAACCACCATCACCGCCGCAACCACCATCGCCGCCGCAACCACCATCGCCGCAACCACCATCGCCGCAACCACCATCGCCGCAACCACCATCGCCTCAACCACCATCGCCTCAACCACCATCGCCGCCGCAACCACCATCGCCGCCGCAACCACCATCGCCGCCGCAACCACCATCGCCGCCGCAACCACCATCGCCGCCACCACCATCACCGCAACCACCATCGCCGCAACCACCATCGCCGCAACCACCATCGCCGCAACCACCATCGCCGCAACCACCATCGCCGCAACCACCATCGCCGCAACCACCATCGCCGCAACCACCATCGCCGCAACCACCATCGCCGCAACCACCATCGCCACTGCCGCCATCGCCACCACCATCGCCACCGCTGCCATCGCCGCCACCATCGCCATCGCCGCCACTGCCGCCATCGCCGCCACCGCCGCCATCGCCGCCACCGTCGCCACCTTCGCCACGGCCGCCACAGCCGCCACCATCGCCACCATCGCCACCGCCAAGCCCTCCCCCAGGTAGGCTAGTGCCCGCTTCCGTACCTGGTTCAATTTGCACCCTAAGTTGCACACTTCTCATAGGTAGCTGCTTATGTCACCGTTAGCCTGTTGCCAATCCTTTTCGTTTTTTTGGGCGGGGCCCCAGCGTGAAGCGCCCAGGGGGGCCCTGCCCTTTCGCCGGAGCGTCTAGCGTAGCTAGAGAAGCGGAGGCCTTACCCCGACTGAAATGTTCCCGGAGCAATCGAAGATTGCGGAGGGATACGACCCCATAATTCCCGGAGCAATCGAAGATTGCGGAGGGATTCCCGGGGCAATCGAAGAATGCGGAGGGATTCCCGGGGCAATCGAAGAATGCGGAGGGATTCCCGGAGCAATCGAGGATTGCGGAGGGATACGACCCCATAATTGTGCGTCAGTGATCCGTCCGCCGTCACAGGGCAAGTAGTGCGCTCTGGGCTTTGGCAGTCAGAAGTTTTCAGGAGATTGCATTCGCTATTGTTGGCGCCAATTTTCGGAGTCGGAGGAGCGTGCGCGGCTGTGCAAAGTGGGCGACAAGTGTCCATGGCAAGTCGATTATGCATCGCGCGCAGGCAGAAGGCCCCGAAAATAATCCGTTCATAAGACAGTTTTATAGGTATCATATGACGTGAAATTCTGGGTGGGAAAGAGGCGCGCTTGCAAAAGTGGACTCGCGCGACCGTGGACCCGACTCGTGCAAACCAAGTTACTCGACCTAAGAACAACAGAATTGTAAAGCAAAAAGCATAAAGAATGAAAGGATGCAAATTACGAGCCGGAAAGCAAGCGGGTGGGAAAAGAGTACAACAACCGGGAAGACATAGTTCTGCACCTGGTGCGCTCTGGGCTTTGGCAGCCTGAAATTTTCAGAACATTGCATGCGCTAGTGTTAGCGCCAATTTTCCGAGTCGGAGGAGCGTGCGCGGCTGTGCAAAGTGGGCGACAAGTGTCCTTGGCAAGTCGGCTATGCAGCGCGCGCCGCAAAAGGGACCGAAAGTTCGCCGTTCATGAAACCGTTTTATAGGTATCATATGACATGAAATTCTGGGTGGGAATAGGCTTTTTGAAGTGGACTCGCGAGACCGTCGACCCGACTCGTGCGAACCAAGTAATGGCGACCTACGAACACACGATATAGAAAGCAAACACCATATAGAATAGAAGTATGCAAATTACGAGACGGGAAGCAAGCGGCTGGGACAAGAGTACAACTACCGGGAAGACATAGTTCTGCACCAGGTCTGTGTGTGTGCGAGTGTGTGTGAGTGAATGTGAGTGTGCGTGAGTGCGCGGCGAGTGGGTGCATGTGAGTGCATATGAGTGCGTGTGACTGCATGTGGGTGCGTGTGAATGCGTGTAAATGCGTGTGATTGCGTGTGAGTGAGTGTGAGTGCGTGTGAGTGCGTATAAGTGCGTTCGAGTGCGTGCGAGTGCAAGTGAGTGCATGTGAGTACGTGTGAGTGCATGTGAATGCGTGTGAGTGTGCATGTGTAGGCGAGTGGGTGCATGTGAGTGCGTGTGAGTGCGTGCGAGTGCGAGTGCGAGTGCGTGCGAGTGCATGCGAGTGCGTGTGAGTGTGTGTGTGTGCGTGTGACTGCATGTGAGTGCATGAGTGCGTGTGAGTGCATGTGAGTGCGTGTGGGTGCTGTGAGTGCGTGTGACTGCATGTGAGTGCGTGTGAAGGCGTGTGATTGCATGTGAGCGAGTGCGTGTGAGTGTGTGTGAGTGCGTGTGATTGCGTGTGAGTGTGTGTTAGTGTGTGTGAGTGCTTGTGAGTGTGTGAAAGTGCATGTGAGTGCGTGTGAGTGTGCGTGTGTAGGCGAGTGGGTGCATGTGAGTGCGTGTGAGTGCGTGCGAGTGCATGCGAGGGCAAGTGAGTGCATGTGAGTGCGTGTGAGTGCATGTGACTGCGTGTGAGTGTGCGTGTGTAGGCGAGTGGGTGCATGTGAGTGCGTGTGAGTGCGTGTGAGTGTGTGTGAGTGCGTGCGAGTGCGTGCCACTGCGTGCGAGTGCGTGCGAGTGCGTGCGAGTGCGTGCGAGTGCGTGCGAGTGCTTGTGAGTGTGTGTGAGTGCGTGTGAGTACGTGTGAGTGCGTGTGACTGCATGTGAGTGCGTGTGAGTGCGTGTGACTGCATGTGAGTGCGTGTGAGTGCGTGTGAGTGTGTGTGAATGCGTGTGAGTGTGCGTGTGTAGGCGAGTGGGTGCATGTGAGTGCATGTGAGTGCGTGTGACTGCATGTGAGTGCGTGTGAGTGCGTGTGAGTGCGTGTGAGTGTGTGTGCGTGCGTGTGACTGCATGTGAGTGCATGAGTGCGTGTGAGTGCATGTGAGTGCGTGTGGGTGCTGTGATTGCGTGTGATTGCATGTGAGTGCATGTGAATGCATGCGAGTGCGTGTGAGTACGTGTGACTGCATGTGAGTGCGTGTGAGTGCGTGTGAGTGCGTGTGACTGCATGTGAGTGCGTGTGAGTGCGTGTGAGTGCGTGTGAGTGTGTGTGAATGCGTGTGAGTGTGTGAGAGTGCTTGTGAGTGTGTGCTGTGCGAGTGCGTGTGTGTGCGTGTGAGTACGTGTGAGTGTGCGTGTGTAGGCGAGTGGGTGCGTGTTAGTGTGTGTGAGTGCGTGCGAGTGCATGTGACTGCATGTGAGTGCGTGTGAGTGCGTGAGACTACATGTGAGTGCGTGTGAGTGTGTGTGAGTGCATGCGAGTGTGTGCGATTGCGCGTGAGTGCGCGCGAGTGCGTGTGAGTGCGTGTGAGTGCGTGTGGGTGCGTGTGGGTGCATGCGAGTGTGTGTATGAGTGTGTGTGTGGGGGGGGGAAGTGTGTGTGACTGTCGCTCCGTACGCTCGGCCCACCCGGCCAAATCGTACTCGCTCTGCCACTCCTCCTCCTCCACAACAAAATTGCTCTGGGCTATGAAGCGAAGCTTCATGGGTCATGTACGACCCCATAATTGTGCGTGCGTCCGTCTGTCACACGTCAATTCGTTAGCTCTGGGCTTTGGCAGCCAGAAGTTTTGAGGAGATTGCATTCGCTATTGTTAGCGCCAAGTTTCCGAGTCGGAGGACCGTGCGTGGCTGTGCAAAGTGGGCGAGAAGTGTCCATGGCAAGTCGACGCGACAGAGACACATCTCTCTACCTACGTACGTAGTGCATCGTCTAGCACGAACGAGCCCCATGCCTGCTGGCAACCATCCGAGAGAACCTCTCTTTATACTGCGTGTGCCGCATAACACCGCATACGCACGCTAGGAGCAAACAAAACCTACTTGTCAAGCTTGCTAGATATCTTTCTTGGAACGAACTGACTAATGAAAATAAATGCGTCAGATAGATCGGCGTCAGGCCACTTTAAGGTCGTCGGGCGGGCTACGTCGTATATATGGACGACAGTTGCAGGCGACGTGCACTGAATAATAGCCGATCGATATATCTTATCATATAAGATATATATTTATCATATATCAGTTAGCTGATAGTATAATGCTCGTGCCGCGCTGAATCTGCCTTTGCAGTTTGGTCAATGGTTAAGGGCCTATTTCCAGTGCGGGTTAACGGTCTGGGATCAGGTTCCCTGTAATCCTAGCTGATCCTCTGCTAATCCCCGGCTATTCTTAAGGCCAGGGGTTAGTGCGGGGATTAAGGCCGTACAAAGGGCAATGCAGCGATATGATTGCGTTTGAAGCAAACGTAAACACCCTGAAGCACTGAAAGCCATTAAAGCCTGCTACGATAAGGTCACCCTTAAGCTGCGCGTTAACGGCGCAACGGGTTGCCCCTTCGAGTCTTCCCAGGGAGTCAAGCAAGGGTGCCCGCTTAGCCCCACGTTGTATGGCATCTTTGGAGAGAGCTTTGCGGATTTTATCGACGTCTTGGACAGGGATCGCCCCTCGTTCATGTACGCGAACAAGTGTCCTTGTGCAGATGGTTTTAGGATTCCCTTACTGCTGTACGCAGATGATCTTAGTTTGTTTGCACGCTCAAGGGCGCGTCTGGAACGGTTGCTACAGATGCTTGGGTTATGGTGTGCGACCTTTGGTATGCGGGTGAATGTTAAGAAAACAGAAATTTTAGGCGTACACGCCAACCCGCGCATTCGAGAAGTGATGGGTTTAGGGCCTCCGTTCGTCATGTCTAGCTGGGAGAACGGTCAGTGGGCCTCTAAGCCTATCGATTGGGTGGGACGTGCGCGGTATCTGGGGATCCACTACGGACCAGATTTGCCTTTCGTGTCATGCACTGACGAGCTTTTTTCGGCAGGGCAACGTGCCATTTTCTCTTTAATAAATAAGCTGCGACGGCAGGGGCTTCTTCTTCCCGGGGTAGGGCTAAAATGCTTTAATTCACAGATTCGGCCAATCCTCTCTTACGGGGCTCAAGTTTGGGCTCCAGATCTTCTTGTTCAGATCCTGGAGGCAGACGAATCGCGGACTTGCCTGTTTGACAGGGCTGTTGCCGATCGGATGGTAGGGCTTCAGCTCTCGTATTTACGTGCCTTAGCGTGTGTTAAAACTGCCACCACCGCGTTGGTGTTTCGGGAATTTGGCCAACACCCCCTTCATTTGTTTTGGGCGAGGCTCATCTTTCGTTTTTGGAATAAGTTGGTGGAGTCCGAGAGTTCTATTTACCATCATGTTTTTAGAGAAGAGCTACGTTTCGCCTTAATGGGAGACGGCCTTCATGATTCGTGGGGTGCGAAGGTTCTAAGGGTGCTTCGGGCGCTGGGGTACGACGTGGATAGTGTGACTGGGAGTTTGGATACCGAGAGCAAGGTGGATGCTTTGTCTTCTCATAAGTTGGATATTCCTTGGCTGCTTGGTGAGCTTAAGGATAGGCTGGATGCGGGCTGGGCTAATGAGCGTCTCACCGTAAATCCTCGCGACTTTGTTTCTGATAACCGTCGGCCGGGGGTAAAGATGTGTCGGTATGAGCTCTGGATGGGCGACCCCAGCCATCTCAAGACGTACATCCCCTCCAGTCATCATCGGAGTTTGATTCGTTTCCGCCTTTGCTGTTGGGCGATTGAGGTTAACCGTCCGAATGGTAGAACGAGAGCGGATCGTGTTTGCCCTATGTGTAGTACCGGTGCGGTTGAAGACGAGTACCACGTTTTTCTGGAGTGTCCTGCTTATGAAGGCATTCGCCAGAATTTGCAGTTATCGGACGCGTTGCCTAATGGTAATATGTGCGCTGTCATGACACTAGGAGATCAGCGTTTGATTGCTAAAGCGCTCCACGAGATGCGTCGGTTACGAAGTCTGAGTACCGGCATACCAGTTTAACTTGGTTGCTTGATAAATATTTCTTTATGTTTCCTTTCTTGATTTCTATCTAGTTTTATCGGGTTCTAGTGGTCCATGAGCCTCCTGGCTCGTCTGGGCCTTACGAGCTCAAAGCTTGTAACATCATCATCATCATCAAACGTAAACATAATTTGAGTTCTGAAACACATTAGGTATTTTACCATTATTGTAAATGCACAGGAGGCGCAATATTTTGGGGCAGCATAAGACCGGACACTGAAGTAGCACCTTTCGCGCAAATCAAAATAGCAGTTTCTTATTTGACGTCTTAATTATGGTGTTACCTAGAAATTAATGTCAAGTATGCCGCCATGAATGAAAATTCACGTACGGAAAGTTATCGCCTGGGTGGGGGCAGGTCATAACTTTTTTGCCAGAGGATTCAAGGTAAATACTGGTAAATCATAAACTGTATCTGCTCTTTCTTGAACTCTTACGAGCCCCAGCTGATTCTCTAAATAGAGAGTATGGTGGCATAACGCAGCCCCCGACCCCTGGCTAATCCAGCTTAAACCCACGGGGATTTCCACTACGGGGATTAGCGGGGAGATCAAGGCTAACCCCGGACCTTAATCCGCACTGGAAATAGGCCCTAAGACCACCATATGTGTACATGTGTGATGTTGCCCGCCGCCTCAGATCCGCCTCAACCGCCTTCACCGCCGCGATCGAGGGCTCCCATGCCACCGCTGCCGCCTGGTATCGCAACCGTGACGACCGACTTCTCGGCTGGATTCACGGGCGTGGATCTGACTACTGTCACCGGCACTGCAGATATGGTATGCGGGGACGTCCTGTTAGAAAGATTGCGTGCGTGCGAACCCACGTGTATGTGTGGGCTAACGGGCTAACTGTCCACTCAATACCCCCACCCCGCCTCATAACTAACAGGCTTGGTGAACTTCATATTTATATTGTTTCGTGCCGCATATAAATATGAAGCGACCAGTAAATGATATGTTGCATTTGGAACCTTGTGGTATTAAGATGCGGTGTGCTGTAACAGGCTATAGGACGGGTATAGATTGGGTAAAGATCCTAAACCCTAATACTATAGTCGTGACCACAGGTCGTCACGGTCCTAAGCACCTGCCTTCCCGCTAGATCATCCTATATGCCCCTCCAAGGCGGCCTTGCTCGACGTTCTTAAACGTCTCGGCGGGTCGGCCGATGCGACGACGTTCCGCTTGAAAACGGTCGCAGCCACCCAGGCGGTCCGGGGGAAGGGGGCGCCGTCGTCCATACGTTCAATAAACGACGAGCGAGCGAGCAGCCAGAGGTGCCAAACACGATGCCTTTTCAGTGGTCGTCTCCGTCCACGCCGGCAGTTTCGTACTATTTGAGATACGTAATGCGCTCTTTGTTCATCATGACATGGTGAATATGGCTCGCTATGTGCACACGCGAATATCATTATTACCTACATGTCGCATCCATGGCCGTACGAACGTCCTTCTGCTCAACTGCGTGCATGCAGACCGCCATTTCCGCCTTCGTCGACGCCTTCAAACAGCAAATCAACGCTGTATGGGGCATCCCGCTGGACCAGATTGATGTGTCCTCCGTCACCGTCAACGGCGTGCGGTACACGATCGCCCGCCGCCGCCGTGCCGCACTCGAGACCTCTTCCACTACTACTGATTCCACAATTGTCCGTCGGGCGCTGAGTGTGAAGGGTCCGGAGATGGCGGGCCTTCGCGCCCTGGGCCTTGTGTCGCTGGTGGAGCTCCTGCCAGTGGGGGAAGGAGGCGAGCAGCGCCAGGCAGTGGTCGCGATTGAGCATCAGACACGCCATCTGCTGGCCACTCCAACGGGTAATGATTCCGTCACGGTCGACTTCAGCGTCACCAAACAGATTGAGGTGCCGCTTCCGCCGTCACCGCCCCCGCGGCCACCCAATCCGCCGGGAGTGGTGGAGTCGCCCAGCCCGCCTCCGCCTCCGCCTCGCCCGCCGGCCCCTCCGCCTGGCCTGCCGTTGAGTTTGGGCAGTTTGGCTGCCGCCACGGGCGCTACAGTCACACAAATGCCGAATGCGCCACCTTCTCCACGACCACCGCCCCCAAGTCCACCGCCTTCTCCCGCCCCTCCATTACCTCCACCACCACCGCCGCCGCCACCTCCCAGGACAACTCCACCTCCACCTCCTCCACCTCCAACTCCCTCCCCACCGCCGTCCTCACCAGCGAATTCCCCAAGCCCAACTTCCTCCCCACCGCCGCCCTCACTATCATCTCCCACGCCGCCGCCGCCATCACCCGTGCCCCCCTCCCCACAACCACAAATGCCGCCCTCACCTCTTCCACCGTCCCCATCTCCTCCCGTTCCTCCTCCACCTAGTCCGATGCCACCCGCACCGCCCCCGCCGTCTCCACCTCCCAAGTCTTCCCCGCCCCCACCTTCACCCCCGCCCTCACCTCCGCCTTCACCTCCACCCTCACCACCGCCGCCGAAGCCAAAACGTGGAAAGTCGCCGCCACCGCCCGGTCCCCCTACCCCGCCGCCGCCCAAGCCCTCGCCGCCGCCTCCGCTGCCTCCCTCGCCTCCGCCCCCCCCATTGTGGGCAACATCCGCCTCGAGTGATGTGAGTGCGGAAGACGGTATACCATACTGTATACGTGATCCAACATCCTATAAATGGGATTGCTTCACGCAACTGTAGAACTGTTACAACGCATTTCTTTCTACACCCTTTGCCATCCATAAGCGCGACCTAGTGGAAAGCCACGTTTTTCCTCCACATGTTTTTCGTTGCTGCTCGCCTCGGTGTAAATAATGAAGAGGGGCAGAAGGGTCCTAGATCTAATCTAACCGACCAGACACGTGCGATGAATGGGGCCCTGCTCTTACCCGATCGCCCCACCATCCCGGGTCCCCGGGCCCCCGCCCCTACCCACGCCCTTGGATGCGTGCGGCCCCGCCCGCCCTCATCAGGTGCCTGGCCAGGCCTCCAAGGTCGTGGGTCCGCCACGGGCGTCGGTCCTTCAGATCACCACCTGCGACCGCCCCGCCGCCTCCCTGGCCTGGGCGCCTGCAAACAGAAAGGTAAGTGTCTGCTTTTGTTCCTTGTGCTTAGAAAAAGGAAAAGGAAAAGGAAAGTTTACGCTGAACCGTAAGCCCTAGCTAGCGTGTGTTAAGGGAGCAGACTGAAGCCTCTTCGGCGGGTACAGCCCACTACCGCGGTGACCGCATTTACTATGATGGGCCCTGATGATGGGTTGCTTTTCCCACACACTCCGTGTCTGGGCTCCGTCTCCCTCTGGTACACTACCGGTACTCCCTTCTGCAAAAGGTGGCGTGAAATGACTCATCAAGACGGACGTTTCTGCTGGTCGGATGGATGTAGTGGAAGGATTAGATACTTCCTGCAGGGGTTGAAAGGATCTGTTTCCGCTCGTCCTTTGCAGGCCGCCCCGCGGATTTTGGACGTGTCGTACTTGCCCTCCAACGCCACCGCCCGCACGGCCCGCTCCGTGGGTGTCTACTTCCTCAATCTGGGGACCCTGCAGCCTCTGGTGACTGCCGTACACCTGCTGGTCATCCCGCCGGCGGGCAGCGGCGGCAACCCGGTGAGTCGTCACTGCCGTCTTATTTCACGCAACGTCAACGCAACATGCCCGTGTACGTAGTACGTATCATGGGTATATCGTGAATATCGTGACCTGGCATATATCGGCGTCGCAACCTTTTCAGAAGGCATAACAAAACAACGCGGTACCGGCACTGCAACACATCTCGGCGTATCTCCGTCGAGTCATATGTAATGAAATGCGCCCTGCCCCGTCGTAATGCTTGGGTCTCGTCCGGGTATTCGCCTACCTATTAACAGCCATTGCTGAACATTGCACGTCCACCATTTTCTCTGTATGTAAATACCTACCGTGTTTACACTTTCAAAAGGAATTTACACTCCCTCGTGTGCCGTACACCCTTGTGTGTTTTGCGGCAGGCGGGCTCTCAGCTGCTTGTCCCGGTCTTCGACGCTTCCCGCGATGCCTCCCCCGCCTACGTCTGCCCCGGCCTCACACACTTCCCGGTGTCGCCGGCCGCCGTGGTGCGATCGGGGATGCTGACCGCCGCGGAGTTTGCCGGCAGCACAGTGGTGGGCGCCCGCCTGGAATTCAACGACAATTCCGTACTGGCGGTTACAGACCTGCCCTTCGTGGCCGCTGTTGGCCTTTTCACGATCTAGCTATATCAGGTCGTGGTGTGGAGAAAGTAGGCTTGCTTGCGTGCGCAACGCGTCCCAGCGAGCAGAAATAGTATTAATAACACCTTTTCCTTGGCATTTTTCTTAGATTGTTGCAGCACTATATGCATGGCAGATGACAGTGGACCGACCGGGATGCCATGCATGTGACACGCAAGGGAGCGGGGCCAGTAGGATAGATAGAGGCGTCAAGCAATATCTATCTCGACACGCACACCTGCCTGCGTGTGCTGCTGGCGATGAACCCTGTGAAGGTCCCTGCTGTGTGCCCATACGTCCCTCCGTATTCCGTGTCCTTCGATAATAACGTTGATTCGTATGCCCTGAAAAGGCCCCTTGAATCATGTTTCTGTCGATCGGTCGTTTTGGCCGGATACAGCCGCCGGGCTACCTACCTACCTAGATGCTACACACACTGATGTATAGGCGGCCCTGGAAATATGTTGCCGCAGCTGGTGGTTTCAGCAGTGGGCGTACATGTGGGCATGTGCGTGTGCGTGCGCAGCTGCACCAAGCTGGGCGACATACAGCAGGGTGCATTAGTGGTCTGAAAAGGCCCGTTGAATCATGCACCTGTCGGTCGTTTTGGCCGGATACAGACGCCGGGCTACCTACCTACCTGCTACACACACTGATGTATAGGCGGCGCTAGAAATATGTTGCCGCAGCTGGTGGTTTCAGTAGTGGGCATGCGTACATGTGGGCATGTGCGTGTGCGAGCGCAGCTGCACCAAGCTGGGCGACATGTAGCAGGGTGCATTAGTGGTTTGCAGCACTTGTGTGGTATGGTATTGCCGTTCTCACTTTGTTCGCTTTGGTTATTTCGATCGATTGTCTCGCTCCAGACTCGGGAAAATTAGGGCCAACAGGTCAGCTGCTTGTCGTGCGCTGCACCGGAACACCCAGGGCATGCAGCAGGGACGGCATGCCTGTTGTGCTATTTTTGTTCAAATTTCCCGCCCTCATTATAACGTGTTCACCAGTGAGGCCCTGCCCGCCTATCGTTGTTTCGCTCCTGGGTAGGATAACTCTCACTTCCTTTCTGGGCGGATGGATAGAGTGTATTCTTTTACATGCATATGGAGGCTCAGCCTGCCCACTCCTCATCGGTGCCGTGAATAGCATGGCCCCATGAAGAAGATGCATCTCAATCGATGTTTTTGCAGCAGAAGTTATGACTACGAACAATGCCCATCAATTACTGTAATCACAGCACTCACGAGACCGCAGAATCTGACCTTCGCCTACCGCGGTACCCTGCCGGGTGTCTTTCGTCGTCCGCCTTACGGCGTGCTGCCGCCCAGTAGCGGGTCCCTCGGCCACCCTTGCCCCCCGCCCCCCCAACCGCTAGCCCAGCCCCCGTCGACCCCATCGCCGTCCATCCATTGCAGCAGCCACGACGACAGCCGCTGAACTGCCGCCTGCTGCTGGCCCTGCTGGCCGATCGTCTCGCTCCTCTGCGCCGCCGCCGCCGCCGCCGCGCACGTGGTTTCGAAACACAGAAGGGTTTCACTCTCCGTGTGCGCGATCTGACAGCCAGCCGCGAGCAGCAGCCAGGACACTCCCGCCCAAAGGAGCCCCAAACCCAGCAGTGCCCAGGTCAGACTGCCGGCAGCAGCGGCGGAGTGAGGCTCCGCTGCGAACACGCCACCAATCTGAGTGTCAGGGGGAGCAGGATTGAATTGCCCGGCAGCGTTAGTAGGGTGGGGGAGGAGCAGGATTGAATTGCACAGAAGCGTGGAGAAAGGAGGCAAGAGTAGTGTGCGCTGCGCGCAGAAAGCGCTCGGAGGCAACCATATTGCAGTGAGGAAAGGAAGCAGAGGGGTCAGGAAATGCGACTGGCAAAAGCGCAGCCGAAGCTAGCGGCCCGGGTTTGGCACGTGCGGAGCGCCGTACAATAGCCCTGGATGTGTGGTACAACGTGTCGTACCCACCGTGTTGCAGCAACAAGTCTCCTGCCCCAGGTAATAACTGCAGGAAGGCGCACAAGGTGGGGCGAGGGAGTCTGGGCTGCGGGAGGGAAGAGGTCGGGGCAGTTGTGCACCTGCCGCCATCATCAGCGGCAGCGGTGGCCGTTCCGTGGTTTGGAAAGCAGCAGCCGCTGCCGCAGCAGCGTGTGTGTGCGTTCCGCCCCTCCCTCCGTGTCACCTGAATGCCGATAGGTCAACGCAAGAAGGCGGGCAGAAGCCTCCGGGCCCCCACCCGCCGCGGTCCAAGCCCTCGCCGCCGTCGGCGCCATGTGAGAAGGTAATGGCGTGAGAGGCCGCAGCGGAGGCGTCGCGGGTCAGCCGTTCCACGGTAGTCGCCGCCGCGGCGGCGGTAGCCAGCGTCGAGGAGTACGGCTTTACCTGCAGTACAGTGCCGTACAACTATCGTTACGGCATGGCGGGAGAGCCATCCAGGCGCCACGACGACGATCGCCAGCAGTAAGGCCGAGATCGCCAGTAAATCCCGACTCGATGAGCAACGCATACGTCCCAAGGGACGTGGTTACGATAATTGTTGCCTAGCAGTTCAAACGCCGTGCCTAGCAGTCATACTCATTCCATGCGAGTACCGTATAGTAGCGTAGTTGCTGAGGAATTAGACACGGCGATTAGATCGGGCGCTCGCGTGGGCCTCACCGCCTTTGTTGCGGAGTGGATCGACTGCATGGTGGCGGCCCACACGGCCACGCATGCCAGCAGCGACACCAGCCACGCCTGCACCAGCCACGCCGCCACGGCGGCGGCGCCGGCGGCAGTGAAGTACGCTCGCGGGCTCATGCCGCGGCGGGTCGAGGGGGTGTACGAACCGGACTCGGATCCGGATTCAGACGGGCACGCGTCGCAGAAGGGCAGGCCTGTGGGCGCCACACACACACACACACACACACACACAGGGAGGGAACTTAGGGCGTCGAGGCAGGGAGGCGTGAGAGGAGGGGATGAGGGGGGGTTCCTTTGGGTCCGAGAGGACTTAGGGTGCAGAGACCGCCGCGGGCTGCCTTTTGTAGGCGAGGGAGGCTTTAGGGAGCGGGTATAGCGAGAGTGAGGCGAGTTGGCGAGGTGCCGCCTAGTGCGAACTATAGCTCCGTCACCTAGCCCGCTGCCGCAAGGCCCGCTCCCGACCTCCTGCCGCGTCGAGGCCAAGCGGCGCTCTGGAGCTCAGCCTCTAGGGGCCACCCCCGGCCCCTCCGGGGCCGTCGTAGTAGGAGTAGTAGCAGGGGTAGGGCGCGCGCTGTCTTGGGTTCTCCTTTGGTGCTGACCGCCCACGAGCCGGACCAAGCTCGGGGCAGGTTCTCAGCGCTTTGTTTTCGCGCCTAGAGGAGCACCGCCAGCCGGTAGCAGGCCGGCCGGGCGCCCCGGCGCTGCAAGGACTTCAGGGCGGGCAGGACAGCGCGGGCGCCGCGTAGTGCGCCGGCGCGACTGCTGTTTGTGCGGACGAAGGGCCCAGCTGCCGTATAAGGCAGGCTGTGAGCTCAAGTCTTTGGGGAGCCGCTGCACCGTACACCCGTATATGGGGTATACGACGCAGCCAGCTCTGCGTCGAGCAGGAGGGGGTAGCGGCCCCTCACGCCCTTCTCCCACCGCAAGGGGGAGAGTGCTTAGGCGGTCTTTCCGTCGGGGCTGGGTTAGCAGCCCCTGGCCAGCGTCAGGGCCCGGTCAGATACTGTAACGACACACACACACACACACACACACACACACACACACACACACACACACGCGTGTGGGACGTGATCTGCCTGGCGGCACTCACGGCCATGGAACGGGCGCGCGTGGGGCTGTGGGCAGTCAGGAACTCGCCTACCGCCCCGGATGCCCCAGACCCAGTCGAGGTGGCCAAGGCGCGCGCAGCGCTAGATTTTTGGCAGCGTGTGCGGGGGTTTGCGGAGCTAGACGTGCCAAGGCGGGGATGGGAGGGGGTAGGGCCTGACCATCCCATCCTGGCGGTGGTCAACGGCCACTTTCAGTGTGTGCAGCACGCAGGGATGGGTATGGAGGGAGAGGGAGGGGTCGTGGAGTGAGGGGATGAAGGGGCTTTAGGGGTGAGGGAGGGAACTTAGGGCGTCGAGGCAGGGAGGCGTGAGAGGAGGGGAGGTGGGGGGGTTCCTTTGGGTCCGAGAGGACTTAGGGTGCAGAGACCGCCGCGGGCTGCCTTTTGTAGGCGAGGGAGGCTTTAGGGAGCGGGTTTAGCGAGAGTGAGGCGAGTTGGCGAGGTGCCGCCTAGTGCGAACTATAGCTCCGTCACCTAGCCCGCTGCCGCAAGGCCCGCTCCCGACCTCCTGCCGCGTCGAGGCCAAGCGGCGCTCTGGAGCTCGGCCTCTAGGGGCCACCCCCCGGCCTCTCCGGGGCCGTCGTAGTAGGAGTAGTAGCAGGGGTAGGGCGCGCGCTGTCTTGGGTTCTCCTTTGGTGCTGACCGCCCACGAGCCGGACCAAGCTCGGGGCAGGTTCTCAGCGCTTTGTTTTCGCGCCTAGAGGAGCACCGCCAGCCGGTAGCAGGCCGGCCGGGCGCCCCGGCGCTGCAAGGACTTCAGGGCGGGCAGGACAGCGCGGGCGCCGCGTAGTGCGCCGGCGCGACTGCTGTTTGTGCGGACGAAGGGCCCAGCTGCCGTATAAGGCAGGCTGTGAGCTCAAGCTTTTGGGGAGCCGCTGCGCCGTACACCCGTATATGGGGTATACGACGCAGCCAGCTCTGCGTCGAGCAGGAGGGGGTAGCGGCCCCTCACGCCCTTCTCCCACCGCAAGGGGGAGAGTGCTTAGGCGGTCTTTCCGTCGGGGCTGGGTTAGCAGCCCCTGGCCAGCGTCAGGGCCCGGTCAGATACTGTAACGACACACACACACACACACACACACACATGGATCGTTCATACCATGGTGAAAACCGCCCATCCCATCAGCACTGGGCACGTAAGCACCATTGGGCCAGATCAGTAGTACGGTGGGGGACCACGTGCGAACCCCTGGTGACGATCTGTACCAAGAAACCGGCGTAGCTCAAGTTGGTAGAGCACCGGGTTAGTAACCGGCGGGCCTGGAGTTCGATCCCCAGAGTCGGCACTAACTTAACCGGAAGACGTGGGATCGTACCCCACCGCTGGTCCCCCGGGTGAAAGAGATCGGGGTGTCGAAGGCTGGAGACAATGGTGTCCTCTGGTGCGCGGGGCGGCTGGAGTGGGATGCCACCATGAAGACTACAACGCTGCCGCAGAGCAGTGGTGGAGGAATGAGTCTGCATAGGGCCTGGACCAGACTGCATAGCAGGTGGTGGTTGGATAACTAAGATCGGGCGGCGGCAGGCTTCCGAAGGACATAGGAGGTGGTAATGGCACCGGTGTGAGTGCCCTGGTAGATTACGCAGCTGTAGAGCATGCGTTCGGTGGACCGAGGACAGTAGGCGCCTGGGGCTAGCTTAGCTGGCACATGGACAATCAGGTGGACGCTGTCCTGTGACGATTACGGCGCAGCGGTTAGCACTTCCCGGTGCAGTGTGCAGACAAGGTGGTACGCCCCTCCTCAACCGAGGAGTGCTTCGGCGGTCTCCCGTATGTGGGCGGGTTAGCGCCCCCGGCCAGTGTCGGCCCGGCAGATATGTAACAGTTACACACACACACACACACACACACACACACACACACACACACACACACACACACACACACACACACACACACACACACACACACAGAGAGCCGCCACAGGCGTCTGGCGGCATGCAGGGCGTTGGGCGTTGCGCACGGTGGGTGACCTGATGAGGGTGACGCAGGCCGCCGCATCCGCCCCGCGAGCAGCTGGCGAGTGGGAGGCCTGGGTAACAGCCAACCTTGACCCCAGCGACCTGACAGGCTTCAGGCGGACGACGACCATCGACGCCATCAACCGCCTCACGGCGGATATTAGCCCGGAATGGCGTGCAGCAGCAGCGACGGTGCTGGCGCACCCGGAACGCGCGGCAGGGCTGGATACGGAGGAGACGATACGAGCTCGGTTCGTGGGGCGGGTGGGCTGGCGGTTTGGGGGGTCACTCAGCACCAAGCTGCGCGACCTCTCCGTCCGCCAAGCCACCCTACTGCAGATGCAGCCGGTAACGGAGCGCCGGGCCCGCCTGCACGCAGCCTACGAGCGGGAAGCCCGGGAGCAGCCCGCAGCGGCGGCAGCGGCAGCAGGAGCCCACCCGCCGGGACATCAGCCAGCCGCCGCCGAAGTGGCGCCAGCAGCAGGCGTACTGGCAATGCTCCGGCGAATGTGGCCCATCAAATGGGAGCGCGAACACTTTGAGACGCTCTGGCGGTTGGCACAGGACGGCGTGCCGCTTCCCGGCAACAGCCACATAAGGGGAGCGGCACCAGAACAATGCAAGTGCGGCGCGTACGGGGGAGCCGGCCCACACGCATGCTCGCCGCGCGCACACCACTTCTGGGAGTGCCCGGTGGCGCAAACGGTGGTGCAGCAGATCGCCGCCCACGTGCCCGGGCCCATCACCCGGGCGAACGTGTGGCTGGCGGAGCCACCGCCAGGCGTGCAGCAGTGCGTGTGGGACGTGATCTGCCTGGCGGCGCTCACGGCCATGGAACGGGCGCGCGTGGGGCTGTGGGCAGTCAGGAACTCGCCCACCGCCCCGGATGCCCCAGACCCAGACGAGGTGGCCAAGGCGCGCGCAGCGCTAGAATTTTGGCAGCGTGTGCGAGGGTTTGCAAAGCTAGACGTGCCAAGGCGGGGATGGGAGGGGGTAGGGCCTGACCACCCCATCCTGGCGGTGGTCAACGGCCACTTTCAGTGTGTGCAGCACGCAGGGATGGGTATGGAGGGAGGGGGAGGGGAAGTGGAGTGAGGGGATGAAGGGGCTTTATGGGTGAGGGAGGGAACTTAGGGCGTCGAGGCAGGGAGGCGTGAGAGGAGGGGAGGAGGAGGGGGGGGGTCCTTCGGGTCCGAGAGGACTTAGGGTGCAGAGACCGCCGCAGGCTGCCTTTTGTAGGCAAGGGAGGCTTTAGGGAGCGGGTTTAGCGAGAGTGAGGAGAGTTGGCGAGGTGCCGCCTAGTGCGAACTATAGCTCCGTCACCTAGCCCGCTGCCGCAAGGCCCGCTCCCGACCTCCTGCCGCGTCGAGGCCAAGCGGCGCTCTGGAGCTCGGCCTCTAGGGGCCACCCCCCGGCCTCTCCGGGGCCGTCGTAGTAGGAGTAGTAGCAGGGGTAGGGCGCGCGCTGTCTTGGGTTCTCCTTTGGTGCTGACCGCCCACGAGCCGGACCAAGCTCGGGGCAGGTTCTCAGCGCTTTGTTTTCGCGCCTAGAGGAGCATCGCCAGCCGGTAGCAGGCCGGCCGGGCGCCCCGGCGCTGCAAGGACTTCAGGGCGGGCAGGACAGCGCGGGCGCCGCGTAGTGCGCCGGCGCGACTGCTGTTTGTGCGGACGAAGGGCCCAGCTGCCGTATAAGGCAGGCTGTGAGCTCAAGCCTTTGGGGAGCCGCTGCGCCGTACACCCGTATATGGGGTGTATGACGCAGCCAGCTCTGCGTCGAGCAGGAGGGGGTAGCGGCCCCTCACGCCCTTCTCCCACCGCAAGGGGGAGAGTGCTTAGGCGGTCTTTCCGTCGGGGCTGGGTTAGCAGCCCCTGGCCAGCGTCAGGGCCCGGTCAGATACTGTAACGACACACACACACACACACACACACACACACACACACACACACACACACACACACACACACACACACACACCCACACACACACAGCCCACCCGCCGGGACATCAGCCAGCCGCCGCCGAAGTGGCGCCAGCAGCAGGCGTACTGGCAATGCTCCGGCGAATGTGGCCCATCAAATGGGAGCGCGAACACTTTGAGACGCTCTGGCGGTTGGCACAGGACGGCGTGCCGCTTCCCGGCAACAGCCACATAAGGGGAGCGGCACCAGAACAATGCAAGTGCGGCGCGTACGGGGGAGCCGGCCCACACGCATGCTCGCCGCGCGCACACCACTTCTGGGAGTGCCCGGTGGCGCAAACGGTGGTGCAGCAGATCGCCGCCCACGTGCCCGGGCCCATCACCCGGGCGAACGTGTGGCTGGCGGAGCCACCGCCAGGCGTGCAGCAGTGCGTGTGGGACGTGATCTGCCTGGCGGCGCTCACGGCCATGGAACGGGCGCGCGTGGGGCTGTGGGCAGTCAGGAACTCGCCCACCGCCCCGGATGCCCCAGACCCAGTCGAGGTGGCCAAGGCGCGCGCAGCGCTAGAATTTTGGCAGCGTGTGCGAGGGTTTGCAAAGCTAGACGTGCCAAGGCGGGGATGGGAGGGGGTAGGGCCTGACCACCCCATCCTGGCGGTGGTCAACGGCCACTTTCAGTGTGTGCAGCACGCAGGGATGGGTATGGAGGGAGGGGGAGGGGAAGTGGAGGGAGGGGATGAAGGGGCTTTAGGGGTGAGGGAGGGAACTTAGGGCGTCGAGGCAGGGAGGCGTGAGAGGAGGGGAGGAGGAGGGGGGGGGTCCTTCGGGTCCGAGAGGACTTAGGGTGCAGAGACCGCCGCAGGCTGCCTTTTGTAGGCAAGGGAGGCTTTAGGGAGCGGGTTTAGCGAGAGTGAGGCGAGTTGGCGAGGTGCCGCCTAGTGCGAACTATAGCTCCGTCACCTAGCCCGCTGCCGCAAGGCCCGCTCCCGACCTCCTGCCGCGTCGAGGCCAAGCGGCGCTCTGGAGCTCGGCCTCTAGGGGCCACCCCCCGGCCTCTCCGGGGCCGTCGTAGTAGGAGTAGTAGCAGGGGTAGGGCGCGCGCTGTCTTGGGTTCTCCTTTGGTGCTGACCGCCCACGAGCCGGACCAAGCTCGGGGCAGGTTCTCAGCGCTTTGTTTTCGCGCCTAGAGGAGCACCGCCAGCCGGTAGCAGGCCGGCCGGGCGCCCCGGCGCTGCAAGGACTTCAGGGCGGGCAGGACAGCGCGGGCGCCGCGTAGTGCGCCGGCGCGACTGCTGTTTGTGCGGACGAAGGGCCCAGCTGCCGTATAAGGCAGGCTGTGAGCTCAAGCTTTTGGGGAGCCGCTGCGCCGTACACCCGTATATGGGGTATACGACGCAGCCAGCTCTGCGTCGAGCAGGAGGGGGTAGCGGCCCCTCACGCCCTTCTCCCACCGCAAGGGGGAGAGTGCTTAGGCGGTCTTTCCGTCGGGGCTGGGTTAGCAGCCCCTGGCCAGCGTCAGGGCCCGGTCAGATACTGTAACGAGACACCCCCCCCCCCCCCACACACACACGCCGCGGAACGTGCCGCCGCCGCGGAGCGTGCCGCCGCCGCGGAGCGCGCCGCCGCCGCGGAGCGCGCCGCCGCCGCGGAGCGCGCCGCCGCCGCGGACGCGACCGCTACGGCCGGCACACCCGAAGGCCCTGCCAACACGGCGGCCCTAGCACACGAGGCCACAGTCCAGGCAGCCACCACGGCAGGCCCAGCCGACGCGCGGCAACACCAGCAGGAGGAGCAGGCTGCGGCGCCCGCCAATGCGGACTCGGCCGAGGAGCATGCTGCCATCGCAGCGGAACCAGCCGTCGGTCAGCCACAGCAGCCGCCTCAGCAGCGGCAGCCGCAGCAGCAGCAGTTGACGCCGGCGGCACCCCGGAGAACGCCACGGCAAACCCAGCGTACACCTGGGGCAGGAAGCAGCTGCCCTACGGGGCTCGCCGCCACTGAGACGCCGACGGCGATGACCCCTGCTGACCCCAGCGCCAGTGCGCAGAAAGAGCGGGGGCGGCAGCGCTCGCCGTGCGAGACGAGCCCAGAGGAGGCCTCAGCCAGGAAACGACCCAGCCAGGGCCGCTGCATCGCGGACCTGACGGACGCGGAGATCCTGGCCAGAGCTGATGCCCGCCAGGCAAAAGGTGGCGGCGGATGGACGCGCAAAGTGGGCGAATCGGACGCAGCAGTCGTGCTCCGGCTGCGGGGTCGGAGTGCCAGGGTGAGAGGCACAGTCGGAGACGCAATGCGCGAAAAATCCGCCAACACGCGCCGGAAGCCAGCAGTGGACAGAACCCCCGCCTCGGCCTCCCGCCAGGCGCACACATGCAGCCTTAGCCCCTCCCAGCGCAGCAGTGCCAGCACCCCCGCGGCCAGCCTGCGTGCATTCAGCCTGGAGCTACGGCTATCCCAGGCCAGCCAAGACGGCGCCCAGACTAACGCAGACCAACCCCCCCAGGCCCCGGCGGCGGCAACGCCGCTGGCTCCACAGCAATGAGAGCAGCAAGGGGTCAGGGAGGTCGGGCCCAATTAACCCGGCCACTGCGAGTGGCGTCCCATAACATGGGAGGCTTACGAGTGTGGGAGGCGCGCGCCGCAGCGTGCTTCGAAGCGGCGATGCAGCTTTGGGCCCAGCTCCAGCTCGACGTGGTGGGTCTGCAGGAGACTCACCACACCGGGGACCCGGACCGGAGCGCACTGGAGGCGGCCCTAACGGCCGCCGCAGACCGGCTCCACCAGCCGGGCTGGACCATAGCAGCGCACTCGTACTCAAACAGCCAACACACCGCGGGCGTGGCGATCCTCGTCCGTGCAAACCTCCTTCCCCCCCGCGCCATCGAGGCCCTCCCCGCGCCCGCCGGCGTGCCCGCGGGGTGGTTCACGGAGTGCAGATTTAAGTGGGGCGGACATCATGTGCGGGTCTGCAGCGTCTACTTCCCGCAGGCCGGGAGGGATGGCGCCGCGGGCCTGCGGCAACAGCTGTGTCAGGCAGGCCTGGCCCCCGCCGCCGCAGATGCGGCGGCAGATGGCTCGGTACTGCTGTGGTGCGGCGATTTCAACTTTGTGGAGAACCCGGCCCTGGACTGCCCCAGTCCGGACCTGCGTGCAGCAGACGCGGCCCCATCCATGCAGCTGCAGGAGGCGGCGGCGGCCGCAGGGATGGTGGACAGCTTTCGCACGCTGCACCCCCAGCGCCGTGAGTTCACGTACCTATACCGGGGACCGCGGCCTGGGGGCTCTCGCCTGGACCGCATCTACCTGCCTGAGGCGGCCTGCCCATACCTCGCGAAAGCGTACATCAACGTCACCTCGCCGTCTGACCATCGGCTCGCCATCGCCCACATTGCAGCCCGCCAACCGCCCCCCAACACCAATCTCCCGCGCCGCCTCCGCCTCCACTGCCTAGCGCATGCGGACCTGAAACGCAGCCTGGGCGACTGGCTAGACGAGGAAGTGGGAGCGGCCCCCACCGGCGGTGAGCACCCGCAGCAGGCCGTGCTGGACTGGTGGCCGGCGTTCAAACGCCGGCTCACAGCCCAGGTGGCCCGGCTCAACCGAGAAGCACAAACGCGCCGCGTCCGGCCAGCCGCCAGCGTGCAGCAGCTAGCGGCGGCAGCACAGGACGCCGCCAGCGCCCTGGACGCCGACCCCTCCAACGAGGAACGGCTGGCGGCGGCAGTGGAGGCGCAGGTGGCAGTGCAGAAGGGCATGCGGGCCGCGGCCAACGAGGCGGCCCGGGACGCCCGGCGGAACCGGATCAGTGAAGGCGAGCGCCCCTCCAGGGCCCTCACCGCCCTCATCCGGGAACAGAGCGATGGCGGCAACGGGGGCGGCCCCGGCCCCTCCATGCTGCGCGACCCCCGCACGGGCCAGCTGGTCAGCGACGCCAGGCGACTGCCGCAGATCATCGCCAACTTCTGGCAGGACGTCAGCGCCCTGCCATTGGAGGCCGAGCTGCCGGCATCGGTGAAGCAGCAGGCGCAGGCCCAGGTCCTGGAGGCCCTCCGAGACCACCCGCTGCGACTGCCGGCAGACCCGGAAGACCCAGTCGGCCGGGCCCAAGTGGGCAGCACCGAGGTGGCCGCGGCTCTCAAGGCCACGCCGCGCGGAAAAGCGCCGGGGTGGGATGGCCTGCCCGCGGAGCTCTACCGGGCCTTCCAGCGGCAGTTCGCCCCCCTTCTGGCTGACCTATACACCGCCATCGGCACCACAGGCAACATGCCCGCGCGGTTCACCGAGGGCATCATCAAGGTGCTCTATAAAAAGGGCGACCCCACACAGCCAGGCAACTACCGCCCCATCACCCTGCTCAACACGGACTACCGCATCCTCGCCAAAGTCATGGCAAATAGGCTTGGCCCCGCCCTGAATGCCGCGATCTCTGCGGAGCAAACGGCCTTCCTCCCGGGGCGACACATTGGCGCAAGCATCTTCACCCTCCGCTACCTTCCCCACCTCCTCCGACGCCAGGGACGCAACGCGCTGGTCGCCTTCCTCGACTTTGCCAAAGCCTACGATACGGTCCACCGGGACTTTCTAGTGGCAGCGATGGCGGAGCTGGGTGCGTCCGAACAGCTCCGAAAGTGGGTACAGACGCTGTTGGCGGACACGCAGGCCCGGGCGCTGGTGGGGGGGAGGCAGTCAGAGCCGGTCAGCATGGCGGCGGGCGTCCGACAAGGCTGCCCGCTCGCCCCGCTCCTCTACCTCTTCGTCGCGCAAGCGCTGCTGTCATGGCTACAACGCAAGGGGCTGGGCATTCGCCTGGACCCAGCAGATGCCGAACTAACCACGGCGGTGCAGTTTGCGGACGACGGAGAGGTGTTCCTGGAGGGCGACCACACCGTCCAAGCCTTCCTCGACGCCACGGAGACGTTTGCGCAGGCCACCGGACAGCGGCTAAACCGCGACAAAGTGGAGCTCCTGAGAGTTGGCCACCTGCCGGCACAGCCGCAGCAGCCACCCCAGCAGCCCCCACCTCAGCAGCCGCCAGGCCCGCCGGAAGCCGACGCCCAGCTCCCACCGCCCGCGCCGCCGCCTCCAGCACCAGCCCCGCCGCAAGCGCCAGCACCAGCCCATGCGCCCGCAGTGCCAAACATCCAGGGCCTGCGCCTGGTGCCTGCCGCGACCGCGCTCGGAGCTGGCTTCTCAAATAACCCAACAGGCCAGCAATCCAACTGGCACCGCGCCGGGGAGGAGATCCGCAAGCGGATGCACCGCGTCACCAGACTTCGGCTGTCGGTGTTCGGCAGATGCAACCTCATATCGGCATACGCCTTACAGATCAGGACGTACCACTGGGAGCACGGCGGCCGAGGAGGGGGGGAAGAGGCCCGCCAGGTGGAGAGATGGGCAGCACAGGCAGGCGACCGCAGGGTCAGCCCCATGCAGCCATGTCAGCGCCTCACCGGCCTCCCAGGGCAGCTCATGTGGGGCGCGGCGCGAGACGGCGGATGCGGGCTGCTGCCGCTCACCCTGCACACCCGCGCACGGGAGGCGGTGAAGGCGGCCAAGCTCGCCCGGACCGCCAGCCAGCCAGCAGACAACGCCCACTCGTCGGTACGAACGTTCGCCCAGCTGCTCCGTGGCTACCACCCGCTGCTGAGCCCCGGATCCGTGCTCACCACGGGTGTGGCGCAGGGAGGGATGCCCCACCCAGGAACAGACCCCCTGCCCGCAGACGTCACGACACTCCTCGTCGCCCTCAGCTACCTCCCCCCCGTGCAAGATGTTGACACGACGCCACTGCCGGCCGCCGGGGACTGGTGCCTTAATATCCCGCTTTGGGGCAACCCCCTTTTGCCGAACGGTGCGCAACCGACCAGCGGGGCAGCGGAAGCGGGGGATGCAGCGGACGCGCAGGCGGCAGATCCAGACTTCGCGCCTGAGGAGGAGGACAGGGACATGGCTCCCAACCCGCTTCCTAGGCCAGGACTAGAGAGCCGCCACAGGCGTCTGGCGGCATGCAGGGCGTTGCGCACGGTGGGTGACCTGATGAGGGTGACGCAGGCCGCCGCATCCGCCCCGCGAGCAGCTGGCGAGTGGGAGGCCTGGGTAACAGCCAACCTTGACCCCAGCGACCTGACAGGCTTCAGGCGGACGACGACCATCGACGCCATCAACCGCCTCACGGCGGATATTAGCCCGGAATGGCGTGCAGCAGCAGCGACGGTGCTGGCGCACCCGGAACGCGCGACAGGGCTGGATACGGAGGAGACGATACGAGCTCGGTTCGTGAGGCGGGTGGGCTGGCGGTTTGGGGGGTCACTCAGCATCAAGCTGCGCGACCTCTCCGTCCGCCAAGCCACTCAACTGCAGATGCAGCCAGTAACGGAGCGCCGAGCCCGCCTGCACGCAGCCTACGAGCGGGAAGCCCGGGAGCAACCCGCAGCGGCAGCAGCAACAGCAGGAGCCCACCCGCCGGGACATCAGCCAGCCGCCGCCGAAGTGGCGCCAGCAGCAGGCGTACTGGCAATGCTCCGGCGAATGTGGCCCATCAAATGGGAGCGCGAACACTTTGAGACGCTCTGGCGGTTGGCACAGGACGGCGTGCCGCTCCCCGGCAACAGCCACATCAGGGGAGCGGCACCAGAACAATGCAAGTGCGGCGCGTACGGGGGAGCCGGCCCACACGCATGCTCGCCGCGTGCACACCACTTCTGGGAGTGCCCGGTGGCGCAAGCGGTGGTGCAGCAGATCGCCGCCCACGTGCCCGGGCCCATCACCCGGGCGAACGTGTGGCTGGCGGAGCCACCGCCAGGCGTGCAGCAGTGCGTGTGGGACGTGATCTGCCTGGCGGCGCTCACGGCCATGGAACGGGCGCGCGTGGGGCTGTGGGCAGTCAGGAACTCGCCCACCGCCCCGGATGCCCCAGACCCAGTCGAGGTGGCCAAGGCGCGCGCAGCGCTAGAGTTTTGGCAGCGTGTGCGAGGGTTTGCAAAGCTAGACGTGCCAAGGCGGGGATGGGAGGGGGTAGGGCCTGACCACCCCATCCTGGCGGTGGTCAACGGCCACTTTCAGTGTGTGCAGCACGCAGGGATGGGTATGGAGGGAGGGGGAGGGGAAGTGGAGTGAGGGGATGAAGGGGCTTTAGGGGTGAGGGAGGGAACTTAGGGCGTCGAGGCAGGGAGGCGTGAGAGGAGGGGAGGAGGAGGGGGGGGTCCTTCGGGTCCGAGAGGACTTAGGGTGCAGAGACCGCCGCAGGCTGCCTTTTGTAGGCAAGGGAGGCTTTAGGGAGCGGGTTTAGCGAGAGTGAGGAGAGTTGGCGAGGTGCCGCCTAGTGCGAACTATAGCTCCGTCACCTAGCCCGCTGCCGCAAGGCCCGCTCCCGACCTCCTGCCGCGTCGAGGCCAAGCGGCGCTCTGGAGCTCGGCCTCTAGGGGCCACCCCCCGGCCTCTCCGGGGCCGTCGTAGTAGGAGTAGTAGCAGGGGTAGGGCGCGCGCTGTCTTGGGTTCTCCTTTGGTGCTGACCGCCCACGAGCCGGACCAAGCTCGGGGCAGGTTCTCAGCGCTTTGTTTTCGCGCCTAGAGGAGCACCGCCAGCCGGTAGCAGGCCGGCCGGGCGCCCCGGCGCTGCAAGGACTTCAGGGCGGGCAGGACAGCGCGGGCGCCGCGTAGTGCGCCGGCGCGACTGCTGTTTGTGCGGACGAAGGGCCCAGCTGCCGTATAAGGCAGGCTGTGAGCTCAAGCCTTTGGGGAGCCGCTGCGCCGTACACCCGTATATGGGGTGTATGACGCAGCCAGCTCTGCGTCGAGCAGGAGGGGGTAGCGGCCCCTCACGCCCTTCTCCCACCGCAAGGGGGAGAGTGCTTAGGCGGTCTTTCCGTCGGGGCTGGGTTAGCAGCCCCTGGCCAGCGTCAGGGCCCGGTCAGATACTGTAACGAGACACACCCCCCCACACACACACACACGCCGCGGAACGTGCCGCCGCCGCGGAGCGTGCCGCCGCCGCGGAGCGCGCCGCCGCCGCGGAGCGCGCCGCCGCCGCGGACGCGACCGCTACGGCCGGCACACCCGAAGGCCCTGCCAACACGGCGGCCCTAGCACACGAGGCCACAGTCCAGGCAGCCACCACGGCAGGCCCAGCCGACGCGCGGCAACACCAGCAGGAGGAGCAGGCTGCGGCGCCCGCCAATGCGGACTCGGCCGAGGAGCATGCTGCCATCGCAGCGGAACCAGCCGTCGGTCAGCCACAGCAGCCGCCTCAGCAGCGGCAG
Source organism: Pleodorina starrii (assembly GCA_030267565.1). Classification (NCBI taxonomy): domain Eukaryota; kingdom Viridiplantae; phylum Chlorophyta; class Chlorophyceae; order Chlamydomonadales; family Volvocaceae; genus Pleodorina; species Pleodorina starrii. The sequence goes on along the minus strand of BRXU01000007.1, from coordinate 1,972,345 downwards.
CCGCAGCAGCAGCAGTTGACGCCGGCGGCACCCCGGAGAACGCCACGGCAAACCCAGCGTACACCTGGGGCAGGAAGCAGCTGCCCTACGGGGCTCGCCGCCACTGAGACGCCGACGGCGATGACCCCTGCTGACCCCAGCGCCAGTGCGCAGAAAGAGCGGGGGCGGCAGCGCTCGCCGTGCGAGACGAGCCCAGAGGAGGCCTCAGCCAGGAAACGACCCAGCCAGGGCCGCTGCATCGCGGACCTGACGGACGCGGAGATCCTGGCCAGAGCTGATGCCCGCCAGGCAAAAGGTGGCGGCGGATGGACGCGCAAAGTGGGCGAATCGGACGCAGCAGTCGTGCTCCGGCTGCGGGGTCGGAGTGCCAGGGTGAGAGGCACAGTCGGAGACGCAATGCGCGAAAAATCCGCCAACACGCGCCGGAAGCCAGCAGTGGACAGAACCCCCGCCTCGGCCTCCCGCCAGGCGCACACATGCAGCCTTAGCCCCTCCCAGCGCAGCAGTGCCAGCACCCCCGCGGCCAGCCTGCGTGCATTCAGCCTGGAGCTACGGCTATCCCAGGCCAGCCAAGACGGCGCCCAGACTAACGCAGACCAACCCCCCCAGGCCCCGGCGGCGGCAACGCCGCTGGCTCCACAGCAATGAGAGCAGCAAGGGGTCAGGGAGGTCGGGCCCAATTAACCCGGCCACTGCGAGTGGCGTCCCATAACATGGGAGGCTTACGAGTGTGGGAGGCGCGCGCCGCAGCGTGCTTCGAAGCGGCGATGCAGCTTTGGGCCCAGCTCCAGCTCGACGTGGTGGGTCTGCAGGAGACTCACCACACCGGGGACCCGGACCGGAGCGCACTGGAGGCGGCCCTAACGGCCGCCGCAGACCGGCTCCACCAGCCGGGCTGGACCATAGCAGCGCACTCGTACTCAAACAGCCAACACACCGCGGGCGTGGCGATCCTCGTCCGTGCAAACCTCCTTCCCCCCCGCGCCATCGAGGCCCTCCCCGCGCCCGCCGGCGTGCCCGCGGGGTGGTTCACGGAGTGCAGATTTAAGTGGGGCGGACATCATGTGCGGGTCTGCAGCGTCTACTTCCCGCAGGCCGGGAGGGATGGCGCCGCGGGCCTGCGGCAACAGCTGTGTCAGGCAGGCCTGGCCCCCGCCGCCGCAGATGCGGCGGCAGATGGCTCGGTACTGCTGTGGTGCGGCGATTTCAACTTTGTGGAGAACCCGGCCCTGGACTGCCCCAGTCCGGACCTGCGTGCAGCAGACGCGGCCCCATCCATGCAGCTGCAGGAGGCGGCGGCGGCCGCAGGGATGGTGGACAGCTTTCGCACGCTGCACCCCCAGCGCCGTGAGTTCACGTACCTATACCGGGGACCGCGGCCTGGGGGCTCTCGCCTGGACCGCATCTACCTGCCTGAGGCGGCCTGCCCATACCTCGCGAAAGCGTACATCAACGTCACCTCGCCGTCTGACCATCGGCTCGCCATCGCCCACATTGCAGCCCGCCAACCGCCCCCCAACACCAATCTCCCGCGCCGCCTCCGCCTCCACTGCCTAGCGCATGCGGACCTGAAACGCAGCCTGGGCGACTGGCTAGACGAGGAAGTGGGAGCGGCCCCCACCGGCGGTGAGCACCCGCAGCAGGCCGTGCTGGACTGGTGGCCGGCGTTCAAACGCCGGCTCACAGCCCAGGTGGCCCGGCTCAACCGAGAAGCACAAACGCGCCGCGTCCGGCCAGCCGCCAGCGTGCAGCAGCTAGCGGCGGCAGCACAGGACGCCGCCAGCGCCCTGGACGCCGACCCCTCCAACGAGGAACGGCTGGCGGCGGCAGTGGAGGCGCAGGTGGCAGTGCAGAAGGGCATGCGGGCCGCGGCCAACGAGGCGGCCCGGGACGCCCGGCGGAACCGGATCAGTGAAGGCGAGCGCCCCTCCAGGGCCCTCACCGCCCTCATCCGGGAACAGAGCGATGGCGGCAACGGGGGCGGCCCCGGCCCCTCCATGCTGCGCGACCCCCGCACGGGCCAGCTGGTCAGCGACGCCAGGCGACTGCCGCAGATCATCGCCAACTTCTGGCAGGACGTCAGCGCCCTGCCATTGGAGGCCGAGCTGCCGGCATCGGTGAAGCAGCAGGCGCAGGCCCAGGTCCTGGAGGCCCTCCGAGACCACCCGCTGCGACTGCCGGCAGACCCGGAAGACCCAGTCGGCCGGGCCCAAGTGGGCAGCACCGAGGTGGCCGCGGCTCTCAAGGCCACGCCGCGCGGAAAAGCGCCGGGGTGGGATGGCCTGCCCGCGGAGCTCTACCGGGCCTTCCAGCGGCAGTTCGCCCCCCTTCTGGCTGACCTATACACCGCCATCGGCACCACAGGCAACATGCCCGCGCGGTTCACCGAGGGCATCATCAAGGTGCTCTATAAAAAGGGCGACCCCACACAGCCAGGCAACTACCGCCCCATCACCCTGCTCAACACGGACTACCGCATCCTCGCCAAAGTCATGGCAAATAGGCTTGGCCCCGCCCTGAATGCCGCGATCTCTGCGGAGCAAACGGCCTTCCTCCCGGGGCGACACATTGGCGCAAGCATCTTCACCCTCCGCTACCTTCCCCACCTCCTCCGACGCCAGGGACGCAACGCGCTGGTCGCCTTCCTCGACTTTGCCAAAGCCTACGATACGGTCCACCGGGACTTTCTAGTGGCAGCGATGGCGGAGCTGGGTGCGTCCGAACAGCTCCGAAAGTGGGTACAGACGCTGTTGGCGGACACGCAGGCCCGGGCGCTGGTGGGGGGGAGGCAGTCAGAGCCGGTCAGCATGGCGGCGGGCGTCCGACAAGGCTGCCCGCTCGCCCCGCTCCTCTACCTCTTCGTCGCGCAAGCGCTGCTGTCATGGCTACAACGCAAGGGGCTGGGCATTCGCCTGGACCCAGCAGATGCCGAACTAACCACGGCGGTGCAGTTTGCGGACGACGGAGAGGTGTTCCTGGAGGGCGACCACACCGTCCAAGCCTTCCTCGACGCCACGGAGACGTTTGCGCAGGCCACCGGACAGCGGCTAAACCGCGACAAAGTGGAGCTCCTGAGAGTTGGCCACCTGCCGGCACAGCCGCAGCAGCCACCCCAGCAGCCCCCACCTCAGCAGCCGCCAGGCCCGCCGGAAGCCGACGCCCAGCTCCCACCGCCCGCGCCGCCGCCTCCAGCACCAGCCCCGCCGCAAGCGCCAGCACCAGCCCATGCGCCCGCAGTGCCAAACATCCAGGGCCTGCGCCTGGTGCCTGCCGCGACCGCGCTCGGAGCTGGCTTCTCAAATAACCCAACAGGCCAGCAATCCAACTGGCACCGCGCCGGGGAGGAGATCCGCAAGCGGATGCACCGCGTCACCAGACTTCGGCTGTCGGTGTTCGGCAGATGCAACCTCATATCGGCATACGCCTTACAGATCAGGACGTACCACTGGGAGCACGGCGGCCGAGGAGGGGGGGAAGAGGCCCGCCAGGTGGAGAGATGGGCAGCACAGGCAGGCGACCGCAGGGTCAGCCCCATGCAGCCATGTCAGCGCCTCACCGGCCTCCCAGGGCAGCTCATGTGGGGCGCGGCGCGAGACGGCGGATGCGGGCTGCTGCCGCTCACCCTGCACACCCGCGCACGGGAGGCGGTGAAGGCGGCCAAGCTCGCCCGGACCGCCAGCCAGCCAGCAGACAACGCCCACTCGTCGGTACGAACGTTCGCCCAGCTGCTCCGTGGCTACCACCCGCTGCTGAGCCCCGGATCCGTGCTCACCACGGGTGTGGCGCAGGGAGGGATGCCCCACCCAGGAACAGACCCCCTGCCCGCAGACGTCACGACACTCCTCGTCGCCCTCAGCTACCTCCCCCCCGTGCAAGATGTTGACACGACGCCACTGCCGGCCGCCGGGGACTGGTGCCTTAATATCCCGCTTTGGGGCAACCCCCTTTTGCCGAACGGTGCGCAACCGACCAGCGGGGCAGCGGAAGCGGGGGATGCAGCGGACGCGCAGGCGGCAGATCCAGACTTCGCGCCTGAGGAGGAGGACAGGGACATGGCTCCCAACCCGCTTCCTAGGCCAGGACTAGAGAGCCGCCACAGGCGTCTGGCGGCATGCAGGGCGTTGCGCACGGTGGGTGACCTGATGAGGGTGACGCAGGCCGCCGCATCCGCCCCGCGAGCAGCTGGCGAGTGGGAGGCCTGGGTAACAGCCAACCTTGACCCCAGCGACCTGACAGGCTTCAGGCGGACGACGACCATCGACGCCATCAACCGCCTCACGGCGGATATTAGCCCGGAATGGCGTGCAGCAGCAGCGACGGTGCTGGCGCACCCGGAACGCGCGACAGGGCTGGATACGGAGGAGACGATACGAGCTCGGTTCGTGAGGCGGGTGGGCTGGCGGTTTGGGGGGTCACTCAGCATCAAGCTGCGCGACCTCTCCGTCCGCCAAGCCACTCAACTGCAGATGCAGCCAGTAACGGAGCGCCGAGCCCGCCTGCACGCAGCCTACGAGCGGGAAGCCCGGGAGCAACCCGCAGCGGCAGCAGCAACAGCAGGAGCCCACCCGCCGGGACATCAGCCAGCCGCCGCCGAAGTGGCGCCAGCAGCAGGCGTACTGGCAATGCTCCGGCGAATGTGGCCCATCAAATGGGAGCGCGAACACTTTGAGACGCTCTGGCGGTTGGCACAGGACGGCGTGCCGCTCCCCGGCAACAGCCACATCAGGGGAGCGGCACCAGAACAATGCAAGTGCGGCGCGTACGGGGGAGCCGGCCCACACGCATGCTCGCCGCGTGCACACCACTTCTGGGAGTGCCCGGTGGCGCAAGCGGTGGTGCAGCAGATCGCCGCCCACGTGCCCGGGCCCATCACCCGGGCGAACGTGTGGCTGGCGGAGCCACCGCCAGGCGTGCAGCAGTGCGTGTGGGACGTGATCTGCCTGGCGGCGCTCACGGCCATGGAACGGGCGCGCGTGGGGCTGTGGGCAGTCAGGAACTCGCCCACCGCCCCGGATGCCCCAGACCCAGTCGAGGTGGCCAAGGCGCGCGCAGCGCTAGAGTTTTGGCAGCGTGTGCGAGGGTTTGCAAAGCTAGACGTGCCAAGGCGGGGATGGGAGGGGGTAGGGCCTGACCACCCCATCCTGGCGGTGGTCAACGGCCACTTTCAGTGTGTGCAGCACGCAGGGATGGGTATGGAGGGAGGGGGAGGGGAAGTGGAGTGAGGGGATGAAGGGGCTTTAGGGGTGAGGGAGGGAACTTAGGGCGTCGAGGCAGGGAGGCGTGAGAGGAGGGGAGGAGGAGGGGGGGGTCCTTCGGGTCCGAGAGGACTTAGGGTGCAGAGACCGCCGCAGGCTGCCTTTTGTAGGCAAGGGAGGCTTTAGGGAGCGGGTTTAGCGAGAGTGAGGAGAGTTGGCGAGGTGCCGCCTAGTGCGAACTATAGCTCCGTCACCTAGCCCGCTGCCGCAAGGCCCGCTCCCGACCTCCTGCCGCGTCGAGGCCAAGCGGCGCTCTGGAGCTCGGCCTCTAGGGGCCACCCCCCGGCCTCTCCGGGGCCGTCGTAGTAGGAGTAGTAGCAGGGGTAGGGCGCGCGCTGTCTTGGGTTCTCCTTTGGTGCTGACCGCCCACGAGCCGGACCAAGCTCGGGGCAGGTTCTCAGCGCTTTGTTTTCGCGCCTAGAGGAGCACCGCCAGCCGGTAGCAGGCCGGCCGGGCGCCCCGGCGCTGCAAGGACTTCAGGGCGGGCAGGACAGCGCGGGCGCCGCGTAGTGCGCCGGCGCGACTGCTGTTTGTGCGGACGAAGGGCCCAGCTGCCGTATAAGGCAGGCTGTGAGCTCAAGCCTTTGGGGAGCCGCTGCGCCGTACACCCGTATATGGGGTGTATGACGCAGCCAGCTCTGCGTCGAGCAGGAGGGGGTAGCGGCCCCTCACGCCCTTCTCCCACCGCAAGGGGGAGAGTGCTTAGGCGGTCTTTCCGTCGGGGCTGGGTTAGCAGCCCCTGGCCAGCGTCAGGGCCCGGTCAGATACTGTAACGAGACACACCCCCCCACACACACACACACGCCGCGGAACGTGCCGCCGCCGCGGAGCGTGCCGCCGCCGCGGAGCGCGCCGCCGCCGCGGAGCGCGCCGCCGCCGCGGACGCGACCGCTACGGCCGGCACACCCGAAGGCCCTGCCAACACGGCGGCCCTAGCACACGAGGCCACAGTCCAGGCAGCCACCACGGCAGGCCCAGCCGACGCGCGGCAACACCAGCAGGAGGAGCAGGCTGCGGCGCCCGCCAATGCGGACTCGGCCGAGGAGCATGCTGCCATCGCAGCGGAACCAGCCGTCGGTCAGCCACAGCAGCCGCCTCAGCAGCGGCAGCCGCAGCAGCAGCAGTTGACGCCGGCGGCACCCCGGAGAACGCCACGGCAAACCCAGCGTACACCTGGGGCAGGAAGCAGCTGCCCTACGGGGCTCGCCGCCACTGAGACGCCGACGGCGATGACCCCTGCTGAACCCAGCGCCAGTGCGCAGAAAGAGCGGGGGCGGCAGCGCTCGCCGTGCGAGACGAGCCCAGAGGAGGCCTCAGCCAGGAAACGACCCAGCCAGGGCCGCTGCATCGCGGACCTGACGGACGCGGAGATCCTGGCCAGAGCTGATGCCCGCCAGGCAAAAGGTGGCGGCGGATGGACGCGCAAAGTGGGCGAATCGGACGCAGCAGTCGTGCTCCGGCTGCGGGGTCGGAGTGCCAGGGTGAGAGGCACAGTCGGAGACGCAATGCGCGAAAAATCCGCCAACACGCGCCGGAAGCCAGCAGTGGACAGAACCCCCGCCTCGGCCTCCCGCCAGGCGCACACATGCAGCCTTAGCCCCTCCCAGCGCAGCAGTGCCAGCACCCCCGCGGCCAGCCTGCGTGCATTCAGCCTGGAGCTACGGCTATCCCAGGCCAGCCAAGACGGCGCCCAGACTAACGCAGACCAACCCCCCCAGGCCCCGGCGGCGGCAACGCCGCTGGCTCCACAGCAATGAGAGCAGCAAGGGGTCAGGGAGGTCGGGCCCAATTAACCCGGCCACTGCGAGTGGCGTCCCATAACATGGGAGGCTTACGAGTGTGGGAGGCGCGCGCCGCAGCGCGCTTCGAAGCGGCGATGCAGCTTTGGGCCCAGCTCCAGCTCGACGTGGTGTGTCTGCAGGAGACTCACCACACCGGGGACCCGGACCGGAGCGCACTGGAGGCGGCCCTAACGGCCGCCGCAGACCGGCTCCACCAGCCGGGCTGGACCATAGCAGCGCACTCGTACTCAAACAGCCAACACACCGCGGGCGTGGCGATCCTCGTCCGTGCAAACCTCCTTCCCCCCCGCGCCATCGAGGCCCTCCCCGCGCCCGCCGGCGTGCCCGCGGGGTGGTTCACGGAGTGCAGATTTAAGTGGGGCGGACATCATGTGCGGGTCTGCAGCGTCTACTTCCCGCAGGCCGGGAGGGATGGCGCCGCGGGCCTGCGGCAACAGCTGTGTCAGGCAGGCCTGGCCCCCGCCGCCGCAGATGCGGCGGCAGATGGCTCGGTACTGCTGTGGTGCGGCGATTTCAACTTTGTGGAGAACCCGGCCCTGGACTGCCCCAGTCCGGACCTGCGTGCAGCAGACGCGGCCCCATCCATGCAGCTGCAGGAGGCGGCGGCGGCCGCAGGGATGGTGGACAGCTTTCGCACGCTGCACCCCCAGCGCCGTGAGTTCACGTACCTATACCGGGGACCGCGGCCTGGGGGCTCTCGCCTGGACCGCATCTACCTGCCTGAGGCGGCCTGCCCATACCTCGCGAAAGCGTACATCAACGTCACCTCGCCGTCTGACCATCGGCTCGCCATCGCCCACATTGCAGCCCGCCAACCGCCCCCCAACACCAATCTCCCGCGCCGCCTCCGCCTCCACTGCCTAGCGCATGCGGACCTGAAACGCAGCCTGGGCGACTGGCTAGCCGCTGCGCCGTACACCCGTATATGGGGTGTATGACGCAGCCAGCTCTGCGTCGAGCAGGAGGGGGTAGCGGCCCCTCACGCCCTTCTCCCACCGCAAGGGGGAGAGTGCTTAGGCGGTCTTTCCGTCGGGGCTGGGTTAGCAGCCCCTGGCCAGCGTCAGGGCCCGGTCAGATACTGTAACGACACACACACACACACACACACACACACACACACACACACACACACACACACACCGGCGTAGCTCAAGTTGGTAGAGCACCGGGTTAGTAACCGGCGGGTCTGGAGTTCGATTCCCAGAGTCGGCACTAACTTAACCGGAAGACGTGGGATCGTACCCCACCGCTGGTCCCCCGGGTGAAAGAGATTGGGGTGTCGAAGGCTGGAGACAATGGTGTCCTCTGGTGCGCGGGGCGGCTGGAGTGGGATGCCACCAAGAAGACTACAACGCAGTGGGATGCCACCAAGAAGACTACAACGCACGCACGCACGCACGCACGCACGCACGCACGCACGCACGCCCGCCCGCCCGCCCGCCCGCCCGCCCGCCCGCCCACCGACCCACCGACCCACCGACCCACCCACCCCCCGACCCACCCACCCACCCAACCACCCACCCACCCACCCCCCCCCCCCCCCCCCCCCCCACCCACCCCCCCAGCCACCCGCCCACCCACCCCCCCCGCCCCCGCCCCCCACCCACACCCCCCCCGCCCGCCACCCACCCCGCCACCCACCCACCCACCCACCCACCCACCCACCCACCCCGCCACCCACCCCCCCACCCCCCCCCCCACCCCCCCCCCACCCAACCCCCCAACCACCCCCCCCACCCCCCCCCCCAACCACCCACCCCCCCACCCCCCCACCCCCCCCACCCCCCAACCCCCAACCCACCCCCCCCCACACCCACCCCCCCACACCCACACCCACAAACCCCCACCCACACACCCACACCCACACACACACCCCCACACACCCACCCCCACCATTGGGCCCCTCCTCTCCCATGACCCCTGACCCCCCCCCCTGACGCCCGGATTTTTCTGATTTGATACCGTTTACGGGCTCCGGTCTATACGTGGATAACCCCCCTGACGCCACTACGTGGATATCCCTCTCGCTCATGGCGCACCTCCCTCAGCGACCCTCCGCTGGATGCGCTCCCTCGCCCAGGCTGCAATCAGCAGCGCCACCAGCAGCGGCAGCAGCGCGCAGCTGACGGGCAGGGGCGCCCACAGCGGCCAGGGCTCGCGCTGTAGACTGAGGCCGAAGCCGTCAACCACGCGGTGGGTGCTGCGCCGTGCAGACTCGGACTTGGCCACCCTGCGGCTCCAGGCAGGCAGCCAGCCGGGAGGGAGGAATGCACGGTGCTGAGGATCGATGTGGAAGGGGGAGGGAATGGCGTTGAGCTTCGGGGGCGAGCGCTAGTGAGATGAAGGTTTGGAGACGGGTCAAGCGCCGGACGGTGAGCGCTGAAACGCGGCGGAGACGGCGGTGGCTTGCTTCCAGGTCTCATTCCGGACTTTGGGGGTTGGTTTCGGAGAAGCCGCTGCATGCTGCAAGCGCCGGACCACGCGGCCAGGTCAGATGCGGGCCAACAACAATCGGTTAGTGGCTGTGCGTACCATATCGTCCATCCAGTAGAAGCTGCAAGGGCGCTGAGAACGGAGACCCATGGAATGCCGACGGCGGTCGTAAGCCATCTGCAACCGCGTCGGGACGGTGAATACAGCAATGGATACAGCAATGCATACAACTTCAACGGTTTTCAATTTTAGGCCATTCACACTTCCGCAGCGAGGACAAGCAGCTGTCAAGTGACCCACCGAGGCACAGACTCGCCCCGTTGAGCCTTGCGCCGCAGCGCATCGTTAAATGCAAGATAAATAAATTGTACCATCAACGATTTGCAGTCTCGGAGTGGAAATTTCGTTTCGGGTCGTCACGCTTTCGTCACGTGGCCCGCCGATGAACACTTTTAAGAGCAGTTTCCAAATAACGATTTTCTGCTATACATAGCAAAAACCTATATATGCCTAGGTTGAAAGCAGTCCGGACGTTTATGCTGCCCGGAGACAGTCCGGGCTGACATAAAGGACGCACGTACGGAGGCACGCAGGGCACTAGCAAAGCACGGGGGCCATGCCCCACCTCCGCCTCTGGGCCCACAAGCCTTCACGTTATACACGTCTTTTTGCCCACGTTCTGCTCATCATCGGTGAACATCACCCACACTTTCGAAGCGGAAACGGACAGGGGAAATCGCAGCGGGGAAAAGCTGGCACAGGGTCCACAAGGCCAAAATCCCCACCGCCGCCCCCAGCGGCGGCGGCGTCCATGGCACTGGGGCACCGCGTGCACAACCCAGTTCTGCGGTGCTGTCGGTCCGCGCGGCAATTTTGCAGTTCCGCCGGCGCGGCGAAGAGGACGACCTGCACGCCCAAGGTGTTGTCTTCGTCGTGAACCGTACCACAGTACCCTACCCTAGCCATGCTCTCTCTTGATACCTATGAACAAAGAGTGAGCCTCGGTTTTCGGTCAGCGCAACGATGTTGCCTATGCTCGTATGCTGTCAGCATGATGCCTTCCTCCCTACCATGTACCATCCATGCAAGGCTTCCGCTCCAGGCCCATTCCCCGCACCCACACACCTGTCGCGGCCGCTGCTGATGCTGTTGTGCCGGTCGCTGTCACAGCTGCTGCTGCCGGGCGTTCAGCTGTTCGTGCTAGGCCGGCCGGCCCCTCCCACACATTCCTTGCCCCACAAGCCATTCCTGTTCAGGCCGCGACCCATTGATAGACGCGACACCGCTCTCCTGATGAAGAAGCGCGATGTGCCCCAGGTGTGCGCCGATAGTGCTCCTAGACGGTTAGCTGTGCAGCTGATGGCCGTCCGCCAGGTGCGTCCATGCGGGTTGCCCCCTAAAACGCGTCTATAGGCTGTGACAGCGGAAGGAGCAACCCTATATGCGTGTGTGTTTGTTACATGGTTGGGGGTGCGTGCCCCTCTCATGAACAAAAACCCATACGAGCCGAGGGCCCAAGGGAACCAAAACGCCTAAAACCAGGACAGTAGAAAAACCGCCCATGCAGGAGAAGGAGATACTAGCGGCCAAAGGGGACCATTGAGTTGCATAGCAACCCTAGATATACTGACTGTGACAATCGTGGATAGTGTTCGGCAAGCCGCCATTGCCCCCCTTTCCTTTACTGACGCGCGCTTCCCATCACAATGACGACGCCCTCATTGTTTGCCTATAATCGCTCATACCTGCGACACTCTTATGCTGCCTGAAGTTTGGGGTTTCCTTCGACTGACAGCTCTTTTCCGGATACGTGCGCTTTTGACGCTTCACTTGTTCATCACCCGCATGTATTTTCACCCTCGCGTGTGAACGTCCTGAGGCTCCTGAGGCGTCCTGTTCACCGTTACGCACCGTTCCTACAACAAGCACCTGTCATCCTCATTTTCCCGCAAACAGCCCTCGGACGCTTTAGGACGGCGCAACCGAGCTTTGTCTCCTTCGATATCATCCTATGCTCTCTGCCATTCTCGCGTGAGAACCTGTGCAGCGTATGTATGATTCGGTTTCGGCCTCCTACGTCCTGCGCCTCGCGCATGCGTAACCAGCGCTTGGCATCCAAGCGCCATTCATAATGGATTTGCTCTTCTAATCGCGGTTGCGGTCCAGAGCTCTCCGCGTACTACATCAACCGTTTGAGTAACCGTCACAGCTCGCCATCTGGTAAATTGGGCGTATTGCCTTCCCTCGCTATCGTTTGTCGATACTCCTTCGCGCTGCCTTTGCATTGTCAGCTTTCGGCTTTGCATTGTCCGCTTCCCGGTTTCGGCCTTCTCCTTCCGTCTCCTTCCCGCTGTTCGTGCTCTCGTGCTTTGCCTAGCACAAATGAATTCCATTGTTTATGCCCTTGCATGTATTTATGCGCAACGTTTGCGTCCTTCGGGCGCTTGGTTCTCCTTAATGCGCCTTCCGCATGCGTCACCGAGTTTCCTAATGTGGTCCATTCTGGCAGATGAAGGGCGACTCCAGTTCAACGCCATACCCTTCTCTCATGTATTTATGCGCAACGTTTGCGTCCTCCGGGCGCTTGGTTCTCCTTAATGCGCCTTACGCATGCGTCACTTCAGGCGTTCGTCCGGTTCGTCCGGCCTTCCGGACGAATGTCGGCCCTGGCGGGCGGGGCCGTTCGTCCGCCAGCCAACCAGGGAAGCGAGCTAGAACGGCCCCCTTTCGTCCTCAGGAACTGTTGTGGGAGCAGCACTTAACCGTGCCAAGTTTCAGGACGGTTACGCTCCGTCAAGCACAGGTCTCTATAGCAGTGGTCCAGTAATCGACGAGTGGATTACTCTGCCAACCAGGCTCCCTTCCAGGACTTTTATACCCTGTTGCGAAGAAGGCAGTAACGACCTCTGGGACCAGGGACCTTCGTGCCTGTCTGGTTCGTAAGCCTACTACCGGTACGTAGCCCTTCGACCGACCTTCGTCGATACGAACGGGGTCTCAGGCATAGCGCGTTCACACTCTATCTGGTTCTTCATATTCTGGAGAAGTTCTTCTATTGAATGCGCCGGGAGCGCCTTACAGACACTACGGGAGTCTATCGCGTCCCTATTAGGACCGCCCGCCAGTACGCCCACCACCGGCGTTCCTTAGCGCTTCTTAGTCGTAGCAATACCCACGGCATCGAAATATGCCGAAGTATTCATGCTACAACAGGAACGACAGCCCAGAAATAAGATACGAACACTGATGCTGCACTGCGGCTTTCGTGCAAGGAAGCCTGATCGGGTCTCACTGCATGCCGACGACCCTAAATCCGTCCTGAGTTGGGCCTGCACAACTGATGCACGAGCACACAGTCCCTCTTGTTCAGCCCGCGCATATCTAGCCAGCCTACCCTCGGACGCGCCTCTTGACCGTTACGGTCCGCCCTGCCCCACTCTCCCTGAACCCCCACACGCCACCCGTTGGTCTCGCACTATTCGCCCGCCGCTGTTTGCTCTCTGCGCTCGCTGCTCTTTGCCGGACCGCTTACACCCCCTGCACCCAGGGAAGGAGGCCGTATCCCTTCACGCACCCTCACACCGGCAGCACAGCCTCCTTCCACGTTCCTCCCTCGCCTTGTCGCCCGTAAGCCACCTTGGATTGGACTCACCTCCCTGCTTCTTCGCAGACGGGAAGACGCGATTCTTTAATGACGCGATTCTTTATGGTTCACGGGCTCCGGCCTATCCGTGAAAATTAAAAAGAAAAACGAAGCTTGTCCTCTCTCCCTCCCCTCCACCCCATCGTTCAGCTCGTCCGCGCTCGTTTCTCCCTCCGCTCTCTTCCTCTCCGAGTCTCTCGAGCCATCTACAATGTCCCACTGAGCACGGATCGCAATGAGTCATTTTCCGCACAGCCCCCAAATCGCCCAGCACGCTCCACCCACCAGTAAAATGGCCCTCGCAGCGGCGGCTTCCACGACGCGGTCGCGCGCTTATTCGATATATTCGGCGACATAGCCATCACCCATCAGTGTGTCTCAGTTTGCTTTCGGGAAACATTTCCGTCTCATGCGTTCTTTCACTGCCGCGGTTGTTAGGGCGCTCGACAGTCAGCCAAAGCCAATTTCCTGAGAGGTGTCGCTTGTTGCTGCTGCTGTTGCTCTTTCTGGTTTAACTGCTGAAGCTGTTGTCGTTGGTCTTGCTGCTCTTGCTGCCAGTGCTACTGCTAGTGCTACTTGCTGCTACTGCTGCTGCTGCCCCGCGCCCGGGATGTCGACCTCACGCTCCCACACCGTCGACGCGTCCCCTGATGTACGGCGGTACGGTCCCGTCGTCGCCGTGTACGGCGCCCGTCCAGCGGACCGGAGGGGCGACGGCAGCCAGGGCGCGCCGACAGCGACGCCGACGTCGGCGCCTTTAGACGGCGGCCGTTGTGACGCGTCCACGGCGGCGGCGGCGGCGCGGCTGGACTTCGACTGACCCTCCACGACAATTCTGAACGCCGTGGTGGCTCCGCCGCTGCCGCCGCCGGCCGTCGCGCCGCCGCCGCCTCCACTGCCGCCGCCGAAGGAGCCGTACATTCCTGGCTTGAGCTCCTCCACCAGGACCTTCTCCGTCGCCGTCAACTCCGCGGCCGCTGCTGCTGCTGCCGCTGCTGCCACTGCTGCTGCCGCCGCCTTCTTGGTGGCCTCCGCCCTGCTCCGCACGTACCTCCGCACCGTGACTGCGAACTCCCGGTCCAGGTTGACGAACACGTCATCCACTCCGATGCCGTCAAAGGGGTTCTCCAGGGCGACCTGAACGTGGAAGCTGCGGAGAGGGGGGTTGGGGTGGTGGGTTGGGGGAGGATGGGCGGAGCCGCAAGGGGAAGGCATGCACGGCTCGGTGAGAAGGAAGGCGGAGAAGGAAGGCTCCGCTCGCGCGGCGAAGAAGGCTTGGCGACGATGGCTCGGCTTGAGCGCTCGGCGATGATGGCTTGGCTCGAGGCTCGCGCAGAGAAGAAAGGCTCGGCTCGGTGAGGGCAGGCTGAGGGAGCCGCAAGTGGGAAGCGAACTGGGAGCGACGCGGAATGTCCGTCGTTAAGAGGACGTGCGCTGGCCAAGTTGGACTTTTGCGATCGGCAGCTAAAAGGCTCGGCAGGGCACGAGGTCGTGGCCACACACAGCGGAACGCCCCGACAACGGACTGCCGCAGCAATCGACCCGCGGGTCATTGAGAAAGCCCAGCCGCTCTCTCACCGAAGTTGTCCCAGCCTACGACCGGCGACCGACCGCCCGTCCAGCCATGGTCCCGTGCGGTGAAGCGCGGGTCCAACCGACCGCCCCCTAGACCGTTACGACCGACTGATGACCAACCGACCCGTGGGTCTATGGCACTTACAGTGTTGACAGGACGAGCACGTAGAGTACAGCGGTGAAGTAGCCCGCGGGGCAGTTGCCGGTCGTGTCCTGGGCAGACCGTCAGGCGGGCAGGGGTCGCGCGATCAGTGCCCTGACCGGGTGCTTTCTGCAGCGACACAGAAAGACAGTACCGCAGAAAGCGGCCCGGGCCCCGGGGCCCCGGGTCCTGAACCTTCACCAGATCACCACAGATCCGCATTACTCATCCAGAAAGTCCCCAGGGGTGGAATACGTCCCGTCCCGTACCTGGAATATTCCAGAGAAATATGTTTTTGTCAATCAGACCCAGTCAGCCAGTAAGTGTTGCCAAGCAGGACTGTTGCCGACTTGTCCCGCCCCCCCCGCCCCCATGATGCACCCGCGATCCAGCCGTTAACCCAGCCACAATCCGCATTGCCCCCCTTCTCATTGCACTCACATCCTCCCAGCGCGATTGTACGCACATGAAGGCGAAGTACGGAGCCGCCAGTACGATGGTAACGATCACCAGTACGAACGAAACGTAGCGCAGCATGAAGGGTGTACGATTCTCACGGATACAGCGCAGCCTTGCAGTACGAGGGAAACGGAAGCAAAGGCAACAAAGAGAGTTGGGTGAAAACGTGTGTTGCCATTCGGGGGAAGACAGCACGTCACTCCTCTGGAAAAGGCGAGGGCTGCATTCTGCAAACTTCCAAAGGGACTGCCGGGGACCGGTACAGCGCCCCGCGCGCGTGCGCTGTACCGTGCCGTACGGTTCCGTACCTTTCCAGCACCTCGACTGTCTTGGCCAGGTAAGCCGCCAACCGGCTGAACCCCGCCTCGCCTGGGGGTGACAAGACCACGGAAGGGCAATACGAACAAAACCAGAGGTATGTTTCAGAGCAGCGCAGGGATGCTTCGGATCGCTTTGGAAAGCGGTGGACTGCGTGGACGAAATTCCGGACACTCCCACCACCACCACCACCACCACCCACATACACATACACACATACGCGCCCCCACCCGCTTCCCAACCGCCCCTCCTCTCACCGGCCTTGCTGCACATGCCAAGCACCATGAGTTGCTCGTTCAGTACGGAGATCTTGCTGACTGTGTCGTACAACTTGTAGTACAATTTCCAGTGCGGATCGCGCTCCGCAAACGCCTGAGCCGACTCCTCCTTCCTCAGGCGCCTCCGCTCTGCCCCGCCATTGCCATTGCCATCGCCATCGCTGCTGCTGTCGCTGCTGTCGCTGCTGTCGCTGTCCCACGCCGCCAGGTCTTCCTCAAAGCCCCGGAAAAAGTCACCGCTAAGGTGGTGAGTCAGCTCCCGTACAATGTCGGTTGTGCCGTACAGCAGCCGCCACTCGGACTCCGATTCGTAAGGTGTACGGCCGCACAGCCAGCAGCGCAGCTGCGTCAACAGCTCGTGAATGAGCGCCGCGCAGCGGGCCGCGTGGGGCGACTCGTCGTTGCCTAAATTGGATCGCACCGTCACGCCGTCGGAGACTGTGGAATGGGTGAGGATGTAAGCGCGGGAACAGATCTGTAACGCAGAGGAGGAACGGAGATTCGCGGGATCCGTGTGCGTGCGGGCGTGCGTGCGTGCGTGCGGGCGGGCGGGGGAAGGACGGCCGCACCGCATCACACCCTACCCCACCGCACCACGCACCCTCTACCGTACTTCGACGCTGTGAACCGAACATGCAGTCGGCACGCATCCGGAGGCGTCAGCGTCTCGCTGAACTTGGCCAGCACGTGTGCGTGTGTGCTCCCGTGCTTCCCCTCACCCTCCTCCTCCAAGTGCCCATTGCCCTTTTGCCCTGCGTGCGCTTGGCCGGAAAGGCCGCCGTGCCCGCCGCCGTTCCAGCCGTGCCGTCTGCCGTGCCATGCCGGTGCTAGTGCCTTATCTCAGGGGCCCCTTTCACGGCTTTTTCCACGCACGGCTGCCTCTCCCCATCCACTCCGCTCCCAGCCCAGGTCCCACCCGGGCCCATGCCCAATGCCACACCCGCTAACAGCGCCCAGTCCACTGCCCAGTCACCGCCCCATCCACTTCCCGCCCAGTTCCCACGCGGCCCCCAGATGATGCCCGGAGCGTCCACCCAACCCGGCTACGCACCGTCCCAGTCTCGGTGGCAAAAGTACAGCCCCATGAGCTGCGCGCAATCCCGGGCGGGCCCGCAGGGTTCCAGGCCGAAGCGCAGCGCCGCGCAGCGAGCGCCGCGGAGTGACACGGATGCCGCACCGCACCGCACGCATGGGGGGCCGGTGCCGAGCCGGGAGGGAGGGGAAGAGGGACGTAGAACGCAGGCGTGGGGCGGGCAGTGGGGGCGGGGTTGAGAATGGCGGCACACGGCACACGGCAGGTTTCATCTCCCTAGGGAGAGCCACGCCTCCCTAGACGAGGCGCCTAGACGGGGGCAAGGGTGCTGCGGTGCTGCGCAGGCGCCTGGGACGGGCGCGGGAACGGAAACGATAACAGATACGGCAACGGGGATGGGGGCAGGGACATGGGCACTCACCACGCCTTTCAGCACGGAAAGATCCCGGAGAGCCTCCTCTCGCCGATTGAACGCCTGCTGTATGCTGCGGGGGCAGGGGCGGTGGGAGGGTGGGATTGCGTGCCGGGGGGCGGGAGGTAAGGATCGCCGGGCCCGGCAGTTGTGGGTAAGGAATAAGCGACGTGCGGCGCGGGTGTGGGACGTGGGGCCGCAGGTAGTTATTGGTGGTTATACGACCGGGACTCTATACTTTAACCCATACCCGGGCTCACCTGAAAACGAGCGGGAAGACGGTGCCGATTGAGATGATGTTGAATTCCATTCGGAACCTGTTGCGCAAAAGGCATGGCAGAGGCGATGGATGAGGAAGGCCTGGAAGCAGCAGGTAATGCGAGAGCCGGGAGGTCGAACTGATGGACTTGGGATGCTCACGCAGCTCAAGCGGGCCCGCAGCTCCGAAACCCGCTCCGACCTGAGGTTGAATCGCTCGGTCTGACACAGGTAAACCATCATGCATGCAAAAGCAGCCATCGCAAGCGTCCGGATGTTCACCAGGAAGATGCAGGCCCTGCAACATTAGAAACAAGGGAGAGTCCGTGGAAGGTATGAGGCATGGCACTGGATGCCGCCGCTGGAATTTTAAACAACTATGGCTCCGCACCTTATATACCGAAGTGCATGAATCCACAGTCTCCATCCGCGCCCTGAGCGTTTTTTTCCCTTCGTTTTGGTTGGCTGGCGGGCCAGTCGTTCTGGCTCGACCCGCATCGAGGCTGTGTATCTTGACAATTTACATCTAAACTACTAGAACCTGTATGGAGATCAATTCTGGGGAAGAGAAGAAACGGAGCAGGACTAGTACGGCGTGATACACGAAGCTAGGATTTTAAGTGTTACAGGTAGGTATGAGTAGCGATTATCGTTGCAAGCACCCTCGTCAGGCACCATAAGGCCATTGTTCGGCATTAGAGTAGTTTTGGAGTCGCGCCGTGCTGTGCTCAAGCCTGCTCAAGCTGTGAGCCGCGTTTCTATCACTTGAACACACACATAATCCATAAGGATGTAATCAATGCCTAAAAAAAATCTCATGCGTAGACGATGACAGGAGCCCCTGAACAATAAATACGACCTTGGCGACTGTCTCGTATTGTCTCGCCCTGGCCTCCAACTTGCAGTTTCTTAGCACTCGCAGCTAGGCTGGGGACATGAGCGGAATTCAGGTTCGCAGCGGGTCCCTGCTCTCTCACCTGTCGGTGCAGCCGTTGGCCGCACAGCCCGCTGCAGCCCCCTCGTCGCTATCTTCCCCCGTCTGCCACTCACTCCGTGAGCTCCCCAGCGCCACTCACACATCACCGCCCACATCCGAAAGCTTGCATTCTGCACAGCTTGCCCCTCGCCGAGCACCTTGGCGCGCAGCTGCGGACACGCAAAGGCGGCCCAACGGAGGACCCATCGGCGCCGCACACACCAACTCGCAGCGTCATGACGTACCGGTATGGGACTCTGCCGTCATGAAGTCCATGTTCCGTGTCCAAGGTTGTGATGTTCGCATTGAGTCAATATCATGTACTGGACGTCGCATCCAAAACGGGCGGCACAACACAATGAACAATATGAATGCCCCGCTTCCAGCCTGCGACCCATGCACCCCTGCCGTACTCATCTATGCCGAAACTATGTCGTACACGCACGTGCAAGGCCGCAAGTCCCCAGCAAGGGCAACCGGAACCAGCACTCCAGCGTCCGAGCAGCAAGCAGCCCTGTACCCGAAACCCCGACGACAGCCGGCGACACACGCCGGCGAAAGCCGTCGAAACCGCGAAAGCCCACGAACGCCGGCGACGCAATCCCGACGAAGGCCGGCCCCCGCGGCCCTGTCGACAAGCCTCTCATCCTGGCCGGAGAGACACGGCCTGAGAGCGCCTGACGCACCCGCACTGCACTGGCACGCCAGCCGTGCCGTGCGCCTGGGTACTTGGCCGCCTCCCTCCCCCTCTCCCTCCCCCCTCAACCCTCAACAAATCCTCAGCACACCCGAGGTGTAGCGCACAAGCCCAGACGGACTGAATTGAAGCTCTTGCAAACCCCAAGGGCCACGAGAAAGACGCCCCGGCCTCCTCCATGTGCAGACCCTCCATGTCCTGCATACGCGTCCTTCCCTTCCCTGCCTTGCCCTGCCGCAAGCCCCTCGAGCCCCCAGCCCCAGCCCGCCCGCCCGCCCGCCTAGCCAGCCAGTTCACCTTGCAATTCACTCAGCTGCCTCGTGGCACTTCCTGACAAGCCCTGACGTGTCATGAGCTCATGACATGCACAATGCGGCGCTGATTGCTCCTGGATAATTTCCGCCTCGCCCACGTCATCAGGGAGAGCCGTCATGCCCACAAGCCCCTCCGCCCCACGTAATGCAAGGAGTCAATCCCAAGTCAGCGGCTGCCCCCCTAAGAGTGAGCTCTATATTACACGGCCGCATGTGGGTGCCAAGCCTGCAAGCCACGACAGCCATCCCAGCCCGCCACAGCCACAGCCCTCGTAGGAGCCGCGGCTGCCGACCCGGCCGGGGGTCCGTGGATCCCACATCGCAGCGATGCCGCATCTATCCCACCGTCTCCTGGGGACTGCGGGCGGTGATCTCTGGACCTCCACCTCGCCTCCCAACACCCGTCCCTCCCTCAACACGCCTCCTCAACCCGCCAGGCCTCCACCGTCGTGGCGCTCCCAGGTGAGCGTCGCCGGGAGTTGCGAGTGCCAGTGCCGGCCTTAGCAGCGGCAGCAGCAGCAGCAGGGGCAGCAGTCACGTCCGCCAGCGGCGCCTTCGGCGACGGCAGCCTGGCTCCCGACTTGACAGCGGCGGTGCCGCCGGCGCCGCCTCCGCCAGCGGCTTCGGGAGCGGCGCCGCCGGGCGCCGCCTCCGTTGCGCCCTTGGCCGCTGCCGCTGCTGCTGCCGCCGCCTTCTTGGTGGCCTCCGCCCTGCTTCGCACGTACCTCCGCACCGTGACTGCGAACTCCCGGTCCAGGTTGACGAACACGTCGTCCACTCCGATGCCGTCAAAGGGGTTCTCCAGGGCGACCTGCACGTGGAAACTGCAGAGGGGGGGGGGGTGGGAGGTAGGGGGAGGCGCAATGGGCCGTGGGACAGCATGGGATTGGGGGCGGAGGGAAAAGGCGGGAATCATGAAAGGGTCACACAACTCGGTGCCACGGAGCGACCACCGAGACCAAAGCATCATCGAAGCGTCCCTAAGGCCTGCAACTCCTGAAGGCCCCGTGCCCTCAGCCCCGCCTTCCTCTCCCTCGCCGCCTCCCTCCCGCTTTTCCTGTGCCCTTCGTGCGTCTCGCCCCCGAGCGGTGCCCTTGCCCCCGAGCGGTGCCCTTGCGTTGCCCTCCTTCCGTTGCCTCCCACAACGATGCCGGCACCCATGCCGGAACTCACAGCGTGGAAATGACGAGCACGTACAGTACGGCAGTGAAGTAGCCGGCGGGGCACCTGCCGCTCGTATCCTGCGGAGGAGGATGGAACCGGACCGATCGAAGGTCGAAGGACGAAGTGTGTGGGCTCTGGGCTGGCAGGGAGCAGATCAAAACGGGGCTGCGTGAGCTGTCGGCAGCAAACAAGGGCCTGAACGGGTCGCCGTCAACCCATCACAGTGGTCGACCAGCTCGCGCGGGGAATGCCATGGCATGCCGCCGCGGCTCCTTCCCTGCCCCGGAGATAGCGAGCCTACAGCCCGGCCCCTTGAGCCCCGGCCCCTTGAGCCCCGGCCCCTTGAGCCCCGGCCCCTTGAGCCCCGGCCCCTTGAGCCCCGGCCCCTTGAGCCCCGGCCCCTTGAGCCCCGGCCCCTTGAGCCCCGGCCCCTTGAGCCCCGGCCCCTTGAGCCCCGGCCTTGTTGTAATTTGCCCCCGTGCTTCAAGGAGGCCCCAGGCCCCGCCGCCACCACCACCACCACAACTTTTCAATTTATCAACTGATTGGGGTGAGTGGGTTGGCGGCCCCCGCCACGGCCACTCACGTCTTCCCATCTGGAGCTGACGCACATGAAGGAGAAGTACGGCGCTGCCATGACGATGGACGCAACCACCAGCGTGAACGACACGTGGCGCAGCATGAAGGGGGTGCGGTACTCGCGCAGGAAGCGAAGCCTGATCAGGACACGGGAACGGACAAGGACAAAGGTACGTACGGGTGTTGCCAAAGACAGCAGGACGCGCAGGCACAGGCGGGGCCGTCGGTCGAATTGGGAGAACACAGGCGGCGGAGCCTGTCTTTAGGACGCAGCGCCGATGATAGGGAGCAAGCAGGAGCGGGTGCCAAGTGTTTGAGGACTGGAAGCAAGGCACACTCACACATGCACGAGTGCGCAGCGTTTTCTCGCGGCACATGGGCAGGCAGGCAGGCAGGCAGGCAGGCAGGCAGGCAGGCAGGCAGGCAGGCAGGCAGGTCACCGGTGCTAAGTACCGCACGGTTGCCATGACAAGCTCGAGTTCGGGGCCCTCACCTCTCCACCATCTCGGCGGTCCGCGACACGTAGGCCGCCAAGCGGCTCATGCCCGCCTCACCTGCGGCCGGGGCAGCGGCGGTGACGACACGCACACAAGCCATGAAGCGGCGGGTATCACGGGGCGGGGCGGCAGGTATCACGGGGCGAGGCGGCAGAGCGAAAACCCCGGCGCGCGCTTTGGCGGCTTGGGGTGGTACTTGGTCGGGTGAGCCCGGTGGTAAACCCAAAGAGGAAAAGGGAAGAGTCTGGTGGAAGGCGCGTGCAAACATCCCCCGCTGTTCAACAGGGCACCGCGGGACCGCCATCGTATTCACCCGCCGCTTGGAACCTCGGAAGGAAAACCAACCCGAATCCGCAGCCAAACGAACTTAACGAACTAACCGTCCGCTGCCATGCCTTGCTCCCTCCCTGGCCTTTGAATCAGGCCTGTCTTGTCACGCAGCACATGTCACACGGCAACCCGAAACACGTCGAGGAAGGGCGCATGCCAATCTCAGTAGTGCTCGGTTCTCACCGCCTTTGGTGCATCCGGTTACCGCCATAAGCTTCTCGTTGTGGACGTTGATCTCGCTAATGATGTCGTACAAACGAAAGTACAACTGCCAGTGCGGGTCGCTCTCCGCCATGGCCTCCGCGCGGTCGCTGCGGCCGTTCCCATCCATATCGTCACTCACGGGGACCTTGCTGCTAAGTTCCTTGCTGCTGCCATTACCGTTGCCGTTACCGTTGTTGCGGTTACCGGTGTCGCAACCGTCGTCGTCGCCGTCGTCATCGTCGTCGTCGTCGTCGTCATCGTCGTCACTGGATACGGCGCGCCGGCGGCCTTCCTTGCCGTACAGAAACGCGCCCGACAGCTGCAAAAGGATGCCGAGCGGGTCGGCGGCACGCGGGCCCGTGGTGCCGTACAGCATGCGCCACTCGGCCTCCGATTCGTACGATGTACGGCCGGACAGCCATCGGCGCAGCGTGGCTAGCAGCTGACGTATCAGCTGCGCGCAGCGGACCGCGTGGGGCGACTCGTCGTTGCCTAAATTTGCTCGCACCGTCACGCCGTCGGAGACTGCGGTAGCGAGATTGGGGCGGGGGCGATGTACATGAGGCGGAAAAACGGTAGGAGGTGCCGATATGCTGCTGGTTATGAACTTGGATGGCGCGGGAGAGCGGACGAGGTGAGGAAATGCGGACACAGTCAAACAGGCGGCGCGGGGCGGGGCGGGGCGGGGTTACGGCGCACATACCGTAACAGGGAACGCAAGCACGGCATCACCAGGCAAGAAATAAGGCCCATGTCCGCAGGTTGGGTTATCTGTCTTTGTCGGTGCTGCCATCACCTTCCCTTCAGGTTGAGCCCGAGGCGGCGGCACTCACCGTCCCAGTCCCGGTTGCAGAAATAGATGCCCAACATCTGCAAGACAACCGGAGAAAGGCAGCGGGCGGGCGGGCGGGCGGCGGAGAGCGAGTGGGAAGCTTTAAAAATTGTAGGCCGCAGTGAAGACCGCTTGCGAGTGTATGAGGGTGTTGCGTGTGACGTCGGCAGGTGCTCCTCACACAATAATTAGATCCAGTTGTGCAAATCGTGCACAAAACTTACCAAGCCCTTCAGGACGGACAGGTCTCGCAGAGCTTCCTCGCGCCGGGAAAAGGCCTGCTGAATGCTGCGGGTGCAGGCGCACACAATCCCGTCAGTTGGTAACTGTCTGTTGCCGTAGCTTACCCCTGTTGCGCGTCGCATATCGAAACCTGCCTGAACACCAGCGGAAAGACTGTTCCCACAGATAGGATGCTGAATTCCATGCGAAACCTGCGACGACAAAGAGTTCGTCAGAGTTCGTTGCTGTGACGCGGCTTGGAGAAAGGCAACTCGCGCATGATGCTTACTTGAGGTTAAGCGTCTCGCTCTGGCAAAGGTATACCATCATGCATGCCAGGCACGACATGGCAATCGTGCGAGCGTTCACCAGGAAAATGCAAGCCCTGCAATGACGAATGGCGACAGCTGACGGCTCCAGCGAGTCTCTGTCAACCGTGTTCCACTCGCACTCACCTTACGTAACGGAAGAACAGAATCCATAGCAGCCAGCGCTGCCCCACGCGGGCCTTCCGTCGCTTTCCTTTTCGTCGCTTTGCTTTCCGCTGTTCGGGCGAAATCTTCATCGAACCGTTTTCATCCCCAGTTACACATTTACACCCTCGCTCAGATGATTTTTAGGAAGTATTGCCAGGCCGAACCCATGATGAACACAATTGTTACAAGCACGATTTATTGCAATGAGAGCACCATCTGGAAATCTTGCTGATTTTGATACGCAGGACTCATTTGCATTTACCTATTTTAAAGTTGGAAGCGTCTAACGTCGATTGATAATCGCAGCTTAACGTAGGCAGCCTAGTTGCCTAAACCAAAGCAGAAATGCAAATACGCATTATGCAGTGGTGGAGCAAATGAAGATAGAGTTCAATCTACTTGAAAGCCCAACTGGCCCGCCGACTGTCGACTGTCTGCAGCCGTACACTGTACGTATGCTTACCCAGGGTGACCCTAACCGACGTCTGCGCAGTTGGTGAGAAGTGCCCGAAAGCGCCAGCACTTCCCAGCATGATGAGAGCCCCATCTGAACACATTTTATCCATTTCAGACGTTCAGCAACATGGGGACGAGTCCGACCCACATTGACACCGTGCACCAGCCGCTTCGATCTTCTGTGGGTTCCCCGGCTTGCACGGGCGTCTCAACGTCGGACTTGTTATATGCGAACGGCTTTGGTGCATGGATGTGAGCGTGTCCTGCGGTGACAGGCCCAACATGGCATCGTTTCAGGCAGGGTTGGTTGGCCCGCATCGTTTGCAATGACACACCAATGCTAAGGTTGTGCGTACGCAGGGGGGTTAAGAAGCAGAAGGATAAAGATAGCCATTGTAAGTGAACATTTACATATTATACGTTAAAGCGTGGAAGATCTTAAGGACAGCATCCAGAAAACGCTTTTGTGGTGTCGTACGGCAGAAATACGGGCTGCTAAAGTTTGCTGTACTGCACGGATGGGCCCCATCCCCACCCCCCGTGTTCTGCACACCTAGGGCTCTGAAGATTTTAAGAGCACCCAGTACGCTGTCAGTACACGGTCCCTTGCTGCGCTCGCACAAGCAGCTGTCCGGCTTAGGTGACCGAAAGAAAGGGCCACGGGTTTCTGCTTCCGTCCAAAACATTGCGGAGGTACGATTACCTCATCTTTGTTATGTCACACAGTCTCAAGCCGTCCGGTGCCGGTTGCTCTACGGGCTCGGCCTACCCCGACGCGTGGTCTTCCGCCCGGCTACATCCTCTCCTCTCCCCTTCGTCTACGCCGGCTCCAGGCTTTTCTGCGTCTTCCTCCTGTTCTAATGTTAATGAGTTTCAGGGCGGGGTGGTTCGCGTCGGTCGCCGAAGGCTGTGCTACGCCCAGCAAATTCAGGCGCGCATTGCGCCGCGTCGGTCGCACTCTCGTGGTCCAGCAGATTGGCGCAAGGCGCAAGATCATCATGTGTACATCGCCCCATCCCCGCCCCCGGTGCTGCGCACAGGCACGGCAACCAGGCTGCCCAGTCCTTGCGCGTAGAAAACACGGCTGTCCCCGACACACGCCCTGTCAGATGTCCCAGAACCGCCACCTCCACCGCCTTGCAAACGCCCGGTTGCTGTTCGTCCGCAGCGCCCACCGCATCCGCCGCATATCCGCGCGAAGAACGTGGCTAATCCGCAGGCCCGGAGAGCTGGCGCCCTGAGGTCCAGACGCCCTGCGATGCGATCCACCCCGGCCGGTACCGTATTTGGAAAGCGTCCTTGGGCTTGGGCCCTGACTGATCCGCCGGCTTGCATCAGCAGCAGCAGCAGACGACGAGCCTTGCCGGCCTTCGTTGTATCCACGAGCCTTGCCCTCTGACAGCCCTCAAAACACGCGAACCAACGCGAGCAGGCGCGGCCGCGTTGCAGTGATTCCTGTCCGCCCATGTTTGCCACTTTCCGAAAGCCTGCAACGGAACCTGTACTCTTTACACGTCCCGCGCTCAACTGCCTCAGATCCGAGAACTTTGAGAGCAGTCAGCGACTATCGGCTCCCTTCCCCTTGCCAAAGAGCTTTGGGCCCCTCCTCAAGCCATCTGGACTGGAATACGAACCAGATGGCATGCCCTCCTGACACCAATCTGCGTCTCAAAACCGGAGGCGCGGATAATCCCCCCTGAACATAGCCCCCCGGCCTACGCCGCGCTGCAATCCGTACTATCCCTGCGACCAAGATACGCAGAAAAAAAATCTCGCGGTGGCGGCGTGCCGATCCCCGCCCCTGCCTCGCCTGCATGCAACCCCGCCCCTTCCCCTCCGCCACCCTAACACCCCCCCCCCGCACATACACCACCAAAACCCTGTCAGCACCCGCCGACCCCCCTTCTCCTTGTACTCCCCTACCCCACTGACTCCCCTCCCGGCCGCAATCCCTCCTCCGGCACCCCAGCCCCTCCTTCCCCGCCCTTCCTCCTCCTCCTCCTCCTCCTCCTCCTCCTCCTCCACCACCACCGTCACTCCCTCCTCGCCGTCCTGCTCCCTTCCACCACCACCACCATCCTCTTCATTTCCCCTCGTCCATGGCCACGTACTCGGGGTTCTTTGTGAGGATGACCTGTCCCTCCAGAATGGGCGACAGCGGCAGCCACTCCTCAGTCGCCAGCTCCGCCCGCTCCCCCACACCCAACAGCACTGGCGTGGCGTGCGTCTGGAAACCTGCGCGCGCTCACAACACAGGGCGTCGGTTTTACCAAGGCGTAGTTGCGCGCGCTCACAACAAAGGGCGTTGGCATTTTTTACTTTCTTTTTTACTTTTACAAAGGCGTAATCTGATAGTGCAGAAACTCTAAAAAGAAGCGTCGAGTGGGGCGTCCATTGGTACTGACCTACGGTACGGCACCCAGGCTTGCGACCCGCCACCCCCCATTCCCACCCATGCCGCGTCCACGACTCCACGCAAGCCACGAAACCGAGGGGCTGTGTCCCACCCAATTAAGACCCTGAGGAGCCACGCAACCCAAGGGGCTGTGTCCCACCCAATTAAAACCCTGAGGAGCCACGCAACCCAAGGGGTTGTGTCCCACCCAAACCCTGAGGAGCCACGCAACCCAGGGGCTTGTGTCCCACCCAAACCCTGAGCAGCCACACAACCCAGGGGTTGTGTCCCACCCAAAACCCTGGGGAGCCACGCAACCCAGGGGCTGTGTCCCGCCCAAACCCTGAGGAGCCACGTAACTCAAGGGCTTGTGTCCCGCCCAAACCCTGAGGAGGTCACGCAACCCAATGGGTTGTGTCCCACCCAATTAAAACCCTGAGGAGCCACCAGCCACGCACCCGTGATGGTCTTGGGCCTGCCCGCCTGCGCCACCACGTCCACCGCCGTTCCCACGCGGCACGGCACCGGCAGCGGCCGCCCCTCCTCGTCCAAGGTCAGCAGCATGCGCGGCTTCATGGCGGCAGCCAGGCAGTACAGCAGGTAGTGGTGCTTGCCGCCGATGGTGGCCTTGAGATCCAGGCAGGAGAACAACACAGAGAGCACGCCCGCCAGGGCAACGCCTGCGGTTGGGAGTTGGATGATGGCGGTTGGTGGTTGGCGGTTGGTGGGTGGTTGATGTGTTGAGATAAGGGTGTGGGGAAGGGCTCATGCGGTGGGATATATACCGTTACGTCTTAACGCAGCGCCGAAGGAGTATGGGAAATGCGGCGGGGGAGATAGCCCGCCCAGCACCGGCGCCAGCGCTAGGGTCACCACGGCCCACCCACCCCACCCCACTCACAGGCATTACCCGTGTCGCTCAGTTCCGCTGCTTGTTCGGCCCGGCAACACTTCACGCCTTCCGCCCCACCTGCCATTACCCCCTGTCATGTTTTCTACGCCCCCCCCCTCGCCCACCACACACCCATCCTCGCCCATCCTCGCCCACCCTCGCGTCTCAAATGCGCCACCCGCGCCCGCCCGCCCGAATCCCGAAACCCAAATCCAGAAACCCACCCTACCTGCCCGGGCCCCCAGCCCCCCACCTGAGCACAGCTGTCGGTCCGTGTGGTATGGGTTTATGGTGAGCAGTCCCTTGCCCATGTGCACCAGCCCCTGAGCCAGTCGCACCAGGAACAGCGCAGTGGGCTCCTTGTAGTAGTACGAGGCCAGGCCGCGCAGCAGACCGGCCAGGCGGGCGTTGTTGGTGCCTGCGGGGGAGCGGAGGGGCGGAGGGGGAGCGGAGGGGGTTGAAGAGTCGTGCGCATCCGGCAGCGCTACAAGGTGGAAGCCACCCACCCCCACGCCGCCCAAATCTACCCACCCGCCGGCCTCACCTCACCCCGGACTGACCGCCCCTCACCCCACCACCACTTCTCACCCTAAGCCCCCACCCCGCCCCACCCGCACACCCCCATCCCACCCACCCCACCCACCCGCACCCCACCCCGCCCCACCCCGCCCGCCCCCAGCCCCGCTCTCTTACCCGCCCCCAGCAGCCCCAGCCCCACAATGGCGTTGTTGGCCACCTCGCTGTCCTGATCGTGGCTCAGTCGACTGAGGGTGTCCATCACCAACACGTCCGGATTGGACACATGGAGCAGCGCAATGGCGAGCGGTACGGCGCGACGGGCGGGCGCGTCGCCGTACTGCAGGCAGGCAGGCAGACAGAGGGCCAGGCTCAGGCACAGGGACAGGCTCAGGGACAGGGCCAGGCGCGGAGAAAGGTCGAGGGGTTGGGCGATGGGTGGCTGGCGGGCGGGAGCCGCGCTGGGTGGTTCCCACCTCTGTTGTCAGACTTCAGCACCCACCAACTCACACCCCCAGCCCTCACACGCGCCCTCAGACACCCACGTCCGATTCTACCCTCCCCGCCCGCCCCCCCGCCCGCCCTCCCGCCCGCCTGCCCTCCCGCTCACCTGCAGCAGGTGCTCCAGCACCCTGCCCGCCATCTGAGAGCCCAGAGGCTCAGCCATAGCCAGCAGCGCCAGACCCAGTACGGCGGCGCCCTGGTGGCTGGTCTACAGGGGGGAGAGAGGGGGGAGAGGGAGGAGAGAGGGGGGAGAGGGGGGAGGGAGGGGGGAGAGGGGAGGGGGACTTTGAAGAGTGAAGTTGCAAGGAGGGAGGGGGTGGGGGAGGAGGGTCGGCGAAGACTGGGGGCGGAGGGGGTACCGTAGTACAGATGAAACCGCAGCGATGGGGGGAGGGGGAGCGGCAGCGGGAGTGGAGTCCCCGTCCCGTCCCGCCATCCATCCATCCATCCATCCATCCAGCCCCCCAGTCAGCCCCCCACCTTACCTTGTGCGCCGTGGATTCGTCGGTGGTGATGTGCTCCCCGCACAGCGCCAGAAGGCCTTGAACCTGAGCCAGGGAGGGGAAAGGGGTCAGGGAGTGATACCGTATGCTCCTTTATATAACAGGGGAGAGGGGAGGGAAAGGGGCCAAGGTTGGGAAGGCATGGGGGCTTGGCAGAAGAAAACCCGAGAAATACCGGTATGATCAAAAACCCGAGAAACATGCAGCATACAGAAGCAGCGGTGAAATCGTGGGCCAGCCCAGGGGGCGGTGCCAAGCGGGTCAAGAGACGATGCAGCCGGGTCGAGGTCGAGGTCGAGGTGGTGGTGGTGGGGGCGGGCTGGGGCTCCGGCCCCGGACCCCCTCAACCGACACCTTCCCGTGCCCCACCACCACCACCACCACACGCACACAAACGCACAGACAGCCCTATCGGCTGCCCCCACAACCCAACCTTGAGCACGTTTCCGGTTCCCGCGTAGGCGCACGAGTCCAGAGTCACCACCGCGAACTGACTGATCCGGTCGCTCAGCGTCTTGGCCACCTGAGAGGGGGGGGGGCAAGGGGGGGAGTAGGGGAGGAGGAGGAGAAAGAGGAGGAAAAGGAGGAGTATGAGGAGCAGCACTCGAAAGGAGGTAGGGTAGGGTAGGGTAGGGTGAGGTAGCCGGCCGTGGGGTTGGGGCGGAGAAGTAAGCAAGTCCCATTAAACTACTGCGGCCTGGCCCTTCTCCCCGCCGGCACCCTCTCGCAGCCCCTACCTCCCCTATCTCCCCTCTCGCCCCCGTCTCAACACCCCCAACCCAGCCCTCGCTCTCTCTTCCCTGGACCCTCTCCCCCGGTGCTGCACCCTCACGCACATGCACAAACACATACACACCCATACACTAACGCCCACCCCGCCGTCTCCTCCTCCGCTGCGAAATTTTCTTTACCGTATATCCCCCCCCGCCCCCCCGCCCACCTCCACAGTCGCCTCTGCCAGCTCTTGTTTCCCCAGGAACAGCAGCCCCAGACTGAGACACATGAGCTTGGCGTAGGGGGTCGACAACTCAACATCGGAACGGGACATCAGGGCCTGGGCAACACGGAGGTAGGGGAGAGGTGGGGAGGAGGGGAGGTAGGAGAGGTGGGGAGGTGGGGGTGGGTCGAGTGACAGGGACTTTTATATGAGGCGCGGGAGTCAAGGAGACTTGGGTTTGGAGAGCCTCCTGTCCCCATCCCCCATGCCTCAATCTTTTACCATCACACCGACCCCCAAAATACACACACACACAACCACACACCCCTCCCCCCTCCCCCCCGCACCCCCCATCCCCCACCCACACACACACCCCTCCCCCCCCCCACCTGCAACACCGACATGACCACGTCCTCCCGGGCGCTGCTGTTGAACACCAGACCCAGAGCCAGGGCAGCGAAGGCGGACACCTGAGGGATTGGAGGGGAGGGGAGGGGAGAGGAGGGAGGCAGGGAGGGAGGGGACAGGAAGGGAGGGAGGGTTGTCCACGTATAGGCTGGAGCCCGTAAATCGGAGCGTGTGAAGAGTGTAATGCAAGAACGAAACAGGGAATCCTGCGGACGTCGTCGCCTGAACGGTGGGTGGTAGGGGCAGGGGGTGTTAGGAGTGCCATGCGTCGTTGGAACGGAGCGGGTCGCGGCAACCATCAAAGTAGCTAGGGTAGGGTAGGGGGTGTGACGTGCTGATGTGCGCCCTCCCCCACCCCACCCCACCTCATCCCACCCGGCGCTTCCCCCGCTCCACCCTCCCTCCCTGGAGTTCGCAGGCCCGAGCCAGGGTCGCTTCTCCCCCCCCAACACACACGCACACACGCACCTCCACCGGTGCCTCGCTGTCCACCACCAGAGGGCTGAGCAGCTCCGAAACCTCCTCCCGCCCGGTGCCCGCGTAGGCCAGTCCCAGACCCAGGATGGCGCCTGTAAGCCGGTTGGTGGGTTGTGGTTGGTTGGTTGGCGGCGGTTGGGGAGGCGGAGGCGGGGGCCGGTTGGATGGGAGGTGTGCGGGGAAAGGAACGGAGGGGGAGATAAGAGCGTCTTGGTTTGTCCCTCAGCTGCGGTATAGGGTTTGTTATTACCCCCCCGGGGCGGGCCCTCGCTCAGGGCCACGTATCCCCAGCATCCCGCCTTCCCCCGGGGGCCACGTATCCCCAGCATCCCGCCCCGCCCCGCCCCGCCTACCCGTGCGGACGTTGACATCTGTGTTGGAGACGTAATCGGCGATGAGCGCAAAGGCCGGGTCGTTCTCGTTCTGCACACACGAGTTGACCACACCGATGGCCAGCAGCGCACCGGCCTGGGCGGGGGCGGGGGAGGCGGGGGAGGGGGAGGAGGGGGCGGGGAGGCGAGGTGGGTAAGGGATAAGAGGGTGGGAGGCGAGGTATCTACATCTGCTGGGGTATAGAAAACCTGTCCGGTGGGTAGCGTGGAGTCGGATGGGAGGGCGTTAGGGAGTAAGAAAGATGATGGGGTGGGATGGGGTGGGGTGGCGTGGTCGTACCAGTGCAATGTGAAATGGATGGTTGGATGCAGCAGCCAATCGGGTGGGGACAAGCAGGGCAGTCCGAACGGGCGAGCTAGCTCACAGGTGGGTCGGCCTCAAGTCGGAATAAATAAATACAAATATCATATAAATAATATGAAATAACACATACTAATAAATTAATAATCAAAATGTTAGATGAAATATATTAATAATAAAAAATAAAAGATAAAAAAGGCATCAATAAATCCCTCCTCCACTCACCACCACGTAATTGTCCGTGGAATAGAGGTACTTGTCGATCTGCGGCAGTCCCCCCTCCACATCCCACAGAGTCACAAGGCCCAGCGAAGCGGTGGCGGAGATCTTGCCGTGGTCCTTGTTCTTGAAGATCCAGTGCACGTTCTCAGAGCCGCCGCCTAGAGGGGGGTGATGGGGGGGCGGGGGGGCCGGGCAGCAGAGCAGGTGGGTGTGGGGGGTGAGGCGAGGACGTGCCGTCACAGCGTACGATTGGGGTGGACTGTAAAACCATGTTACCGTAGTGTGAGATGGGGTCATCCACGTATAGGCCGGAGCCCGTACACGGGGTATGGTGGGGTGGAGTCGCAAGGGGGCAGCCCTGACCCCCACCTCAACCTGCTTTCCTGGCCCCGCCCCGCCCCGGCCCGCCAACCTCCCCTCCCATCCCCTCCTCCCCCCCTCCCCTCCTCCCATCCCCTTCCTCGCCCTCCGCGGCCCCCCCCCTCACCCGCCTCCGCCCCCGACGCCGGCGTGACGAGCTTGTCCTGCCCGAACCCCGCGTTGACCAGCGCGTTGACCAGCGTCGCCGCCAGATTGGCGCGCGCCGAGTCCACTGCTGCGGCCCCGGCGGGCGCCCGCCCCTCCGTCAGGTGCGTCTTGTACACGTCCTCCGGTGTCTTGGCTTCCATGACATCCAGATCACGAGCCAGGGCCAGAAAGTGCTCCGACAGTTTGGAGTTGGAAATGATCTCTAGGAGGGACTGTGGGGGGGTGGGAAGGAGGTGGGGGAGGGGGAGTCAGGGAGTGATATGCTCCTTTATATACCGTAACAATGAGTCAATGGGGGTGGGGGAGGTTGTTCGGAAGGGGGTTCAGGGAGTGGTATGTTCCTTTGTGGGTGGGGGAGGGGGGAGGGGGAGGTGGTTCCCGCATGTGGGGTGCGCACGCGCATGGGAGGGAGCTGCCACCAGGCTCGCGCACCCGC
The DNA here is from genome assembly GCA_030267565.1 of Pleodorina starrii. Lineage (NCBI taxonomy): Eukaryota > Viridiplantae > Chlorophyta > Chlorophyceae > Chlamydomonadales > Volvocaceae > Pleodorina > Pleodorina starrii. Next base: position 1,939,479 of record BRXU01000007.1, on the reverse strand, counting down.
TGTAAGCGATTCCGTGTGCTGTGGTTTGCTTTTCCGCGCCGGGTGGCCGAGCCAGGGTCGGCTCGAGGCCTGGAGCGCTGCCGGCAGCGGCGGCGGCTCTCACGCCGCCCTCATCGCCGCCCTGCTGCTGCCCTACACGCCCACTACGCACCCAGGGGGGGGGAGGTCAGAGCGCCCTCCTTTGGGCCCCGCTCCGCCGCCCGCCACTTGCCGCCCTCGCACTGGCCCTCCCCCCAGCAACCCCAAATCCTGATTCCGTATCCCGCATCCCGCCGGGTCGGTCCCTCCGTCCTCATGCAGCCTCAGCTGCCCCTGCTGCCGGGCCGGGCCGGGCCTGATCCCCCCGCCCCCCCCCCCCGATATCCACCGCCCCACCGCCCTCACCTCCCGCAGCGCATCGTCCTCCACCGCCGCGGGCCCCTCCTCCAGATTCATCGCGAAACCGTGCCTGGAGGGGGAGAGGGAGGGGGAGAGGGGGGGAAGGGGCAGAGGGAGTGGCTCGCCCTGCCCACGTTTGCGTGTGTATGTGTGTGCTCCCCCAACCCGCCTGACCCGGCTTCCGACACACAACGGTACATCTCGCGTTTCCGACACAGCATGCACAGCATGTAGGGAGATCAATTCAAACCAATCCATTCCGATTAGTTTTTGGGTCACTCGGGGCTTTGGTCGCCTGGCTACATCCCGGTCCCGGTCCCGGCTGTATCTTGAGGCTCAATGCCTAGCCCCATTGCCACCCATGCCCGTGCCCGCCCCAGGCAAGACCCGGCTCCCGCTCGACTCTCCCCTTCCCCGTACTCCCCACGCTTCGGACAGGCACGATGCCCTGCCCGCATTCCCCTGCAAGCCCCTAGAATAAACGCCCTTCCCAACACCCTCGTCCAGATCCAAACCCGCCAAACCCCAACTCCTCCCACCCATCAGCCCACCAGACCCGGTCCAGCCCCCCGGCCGTCCCTTCCCCCCCTCCCCTACCCCCATCTGGCCAGCTGTAGATACACACCCACCGATACACCACACAACCAAACCAATCCCAGTCCCCTCAGAACCTCACCCTCCCCTCACCCCCACCTGGCCAGCAGGTACCCCAGCTGCTTCTTGGCCGGCGGCTCGCTGCACGCCGCAAACACCGCCTCCACATCGGGTCGGGAGTTGAGGCGCAGCGCCACCCGCAGCGCGTCGTGCCAGCGGGCCTGGGTGGTGTAGATGCGCAGCGCCAGGCGCAGCACCGCCGCGTCGTCGGGCTCCGGCAGGTAGGCGCAGCAGGAGGTGAGGTAGAGGCAGGTACGACCAAAGTTCTTCTCGTCCACGTGCGACTCGAGCAGGTCCAGCGACTCGACCTGGGGGGTATCCACGTATAGGCCGGAGCCCGTGAGCGGGGGGGGGGGGGGTTGGGGGATTGGGGTTTGGGTTGCGCAGGGTTTGGGGATTGGGGTTTGGGTTGCGCGGGGGTGAGAAAACCGATACCGCGGCGAGGGAACGGAGACGGCGTTGCGCGAGGGGGGAGGGGGAGTGATATGCGCGAGGAGGGAGGGGGGAAGTCGGGGTTTGGAGTGCAATGTTGCGCTTTGTATTATTGTTTGCAGCAGCAGCCAGACCTCTGAATACCCGGGTGGTGGTGTGGGGTGTGTCTTAATGGGGTGTGTCTTTTAAGGATGCTCCTTACCCCTCCCGTCTCCCTGACCCTCTGCCCGTCGCCCCTGAGACCGAATTGGCGACACGCGGGCCCACCTCCCCACCCATCGCCGTCGCCGGGCAAGACGGCGGCGGTACGCTCCCGCTCCGCTGCAGCATCCCCTTCGTTACGTTCCCTCACTGTGGGCCCCGCACCTCCAGCAACAGGTCAACAGCCTCCGGCTCCGCGTTGTGCGTCATGTGGTACGGCACGATTTGCTTCACGAGGGCCATGAGGTCGTCCACGACCGCCGCGGAGTCAGCCTCGCGGCGCACCCGGAACTCCTCCGCGATTTCGCCCGAGAGATGCCGAATGTACTCGTGGCCCCAGATACCCAGGTCCGTGGTCGACCCCACCAGGCGGTACTTGAGCACCTCGCGTGCCAGCTCCTTCGTGGTGGCCAGAATGGAGATGACGTCCGCGAGCATGGCGCGGTTCTCGGCCGGCTCGGCTGGCATCGACTCGAACCGCGACTTGAGGGCGTCGTAATGCGGCCGCAGGAACTTAAGGGGCTTCGGCACGCTGGTCATGGATGCCGTGGCAGACCGAATTTCCGATATCATTGTGGTGAGCGCAAGCTTTACGACGCCCGGGTCGGCGTCGCCCAAGCGTTCCACCGTCAGATCCAGGTTGTTCTTGAGGGCAAGATCCTCCTCGCTGAGCTCAGGCTCCTTATCCTCATCCTTGCCCTTGGCGCCCTTCTTGTCCTCCTTGGCGCCCTTCCCTTTCGGCTTTTCGTCGCTTGGCGCGACCATTGTTTCCCTAAGCCGCCCTAATGCGGCCTAGTTCAATGCCCAGTTAGTTTAATATGTCAATGGGGCCCAAACGTAAGAGTGGTCTAGGCGACAGAGATCTGATCGTGTACACTGCCCGTCACACGCCAAGCACGATAAGAAGCCCACTTCAACCACAATGCGGCTAGCCAATTAAAGTCGCTGGTCCCGAATAAAGCCCTCTCCAGTGACTGAACAAATTTTCTGCCTCATGTCGTACATTTGCCTCATGTCACTTTGTTAGTTCAGCGCTTCGCGAGTCCATTTCGTGAAAATTCGGTTTTGAAAGCATCAACTATCCAAAATAATTAGAGTCCAGAATGAAAGAGGTGATTCGGTGAGGAAGGCCAACCGTCGATAGATTGGGGTTTCGCCGCGTCTCCAGAGTGACCAGAGTTGCAGCGGAACAGAAACGGGATTTAGGTGTGGGTGAAACACTCTCACGAGGCGCCATGCAAGGGGCCCCAGCAGCTCCCTCCGCGCTTCCGGGTCCCCAACGGCCGTAGTACATAGTGAGTTAGTGACCGCATGATTTGTTACATCAGGAGCGCGCAGTGCTTGAGACACCGGCCAAGGCCCTAGATCTTGTGTTTGTGGAATTGTGGGAAACGAACATCTGGCGCAGCACGGACCAGCGTGCAACGTTGCAACCTGGGCCCCGGACACGGGTAACAAGCAACGTGCGCGGACGCGGCGCCAACCTCTTGTCCCAAGGGAACGAATGCATGGGTAGAGGACGAGAGATGTGTCGGTGGCTAACGGAACAATGGAATAACTAAACAGATCGCAACCGACAGGGGGCGCCAGGTGTACATGCCGTACATGCACCCCACTTCGTTTACCTTTCCCCCAACACGCGCAGGAGACCGCCAACCAACGCAACGTGTGAAAGCGAAAGGCAAAGCAACATGCGCGCGGGAGACATGCAAGCACACGCAAGAACCTTAAACCAATCCTGCCAGAAACATCAACGCTGCATGTGCCTCCCCTCACAACGATGCTCTGCCCTCCACGAATATCGTACATACACACCTGCCAATCTTACAAACAGACGGCGAGACACCTCCTCACATACATCAATGCAAGCATGTGTCCAGATACATCTATTTAATAACATCCTAACATGCAACCGGGTGCCGGCCTTGGCCCCAGCGCCCGCCAAACGTGTACCTGCAGCAGAGGCCAGCACAAACAAAGTAACCACCAACACAAACAAACAAAACTAACCGCCAACCCTGGGGGCTTCAACGACCAACAAGTGCAAACAAATCATACGCAAAGCTGCAGCTATGGTAGCAGCAACGCTACACAGGTCGACAAAAGAACAGGACAGAAATAAAAACCATTCCATTACGCCAGCACACCATCGGCCGAAACCTTCATATCACATTGTGTGGCCAATGTGGGCTCTGCCCTTCCAGATAAATTGGGGACCTCCCTGTGCCGGAAGGGGGTTAACGGTGTCGTACTGCCGTTGTGGTTGGGTTTGTTTGTGTGTGTTATGTGTGTGTTATTACCGTATGTGTGTATGTGTGAACGGTACAACGGATCATTGCTGAAGGACGGCATATATTTAGACCGCCTTCGCGTCGTTGTTGTTGTGGTTTGTCTCTTCTCGTCATAAGTGAGTGGTCATCAACTTGCGCGGCGGGAGGTTTGCTGATGAGCAATCGACAAGAACTCAAAGGTGAATGGACTCACCGCTAGCTGCTGCTGCAGATATAGAGTCGATAGGGGATTTGGGGACCCGCTATCGACGGCGGCTGGTGGCTTTTCGTTGCTGTGGATGCCAGATAGATTATTGGTGGTTCAGTTTCGACGCGCGGTGAACCCAATAACCCGCTGACCGCGAAGACCTACCGTGATAGCCTGACACCTCAACTCTGAAGCGCGCGAGAGACAAAGTACGGCATTATACGGCGTGCGGTATGTCGACTGCAGATGAATTGCTTCGGTCGGTCGGAAAAACCAAAAATACCAAGCAAGATTGCTGTAAGCGTAATGGGAGGGCGGGCGCAGAACACGCACGGAGGGTGGCTTGACTGGTGGAAACACGGAGCAGGCTACTGACTACATACTGGGAACGTATTGCGCGCTGGCCTTGGTTATGTGAATGTTGGACCCTGGATTTGTACAATAGTCGGAGGCTAGGTTAGCTATCGGGCATTCGATGGAGAGATAATGGCGAATCATAATTCAACGGAAGGTCGTTTGTCTTATTAGGTAGATCGCACCGTTGTACGTACTGTACGTCATCTGCTATCTGAAGGGGCGTCCACAACCAAGCCGCTATCAATAATCAGTTTCCTTAGCTTATCTTCTCTATCTGCTGCGTGGTGTGCTTGGCCGCCGATGCACTTCAATTCCTGCTACTCTGCCGCGCGGCGTCCAAAGCCTTGGTTCGGTATTCCGATCGGTTGGATTGGTTGGATTGGTTAGATTTGTTGCACATCGGTGACCGTTGTTCGTTCCTCTTGTGGATAAGGGGCAGGGCGGGCGACCGGCCCGCGCCAGCACAGCCTCGACCTCTCTCAATTGGCCCCACGCGTCGTGTTGTTGCTTTTCCGTCCATCCTGCGTTCGCTGTGCGTGCGCATGCACTACTGTGCCCCACTACCGTTCGATCGTTTTTTAACCACGCCCGCCCACCTTTACGCCAGTTTACGCCTTCTTTCCGGGCCGGGCCGGATCGGGACATTTGCTCCGACTGCGCGGCAATCGATGCGGCCTGACGTCCCACCAGGCGGCCTGACGTCCCGTCTCCGCTGCGGTATCCTTTCTTACCCACCAGCGAGCCGGCTCCACTCGAAGCCGCTGCGGGCCCCTGAGTGCCGAGTCCTGGGCTCCTGGCTCCTGGCTGGTGGCTGCGGTGCGGCCATGGGATGCGCAAGAACACGCGCATTGCGCTGGGCGCCGGTTAGGGGGTTCGGATTGGTGTTCATGTTTCTTTTTGTTTTACGCCTGCCCGAGGATTCATCGATCGACGTCCCCCGCACAATCTGAAGTGGCTGGATGGGATGCATGGACGGACTAGGCAGTGCGCTAAAAGTGATTGTGGTGGTGATGGCGCATTGGCGAAGACTAGTAAGGCGTTGGCTCGGTTGGCGGGAAGGCCTTGCCTGGGGGCCACGCTTAGCCGGGGTTGGCGGCCGGGGCCGACGTAGCGTGCATCGGCTGCGGTCGTCGCTTGCGTCCCAGCACGTACGACACAGCACACGTGCGTCGCAGTGAATATTGCCGCGCCAGGCCGGCTATGTTTAAATCATGTTGTTTGTTGCATAGCCTCCTTCAAGTCAATTCGTCAAAGGTCTGTGCTTTTGCTTCAGAACTGTTCTTGGATCGGTGTCAGACTTTTGTTCTCGGTTGTTCGGTGTCGCATTAGTCATGCGGTGGTTGGACGCATGCACTTACGGGTGCCGCCCTGCACGATGAGCCCCCGTCGCTGCGCCCCCTCGTGCACCCCCCATCGGCCGCCATTATTGGCTGAGAGCGATCAGGCAGATGCAGCAGCGCAGCACAGCAGCGCTTGCTTTGCAGGCACCAGGCAATTGCCTGTGGGCCCATGGACGCTGCGGGCACTGCGGGCGCGTGCAACCACTGCCACGACACGCACCTTATACAACAATGGACATGCGAGCATCAGAAAGAATCACATTACACGAGCCAGCTCGGCTGCAAACGAAGGCAGCCGTCGAAGTTGTTGCAGCCGTTACACGCCGTACGCAAACGGGACGAGGTACGGCAGCTCAGGATAACATGTAAGCCCAATGCGAGCTGCACCTAGACATCCCTCCATGTCAGCAGACTGAAGCCCTTTGTAATAAGCGATAACTTGCCCTCCCTCTCGCGCAGCCCGTCCTGTCATCCCCTCCTCCCCTTCTGCTTATCCTCCCACCGCGCGGTAGTCCAATAATGCCGCGTCTTCTGCTGCGACTGCGACGGCGACTGTTGTCAGTGCTGAGGCTGCTATCTACGGCGACAGCTGCAGCTTCAATTGTGGCTGCTGCTGCTGCTGTGGCGGCGGCGACGTTGGCGGCGACGTTGTCTTCCTGGCCAGACTCCCCGGCCGCGGTGGCTGGCCCTGCGGCTGTGGCTGCGCCTGAGGGTTTCGGAGCTGTTGCTGAAGTTGCAGCTGCGCAGTGGCGCCACGTACCCAGGGGTGGGCTTGCAACTCCCTGGCGGTCGGCCTCAGATCGGGATGGAAGGCAAGCGCACGGGCGATGAAGTCCCGGGCGGGCTCCGAAACCGAGGGCGGGAACGCGATCTTGGGCGCCCACCACGGCTGGAAGCTGCCGCTGCTGCTGCTGCCGCTACTGCCGCTGCTGTCAACTGCCGCGACCGTAGCCGCATGTCGGGATGACAAGATCCTCGGCGGCGGCGAGCGCTGATGCTGTTGGCGTTGCTGGTGGGGTTGTTGGAGCGGCGCGGCCGCGGCGGCCGCGGCCGCGGCCGCGGCGGCATCGTGCTTGGTGGCGAAGGGCGGGAAACCCACAAGCAGCTCATACGCAAGCACTCCCGCCGCCCACACGTCCTGCGTGCGTCGCATTAGTGGGGCGGGGGCTGCAACCTGCCGTTTCGACCGCTCGAGACCCCAACATTACGGTATCGACAGCTTTCGGGGTTTGGAAACTACAAGCAGCAGTCGCAGCAGGTGGGTCCGTGCTGGGCATGCTTGGGGTGTGATCGGAGGCAGCAGCCGTATACAGGGGCGTGACACAAACGCGCGGAATCCGACTCAGGGCCCGCCCGGGCATGGCAGCGCGCCTCGTCAGGACGCTGAGGGATTCCAGCTTTCCAGGGTTTTAGGGTTTTAGGGTTTTAGGGTTTCACGCGCTTAATTTGCTTGCCCAAACAGGGTGGAACCGGGACGGAAGCACGGGGTGAGACACAAGCGTGCAGACGCCGAGGGCGCCCCAGCAGTGGTGGCCGCGGACCGCCAGGCAGGCGGGTTGGCTGTTTGCGGGGCCGGCGGTCGAAGCGTGCATGTACAGCGGGGCAGGTGGTGATGGCGACATCGCGGGAGACGGCAGGGTGCCGTGGTGCGCATGCATGGGTGCAGTGGAGTGGTTGAAACGAGTGCGTGCGCGCACGCACGCCAACGCACCCACGCACGCACCCACCCAAACGCACACCAACGCACCACGGCAGTGGTGTAGGCGAGGTGCGGGTTGTCCTTGTTGTCTTCGGGCAGCCGTTTCAAGGGGCAGCGCCCGACCTCGGGAGCCTGCAAAGCCAGCAGCAGGAAACGAACGCGTGCAGGCGTTTTCGGTGTTAGTTGTTGCTGCTGTTACACCGTAGCGCTACAGACCCTCGGAAGGGTCGTTGTGGGCGGCGCAACGCATGCATGTACGGACGACGCACACGCGGACGACGCAACGCATGTACGGATATGACTCACCATATAGTCCACTGCGTGGACGAGCCAGGGCAGGGCAGGGTAAGAGTCGCGCGCGGCCGATCGGTCCCAAAGGTTCCATCCATGGCACCGACGAGTAAAGGCCCCATGTTAGGATACGTAGAGTCCATGCATCGGCGGACCGCGAGAGGGAGCGGAGCAGTGGGTGGGGCGGCAATGAAGTCAGCAGAGGGACCGTTAAGCAGCGAAACAAAGGCGTAAACGCGCATCCAGGCCACAGCACACGACTTAAACAGCAGGGAGCCGCAGCCGCAGCCTTACTTTACGCATGCGTGCCTTGCTGCTGCGGCACGCGCAGGCGTATGCTGTCTGTGCAACGAAAGCAGTGTACGGCAATGTACAGCAGCAGCACGCACGCCGTGCGACCGGCGGTCGCTGGGCGAACGCAGCTGAGTCGTCGCCGCCGCTCCGAGGGCACGCGCGCAAGGGCACGGCAGGGGCAAAGCGGAGGCGCACGCACGGCGGAGGTGGCGGCGGAGATGGTGGCGGCGCCGGGCGCTGGCTGCGGCGAATGCGGCCCGCCTCAGCCGCTCAGCTCATATCCGCTCGCCTGTGCCCGCTCGCGTGACCGCCCGCTCCTCCCCGAGGTCGATGCTGACGCCAAAGTCGCCGATCTTCAATCCCCAGTCGCGGTCCAGAAAGATGTTCTCAGGCTGCTCTCCGGGCAGCGCATGTGTGTGCGGTGGTGGGGAGCAAGAGGGCGAAAGCGGGCGTTAGTTGCGGGTTGCGGGTGGGAAGCCAGCTCAATGACGGGGAAGATCGGGGAAACCGTGCGTGCTGGTAGCAGCCTCGCTGCGGTGGCTGGAGTCGCCTCGCTGCGGCGGCAGAGTCGCAAGAGCGATTATTTGGGGCGGGGGCGAAGGGAATGAAGCATGACGCAGGAACCCAGGTCAGCAGGTGTACCAGCGTGCTAAAAACGTCGAAAACCCCAGTCACAAAAACGTCGAAACCCCAAGCAAATTTACAAATAAAACGAAAGACGGACGGACCTTTATGTCCCGGTGGCAGATGCCCCTGGCGTGCAAGTAGCTCAACGCGTCCAGGAAGGGAGTCATCACCAGGCGCAATACCTGCACTCGCACGTGGGTGGGCGGGTGGGCGGTAAAAAGAAGATACCACAGCGGAGGGACAGGACAGGACAGGGTTTTAGGGTTTGGGGTTTGGGGTTAGGGTATGGGGTTTGGGTTTGGGGTTAGGGTATGGGGTTAGGGTATGGGGTTAGGGTATGGGGTTAGGGTTTGGGGTTACAGGGCAGATCCCATTGTAAGTTAACAACGTGTAACTAACAACGACAACCGCAAAGGTCCTGCCGCACTACCGATCCACCTTCCCGCTGATCAACCACACGATCGCATCCGCAGAACCCCCCCCCCCGCACCTGCTCCTCACTCATTCGGCTGCCCGCAGCTCGGCGGTGCAGGCAACACAGGTCGCCGTGAGCCGCGTACTCCTGGACGAGCACAAGCCGCCCTTCCTCCTGTGAGAGTAGTACGGTGCATGTACGGAGGTGGCCGTTGCTCTGCAACGTCTTTTCTGTTTGAGGGGTACCGGTAACAACCCGCCCTTCAGTGCCCCAGATAGGTCGCACCGACCTGGAAAGCGCCGTACAGCTTGATGATGTGCGGGTGGTCCAGCTCCGAGTGGATCTGTATGTACGACACATTACGGTACGGCACCGTCCAGCAGGAACCATGCTTTCTATCTCCGCCCAATGGGCCCACGAGGGGTGAGTCTGGAAAGGGATTATTGTTATGGAGGCACCCACACAGGGCTGTTCGTTGTGGGGGAATGTATGGTAGGTGCTCGCCTGGAGTTGTGGATGCGGATCACCGCTGTACACTGTTGTTGCAGTGAGCTCTGGAGCCTCGGAAGGGCACTTGCGGGGGATGGATGGAGGGGGGAGGGGAGGGGAGGAGGCAAGGTGCGTTGCCTTGGGGGTGTAAGGCAGGGATCGAGCGACCTGCTGTACTCACGTACCCTAATCTCTCGGGCCAGCATGTGCAGCGCATTCATCGGCACCCTGCGGGGTAGGGTAGGGTAGGGTAGGGTAGGGTAGGGTAGGGTAGGGTAGGGTAGGGTAGGGTAGGGTTCGGGTCGGGTAGAGTAGGGAGAGGTAGGAAAGGGTAGGGAAGGATGAGGAGGGTGGAGGGAGGGTGGAGAGAGGGTGAAGGAGGGTATAGGCACAGAGGTAAACGCGGTAATGTGGTAAGGAAGCAAGCCTGCAAGCGACGTCATCGCCAGGAAGGCCCGGCCGCTCACATTTGCTTGCATACACACAGATGCGCGCGTGCCTCACCGTTTCGCACCCCGTCTTTCGCACCTGTCCAAGAAGTATACCTTTAAGGCAACCCTGAGGTGGGAGTGCCGGCAGGTGGCCTGTGACGACGACGGAAGCGGACAGAAGTGAGGGAGAGGGAAAGGGTAAGGGAAAGGGACGAAGGGGGTGGGTGGGAGGGAAGGGGGAATCCCAAGGGCTGAAGCTGAAACGATGGGTGTAAACTTCAACGGCCCTCACGGACCCGCCCTGCGGTCATCTTAGTTTTCCCCTCCCGCCGGCGAACTCGAATATTCTGCCCCGTCTCCCCCTCCCCCGCTCCAGTCTCCCACCAGATACACACTGGAGTTGGCGCCCTGGTAGAGCCGCCGACTGATGAGGTAGTCTGAGAGGCTCCAGACAGGTCGCAGCAAGGCGGCAGGCGTTGCCGGAGAGGCTGCCAGCGGGGAGCTCAGCGGCTGCTGCTGCTGCTGCTGCTGCTGCTGAAGATGAGGATGGCGAGGAGGAGGAGGAGGAGGAGGATGGTGAGGAGGAGGATCCTGCTGCTGCTGCTGCTGCTGCAGCGCGTTCCGTTTCAGAGTGTCACCGGTCTGGCGGTGCGCATCGGACGCGTTGGGGGAGACGACGGCGAGCGGCGGGGAGCCGCCGGCCGGGGTCCGGGGCGCGACGGTATTGCTGCGGCACGCGCCGCCGTGTTCCATGGGGAGGGGTGCCAGGTCGAGATCGGCGCTCAGGCTGCTGCCATTCACTACGAGCGTGGCTTCTGTGGCATTGACGGAGGCTGCAATTCCGGGCCTGCGGCCGAGGTGGAGATCAGACGCGGCGCCCATCGCTGCGCGGAGCAGCCGGCGTCGCGAGGCCAATGGGTTCGATGCCGCAACCGGAGTGGAAAGGACCGAAGGGGATACTTGCATCTCTTCTTCTTCTTCGGAGAAATAGCTTTTGATTGCGTGCTGGCTTTTCAATCCGAAGAACTTGAAGTGCCGGCGCGGCCACAGGGCCGGTTCCTTCCCGTCGTCGTAATCGTGAATACCGGTATCACTTTTGACGGGTGGGTCACCTTGAGCGGCTGGTGAATCGTCTCCGTTCCGTTTGTGATAATTGAGCTTGTGAACAAAATCTTCAAATTTCTTGAGAAACCATCGGGCGCCCTTGACATAGGACAACCCTTCCAGCTTCCGACTTGCCATCGACAGCAGATTCTGAAGTGGAAACGCAGAAACCTAAGGGCGCTATACTGATTTATCCTTGCTATGATAGATTGGCTAACCTATGGGCACATGATTCTCAGGTTGTGAATTGATGGTGTGGAAAAGCCTGGGAACGGACTACGGTATGCTGGCGGAGTTTCCGTTAACGGTGAAGAAAATATCAAACAAACCACCGGACACACTTTGTACTTGTGAGTAATTTCAGTCCTGGTTTGAATTCCGAGAACAGTACCGCGATGCACAATGATTCAACGGTCGATGCACGATCGCGTTCCACGCCCGACATGAAGTACGCATCTAATAAGTACACGCAAAATCTTTAGTTAGATGCACGGATTGGAATCGCATCACAACCGCATTGAGTACTGGTCAACCTGCGTGTGAGCATGTCGAAGTCAAGTCGCATCCTGTTGCATTTCGATTTCCAACCGCTCCTGACTTGAAGGACACTTGGAGCATTATGGCTGCCATAATAGAAATAGACGAAAAATCTCAAAGTTGTGTAGGTGCCCGACGAGTTCCTGTACATCAAGTTGCGCAACGAAGAACGCGCCGCAGCGGCAACTAGCGAGAGACAGACGGTTGATCGCCCATGGAAAAAACAGAGCCTTTTGGCGGACCTGTGCATATTCAACACGCCCATGTATCATAGATTATTCCAATATGCACTTCCCACGGATCTCGTCCTCTCGATGCACTCGACTCGAGTGAACAAAGGCAGCCAACCGCAAAACAGCTCCAACGATTCCGACTTCTACATTCTATAACTGGCCTGCATCAGGGGCAGCCACAAACCTGAAAACGCGCCAAGCAAGATAATAAAGCAGCATAATCCTGCATATTAAAGGAAAGTCTGCAGTACGTTCCGGTACAGTACAGTATGTCGTTGCACCGATTTCATTTCTCTCGCCCCTACGATCAATGTGAAATGTAAATTTCAATCCTTTTCAGCTTGCACTCCAAGCAATTATTTTTACATATAGGGTATGTATGCATGTATGGACGCCTGTGCCGCAGGACCTCGCGCACGAACTGGCACGAACGCTTGTTAGAGCGCCTGAAATGGAGGCGCACCACCGCTCCACCGGGCCGGCCGGGCTCTCCGCTTCCCGTCGTTCCCGAGCGATTTGGGTAGAGAAACGAGTGTATGTGCTCCTATAAGATCACCCACAAACACGTCCTTGGCTTTGCCTCGTGTGGAGCTTTCGAAGGCCTTCTCCTTTCGGAGGCCTTGCCTTGAGTGAGTTGCTCCTGTGCGTGCGCCAACATGATTCTTGCAGGAAAAATGTTGTATATCCATTCCCTGCCAAATGTCGAAAACATTATAATTGCGCTTGGCAGCGGGCCAGCTCCGGCGTACCGCCGCTCCGCTCCGCCGCTCGGCCAGTCTCGGCCGTTCCTGCCGTTCGGCCGCGCGGCCGTTCCTGCCTTCCGCTCGGCAGCGGCTCGGCCGAGCTCGACCAGCGCTTTCCTCACTGAGGGTTTCGTTTCGCGGCCAACGACGCGCCACACGGGTTGTTGAGGTCCCGTTTTTATATTTTAACAGGGCCTCAACAGAGGGGCGCGGAAAGGCGAACGCCGTTGGCCCAACGCCTAGGGCAGGCCGGAACTAGGCGCCGGCCGGGTCGTTCTCTATGCTTCAGTTGCTGGGTTTGGGTCGTGGTGGGCCCTGGCCTCGCAGCGCCGGCTCGGCACCATTTGCAGCGCACCGCGGCGCTTCCCACGAGGTCCCACATCGCCTGGACCGGCCTGCGTGCGAAGTACGACTGCCGTGCAATGCACGGCCAGCTGGCTTGCTTGCTGGGGTCTTTTCTGGAGGTCTGGAGTCCACTGTAACACGAGAATTAGTAAGGCGCCAGCTCCTGCTCCCCACAAATCCTGCCGCGCTACATGCACCCCGGGGCGCCAGGCGCGCGCCTCGATTCCCCAAAGAAGCAACGGCGTGCCGGATTTGGAATATCGGCGGGCCGTCCCTTCCGAATGCCAGTCGTAGCCGTGGCAAGTCCCACCGTGCCGTTGTGCCGAAAATCAAGCTTGTACGTACGGCATGTCGTACAGTTGCGGCCCAGCGAGCACCGGGAACGCATGAACCGCAGAAGGCCGTTATAAACCCTTTTGGGGCAGCGGTCGACAGCCAAACCCCCCGCCAACGGCCTGAGCGCCCAACAGGGACCGCATCCTAAAGTCATCCGTACAAAACAGAGGTGCAAACAAGCCAGCACGCTCTGTTTCCAGTCGTTTCACGCCCGCGTCTCCCGAGCGCTCTCAGTCCCGCAGGCCAGAAGCAATCCAGCCCGCTGGCTCCACCCTTTCAACCACCCTTCAGGCAATCTGCAATCCGCTTCAGCCACTGCCACTCCAATATCCCGACAATCGCACGTCGTCGTACTACAACCGCCCGCCAACGTCCACGGTACCGTGTAAATCTTCTCATCCAATCCTGAAAGCCAGGCGCATCGCCCTCAATATCTTATTGCCCTTATCGCCGTCCCGCCACCACCTTGCCGTCTCCGGAAAGAAGACTCTGCCGTACGCGCGTGACACTTCTGCCGTACCATCACGCGTGCCCACGCGGGTCCCGGTTCCCGACGAGCCGCGCCGCCCCGATCGTCGTCTTCTCAGTCGCGGGTGTTATTACAAGATTCAGTAATAACACGAAACACGCAATAGTGTCCCCAAAACGGACATGCGCGCAAATCAAAGAAGCATGCATTAAACTGCAGGAGGCAAAAGGTACCCAAGCTCATGTCCAGCGCAGTACGACGGTCTCAGCTCATGGTTGCCGTACAACCATTGAAAAGCTCCCGCAATCGACGGTCGGCCCGGCCCGTGCAGCGGCGGCGCGTGCACATACATGCATGCACAGACGGAGCATCGGCGGAGGCGGCGAGGTTGCTGCGCGCCGCGCCGCGCCACGCCCGATCCAAATTCAGGTCCAGGCCTTAAGAGACTCCGCCGCCCCGGCTGCGCAGCCGGGCTGCCGCGCCCTGCCCTTCTCACCTCTCACTCCCTCCAGCCCACAGAAAAACACCGCGGCTTCAGGACCCCAACGCCGCCCCAACCCGCGGGTTCGTAATCAACAGCTCCGGCCTCAGCCCGCCACCATCACATCTGGGGTCCGCGAGGGGGTCAACGAGAGGAAGACAGAGCGAGAGGAGAGGACACAACCCTTAAGACCTGCGTTCTTCGAGCGCACTCCGGGTACGGCGCATCAAACAATATTTAGCTCAACAAATGCTCGCCGTCCCGTTGTCTCCGGAGCCATTCACTCTCCCACAGCCGGGGACGAGCTGCCCTCACCGCGCCTCACCTCGCCTCGCCTCACCACACCGCACTGCGTCGCGGAGACCCTCGGCCCCGCTCCGTTCCTTGGCCCCGCCGGCCGCCCACCGTCCCTCTGGAGGCTGGAAAACATGCGTTCATGGGCCCCCCCTGCGCACACCCGCGCGCACACCTCAATACAATATATATACACACGCACACACAGACACACTTATCCGGTACGCATACGCACATAGTCAAGAGCCGTGCCTCGACCCCACCGCATCGATGTAGCACACGGCATGCACACATCGCACCCGCAGCAGCAGCAGGAGCAGGAGCACAGCACAGCACGCGCAGCACACGCCCAGACCCCCCAGTTCCTGGCAGCCGTACATAAACCGTCCTGAACCTGAATAATATGGATCGCTAAAGCGGCTCTCCGGGGATGCGTTGGGTTGATCTCTCGACATTTCAACTGGCAGAGTTACGTACCCAATCCCGTAAAGGCATGCATTCCGCTCAGGCATACGTTCACCGCGCGCAAAAATGCGCTGTAAAACAGTGCCACACTTCGGGGTGCACAGAAGGGCCCTTTGCGTCGGCGCGTACACACACACGCACACGCGCCGGCGCAGACGATACACAATGACGCTTACACACACGCACACACGTACAAGAGTGCGTCCGATGGCTATTGATATGTTGACAGCCTAGCGGGAGCACCATCGCTAGCGCCTGTCACCACAGCGGACGGTCGCTACCGATGTCCATGCCCGTGCCCGCCAGGGCCCTTATGCAGCAGTCCATGACCGCCCTTATCCGCGCCACCGCCCTTGGCGCGCCCGCTGGCGGCGCCGCCGCTGGCGCCGCCGCCGTCGCCGCTACCGCCGCCACCGCCGCCGTTCTCGTCAGGGGAGTTGCTACCCGAATCGCTGCCGTTCTTGCCGTTGCCGCCGGCGGCGTCCGCCAGGGCGCCTGCCTCCCGCTCGCGCGCCTCCCGATCCCGGTTCGAATCCCGGTGTTCGCGGTCCCGATCCCGGTGTTCCCGGCCGTCCTGCGGATCGCGCTCTATGCTGTGCAGGCCGCTGCCGCGGCCGCCGGTGCCGCCGCCTGTCGGCGGCGGCGCCGCCGCCACACCCTGCTGACAGCCTTGCAGCGGCGGCAGAGCGTGGCCGCCGTTGTGGCCGCCCCGTGGGCCGCTGCCGGAAGGCTGCGGCGCGCCCAACCCCTGCCCCTGCTGCATCCCCTGTCCCTGTCCCTGCCCAAGCGCTTGCTGCTGCTGCTGCTGTTGCTGCGACTGGGGGTATTGAGCCAAGCCCGCGGAGCCGAGCGGCGCCTGGGAGGAGGGCGGCTGGGAGGAGAGCTTCGAAGCCAGGTGTTGCAGGGACTGCTGCTGCTGCTGCTGCAGCGAGGCGGCCGCGGCCGCGTCGGGAGCAGCGGCGGCAGCGGCGGCGGCGGCAGCCGACTGCGGCAGCGCCTGCTGCGTCTGGGGCGGCTGCGAGGCCGCACCGGGCAGCAGCAGCTGGCCGGATCCCTGCGGTGGTAGCAAGCCGCCGGAGGCGCCGTCTCCCGGCTGTAGCGGGGAAATGGAAAGGGCGCCGGGGCCGCCGGGGCCCCGGACCGGAGACAGGGAGCCCGGGCCCTCGCCGGTCGACGCCGCCTGGCGATGCAGACTGAGGGGTCTGTGCGAGGGCGGCAGGAGGTGGAGAGAAGAGTGAGATCTGAAAGTAGGGAGACGGCCCCAACGGAGAGAAAGTGGTGGAACTGTAGGACACCCCAAACAAAGCAGGGGGCGATGAAATAGAGGCGACAGATGTGTTCAGGGCTGCTGCAGGCTGGCATACAGAACACCCGCACATCACACCCACGCAGCCAAGGGAAAGCTGCCAACGGCAACACAAACGCCGTGTCGCCCCCTCGCTGCGGTTTGACTTTGAACCCACCCCTTTTCTGACCCCACCCCACCCTCCTCTCACCTGCTGTGTCCGTGGGAGTGCGAGTGCGTCATATGCACACCCAGGCCGCCGTGCGAGTGGGACTGCTGCTGCTGCTGCTGCTGGCCCTGAGACTGCTGCTGCTGTTGCTGTTGCTGGTGGCTGTGTGAGTGGCCATGGCTGTGTCCCCGGCTGTGGCCTCGGTCCCTCGACAACGAGCCCTGGCTGCCCACGGAGCGGGATGCCTTGGCCTCCTGCGCGGAAGAGGAGGTGTGATAAAGGACAGCCCGGGGAAAGAGCGATGGGAGGGGTAGGTGCTAGGTGGACTGGTGGAGAAATGTGGTGATGGCGCCGGTTGCAGCGCAGGGGAGGAGAGAAGCAGAAGCGGTGGGGTCGCGATACGCGCTGTTGGGATGGGCGGAGGTCCACCATCCTGGACGAGTGGAGCCTCGATCCCACCCTGGTCGCCGAGCCATCTTGTCACAGGTCAAGCTACCGTGTCCTTGAGCCACAGTCCTAACACCGCGCAGCCTCGAACTCTGGTAGCAAAAACCTCTGCCCCCGTCCGCCTGCCGCCCCGACCACAAACCCGCCCCTCTGCTGCCCCACCCACTCACTTGCAGCAGCATTGGCACCACATCCATGTCGGCCGGGGCGCGAACCTGGCCGCAACAGACAGTGACACGTGGACACGTGGGCAGGGGGCCGGGGGAGGATCACCAGCTGTGGTTTGTCTGAAGGCGCGTCGGACTAGGGGGCACCGGAAGACGCATCACGGGGACAACAACCCCGGGGCAGCCCTGCGTTGTTTAGTCTTTACGAAGGAAGCCCGATCAGCGTATGGCCCTCGGGCCCTTGCGGCTTCCTTGAACCTCTGTCTCGGAGCCTGGCCCTGACGGATCACGCCTGAGCCTCAACCTCAGCCTGAGTGGGCGCGAAATCGGGTCCCACGAGTACCCCCGAGTGCCCCGATTGCCCCGCACCAGCACCCGAACCCGACCCAGACCCCCATCAGACCGGACCCGACGCACCCTCGCCATGTGGACCCCTTCTCGTAGCCCCATCAGGCTGCGAACCACGGCCGCCGCCTCCGCTTCGTCGTCATCGGGCCCGCCGCCACAGCTGCCGCTTCGGGGCAGTGCGGCCGCGACGGCAGCGGCGGCGCCGCCGCCGCCGCCGCCGGCGCGCAGCGCGCCTCCGGCGCCGCTGGGCCCCGGAGACGTCGACTTTGGCGGCGCGCCAGCGCCGCCGCCGGCGGCGGCAGCCGCGGCCGCGGCGGCGGCGGCGCCGCCGCCAGTTCCGGCCATGCTGCCTGGGTCGACATCCATCAGGTCATCACCGCCCTCCAGGGGCTGTGAGGGCACGTGCGGACGGAAGAAAGAGGAGGCGGGAGTGATCGGGTCAGGGCATCGAGGATGGGGGCGCCCGGGGTGAGGAAAGGTCGAACCGACCCGTGGGTCAGGACTCCAGAAGACCGTAGACGTGTATACTTGGACACCGGAACAGCACAGAGCCGCGAGCCCGATCGGCGCGCGACACGCAAACACGCGCGAACACGCATGAAGGAAACCGAGATAAAATGTCAAGCAAACTATGGAAAGACACAAGCGACTGACATGTGAATGTGCGGGACTCTCCTCGCTCGACGCACGCACCAGCTGTTGCTGCTGCAGCTGTCTCCCTCCGGCTTCCTGCTGTTGCTGCTGCGAGGCCCCGGCTCCACTGCCGCCGTTGCCGCTGCCGCCGCCGCCGCTGCCGCCGCCGCTGCCGCCGGCCCCCAGGTCCATCAAATCGTCTGGCTCCGCCTCCGTCTCGTCCTCCTCCACCTCCTCAGCATCGTAATCCTCCTCCTATCGGGCCAGGTTCAGGGTCAGGGCGGACAGTCCAGTTTGGATTAAATGAGTACGTCGGCAGTCCGGTTGGCATCACGTGGCATGGCACCAACCCCACACCACACCACACCGCATCCCACCTCACCGCACCAACCCCACACCGCGCCACCCAACACCACCCTACCCCATCCCACGTCATGCCACCCCACCTCACGCCACGCCACCCCACCTCATAGTACCCTCGGCTGTTTGTCTGAACCTCCTCGTCGCCGCCGCCGTCGTCGCCCGCAACACCGCCGGCGCCGCCGGTGCCGCTCTTGGCGCCGTTGCTCACCGTCGGGGCGCCGTCGTCCATCATCGCGCCGCCGACGCCGCCGCCGCCGCCGCTGCCGCCGCCGACGCCGCCGTGCTTGGTGAACTGGCCGCGCACTCGGGGGCGCTGCTGCGCCAGCTGTTTGCGAGCCTCGTAGCGGATGGTCTTGGAGAAGCGCAGGTTCTGTTGGTTGAACAAGGGCAGGGGCGATGGATGCGAGGATTGTAAGTTTGGGTTTCATGGTTTTACAAGGAGGGCAGAGGGCGGAGGGCAGACTCGACCGCAACGCCACGAGGAGGGGGCATGCCGGAATCCTCTCCCATGCCTCCCGCAAAATGAACCCCGAGAAGGCGGCCGACGCAGTCCCCGCAGCCCCTCCCCCAGACACCCACCTTTCGCTTCTTCCGGTACTTGTCCAGCGCTAGGGCTCGCCGGCGCTTTGGCTCCGGAACCCCGCCTACCAGTGGTCGACCGACGCGGACAATGTCGGAGGCACCCGGCGGCAGCAAACCTGTCGGGAGGTGAGGCGGGAATGGCAGCGGCGGGGCGGCCCGGGCGGTGGCAGCGTGGGCAGCGGCTCAAAACTCGACAAGGCCGAGATGGCCGGAAGACGCTACATGCCGGGGACATGCCGGGAATGCCATGAATGCCGGGAATGCCGGGAATGCCGGGAACAGCTGCTGCAAAGGAAAGCACGGGTGTAGTAGAGCCCAAAACGGTGAGATGGGCAGGAGGAGGTGCGGGTGCCCCGGCGGGCGAAGGCGGAACTGGGCAGACTGTTGTGGCGAGCTCGCACCTGGCCCCAAGGGGTGATCCGGCGGCAGCGGTGCTCCGGTGCCGTGCCCCGGCGGCAGAGGTCCAGGGAAGGGCAGCACGCCCGCCGCGGCGGCGGCGGCGATGGAGGCGGGCGTGAACGGCGGCGGCCGCCAGGCCGCCGCAGCCGCCGCCACCGCCGCCGCCGCGGCGGCGGCCTGCTGCTGCTGCTGTTGCTGCTGCTGGTGGTGGTGTGATGGCATACCGGCCGCCGGGTGGGGGTGAGGGTGCGCGGGTGCCCGGGAGCCTGGGCCTGCGGGGTGGCCCCCCAGGCCTTGTTGTGGATGGCGGGTCATGCCCATAGGGCCCTGCGCAGTTGGGGAGGACGCAGGAAGGTGGAGGCCCATCGCCGTGTCAAGAAGATCAGACGGCGCCGACCAAAGTAAGCAAGCAAGACACACACGACGAGGTGATCTCGGTTGAGGCTCTGGCGATTTCTCTGCTCTTGGCAGCGCCCAGCCGCAGTGCCCTCGGTGCCCTCGGTGGTGCTGCCAAAGCTGCCAAAGCGGCGGACGGAGTGACGAGTGAGGGTGGGTACAGGTGGGGCCCGATCGGCCTAAACCCCAAAACCCTCCCTCCCTCGCCGACCTCACTCACTGACCCCACTCACCCACCCACCCAACACTCCCTCCCTTACACTCCCTGCCTCCCTCCCTGCCTCACCGGCTGATGTCCCAGGAAGGCGGTGAGGGTGACCCCGCTGGCGAGCAACTGGTTCAGGATGATGGCGTTGATGTTGGTGGCGCTGCTGGTGGGGTGCTGCACGGAGGAGGACGAGGGACCCGCGGAGGCGCCGCCGTGGGGGCCGCCGGGGTGGGGGTGCGGGCCGCCAGAGTCGTAATGGGGGCCATGCGGCCCGGGCGGCAGCGGCCCCAGAAGCAGTGGGTGAGGGTGAGGGTGCGGGTGCGGCCCGCCGTGGCCGCCGCCGTGGCCGCGGGCGGCGGCTTGATGGGCCTGATGAACCTGGTGCGCCTGTTGCTGCCAAGTGTGGGGGTCGAACAGGGGTTTGCGCGCGGGTGCGGAGGGCTCAGGGGGAGGAAATGGGCGGGCGGTAGAGGGGGAGGGAGACAGGAGGCGAATGGGTAGAGCAAGATGCAGACACAAGGATAGGAGCCCCCTCTGCTGATGTCATGGCGAAAAGAGATCCGGCACCCCCCCACCACCACCCCGACCGACTGTGGGAGCGAACAAGGTGTGCCGTACTGCCGTACCTCGTTGGCCGCGGCCGCCAACGCCACCACCTCGGGCGGCGGGAAGGGGAAGATCGACTGCGGCGCGGCGGAGGAGTGGCGGAGGAGTGGCAGTGCAGCGGGAGGGGCGGCGGTGTGGCAGCGGTGGCAGCTTGGAGGGCTGGCAGGAAACGGGTGGCAGTCAGACGTAGGGAGGCGGGGGCCGAGGCGAGGGCACCGCACGCAGGGCACGCTGCATTGAGCACTCATCCCGCGTGCCGCCCTGCAGTCGCTCGTCCCACCCGTTCCAAGGCCCCGAATGCCCCCATGCTCATGGCCCAGCACTGACACCACCCACTCTCCCATCCCTCCCCACTCCTCATCCCTCCCCATCCCTCCCCACTCCCCCATCCCTCCTCATCCCTCCCCACTCCCCATCCCTCCCCACTCCCCATCCCTCCCCACTTCCCCCCCCCCCCAATCACCTGCAAGGGCACCTGATCCAGACCTCCCGGACCGCCGCCGCCGTTGCCACCGCCGCCCGCCACAGGGCCGCCGGGCCCAAAACGGATGGCGGGGTGCGCCCCAACCCCAACCCCCATGCCCATGCGGGGAAGCATGTGACTGGCGGGGAGACCTGCGGAGGAGTGGGCAGTGGGGTGGTGGTGGTGAGGTGGTTGTGTGTGCGGTGGGGTGCTGGGCCGGGAAAAACCCGAAGGTAAAACACACAGAGGACGGTGAACGGTGGCGGGGAGCACGCAGGGGCACAAGACCGTGGGCGGCGGCGGTGGGGGGGAGGGCAAAGCTTGGGACGACGACACCGACGAGAGCGCCACCCCGACCAGCCCGCCCATGCATCCGTACACTCGCCCAAGCGCTCGTTCGTAACACACACTCGCTCACCGAAGGGCGTCGCGAACATGCCGGGAAAGGCCGCCGGGCCCGTCAACCCCGGCGGCGCCACTGCCGCCGCCATGCCCGCCAAATGGTGCCCTTGCAGATGTGGGTTGGGCGGCGCCATGCCGCCCGGCCACGCCGCCGGTCCCTGCGGCTGTACCCCCGCCTGCTGCTGCTGCTGTTGCTGCGGTGGCAGCTGCTGCTGCTGCTGCTGCAGCTGTTGCTGATGCGCCGCGGAAGACGACGGTTGCTGCGCCGATGACGGCTGCGGCTGCTGCTGGCCCGAGCGGCTGGCGCCGCCGCCGGCGGCGCCGTTGCCGCCGCCGGAGGGCGTGTGGGTTTGGAGCGACGCGTAGTGGCTCGGGGAGATCCCCTGGGAGCCGGGACGATCGCTCGACAGCGTCGGCTGCTGCTGGGTCGCCAGCTGGTGCTGGTGTGGCTTGGCGTAGTTGTACGACGAGCCGTTGTTGGCGGTGCCGCCGCCGCTGAGCGGGCCGCTGCCGCCGGCGCCGCCGCCGCTGGCGCCGAGCCCGCCGGCGGTGCCGCCGCCGCCGCTGCCGCCGCCGCTGCGGCCAGCGGCGCCGGCGCGGGCGGCACTGGGGTTGAAGGTGTCTTCGGAGAGCGTGTGGGCGCTTGCTCGGAGCTGCGGCGGAGGTAAAAAAAACGAGGCGGGACGAGTTGGTGTGTGGCTACGGGAGCGAGGGAGGGAAGGCATGGTCACGAGGGAGGGCTCTGCGGCACAACACAACACAACAACCTGTTAACGACCTGACCTATCCCACACAATTACGAGCCCGCCCGAGGGTCCACTGCGGCCTTCTGCCCCGGCCTTCTGGCCCGACCCAAATGCAGCTTGCACGCTCCAAGCTCCCAAAGCTCACCGCCGCCGCCGCCGCACGGTCCCGGTCGCGATCCCGTTCCCGCTCCCGCATCGCCGCCGCCTTGGACCGCCCCTGGGCCAGACTGCCGCCGCCGCCGCTGCCGCCGCCGCCGGTGGCGACTCTCTCGACGGAGGGGACGCCGCTGCCGCCGGTGCCGTTGTCCTCCTCCATCGCGTCCGTTGTACGGCAGAGCGGATCGCGGCCGCCGGGCTGTACGGCTTCCGAGGTGGCGGCGCGCTTGCGGCTGCTGGAGCTGGGCCCTATGTACTGCGCAAAGGCGGAGGAGCGACCCATGGCTCCGCCCTTGACGGCGCCCTGGGGAAACGAAGGGAAGGGAGGGCGGAGAGGTAGAGTGAAAGAGGAACGGGGGGAGGGAGGGACAGGATGAGACTGGGGCTGGGAGGAGGGCTGGTGACATGCGGGGGAAAGGCCGTGCTGCTCGCAGCGACTCCCAAGAAGGGGGGATGGTTTACGATTGCAACGGCGTCTTGGTTCGCCTCACCACCACCTCCGCCTTACGGAGATAATCACAGCCCGAGGACGCGTGCTTGCAGCAAACCACTGTACGACACACATCACACGTCATAAGTACGGCAGTTACGGGTACTGCAGTACAGTCAGTCCTCACCATGAGGCCGTCGTGGCTACTGAGGTTCGGCGGCATCTTCCCCTCCGCCGTGTTGACCAGCGCCTGGTAGTGCCGTTCAACTGCCAGTGTCGTACTGGCGCCGTTGCCGTTGGAACCGTTACCGTTGCCGTCGCCCTTGGTGGCAGAGTTGCCGTTGCCGCCGTTCTTGTTGTCCGACGAGCCGTTGGAGCCGTTGCCGTTGGAGCCATGGCCGTTGCCGTTGTTGGACCCGTGGCCGTTACCGTTAGAGCCATGACCGTTGTCCTTGTTGTCGCAGTGGAGCTTTGCATCCACTCTGTACGGCATTTCCAACGAGTACGAGCAACAGGGCGGCCCCGGAATGATAATTATAATGATTATAAATTTGTACCAGAGTTGAAAGCACTGACGGGGGGATTTCGGGATGATTTCGGGGGGATTTCGGCGCGGGGTGGAGGAGCACTAAGGCACCAAGGAGAGGCACTAAGGACGCAAGCGGGGGCGCACAGCTGCCGGCACGTTAGGACCGGCAGCTTAGAACCCAACGCTCCAACGCTGAAGGGTTGTGATGTTGGGAGCCTGAAACCAACGGGTTTCGGAGCTGTGGGCCGCCGCTCTGAGCCGTCCTCGCGGCCTGACTGCCGCGTGGCTGGGCCCCCAATGCTCCCCCCAATGCTCCCGAACGATGAGAGATCGTTGCTCTTCCAAAGCGACTGCAGTCGCAGAGCGGCTGGCGCGCCCGCAAGCCGCGGTCGCTGCCTGCAAGCGGGCCGCGCTGCGAGCTGTGACGCCCCCGACAAGGGTGGCCCAAACCCATTCCGCGCAGAGGCGCAGAGGCTTTTGGAGCAGAGACGGCACCACCCCATGACGGCTGCGGCTTCTTAGAGGCCGGTACACGAAGATCGTAGCACAGCTCAGGAAGCAGCCCTTGGGTGCGTCCGCCGCTGCCCTTCCCGGGAGGCAGGCCCCGCAGAAGAGAAGCAGTGGTACGTCTACATCGCAGCGCCGTACAGTGAAACGACCCAAACCGGAGCTCAACCAACCGGTTCCGCTCCCCCGGCCCGCACCCGCACCGGCTGGTGCCGTTGCCCTCCTTGCTGCCATTGCTGCCGTTGCCCTTGCTGCCATGGCCGTTGCCATTGTCCGGCGCGCTGCCCTCCTTGGAAGTTGGCTCCTCCTCCTCTTGGCTGTGATGTTAACGTTAGCCCACGGACAGAAAGGCGAAGGAAACATGGTGTAAACAATTATTAAGGGCTGACAACACAGCAAAGAATGGCGTAATGGGAACAGCATGTTGCAGTTGGGGCCGTGCTGTCGGCGACGTACAACTTGCAGTTGGATTGGCTCGCCCCTATAGGTTTGTAAAGGGAGTGCTCCCAACTTGTGCAGCCTCTTCCGTGATGGTACTTACCATGCGACTGAAGTAACCTTATATCGGCCCTGAGTCAGAATTTAAACGTATCCCCTCACGACCATGGTTATAGAGCACCTACTTGGTTTGCTTTGAGTCACTGGAAGTAGCCTCGTACTGCCGATTTGCGCTGCTGGGTCCCCGAAAAGCGTAGTGGCGAGCGGCGAGCGCCGCGACGTTTGGCAAGGCCGCTGCGTGCTGACTTTGACTCTGCGCGAGCAAACGCGGGCTAATTATATGGGTTGCATCGAACCGGATAACCTTAAGGCCAAGAACGCTTCATGTATGGCGGTCAACCGGTCCCCAAATTTACCTTCCGCCACCACCACACGCGCGTCCAGATGTGCCGCAGCTCGTTTTGCCGCAGCGGCTTTATGAGATAGTCTATGGCTCCAAGTGAAAGACAGGACATGACCGTCTCGCGCTCGTCTTGGGTTGAGGTCACTGTGCGAGATATCACGTCGGGATATTTTTGGGATAAATGTGCGAGCGGAGGCGCGCACCGCCCGGAGATATGTGGTGGAACATGGAACGAACTCCCCCGTGCTTACCAACCACAGGCGTGCGCGCCAGGCCTTCCGTCTTTGCCATTCGCTTGAGCAGCCGGCATGCATTCGCGCCGGGCGGGTCGTGCTCCTTGAGCACCAGGTCAAAGCACGCCCCATGTTCTACTTCAAGGAGAAGCTGTAGACCCTCGCGCGCGGTCTTTACCGCGGTTACCTGCCGAGGAGTTCCGGGCGCTCGTGAATTTCCGCGTGACTGCAACTCCTTCGCCCTCAGCTTTGAAAAGCAGAAACGTTTCTCACCTGATATGCACATTCTCTGAGCAATTGCGTTGTATTCTGGCGGGATACTGCTTTGCTATCTATGACAAGGATGCGCAGATTCTTGGGGTCCGGCAGCTGAAACTGTTGCGCGCCAGCGTGCAGAGCGCCATGCGCCTGCATGCTGGACTTGTAGTGCCGGCCCACGCTGGGGCCGGGCACGTCTGCCGCGTCTGTGCCCTCCGTTGCGAACTACTTTTAGAGGTCCCGGGATCACCTACAAACATATGGCCTTGTTTTTCGTGTCCTATATTCGTTGCAGAATTGAACAGAGCATAGAGTAACTGTCGGAAAGGAGTTGGGATTCCGTGCTGGCTTCCGGTCCAATACGCATCCTGATTTGCTCGGCCGTTGTCATTTGCCAACCCGATCGGCCGTACTGTCGTATGATATCCTTCGTGTTTGTCATAGGCAACGGCTCCAGCAAGGACGCACAACGGAACGGAATGTGGGAGGACCGGCTTCAACCCACCAAGTCCAGGAAGTAGGCGCCAATGTATTGGTGTTTTAACGTACCGGTATGTCCCTGGGCTTGTGGTCAACCTTGCGGCGGCGCCTGGCCTCACCGCCCAGAATTTGATCAACAGTATTATTTGAAGTCGTCTTGCGCCTTGTAAATTCATGGCACAAAGCCCAGCATGAGGCTCCCCAACTTCTGTATGCAAGCATACGACAGGGACCGCCAAAACGGAACCGATGATTGTTATTACCCCTTGCGTACACAAGGTACACACGTCAATATGTTAACCTTGGGCCTTGATGCAGTCGCTTAGGTGCCGGCAATCCTGTCAGTGCAGTACCTCAAAGATTTGCACCTATGAGGAATCTGCAGGAAGGACAGAAGAGGCTTTTTCAAATGGGGCAGATAAGAATTTCATATGCCACTTTTCGATTCATGGAATCGCGCCTCTTGTCACGAGTGAAGCCTGGTCCGTGAGGTCCCGGACGCCCACAACACGCAGCCACGGCGCTGAACCGGACCTTCCCAGCACCAGGTTATCTGCCGTGGCCCACGTTTCATGGCCGACACTCAATTCATTCAACCCGACGCTGCGCCCCTCTTAACGCTTCCTTCCTGGCGGCCAGCCGCCCACCCTCCCAATTTGTTTGCTGTGTTTTTCAGTGCTGCCCGTCCCATACTCGTCGCGACCACGAACGCCCTGCCCAGCTCCTTTCGAGCAGCCACACGGCAGCAGTTACAGCAAATGCTTCGGACGGGGGGCAAAGGTATCAGTGCGGCGAGGGGTGGTCCCCCGCCTTCCTCCGTCCGTCCGCCGCCTGCCTCTGTGGACCACAGTCGGCCGGGCACACACCGGACCCTCAGGAGTTCTACATTTCCCGAGGGCCTGGCGCCCACCGTAGCAACTACTAGCAACCACAACAAGGGTAACAAGAGTTACGCGTGCAGCAATGCTGCGGGTCCACTTTGGGTCCGCTGTAACCGATTCACGTAGAAAGGCTAGATCAACGATCCAACGAAAAAGAATAACCTGACAAAGAAAGAATGCTGCCTAGTGCCTACCCAAGGACACCTACCATAGCACAACATAATGTCAAACCCTAGCTATATGCGGCCGGTTGCAGCGCCTGGAGCCATCCGTGCGCAATTGTTCGGCGGCCCCCCAACCACCGAGAAAAGCAGCTTAGGGCTGCGTCCATTGACTGGTCAGCTTGTGTTTGC
The DNA here is from genome assembly GCA_030267565.1 of Pleodorina starrii. Taxonomy (NCBI): domain Eukaryota; kingdom Viridiplantae; phylum Chlorophyta; class Chlorophyceae; order Chlamydomonadales; family Volvocaceae; genus Pleodorina; species Pleodorina starrii. The sequence continues at coordinate 1,912,504 of BRXU01000007.1, read as the reverse complement.
TTTGCGCGGTTGCAGTCATGCGGACAGCAACCTAGAGTACTGAAAAGGAGGATGATGTGCACGCACCGTGTCATGTATGTACTCATATCGGGCTGTACGTCCCGTACTCCTGCCGAACAAAGCATTGAAGCGGGGCCGCGTGCGTGCTGTATGTATGCCACACGCCGGACCGCATATCTATCTGCGAATGCACCATTTTGCACCATATCTACCGTATCTCTCAGTAATGTCAGAAACGTCGACTCGTCGGGAACACTGCAGATTGCGCCCCATGTTCGTGGTCGACATGCATCGCCTGCCTGCAGTCTTTCGTGCTTCATTCGCCACCCATCCAAGTTCCCAACCCACGCGTCATGCATGACCCCCTGGTTGGCTTTTGGCAGTCCAGCCGAGTCCTCACTCACGCGTGCGAGCCGCCCTGCTGCTGCTCGCCGCCCACCGGGGGGTGCATGTGCTTGCGTCTTACCTGCGAGCGTGCAAATGTCCATGTGTACGGCTTTGGGCCACCGTACAGACAGGGTGCCATTTGCCATACCGCACATCCACCTGCCTCAAACCTACCGCCGTTACCACAACCGCCTACGCAGCGGCCAATCGCCAACGACAAACCGCGCCACCAGGCCGTTCAGGTATCCGCGCTTGTCTTGTAGCCCGCTAGCCGCATGCGATTAATTCGTATGTACACGAACAAATGAAAGCCGCCGCCGTCGCCGCCAGCACCGCCGCCGCCAGAAAGCCGCGCACAAAGCCCACACGGCCGCCGCAGCCACTTCCGCAGCCGCAATTGGGGACCAGAAAGGTGCTCTCGCCATCCCGAATCCCGCAGCAGCCATAGCTAGCCGCACGCCTAGCCGAGCTCAGGACGTCAGGAGACGCACTGCCCGTCATTGCCCCCGCCGTCGGCGCAGACGCACTTTCCGGTGGCCAGGTTGCACACGCCGCTGGGGCCGCAGCCCTCCTTGGGACAGGGCTTGGCCGCTGCGGGGGCCTCGCGCACGTAGGTGGGCTTGGCGCAGTCGGCGCATACGGTGAGGTTGGTGGCGGCCGTCATGCCCAAGAGCTCCGGCTGGTTGTCGGCGGAGGCGCGGATGGGCGGGAACACGAAGGAGCCGGGTGTGGCGGCCACGGCCTTGAGCGTCACGCTCGAGGTGCCGGCGCGGAGCGCCAGGTAGGAGAAGGTCACCAGGTAGGGACGGGTCTCCTGGGAGGGGCAGGGGGAACAGCGAGGGCGCGCGTGCAGCGGTGCAGGGCGGTGAGGGCGGTGCGTGGAAATTACTCTGCTGGTTTCGTTGGACAGGGCGGCGGTCGAGGCGGGTGGGTGATGAGGGCTATAATGGCAGGAGCCTAGGATTGAAATCGCGGTGGGTGAGTGGGTGGGTGGGAGCGGAGGTGCCGCACGTACGGGCGCTTTCCGCTGGTCGGTGCGCTGGCAAGTTTGGTTGGCAGGCGTGTGGCGGCCTGGAGGTAACGCTGCCTGCGTGCCCGCACGCACATTTTCCCGCAACGAGAAGAAAAACCACGCATGCATGGGCCGCATCCCGGGGCCTCTGCCCAACCATCGCCTCGGTACCCCTAAAACCCTAAAACAACCCTAAATATATAACCGTTCGAGCCCCATCGAAAACGCTGGCTGAGCCCAGGAGCTGGTGTGGAAGCCTCGACGAGGAGCGAACTGAATCTTCACTGACCTGTGCAGGGCAGATGGGCATGAGCCAGAAGTCCCACCAGGCCACATCCCGCAGCTGCCCCGCCGAGCACGTCTCCAAGCCACCACCACCACCACCCGTCGCCTCCAGATTTGGGTCGATGGGTTCCAGTCCTGCCGGCATGAGGATGGACAGGGTGACGGGTCCCAGGTCGTCGGGGCTGGTCAGCTGCACCGTGAGGGCCACCACGGAGCCCAGGGGCACCGCCGCCAGGCGCTGACCCGTGGGTCCGCCGGTCAGCGGGTCGGCCATCTGCAGCGCCGCCTCCACGAACAGGCCGCGGTAGGTGGGGAAGGACAGCAGCTGGGCGGGCACGAAGTGGAGCGAGGCGGACACCGTCACCTCGCCGCTGCCCGTCACCTGGGGGGGTGGGGAGGGGATGGATTCATTCGGGTTCGGGTTCATTCGTGGGGCCAAACGCAGCGATGGATGGTGGGTGTGCGATGGCGGAGAGAAGACCGCTGAGGTTCGTTAGCTCTTGCAGCAAGTTCTTGGGCAGACCTGCAGAGGCAACGAAACGCCGTCACCGCCTGGCTGGCTACCTGTTGCCGTGTTGCCGTCGTGTAAGCCTACCTAGCCTGTCCCACAGCTGCCCGGTGCCCGCATACAGGCGCGCGCGCGCCCAGAAGCACCTACCCAGACTGGCCTGTCCCAGAAGTACCAGTACGCAACGCCGCGTGTACGAGGCTCACACGTACAACGGTATATTCCGGTACATACACTGACCAGGAAATTGAGCTGTCCGGGCGACGATGCGTTGTTGGCGGGGGCGGTACCGGTGCTGCCGCTGGCGTTGGCGTTGGCTGGCGGCTGCAGCAGCAGCTGGGACCAAGCGGTGGCATTGGTGACGGGGGAGGTACTGCCGGAGGGGCGGAAGGAGGCCTGGGGGGCTCGCAGGGCGGCAGGAGGGGGTTACCGACAGGGAGGGGGCGGAGGAGGGCTGGCGTCGGCCAAGAGGGAAGAAGTTCCATTGGACGCGACGGATGTGCCGGCGATTCGCGGATGGGCCGGCTTTTCCAGCCGTGCGTGGCGACTTTAGTTGAAATGGGGCGAGGGTGGGGTAACACGGAATAATACACAGGCCGGAGTGAAGGGGCCGGATGAAACTTCACACACACGCGCGCGCAAGAAAGGGGAGGTATTGTTAAGGCGGGGCCTCTGCGACTTGTCGCGTGTGTAGGAAAGACAGTGGTGGTGCGTGGTGAGAAGGGCATGTTCCTGGTGTTGATACAGCGGGCTGCACTGTCTCCGAACTGCCGTTCGGGGTGTGTGCTTGTGTTTTTTTTGTGTGTGTGTTTGTGCTCAAGCCCCGTATGTAGGGTCCTAAATAGTCCATCAGTCCATTCAACCGCAAACGCAACCAACTCACCCGCAGCACGGTCATTCCGTTGGCGGTTGCGGTTATGTTGGCGTCAGGGCGCGCACTGCCGCGTACCCTGTCGTACTCGCTGAGCGCCGCTATCGCCAGGCCCTGAGCCCGCAGCGAGTACGGCACCGTAAAGATGCCGTACCCGCCTGGCGGCGGCGGGTTGGCCACGTAGGCTGCCAGTTTGGGTAGCAGCGGGTTGGCGGTGCTGTTGACTCCGGCCCGCAGCTGCAGCAGCAGAGCCAGAGTCTGGTCCTCCAGGGGGGCCGCCGTAGCGTCCGTGCCTATACACGTTGGTGCGCAACACACGCAAAGCGCGGGTGATCGTACTTTGTGACCCGGCAAGGTGGGTGATGTGCTGCAGGTCTGTGACGCATACGGTAAACACAATACAAAGCACCGTGTATGTATGTGACGCCCCTCCCGAGAAAAAAAAACGCGAGAAAAAAACGCTTGTGTGTACCGTATGTTAGGAATCCAACGCAAACGCAAACTCGTGCTTTTAGTGAGTGTGCCGGTGCGGGTAGTGGCTAGTGGGTGCGTACCTTTGGGCGGAAGCGGAACTCTTTCCCTCCCATGTCCCTAAATCCCTGTATGTAGTCTCATCAATGGAAGGAGAGGCCGACGCGGTGGCTGCCGGCCCACCTGCCCGCCGGCCCTCAGCCCGGCGCCCAGTTGGGCCCGCCCCCGACCGGCACCTCCAGCAACGTCATCACGCGAGCACCCACCCGTTCCCGCCGCCACGTAGGCTGTACGGCCCTGCACCCGGAGCGCCGAGGTGACGTCATCGAGGGTCGCGGCCACCAGCTTGGGGGAGGGGTTGGCGGATGGGCCCATGGCTTGCAGGACCAGGGAGGTCAGCACGCAGGTCTGTGGGGGGTGCGGGCGGGGCAGGCGCAGGCGCAGGCGCCAGGTGGGGAGGGGGGGGTAAGGCAGGAGCAGGCGCAGGCGGGGAGGGGCGGGGCAGGCGCAGGCGAGGAGGGGCGGGGCTGGCCCAGGCGGAGGATGCAGGACGGAGCAGGGGCAGATGGAAGGTCACGGGCTCGGGCGACCTACCCCCGCGTTCCACTCCACGAGCCAACGCCCAACGCCCAACGTCCAACGAAACGCTATTACCGCCGGTACCCACCCGCAGGCTGGCGGTGCCGTTCTGCTGTTGTGCGCCCACCGCCTGCGTCAGCGCTCCGACACTCAGATCTGCCGCAATGGTCTGGATGCTGACGGCCCCGCTGGCGGCGCCGCCGGCGGTGGCAGCGACCTCGCTGTCGTTGCGTGGGTCCCAATAGCCGCCCAGAGTCAGCCTGTGTATGTGTGTTGCGTATGAACACGTGTGTGTGTGTGTGGCGATGAAGGGTGTAACGCGGTGTGTGTGACGGTGAGGTTGACGGCTGACCCGACCCGCTCCCTGGCGACCCGTGGGTCATCAGCAACGGCTTACCCCTGTCCTGGCGACCCATGGGACCCAGCACCGGTGACCCATGGGTCATTAGCGTGGCCCAGCACCACCCTGGTGACCCATGGATTATCACGGCCGATCACGTTCACGGCTGAGTGTGACCTGGCGAGTAACCTGGCAGGGGACCTACCCCCGACCCCCCCCCCCGCCCTGCGAAAATCTCTTTATACCCCTGACCTGGTGACCCATGGGTCATATCATCAGCACGGCCGACTTACAATTCAGCAAGGCGGCTGCGGAAGTGGCCCGTCACGCGCAACCATCATCACCCTTTCCCAGTAATGAGTCATCCCATTGTCGTACGCATACATGTAACTCACCCTGGGCTTGCGCTCGAGCATCCATCCATCCATCCATCGGCCGTGCGTGCACTAAACCAAACCAAACCCTGCCACCACCCCCCTACTAAAAACCTAAGTAAACCCGCTAGCCATCCAGCCCCTCACCCATCAGCCTCCCCCCAAACACACACACCCACCTCGCCCAGGCCAGCGTGTCCCAGTCGCTGTACGACCCCGGGTTGTACGGCCGCTGTCGTGACTCGATCGCGTCCGCCACCAGCTGCCTGGCCACCGCCCCCCGCCACATCGGCACCTGGTCGGACTCCAGGGAGGCCCAACTGGCCGCCAGGGGGGCCAGGGAGGGCGGCAGCTGCTGCTGGGCAGCAGCAGAAGAGGAGGCGGAGGCGGAGGCGGAGGGGCGCAGCGCGGGCCCGTGAAGAGCCGCCAGGAAGAGGGCCCAGGTGTTGAGGTCGACTTCCGTCCTGTTGGTTGAGGTTAGTTGGAGACGGAGGATGATCAGCAAGCGGGCCGAGTGAGAGAGAAAGGGGATTTAGTTCGAAATAATGGGTAGCAAGATAAGCGGGGGACTTGGCATAGTATCTTTTCAGAGGTGACGACCGATTAAGCGGGTAGGTGTTCACGGGCATGAGGGCGAGCGAGGGTCGACCCAAAACACACCAACTCGTGCCCCCCACTCCCTCCCAAAAACCAACTGTAACACTGTAACAACCACAACTGTAACAACTGTAACCACCCACCGCAACATCCCCCGGGCAGGCACGCACTCGCCGACCTGCTGGGCCGCCAGTCTCCCCAACGACTGGCCGGCTGCCACATAAGGCCCCACTGAGCGTCGGTCAGCGTCGCCAGGTCGCGCAAGCCGCCGGCGGCGGCGGCGCCCTGCGCGGCGCTGGCCGGCTGACTGTAGTACGACAGTACGACAGGAAGTGTGGCCCACAGCATGGCGGGCGTCGCCTGCGGGATAATCCTGCGGACGTACGACACACGTGCGACAGACGTACAGACAGGAAGTCAACAACCACGCATGCAGCAGGTGAAGAGTTGCACGGGAACGGGTGAGGGGAGGGAGGGGGGCTGGCTTTGGCGGAGTTCGGACCTTCGGAGGGGGGCTGCTGATACCGGTAAGCGCCCCCAGCGCTGCCCTTGTTTGGATGGTTGTCATCTATCTCAGCGTCCCTCGCCGTGTATCTATGTATACTGATATTTATATACCGTACTACAAAGGTACGGTGCGGTACGAACCTCTCGGCATCCGCCTGCATCAAGCTGTCGTACATGCCGGCGATGGCGGGGAAGTAGCCCACGCCGGCAGTCAGATTGAGGCCGCCTGCGCGCAATTGTGGCAATTGTGGCAATTTTGGCAATCATCAATTACATCAATTACGTTGCATCGCATTACGAAGCCCAAACAGCGGTGGGGGGCGGGGCGATGCCAAACAGCGGAACCAAACAGCAGGGCCGGGGACCCGGGACCGGGGCGGTTCAGCTGGATAACGGTCGAACCTGTAACTGTGCGTACCGTATGGGGGGGGGAGATCCAAGCACCGGCTGTGCGCACGCCGAGCGCTGATGCAGTCTCTCACTCACCGCTTCCCGGCACGGCGTTGGGTAGAACCATGCCCTCCTGCCACTGCTGCCCCGCCGTAGTGCCGCCGCCGCTGCTGGTGGTGTTGGTCGATGTGGTGTTGGTGGATGTGGTGTTGGTGGAGGTGTTTGGGGGCGGTGACGCGGCGAGTGTGAAGGAGGTGGCCACCCACACGTCCCCTTGCTGGCCTGTGGTGGGTCGGGAGATGGGGGTTCAACGCCCACCGGGAGTTGGGGAGTTGGGGGTTGGGGAGTTGGGGTGAGGGTGAGCGGGAGGGCAAGGCTGGCAGGCCGGAACATGTGCAGACAGCAGATACGACAGTTACACAGACGCGTGAGTAGACAGATGCATGAGTAGACCAAACTTGCACGCACTCACCCATGACCCCCAGCCCCCAGGCCCCCCCACTCACCCATGACCCTCAGCTGGGTCTGCAGCGCATCCGCCCCTCCGCCCGGTTGGCTGTCCCGAGCTGTGAAGGTGAGGTTGGCGGAGCCTATGGCGCCAGCGGAAAACGGGAATCGAACCTGGGTGGGAAGAAAGCAGATACCACAGCGGAGGGATGGAGGCGACCTCAGCGGATGGTGATGTGTGTGTGTGGGGGGGGGGTAGAGAGCGCTGGCACCAGGGAGCAGAGGCAGGGTGCGGGCCGCGGGCATGAGCATGTGGGCATGCGCTCCATCCGATATATGGGCACTGCGCGGCATGGAGGAGCGGCGGCGCAGCTGGGGCCCCCTCCTCCCAACGCACCTCCTGCTGCAGCCCTCCCCCCGCTCCGAAGGTCACCGTCTGGCTGGTGGCGCCGGTCAGGGACAGCGGCGCGGCGGAAGCGGAGGCCGAGTCCAGCTGCAGGGAGGGAGGGAGGGAGGGAGGGAGGGAGGGAGGGAGGGAGGGAGGGAGGGAGGGAGGGAGGGAGGGAGGGAGGGAGGGAGGGAGGGAGGGAGGGAGGGAGGGAGGGAGGGAGGGAGGGAGGGAGGGAGGGAGGGAGGGAGGGAGGGAGGGAGGGAGGGAGGGAGGGAGGGAGGGAGGGAGGGAGGGAGGGAGGGAGGGAGGGAGGGAGGGAGGGAGGGAGGGAGGGAGGGAGGGAGGGAGGGAGGGAGGGAGGGAGGGAGGGAGGGAGGGAGGGAGGGAGGGAGGGAGGGAGGGAGGGAGGGAGGGAGGGAGGGAGGGAGGGAGGGAGGGAGGGAGGGAGGGAGGGAGGGAGGGAGGGAGGGAGGGAGGGAGGGAGGGAGGGAGGGAGGGAGGGAGGGAGGGAGGGAGGGAGGGAGGGAGGGAGGGAGGGAGGGAGGGAGGGAGGGAGGGAGGGAGGGAGGGAGGCGGCTGAGGTAAGCTGGAATGACAAGGCGAACCGCGCAACCGGGGCAGCAAGGAGTTTGGGCTTTTAGGGAAAACAAGCTTGAGACAGCATCTGGCAAAAGAAGAAGCCTGGCCAGCCACGAGAGCAAAGAGACCTGTGCCGACGGCAGTCCCAGCCCCGTGCGAAGGTAGCCTACATGTATGTATGTGTGTATGTGTGTAAGTACGTACCTGTATGGTGACTGTGACTGCCGCGGGTGCGGAGCCCACACTGACCAGCACCCCCGCACTGAAGCTGTCCCCTACCCGCACGAAGCGGGGCAGGGAGGGGGTCAGCGACAGACGCCGCCGGACCGCCAGCCGGGCCTCTCCGGAGCCGTAACGACCACCCGAGGAGCCGGACGCGGCAAAGGCCCTGCGCGGGTGGGCGGGCGGATGGGGAAGGACGAGGAAGGGGAAGAGGCGCAGGGGGTGTTGATTGGATGGAGATGGAGGGCGGCGGGGGCGTCTGTCCAGGGGGGATTGGAACCCGTAGTAACAGTGCAGACCTCCCTCCCCAGTCTCCCTCCCCGCCCTCTGCGTCCCTTCGCTGCGGTAATCTTCTCTCCTTTCCGCCCCCCCAATGCATGCGCAGACCTCCCTCCCAAAGCACAAACGCACGCACGCGTAGACCCGCAAGCGTCTGTCCGTCCAAGCACGCGTGCATCCCCACCAAGCACGAACGCACTTCCATTCGCATTCCCTGCGCATTCTCCACCCACAACCCCATCGACACACACATAAACACACACGCACACAAGCACACACAGACACACACGCCTCTTACCTGATAACAAACGTGCCCAGGTTGGGTGGCGCCGTGAACTCCGCCGAGGCGACCCCGTTGGGCCCCGTGGTGGCGGTGGTGAACAGCGGCGTCACCCGGAAGGACGTCTCCAGTCGGGGCGGCGGGCTGAGGGCCGCGGCGGGGGTGCCGCCACCACTGGGGGGCGGGGGGCTGCCGCTGGCCGGTGGTGGGAGGGCCGGCGAAGGCATGGGGGCGATCATGGCCACCTTGGACGCGGCTCCAGCGTTGGCGGCACCGACGGCAATGGCCGAGGCGACTGCATTGGTGGGTGGGTGGGTGGATGGACAAAAGGACGGGTGGGCGGCGGAAGGGTGGGTGGGTGGTGGTCTGTGGGAGGTTTTAGAGAGGTTTAGGACTGTTGGACATGGTTGGGTTTTGGCGTAGGGGCGGAGGCGGAGGACGCACGCCGCGTTTGTGCTGTGTTCTGTGTGGTGGCGGCTGCAAGCCTGCTGTAACGACGCTGGGAGTGCCGTACAACAGTCGTACATATATATACGTATGTACGGACGGACTCACCGGCGCCCCCACCCGCGGCCGCTGTGGCATTCCTGGCCTCTGCGAGCGAGTCAGAGTGCTGCTGTGGCTGCGGCGCATGGGCGACGGAGGTGGGGGCGCGGAGGCAGGCGGGCGAGATCCACCGGCGGGGGGTGGAGGTGACTGGGCGAGGGTGGTGGCTAGGTCGCGGCACACGGCGGAGGGTGAGTGGCTGGTGGATGGTGCTCTCACCTGCTGGTGCCCAATCCGTTGAGTAATCTGGCAGGAAGGCGGGGGAGGGGTAGCCCCCGCCGGCGCCCTGGGTCCATTCAGGTGTGTGTGAAGGTGGGCAGGTGGGTGAGCAGGTGTGGGTGTGCGTGTGTGTATGTGCAGGTATGTGGGGGGCAGGGGGAATGGAGGCAGCTTTTACCTGCTTAGAAAGGTGAGCAGCGGGGGTGCCGGAAGTAAGACGGCTCTCAGACACACGGTCCATATACGCAAAATGCAGTTGAGCCACCGCAATACAACGAACAACCGATCAACAAACGAACGAACTAACGAATCATACCGTACTGAACCCGCCCACCCACTCTGCCACCCACCCGCCCACCCACCCACGCCGCGCCCCACCCACCCGCCGTCTCCGTCCCTTCGCTGCGGCATATTTTTCCTTACCCACCCACCCACCGGCATGATCGTGGCCGCACTGGTGTACTGCGCCAGGAGGGCGGTGTCGTTCATGTCCACGGGGGGGACATAGTAGGGGTTGGGTTTGCCCACGAAGGTGTCGGTGGGCAGCCAGGGGTCCAGCCGGGTGAGGCTGGGGGGGACAAGAGGGGGGCAGGGAGGGAAGTGGGTGGGGTAGGGTAGGGTAGGTGGAGAGGTGCGGAGAGGTGCGGAGAGGTGCGGAGAGGTGCGATCCGGATGGCTGGGGTGAAGTGAGTCGAGCCTGCTTGAACATACGGTCTCGATGATGCGATGCGGAGAATGCGAGTACATGCAGCTTCGCAAATGCATGCATGCATGCATGCATGCATGTGTCCATATCCATGTATGTCCAGCGCCGAAGTGCACTCTTAGTAATACGCACCGCGCCATCAGCGTGTCGTACACCGCTCGTACGGCACCGGGCGCCAGGCGGTAGTCATCCACCGTCCACTGCGACATGCTGCTGGGCAGCCGCAGCACCATCTCCAACTCCGGTTGCGGCAAATCGTACGGCAGCAGATCCAGAAAGGCCTTATCCACGCCGTACACCGTCACCTCCACACCCGCGCCGGCCGGCTTGGAGCCGGCAGCGCCGGCGCCGGAAGGCACCGCGACCGCGACCGAGACCTGGGGGGCCCGCCAGTGACAGGGTGAGCATGGATATGGAGATTGACGGGAGAGCGGGAGACACGCTGGAACGATGAAGGGCTTCATCCACCACCGCTACACATTCACGCTTTGCATCCACCTTTTCCCAAGATACGGGTTCCCATACAACCCCAAGGTTGGAGCCCATTCACAGCAATACGGTATTCACAACAACAAAAGCAGTAGAAAAAAACAGTAACAACACGGCTGGCTTCGGTACTTCCCAGCCGTCCTCAGGCCCCCGGCGGCGATCGCTCGTGTCCGCCCCCACCGCCCCCACCTACCGAGGCCCTGCCTCCCGGCTCCAAGGCAACCAGCACCTCGCCGCTGACGTCTCGGACCGCCGGCAACACCCCTCCAGTAGTAGTCCCATCCCCCGCCGCCGCCCCCGCCGCCCCCGCCCCCGCCCCCGCAGGAGCAGGAGCAGCAGCCGCAGCAGCAGCAGCAGGAGCAGGAGCAGCAGCCGCAGCCGCAGCAGCAGGAGCAGGAGCAGCAGCCGCAGCTGCTGATACGTTCACGGTCACGTCCAGTGCATTGCTCGGCTGCACATCCAGCTGGAGAGCCATGGTGTGGGTGTGTGGCGCGAAGGGGTCGAAGAGGCGGCTCGTGGGCAGCGGCGGTCCAGGGAGGGGCAGGTCGCCGGGCTGCAGGCGAGGCACGTCCAGCACCGCGGTTACGGAGCAGCCGCCACGACACTCCCGACCCAGCGGCCCGAGCGGCACTTGCGCCAGGCCGCCCGCGGGGAGCTGCGGAGGGGGGTAAAAACAAAAAGAAGATACCGCAGAGGGGCGTGCGCGCGTGGTGTGGCGGGGGGGGGGGGGGAAGCGGGGCGCGGGGGGCGATTGGACTGGGCTGGGTTGGGGAGGCAAGTCTTGGGGCGGCGGAGCGAGGGCACGAAATGACCGCGGCGTGGTGAGTGGCGAATCATTCAAACGACGTCTCGGATCTGGATCCGTGGATCCGGATCCGTGGATCCGGATCTATCGCTCACCGAGGTGACGACCTTGGAGACCAGACCGGCCTCGTTGCCCCACACCAACAGCAGCTTGGAGTACGGCCAGGGGCTCTGGAACAGCAGCAGCGGCGAGTCGCCCAGCTGGTACGTCGTCCTGTACGACGGAAAGCACGGCGCACGCACGCGCGGGCGCGCGCGCACATGTGCGTATGGTCGGCGGCATTTCAAGTAAAGGTCAAGTAAAGGACGCATCAACAGAGGCTCGACGACGACGTAAAGCAGGTTGCGCAACCTCTTCATTTCCGAGAGGACGGGGACAGGGACGTTGCGTCGGTGGACGATGGGCAGCCCGCGCAGGAAGGGAGCTGAGTGCATCTGCCGGAGCAGCTCAAGCGCATGAACGCATGGTAACTTATCCACGGCCGCGCCGCAAATCCCCACATCGTTCACACCTGCTTGCCCGGCAAACACACGGTGCCTGCCCCCCCCCCCCCGCCCGCCCTCACTCACTTGTCGGTGGTCAGGGAGGGCTCATCAAAGGTCCTCCAGGGATTCTCCGCCCAATAGCTCTCATTGTAGCCCAACGTCTGATTGGCACACACCCGCACACTGGCGCCGCTGTCACTGCTGTTGCTGCTGCTGTTGCCGCTGCTGTTGCCGCCGTTGCCCGCCGCGCCCGTCGTCGTCCCCGCCGCCGCCGCCGCCGCCGCTGCTGCAGACGCCCCCTGTGAAGGCAGCAGTGCTGACGTGGGCACTTGGGCACACGCCTCCAGCAGGAAGCGACCCACGCAGGGCAGCGCCAGTTGGCAGGAGGGCGAGAAGGGAGCACCGCTGGTAGTGGCGCAGGAGGAGGTGGAGGAGGTGCAGTTCGCCACGCCGGGGTGATCGGGCTCGGGCGGGGCGGGACGCAGGGTGGCGGTGAGGGGCACACCGGGGAGGGGCGCTCCGTCGGTGTTGGAGGTGAGGGTGGCGGCGACGGCGAAGGCGGTGCCGGGGGTGGAGGGGGTGAGAGAGAGCTGCAGCTGCAGGCGGGCGGGGCCGTCAGCCAGGCTGCAGGCGGGGGAGGGGAGGGAGGGAGGGGCAGGGGGGTGGGGAGAGGGGTTGGGGGGACGAGGCAGGGGCGGAGAGTGGGAGCAGGTGAAAAGTGCGCTGCGTGGGGTCTGTAGGCGTAGCTATGGGGCGGAGAAGGGATGTGGCAACGGATGCGGGCTACACAGGGGAGGCAGTGCAGTATTGTGCTGCCGGGTGCAATGCGTACATAGCTACGGTATGCGGCGAGCGTGCAGAGGTGTGTACACACACAGACACACACACACACACACACTCACTCTCTCTCTCTCTCCTGCGATCGCACCAAGGCAGCAGGGAGGGAGGGAGGCATAATCCAGTTCGCTACGGCACCAGTTGTCCACCTCCACCTCCACCTCCCGAGCGCATCCTCATCCTCATCCTCATCATAATCCTCATCATCCTCATCCCCATCACTCACGTGACGGTGGCAGAGCGCGTGATGCGCTCGCGTGTGGGCCCGATCCACTCGACATCAATGTACAACATGTCGTACGGCTCCGACACATTGGCGGGCGGCAGCGCCCCCAGGTCTATCCTGCCGGTGGCCTGCCCCGCCCCATCCGTGCTCAGCGTCATCAGCCCGGTGGCCTTGGCGGTGTGCCAGGTGGCGGTGAGGGAGGCCCCGGACACGGAGGCGCCGATGTAGCTGACGGCGGTGACGTTGAAGGTCAGGGCGGAGGTGGGCAGGACCCAGGGGGGGGCCACCAGCTGCGGGAGGCAGGGCGGTGGCGGGAAGAGGTGGGGCGGGAAGGGGAGGATGATTAGCTGGGAAAGCGGAGGTGGGTCCCAAGAGCAGGCAGATGGGTAAAACAACCCTAAACCCCTAAAACTCTAAGCATACGCAATGCCTCCCCACACACACGCACACGCACGCACACGCACACACACGCACCTTGAGGTCAGCCGTGGGCGGCCGCGGATCGGCCACCGTCACCGTCAGTGACGCCACCTCGGGCCACTTGTCGTACTCCAGCAGCTCCAAGGGCGGCGCACTCGCCAGGCCCACGACCGGCGCGGGTGGCGGCGGTGCCGGCGGCGGCGCCGGCACCGGCAACGGCGGCGGCGGCAGCGAATCAAAATCGATGACGTCACCCTCGTCAGGCGGCGGCGCGTACAGCAGGTGCCGTCTGAGACTGTCCTCCTCCCTCACCTCCTTCTCCTCTGCTGCCGCCCGGAAATCGGCCTCAGCGGTAGCGCCATCCACGTCCTCTTGCCCTGCTGCTGCTGCGGCGGCCTCAGCGGCGGCGCCCCCCAAATGTGATGCGGGAGCGACCCACGGGTCGCCATGATCCGCTGTTGCTGCTGCAGCTGTGGACGACAGGTGCCGGCGGCGGCCGCCGGTGCTGGACGCCGACACCGGCGGCTGTACACGCAGGAGCAGGCTGTACGACTGCAGTTGTACATCCGTGGGAACTTCGACCTCGCCGTGCAGGGTGCCGGTGGTTGCGTTGACCTGCGGACCGGCGGGGTATGCCGTACGCACCGGTGCGGTTACCAGTTGGGTAAGCCAGGGTAAGAGCCGGCTCGTTCGCTTGGGCCAGATAATGACTTAGATATAAATATATGCAGATAATTCTTGTGCAGTAAAAATCGACCTAGTGCAACATAGATAGATGTAGTGCTTGCAACGAGTTCCTCGCTAACTTACAACTTCATAGATGGCGTGCTGGAGCAGCGGGCTCCCAGAAATTTACAATTATAAGCAATTACAAATAGATAACACACTCTGCTCCACCAGATGAGTCAAAAGTTGTTGCAGTTGGCTTCAGACCTTTTCAAAAAAATCTGGAGGAGTTCAGGGCGCGCATTTGGCAAATAAACCGTGCGATTGGGGCACTGCTTTGAATATGAATTTGAAATATAGCACGCGAGCTCGAAGAGTGCTATATCACGCACGGCCTTGATGTCCTCTGCTTGTTTAATGCAATCCCGTGCTACGCGTGTTTGCTCAGAGAATTGCGTGGTCATGTCCACTTATGCCTACTTATGAATAGCTGCCTAAGTGACCAAAGCTGCTGGAGCATGCGTGCCGTACTATTTTCCGAAATAGTACGACCTACAAGTGCACCGGTCCCTAAACACGGTCCGCACTCCCGAATGAGTTTCTCTGCCGGCTAGTTCTGCATGGATCTTGACAAGGCGCTGCTGCTTCTCGACAAGCATTGGCCGGCCGTGCATCCTCAGAGCGACAATTGCCAGATTTTAGTTTGAAAATTTCTTGGCTCCTTGACCTCTGGCCGCCTGCTGTCCCTTCGTGCACCGCTACCCACCATGACATAGGTGAGGGACCGCGCCTCCGAGTCGACATCGCTGGATCCAGATCCAGATCCCGTATCGGCTGTTGAGGCCTGGATCCACGGCGGGCTGATCTGCAGTACGGCGACGCTCTCCGGCGGCAGCTCCAGGGTGAGATCCGATGCGATCTGCTGTACGAAACCTGTTGCACGCGTATTAACGGCACAGGAACGCCGAGTGGTTGTGTGCTAGGCACGGCCTCCGTCTCTCCCCCCGGCCCCCCACGCCTGCGCGCCCCTGGTATATCCTGGTATTCCCAGCCCCACCGCCCCACCGCCCCACCTCCCCCTCCACCCACCCACCCTCCTCCCCCTCCCCCTCCCCCTCCACCCCTCCTCTCCCTCCACCCACCCCCTCCACCCCATCCACCCACCCACCCACCCGTGACCTTGATGCTGTCCCCGGGCACCACCACCAGCCGATCAACCACCAGACTGCCAACGAAACTCGACTCCAGGGCGGGTGCCGCGGAGCTCCGCACCCAGCCGGCGCGGGGCAGCACTGCCAGCTGGTCGCCGGCGGTCACCGCCAGGACCGGCTGGACACCGATCAGCTGCTGCTTGCTCTCTCGCGAGGTAGAGAGGTAGAGAGGTAGAAACACGTGCGAGGCACATACAGAGAAGACAGCGAGGAAGGAGGGAAGGAAGGAAGGAGGGAAGAAAGGAAGGGGAGCGAGGCGCCGTGAGTGAACATGTCCGGGCTCCCTAGGACTCCTAGGCGCTAGGACTGCTGCGGAGCAACCACGTGGCGTGCATGTGCTCATGCATGGGGCTCTCGCTCGCCTGACGCAACCCTCAAAACCTCCTCAACCAGCAACGGAAGGTGCAGGGCAGGGCTGTCGTACAGCAGTACACCACGGTCGTACACTCGCCTCTGGGGATACCAGGGTGATGTTGCAGAGGCCGTCGCGGTCGGTGGTGCAGCCAGCGAACATCCGGGGGACACTCTGCGGGTGTGTGTGTGTGTGTGTGTCGGGGGTGGGGTGTGGATGGATGGATGGATGGATTTGGAATTCAGTGTGGATTCAGTGTGAAGCAAAGGTAAAGCGAGCGACATGCTGGAGTGTAGAGACGTAGGCGACACAGCACCTGAGCCCAGCACCGCACCCAACAAGACGATACCGTATGCATAAAGCGCGGGGAATGAAGAGCGAGAGAGGGGGCGGGGCGGGGGACATGAGTGAAGATGCATGAGGCGGATGAGCGGCTGGAGATAACGGAGCGGCTGCGCGAGGATGCGGAACGTCCCACGCATCAAACCAACTACCAGCTCTCCTAACGGCTAACTACCAACTACCAAATAGCTTTCTGCTCGCTTACGGCTTACCCCCCACTCGTCTTGGACGAAGACGCTCGCCGCCGCGCCCGCCACCGGCCCGCCGCCGAGCGCCGCGTCCAGCAGCCACACCACCAGCACCGACCCGCACTGCACCGCCGACACCGACAAGCTGCTGTTCAGCAGCACCTGCACATTGTCGCTGAGGGGACCGCCACCAGCCCCGCCACCACCGGAGGAGGGGCCGCCCGAGCTGGAGATCTGCGTGGGTTTTAGGGTTTTTAAGCGGACGTGGACGGCCGGGGCTGAGCAACGTATACGTCGGCATCGGCATCGCAGCGCCTTTTACGGGTTACTGCTGCTCGCCGTCACCGCACAGCCGCAATCATCCCCCTCTTCACGTTTCTCCTCCTCCAAGTTCCAACCCCCCTGCCCACTGCCCCCTGCCCCCGACCCCGACCCTTCGCCCGGTCCCACCTGCAATGGTTCTGAGTTTACCCCGAATGCGCCAGCGCAGGACCCTATCTATCTGGTGGTCCCTCATTGTAACTCCCGCACCCTACCTGCCCACCGCCCACTGCCCACTGGGCCCCCTGCCCCCCCGGCCCCCGGTCCTACCTGCGGGTCGCAACACGAGTCCACCACAAAGACACGGCCCGTCGGACCCAACGACGCATTTGCCGCAGCACCCAAACTCCCAGCCGCCCGCTGGGGCAGCAGCAGCGGCAACAGCACCTCACGCCAGTCACCGCCGCTGACGCCGCCGCCGCCAGCTGCTGCTGCGGCGCTGCTGCCGCCCTCCGCTGCCGCCGTCGTCGATGCATTGAGTGCCACATCCACATCCGGGGGGCCCAGCAGGTCCCGGATGCTGACGTAGCTGCGGCTGCCGATGAGGATCTGCAGCACAGTCGCCAGAGCCGTCTGGTTGCTACGCACGTTGGGGGCCCAGGCGGCCACGCTGCTGAAGATCGGGGAGTAGGTGGGGTGCGGCGGCGGCGGCGGAGGGTGTACGGCGTAGGGCCAGGCTGTCAGGTTGTCCGCGCCCGCCTCCAGCAGAAAGAGGGAGGAGGAGCCGCTGGAGATGGTGGTGGGCGGCGCGAGGGTGTACGACACGTACGACATATCGAAGGGCGCGGAGGATGACACCTGCGCGTGGTGGGAGGACGGAGGAGGGTGTGCGGGGATGGCGGGGGTGTGGATTGCGAGGGTGCGGAAGGTGGCAAGGGGCGGCGGGGGTAGCGGCTAGAGGGGGATATGATTTGGGCTCGGGGGCTCGTTGCAAAGGCTCGTTGCAAAAAGAATGAAGGAAGAGAGTCTTGGCGGAGGCGAAGGAAGAGAGGGAGGGGATTTGAAGAGTGAGGGCTGAGGGGGGGCATACAGCAGCACACACACACTTACACACACACCTGCAGCGGCTGTCCAAATCCGTCCCGCACTCCGTTGTCCGCCCTCGCCATCGCCCAGTAGGTGCCGCCCGGCTCCAGGGAAGGCACGTCCAGCCGGGCCTTACCCCGAGACACCAGCGACAGCGAAAAGGCCACCGGCTGGCCGCCGCCCTGCTGCTGCCCCTGCTGCTGTTGTCGGCAGATGGAGGAGGCGTTGGCGGTGCCGGCATTGGCGGGCGAGGGGGAGGAGGAGTTCGGTTGGAGGCGGCAGAGGGTGATGGTGGCGGCCAGGGAAGCTGGGGTGGTGTTGTTGGAGAGGCCGTGTGGGAGCCACACGTCGAGTCGGCGGTAGCTGGGGGGAGAGAGAGGGAGAGAGGGGGGGAAGGGGAGGAAGGGAGGGAGGGAGGGAGGGGGGGCAGGACAGTGAGAATCGGGAGTGAGAGCGGGCACACAAAAGCAAAAGCAACGTCAGGGTTGGAGGGGAGATGGTAATACGCCCCGTCTCGACCCATGGGCACCGTCCCGACCCATGGGCCCCGGCCGGAGCCATGGGCCCCAGCCCCGACCCATGGGCCCAGCCTCGACCCATGGGCCCCAGCCCCGACCCATGGGCCCAGCCTCGACCCATGGGCCCAGCCTCGACCCATGAGCCCCGGCCCGACCCATTGGGCCGGCCCGACCCATGGGCCCGGCCCGACCCATGGGCCCAGCCTCGACCCATGGGCCCCAGCCCCGACCCATGGGCCCCAGCCCCGATTCATGGGCCCCAGCCTCGACCCATGGGCCCAGCCTCGACCCATGGGCCCCAGCCCCGACCCATGGGGCCGGCCCGACCCATGGGCCCGGCCCGACCCATGGGCCCCAGCCCCGACCCATGAGCCCAGCCTCGACCCATGGGCCCAGCCTCGACCCATGAGCCCAGCCCCGATTCATGGGCCCCAGCCTCGACCCATGGGCCCCAGCTTCGACCCATGGGCCCAGCCTCGACCCATGGGCCCAGCCTCGACCCATGGGCCCCAGCCCCGACCCATGAGCCCAGCCCCGATTCATGGGCCCCAGCCTCGACCCATGGGCCCCAGCCTCGACCCATGGGCTCCAGCCCCGACCCATGAGCCCAGCCCCGATTCATGGGCCCAGCCTCGACCCATGGGCCCCAGCCTCGACCCATGGGCCCCAGCCCCGACCCATGAGCCCAGCCCCGATTCATGGGCCCCAGCCTCGACCCATGGGCTGCAAACCGGATGTAGTGCTAAACTTGAAAAAGTCACGCATGGACATACACACACGCATAAACACACGCAGACACACTCGAACACACACGCGCCACATATACAACACACAGACGTGGATGTCCATAGCCCGCACACATGCACACCTGCGGAGCACCCACACGCACATGCACACACAGGGGGGAGAATCATGGACGGGGGCATACACACCGTACACAGGGGGCATGTGCAGGAACACCCACACACACACACACGCACAAACACGCACCTGAGGGGCGAGGCCGGTTGAGGGCCCCAGCCGTAGGCGGATTCTCCCCAGGGGATGCGAAATGGTCGTAAGCCGCCAAACGTGATGGAGAGGTCGGTGCCCAGCGGCCCCGCCAGCGGATTGTATCGTGACCCACGGGTCAATCGCAGCGTGTAGCTGACGGGACGGAGGACAGGGCGCGGTTTGGTTTGCGAGGGGTTTGCAGGCGAGGGGGTAAGAAATACGAATTGCGGCTAAGGAACCCAGGTAATGGCGGGGGACCGGGTCAAGCGCGGCGTCTGTAGATGTTTGCATGTGTGAAGTGCTGGGGGGCGAGGAAAGCGGGAGAGAGAGGAGAATCGTTAGTTGGTGTCGTGCTTGCGCTAGCACGGGGCCTGCCTCAAGGGGCCCGAACGACCCACGGGTCGGTCGACGACGAGGGGCGGTCGTGTTCAATGCGCTCGTTCGCGGGCTGGCCAACTGGTCACAGCCGGAAGAAGGGTCCGGCACAGGACTTTACACAACTTGAACTGGCTTGAAGGGGTCGGCTGAGCTGACGCTGGTTGCTCCTCACCTGGTGTTGGGTTTGAGTGCAGCCAGGGGCCGCACCTCCGCGCAGGTTCCGTTGGTGGCGGAAGGGGGTGAGCTGGAGGCGAAGCTGCCGGCCCAGTAGTCCTGTGCGCGGCACGGAGGCAAGTTGTGTTGTTGTTGGTGCTGCTGCTGCTGCTGTTGGTTTTAGTTATAGTGGGTAGTTATGGTTTGTCGTTAAAAGTAAATGGGTCGGTTGTGGCAGGGAATGCGGGGCAGGAATTCAAGGCTGAGGGAGGCGCAGTTCTGAGGTGGATGGAGGTGACGTTTAGTGGTAAGCGGTTAGCAGTTAGGGTTGGAAGGATGCGGGACGACGCCAAAACGAAGGGGCCCAGTTTCCGCCGAGCGGCAGCGCATCTTTGGTCCCACGAATCTCCCCCTTTGAGGGTACCGATACGGTACCGAACCTATACTGGAAACCCCGGAGCGCCGGACTTTCCGGTTCTCAGGATCTCAGCATTCGTTAGGTGCCGCGAGGATTCGATGAAGGAACCCCAGGGGCCCCCAAATGATCCCCAGTGGGCCTACCCTACGTACCCAGGGTTCGGGGCTCCTACACGCCGTCACATTGAGGAATGAACCGTTTGCCCGTTGCCCGTTGCCGCGGACCTCTGACACCTGCGCGGAGAACCAGCGAGGAAGACAGGCACACAGAGAGCGGGCGAAGGAGTAACGGCGGGGGCGAAGGAGTTTTGGGGGTTTACGGTGCCTTGCAGGCATGGAGGAGGTCACAGTGCCTTGCAGGCAGGGAGGGAGGGAGGCAAGGGTAAGTACCGACGGAGGGATGGTTGGCCGGAGGGAGAACGAGGGAAGGGTCAGTTGTTTGAACCGCGGGACCGGCAGCCGAGGCACGTCGGCACCGCACGCACGAGAGCAACGCGGCCGGGACACAGGCAGCAGCGCACACGCCAAAACACACGTGCCCCGAACCTTCCCTGCCAGCCCAGCCCTCTCCCTCCACGCCGCCGAGCAACCCCGCCGACCTGCAGCGCCTTGCGCAGCATGGCATAGTCGACCGGGTAGTTGAAGCTCAGCAGCAAGCGCCCTGTTGGGAAAAACATTCGAGCAGAGGCCAAGCGGAGATAAGATGAATGAGTGCAGATGCGGGGCAGGTTCATTACACATGAAGCGAAAGAAAGTCGGCGGATCAGCGGATAGGGAGGGGCGGGCGGCGGAGCGGCCGGAGGCACTTCAGGCGCGCCAGGGCCGTACACGCGAGCGAAGGGAAGCCGCCTCAGGTCTCAGGGTCGGTCAGGCAGCAAGGGTCGGTCTGGCTAGCCACTTCCATTCGAACCCAGGAACACGGCGCTGGGCGGCGCGAGCGAGCCAGCGCCTTCCCGAAGTGGGCCATCTCGAAGTCCCAGTAGCTGCGCGTTGTGTGCTCGTCTGTTCGCTCGTCTGTCCGTATGCGCGCCGATATGGATAAGAAACGGGCACCTCGGCCGCCGGCTGGCCGTA
The DNA here is from genome assembly GCA_030267565.1 of Pleodorina starrii. Lineage (NCBI taxonomy): Eukaryota > Viridiplantae > Chlorophyta > Chlorophyceae > Chlamydomonadales > Volvocaceae > Pleodorina > Pleodorina starrii. Next base: position 1,891,613 of record BRXU01000007.1, on the reverse strand, counting down.
CTTCGCCCTTTCGCCTCCTCGGCACCACTCCCACTCTTCATCCCTACCCACCCACCACCGCCCGCATACACACATACACACACATCCGCATTACACGTGCCCACGGCGGGCACTCGCGCACACATGTCGTACAACAGTTCGTACGACGCCCATCACAGATGTCGTACATACCGTCCGGCGGCACCTCTGGCAGCACATCCGACGCCAGGCCGAGGTCTCCGTCCCACAGCCCGTCGGTCAGGTTGGCGAGCAGCTCCGAAACCACGCCTCTCACCGACATGGACAGCAGCTTGGTGACGAGCCGCCGAGCGGGCGGGACGCCGTTCAGAACCAGCGGGGCACCTGACCAGCCGGAGAGCCGGGGTTTTGGAGGGGCAGGCGTGGGTGGGCGCGGGTTGTGGTACGGTACCGTATTGTGCACAGGCAAGAGGGGCTCAGGCAGCGGCATGTGGGCCCCAAGAGCGCTTCAGTCGACACAACGCCGGAAGTGGGAAATGTTTGTGTGGAAAAACAATAGTAGCAGGTAAGACGGACCTCGAGGGCGCGAGATAATCGCAACCAGCATTTATCTGTCGGATTTCGACTTCGAGATTGGGTTATCTGTCGGAGGGTGGGGCGCTGCGGAGGACAGCTTCCCGCCTGCTTCTTAATATATCTGGAGGCATCAAAAGTAACGGCAGCTCCGTTGGTAAGCCGACTCCGACCGTCCTTTCCCTCAGCGCCAACCGACCCGCGGGTCAGGTCACAACGCACAAGGTTTCCAGGCACGCACGAGGGAAAGCGAACGCGCGCTCTTTATCTCACATTCACAGTCGCCGATAAACCCGAGCCAACAGTCTGCCCAACCAACCTAACCCCCATACCTATACCCAGGCCCTTACTGTGCACAAATCCCAAAACCCTAATCCCCGCTCCCGCACCCGCACACCCTCACCCACCATCATAGCTGGTCAGGTTGGTGGCCCAGCTGAGCTCGCAGTCCAGATCGGTGGGCCAGTCCACATCCGGGTCGAAGCGGGCGATGGTGGTGGTCACCCACCGGAACTTGCCGGGGACGCCGCAGCTCAGAGAGAAGGGAAACTGGGAGTGGACGGGCGGACGGGCGGGCGGGCGGGCCAGGGCGGGCGGGTGCGGAGTGAGGGCAACCCCGAAAAACTGAAGGAAAACGTGCAACAGCCGCGCGAGAATGTAAGCCGGGATGAGGGGGGCTGCGATGGGACCGACCCGGGAGCTAGAGATGAGGTGGGGGTGGGAGGGTGCGGCTGGGTGGGGTGGGGCGGGGCGGGGCGGGGGCGCGAGGATCGGAAGCCTCTGGAGGGGCCGTGGCAGAGGCATCAAGAGCGCGTGCGGTCTTCGACAAGTGGGCAACAAGTACGAACTTCACAGAAGACAGACAGGCGGCGGGGCGGCGGCCTGGGGCCCGGCAGGCCCAGAGATATCACACAGGATATAATTTTATATTCACAGGGAAACCCACAAAAAACCTCTCGAGGCTTTCCGTTTTAAAACATCTGAAAACTGTACGACAATTGGGTTACAATCAACTGTCAAACGACAGCTCACATACAAAGACATCGACGGCGTTGCCGTAGGACTTGCTGGGATTCAGCCCACACGGAGGGGCCCATCACTGTCATGAATCGTAAGGCTCCGGCGGACGCCCCCGTGTGGGTGAGGACGGAGGAGGCACCCGCTGCACCCCCGGTGCCAGCCCCCAGCCGGGCCACCACACTTAGTGCCACATGTATGCCGTCGCACCGGATTAATGAAGCATTGCCGGCATACCGTACTGACATGTCTTGCTGCGTCGTACCGCATTGCACCGGATTAATGAAGCATTGCCGGCATACCGTACTGACATGTCTTGCTGCGTCGTACCGCATTGCAACCCACCATGGACGCCAGGCTCGTCGCGTTGATTCCAAAGTCGGACCCCAGCGCTATAACCGGCCGGGAAAAGACAGCCTGTCGTTAGAGGGCGCGGGGAAGGCAGGGTGGAATCGTGGAATGGTTGTCGGCCACGCGCCGTTGCGCCAGGGGGTCAACGTATGCGCTCTTCGACTGCCATACCCACTGCGTGCGGAAAATGCCGCTCTACCCAATCAGTAACAAAAATTGTAAAGGAATTTGATTTGCTCAGCACCGTGAGGATTAATGAGCTAATCGCCTTCAGCTTTCGAAAGGCCCGAAGTCCACGTCGCAACGACCCAAATGCCGTCACGCACCGTTATTGCCTGCCGACCGTCAAGAGTAGTCTTGGACTTGGCAGGTCCCTTGATAATATCAGTCGGGGTCGTCAGCAATATCTTTAGCGGGAGCTGGTCTTGCAGAAAGGCGCGGCCCTGGCCGCCCTGCGCTGCTGCGACATGGCCCCCGCCGACGTGGAGGCAGCAGACCACGAGCAGCCACGGGATCCAGCGAGTGCAAAACATGTCCAGAACCACCCCACTGTAGGCGCTCCTCGGTTCGATTCAGCGCGGACGAATGAAGGCCCGTTTTGTCGCGAACGTAGCACTCAAGCTTCCCGCTCCGTGCTGCTTCTGGGAAAGATAATGAAAGTCAGATTAACATTCAACTATGTCCGCATTTATGGCTACGGGCTGTCTGGCTGAACATTAAGCGACGCTGTCAACGGACAGCTCGCGAATGACTGCTGTGGGGAGCAGCTCGGATTTCGCCGGCAGCGCAGGTAGGCATGTGTTGATAAGGTGGTGACGGAACCTTGCACTATGATAAGCGACGCAATCAATCGCTAACGGTTGCGCCTTGTCCTTTGGACGTTGTAACCGCCCGACAGCCCAACGAAACCAAGCTCATCTGTTGGAACCCATACAAATAGGTGTATTCAAGAGATTAAAAATTGCAGAGAACGCAGCCCTGTGCAATTCTGTGCAAGATCTTAGCTGCAGCTTCTGTGCCGGGACGAATTCATCGGGCCGTACGGCTCGCGCAACAAGGTGTCAAGGTCGCTTTGGACTCCACGCCACCACTCAGCCCAAGACCCAGCCCAAAACAGTGGAAGGTGCTTATATCGATCATAATTTTTGCAGCCATATAAAGCGTCGGAGAGTTACATATCGGCACAGACTTCATTCCATACTGCTGACAATTGGAAATGGCCACATCCATGGCTGATAAGCATGAACGAGTCCGTGCTAGGGTAAGAGAATCCTTCATTTTATTTGAACACAAGGAGGGTAGCCGACTGGTCGACTTTAAGGATGTCCCGACGGCCATCCGGTCTTGCGGCGTCAACCCCACATCCGTTCAGCTTAACCTTATTTTGGACCAGCTGGCAGCACTCAACGCGGAGTCGGAGGCAACCGGATTGGTCAACATGGAGAACTTTGAAATAGTCGTGTCGAACTTCCTAATTCAGCAAGAAGCAAGCCTCCTTAGAGACGACTATCACACAATGCTGAGGGCGTTCCGGGCATTTGACCCGGAGGGGCGCGGCTTCATCGAGGCAGAAACGCTTCGAACGTTGCTAAGCGGGCGTGGCGAGGTTATGACAGAAGAGGAGCTGAACCGGATGATGGTTCTCGCAGCGGACGAGCAGGGCCGGGTCTGGTACGAGGACTACGCGCAGGTGCGAAGGGGGATAGGGTTCGAGGAGTGGGGTTCGGGCGGAGCGTGCCAGCTGCCAGCCTGCCACGAAATGCCCAGGCTGATAGGAAGCTGTCTGAAGACAACAAGTCATTCCTTAGAGATAGTTGCAAAATATGTGATCAGCTTGGTACCTTGGGAGCCCACTTCAACCGACCACAGAAGGGTTTGGGGCGCCCTCGCTGCTTTCCACGCGTGCCGCCTGCAAACCTAGCAATCAATCAGCCAATCCGCTGCCAACCACTGATGCGCTTCACGATGCGTTCCGGGGACTCAGCACCCCGGCTGCTGTCACACTTTGCGGGGTTGGGCTGTGTGCCCCGTGCAGCCATCTATCGACGCGCTGGACTGTTCGGGAAGGGGGGATGCCCCGCCTTGCCTCCGTCCCATCCGTCCTTCCCCCACTCCTCACCCTTCTTGCTCTGCACCCCGTCTCACCGCTCCCTCATCGTGCAACGCCCGTCCCTGGTGCAGAAGCTTGCCAACGACGGCCGGACCATCTGAGCCTGCCGCCTCGCTTGGCTGGGCAGCCCAGGAAGAGCAGCAGCAGCGATAGCGGTGGTGGTCGCAACCGCGGCGGCACGTGCTGCTGCTGTGGCGGCTGCAGGAAAATGGCAGTGGCAGCGATGGCGATGGGATAGCAGCGACGGCAGTAGCAAAAGTAGCACGAGTGCAGCAAACGACCGCGGTGTGGCGGCAGCAGCGGCAGGAGCTCAGTCTGTGGGCGGGAATCAGCGGCAGGAGGTAACTTTGCCACCGGATTGTGGCGCCGGAGGGCGCCGGACGCGCGCGCATACGCTCACACCCACACACACGCACCGCCAGGGTCCGGGAAGTAGCGGGTTATCACGGCCTGCAAGCGCGCAGCACACGGACGTGGATGTACCTACCCCTTGCGAGAGGCAGGGCAGAGCAGCTTCAGCACTTCATTGCAGCACAGTGGCGGCGGCAGCAAAAGGAGTCAAAAGGTATCATGGAGCCGTGGGAGACGTGCGGTCAGGCTGGGCGCCTGGTCTCCGGCGCCGCCTTGCGGTCAGGCGGTGGCGGTGGCGGTGGCGGAGCCTTTTGCATCGCCCGTCCAACGTCACGCCTGGCCTTGCCTGCCCGCCGGCAGGCGACAGGACTGAGCGAAGCCGGGGATGTCGGGGTCGCCGCCCTGACCCCGGGCAGCCCCGGGCGCGGCAGCCTTCCCGCCACGCGCAATCGAGCCACCCAGGGGGGCGGTTGAACGAAGGCGCGCAGGCGGGCGAGAGGTGCAGGCAAGTCTCATTGGAGGGCCTGGTCTGTCGACCCACTTCAGGGCCGGGCTGCGGTTGCTTGCGTGGAATGGGTGGAGGTGGCGGCATGTGGGCTGGGCGCGCGCCTGTTGCTGCTGCTGGCCCGCCCTGACGCCATTCGACGAGCCGTTTAAAGCACCAGTTGCACGTTTGGAAGAGCCGTCTCCTTCACGTGGCCAGGGTGTGTCGCGCGCGGCCCTTGCCAGGAGGGCGCGGCGTTCGCTAGTACTTTGAGCTTTGCCCTCCGGCGGGCACACGGCGCGGCGCCGGCGTGCAGCTTTGGAAGTTGGCGCGGGCTCACGAGACCCCATCTTGGGGCTCTTCCGTGAGAAGAAAAACACGGGAGCTGAGATTACGGAAAGTAGGTGCAGCGAAGACAAGCGAAGGGTGAGGCGGTAAGCAGCCGGAGGGGCAGGAGCGCGGGGGGAGGATCCAAGGGCTCAACATGGTTGCGTGCGACCCTCCCACCACCACCACCTCCACCCAACAGCCGCGCGTCTTGACCTCCGTGGGGCCGCTGTGAGGAGTGCGGCCCACGGCCGGCCGACTCAGCGTAACGGGGTCGGTTCGCCACAGGACTGCCACACAGGGCAGAGAGGTTTGGAGGTCCCGGCGCGGCGCATTTGCAAGACGCAAGAGGCCTTGACGCCGCGGCCGGCCCTGTTCGCATTTTTGGGTGGCGGAGGAGAGGCGAGGTGCGTTCGGGTCGTCATGGGGTTCTGTATGTGTTGTCTTGGTGTGTCCGCCTGGCCCAGCAGCTTGTTACACGGGCCCCAGCGACCGGATTGTTCTGTTTGGTGAGCCCTGGTGAGCCCTGATACGCGTATCTCGTTTGTTGGTGTCCCGCCTGCGCTGCTCATGCGCGCGTGACTGACAGCGACCGGTAGCTTGGGCGCGGCGGGCGTGGGGATGGCGTATGTCCCGCTGGGTCGCGCTGGGTGCTGAGGGAAGTAGGTCAGAGAGTTTGAGCGCGAACAGCTGGGCGGGCCAGTACAGCTCATGCTGGGATACGGACGTGTGCGTGTGTGCAGAGATGCGTGGGTGCATGCGTGCAGGGATGCGCACGGACGTGGGGGCGTGAGTCGTCCAGCACTGACAGTCGGCCGCTGCCTGCCTCCCTGGTTTGCCTGCTCCCTGGGGCCAGGCGGGTGTGGGCTGGCTGGCCTGTCGCCGCGGCCCGTGCGGGCGCTGGTGGGACGCAGCGAGTGAAGGGGCGGTCAGGGCGCCGGGCCTCGCCTGTACTCCGTGTCGCAGAGACACAAGAGGGGCCCGCGGGTCGGGAGGGCGCCCAGGAGCAGTCCCTCTTGGATCCCGGGTGGACAAGAGCGGCGCGGGCTTGCCCCGAAGAGAGTCGTGACTGGAAGGGTCGTGCGGGGGCGGACCCGTGCGATGCACGAGGGGCTACTTGGCGGATTTGGACGGCTCTGCATGGCGCCCATCTTGCCTACCGGTACCTAGCCATCTGCTTAAATCACGTATTGAGGAACATGATTGTTAGGGGGGAAATGCTATTGCCCAGGTCCAAATAGGTAATTTGGACAGCAGCAGCAGCAGCGATCTGAAGCTCGCGGCGGGCCCACAGTCCCAACCTATTAGTCCGCAGCTAGTACAGCGCGCAACCAGCAGACAACAAACAGGCGATGAGAACACGGCCCCTCCCCCCGTCGCCCCGCCCGGCGCCGGCTGTACGGTGGTGCGCGCGGGCGTGGCAGGGAGGGTGAAATCGCACTCGCCCGTCACCGCGTGTCACCGTACCTCTTATTGCAGTGGCAATCAACCGTCCAAGGCTGTCCACGCTTGTATGGACGCCCCCGTTCTTACGCGGAACTTTTGAATCACCGCCACGCGCCAGCATTGACATCAGGCGCGCGTCAGGGCACGTTCCACAACCAAGCCGCAGGTGGCGCTGCTCTGAAATTGGGACCCGGCCGAACATAACTACCAACCTTCAATTATTATGTTTATCATGATATAAAAGAAAATAATAATAATAATAATACTGTCTGCTTTGTTTGCCATGAGGGACGGCTGTCCACTCCGAGGCACGCCGGATCCAACGACGAGAGCGCCCCCTTCCTCGGCCTTCGTCTCCCTTCCACCGCATCCACCCACAGACCCGCAGATCCTCCGGGTCCTGCCGGCACCTTCACACGGAAACCCTGGACAGAGCGGCTTCTCCACAGATCCTCCGCCTGCAATCCCTCCCGCGAACTGAATCGCTCGGCTTAGCGGCCCCAGCGCTTACCCACTTCGCCCCCATCTATTCGAACGCTGGTCGAACGTAGCGAGGCGGATGTGTGTCCCGCAGAGACCGAATTCGACAGCCAACAACGACTGCCCGTCGGTGCGGCCAGGCCCCAGGAGGCAGGGCTGCGGCCAGGGACGGGTCCCACAACCGTTCCCCCAACGTTTGGGACGTGATTCTGCAGAGCTGGAGCAGCACCGGTGAACCGGCAAGGACTGGTGGCCAGCGGACACGTCGAACAGGGCGCAAGGACTGGTCACGCGACAACAACAACAACCACGGTACCAGTCAACGCTAGCCAACCATCGAACCAACCAACAGCCGGCCCGCAAGGCCCACAGCACTCCGAGGATTTGGATTCAATCCCAGCCTTTCCTTAGCAGTACGACTGGTGTCTTCAAATGCAGGCCGTGGGTCGCAACGGAGGGGAGGGAAATCACCCGTCACAAGCAACAGTGCCTGACTGCCTGTTCCAACATCGTTTCCGTCCCTCCGCTGCGCTATCTTCTTTATCTTCATTACCAACAACAGAGTTGCCGCGTCCCAAGCGTGAATGGGCTCCGCCCGTCGCGCCGTTGGTGCCGTACACCTGTGCTAACGGTACCGCCGAACGGTACCCCCTTTACCGGCCCCACATCACCTGGACCGGCCCCTACCTCTTCTTCCCTTCCCAGACAACCATCCCCCATCGCAACAACCACTTCTGCAGCGCTTCAGGCCAACCGCCGTGTCGTGACCCCATGCATGCATGCGTGAATAGAAGAACAAACGGGATTTGAAGAGCAGCATCTCATCTCCCAACGAAATGCCGTACAATAAGTACTGCAAATCCTCCGACAGCGCCCAGTGTGCATGCACGCAATGCGTCACTTTTTCATCAGGCATACAATCAGGCATACAATCAGGCATACAAGTATCAGCAAGGAAATTAGGAAATTAGGCCCAGCGTCGCGATGATTAGGAAACCCTGCGAAAAGGCGCCAACGCCTGCCGATCGCGACGCGGCGCTTCCTTCGCTGCGCGACGGCCGACTCCGTGAGGACTCCGGAACGCGGCCCGTCGCGCGGTGGTTGAACACGCCCGCGCAACCATGCCTCCCTCCACTCCTAGGCCCGGCACCGGGGCCCCATCAGTACCCACGGAACGCGACATCCGTTGCTCCGGCGGTTGCATCAACATGGCATGCCTCTAAAAACCCGTCCGCAGATTGGCCAAGGGAGCGAGCAGCAACACACTCATCGGCAAAAAGACCGTGCGCGCGACGGCTATGGCCCGGGCGGCTGGCTGCTATCCACCACGTACGGCAGTGACATATACGGAAGCCATGGTGTACGGCGCATACGGCGCCGCACGGCACCCTAATGGTTTTTTCCGTGCGCAGAGAGGTCGCGTCGCGTTTCATTTCTCACCGAGTTTTAAAGAGCGCGCGTCCGCACGCGAACAAAGAACCGGTAGTCTGCTCTTTCCCGGTGGACCTGCAGCCGCCGCGCGCTCCTCCTCTCTCTCCGCGTCCCGCCCCCAGCCCCAGAACAGAAACGGTTCAATGGCATCCGTTCCCCTCGTGCCCTCTTGTGTGCTTTCCACTCTCTACACTCCCTCCTAAAAATCCTGCCTTGAATGCCATTGATCATGGATGCCCTGAATGCTGGATTGAAATCTCCCATGCTCTACCAACTGCTCTCAACTACCCAACTGCCCAACTGCCGGGTCACGATAGGCGAGACGCGGTCCCGTCGCGCGACCCGCTGCGAAACCGGGGCACCCCGCCTCACCTCGCCTCGCTTCGCCCAACCTAACACCTGCGCTAGATGCTGTACTTGTGCCATACGCGTGCCGCACCCTAACTGCAACAACCGGACAAGTTCGATGCGCATGGCCGCGCATTCATCAGTGAGGCATCAAGTGGCGTATCACGCCACTTGATGCCTCACTTTTGAAAGCGACCCACGGGTCGGGGTCGGGCGGAGAGTCGCGGCTCCGAACCCAACGGTGCTGTCCACCCCCTCCCGTTCCCTCTCGGTACCGTCGAGAACGTCGTCGCTCCTCCCGGAGCCTCCCGGAGCCCCATGTCGGCCCCCTTTGTCACCAGACGATCCACAAACGCGCCACACAGTGCCGCGCCCCTCTCACCCCCCCCCCACACACATCTTGAGCGCTGTTCTCCCTTCCCTAGCAAGTGATAACACACCGTCTCTTGAGGCCGTTGTAGGTCGATTTCCAGCTGCGCTTCCCGGCCGCCAGCCCATCACGGCCGCCGCGGCAGCACCAGCCCTTGGGCCCCCATGCCCCCAATATACGGCACCGAGTTGTTGTAGTACGACGATATCGTACTGTTGACCAGGCCCAGCAGCACGCTCGGGTCGATGTACTGCACGGGCCGCGAGGCGCTGGACGAGCCACCCTGGCCGTACAATTGTACGGCCGCCATGCCCGCCGCGATCGTTCCGTTGAGCGCCGCGCTGAAGCTGCCCCAGGTGGCTGGGTCGGCTTGGGCGGCGAAGTTGGTGCGATTTAGCAGGAGGTTTACCCTGTGCCGGAAATGAATGATTAAACAAGCGAATGTATGAACGAATGAATGAACGGACGAATGTATGAATTTCGGAGGCGGGAGCTCGAACCGCGGAAAAGGCGGAGAGAGAGAGAGAGGGAGTGGCGGACGTGACGTGCCGCGGCACTGCAGACGCCCCAGACCCCCACCCTCCAAACAAGCAGATTTGCAACCCGATGTCGTGCCCCGACGCCGTACCCCGGCCACAACACACCTGCCACAGCCCCCACAACACAGCCCCGACCTTACCTTTCCGTGAGCTCCATGAGCGCGTTCTCGTACTGCTCGAGTTGGCGACTCTGCTGGACGCACGGCGCGTAGGCTCCCGCTGCGAACAGCGCCGCCGACATAAGGCCCGTAATCAGCAGTGTCACCACCCAGCCCGCGAAGAACTGCATAGAGAGGCGCCAGTTGAGGCCGGAGGAGCCCTCCATAAGGCCCATGCCGGCTGTGGCGCCCACCTGTAGTGCCGCCGTCGTGCACCAGGGCAGGGGAGAGAGAGGGGAGGAGAGAGGGAGGGGGTGGGGTGGGGGGGGTGGAGTGCGGCAGGAGGGGAAGAAGAGGCGGCGGTGAGGATTAGCGGATGCCGTGTGTGTGTATGTATGCGGTATGGCCGTATGCCGTCGTCAGATGACATGGGTTTGTTGGTCGGGTACAAACGGAGGGACGTAGGCGACCGAGGGTCTTGTCTGCGGGGTTCCCCCGCTCGTGGATGGGAGAGGGAGGCAAAGATAGGACGCGCGTGTGGGTTTTAGGGTTTTGGGGTTTTTTAGGGCTCGGAGAGAAGGCAGCTACGAGGGTGAGTTGTGGCTGGAACCTGTGTGTGGTGCTGCCGTACTGTCGTACTGTCGTACCTGGCAGTGCGTCGTGGAGACGGGCAGGCCGTACTTTGACGCCACCGCCACCACCATTGCCGTCGACAACTCGATGCAGAAGCCGCGAGAGGGCGTGATGGCTGACAGGCGCACCCCGATGGCGCGGATGATGTTGTAGCCTAAACAGGACAGGACAGGGCAGGGCATGGCAGGATGTTATAGCCTAAGGACAGGATTGGGCAGAGCAGGGCACAGCATGGCCGGATGTTGTGGCCTAAACAGGACAGGGCAGGGCAGGACATTACAGGACAGGGCAGGATATCGTAGCCTATTATCGGTGCATACCGCATCTTCCATCTCTGCTCCATCTGTGCGTTGAGGACTGTCGTACTGAAACACACCCAGCCACCCACCCCCACCCGCCGCCCCCTCACCGTAGGTCGCAAGGCCCAGGACGATACCAGCGCCTCCCAAAACCAGGATCCAAATTGGCAGATCCGCCATGAAGTCGATCTGGATCCAGACACCAACCACCAGAGCACAGGCCAAACATCGTGTCAGATCCGGTCAGCAGAGGCGGCCAAATCAGCTCCAGGGAAGGGCAATCGGCGGAGATGTTTTGAAGGGCGGACTCGCTGGCACTGTACGACACACATACACACACACGCACACGCGCTATTCTTCCCACTCTCTCTCTCCTTTCCCCCACCCTTTATGGGAGTGCAGTAGATGGGCGACACCCATGTTATATATATACACGTACGACACACGAGCCACAAGTGTACGGCGCACATTGCAGCGGTGACGACCAACTGTACGACTACCGTACAACTGCCGTGGTCCGCGCGCCCCTGCAAGGCTCCTCACTCACTCACTCACTCACCCGCTGGAAGCGGTAAATGTACCAGATGGCGGTGAAGGGGCCCACCGAGTTGGCCACATCGTTGGCGCCGTGGCTGAACGAATCGCAGATGGCGGTGACCACCTGTCGCACAACCCGGGACCGAACACACAGACAAACCGCAAAAAACACAGACAAACCGCAGTGAAGAAATTGAGGCAAAGGCATCGGAGTGAAGCAGTCATATCGAAACAGTCACATCGAAACTACCGAAGCAAAGTAACACCGAGGCGGCGTCGGCGTTGGTGTTGGCGCAACTAAAAGGCGTCAGGCAAGTCTGCTGAGACCCCCACCTCGACTCCTATCCTTCCGTACTCTAGCTACCCCGCTCCCCACGCCGGTTTGATCGGCGCACGGCTGGCTCCTAACCGACCCTTCCCTGGATTGATCCCGAAGCCCATGCATGACATCCGCAACAACCAGGGAGGCAGGGCAGGGCGCGGTGTTGCCGGCCTGCCTGCCTGGCCCCAAAAGGGAAGGTACGCTGCCGCTACGCTACGCTACGCTACGCTACCGCTACCGCCACTGCTACACCACCGCTGTCGCTACCGCTACCCGCACCTGCAGGTACTTGAACGCGTCCTCTGTGGCCGGGTCGAACACCTCGGCGTGCGCGTGGATCCGCTGCGCCACCTGGTCGGAGATGATGGCCTGGTGCACGTCCACGTTGGTGCCGTGAAGTACGATGGCCTGAGAGGAGGTACGGCAGCAGCAGCAGCAGCAGCGGCAGAACGGCAGCAGCGGAACGGCACATACAGGGCAGCGGGCAGGGCGGCACCGCGGATGGATGGGTGGATGAATGGGGGTCAGGGAGTGATATGCTCCTTTATATAGATGGATGATGGATGGGGGGGATATCCACGTATGGGGGGGAGAAAGGGTTGTGTGTCAAGGGGAAGGGGAAGGGGGGCCGGTAATCAAGCCGAACGGCAGGTACCGTAATCAGTCGCCCTCCGTTTTCGGGGGTGGTAGTCAGGCGTTGCGTTGAGGCCCGAAGTGCCCCACCACCGGTGGTAAATCAACAGCAGCGGCTCTGGCTCGTCAGCCCTGCATAGCAGTAGCCCTCATATCGGAAGATGGCCCCCCGCCCTCTGCCCCTGACATTACCTTGAGTTGATCGAAAGTATTCTGCCACTGCACGTGACCACCAGCCTGGCCGTCGACGCCGCCGTCGGCGTCGCCAGCCGTGTCCTTGTCGTACGCGTTCCTGCCGCCGGGAGCTGCCGCCGCCGCCGCCGCCGGTGCGGACGCGGCGCCCCATTCGAGCGACTCGGCGATAGGGCCAGGCGGGGACAGCAGCTGCTGCCGCGGCCCGACACTGCCGTACACGTTCAGCCCGGTGCCGTACTGTCCTCCTTCAAATCCTCCTCCGCCTTGAGCTGTGGCGGCCTGATCTGCTGCTGCTGCTGCCCGCCCAGCAATTCCCCAGTGCTGGTGTTGTTGCATTTGCAAATATTGTTGTGGCTGATGTTGCTGCATAAGTGCTTGCTCTTGCCGCTGCCAATGTTGTGGCTCTTGCATCATCAAGAGCTGCTGCTGCCACAGCTGCTGCGGCACGTACAGCTGCTGGCCCTGCCAATTTGGCGGCTGCTGTTGTTGCTGCTGCTGCAGCAGCAGCTGTTGCTGCAGCAGCATGGCCTGTAGCTGGCCCCCTTGCAGGTTGGGGAACAGGTGTTGTTGGTCCGGATGCGCCAAAGCCCATTGCTGGGCTACCTGAAATTGCGTCTGCTGCGGCTGCAGTGGCTGTAGCGCCTGGCCCGGTCCCAAGTCTCGCGCGTGGTCGTACCCCTGCCGTACTTGCATTTCATGAACATGTCCATGTTGCTGCTGTTGCTGATGATGATGCAGCCACTGCTGCTGCTGCTGCTGTTGCAGCAGAAGCAGCCATTGTTGTTGCTGCTGCTGCTGTTGCAGCTGCTGTTGATCCCAGAGTGGTTGCTGCTGCTGTGGCTGTAGCTGCCGTCCGTGCTGAGGCGGCGGCTCCTGCGGCAGCAGCAGCAGCTGCTGCTTCTGCTGTTGCTGCATGGATTCCCCCGGATTAGTCGCTTGCTGCTGCTCCTGCTGCTGCGCCTGCTGCGGTCCGCTCCCTCCCTGCGATGTCTCTTGCAGCTGCACGCCCGCCTGCTGTACTGCGGATGTCGTACTCGCCGTACTACCAGAGCCCTGAGACCCGGCGCTGACGCCTCCGTCGCTCCGCGACCCCACATCGCTCTGCTGATGCTGATGCTGCTGCAGCTGCGATTGCTGTTGCGCCTCTTGCTGCTGCTGCTGTTTTTGTTGGGGCGCAGATGACGATGACGAAGACGAACGATGACGCCTCAGGGACGACAGCGGCAGCGGCGGCGGCGGTGGCGGCACCTCCACCTCCTCCGCCTCCGCAGGCTCATCGTCCTCCTCCTCCGGAACCGGCAGCGGCGGCACCGAGCCTCCCCGCACAGGCGGCGGCGGCGGCGATCCCCCTCGCGCACTCGTCCGCCGCTCTAGGTGCTGCTGCTGCTGCAACTGCTGCTGCTGCAACTGTGGCAGCACCGTCGGAGAGTTCGGCAGGGCGCGACTTTGACATCCATTCGGTCCGTTTGCTGCAGCCGCGCCACCCGGCTGCTGCGACCGCGTGAAAGAGCCGTACGGCGACTGTGCAAGCCCCGGTGGCGGCGACGCCGGAGAGTGACCCGCGGGTCGGCCGGCCTGCTGCTGCCTCCCCGCCGCACGATAATCTACAGACCGACTCGCGAGGCCGGGTACTTGGGCTGTGGTCGCCGCCGCCGCCGCCGCTGCGGCGGCGCCGGCGCCGGCGGGGCCCACCTCACCGCCGCCGGCCGAGGGTCCGCCGCTGCGGAGGCTGTGGTTGCATGCCGGGTGGCCGCTGCCGCCGGCGCTGTTGGTGCCGCTGACGCGGCAGCCGGTGCCGCCGCAGCCACCTGTACGGCTGTAGCGTTCCGAGCCGCGCGTGTAGCTCTCGACCTCTGAGTGCTGCTGCCGCCGCCTGTGGATCGGGTGCACGTGCACATGCACATGCGGGCGTGTGCATGGGGGCGTGTGTGAGCTTGGCTGTGGTGCCGGCGGGGGCGGTCGGGTTGTGGGCAGGCGCTGAGCAATGCTGCACGGCGCCATTTGCGTTGTCGTTGTTAGCACATCCAAACATACCGTATTTGCTAACTTATGGGTTAGTTGGCGGTTGACGGTTGGCTGGAAGTCGCCGAGCAGTGCGTGTTGAATCTCTCTACCCGCTCCCCCGTCGCGTTCGTTAAGATAGCCGTTCGTTAAGATAGCCACCCTGCGCCGAACCCACCTGGCTTCGACGTCCCGGTTGACGTACTGTCGTACAAGTGGCATGCCGACCAGCACCGTCAGCAGGGTGCAGCCGGCTGCCACACAGGCGCTCACCCAGGCTGACTTACTGGAAGACCAGTAGATGCGCGTGTCGGCGCCCTGTACGACATATACGGCAGTCAGAATGCGCAACAGCATCAGCATATATACATATATATATATATAGTAGCAGGAATTTCAGTGCGGAATTACGAGGGGACTCGTGTGTACTGGGTTAAGTGGTGCTGGTGTGGTGCAGGTAGCGCGTTTCCGCATGGCCAAGCTGTACGGCATTTACGGCGCCTGCCGTACCTTGTAGATCACCAAGTACACGTTGATGAAGACGGTAAACATCACAATAACCGGCAGCGCCTGTCGAGGGAGTGTCCCAGGGGACGGGGGTTGGGGGTTTTGTGTGCAGTGCACTACCGGTAGACGAAGCTGTCAAAAACGTTCGAAGCTGTCAAAAACGTTCGTCTCAAAGTTGGTAAGGATGGCAACAGCAGCCACCCGGGAGGGAGGTTATCGGCTTATAGCTCCAGGGCAGGGGCGGGGAGGACGGGGAAGTGCGCCGGTGGGCCTTGTTATGTGGTGCGCGTGCGGCAGCAGCGTTCGCCGATCAGACAACCACACTTTTGAAGAGGTTTTAGGGTTTTAGGACTCCGGAAGACTCTGCAAATCAAAGTGCGAAAACTCCAAAAATTAAACCAGGGAAAATTAACTCACCCAGAACGTCAGCTCCAAGCTGCGTTCCCGGCGCAGAATGGCGGTTCGCACTATGAAGAACATGAGCGCGGTCGCGAGTCCGCTGACCAGCGGCGACACAAACCAGGAAACCACGATGGGCACCTGCGGAGGTGACGATTCAGGTGATGATGACGGTTAACGGTTGATCGGTATCGGTTGGTTCACGCGGAAGAAAGAGATGGGGACCTGACACCTCAGCGCTCGACTCATAGCTCAAACTCTCTCTGATCCACTGGAGGGGAGTCAACCATATGATGCGAGGAGCCCGTAAACGGCGGGGAGAAGGGGTGGCATGGTATGGCATGGCATATAAGCATGGCATGCTGCCCTCTCTCACCATGCCCTTCATGTAGGGAAACTCCTCCGAGGGCTGCAGCCACACCACCGCCCGGGGTCCGCCGTACACGAATGCAAAGCCCAGCACCGCGCCGGCTGCGAAGGGTGAGCGGGGGGGGCACATGCGGTGCAGCGTGCAGCGGCAGACAGACAGGTAGGGCAGGGCGGGTAGGAGTCATGACATGTCCCCCCAACCCACCCACGACACACGACAAAATACACACCGTACGAGGTACGGCATTGTGTGTGTGCAGCGTGCACGGTGCACCTACCGCATCACACACCGCATCGCATCACTTCCCCCACCCCCGCAACCGCGCCCAACAGATGCGAATGCCGCCGTACAACACCGTCGTACAACGCCGCCGTCGTACAACGCCGCCGCCGTACAACCCCCCGAGACGTACCTATTGAGTGCGTGGTCGAGACGGGCAGACCCAGGTAGGTGGCGATGATGAGCCACGTGCCGGACGAGACCAGCGCGCACAACATGCCGTACATGTACATCTCCGGCTCCCGCTCGAATGCCGCCTACGTGTATTGTGTATGTGTGGTGTGTGTGTTTACGGCCGCGTGGTTCAGTACGGTTTAAGTGTGGTTAAATCTACGGGCGGAGGGCACGGAATTACAGCGGAATCAAGCGGAACGCAATGGACCCCCACGCACCAGCTTGGCTATTCCAGACGCCACGGTGCGTGTCACCTCTCCCCCCAGCAGTACGCTGCCGCTGAATTCGCACACCGCCGCGATCAGCAGCGCCTGGCGCATGTTGAGAGTACGGGCGGCGACACTGCTGCCAAAGGCATTGGCGACATCGTTGGCGCCTGGGCGGCGGAGAGCGGTGGAGAGCGGTGAGGCAATGGTGTGGTGGAGGTTGGCGGCGGGTGGCGGGGCTCCAACAAGGGGAGATCTTTGTCGAAAAGGTGCAGTCTGGTTTGTTATGGTTGTTACGGTGGGCCCCGGACTCGGGATGAGTAAGGTTCAGGTTTGTAAGGAGGGCAGGGAACAGAGGATCCGTCTCGGAACACGGAATCCGCCCCATCCGTCAGCGAGATCTGCCCGTCACTAACACGGCGTCATATGAGTGTGGTATGGGTACCTAAAGGCAGTCATATGACCATGTCGCAGGGGATTTAGGGACGTTTGAAGGACAGGGCATTTATTGCAGTCTGTTGCTTAACCGTCGAGCAGGCCAACGGTCAGGCCGTCGAAGGACAGCGGTCAGGCTGCGAGACATAGCCACGATTTACCCACCGATGCCGTAGGCCTGCGGGAGAGAACGGGTGGGGTTGACTGCTCAGCGGCCGTCCTTGGCAATCGGCCGTGAGCGTTGCCTTCTGTTCACTCACCGTGAAGAACGCTGCTAAGCATCCTGTAACGACAATCCAGGTGTAGTCACTCCAAACTGCCATTTGTGCCTAGCTGCGCTGGGTTGCGTCGGCTATCGTTTCCGAGGGCGTTCTCAAAGTCCCTCGAGAGAGCGACAGAGGCTGCGCCGTGCAGATGCGACCGGAAGGAGGGAATCCTTGTAGACACAATATTTTGAATTAAAAGCCGCAGATCGCAGGTTGAGCGCGTTGAGGGCGGCAAACACCACGTTACATCCTAACATGGCCAAGTTCGCGTACACATGTTTGACCAAGGCATTATGCTGCAAGACACCAGTAAAATGATACGTATAGGAATGAGAATTTTGACGAATCAGTAGGAGTAGGCGTCCTAAGCATCTTTTGCACTATGAAAGGTACGGCGATGCCTCCAACGCTCCCTAATCCGGTTCTTGGCACTTATGGTTTCACAACTGAGCTACTACGGAGTAAAATGAGAAGCAAAAAGTAACTTGCATAATTATTTCTACGGCGCGTACCTTCGTCCTAAGACAGCACGTACGTCTTGAACCATTTTTTAATACACCGACGGCGTGCCTTACTCCGCGTAACAGTTGAGCCTAATACTTTGGTGTTGTCAGCTTCCAGTATGATAAGCCTAGCCTGCGAAGGTAGTCGCGAACCTGTAATAATCCCCGCGAATGTCACAGTACGAACCGCGTCGAGAGACGCCTCGGTCAAGCCTAAGAATCCTGGTTGCAACAACTCAAATTTTAACTTCTAAATATAATGCTGAAATTAGCTCTGGTAATGGTGATACTCTTGCCCATGCCCCGCAGCCCGCACCCGCAGCCTTGCACAGTGACTGGCGGTTGACGCTGCGTTGGTTAGCCGTTGCGGCTGTCGTTCTATCGAAGCATGCAGCGCAGTCGTCGCATGCACGAGTATGATCCCTTCCAAACTTCGCTATTACGATGTCACCAAGAACACGCGCTTGATGCTCAGAAGGATTGTATGGAGAAAAATGCAGCATTTCTGAACTCTGTCCGGCACATGGTGATTGCCTCTTTGCTCAGTTGATCCCACATCATTATTAACGAGCTCGCCAAATCATGGGGCTTGTCCAAAAGACGCCGCGCACAAAGTTTCCAGAACAATTGAAAGCGGCGCGGACCCAAGGCATTCAGCCATAGCGACTTGCAAGCACCAGTGCTTTCTCGTATGTTTCTTACTTCTGTGAGGCGCAGCGATGGACTTGCTGGGACTGGCTGTTGCCCTTTTGTGCTTCGGCAGCTGCTTCTTGGTAGGCTGGTGGTTCCTCAATCGGAGCCTTTACAACCATTTAGAGGAGCGTGATTACCATGTACAGGTGCGTCATCACTTTTTTCGCTGAATTATTGACCCTATCTTCCCTCCGAGGCACCGTCGCGGCTTTTTAAATTTGCCTGCCCCGCCCGGCCAGGCTTTGTGGTCAATCGTGTTTGCTATCTCTTGTAATTTCATCATCCTGGTCCTCTTCGAGATCGTCGACATTATGGACCCAGGGTGCGTCCGGCTGCGGTTGGGCCTGGGCTGGGGACTGGGGCTCAGTCGCCTAGTCCAGGTTCGGGGGCCGCCCACGCCCTTTAAGCCTTCGAGTTCCTCGTGCTCGTCTCCTGAAACATCTCCACCTCCCCAAGACAGGCACACGCCTATCCACCGATGCAGCCCTCCCCCCGCCACAACCACCCTCCTAAACTCTGCCATGCTGCATTCAGCCGCTCGCCGTCCCAAGCACACACACCCCCGCATCCGCAGGCAAAGGAACACACGCCGGGCTGCCAAGGACCCAGACAGCAAGCCGAGCCCGAAACCCACACGTTCTGCAGCCCAACTCCACACATGTGCAACCCACATCGTTTATTCCACACAGACTAGAAGCCCCATCTCCGCACAAACTACAAGCCCATCTCGCCCCACCCTCTGACCCCACACCCACACTCATACCCACCACCACCTGCCCCCCCCCACGGTCCACATCCCGGCCAGGCTCCGGCGGGTGGCGTGGTATCTCAACGTGTGGGGGATGCTGACGCTGCTGTTGGGCGTACTGCCGTACTACCACAGCTACCGCCTGCTGGCCAGCGCAGGTGGGTGTATGTGCATATGCGTGTGCGTTGGGGGGATGAGAGAGAGTGGGCTAACAGCAGGGGACCGTAACCGGAGGGCTGGTCCGCTGGTAGTGGTGGATTGGCTCACTTTTCCCTGATCGCCACCCCCCCACTCACCACCCACTCACCACCCACCACCTCTCCTACCTCTCTCCCTCCCGTCCCTCCCTCCCCCCCGCATCCTTCCCTCAGGCTCCCTGCGCCGCAGCCAGGTGGCGGTGGGCGCCGGCCTCTTCTGGCTTGCCTTCATGTACTGCTTCTGGCGGCTGGGCAACTACCTGCCGGGTGTGCCCCCCGCCACGGACGGCGTGTTCCACATGCGCCAGGCCATCAGCCGCGTGGGGGTGCTGGGCACCTGGATGATCGCGGTGCTGTCAGGGTACGCCGCAGTGTCCTTCCCCTACTCCTACCTGTCGCTGTTCGTGAGGCCGGTGGAGGCGTTTGAGATCGTGGCCATGGAGGAGCAGAGCCGCCAGGTGCGTGTGTGTGTGTGGTGTGTGGTGGGAGGGGTGCGGAGGGTGCGGAGGGGGCCGAGGTGTGGCTTCCTTGCTTCCCTCCATTACTGTATCCCGATCCCTCGCCCCTCCCCCCGTCATCCCTCCGAGCCCCTCCTGCCCCCCTCGCAACATCCCTCCACCCCTGTGCTTGCTGTACCCCTCCATCATCCTGCCCCCCATCATGTCACTCCCTGACCCACCCATCAGCACCTTGACCTCAGCTCACTCTTCCCCCTCCCGCCCCCCTCCACAAGAGGGACAGGGATCCAGTCGACCTTCAGACTACAACGTCCGCAGGGTTTCTTGTTTCAGTGCTGCAAATTCACTCTTCAAATCCCCCCTCCACAACAGGCTCAGGCGATGTGTGAGGAGAAGCGGCGGCGCATTGAGCTGGCCCGACAGGAGATGGACCGAATGGCGGAGGGGCGAAAGGGACTGGGGGGCCTGGGGCTGGGGCTGGGCCTGGGGGCTGGTGGAGGAGGAGGCGGAGGCGGCTCCTCGTCGTCCGGCTCGCTGCTGGGCGGCCTGGGACTGGGCGGCGGCGGCGGAGGAGGAGGAGGCCGGGGCAGCGGCGGGCGGGGAGGCGGCAGCGGGCGCGGCGGGTCGACGCTGACGTCGCGGCTGGGGGGCATGGTGGGGGGCCTTATGTCGTGGGGTCACCCCACCACCCCCGCGGACACGATCCGGGTGTTGGAGGCGGAGGTGTTGTCGCTGGAGAGCTTGCACAAGTAAGTGCTGGGGGGGCGGGGGAGGGGCGGGGGGCGGCTGGATCGTGGTAGGCAAGGTCTGAATGGCAGTCAGGCAGTCTGAAGAGGCGGGTGAGGGGGGACTGAAGGTGCGCTTGGGGGGAAATCGTAAATGAAGAAGAACCGAAGTGAGGTGACGTGACGTAGGCGGCCTTCCCTGCTCCTTCCCTGCCCTGCCACGTCCCTTCCCTGCCCTGCCACATCCTCGCCCCTCCCCTGCCCCATCCCTTCTCATGCGCCGTCCCTTCCCATGCCCCTTCCCCCCTCTCCTCCGCACCGCACCACCCGGTCAGGACGCTGGCGGTGGAGCTGGCTGAGCTGCGTTCCGAGCGGTCTCGTGCACTGGAGAGCCGCACTCTGGCGGGGCACTGCAAGAACGCGCTGGGGTACGCCATGTCGGCCTACTGCGTGTACAAGTGAGCACAAGGGTGCAGCGGAGGGAGGGAGGGGGGATGGAGGGAGGGAGAAGCGATGGAGCGATATGGGGTGAGGTGGGAGGGTGGGGGTGGAGGGAGGGCATTCGGGGTTGATGGGCCGTGAGTGGGGGGGGGTGTAGGAAGGGCTGGCTGTGTGGGCGCGTGTGCGTGTGGTTCTCTCTCACAAGAAGAAGGGGTTGGGGCCCCCGCCACATGCCTCCATCGGACCATCGCCCCCCGGAGGGGTAGTTCTTCTCGGCCCTCGTGTATCGGCCCCACAGTCAGCTCCTCGGGCCTGTTCCGACTGTGCCTGCTGCCCCTCCCAGCGCCTCCGTTCACTAACACCGTCTCCATCCATTCGCTGCGGCATCTTCTGCTTTACTTCCCCTCCCCCCGCCTTTCCCCTGCCCCTCCCCGCGCCTCTCCCTCTGCCCTCCCCCCTCCCCCCTCAGGATGTACACCAGCCTCAAGGCTCTGATCTTCGGTGAGGCCCTGGTGAGCGACACGGTGGGCTCGCTGCTCAGCTTCGCGCTGCGGCGGGTGTCCCACGGGTCGATCGTGGTGGACGTGGGGCTGCTGTCGCAGTACCTCACGCTGGCGTTCATCGGCGGGATCAGCGCCATGTCGCTGCGGGGCTTCCTGAAGAACCTCAGAAAGGTAAGAGGTGGGAAGAGGCATGGGAGGGCATGGGAGGGAGGGAGGAGGTGGATAAGTAGTCCAGCCTCCGAGATGGGGGAGGCTGGTTGCAGATATATCCCCAGATATATATCATGGGAGATATATATATATATCTAGGTGTATGTATATATATCTAAATACGTTTCTATGCATGTCGCTGTCGCCCTCTCTCTCTCTCTCTGTCTCTCCCGCAGCTCTTTTCCTTTGTTCGCGGCGCCGGCACCGCCAGCAGCCTGGTGCTGCTGCTGACCGAGGTGACGGGCTTCTACGCGGTGTCCTCGCTGCTGCTCATCCGCAAGAACGTGCCGCTGGCCTACCGCACCGGAATGGACGCGGCCATGGGCGGACAGCTGGACTTCCAGTTCTTTCACAGGTGGGCGGGAAGGAGGAGGAGGAGGTCTGGAGGTGTGCGCGTGCGGGCGTGTTTGTCGTTGCTGCTGTCGCTGTCGGTGCTGCGGCTTTGTTGTTAGTATCGTTTACAGCACCGGTAGGGGCCAGATCCTCGTAAGTTTTAGTTGTTGTTGTTCCTGTTCCTGTTGGTGTTGTTGTTGTTGTTGTTGTTGTTATTCCTGTTGGTGTTGTTGTTGTTGTGCACCAACCGCGCACCAACGTGTTGGCTCTTTCCGTACGACGGCAGGTGGTTCAACGGCCTGTTCCTGGCCAGCGCGCTGCTGACGCTGCTGGCGTTGTACGGGCAGTACCAGGCGCACAAGTACGACCCGTTGGAGCTGCTGCCAACCACCAACAACCTGTACTACAAGGGGCGCAACACGTCGCGGTAACGGCGGTGGAAAGCCTCCAGACGCGGGGCTCCGAAACCGCGTTTCGCTTTTGGTCCTTCTCCACGTCTTGGAACAGGAGGAGGAGGAAGCGCGGAGGGGAAAAGAACGTGGGGGCCAGCCGGTGGGGGAGCAGGGCGGGACGCGCGAGGGGAAAGAAACACAAAGTGCAGCGCATGAAGGGCCAGCTGCTACAGCCCGTTGGCTCTACACTTTCCAAAATCTGGATGGAGCCCCCATTGTTACAGCCACACACACACATACACACGAACTGCAGCGGGGTGGAACGGAGGCAGCGCTGGCGAACGGACACAACAATGCGGTTCTTACCAAAGATGCCTGTCGGCAGGGGATCGAGGAGGAGGGCTGGGACTGGGTGGGAGGGAGGCCCGGAGGCGGATGCCGGGAAGCTGGAGAGTGGTGATGGTGGTGGCGGTGATGTGTGCGCTGTACTTCCACAGCAGTCAGCAGGAGAGGCAGCAGGAGCGCAAGGTTGGGGCGGGGGTTTGGGACGGAGCCTTGCGGCTGGTCGGCTTGCCTTCGCTGGCAGAGGGACGGAGGGACGAACCCGCAGCGAGAAGCAGCAACGGAGGGAGGCAAGGACTGGCAAACGGACGCAGGGCAAATGATGGGATGCAGCCCAAGGAGGAGTGGGAAGCTCAGCTCCCCACTGTGATGTGATGGGCAGCCCCCGGGGCCGCGGAGTCGCCCATGGAGCCCAGCGCGCAGGCGGCGGCGACGGCGGCCTTACTTGAACACGGGATGCGTCCCCTGGACTTCAACGACCCAAGGATGCCCCCAGGGATGCCCTTAGGATCTGGGTTTGCTCGCGTCGCCTCCTGGCCTTCCGGCGGTTTCTTCTTGGCTGCCCCCTTCACTGCGTGTACTTCCGTCCCTTCGGGTTGAGCCGAAGCTGCCGCATCCAGCGGCGCCGTTACGAGGGGATTTCCTGGACGGCTTTCCGCAGCAGGAGTCGGTGCGCGGCGCATCGCCCCCGGTCCTGCCCGCGTGCCGCGTCCATGTGTGTCTGTGAGTGTCTGCATGTGGCCCCGAACCCTGCAGTGCAGCACAGCACGCTGCTTACAGAGGCACAAACTCACGTGCATGTGAACATGCGCGCGGGTGGCATTGGCGCTTGAGTGCCAAGGAAGGTACGGACGCCGTCGGATACGGACCAATCGGTTCACCATTTGCCAACCTCAGACACATCCGTTTACACGGGGTTGCATTTGGGGGGTTGGGGGCCACTGGAGGATCGGGGTGCGCGGGAATTGGGGGCGAAGCGCCCCCAATTCGTCCATCCAGAATTCTTCGCAGCTTCGTGCTTGATCGGTCAAAAGTCGCACGCAAGGTTCACACGTCCCAGCAGATGAAAATCAAAACCAGACAGTCGGTAAAAGTCAAAAGGAAGGTCAGGTGCGCTCCCAGCCGGGGGCCTGCTGGGAGTACGGCGCAAGTACGAATTCTAAGATGGTCAGAGCGGCGCGCGCACGCGTGTGCTGCAGGTAGTCAAGCCCTCCAAGCGCGGAAGTCAAAGGACATTCATCATTCACAATCGAGCGGGCCGGCACGCCAGCAGCTGGAGTTTTGCTTCACCGGCGCAACGCCGGCGGCTTTTGCCTCTTGTCCCCGGCCTGCACCTCCGCCTTTCCCTGGCGTCCCCTTGGCGCCCCACGCTGCATCGAAATCCGAAGCCCTCCTTCAACGCCCCAATTGGCGCACCGGACCGAGCTCGGGTCCCTCCGCCTCGTTCCGCAAACCCAGGTAAGGCCCTCGACGCGGGCGTGCCCCACCGAAACGCCCAGGCACGCAACCGACGGGTCCAAGAAGGCTTGGCGGAAGGCAAGGGCACAACACCCACACACTCCAATCAGTGCTGCCGAAGCTCAGTTAAGCAGTGCATAAACCCACATCCCTCCACAAGGTATGTTTCGTAATTAATACGGTACGGCGGCAATTATGTTTGTGTGTGTGTGAGAGGGGGGGTGAACACATGCTAGCGCGTTGTGAAGGCAATGCGTGCACAGTAAGACCGACAGCCGCACGTCCGCCCCCATACACACACAATCCCCACGTGTCGCCCACCCGGCCCCGCCCCCGGACCCTCCCACATTTGCTTTCAATGCCCCTCCCTCCCTCCCACGCCGCCTTCCGGCCCTTCTCCCACTGCCCCCTCGCGGAAGAATGCGGCCACCCGACTGCTCCCCTATCCCACATCACACCACATCACATCACACCACACTTAACCACACCACATCACCCGCCCACAGTCCCGAGTCGGCTCTCGTTCCGGCCCGGCACGTTCCTTCGTCTCGTCTCGTTCGTTGCTTAGTACGGCAATCAAAGTCGGTGCATGACGGCCAAAATCCAGAATCCAGCACGGCCAAATCCAGCAGAGCAGAACCCCCCCCCAATGTTGGCAAGCTCCCACATCGCACGGTCCGCAGCCTGCAACCCCGAATACGAGCGCGCGAGCGAGCGAGCGTCAACCTGCTTTGCCTGCTTTACCCTCCGGCCCGGAATGCAAGCCTTGCGTAACGCATCCCTGCACGCCGCTTGGTTCCGCTGCAGCGCACGGCCAGCTGGCCCGCTGGCTGTACCCTTCCGAAGGACACCGCCCTGGGAGGTTTTGGATTCTTGCGTCCACTTCAATAACAACAGCAAGAACAATGACCAACGGGGGCTTCGCAAGCTCCGTGACTCAGTTAATCCAAGTCCAACCGCGGCCTCGCCATTTCAGATGCAGCGCGGTCGTCCACTCTCCCCATTCCTCGTCACACTCATACCAAGCCTTCATCATCTCTGGTCGGATGTGATGCAGCGCCGCGTGAGTCGTACAATATCGTACAATACGGCAACGACCAAAGCAGTTGCGCAGAGGAGGAGAGGGGCATCCTGTCATGCGCGTGGTCAAAAGGACAAAACCACGCCGCGCACAAGCCCGCAGCCGGCTGTACCGCAACCGGCCGTACCTCACACCTCAGCCTGCCGGACCCCAGCAATGGAACCGTTTTCCCATGAGTCCTTGCGCCATCATGGTGCAACCCGCGGCGGCGAATTTGGCAGAACTTATACAACAAAACCCTAAGACCCGATCGCGATCAACACCACATCGACAATCATCTCCCAAATCTGGGCCTCTCCCAATCCTACCGATTGGGGCCTCCGCAGATCCTCCGAAACCTTGATCCCTCAAAAAAGGCCGTCGTCGGCCAGTGTTTGTTCGTCTGTGGGCTCTGCCCCAGCGTCCACGCGCGACGCTGTACGGCTCTCCGCCGTCGCCGCCTCCGCCGGCAGGGTCTGCAGCGGCCGGCCGCCGCCAGTGTAGCGCACCTGCCAGGTGTCATCACCACCGCCGTTGACCGCCCCCAATCCCTCCTCCTCCTCCTCCTCCTGCTGCTCCGCGGCGGCGGCGGCGGCGAGGCCGGTACCCTCCACCACGGGGGTCATCTCCTCGTCCATCACGGCGGCGCCGCCGGCGGTGGCAGTGGCGGCGGTGCTCCCCAACGCAGCGCGCCGGCTGGTGGCCGTGCTGGTGCTCGCGCACATGAGAGCGGGTACGTTGAGCTGATCGAATACCACGGGATCCGTAAGGCCCGGCGCGGCAAAGATTGCCGAGGAGCGGTTGCACGGCAGCGAAAGTATCTTCGACAGCGTGTTGGCACGGTTGGCGGTTGCGTACGAATTAAAATACCCAATGGCATCCCACATGGTGGGCAGTACGACAATGACCTTGGCGCCAGTGGTGGGCGGGTTGTTGAGCTGGCAGGTGGGCCCCGACGTCAGCGTCACGCCGGCGGGCGTTGCGAGCGACGCCAGCGTCGTCAGTGCCGTACAGTGGCTCGTCGTCAGCGGCGCCGTCAGCAATGTGTCGACGCTGAGTACGACAGACCGTTCCACAACCGAATCGGTTGTGGTGGTGGTGGTGGTTTGTTGCAGCGCGCGGTGACGGCTTGTGGCGGCGGCGGCGGCGGTGCTGGCGCACTGCAGTGCTGGCACGTTTCGCTGGTCAAAGACCCGTGGCTCGGTCAAACCGGGCGCGGCGAAAATGACGGAGGAGCGGTTGCACGGAAGCGCCAAGATGCGGACAATCGTATCGGCACGTGTGCTTGTGGCGTAGGCGTCGTAGAATGTCAGGGCCTGTTCCGAGCTCGCAAGTACGACAATGACCTTGGCGCCGGTGGTTGGCGGGTCGTTGAGCTGACAGTTGGGACCCGACGTGACGTTGACGCCAGGCGGTCTGGACTGCTCCGCGATAACCGCCAGTGCCGTACAATGGGCGTTGGTCAACTGCTTGGTCAACAGCGTGTCGACGCTCATGATGACCGTACGGTTGCTGACGGTGACGTTGCCGCTGGGCGGCGGCGACGGCGGCGGCGGCGGCGGCGGCGGCGGCGGCCTCGGCGACCTCGGCGGCGGGCTCGGTGGTGGTGGCGGTGGGTTCGGCGGCGGCGGCGGCGACGACCTTGGTGAGGGCGGCGGCCGGGGCGACGGCGACAGCGATGGCAGCGGCGGCCCGTTGGCGGGCAGCAGCGGTACCGCGGGCTGCGGTGACGGCGGCTTGCGAGGGACCCGTGGCGGCCTGGGGCTGGGCGGCGGGCTCGGCGGCGGCGGCGGCGGCGGCCGCGGCGGCCGCGGCGGCTTAGGCGACGGCGGCGACGGGGGAGGTGGCGGCGACGGCGACGACACCGTCTGTGGAGACGGCTTGGGCGGCGACGGCCGCGGCGGCGAGGGCCTGGGCGCGGGCGATGGCGGACGGGGCTGCTTTGGTGACGGTGGCGGCTCACCGGGACGATCAGGCTCGGCCAGCGGCGGACTGTCGTAATCTGGCAGGATGCCCGGCGGCCACGGCGCCGGTGGCGGCCGTGGCGGGCGCGGCACCGACGTTGGCGGCGGCGGCGGTGGCGGCGGCGGCGACGTTGGCGGCGGCGGCGATGGCGGCCGCGGCGGCGATGGCGCCCGCGACGGCGGCGGCGTCGGGCTGCGCAGCGGCGCCGGTCCCAGCGGCTGCATCGGCGGTTGCTCCCGGTCGGGCGGTAGGTTCGGCATCCGGGGGCTCACCGGCGGCCACGGCGGCGACGGCGGCCGCGGCGACGGAGGTGGCGACTGCGGCCGCGGCGGCGGCGGCGGCGGCGGCGGCCGCGGCGATTTGTTGATTGCTGGATTCAGCGGCGCCTTCGGGGGGCTGTAGCATTTGAGGGCGGGCACCGTGAGGCCGGAAAAGACCTTGTTGCCATCGTCGGCGCCAGTGTCGTACAACAACCAGATCCTCGTGTCGCACGGGATGCCGTACTGTACGACAAACTCCCCGATGGCGGCTTCGTTGAACAGACCCACCATCGTCTTGGCGCCGCGCTCAACGGTGTAGAAGATCAGCGTAGACATGAGGACTGTGCTGGTTTGGCTCGTCCAAGTGCAATTCGGGTCGGGCAGCCCGGGAGACAGGTCCGCGAGCTTGTAGCTATAGCGCAGGATAAAACTAATGGCCGCACAGTCGTTGGGCCGGTTTCCGACATTATAACCCGGCGGGTAAAACATCTGCCACCGGAAAAGGATGCCTGGCGGCGGCGGCGGCGTGGGCGACGGCGGGTTGGGGCTCGGCGGCTTCGGCGGCCGCGGGCTGGGCGGGTTGGGGCTGGGCGGCGGCGGACTGGGCGGCGGGCTCGGCGGCTGCGGCGACGGCGCCGGCGACGGCGGCGACGGCGGAAACGGCGGCGGCGGCGGCGGCGGCAAGCAGTACAGCTCTGGCCAACGAGGGTCTTGGAAGGAAAGCGTGTCGTCGGGGACTTGTCGACCCACTATTCCGGCGCCCTGGGCAGTTACGTTGGAGCCGCAGGGTAGTTGGAGAAGATCTAGGAGCATGATTCGGGTCTGTGGGTTTCGGGGCTGGGGGAAGCGCGGGTAGTAGGTGTTGATGTAGGTTGACGCGATGATCGGCGTGACGGCGGGATACTCGATAAAGATAGTCGAGTACGGCGGGTTGGCGCCAATGTTGTTGCCGACGCTGCAGCTGGGAACCTCGTACACGCCGGAAATGTACGACATCATGTACACCAGCGTCTGGTTGATCGTGGAACACGTGGAATCTGGATCCAATGTTCCCAGGACGGTGATGAGTAACAGGACGTTGGTGGGCGGCGGCGCCGGCGGGCTCGGCGGCGACGGCGGCGCCGGCGCCGGCGGGACTGGCGGCCGCGGCGGCCGCGGCGCCGGGCTCGGCGGCGCCGGCGGCCGCGGCGGCGGCGGGCTGGGCGGGGCCGGCGGCGGGCTGGGCGGCGCGATGCAGTTCGGGATCTCAATCGGGACGATTGCGGGGCCGGGGTCGTTGGACGAGCCGAGCGTGAAGTTGCTGGCGCTGGTGCCAACGCAGCTCGTCCCGTCGCTGATGTACTCGGCCAGTCGTACTCGTACGTCAACGTACAGTTGCTCGCCCGGTACGAACAGGTTTTGGGGGACGCCCCGGCAGCCCGCCGGCGCGCTGCCGTTCTTGCAGACGCAGGTACTTAGAGCGTTGGGGCTGGGGTTGAAGGTGGCGCCCTCCCGGGGATCACACACGGCCGTGAGATCTACGGAAAGCGTGTAGCACGAGTAGAAGCCGGGCTTGTAGAGTACGTCAATGTACTGCGGCTTCCAAAAAAAGTTGTCGCTGTTCCAAACGGCGATGGAGACGACGTTTGGCGGCATGTTGGGGTTTGTGCTAAACATAAAGTCGCAGTTGAAGACCATTGTGACATACAGCCGGCCCGTATAGCTGATGTACGTGTAGGCTGTGCCGACGAGTCGGTTGGCGGCGGCGCTGCCCGCCACGCCACGAATGTCGTACGTGTTGATGCCGCTGTTGGCGTTACAGATGGCGGTGCTGGGCACAAAGGTGGCTCCCGGGATGGAGGCGAGGGCGGGGGAGGGCGGGAGGGTGCAGTAGGCGGCGTCCCGGTAAAAGTTGTCGACCGAGGTTATTTGCTGCGGGAGGACCGGGACGGAGGCAGGGGAGGGAGGGAGGGAGGGAGGGGAAGGGCGAGGGTAAGAAAAAAAGAGGGGAGGAAGGGGGGCTCAAGGGCAAGGCAGGGAAGGGACTGGTGGGGGGTGGACGGCCAAGAGGGGTGCACCGCCGGGCTCCGGCTCCGCGAGCGGTCTTGCTCCCTTCGCGTTGCTGCGTGCGTATGCTTCGCCGCCCCCGGGGGTTGGCTCAAGTTACCCAAAGGTGCAGCTCTTCCAGGTCGGGTCTCTGGTCGCTTGGGCCCGCCCGCCCTCCAGCCCGCCCAGCACCGTCCCGGGTTGTGGATTCTGGATTCTGCCCGGGTTGCGACCGGCGACGGTTTCAGGCGCGGGTCTGCACGGGTGGTGATCCTCGAGGGGCGGCCTGTCCACTGAGGAACTGCTCTTCCTTCGTATCCCCCCCCTCGCCCTCCTTCGCCTCCCCCGCCTGCCCCTCCTTGGTAGCTTCGCTGTGGCTCCTTTTTCTCACTCACTCCAAACCACCCGGCCCTGGCCCCGGCCCTCGCCCGCCTAGTTCAGACTGTTCTGTCGGGTCACCGCACTTGCCTCTTTGGTTTCCCTCCCTCCCTTCCCTTGATCCCGGAGCCTGGATTCCCTATCGTGGATCTTCATCCTGAATCGTGGATCCTGAATCCTGGATCCTGGATCTTTGGGAGTACGCCCCCGAACGCGCGCTCAGCGGCTCAGGTGCTTTCACTCCGTTCCAACGCGCGCCCCTCACTCCCGATACGTTCCGATATTTCCCCGGGAGGGCCACAGTCCATCCGGCTCGATTTGCCGCGCAGTCCCTCCCCTCACCACCCCCACCCCCAAGTTCCGTTCGTCCACGTGGCCCTTCCCTTGGGCTCCTCACGTGGATGAATCCGCAGCGATCTGACCGCCCGGCCCCCTCCGTTGCCTTTGAAGTTACCCTTGACGACATCCAACCCCATCGGGCCACGCTCGCAGCCAAATGGCCACGCTCGCAGCCCCTCCGTCGCCCGTCGCTTGTCTGCTCCCCTCCCCTCTTCAGCCCCGAGAACAACGTGCCCCGAGAACGCAACGTGCCTAGGCTTGGATGGGCCACCCGAGCGGCGAGCACCCGTTCCACAACTGTCAAAGGCCCCCTCCGTTGGTTTGCTGATTTTGTTTCTAGGGCCCCTACTGCCCCGATGCACCTTGCGCCCCTTCCTTCCACCGCACCGTTGCCCGTCGCCCCGCCCAGCCCAGCCCCTTCCTGTGGGAAACCGCCCGCTGCCCTCGGCCGAGGTACGCTAGCCCACCCATGCGAAGAATGCCATGCTCTGTGTATAACTCACCGAGCATGCCGTCCCCGTGGTGCAGACAGGGCACGTGCCATTTCCAGAGTACGTGTTGCAATAGTACGCCGGCGTTTGCGCCAATGTCCCAGCTGCGCCCAAGAGCACCAGTAACGCAAGCAGGCTCCGCCCAGAGCCGCTGACAGCTCGTCTCCGACCCGAGCACGGCTGTATCCCAGCTGATGATTTAAAATCAATATATTCAAGGTGTTGATGGATCATTGCAGATTCGCTGGTGTTGGCGGCAGCGCCGCGAGGCGCTGCTCGCCGCATTGAGCGCCGAGTCGCCTTCACGATGCTCTCCGGGACATCGGGGGCTGGCCCGAATTTGCCGATCGGTAAGACTGATGCTGTCTGCACCTGGTTATCTCCCTCTGAGGCCCTTTGCTGGAGGAGCGGCGACCTGTTGATTAGACTGGTTGCGACTCGTGAGATTCGGCGTTGGCCGACAGCTAGGCGTCCAACTCCAGTGCTAAACCAGCCGGGTTATAAATTCCTGCGGATGTATACGGACGAATTATGTAAATCGCTTGATTGACCACAACCAGAGACGGCGTCAATCGGGCATGTCATTCCAGCGTGCGGTCAGCCAAGCTCCTTAAAACTCTCTCATCTCAGCGTCAGTTATACAGTTCATAAGATGCTATTGATTGCTGCAAAAGGGCTCGGGTCGCAGGATTTCCTCCTGAAGGGCGATTGAACCGGAGCAGTTACTCCCACGGACCTGTAAGGTTCGTCGACTCCGAAATGGCGAAAGGACTTTCTATTGCTTATGGGTCACACTCTATGGATTGAAGCGAGTTTGTGTTACAAGTGGAGCAGTACTGGTGAGTCGCGACGCTCTACGGCGGTTATCGGCAAGGCCTGTCAGCAATGTATGTTATGATGTAAGCGGCTTTCCTAATTATCGACACCCGATTGTGAGGAGTGTCTTACAGAACGCTCTGTCCACAGCGGTGTCCGAGCTACTGACTGACGGTTTTGCCCGCCACCGGAAAATTACGGCAGGGTTCGGAGCGAGCGGGATCCTGAACCGTCACGACCACTGTTCGCAAGCTCTCGTAATACTGTAGGAAGGTATATGTGCTATTCCGCTTGGAGGCTTTCCATTGCTTTGCCGTGAGGCCTGCCTTTTGAATCCATCAAAATTGTCGTAGATCAGCTAGGCTGGACAATAATGATGCAATCTTGTGAAACCTTATTGGAGATATTCAATTTGATCCCTGTTTAATCGGACGGCACTGGGCAGTTCGCCCAATGCAGACGGATGCCGCCTCTGCCTTAACGACACAGTTACTGTAAGCCACATCAATTCCCATTACCTTCAAATCGTATCTCATTGTTCCCGAACGCGGAAGCTTGCCGGGCCTGCCGAGCCAAAGAAGGACGCAGCGGGCGCCATGGTGCCGGAGCGCC
The DNA here is from genome assembly GCA_030267565.1 of Pleodorina starrii. Taxonomy (NCBI): domain Eukaryota; kingdom Viridiplantae; phylum Chlorophyta; class Chlorophyceae; order Chlamydomonadales; family Volvocaceae; genus Pleodorina; species Pleodorina starrii. Next base: position 1,859,525 of record BRXU01000007.1, on the reverse strand, counting down.
CCGGCGCGACGGTGCCCTCCCCGGCCACGCCGGCCGACATCGCAGCGGAGCTCACGCAGGCGATCCACGACCTCAACGCGCGGGGCCTCTTCCAGGCCGCGCAGTGGGCGGCCGAGCAGCTGGTGGGGCTGGAGCTCCATTCCGCGCCGCATCCGGGCGCCTCCGCCTGGCAGCACCACCACCCGCACCACCACCAACAACAACACCCCCGCGACGGACACGCAGCAGCAGCCGGACGCGGCAGCAGCTTCCCCCAGCTTCCTCGCACCGACCCCGATGAGCAGCACCCCCAGTACCTGCTGGCTCGCGCCTACTTCCAAGCCAAGGTGGGGGGCCGCGCCCCACCACACCTCACCACACCTCACCTCACCTCTCCGGGTCCGCGCCCCTCGGCCCGCACCCTCAGAAACACCCACCCCCACTCGCTCTTGTAACCTGGCGACTGACTCCTTCTCACTCAGCACCACATCCGGCCAACATCCCACCCCATCTCGCCTTTATTCTACCCCATCTCGCCAACGCCGTCGCCATTCCTTCGCTGCTGTATCTTTTTCTTACCATGCCCCGCCCCCATCCCGCCCCGCCCCCGCCCCCACCCCGCCCCCGTCCCCTGCCCCTCAGGAGTACCGGCGCAGCGCCCACGCTCTGGCGGGTCTGGTCGGCCCTCTGCCCGCCTTCCTGCGCCTCTACGCCACCTACCTAGCGGGGGAGAAGCGGAGGGAGTGAGTGGAGTGGGGTGGGGACTGGGAGTGGAGTGGAGTGGAGTGGTGCGGCACGGTGCGGTGCGGTGCGGTATTGGGGCCGGGGCTGCGGCTGGGGCTGTCGGTCAACACGAGCTGATCAGGGGCAGGGGCTAGGTCGAGGTCTCGGCTCTAAGTGGATTGCCCACCCCGGCTTGTCCCCCCTCCGTCGCCACCTCCGAGGTCCATCGATGGCGGCCCGCGCAACTCACTAGACGCCCGGGCGGGTCTTGCAGTGTCACCCGGTCCGCCCAGCATCCGAAGGGCCTAATTGCTACTGGCGCTTTGCTCACGGCCTCTTTGCTACCTGGTGATGTGGAGGGCTGGTTGCTCCGAAACCAGTACCCATCATTACCCCGCAGCATTTCACCATGGCCGCAGTCGCAGCCCTCCTACCCCCGTCCGTCTGTCTCTCTCGGGGCCGCCTTCTTTCTCACCCCTTCCCCCCCGTGCCCCGTCTCTTGTGACGCCCGTATCACTGCATGTCGTACTGTCCAGGGAGGAACGTGTTGAGAAGGGCGGACCCATGGGTCGGGGCTCCGACGCCCTCAACCCCGAATTGGACGCCCTGGAGACGGCGCTGACGGCGGAGCTCGGACTGACGGAGGCGGCGGCGGCGGCAGGTGGCGGTGGCGGCGCCGCCGCGGCGGCGGCGGCAGGCGATGGCGGCGCGCAGCAGCAGGATCCCTTCCTGCTGTACTTGTACGGCATTGTACTGTCGGGACGAGGTCGTACAATGGAGGCCCTTGACGCGCTGGTGTTGTCGCTGAGGGCGTACCCCTGCAACTGGAGCGCGTGGATGGTGGGTGGGTGATGGTGGGTGATTGTGGGTGGTGGGTGGGTGGTGGTGGGTGATTGTGGGTGGTGGGTGGTGGGCAGGCTGAGTTTGGGTGGTAGATGGACGTGGGTGGGCGGGGCCGTGGCGGCTCTATAATAAGGCCTGCCTGGACTATGTTCTGGGGACAGGAACCGACCCGACCCCAACCCGACCCCGCCCGATCCAGCCCAGCCCAGTCTGGTCGTTGTTCCCCGCCCACCGCCACCTTCCCGCCTTTGTCACCTTGCCAACCAACCTCCTCCCAACTCTCCCCGCCCGCTGTACCCCGCCCCCCGCCGTACAACAGGCCGTACAATCCATCTGCTCCGGTGCCGCCGGCTCCCTCACGGGCGCCGGCCCCGCCACCGCCGCCGCCGCCGCCACCGGCCCCGGCGGCCTGCCCGCCCCCGCCCCCTCCCACCTCTCCCCCGCCTCCGCCTCCCCCTCCGCCTCCCCCTCCCCCTCCCCCGGCCCCCTGCCCCTCCCCCCCGACCTCCCGGTCCATTGGGTTCGGGAGTTCTTTCTGGCGGCTGTGTCCCTCAGCTGCCAACACAACCAGGAGGCGCTGTCACGGCTCCAGGGATTGGCGCAGGTGGGTTCGGGCTCGGGGAAGAGAGGGGCTCGCGGGTTTTGATGGGAGGAGACGGAGGAGGAGGCGGAGGAGGAGGCGGAGGCGGAGGAGGAGACCCCCCACCTCACCCCCGCGTCCCCCCGCAGCACACCCCAACGCACTCCGACACACACACCCGCGGCCTCTTCCGGCCCCTCCCCCCCGGCCGTTCCCTCCTCACCCCGCGGACTGTCGTACTCTACGCCTCACCCCGCCCCCGCCCCCGCCCCTGCAGGTGTTTCGCGGCTCTCTGGCCGTGGAGGCGGCGGTGGCCCAGGCGCACTACAACCTACAGAACTTCGATGAGGCTCAGGCACTGTACGAGGACCTGCTGGCCAGGGACCCGTTCAGGCTGGAGGTGCGGGGAGGGGGAGGGGGAGGGGGGAGGGGGAAGGGGAGGGGGGTCGTGTGTGTATGTGTGCGTAGCTTCCGTGTGTGTATGTGTGGGTGGAGGTGGGTGGGGGAGGGGGGGTAATGGGGCGTTGGAGGTTTCGCACTCCACTCCACAGCCTTCACCCTACGTACCACCCTCTCCTGCTAGCCCCCTTTTGCTCCTCTCTCTCTCTCTCTCTCTCTCTCTCTGCCTCCCTCTCTCTCTGTCTGTCTCTCTTCCGAAGCTTACTCCCCCTCGCTTTGTGCTGCAAACCAGGTCAGCCGACCCATCGCACTCTTCCATCCCCCGCAGTGCTCTCTTCACCCTGCCTCCCTTCCCCTCCCTCCCTTCCCCTTCCCCTCCCCTTCCCTTCCCCTCCCTCCCTTCCCCTTTCCCTCCCCCCCTCCCTCCCTCCCTCCCTCCCCTGCTCAGGGCACGGACACGTTTTCCAACATTCTGTTTGTGAAGGAGGCTGCCGCCCCTCTGTCCGTGTTGGCTCACCGGGTGGCCGCCACGGACAAGTACCGCCCGGAAACGTGCTGTGTGCTGGGGAACTACTACTCACTGCAGGTGTAGGGGGGAGGGAGGGAGGGGGGGTGGGAAGGGGGTGGGAAGGGGGGTGGGAGAGGGAGAAGGGGGTGGGAAATAGATGCCGCAAGGGAAGAACGGAGAAGGCGTTAGCAAAGGGAAGGAGATGGGGGTTCGGGGGAAAAGGTGGGTGGGTGGGCGGGGGAGGAGGGTGGGAGGGAGAGTGAGGAGTAGGGGTCTGCGTTCTGTTTGTGTGCGTGTGTGTATGTATGCGTGTGTGTTTGGGCGAGAGGTAGGGGGTGGAGGTAGAGCATAACAGTCAAAACCCTAAAACTCAACCCAACCGGGAGTGGAGCGCTCCAGGGAGCACCGGGCGCCATCGCGCACGGCGGCGACGTGAGCGTGCTGCCTCTCCCCTCCCTCCCTCCCTCCCTCCCTCCCTCCCTCCCTCGCCCCCCCCCCCGCCCCCTCCCTCCCCCCCCAAAGGGCGCCCACGAGAAGGCGGTGGAGTACTTCCGTCGGGCCCTACGTCTGGACCCCCGCTACCTGGCTGCATGGACCCTCATGGGACACGAATACATGGAGGTCAAGAACACGCCCGCGGCCATAGGTGGGACTGGGGACTGGGGACTGGGGAGGGGAGGGGAGGGGAGGGAAGGGGAGGGGGGAGGAAAGGGAAGGGAGCTGGGGAAGGGAAAGGTGGGGAGTGGCTGCTGGGGGGTTATATATACGCACCGCGGTCCGCGGAGGGGGGGGGACTCGCTTGGGGGGACTCGCGTGGACGTGGAAACCGACTTAGGGGGAATGGCTAGGGGAAGTAGGCAGTCCCCCCTTCCCATTCCCTTCCCACCTACCCCCTCTCCCCTCCTCTCCCCTCTCCCTCCCTGGGTCATATCAACCCAACCCACCTAACCCCACCCTCCTACCCCTCACCCCTCTCAGATGCGTACCGTCGGGCCATCGACGTCAGCCCTCAGGACTTCAGGGCCTGGTACGGCCTGGTGAGCAAAGGGGGGACTAAGAGGGGACTAGAGGGGGTACTGGTTGCAGCAACTATCGTCGTTACTACCGTATCCCCTTCTTGACAGACACACACACACCCTTGGGTCTTGGCCCGGATTAGGATAGGGTACTAGTTGCAGTCTGGTTGCAGACTGGCAGTCTGGTTGCAAAACCCAGACCCCCGGTTGACAGGATGAAGTGACGGGGGGGAGGGGGGGGGAAAGGGGGGAGAGGGGGAAGGGGGGGAGGTACGCGGGGGACGGCATTGCGGTGTGGGTATGATGTATGACACACGGCGTGTCGTGTCGTGTATTGGGTTCGGACGTGTCCGTATTCCATCGCGGCCGCCCTGTCCCCTGTCCCCTGTCCGCTCTACCACCGCCTCGCCCTGCGGCTTGCCGTACAGGGCCAGGCGTACGAGCTGCTCAAGATGCCGTACTATGCGCTGTACTACTACCGCCGCGCCGCACAGCTGCGGCCCACCGACGCGCGGATGTGGTGCGCACTGGCTCAGGTGGGGGGAGGGAGGGAGGGGGAGGTGGAGGATGGTGGTGTGGGGGGGGAGGGGGTGGTGGGGGGGGCAAGAATAGGAAGAAAGATACCGCAGCGAAGGGACGGGTGGGTGGGTGGGTGGTCCCCTGCACCTGCCGTCCATTCTTCCATCCCTTCTCCTCCTCCTCGTCCCCCTCTCTCTCCCCCCACTCTCTCTCCCCCCCTCTCCCTGGGTGCAGTGTTACGAGCACGAGCAGGTGGGGTTGCAGGATGCCGCCATCCGCTCCTACCAGCGGGCGGTGGCGCACAACGACCCGGACGGAATAGCGGTGCACAAACTGGTGCGGGGGGGTGGGGGCAGGGGGCGGGGGGGGCAGGGGAGCCTGGGGCTGCGCGCCGTACCGGAGTACGATGCCCCTCTGCCGTACGCACGTGCAGGCCAAGCTGTACGAATCTCGCGGGGAGCCCCACGCGGCGGAGCGGCTGTTCCGGGACAGTCTGCAGCGACTGGAGGTGAGGGGGGGGAGGGAGAGGGGGAGGGGGAGGGGGAGGGGGAGAGGGAGAGGGAGAGGGAGAGGGAGAGGGAGAGGGAGAGGGAGAGGGAGAGGGAGAGGGAGAGGGAGAGGGAGAGGGAGAGGGAGAGGGAGAGGGAGAGGGAGAGGGAGAGGGAGAGGGGCAGGGAGAGGGAGAGGGGCAGGGGCTAGGGCTAGGGCTAGGGCTAGGGCTGGGGCAGGGGCAGGGGCAGGGGCAGGGGCAGAGGCAGGGGCAATCCCCTTCCCGCTCCTCCCCGCCCCTCTCGGTCCGTCTCTCAGCCGTTCCAAGCCCCCTTGTGTGCTATCCCTCCCCCCCCCATCACTCCCTGACCCCCCCCCTCAGGCCCAGGGCCCCGCTGCGCTCCACAGTCAGGACGCCATCGAGGCGCTCAGCTTCCTGGCCGTACACTGCAAGGTGGGGGGAGGGATGGAGGGTTATCCACGGGTGTATAGGCCGGAGCCCGTGAACGGTAAAGTAACAGAAGGAGGAGGGGAGGGCAGGGCGGGGGAGGGCCGTGCACTGCAGGGTGGGTGGGAGGGGACGGGGGGTGACCAGGGGTGAGCGAATCTAAGCGGGGGAGGGGTGATGGGAGAGGGGAAAGGGGAGTAACCGGAGTCGAGGAGTCCAGCGAAGCGAAGTCACACCCCCCCCCCGGGTAGGTGGGTGGCAGTCCGGGTGGGTGCAGGGGAGGGCGTGTGTGTGTGTTTTGTAGCGTCACGGGCGGTGGGCGGGTGGGCGGTGGGCGGGTGCCAAACCCCCACCCAAACCCCCACCAACACCACCCCCTCCCGCCCCCCCTCCCACACATATACACCCATACACACACGTACACAGGACACGGGTCGACTGGAGGAGGCGGAGGAGCTGTGTGCCCGACTGATGGACGTGGGGGGACCCGCCAAGGAGAGGGCCAAAGCACTGGCCCGGGAGATTCGCAGCCTGCAGCAGTTCGGAGGACCGCCGGGGGCAGGAGCAGGGGCAGGGGCTGGCGCCGCCGCGGGGCCGGGGCCGGGGTCGGTGGCGATGGATGCGGAGGGGGCGTTTGAGGGCGGGCGGGCGGGCGTGTCGCCGTCGTCGGCGATGGGGGCTGGAGGCGGAGGTGGTTTCGGAGCACGGTCTTCTCAGCAGGTAGGGGGGTGGTGGGGGTGGTGGGAGGGTGGGGATGATTGGGGGGTCGGGGGCTGCGGGCTGAGAGCTGAGGGTGTAACCCTACTCCCACCCCTCGAACCCCACACCGCACGTCCAAGTCCGTCCGTCCGTCCGCCGCTCCCCCCGCACAACAGGACCCCGCGATCGCCCTTTTTGAACTGCATAAATACGGCACACACAAACACACGAGAGGCCCTCGCTCTCTACCGAACCCCGAGGCGAGCCCATCCTCTCTCTTATCATACACACACACACACACACACACACACACACACACACACACACACACACACGCACACGCACAAACCCCACGACATGTCCCCCTCTTTCCTCCATCCCCGCCTCCCCGCACAGCCGGTCGGCCGTCCCGGCGGCCGCGGCAGCATCTTCACCGCTGCCGCTGGAGCCGCGGCGGGCCCGGGCCGCGGCGGCGGTGCCTCGTCTCTGTCCGGCCTGGGCGGCCTGGGCGGTCTGGGTCTCGGTATCGGTCTGGACGGATTGGAGGGCGGTCTGGGTCTGTGCCCGGGGGACGACATTGAGGGGGAGCTGGAGGGCTGCGACCCGCTGGCGGTGCTGGCGGTCATGCAACAGCTACAGGTGAGGGTTTTAGGGTTTTGGGCGGGCTAGGGCAGGGTTGGTTTCAATGGGTCTGAGGGTCGTGTGCAGGGAGTTGACGTTTGCCCCTTTGCTCCGCCCCGCCCCGCCCCGCAGTTCGACCGGTCCATGGCGGTGGCGGCTCTGCACCGCAGCGGGGGCGATCCGGTGGCTGCGGTGCGGGGGTACTGGTATCCGGAGGCGGCGGGAGGGGCGGCGGGAGGGGAGGGGACGGAAGCGGCCGACGGCGGCTGATGGGGAAGAAGGCGCCCGGGGAGGAGGCGGGTGCGTTGGCGGGTGCGCTGGGTTCTGCCGCCGCCGCTGCTGCCGCTTGGGGGAAGGGGGAGGAGGAGAAGGAGGAGAAGGGCGGGGGCGAGGCACTGAGAGCTTATTTATTGTGTGGCTGCAGGACGAGGGGGAGGGATGAGAGAGGCTGGGGCGGGGCGGCGGAGGGAAGTGGGAAGCCATGGAGGAGGCAGAGCCCCACAGGGCTTAGCCCGGGGGGGCACACGTTGCGGTTTGCCACGTCAGCGACTTTCACAGCAATAGCTGCTGTTGCTGCTGCCGCTGCTTGCTGCTGTAGCCGGATGATGCAGCATCGAATGTCCAAGCCGAGTTTTTCGGCGGTGCCAGAGTCGGGCTTCGATGGTCAGTTCTTGGACGGCCGTTGGGAGCGCATAACACTGACTCATAGCTGGCATTTATGGGCGGCAACTCGTGCTTTTAATGGTCTCATTGAGCAGCTGCCGACAAGGTTTCGTTCATTCTATCATTCAGCACAGGAAGTTTGACCGTCTTCATCCACATTCTATTTTACCGTCGCGCCAACCGCACACGAAAGAATTGGCAGAAAACAACATATACTGCGTGGTTTCGAAGCTCCTATCGGTGCTTCTGCTTGAAGCGGAGAGAACCCCAAAACGTCTGCTCGGGTGGGCGCCTGTACACTGTGATACATAAGCAGCACTGGAGCGTATATGGATTGTTATGATTGCCGTCATCACAGACTTTTTCGGTTCTGTAGGGTCAATTTGCGCTAATTTGCGCCGCGGGGAAATTCGGCCAATTAGCGCAATTTCAGCCCCGTACGGTCATGTAATTTGAGTGTACAGCCTCTGGACACACAGTACGCAGGCATGTACGGTCACAGCGCGGTGAACGTTTTGCATAGTTAGTCGCATTCGACATTTAGATCATTTACTTAAGCCAATGGCGGAACATTTTGAGTAATAATGTCGCAAGCCATCCTTAAGGACGAACCAAAAGTTCACAAGTTGTCTTCCGGCGGTTATCAGATTACTTGCTCAGGACAAAACAATAGCAGTATAGTTTTTGTGCTACACCACGACACTGTGTACTTGGACGGCGTTCAAGGAGAGTGGGCTGCGAAGGACATTGCTTTCGCCGTTGGAAAGGGCGCCATTAAAACTGAGCAGACTATTAAGAAGTTGTTCTTTGGGTCAGTTTCAGACACTTACTACAAGCAATCGAGCGCCTCTGCTCCATCCCCGCCCCGCATCTTGGCGGTTCAGCATCAGGTTGCACTCGGAAACACACGCGTCCCCTTGTTGGACCCTGAGTACTACGGTTGCAGTAAGCCAAAGTGCCCGCGATGCGGGAGTGACAAGGTCGTGAGCAATGGTTGGTCCCAACAGTGCAAGCAGTTGGTGGGGCATGAGGGAGATGTATACGCGCTTTGCAAGCGCTACAAGTGCCAAGGAGAAGGTGCGTACAAAGTGACATTAGTTGAATGGGGGGCACGCACGCGAGACCGCGGCTGGGGCCGCGGCTGGGGCAGAGCGGTGTGATCGGTGGGGGAACCGGTCAGTGGGTTTTGGTGGGTTTGCACACGGCACTTACCCCCGCCCCCCCCCGGACCCCTCCCCCTCCCCCCGTATATCACCCCCGTATATCACGCCATGATTACTATCATGCTATTCACATTATACATATGCGGAGTTTTTGCGATAGTTGTCCCTGTCTGTAATGTTTCTTGTCCAGCCGTTAGGTAAAGTTGTGCCACTCTGTTTTGCCTTCTTCCTGCTTTTGCGGTGCCATCAGCTGACCACATCGGCAAGTGCTTTCAAGCCTGGGACCCGGAGGTCCTGCAGGGCCTGCCGTGCGAAGTACGCCGCGGCCTCATGGGGATTCCAACGCAGAAAGGCGGCTTAACCTTCTCCTTTATCGAGCACGCCATGGCGATGGTGGCCCAGGGCAGCAGCATCTCCTCTGTCCTCAGCGCGCGCAACGAGGTCGCCCGGAGGGATTACCACGTAAAGGAGGTGGAATACCTCAGCTACATCGCGCAGCACTGGGCAAGCGGCATCGGCCCGGGCAGCGGTGGCGTGAGCGGCCAGAGCAGCGGTGGCACGCAGAAGACGTTAACGGACCTGTGGGGTGCGCAAAAGGCAAGTCTTGTGTTGATCCACTTGATGGCATAGTTGAAGAACTTCCTGGGGTGGCTGGGTGAGCCCGCTAGTAGGTGTAAGAGCCTCTCCTGACCGGATGAAGGCCCTCATGTGGCAACTGGCAAATCAACAGCTTTATAGTTCGAATGCGGACAGGAAGTCAGCCGCTGTAGGGATCCTTTAGTACGTGCGGCACCTGATCACTTGGTGACATGGGTTTGGGTCCCTCCCGCCCCCCTGCCTTTCTGCCCTGATTCTCTTCTTTGCAGGCATCAGGAGTCCCTGGTCCCTTTTTCGTGTACACATCGGACCAGTACAACGGCAAGGACGTGTCCCAGAGCTACTTCACGGGCCTCTTGATTGAATGCGCCTCGTTGCTGGTTGATGCCCATGACCAATACCAGCGGTCCCTCACCTTCAAGATCTTGCGCATCGACGCTGGGTACAAGAACGCCAAGAAGGTCCGGTGTGCCGATGGCTCTCGGGCCATGGAGGGCACCGTCGCCATCCTCAACGAGATCAACCAGGTGGTGGCGATCTTCCACGGGTCCGGTGGCCTGAAGGAACTGGAGGAGCCGCTGCGTCGCCTGAAGCAGCGCAATGAAGAGCTTGGCGGGGTAAGTGCTCTTAGCTTACGCCGGGTTGCTGGCATGTAAATTTGACGGGTGAAGAGGCTGCTGGCTCCTTTCCTATCATGCACATCATTTGAGCTTTGAATACGCGGTCGCCGTGTTCCCTCTCCTACCAGGGCCCTGTGGAGTTAATCTATGTTGACAACTGCCGTACTGTGGCCGGATTCCTGGAGAGACTGTTCGTGGGGGCGAAGGTGAAGGAGGACTTGTTCCACGTGCTGCAGCGCATGCGGGACACCCTGCCACACGGGCACCCTCTTGCGGGTGAGGAGCATTGAGCCTGGGGGTGCGGGTAGTAAACTAAGCTGGATAGCAGCACAGCGCGCGGTGTGCTCCACAGGCAGGGTTGTCACTTCTGCATGTCCTCTGTATAATACTTGCGTGCAAGCAAGCGCCCCTGCTCCCCTGCTCGTTTACAATCTCTTTGTCTCTCTTCCACACTTCCCATTTTCCTTGCCATAGATCCCTTCATGAAGGAGTACACGGCAGCGTGCAAAGTACGCGACCCATCGGACGAGAAGAAGGCCCGGGAGGTATACGGGGTGGAACCCAGTGACAGCAACTGCCGGAGTTACATCCCTCGGCCAGAGGTGCTGGAGCCTCGGGTACAGGCGGTGTTCGACAAGTACAAGAAGGGCGGTGGAGGGCTTCCACAGCCACTTCCACTCGCTTCTGCAGGGCTACAACACGTCGCCAGAGCTTGCGGTGCACATCGTGTCGCTCTTCCTGGGACGGTGGAACCGTGACCAGTCTTTCAAGCACGGTGACGCAGACTATGGCATGTACGACTACGACCTGCTGCAGCGTGTCAACGACCTGGCACGGCGTTTGGGGCACGCGGTCCGCTACCCTGAGGCAGATGTGAAGCTGGCCAGCGTGGAGGAGAAGATGCACTTCGAGTGGAAGCACCTCCAGCCAGGTAACTCGTCTGTTTTGGTGATTGCCGCAGATACTTGATAGGTTGACAGGGTTTTTATTTGCTGACGTGCAGAGCTCAGTGAGGCAGCGGGGGGCAAAACATCTACGGCAGCATCAGTGGCGGGAGTCGCTGGAGGGCAGCTGTTCAACGGGCCCTGGTACCAACTCGTCGTAGCCGACGACTACGGAACGGCTCTACAACTGCTTTCACGGCGGGACGTGCAGAGGTATGCCGGAATGACTGAGGGTTTCGTGGATGTATGGCGCTCGGCGCTTTGGCGAGGTGTTGGGGCTTGGGGGGTTGTACGTGCACTTAGGGTTTTGGGTTGTAGGGTTCGGGGCTTGGTCACGTTGCCGGTAACTACAAACCCTCAGAAATCGGATTCCATTGCCTGCTCATACTCTTTAATTGAGGCTGTACCCGTCATTACCACCTTTCCCCTTCTCCCGCAATAGGACTCTGCTACCGCTGATTACTGGTGGCGACTCTTAAGCAGAGAGAGGCGGCGGCTCTGCACCAGCTTGTGGATGAGGGCTGGTGGCTCGAGTTCCCGGACCAAGTGTCTCGGATCCGGAACTGCACACACAAAGGTACGTGGCCATGTTCATAGCTTATTGGATGTCGTTGAATGTTTCATGGACTTGAACTACTGCTTCGCTTATTGCAGGGGAGGTGATCCTCCACGGCCCATTGCGGTGGTGCCTTGGGTCCCAGGACCATGTGCAGAGGGACACTGCGGCGGCGCAACAGGGTGATGCAACAGTGACATTGCAGCCACAGCAGCAGCAGCCGCAGTGGGCCGAGCAGCAGCCGCAGTGGGCCCAGGGGCGACCACCGTGGGACCAGCAACAGCTGCAAATGGGCCAGCAGCACGCGCCCTTGCTTGGGCTGCAGGGTTCCCAGTCGATGGGGCCGCTGTCTCAGCAGTGCAGCTCGCAGCTGCAGGGGCGGAAACCTCCGCCGGGGGAGCAGCACGCGCCCTTGTTTGGGCTGCGGGGCTCCCAGTCGATGGGGCTGTCGTCTCACCACTCCAGCTCGCAGCTGCAGGGGCGGCAACCTCCGCCGGGGGAGCAGCACGCGCCCTTGTTTGGGCTGCGGGGCTCCCAGTCGATGGGGCTGTCGTCTCACCACTCCAGCTCGCAGCTGCAGGGGCGGCAACCTCCGCTGGGGGAGCAGCACGCGCCCTTGTTTGGGCTGCGGGGCTCCCAGCCGATGGGGCCGCCGTCTCACCACTCCAGCTCGCAGCTGCAGGGGCGGCAACCTCCGCCGGGGGAGCAGCACGCGCCCTTGCTTGGGCTGCGGGGCTCTCAGTCGATGGGGCCGCTGTCTCAGCAGTGCAGCTCGCAGCTGCAGGGGCGGCAACCTCCGCCGGGGGAGCAGCACGCGCCCTTGCTTGGGCTACGGGGCTCCCAGTCGATGGGGCCGCCGTCTCACCACTCCAGCTCGCAGCTGCAGGGGCGGCAACCTCCGCCGGGGGAGCAGCACGTGCCCTTGCTTGGGCTGCAGGGTTCCCAGTCCATGGGGCCGCCGTCTCACCACTCCAGCTCGCAGCTGCAGGGGCGGCAACCTCCGCCGGGGGAGCAGCACGTGCCCTTGCTTGGGCTGCAGGGTTCCCAGTCGATGGGGCCGCCGTCTCACCACTCCAGCTCGCAGCTGCAGGGGCGGCAACCTCCGCTGGGGGAGCAGCATGCGCCCTTGCTTGGGCTGCAGGGCTCCCAGCCGATGGGGCCGCCGTCTCACCACTCCAGCTCGCAGCTGCAGGGGCGGCAACCTCCGCTGGGGGAGCAGCACGCGGCCTTGCTTGGGCTGCGGGGCTCCCAGTCGATGGGGCTGTCGTCTCACCACTCCAGCTCGCAGCTGCAGGGGCGGCAACCTCCGCCGGGGGAGCAGCACGCGCCCTTGCTTGGGCTGCAGGGTTCCCAGTCGATGGGGCCGCTGTCTCAGCAGTGCAGCTCGCAGCTGCAGGGGCGGCAACCTCCGCTGGGGGAGCAGCACGCGGCCTTGTTTGGGCTGCGGGGCTCCCAGCCGATGGGGCCGCTGTCTCAGCAGTACAGCTCGCAGCTGCAGGGGTGGCCGACTCCCCCGGTGCCATCACTTTCACAGCAGCTCGGATCGCAGGCCTTGTCGCCGGACTTTGGCTCCGCGGATTTCGACTGTGATATGGATGGCGAGGACCCAGACCAGGACCTGCGCTCGCTTTTTAGTGTGCCAGGTGCAACGGAATCAGCTGGGGGGCCTGCTGCCGGCGCAAACCCTGCTGTGAGCGTGGCTGCCTTGCAGCTAACTGGGCAGCCACCAGCGCAGCTTGGCACACAGCTTGGGCCCTCACAGCGGGGGGGGAGGGTGCGGTGGGTGGAGCGGCGCGGGCGCCGCAGGCGGCGGCCGGGGTGTTGCAGGCGCCGTCGGCGGTGGGCTCCATGGTGCAGACTCTGGAGTTGGCCGGCGGGGCCTTGCAGGCACCGCCGGCGGTCATGGGTACCATGACGCTGGAGGCAGCGGCCCCACCGGCTGGGGCCCCAGCGGCGGCCACAGATGGGATAGTGCAGGGGCAGCCATCAGCAACTGAGGAGGTACAGGTGCCCAGGGTTTCGGGCGGAGCAGTGCAGGCGGCGGCGGACGGAGTGGTGCAGCCGCCACAGTCGGCGGGCTTGGCTGCACTTATGTCGGGGGCGGCACAGCCTCAGCCGAAGTTTGTGCGGCCCAAGGGGAGCCGGATGACAGGGCAGTACTTCAGCGGAGAGCGGACTGGCACTGGCAAAGGGGGGAAGGGGACCGTTAAGACGTGTAAAGCCTGCACGGCTCGCACAGGCAAGGTTGTCCTAAAAGCAGGGCATTCGTGCCCCTTCAAGGATGACGCGCAGGAGAAGGCGCCCAAGAAGCCCAAGGTCAACTGAATGCTGTGTGTGTGCTCTTAGTCATTCCAGCTTATTGGTGACGGGGGGTGTAGAGCTCAGTTTGACAGTGCAGGTTAGGGCAGGGAAAGGAAGGGCATGGCAGGGCATGGCGGGCAGTGCGAGCAAAGCCATGGAGCGGAAGGAGGCCGGATGCTGTGCGCGGATTCATTTATTGCAGGACAGGGAATATGTTATCGCAGTTCGACAGTGCAGGGTAGGGCAGGGCAATGTGAGCTTGTGAGAAAAGCCAGGGAGCGGATAGAGGCCGGATGCTGTGCGCGGATTCAGTTAATGCAGGACAGGGAGAAGGTGAACTCTGTTTGCTATGCTGGTTTGGGCAGGGCAGTACTTCAGCGGAGAGCGGACTGGCACTGGCAAAGGGGAGAAGGGGACCGTTGAGACGGACCGTTAGCAAAGACAGGGCGGATAGATATTGGCCGAAGCGTGTTGTGTGCAGGACATGGTGGATTCACGGACTGGAAGGCGGTGTGTAACACACGATTGCCTCTCCTGAACCAACCCGGGCCCACAAAGCCGCAGCCGGCACATCCACAGCTCCTGTATACATGTAGGGATAATTTGAGGGCCACGGCTGGCCGGACGAATGCCCACGCAAGGGCGCGGCGGGATCAGTCGGCAGCACACTCAAGGCGTGCCCTGACGTGCAGGCAGACTTTTCAGGGATGGTTCTCACAGTATGTCAGATAATACGACGCGTTCAGGCAGGGTAAGCGGCGCGAGGGTGGCTTGGCGTTCGTGCCGGCGGTCGCGGTGGGATCAGTCGGCAGCACACTCAAGGCGTGCCTTCAGCCCAGGGGCCAGACCGCTGACGCGTGCCCTGACGGAATCATGCAGGCAGACTTTTCAGGGATGGTTCTCACAGTATGTCAGATAATACGACGCGTTCAGGCAGGGTAAGCGGCGCGAGGGTGGCTTGGCGTTCGTGCCGGCGGTCGCGGTGGGATCAGTCGGCAGCACACTCAAGGCGTGCCTTCAGCCCAGGGGCCAGACCGCTGACGCGTGCCCTGACGGAATCATGCAGGCAGACTTTTCAGGGATGGTTCTCACAGTATGTCAGATAATACGACGCGTTCAGGCAGGGTAAGCGGCGCGAGGGTGGCTTGGCGTTCGTGCCGGCGGTCGCGGTGGGATCAGTCGGCAGCACACTCAAGGCGTGCCTTCAGCCCAGGGGCCAGACCGCTGACGCGTGCCCTGACGGAATCATGCAGGCAGACTTTTCAGGGATGGTTCTCACAGTATGTCAGATAATACGACGCGTTCAGGCAGGGTAAGCGGCGCGAGGGTGGCTTGGCGTTCGTGCCGGCGGTCGCGGTGGGATCAGTCGGCAGCACACTCAAGGCGTGTCTTCAGCCCAGGGGCCAGACCGCTGACGCGTGCCCTGACGGAATCATGCAGGCAGACTTTTCAGGGATGGTTCTCACAGTATGTCAGATAATACGACGCGTTCAGGCAGGGTAAGCGGCGCGAGGGTGGCTTGGCGTTCGTGCCGGCGGTCGCGGTGGGATCAGTCGGCAGCACACTCAAGGCGTGTCTTCAGCCCAGGGGCCAGACCGCTGACGCGTGCCCTGACGGAATCATGCAGGCAGACTTTTCAGGGATGGTTCTCACAGTATGTCAGATAATACGACGCGTTCAGGCAGGGTAAGCGGCGCGAGGGTGGCTTGGCGTTCGTGCCGGCGGTCGCGGTGGGATCAGTCGGCAGCACACTCAAGGCGTGTCTTCAGCCCAGGGGCCAGACCGCTGACGCGTGCCCTGACGGAATCATGCAGGCAGACTTTTCAGGGATGGTTCTCACAGTATGTCAGATAATACGACGCGTTCAGGCAGGGTAAGCGGCGCGAGGGTGGCTTGGCGTTCGTGCCGGCGGTCGCGGTGGGATCAGTCAGCAGCACACTCAAGGCGTGCCTTCAGCCCAGGGGCCAGACCGCTGACGCGTGCCCTGACGGAATCATGCAGGCAGACTTTTCAGGGATGGTTCTCACAGTATGTCAGATAATACGACGCGTTCAGGCAGGGTAAGCGGCGCGAGGGTGGCTTGGCGTTCGTGCCGGCGGTCGCGGTGGGATCAGTCAGCAGCACACTCAAGGCGTGCCTTCAGCCCAGGGGCCAGACCGCTGACGCGTGCCCTGACGGAATCATGCAGGCAGACTTTTCAGGGATGGTTCTCACAGTATGTCAGATAATACGACGCGTTCAGGCAGGGTAAGCGGGTGCATCGAAGTATGCGCGAGGGGTGTCGAAACCAGGGGGTGTGGGAGCATGGGGCTGGCACCCCATCCCCACCCTTGACGGGTGCCCGGATTTCTATGCGCCTTACCAAACACCCCGCACGCCTGACCCGAGATCCGGCCAGTGTCTAGACTCCATGGTAGACATGCATATCCTTATTAAGGTGTTGAAAAACACCGGAGCACAAGCCAAAGGGCCACGGGTGAACCGATTCACCCCAGCCCCCCGTCAAGGGCAGGCAGAGCCACCACGCCCGCCAGCAACTGCAGCTGCCGGCACGCGGCTCAGGCCCCATTCACACGAACCTCCCTGATAGCAGCCGAAAGCGTGGCGCATCGGCTCCTGTGCCCGCCCGTCGCCACGCTTACCGGCCGCGCTGGTAGCAGGCCTGAAAGGAAGGCAATGGCAGCTGCGCACCCGGCCCGACCCCCACCATGCCGCCGCCGCTGCCGCTGGCCGCCGATCCAAAGGAGCCGTCCCGCGTCGTCAGGCTGCAGCTCTCCATGCGGCGACCCACCGAATGACTGCGGCTGGAGAGCGGCGGCGAGAGCCTTCGAGTGCAGCAGCAGCTGCTGCTGCTGAATGGAAGGCAATGGCCCATCGCCGCTCGCCAAGTCCCAGCCCCCGTTTCCGTCAGGCTGCAGCTGCGCCATCCCCTCACCCGGCCCGACCCCCACCATGCCGCCGCCGCTGCCGCTGGCCGCCGATCCAAAGGAGCCGTCCCGCGTCGTCAGGCTGCAGCTCCCCATGCTGCGACCCACCGAATGACTGAGGCTGGAGAGCGGCGGCGAGAGCCTTCGAGTGCAGCAGCAGCACCAGCTGCTGCTGCTGATTGGAAGGCAATGGCCCATGCCGCACGCCATCGCCGCTCGCCAAGTCCCAGCCCCCGTTTCCGTCAGGCTGCAGCTGCGCCATCCCCTCACCCGGCCCGACCCCCACCATGCCGCCGCCGCTGCCGCTGGCCGCCGATCAAAAGGAGCCGTCCCGCGTCGTCAGGCTGCAGCTCTCCATGCGGCGACCCACCGAATGACTGCGGCTGGAGAGCGGCGGCGAGAGACACGCGAATGCCTCTACCAACCCGGGCTAACCAAGCCGCAGCCGGCATATCCTCAGCTCCGGTATATATGTAGGTATAATTTGAGGGCCGCGGTTGGCCAGGCGAAGGCCGGGGCGAAGAGATATCGGCCTAAGGGTGCGCGACGCACGACTGCTGGTTAGGGGATTCATTGGGGGGCTCTGATTCGCCATGCGACAACTGGCATGATAAGGGTTTAAAGTATATCCTTATAGCCTTCTTTTCATTGAACTCAGGGTCACGGATTGCTTGGTTTGCAAATCAGGGCCCAGAGGTCGTACTGAGCTGTCATGTTTGTAAACAGACCTTCCTGATGCACAGACTCACCAATTATGCTCATATCATACTTGGGCGTTAGTATAACTGACGCATAATAATCAACAACTGGAGCTACAGGTATTCAATTTCTGAAAATTTCTTAAAAAAAAGTCGCGGCCTTACGGCCGCGACTACTGCGTTGTCCTACACCCTACAGCAGTAAATTCCTGGAGATACAGCACCCTACAATTCCCGCAAATTACCTCGATTAGCGTAGGTGTGACCATGTAGTTGGATGTCGGTGTTGATTGTCGTACGCTTGCGCCCCAAATGCCAAATCGCAAAAGCACTCTGGCCTCGCCGGACAAATTTCGCCAAATGCCTCGCTCGGGCGCACAATCTAGTATAGAATTGTATAACGTATTAGAATTGTTAGAGGCTTAAGGCCAGAAACGGCACATAGGCAAACTTGATCGGCCCAGATTCACGGCTTCCTGTCCTGAAGCCACGCCGACGTCCAGAAGCCTTTTCGACTGGGCCGCCCCGCAGAGACTTTTATCCTATGCTAAATGGCATTCATAGGACCGGCAGAAGATGACTAGCAAGGTCTTGGGCTTGTTGCAAGGTCCGGGGCAGATGCCAACACAATTTTGGCTCGTATGGCCAAACTAAGTCATAGTAATTGATCACGCTGCCTTTACACTGTGATACATAAGCAGCACTGGAGCGTATATGGATTGTTGTGATTGCCGTCGATTAGCGTCAGGATGTGCCGGCCGGGTTGGACTGAACGAAAATCGGAGACACAATGCATGCTTGGAAAGTATGCACCGTCTGAAAAGTCAATCAAGGCATACGTACAAGAAGAGAGCTGCCCCGTAAACCTTGTAAACCATGCGCCGTACTTTGGCCACCCGAAAGTGATGAAAGTACGACATCAGCTCCCCGTAGCATTGTTCCCCGTTGTTTTCTCGCATTTTCATGTTTGTTTGGCGGTTCAGCGGTACTTATCGTCGGCGATCTCCATCGCGTTCCCACTGCGAACTTCTCGCCAAACATACTACCGGTACATGACGAAGGGCAACTCCGCACAAGCGCAGCGGCAGCAGAGCACTGCTCCTATGCACTATGCTCAAGCCAGGCATGTGTCCGGAATCAAGGCTCCCACGTGTCATGCTGAGTATCGCGTCAACATCTATCACCGCAATGACTTTCAAATCTGCAACATAGCGCGCGAGCTTGAAGAGTGCTATATCACGCACGGCCTTGATGTCCTCTGCTTGTTTAATGCAGTCCCCTGCTACGCGTATTTGCTCAGAGAATTGCGTGGTCATGTCCATTTATGAATAGCTGCCTAAGTGACCAAAGCTGCTGGGGCACATATAACGAACCGATATAAGGCCAGGCAGTTATATGAATACCTTTTATGATAAGTGCGCGGGAACAGCGCTGGAGAATGTGTGCCGTACTATTTTCCAAAATAGTACGACCTACAAGCGCACCGGTCCCTCGCCACGGTCGGCAGCTCGGCACTCCCGAATGAGTTTCGCTGCCGGCGAGTTCTGCATAAATTCAACATGGATCTTGACAAGGCGCTGCTGCTTCTCGACAAGACACAGTGGTCGGTCAGGCCGAGCTTCCGAGAGCCATGCCGACGCCGCGCAGGGCCTTCCGCGGTCGTAGCCGCTCGCCGACGCCGCACACAATGTGCAAACAATGAGCGCGATGAGACCGCCATCGAGGGCTTGGCGTACTCTGAGAACGAGCTCTCGCGCAAAGAGGCCGACCACGACCACCACCCACCACCACCACCACTACCAACAGAGCTTGTCCTGTAGTCTCCTGTGCTCCGTGAGTGGAGACCTGGGGGAGGAGTTTCTTTTAAGGGGCTCTAAAGCGCATCACCCACATCTCCTCCTTTTCCTCAGCGCAGCAGTAACCACAGCCGTACCCGCGATTGCGGCCGTCACACCGGCTCCGCCGCAGCCGCCGCCGCGTCAGGCTCCGCCAGCGCCAACGCCAGCGGCGGCATGATGTGCGGCAGATCTCGCAGCGCCGCCAGCGGGACGAGCATGCCGTCAAACGCGGGCACGGGGCGGCGGCGCAGCGGCAGGGCGGCAGGCTCCACCCCCGCGGGGATGTGCGGGTAGCGCTGGCTGAAGTGGGTCAGGACGGTCCTGTGGAGGAAGAAAAGGGGCAAGTCGAGCTTCATCTCTCGTGAGAGGGGCGCGGGGCGGGGCGGGGCGGGATGAGCGGTGGTGCCTCACACCGCTACACACCGCTGCGAAAAGGCCCCAGGGTGTCCAATTGCACAAACACATACACATATACACACACACGCGAAACACCCCTCCCCCGCCGCCCGCCCTCCCGCCCATCGCTCCCTCTCGCGCGCGCGCCCGCCCGCCCGCCTTGTCCGCCGTCACCGCCCCTCCCACCGCACCTGTATGCGCCCATTGCGTCCGCCACCGCCGCCGCCTCCGCTGACGTGGAGTGCCTCTTGCTGCGCGCCTGTGACTCCAGGCAGGGCTCGAAGGTGGCCTCGTGGATGAGTAGGGTGGCGCCGCGCCCGGCGGACACCAGGGAGGGGCAGGGCCGCGTGTCGCCTGGCGGGGGTGGTTGGTGGTTAGTAGTTGGTTGAGGGGTGATGACCATGAAGATGACGATGTAGGTGGGGATGAGGGGCAGCGAGGTTGGGAGGGCAGCGGGAGGTAAGCGGATGGGAGGGCAGCGTGGGTGGACGAGCGGTCGGGCGGGCATTACAGGTAAGGCGGTCATAAAGGGACCGCGGCGGGAAAGGAAGTAGGGAGGCGAGGCGATGCGGGGCGGCGCGCGGCGGGGCACATAGCACATAGCAGAGAGGGGATTGGTGCCTGACGCCCGAGACACCACTGCACGCATTCGATTCCTGACTCACCAGAGTAAACCAGCTTCCAGCCGTCCGCATGCTCCAGAACCAGCCCCCACGCATCTCGACAGTGGTGCACCGCCACCGACTGCCACCGCACCAGACCCAGCGACCCGCACTCCGCCGCGCCGCCGCCACTGGCAGCCTCAGCGAAATTGACGGCGCCCGGCGGCGTCGCCGCCGCCCGCTGTTGGCCCCACTGCTGCGTTCCCCCCTGCTGCTGCTGCTGTTGCTGCTGCTGTTGTTGTTGCGGCGGCGGTGAGGGTATGGCTGCGGCCTTCTGCTGCTGATGCCATCGCAGTCTCGCGGCGACGCTTGGCGGTCTCTTGCCCGAACCAGCACCCGCCGCCGCCGCGACCTGGCCGTTGCTGTAGTCGCTGCCGTTGACGTTGTACGGCGGGCAGCAGTAGCAGGGTTGCTGCCAGGCAGCTGGCGGCGGCGGTCCGGCGGGTGGGGCGTGCCGTTGCTGTGGCTGCTGCTGTGGCTGCTGCTGTGGCTGCTGCTTCATATGCGGCGGCGGGGCATGGGCCGACAGTGACTGTGGCCGATGCGACGGCGCTGAGCCTGGCCGGGGCGGAGGCGGAGGCGTAGGCGGCCGAGGGGTTCGGAGTTTCAAACAGCGTAGAGAGGCAATGGGCTGAGAAGCGCCAGGTGTAGGCGGGCGAACCGGCAAATGGGATCAGGCAATGGGGGGCTGGAGCGGGTTCAGGACCGCAATCCCTCCGTGTCCTTGAGACAAGAGGGCGCCGGTATCCCGCGAGGGATCCGGGGCCGGGAGGACGGCCGGACGAATGGATGGACGGACGGTGTCCCGCGAGTTCCCCGAGTTAAGTCGGCACTGGAGGAACCGCAGCCCCGGTGGCCGCAGCGCTACGGAAAGGGATGCCCGGCAGGCAGTTGCGGGACGCGCGCAGCGCAGCGTAGACGGTAAACCGCGCTACGGCACCGCAAACCGCAAAAGGCACCGCAAGCGGCGCATGCTCACCCACCCGAGAACTGGCCGCAGTGCAGGAAGGTGAAGCGCCAGGAGGGATGCAGCGGAGCCACCCGGGACAGCCACCGACCCGCCTCCTGCGGTGTGGTGTGGTGCGGTGCGGGGGGCGAAGAGGGCCGGTGCACAGCCGGGTGGGTGGGTGGGTGGGTGGCGGCAGGATCCAGAGAGGGAGGAGGCAAGCGGGACAGCAGTCCAGGTTCAGCACGGCAGCGACCGCAACCGCAGCAGAAGCCGCGGCCGGGACAACCCACCTGCACCTGCGTCTGCATCTGCATCCGGGGTTGCGAACCCGCGTCCGGGGTCGATGACATTCGGCATACGGTAGCATAACGCTACACCCCCGCTACAAGGCCGCACTCGCCCGGCCATCCGCTGCAATTCCTCACCATCCCCGCCCCCCATCCCCATCTACGGTATCCACAACGGCCTCCGGAAGTCCCTCCGACCCCCCTCCCTCCGCCCTTCCCCAACCTCCTCCGAACCGTGCGTCGCGTCCGCGCTCCCCCAAACTCCCCAAGCCCCCGGCAAGGCTTTAAGGCGTTTGGCGAGCGCGGGCGCGACGCACGGTTTCCTTCCTGTCAGCGTCCCCGTTCCTTGCTCACCGCGGGTCCCACCACCAGCAGCGGCGGCGCATCTGGGCCCCGCGCCTCCAGCAGGGAGGGCAGCCCCAACAAGTGGTCGGGGTGCTTGTGGGAGATCCACACCAGAGCCAGGGAGGACACCTTTGGGGGGGGCACAACACAACACACACATATACACACATGCATACATACACACATACACACATGCACGGGCGCAAAGGGCGGAAAGGGGCGCGCGATCCAGGGTGGGCGAGGCGCGAGGTCGAGTGGAACAGTGGATGCTGGGGGCACCACCCTAAGTCCTTTATGACGAAACCTTAACGGAGTATAGTGCCACGTAAGCGGCTCTAAAACCTCCCATTGCAAATGCCTCCCGCGCCGAAGCCCATGTAAAACGGGCGCCTCAAGAAACCCCAAAACCCATTCACGAAGTCCGCAACGGAGCTCCGTCGTCCCCCGCCCCCCGCCCCCTTCCCGCCTCCACTCCCGCCGCCACCCACCCCCTCACTGACCTGCTCCCGCGCGCCGCGCGGCCCCAACCAGCGCACCATCGCCCCGTAGGCGCCCTCGCCCGCATCGATGAGCAGTGACCCACGGGTCGGTCCCACACCGCGCACCAGCACCGCACTCGCGCCGCGGTACTTGGACGGCTCAGCGCTGCCCGTGCCCAGAAACAACACCGACACGTCGCCCACGGGAGCAGCCGCAGCCGTAGCAGCAACGGCGGCGGCGGCGCCGCCGCCGCTGCCGTCAGCGGGCGCCGTCGCCGCAGCCGGCATCAGACACGCCGGCGGCGCGACGTCGTCTGTGGGAGTGTGTTGTCGTTGCTGCTGAGAATGCTGCAGCGGGGAGGGAGTCGGGGCGGATCGCCTCGGAGGCGCCGTTGGGTCGACGGCGGTGGCGGTACGGGCCGTACCGCAGCCTTCCGGAGGCGCGGCATCGGGAAGACCAACTGCCGCCGCCGCTGCTCCGTTGAGTTCCGCCAGGAACGACTCCAGGGAGGCTGAGGCAGCTGCCATGTTCGAATCCAGGGCCACGACGGCCACTGCTGCTGCTACTGTCGCGGCTGTCGCTGCTGCTGCTGCATCCGCATCTCCACGGCTAGCAGGTACCTGTTCTGCCTCGGCTTCCGCCGCCGCCGCCGCCGCTGGTGGTGGTGCTGCTGCTACTGCTCGTCCTGCTGTTGCCGCCGTCGCCGCTGCTGCTGCTGTGTCTAGGCCAAGCTCTGCTGCGCCTAAGTCTGCCACCGCTGCTGCTGCGTCTGCACGTCCTGAGCCCAAGCCTGCCGTCGCGGGAACAGACGAGTGCTGCGCAGCGCCGGCCGTCACAGCAGCAGCCGTGGCCGACACCCGCAGTCTCTGCCGCACCTGCGCCGCCGCGTCCCGGTTGCCGCCCGCCCCTTCGCCTCCCTTGACCGGCGCTGCTGCTGCTGAGACCGCTGCTGAGACCGCGGATGCTGCTGCTGCTGCCTCTGATGCAGCGCCCGCCACCACCTCTGATGCTGCTGCTAGCGCCACGGCTCCTGAATGCCCCGCCGCAGCGCCTGTCGAGTGTCCAGCTGGAAAGGCGCCGAGGACAGGCGCCCCCGCCGACGCCATCAGCCGCCGGCGCACCCTCCGCGCCACGTCCCGGTTGCCGCCTACCGCCTCAACGCCGCTGGGCGACTCCGCCGCCGCCGCCGCCGCCGCAACCGCCCGGGATTCGCCGCCGCCGCCGCCGCCAACGACTCCAGTCCCAACCGACAACCTCTTGCGGAGTTGGGCTGCCATCGACCGGTTATCCGCGGCTGTGCCAGCTGCTCGTGCCGTACCGCCGCCGCCGCCGTCAGCTGACGGCGCCGGCGCGGCGCCAGCAGCGGCCTCGTGGAGTACGGCAGGCGAGGGGTGGGGCCCCTGGAAGGCTCCATGAGCGGCGGCACCAGGGTCTAGCAGCCTCGGTCCCGCCGGCACTGCTGGACCCGTGGGCCAATGCTGCTGGGGTCTCCCAGGCTGTACGGCAACATGGTGGGCAGGACGCCATCCGTACGAGCCGCCAGCAAATTGGTAATCGAGGGTGGGGTTGGGGTGGGGTTGAGGCGGCCAGTGGGGGGGTCCGGGTGGGGGTTGCTGCCATGATGGTGGCGGTGGCGGCCCGCTTTGATGGTAGTCGTACGCGTGGGCGTACGGCGCTTGCGGAGGGTACGGTGGCGGCGCTTGATGCGCGGGCCACGAGCCTGCGTTGCCGTTGTACGGCTCCTGCGTGTTCCCCCATCGGTGGTGACTGCCGTACACATCGCCGTTGGGCGGGCGGTGCGGCGCGCCGCCGCCGCCGCCGTCGCCACCACCGTACTGCGCAGGGGCCGCGGCGGCGCGCCAGCTTTCCGCTGCGCCATGCGACGGGTACGCGTACGACGGCCGCATGACGGCACCGACGCGGTCCGGGATGCCGTACGCCGCCGCGGCCGCCGCCAGCTCCTCCTCCGCCGACAAGCCCCGTTGCGCATGGCCGCCGCCGCCGCCGCCGCCACCACCGGCATACGACCACTCACCAATCGCGCGTTGCTGCTCCTGCGGCTGCCACGACTGCCTCGGCGTCGACTGCTGTGGGCCGAAGTGCGCTGCCGCAGGCCCGGCGGCGGCGGCGCCGCCGCCGTCGCCACTTGCCGTACTCGCCGCCTGCGGCGGCACTGACTGCACCTGCGGGGCCGTCGCCGGCGCCGCTGGCGGCGGCGGCAGCGCCGCCAACAGCCGTTGCGACTCGGACGACCGCGTCAGGTGGGGACACGCGCGGCGGAGAGCCTAGTACGACACAGCAGCGTGTACGACACGTGGGAGGAGCGGTTCGGCACGAGGGAAGGGGGTGAGGGCGCTTGCTTCGTGGAGGGCGATGCGCATGAGGTTGCTGACATGGGTGCTGTAGCGTAGCCGTTGTGAAGGTGTAGGGTTTTAGGGTTTTATCCTGGGCATACTGGTTTTAGTAGAGGGCGTTGTGGGTGTGGTGGGCGTGAGATAGGGTTCCTCCCATAATCCCATTCCCACTCTACACTCCAGGGAGCTCCTAACCCCACTCCCCAAACCCCACAGGGAAGACCCTCAAACTGCCCACGCCACGTTGCTTCAAGCTCCTTGAACTCTCTCCCCACGCAAGGCTCTTCCCACAGATTCCCACAAAACCCAATAGCGACCTCAGCACGCGCACTTCCCAGCTCCTCCTCCTCCCCATCTCCTCACCAGCAACATCCCAGCCAGCGCGCTCCCTCGCCGCTGCTCCAGCAACCCCAGCTGCAAAACCTCCACCCGCGGAAGCAACTGCTCCGCCGCCGGCTCCGCCACGTCGCCACCTGCCTGCGTCGCGCCGTCGACTCCCCACCACCGCACCGCCACGTCCTCCCCCGCCGCCGTCGCCGTCGCCACCGCGCCGTCGATTCCCTGCGTGATTGCGCCGGTTGCGCGGTGTGTTTCCGTGCTCACGGCGCTGCCGCCGCGCCCGGCGACGGTGCAAGTCAGCGTGTCGAGCAGCGACGCGACGCGGCCATCCGGCGCCACTCGAGTTGCCGTCGCCGCCGCGGTAGCGGTGGCGCGGGCGGCCTTGCGGCCGTTTTTGGACGCCGCAGCCGCATCTGCCGCTGCACCGGGGGTATCCTCGGTAACGCCGGGCTCCGCTGCCCCGTCCTCTCCCAGTGACCCGTCCTCCCCTTGCTGCTCCTCCTGCTGCTGCCGCTCCTCCTTCTGCCCCTGCCCCTGCTGCTGCCGTTCCTGCTGCTGCTCCTGCTGCCTCGTCAGCGTCGAGGGGTTCTGTCGTGGCACCTGCTCCTCCTGCGGCGGCGGTTGCGGTCGCGGTTGCGGCGGCGGCAGCAGGGCCTGCGGTTGCGGCTGCTGCTCCTCCTCCTTCTTCTCCTTGGCGAGCTTTGAGCCGGGCCCCAGCTCGCACTCCGGCTGCGTACCCTTCCCGCCCGCCTCACCACCCGCCACAGCCTCTGCCCCGTCCCCCGCCACATTCCGCTCCTCCGCTGCCGCCGCCGCCACCGCCGCCGTGAGCCCGCCACACAACGGTGCCGGCTCGGCCGCGGGCTCCACCGCCGCCGGCGGCGGCGCCGCCACCGCTGCAATCGCGTCCTCAAGCGCCCGGTCGGCCGCGAACCTGCCGCCGCCGGCGCGCCTCGCCGCCGCGCGCTGCCGTACCCGCAGCTCGTACGGCAGCGGGAAGATCGCCGGCGCCACCGTGTTCAGCCGCATCGTCACCCGAGCCGAACCCAGATGGCCCAACCCCGCCAGCGGCGCGGCGGCGGCGGCGCCGCCGCCACCCTTACTGCCGCCGCCGCCTTGCTGTGGCCACACGTGCGGTCCCGGCACTCGATCCATCGCCAGACGGTACGGCCGCCGCCACGTCACCTCACCACTTCCGAGGTGCGCAGTCGCCAGCAGCAGCCTCGGCGGCGCCCGGCGCAGCAGCTCCGAAACCGGGTGGGCCGCCAGCGATTTGGCTGCAGCCAGGTCCGCGGCGGCAACCACCAGGAGCGCCTGGCGGGTGGGTTTCAGATACAGCAGGTACCCGAGCGGAAGCTGGTCGGCGCGAGGCGCCGTCGGCGGCGGCGGCTTCGCCGCCGCCGCCGCCGGCGCAGTCCGCCTGCCAGCGACGCCTTTGGGGGCCCCCGGCGCCGCCGCCGGCGGTGACACGCTTTGTCCGGAGGCCTTTCCTGCCTTCTTGCCCGAGGTCCCCGCGGCCGAGGTTCCCGCGGCTGAGCGCAAGCGCTCAAGGATCATCGATCGCAACGCCACGGCAGCGGGGTCCGCAGGCCCCGCTGCTGCCGCGCCCCGGCCTCCGCCGCCGCCCCGGCCGCCGCCGCCGTCACGGCCGCCGCCGGCGTGGCCGCCACCGCGGCCACGACCGTTGGCGGCTGCGGGACGCTGCACGGCTCCGAAACCACCAGCCGCGCCTCCGGACATAAACAAGCGGTCCAGCTCCGAAAACAGGTCCGCGGGTCGCTGCACGCCTGTACGACAAGCACTCCGGCCTCCGCGGCCTCCCTTCGGCGCCGCCGCCGCGCCCGCACCAGCCCGCTTGCTGCCGCCCTCGCTGCTATCCTCACCGCTACTGCTACTACTCTTACTGCTACTGCTGCTGCTACTGCTACTATCACTGCTGCTACTGCTACTGCTGTCCTTCGCTGGGGGCGAGACACCAGCCTTGGCGGGCGCACCCTTCGCAACGGTCACGTCGCCGCCGCCGTCTCCATCCGTACTCATACTCGGGGAGCTGCAAGATCCCGAATCCCACGCAGGTGCCGGCTCCGGCTCCCGCGAGCCGCCGTCGTCCGACGACCCACCGCCGGACGAAGGCCGCATCGCCGCATCTGCGCCCGCCCGCCCGCCGCCGCCATCTCGCCTTCCCTGCGTCCCAGCCGCGCCGTTGGGCAGCTTCCTCCTCCCTGCCGCCGAGCTAGGCGCGCCGGCCAGGCGCGTGGCTGCCGCCGCTGCCGTCCTCGCCGCCGCCGCCGCCGCCGCCGAGGCTTGCTGGATAGACTTCCGGAGTGCGGCGAGACCGGGCAGGCCCACCTCCCTCTCCTCGTGGTCCTCACCCGAGTCGCTGGAAGGTGTGGCCTTGCCGGCACTGCCTCCTCGATCAGCACCGTCGCCGCCGCCGGCAGCGCCACCATCGACCGCCTGCCGCCGCCGTCGGCGCCGCCGTCCCGTCGGCGGCCCGTCCTGCTTCGTCGCAGGACCGTCCTGCCCCCCTGAACCCACGCCACCGGCCCTGCCCCGCTTGGCCCCCCTGCTGCGCTGCGCCGCCTGCCCCACCGGCCCGCCGCCGCCGTCACCTCCGCTGCCGCTGGTGTCACAGCTACGTCCCGACAGCGCTGCCGCCGCCATTCCCCGCTTTCCCTCCCGACCCGCAGCGCCCGATAACCGTCGCTTTCCGCCGCCGGCGGCGGCTCCGCCGCCGAGGTCAGCGTCGGCGGCTCCGCCGCCGACGCCGGCGGCTACGCCGCCAGCGCCGGTTCCGCCGTCAGCCGCTTGCGCCGCCAGCCAGTCCGGCACCTGCCACAGCAGGGAGCTGCTCCACAGCGGCCGTACCTCCAGACACTCGTCGTCGTACACGCAGCCCTGCTGCGCCGACGTCAGCGCCGTCAGCTCCAGGGCGGGGTGCGTCCATCGCACAAAGTCACGGAGGCCCTCCACGGTGTCGTGCAGACCTGCAGGTTGTACGGCAGGTTGTACATCGTACTACCACCCGTGAATTATTTCTCCGGGACGTGGGAGCCTCCCCGAGGCATTGGCTTCCTTCACGGCATGTGCTTCCCTGAGCGCAAGGAAGGAAGTCCGATGTGGGTCGCACCACAACGACTAGGCTAGACGTTTTGACCATTGGTTCGGCACAAAGTCACGGAGGCCCTCCACGGTGTCGTGCAGACCTGCAGGTTGTACGGCAGGTTGTACATCGTACTACCACCCGTGAATTATTTCTCCGGGACGTGGGAGCCTCCCCGAGGCATTGGCTTCCTTCACGGCATGTGATTCCCTGAGCGCAAGGAAGGAAGTCCGATGTGGGTCGCAACACAACGACTAGGCTAGACGTTTTGACCATTGGTTCGGCTGCAGGAAGGCCCCGATGGACACAGCGCGCAGGCCTCCGCTTCCGCCGTTGCATCCATCGGGCCCGCCTGCGCCCGCCGCCTCTCTCCTCGCCGCTCTCCTTCGCCGCATGCCCCACTGGTGCCCGCCATGCCCCACTGGTACCCCACTTCGCCGCGGTTCTCCCTTCCAACCCCGCCCCCCGCCCAAACCCCCGCGCGCTAGCCCCACCTGCCGGCCCAACCAGCCGCAGGGCCGCGTGTCCGTCTTGCCTCAGCCGCAGCAGGAGGCCCCCGAGGCCGCCCTGGGAATAGGACAGCGGAGGGCGGGTACTTCGCTTCGGTCGGTTCTACCCTCGCATGGGGATGGGGAACTACGTGGTGGGGTCGGGTGACACGTGGTCGGGTGACACGTGGTACGGAAGGGTTTGGTCGCCGGGGCCAGGCGCCGGGTGACCGCCGCGTCGCACCTGCGCCGCTTGGGACAGGTCGGTGAGAAGGAGGGCGCGCAGCCCGGGGCCGGGCCGGCATTTGTGCTCCAAGACGAGCCGGGCAAAACCTTCGGGCGCATTGAGCAGATACTGCGGCGGGGAGGGTATTGCGCAGGGGTGGTTGGAAGCACAGGGGGGTTACGGGGGGGACCTGTAGTACCTCGGAACACACACGGCGCCCAGAAGGGAGAGGGTTTTTCCCAAGAAGGCCTCGCACGGCCATGGGACAGACAAACGCAACCCAGAATGTTAGGCTGCTCTCGTAAAGATGACGAAGGCACGCCGCATCTCCGGTTTGTTAACAGGGCGGCGCCGTCGCGACAGACAACGCCGCCGGTTCCGACATTGACCGGACTCAAGTGCTTGCGTGCCGAAGGCGGTAATCGCTTTGAAATTATGTGATGCCACTTACTTGAACGGGTGTCGTATGGCGTTTGCCCTTGTGGAATGTAAGCAAAATTGCTGGTGCGATGCCATCGCTCGGCGCAGTAATCCATTTGATCTCTACGGATGGCTGTCGTTCCATGAAAGCAAGTGACTGCTAGCTATTGCTTTAACTATCACACGTCCCTGGCGACACTGCGGATCGCTCCCATCGTGTTTACAACTTCCATACAGTTTCGGGGCCGAGGACAACTTCTGGCGGTTGACGCCACTCCGCAAAGTATTGGCTGACACAACTGGGGGCTATTAGGCGCGGCAAGGACACCATGCCACTTTCAAAACAGGAAGGTGTTTAGTAAACTGTCGTTCAGTCGTGCAGTAATGGCCGTACAGAAAGATTGCGGTCGTGACCTTTTTGCCCGTTTCCTCGAGGCACAGTTCGGCAAGTTCATACGTATCCCTTCGCTGGGAGGCTTGTGTATCATAACATAGTCTAACCGGGTCCGCCTCCATTAAGTTCACAACATAAGCCTTTTGCTGAGGGGAACAAACCAAACTAGGCAGTATAATTTGAGCCAGGAAAGGACTTTTCAGCGCTCACATCGCTTGCTCTTTTCCTGGACGCAAAGCTAACCGCGACGTGGCAGCGGCTTCACAACCGTTCAACATGACTCGGTTTTCAGCACTGACCGGGAGCCCGGTCCACCCATTGACCTTGCAATTGAGCCCAGCGCAATTACACCTCGCTCCGCATCGACGGGGAAGGGGTGAGCTGGGAGGGAACGTCCGGTTGGGAGGTCCGGTCTGTACATTCGTTCTCAGCCCAGTTGTGCGTCCTGCGCAGGGGCCACCCCAGTTTCCGGCGTCGGGACAACACCAGCTTATGCACCCGTGTCCCTCAACGGTCAGGTGCCTCGAATGCGGCCGCTGCCACAGGTACGTTCGTGTGAAACAAGCCACTGTTTGGCCTTCTGCAAGAAGTTTTGCACGCATCGTTGCATTGCACATAATACACCTTTAAATGTAATGCGGGCTAGGGCCCAATTCATGCCTGTTTTGTGCCCCCCGTCCTGCGCGCCCAAACAGGATTTGCAAGGAGGAGGGCTTTTGGGGACTCTGCGAAGCCGCTTCGGCAGCACACCTCTTGTCCCTTGCGACTTATTGCTTGTGACCAGCTGGGATGACGCATCCATCGAGCTGCCGGTGGAGGAACCATGCCCAGACGAGTGGCTACCCGGAGGTGGAGTGTCCCCTTCGGCTATTTCCCAGGGCTTTGCAACGGTGCGCCATCCATTCCTGTCGTAACACCTGCACTAGTCTACCACTACGCTCATTAACGGTCGAGGATGATAAATTCCTGGGCGTGACCCGCCGGGCCATGTCCTACTCCTTGGCCCAGGACGAGGCAACGCCGAACCTCCATATCCGCCACACGAAATGCTCCAACTGCCGCAGCGCATATCCCACCCCGTTTTGCCGCGCCGCTTTTCGCAACATTCGCTCCATGTGCCCCTCCTGCATCTAAGTGACGTCACAACCTAACCCGCAAAACGACCCGCGCCACCCCGCACTCCTCGCACGCCTCCCCCCCAGTCCAAGGGCCCCGTCAAGCAAACCATGCAAGACTACTTTGTAGCCGTCAGCGATGCGCTCGGGGCACTCTGGTCGCTGAGCCCCTCCTCCTGGAGAGCGACCCGCGGGCCGGTCTTCTCGCACCACGGCGGGGCGCCCTTCTGCCTGACCGCCGTCTTTGATGGCCACGGCTCGGGCGACCACGCGGCTCGCACCGCCCAGGAGAGCATCTTGGCGGCGGTGGCCTCGGATCCCGCGTTGCTCGACTGCTTTGGTGAGTGGAGCCAGCGCGATAGTGTCTGGGGTATATGTGGCTCGGGTAAAGGCGGCGGCGGGAGGGTCGGCTGTCAGGCGAGGGGATTCGGGCGGAGCTGAGTGCCGTCAGCCTGGCTCATGTGCGGCCGTGCACGGCCTCTTCCGTCAAAGGGACAGCCTGCGCGATTTGGGTCGGGCGAGGCCATTGCGGTGCAACCGAACGGTCGCTCCCATCTCGGACAGATGCTTCCGACAACTTGGTTTACTGCCAGCCGGACCGGAACCGGCGGCTTGACCCCTGACGGATCAGCGCCCTGTTTCGGCCCCCGCTGCTTGCCGCGCAGCCCGCAACATGGACCAGCCGGGGATCGGCTCGGAGGTGCTGGCGGCGCTGACGACTGCCTTTCGTCGCTCCTTCGCGGAGCTGGACGCAAAGATCTGCGCGGAGGGGGCAGCGCGGGGCCTGCCGGTGAGCACCTGTACGGCGGAAAGGGCTGTCCGTACGCAAACGGACAGCCCTACTCCCTTTCCGCTCTCATCTGCCTTTTCGCCCTCCTCAGCTCGCCTACCACCTTTCGGGCTCCCGAGTTGCGTCCAACACCACCACCTTCAACCGGCCCCCCATGTTCACTTCGTCGGTCAGCGAGCCAGCTTGCCTATTGGGACTGTCCTTCCCGCCCCCCTCCTCAGCACGCATGAGGGAGGGGACGCTTCACTATCTAAACTGAGTAACCCGACTTGACCTCCCTGCACGCTCCGCTCCCCCGCTCCGCAGCACGACGGCACCACGGCACTGGTGAGTGTGCAGGTGGGCCCCAAGCTCTACACGGCCAACGCGGGCGACTGCCGCGCGGTGCTGTGCCGCGGCGGCCGCGCGGTGCGGCTGTCCCGCGACCACAAGCCCGAGCTGCCGGACGAGCGGGCGCGCATCGAGGCGGCGGGCGGTCGGGTGGCCAACGTGCGTGGCACGTGGCGGGTGATTCTGCCGCTGGCGGACGGCTGCACAGCCAAGGTCTGCTCGGTGTCCAGGTGAGAGGGTTCGGTGTCGAGGATAAGGGATCAAGGCGAGGACGTCTGTCACCCTGGCATCGCGTGTCGGAGCCACGGGTCGCGCCTGACCTGCCTCCCTGTCCGGCCTTTGTCCCTCGCGGCCGAAGCGCCCTGCCTTGGCCGCTACGCGCCTGCCGGGCCCCTCCGTCATGGCACCGCAGGGGCTTTGGCGATCGGGACTTCAAGGCCGCCTCGCTCATTTCCTCGGAGCCTGATGTGGCTGCGCTGGTGCTGGCGCCGCACCTGGACGCCTTCGCCATTCACGCCAGCGACGGGCTGTGGGGGGCGGTGACGGACCAGGAGGCGATAGATCTGGTGGTGGAGGTCGTGGATAAGGTGGGGAGCTGCGTGGGCGCTTTGGGAGAGGCGGTAGATGGGGGGCCGGAAAGAAAGTAGGGCCCGTGGATCTGGGCGGATATGTGGGCGGGGTTGGCGAGGTGCGCCGGGATTTGCCTGGGGTCATTTGATCGCGGGGGAATGTGGACAGCCGCCATGTGTGGACATGGGTCTGGATTGGCCTTGCAGCGGTTGGAAAGCTATCACTGCGTGCGCGAGAAGGCGACGCAGCAGCAGGCGTCCACAGAGCCAGTGTCTGCTGCTATTCCGCAGCACCGTCCTCCACTGCATCCGCTGCCTGCCTCGCGTCCGCCCGCCCGTCCAACCCCTGTTGCGCCCCCTTTCCTCCTTTCCCCCGCAGTTCACCGGCATGACCTCGTTCAACACGCAGCATGCCGCAGCCGCCAAGGCCGCCGCACAGGAGCTGGTCAAGCTGGCTCGCGACAGGGGGTCCATGGATGACGTGACGGTGGTCGTCACGCTGTACGACTGGGACTGAGCTTGGACCATTCCTTGTCCTCGGGGGGGGGGTGGAGGGGGCTCCTTTCCTTCCCGAGAGCCGAGGCGCATGGCCGGCCCTTCAGCAGGTTGTCCCGCGTGGGCTGTCAGGGCGCGCCGGCGTGGCTTGGTCAACGGGGGCCTCTGCATGTGGCGACGCGCCGGTGCTGCATCCGGGAGGAGAAGGGCGGAGGGCGGCTTGCAAGGCCAGGGATGCTTGGTACACACAAGGCGCTGCATGAGACGGCTGGACAGGCGGGGGCTGTTGTCTTCTGCGGCGCTCCTCTTAAGTGACCACGGCTGCTCCAGGGCGTTGATGTTAAGAGGGTTGGTTGCTTTCCCCCTGCTCGTGTGGAGCCAGTGGCGCACACATGCCACGTCACCCGGCGCTGCCCTGGCGCGTCGACCGTCCTGTCGCGCGAGGCCGCCGGGTCCGTGCGCCTTCCGCCGCATGCGCAAGCGTCAGAATGTACATGCATACGGCAGACTTGTGTGTGTGTACGACAACCTACGACGGCGCCCGGCGGGGAGGTCTCGCGGTGGGGGAAAGCTCGATAGACGATTTGGGCTTTTTGCTTTGGTTGCCATGTTGGAACGTTGCAACGTACTGTGAGGGGCAAAGGGCGTTGGCGTGACGCGGGCGTGTCTCCTCTTCTGTGTTTTATGGGTCGGGGGAAGCGGCTATTCGTCGTATCACGGTTTGGTCTCGGTCTGGCTCTCGCGCCCGTTTATATCACACAAAGGCGGAGGGATGGGCTACTCGCTGCTTTCATTGGATGAATGAACAGGACGCTACTAGTATGAGTGCCACGCTTTGTGAACTGCACTTCGGGGCCCGGTTGCACTGCAGTCGCGCGGGCGCCGGCCGTGGTGCGTTGCGAGCTCCGCTCACCCAGTCGGCCGGGGACAAGAGCCTTCCGCTTGCATGTCTGTGCTGTGCTGTCTGTCTGTTTGTTGGGGGCGTTCCGCACGACCGAGCGGCTGCAGGTCCCCCTGCCGTCGCGCAGTTTCTGCGAACTTCGGTTTCTGGCGCTGTGCGAACTCGAAGCGACTCGGAAGGATGGGCCACTGCTTGCCGAAGCGGCAGCGGACCAAGAACCAGGGTCCCGCCGCCCTTTGGGTGGCGGCGGCGATCCATGAGACCATGACCTGACAAGTGTGCGCAGTGTGCGCAATATGGACGAGCGGCACGCACGTCGCCAGGCGCTCTTGGAGTTGTTGGACTTCGTTATACTGGACTCCCTGCTAGACAAAGATTTGGGCCCGGCGAGTGTGGCGACTCCGCTGGCGGCGGCGGCAATGGCACGTGGGCGCCCCCGGTGGCAGCTCGACAGTGTTAATGGCACGGGGCTCTCCTGTTCTTGACGCCGCGAAGAATGCAGGTTGTCGTCCGGAGAGCGAGCATGGCGCGGTGGGTTGCGTTGCATCTCTGCAGGAGGTACCCCCGCGGTCATGGATGGCTCCTGCGTGTGTGTTTGTGTTTCTGTGTCTGTGCGTGTATCTTGGGTTGGAAGTTGGGGCAAGGGCACGTTCAGGGGCGGCGTGCGGCGCCCCGGATGTCAGCATGATTGGGCGGCGGCAGCTGCTGAACGGATCTGTTTGACGGCTGCCGCTCGGTGTGCAGTTGGTCTAGTCACAGGCGGTGTGCTGTGGCTTCCCATTTTCGCAACCCCCGGGCAGGCCGGGACGTTAGGTCGGCGGCGGGTGCGCCGGAGCGGGGGTTTCCTTGGTTGCTTGAACGGATCTTGTGCCTGGCCGGGGACCCAGAGCCGCGCTGCGCTTTCATAGGACGAAGATTTCGCCATGGCGGCACTGCAGACTGGGCCGCTGTCGGACGGGCGCGTTGCCGGGGACGAACACGGGGCTGCTGGCCACACGGGACCCTCCGTACCTCGGTTTAAAACTGCTGTACCGGTAAACTGCTGTACAGTAGTTGGCCCTAGCGGCGCTGTGGTGCCTTGCTTGGCGGCTCCAAACACCTCACCCTCGTTGCTCGGCCTCATCATAATGTTGGGGTATGCCTGTCTTGGCTGTCCATCGGGCCCGTTTGGGGACAACGTTGGGTCTGCTGGGCAGGCGCTTGAAGGCGTCGCCAGGCGCCCTCTCCTTTGAGGAGGGCGGGCCTCGCACAGAAGAAGGGGTGTGCGCCCCGCGAGCTCATCGAGTTTTCTCGCCCGGTCCGGGCGGGGCGGACGCGCGGGCGTGCTGTGTTCGTGACGGCTGGGATGGATGGTGCGGGCAGCCCATTGCTGCGACTGCTTCCGGTTCTTGCTGCTGGCGGTGTGGCGCCGTGCCCTGTGGCCGGGTTGGATTGGGGCCGGGCCCGGTGCCAGGCCAGGCTGGCATCTCCAGGGGGCGGCTATGAAGGGATATCAGGAATTTTAGGTATGGCGCAGTCTTGGCAGGTATCTCGACATCGTGTTGGCGTTTTTTTAACAAACAACAGGTATCTTTCGACTATGTGTACCAAAGTCTAAGGTACAAAAAGTCTTTCGCCTAAAGATGACGTCTTTCGTCACGGGGGTCTCGTTCCTGTGGGACGTAGCCCCGGGGGGAAGCCCCGTTTGGCCCCATGAATCGGGGGCCGGCCCGGTCATGTGGTCGCCAGCAATGCTGTTTGTTGTCCTCGTACGTATCTTGTTGGATATCCCGCCCGCGAGTCTTTTCGGTCCGGGCCTGCCTCATTACCGTTATCCACTGAAATGCTGTCTTGTCATTTTCGGGGGGGGTGCCTAACGGGTGGTGGGGAGGGGCGCGAAGGCTTTGAAAGCCCTTCATAGGATGACCTTGTTGTGCATTACGACTCGAGGGCCTTGGGGACCCGCGCGATGGTGGTTTCTGGAGTGCGGGGGAATGGGGGGCCTTGTTGGACGCGTCGTTCGCCAGCAGCGTTGCCTGGCCACGGCCGAGTGCGGGCCCAAAGCGGGGCGGCCGCAGGTGGTCAACGGTATTAACTGTCGCCGACGCACAGCAAATGAATGTATGAATTTGTAAATGTATAACGTCTGTGCATTTGACCAATGAAAGCTTGTAGCGTTTCCTTTTGCGTTGCATAGTGTTACCACACTGCTGTTTCAGGTAACTCATGTTCAAAATTAGTTCGGTCTGTCCGGCCCCGCCGCTCCGGAGAAGCTAGATATCCCTCAGGACTGGCAATAAAATACAATATCTGTGGAGCGAACTTTGTACAGCGTTCTTTTACCCGTCAAGCTTATAAGCGAGCAATTGATCGACCCCACCACCTGTCAAGACCACTCTTATGGCCTGCTTGTTGCTCTCGAAGCGTCCAAAAATATCGGCCAGGCGGAAGTTGGATTTTAATTAAGTCGCTCGGCTGTCCTTCGGCTCTCGTGGAGTGCGACCGTCAGCAGCATTAGTTGCACCTCACTTCGTGTGTCAAGCACCTCCGCGTCCAAACTAACAGCATCTGTCATCAGCGAGCCGGCGCATGGCCAGTCCTCGTGCCGGGGCACACCCCGGCGCAGGCGTTCATGACCGACGGCACGAGGCGCCGCGTGCTGCGCAAGGACGCTGGCCCCTCTCAACTTCAGCCGTAGCGCGACGCCCCGCGTCGTGGTGCATGTCCTGTCTTCTCCTGGCCGTGTGCCACCTCTCAACGGGGGCGGCAGACGGACTTTCGACCGCAGCAACAGTAGCTGCACCCGCCGTCACGCCGCAGGGGCAGCCCCCCCGCGCGCCATCCGACTATTACAGCGCCCTGGTGACCATCCCCAGCAGCGTCTTCGGCGAGGTCAACAAGACAGGGCCCCTGCCGGCCGAGCGTTACGACGATAAGCTCTTCAACCACACCGCCTTCCGCGACTGGCTGCTGCGCAAGGTGGTGTACCGAGAGGATGTACGACAGCCGGCGCCCATGTCGTACAAATGCGGCGTCTTTGTCAATCACCACTATAAGCTCATCTTCATCCGCAACCGCAAGGCGGCCTCCACCACGGTGCTCGACACCTTCAAGGCGGCCTGCAAGTCGCAGACCGTGCAATGCATGAAGCCCTTCACGAGCGAGGAGATGGCGAAGCGGGGCCTCAAGCACGATGACATGTGGCGGTCCTACTACGTCATATCCTCGACCCGCAACCCCTGGGCCCGAGCCGCCAGCGGCTACGACTACACCCAGGACAGGTACGGCGAAGCGCGGGGGCGAAGTGTGCGCCCGGTGCATGGATGGCGGCGGCGGTGTGCGGCTCCGTGCCGGTTGCTAACATCCTGTGCGCGACGCGGGGGAGAAGTCGCCGTTAGGGCGGGGAGAGGCTGGATGCGGGCTAGGCGGTGCAGGTCCGGTGCACAAGTAGCGCCAGGTAACCTGTTAGCTGGCGCCGGCCATGCCCCCACCGCGCGCGTGCCCTGCGTCCCAGCCCAAACCCTCGCCTTGCCCCAGCGCTGTCTGACACGCATACCAAGCAGCTCTGCCGCCTCGCTCTGCGCACATCTGGCGCTTCAATCACAGGTGGCCGGTGAATACGGGGGTCTGCGGGCCGATCCCCTTTGATCAGTTTTGCGCCGACCCCTACCTGATGGGGAAGATGTCCAACCTCTTCCGCTGCGGCCCCCAGGTGCGTCACCCAGGGCTGCTGCGTTTAATTTCACCATTCACAAGTCACGTGGCTGCTACGGTAGCAGGTAGCAGATTGATCTCGTAAGCGCATGGCCGTGGGTTTGCTGCTCTAATATCTGCATGGCAGACGACGGAGAATGAAGGTTTCGCCTCTGCAGTAAGAACAAATGACCCGCACCGCCGTCGCATCGCCACTGTCGCCACCGCCAGGGCTCCTTCCGCGGCGACGACGCCTGGGCGTACGACTTTTACCACATAGAGCCGGCGCACTTCTGCATGACGGACGCGAGCGGCAAAGGCCTGTCCGTGGACTACCTGATTCGGTGCGCTGGGGGGGGCGATGGGCAGAAAGGACCGAAGCTGCGGTGTGGATGGGGTTTGATATTTGAGTGTCTCCGCACTTTTGAGGCTCCGAATGAGCGACCCAATGAATCGACCGGGACAGACAGCACCACGGCACGGCCGCGCCTGCGGATCACGGACGGCCCCTTTGTGGGTTGCTGCACACGCCGCCAAGTGTCCGGCCTCCGCCGCACGACCAGCGTTCCCGGCACCTCACCAGTCACCACACAGCGTCGCCGCGGTGCGCTGACCACCCTCCGCCACTGCCCTGCAGGTACGAGCATCTGAACGAGGACTTTGCTGCCCTGGTGGACATCCTCAACCGCCGCCGCGACCAATCCCTGCCGGAGATCCGCGGCGGCAAGATGCGGTGGCGCAAGCAGGGCGTGCACGTGCAGGCGGCGCGCAGCAACTCGTCCGGCGGCATGTGGCGCGAGGACGCGGCGGCGCTCGTGTCGTCGGACCGCCACGCGGACAAGTACCGCCGGTGCGGCCAGCAGTGCGTCAACGACATCGCGGCGTTCTTCGATGAGGACATTCGGATCATGAAGATGCAGCTGCCGTCGGCGCCGGCGGCGAGGGACGCGGCCGGGGAGGCGGCGGCGGGGAGGAGGCGGTGACCCCGGGGGTCCATGGAAGGCGCGCGAATGCGACATAGGCGATGCGGATTGACCTGCAGGAGCTGGGCGAGTGAACCGATAGAGCGGTATTCACCAAACGCGCGTGTACTGCCTGTTAGTCACGCGGTTATCTGGGGGGGGCGGTGTGGTGCGGGTGGGGTTTGGGAGACGCAGCTGTGGTCTTGGTCAGGCCGTATGGCGAGCAGGACAGACAGATAGACAGACAGGGGAAGCTCGTGTCTTCCGTGGCGTGATATCACGGAGCGAATGGGGCCGGCGCGGGTGTGATGTGTAGGGCTAGTTGAGGCCGACAGCAAATGGGGCATGAACTGCATAATATTCTTTGTTTTGAGGGCGGTAAGTAACCCAACACGCACTTTCATGTGCGCATGCGACGGGCGGCGGTAGTGCATAGGTGGGGGTTCGGCATCGGGGGGAGGGCGATTGCCCAAATTATGGCGAAATGCGGAGTATAGTCGAAAGGGATGCTTGGATGCGTGCGACTGCTGGCTGGGTAGCGTTAAGCGTTTCGAGGCGAGCTGCCACGAGCAGCGACATGGCAATTGTGATCGATAAGCGATGCGCGCATACTGCCAGCCACCGGGAAACCTCTCTCGCTTGGCCGCTCCACTGCGGCTCGACCGTCGTCCCTTGGGTTCAGCGTCAGCACTCCCATCTTCCCAGCTCCATCACTCGCAACTGCGT
The DNA here is from genome assembly GCA_030267565.1 of Pleodorina starrii. NCBI lineage: Eukaryota > Viridiplantae > Chlorophyta > Chlorophyceae > Chlamydomonadales > Volvocaceae > Pleodorina > Pleodorina starrii. The sequence goes on along the minus strand of BRXU01000007.1, from coordinate 1,820,391 downwards.
CAAATGTCGTACAGCTCCAACGCATCGAATGCAAAAGTTGACCTGAAACACATGAGTGCTCTGGCGCACTGGGTCGGCCCTTGATCCATCGCTCCCGCTGAAGCGGCAGCGCACGGCCCGCCTGCCGTATCCTTCAGGGGGCCTGGTGCTCATTGCGACAAAAGCTACAGCAACAAAAACTCAAACAGAGAGTCAACGCAATCCTCAAGCAAGCACGCACGCGTTGATCCCGCGCGTTACGATGCTTTGCCCATGCCATGCAGAGCGGCCACTCGAGGCCGCAGTATGCATCGCGGGGGAGCGCCTCTTTCTTCACTCGGGGCGGCTTGGTGCCGCCGCGCAGCGTCCCCGGAGAGCGGCTCACCCCAATTCCACACCGGACACATATCGGATACTTCGGAGAAGCGCCGTGCTTCAAAGCCGCCGCAGCGCTCGCCCCGTCTGTCCTTCCCAAAGGAACGTCGACACCACGCCCATGCAACGCCCACCGCAGCGCCCCTCGACTCATTCGCAGGTAATGGCCCGCTGATCCCCGGCGCCACAGCCCTCGTCCACCGCCTCGACGGCCCCGCCCGCCGCCTTCGCTGCCGGCCGCAGCCAGGCGTCGAAAGCGACACAGCCCAAATCGAAATTGCCGCACCTAGCGACGGCCGCCACTATCGCGTCCACGTCCGTGTCATCTGGGCAGTGCAACAGCCCGCCGAGGGGCAGCCCCAGCGACACCGGGGGCGTGCCGTCCTCCCAGATGGCTGCCGCTGCGTATGCGGCGGCGGTGCCTTCTTCGGCCACCCAGACGGGGCAGGCAGCAGCGCCGCCGCCTGCGCCGTCGCCGCCGCCTGCACCGAGGCCGGTCACGACGTCGTCCTCGCTCGGCTCGGCCATTAACCGCCCTGTTGGACGGTACCCCATTGCAACGAGCATTTTATGGTATAAACTTATATGTAAGCTCATATAGGATGATATATGATTTGTGTGCGAACAGGGCTTGCAGCCCTTGCAAGAAATGCACGCTTGGCGAGGTACGCGTACGTGCATGCAGGTAGCTAAACATGTGGGGAAAGGACAGCCGAACGGGGTATGAAAACCACGAGCCGGAAGGAGGCCGGGGGTAAATGTATGGGGGCGGGCAGACCCGCCTCGGAATCCCAAGACACAGCAGGAACGGACAGCAATACTTTTTCCTTCGCGCAGCAACCGTCCTGTCGGACGCACCTGAGGCGTCCGGTGGGCCTCCAGACGGCAGCCCAGGCTGGACGAGCTGTTCGACATCGTCCAGCTGCTCGTCCAAGCAGTCGAGCAGATTGTACACGCCTGCGCGCCAACGCGCCGCCCCGCCGCCCATGCTGCTGTTGCCGACTTGCCCTCCCTGAGCGTAGAAGCTGTAGTCGTCAAAGCCCGGCTCCCAGCACCTCCCGTCAGCGTGCCAGTCCGGGTCCTGGTCCGGGTCCAAGACATTGTCCAGTTCCAGGTTGCCGTACGTGTATACGGCAAGGTTCTCGTCCAAGGTACTGCTGCCCGCGTCGCCAGCTGCGGCGGCGTCGCCGCTACCGCCGTCCATGACCCCGACGCCTTCTCCACCCATACTGATCATCACCTGCTGCTGCTGCGGTTGCGGTTGTTGCTCCTGTCCCGGCTCTTGCTGCTGCTCTTGTTGCTGCTGTTGTGGCGGCGGCGCCGGCCAGTACTCTTCGACGCGCCACTCCACCGCTGGATCGACCCTGCCGCGGAGGGGCTGTGGCGGGTGGTTGTGCTCCCCATCATACCAGACCCTCAACACCGGCACTGACGCTGGTGCCGGCACCGCCGCATCCGCATCCGCGTCACCGCCACTGCCACGGGCCGCCAAGCCATCGCCGCCATCTCCGTTGGCGCCACCGCCACTGCTGTGCCGTTGCGCCCACTCCGCCTTTGCAAGCACACCGCAGCCCGCGTGCGCGCAGCGGAGGTACGCGCGGCAGGTGCCCTTGATCATCTTCTCGCCGTACTTGCGCCACCTGGGGACACGTCGAAACGTCGGAGCGGTCGGGCGGCGTTAATCGCATCGTTCCTCTGTTAATCAACGCAAATGCTGCACTGCACTGCTGTAATCTATACGACGACCTGGGAACGCATCCGTCCCCAGCTCCCCACGTGCACGGCATGCTTTCAGTCAGGAACAAGGCCCAGCCGCAACACAGCTGGAGCGGTGCCGCGTCGACAGCACGACGGCTTAGTGCGCTGCCGACCGACCCCATGCGGCCATGCCGCATCGCATGTACGATACCTGTAATTCCCGGGCAGGTGTTTGCCCATCACCCCCATCGGCTGCTCCTCGGGAGCGACCAGCATCCGCGCCTTCCCGGGCCCGATCCGGATCCTCTTTATTGGCCGCCCGCTGCGGCTCCGACCGACGGCCGCGAACGCCCCGGAATCGCCGCCCGCGCCAGTGCACGAGCCGTCAGGAGCCCAACCTTCCTCCTCTTCTGCCTCGTCGAAATCCTCGTCCTCATCGGACTGCTCCCCGCCTCGTCGCCACTTGGCGCCGCCGCCGCGCGGTCTCCTGCGTGACGTACGCGCAGGGCAAGCCCGCCGCTGCGCACCCAACCCTGACCCCGGCAGCGGCTGCGCCCCTGACACCAGGTGAGGTTGTGCCGCCACCAGCGGCATTCCCGCAGCCGACAGCAGCGCCGGCCCTAACGTCACGGCGTAATCCGCCAACACCGGCGCCGTCTTCCCGGTCTCCAGCAGCGGCGCCGGCACAGATTGGCCTCCCACCGGCAGCGGCTGTTCCGCTGTCATCACCACCGCTGGCGGCGGCGGCGGCGGTTCACCCAACGACAACAGGAGATGCGCTTCCGCCAAGGCAGGCAATGACGTCGCCAGCGTCGCCGCCCCTGAAGCTCCTCCTACAGGCGACTTCTGATGACCGTGGCCATAGCCCCCACCAGTGCCACACGCAGCCGCCGCCGGTGGCTGTGCCGCTTTCGGCGAGACTGGCTGACCTGAAGTCGCGTGTGCCTGCGCCGCTGTTTCCAAGCACGGTTGCGACGTCGCAGCAGAATGACAGCAACCCGAGAGGTTAGCGTCGCTAAATGCTGCGGCAGCGGCGGTGCCACCATTTCCATCAACGGTGCCGAAACTTGCAGACCACTTGCTGCAGCCTGCGGCATCCCCATCGCTGTCAGCTGCTGCAGCGGCGCCGATAGCTGTGCCCTCTTCGCCGAGCTTTGCGACAGCAGCGCCGCCGCCTGCGGCCCTTTCGAGTGCGGCTGCGGCTGCTGCAGCGACGCCGCTGGCAGCCGCCGCCGTATCCCACTCCGCGGCGCCGGTGATGCGGCCCTGGCTGCCAGCGCCCTGCCCGCCCACCGCTGCGGCGTGGGGCTTATACCGCAACGGCGCCAGCACCAGCCGCCGGGCCCCGGCACCGGCGCCTTCGCCCCTGCCTGCTGCCCGCAGCTGCACCATGCCGCCCTCCGCCACGCCCCAGCTGCGCATCAGGTCCCGCAGCCCTTCCAAAACCAGGTTCCGTCCGCCCCATTTGGGTCGGCAGAGGCTGACGCCGCGCAGCTCGACCAGCTCCGGAGGCGCCGGCGCGAACAGTGGGTCATGCCCCACCGGCGGCGGCGGCGGCGCCCCTCCGGCCGCGCCGCGAGCCTCCATCGATGCACCGGCAGCGGCCGCCGCCCACAGGTCGTCCACGGGCTGGGGGCCCCGCCACGCCGCCTCCACCAGATCTGCGAAGTGCCAGGCTACAGCCGCGTAAGGCAGCTGCAGAATGGGCCCGCAGCGGCGGCAGAGATACGTCTGCGGCGCCTCTGGCGCCGGCGGCGCCGCGACGGCGGCGCCGGCAGCGGCAGCGCCGCCGCAGCCCACCGGCCCCGATCTTGCGGGCGGCCGGGACACCACTAGCCGGCCGTCGGGCCGCAGCGTCAGCGTCAGCACCTCACCCTGGCGTACGGCCCAGCTGCGCATGAGCGACTTGAGCCCTTCCAGACGGCCCTCTTGCCGCGTAACGTGCAGTTCGGCGTTCAGCTGCAGCTGCAGCTTCCGCCGGCCGCTGCGGGCGCCCTTCGCGCCGGCGAAGACGGCGGGCCAGACATCCTCTGCCAGGACCTCGGGGCGCAGCGGCTTCGCCGTGACAGCGGCGGCCGCTGCCGCGGCTGTGGCCGCCGCCTTGACGGCGGGACAGGGCACCATAGCGGCGACAGCGGCAACGGCGGCGCTGACAGAGAGGGCGGCAGCGGCGGCGGCTGTTGCGGCTGCAGCAGGGGAGTCCTCGGAGCAGTTTGCCAGCGCCGCCAGGAGGTCGTCCCGATCCGGAGGGGCCAGCCTGAGGTAGCCGCCTGAAGGGTTGGCCTTGTACTGCACCGTGAAGCTCGTGCGCAAGCCAGGCGGGACAGAGCTGCAAGCAGCGTTTCTATGCGGGTATGTGCCATAATGTTGCTGCATTTGCGCCGCGTCCTTCTCTACCAGGGCGTCCGTCAACGCGACGTCAGGTCGTGCGAATTTGGCCGGGTCGAGCGCAGAGCCCGCAGCGCGGGCTGACACTCCAGAGCCACGAGGTGGCATGTTCGGTTTGGATGTCTCCTGATGCGCTCGCGCGTTGACCTGGCGCTAGCCAGGAATCATGCTGTGACGGGGCATCTGCGGTGTAGACGATGTTCGCCTTGCAGCAGCGATGTTGACAATAATTTACAGCATGTTATCGGCTTGTTTGTGTTGCCCCTATCCACTGCTGGCGCCTGGGTTGCACATGGGCTGTCGCGGGCTCATTTTAAACCCATGAAAACGAGAGCAGATGAAGACCTACGCCACTACTTGTACAATTCTTAACTTACACATAACTTTGTATCTGGAGGCCTGCAACTGACTTTGCATGATCAAAGTAAACTGGGCGGCCGCGGACGGTGATGTAGGCCTTGACCCTTGAGCGATGTTGTTCGGCAATCTCGAACGATGGCTGCTACCAGGCATCAATTCCATATGCAATCCTGACCTATCGGCGTTGCCCCCGATTAACTCATGTGTTCATGTCATCTGAGCGGAGCTGCGAGCTTTTAGTCCCAACCGCCGACAGACCAACGGAAAAAGAACGGAAAATGCTCAAGCCGCCCAAATCCTTCTGAAATGTCCTTGTTCTAGCTAGGAAAGTCCTCAACGTCCTGAACGTCCATTCACGTGCAAGCTGCTCTTTGTCATGGAAGAAGAGTACGAAGGTCGTGGGATACGAACGTGGGAGAAAATGATACGAACGCGTGCCTGCCCGTGCACCCGTTCGTGCGGTTTGACACGGGGGGGGGGGCTTTCTTCGCATGCACAAGTTCCATCTTGGCCAGCGCTCCAGCCTGCTCCAGCACCTCAACGCAGCCAAGTACAGCAGGGTACAGCACAACACTCCGGAAGCCCAACACGACTCACGCGAGCGCATTTGTGTCAGGTTACGAAAGAAGTTCAAAGCTGGACTAGGCCCACGCCCGTGCTCGAGCCAACCATCGGTCCATACGGATCCGGACTGAATTTATTCCAGCACGACATTCCTTCAAGCTCAAACGAGACTGCCCGCCCTCTCCCAAAGCTTCTTTTTGCCAAACTCTCTCTTCCCACAGCGACGCGCATTGCCAACGGCGCACAGCTACTACAGCGCCAACGTTACACGCCCGAACCCCCCTCAACCAAGCTGGAGATATCAGGTAATTCTCAGGTAATATCCCAGGTAACTGCGTTGCGTTCCCTCGTCCCGGGCCGTTTTAATTACCCCCCCGTCAACCAAGCGCCCGGTCTCGTGCTCCATCGGCGGAGACCGCAGCAAGGACCACCACATCCCAAGGTGGTGCACCCGGCAGGCTTGTCACGAAGACCGCCAGCACACGCACTGGGCTTGGGCCCTCGGTGCAGCGGCGCTTCCGTGGTGGCGTAGTGCACCGAACCTGCCTTCCCCCCATGTAATTTCTTTTTTACCCACCCCCCCTCCCATGCAAACTGCCGTCGGGGCGCAAGCCGCCGGGGCGCAAGGCAACGCCTCCCCCGAAGGTAATCCCACCCCTCAGGCGCGCGGAGCCGCCCTCCCAGCGGCTCCGCGGCACAATAAGTAAGGAAGGCGCACTCACAGCACCGTATCTGACGCGGCCTAAACACACCCTGGAGTAGGGTTATCCACGTATAGGCCCCTGGAGCCGGGGGGAGAAGGCCACCCTTAAATCCCCCGGCCCTTGGCTGCGGTATCTTTTTCCTTACCACTCTTTAATCCCCCGCACCTTTACAGGGCGCTCGCGTGGCCCTCACACTTTTGATGAGACCTGGCTGCGCCCCAAACAAAGCGCAGGGCCGGAGCCCTCGCTCTCTGCCCCCCCTCCCTCCTTGCGACGCAGCGCGGCGCCCCCCTTCCCTCACTACCAGCACAACCAGGGACAGCACCCTCTCGTCCCTCTCTCTCCCCCTCTCTCAGTCGTTGCGTCGCGGGCTTCATCCTACCACGCCGTCTTTGCACGCCTTGCCATAGCCCATAGCAAGCCACGCGCACCATGCGCAAACCACCACGCCCTGTCTCTCTCTCTCTCTGCCTCTCACTCCCTCTCTCTTCCACACACACACACTAACACATACACACTCTCTCTCTCTCTCTGACCCTCCTTCACCTTGCCCCCGCATGTCCCCTCCCCCCTGTCACGATCCCAGCACGTCCAGCAGCTTCCGCAGCCCCTCCGCCGCCGCCGCCAGATTCACCCGGTCGCCGTCGCTCTCCACGTTGACGTACTTGTGACCCAACAAGTGCGCCTGAGCGGGGGAGAGGACCGCGGAGGGACGCGAGGCGGGGGGATGGGCAATAAAGCGAAGCGAGGCGTGGGGTCATAGAAAGGCCCATACTGAGGCCGGGGGTCGGAGAGAGGAGCGAGACAAGGTGACGGGTGGCTTTGAGGAACACCCCCTCAGGGTCTGGGCTCATGGAACGAGTTCCGAGTAGACTAGCCCACAGCGACACGCCCCGACCGCCGGGGCCCCCCGCCGCCGGGCGCCCCCGCCCTCGGCCCTCAGTGGGCCGAGGGCGGGGGCGCACAGATCCCCCGCCCTCGGCCCACTGCGACCCGCCCTCGGCCCACTTGCCAACCTCTCCCGACATGTCCCCTCTCCATCCCCCTCTCCATCCCCACCTGGTTGTGGTAGTGGTCGTTGCCGGCCGAGTTGTGGTGGAGCTGCAGACAGAGGTGGGGCGGGGGAGGGGGGCGAGGCGCAGTGGGGGCGTAAACAGGGAAGCGGGGGAGGGGCAGCCGAGCGTGAAATACGGGGGACCTGGGGACGCGGGGCTTTGGAGGCGAGGGGAGGAGGAAGCATGTGTAACGGTGATGGCCAGGCTGCGGGCTGTCCCGGAGACCCTCGAACCCCTCACCATCCCAATCCACTCGGCAGCGCGATGCGATGCGGTGCTGATGGCTGAACGGTCCTCCGGAGGGCGAAGTACCGGCACCTCCTCATACGGTCCGATCCGATCCAATCTGATCCGGTCCGACCCTTCCGACTCTTGAGCCCAACTGGATCGGGTCGCCACTGCACGACTGCAGTCCCCCTCTCCCGGTCTGGTCTAGTGACACCTCATGGTCTTAGGACAGTCGAGGTCACAGGTTCGATCCCTGTGGAGACCCCCGGCTACCGCTGGGTGTGAGATTATGGCTAGCTGCTATGAGTGGAGTTGGTGGCCGAGTTGATTGGCCAGGATTCACACGTTTGAGTGGTGGCGATCGCTGAACCCTCTGTCTCGGTGGTAGATTGGGTGAATGGATGAGGTCCGCCCTAGAAGGCAGAGCTATCCCAGTTGTCCAATGAGGATCGTCTGGAAGGTTCTGTGGTGCGGATGGTGCCCAGAGGAGAATGGGACCATACCGTACAACTGTAACAATCTCTCTCTCTCCCGAGTCCCGCGTCACACACCCCTTTGGCAAGCCACCTTAAATCGCCCACCCTGCGTCCCCTTCCATCCCTTCCCCCTATAGACCCTGGGGGTTTCCCAGGAAAGGACCTCCCTGCCCTGCCTCCTCCCTCCCTCACCTCCAGCACGCCGCCCTTGCCCGGCGCCATCCAGATCATGTTGGCCAGTCCCGTGCCGTGCGCCCCCGCCAACACAGTGGCCTGGCCCAACACCTGCAGGTGCAACGCCCCGCGTTTCAAAGCCCGAAGAAGGGAGAGGTAGGAAGGAAGGATGGGGTGCACGCGATACAAGGATGTCCCCCTCGCCTTCGTATCGGTATCTGCAATAGCAAAAATGGTGCACCCACCGACCCACGGGTCCGTCTGCCCCACCCCCACCTCGCCGCCGCCGTCCCCGCCCCCTCTCCGCCTCCTTCTCCGCTGCGGAATTCTCTTTATACCCCCCACCTGCACGTGGTCCGGATAGAAGGGGATGTCGTTGAGCTCCACCACCCGCAGGTCAAAGAACACGCTCGAGGCCCGGCAGCGCGACCCGCCGCCGCTGCCGCGCAGCAGCCGCCGCTGCCGCTGCTGCCCGTCAGCCCCCTCCACAGCAAACACCACATCCTGCTCCTGGCCCTGATCCGTCGTGTCATCCTCCCGAGCCTGGAGCCCCACAGCCAACCGCCGGCGATCCGCGTTGCCACCACCACCACCACTCGCGCCAGTGGTGGCGGTGGTGGCTGCGGTGGTGGTGGTGCCAGCGGTGTCCAAGCCCAAGGTGGTCATGAGGCGGCGCAGCTGCTGCAACCGCCGCCCCGATCCGAACGACTTTGTAAGGCCGCTGCGGATGCAGGCGTCGTCATTCCAGCGCCAAATCTCCCGCTGCAGCTCCAGAACCACCTCGCCTGGCGGTACGGGGGGGGGGCCAGTTGGGTAGGTGGGTGGGTTAGGGTTGGGTGCAGAGTGATATTGGTACTGGTTGCAGCAACCAGTCCCTCCCCCCTTGTATGACCGTCAAGTCCACCCGTATAACCCAGACCCTTCACAAGTAACCCAGACCCGAGGCGAGGGGGGTACGGTACAGCGGGCTTTAAGTGTCGCCGCTGTACCGTACGCCGATGCGTCGGTCCATGGCCTCGCCGTGCAATGTGGCCGTGGGCTGGCGACCCCGAGGCAGCAGCCCCCGTCCCCCCCCCCACTGCCCTCCCTCGCCACTCCATCAAAGGCGCCCTCGTCCCGCTCGCCGCTTGCCGGGCCCAACCCTTGCAGCGTTTGCTACTGCTGCAGCAGCTGCTGCTGAGCCGTGCTCTGGCCCAGAGCTCTGCTGCGTGCTCTGGTCCAGTACGACACGGCCCGGGTCGACACAGCGTGCTGCTGCGTTACCTACCTTCGTTCTCGAAGCGCCGCTGGTCCTGCCAGGGCGTCAGGTTGGCCTGCGCCAGTCCCTCGAAGTTCCGTCGACTGATCCAAACAACCGACTGCGGAGCGCAGCGCGGCGTGAGGCGGACAGGCAGGCAGGCAGGCAGGTGGACAGGCAGGCGGACGGACGGCCGGGGGGTAAAAAGAAAATACCGCAGCGGAGACGGAGACGGCGGACGGACGGACGGGGGTCAGGACAGGTGGGTGGGTGGCACATGTCGGACAGTGCAAGTGGACAAGCTGACAGGCGCGGGGCTGAGAGGGACGTGCACACGTGGAACGCGTGACATGCCCAAACGGCACCTCAGGAAGACTGGAACACAATAACCAGCACCACAGCGCCTCTGTTGCTTTCTTACCTCTAGGTACCTTGAACCACATCCATACTCCTCATTAAAACCCCTGAGCACTGTGCGCGCTCGCCGAGCCGCCCTCCCCAGTCCGCGCCTCCACCGCTTCCACCCGTACCCTGCCATTCCCCGGTCGGCGCCCCCCCAACCTCCTCTCCCCAACCTCGCCCACCTTGCGCACGACGTCCTTGTTCTGGCGCTGCGAGCCGAATGCGCTGCGCACGGGCGGCTGGATGGCGGGACCCAGCGAGTGGCGCAACCACAGCGAGGCGGCCATCACCACGGAGGACCTGGGGGGGGGGGCGGCACGTACCGGTAGCGGCATTACCGTATGCACACACGTAGGGGCATTACCGTGTATGCATGGTGGGGCGGGCGGGCAGGTTGGGAGAGCCGAGAGCGGGACACGGGCAGGGCAGGGCAGGGTTGTTTTTCCTCCTTGCCGCCTCCAAGGGCAGGGAGTGAGGGGGGCAGGGGGTGAGAAGGGCAAAGGGTGGATGCACCCCGGAGAGGAGAGGGCGGAGCTCTGGTCTCGCTCTCGCTCTCGATTGTGTCTCACACACACCAAAAGAGGAAGGAGGAGGGAGAGCGGGTGGAGGGCGTTTGGAGTGGATTTGCCTCCCCCATGCCGAGACCCCTTAACCCCCCCGCCCCGCCCTTCCCCCGGGCTGTTGCGAGTACAACCCAGCCCGTCCTCCGGGTCTTACCTGCACGTGGTCCTTCGCGCCACCCCAATGGATGTCATGATGGACGAGCCGCCGTACGTGCTGTGTACGGCATGGCTGCGGGTGGAGAGAAAGCGCAGGAGGGGAAGCGGGTGACACGAGCCGCAGGCCCCCGATCCGACATTCGGGGTGGCCGGGCGCCCCCAGGAATCCAAACGGACGGATGGGCTTCGGCCGAGAGCAGGGCGACGGCCAGCCAGCAAAGCACAGAACAGTGCACAGAACAGTGCAGGCGCAGCTCAGCACGGCGCAGCACGCCATTACGCCATTATCCCCATGCTCATGTATATTTTCATCCACATCCTCGTGCTGTGTCCCTCGTAGTCCAGGGGTCCTGGCTCCGTTCTTGCCAACGTGTCGCCTCCGTTCCACCGCTGCGGTCCATCTCCAGTTCTCCACCAACACCCCCCCGTCGCCACCTCCTTCCCACCCCTGCCTCCGTTTCAACCAGGGTACTTCAGGGCCTATCGGAAATTGTCCTGGCCTCCCAGGCCTCCCCCTGTTTTCCCTCCTGGCGCCTGCCAGGAACTCAGTCCGTTAAGAGCCCAAAATTTGTCCTGGCGTGCCAGGAACCCGTGCAAATTAGTCCTGGCAGTGCCAAAAAAAATTGGGGTGTAAACGGGCATTTTTTGGTATCCTGGGCTTTGGTGATTTACAACAAGCCCAGGGCCGCGAACGTGGCCTCCTGGGCCTTCTCCTGGGCCATCTGGGCGATGGTGAGGTCATCCTCACCCACCGATTAGTCCTGGCGTGCCAGGAGCAGGCGCCCCGCCAGGACTGGCAGGCGCCAGTCCTGGCGCTCCGCGCCACGCCGAAACCCTCCTGGCACGCCAGGAGCGGGACTTCGTCCCGGCAAAAACCCCTACCCCCAACTTTTCTCCTGGGCCAGGACTTGCTGAAGTTCCCTGGTTTCAACCCCCCCTTCGGTCTCCTCTTCACCACCCCACCTACCTGAGGCACGTGTTCTGCGGCCAGGGCTGCTGCGACAGGATGCGCAGTGGGTAGGGCCTCGACAGAGCGGCCCACAGGTCCAGATAGAAGCCGTCGGGCTTGCCATCCACAAGCACCACCTGCGCATGCAGCAGGAATCGAACGGGGGTTCCAGGCATTCATTTTGTGCCATGCGATACTCGTGCTGGTTGCAACAAGCGGCCCGAGGGCGGAGGTGGGGGCGAGAAGACAAAGGGAGAGCCGCCCCGGGCCCGGGCGGGCAGGCGGGTGGGTCGGGGCGAGGTTTGGGTGGCGCCAGAAGGCCAGGCGCTCCAGAGGGTGGTCCCGCGCCCGTGCCCGGTACCTGTGCCTGACTGCCTGTGTGCCCAGTACCCGGTTCCACGCACGCACACATGCTGGGATCAGAGGTCTGTCTGCCCGCGTTCCCCCGCGTTCCCGACGCGCTGCGACCCGTGCAACCCCAGCGGGCACCTGGATTCCCTGCTTGGCGACCCGCGGGTCTCTCAGCGCCGACAGTGCAGTGAAAGCGAAGAGCACCTCCTGTGGGGGTGCGGGGGACAGGGTGCGGGGTGCGGGGGACAAGGTGCGGGTGAACTGGTGCACACGAGATGAGACATATGGATACCAGTACGGTTGGATAAAAGGCTGGGATTCAGCTGCAAATGTTGTCCTCACAGGATCTTCAGGCATCGGCGCGTGTACGGCATCCCGATGCAATTCGAAGCTTGCGGATGGGCCGCCTCTTCAACCAAGCAACATTGTAACCCTCTTCTGTTCCTGTTTTTTCCCCATCTCCGCGGCACAGCCCCTCCCCGGTTCTGAAAAACATCGCCCGAGGTCACACTCCCCCTTGACTGCGACCCCTCGTACCTCGACTGTACGGAATGCGTTGGTGGAGTCGTACCGCGACAGCAGCAGCACCGGGTGCTCCACCGCGTGAGGCCCGGCCCCGGCACTGCTGTTCCCGCCCCTGACCGCGCATGCCGCCGAGACCTTGTCGTACTCGTCCACCTGCCGTACGGGTACGGATCGGACACAAGGAACAAAGCGGAAGAGCCGGCAGAACATGCCGCAACTCCGTCTCAGGGCAGCACCTTGCCAGGGCAAGCATGGTACTCTCAACAACATCTAGGACGCACGTGGCATTGACATCCGGCCAGCTGATCACAGGCATGGCCAACACCCCCTCCCCCCATACCCACACACACATACGCACGCACGTAAACGGCTTTGTCCGATGCACGCAAGCGCAGCCTCGCCACACACACGCAAAACCACACATGCGGGGACGCTCACACACCCACACCCACACACACACGCACGCACGCACCTTGAGCGCGTCCTTGGTCCAGCGGCGCACCGCCTCCACTCCCATGAACTCATCCGCCGGTGGGGCCTTACTGCCCACGTGGCAGGCGGCGGCGAAGGAGCCGGGCCGCGCCTCCGGGGCCTCACCCGGCAGGGAGCCGAGGAAGGACCTGAAGGGCGAGTGGGGGCCGAGTGGAGGGGAGGTGCGGGAGGGGAGGGGAGGGACCGAGGGAGGCGAATCGGGGAGGGAGCAAGGGAGGCGATCGATGGCTGCTGGGATGGGGAATATAAAGAAACTTTCGCAGCGGAGAAGGAGACGGCGGGGAAGGGGGGGCGAGGGGGGCGGGTACCGGGTGCTGTGACTGAGAGACCGGAGCAACGGTGCTGCTTCACCCTCACCCTGTACTTCTGGAGCCACAGCGGTGCCGCTGTCCCTCCTCCCAGGGGCGCCGCGGCTAACCCCCACTACGGTACCCCCAGCGCGCTTCACACCAGGTTCACCGCACCCCCAAAGAAACTCATGACTTGATGCCAGGCCGAAGCCGCAACCCGCCCACCACACACACTCACACACACGCACACGGGGCTGGGTTAGCAGCCCCTGGCCAGCGTCAGGGCCCGGTCAGATACTGTAGCGAGACACACACACACACACCCCCACCTGGAGTCCAGCACCGTATTGCTGGACACAGCGAACAAGAGGTTGGCGTCCTTGTCGTGGTACGGATACAAGGAGATGCCGGACAACATGCTCGGCGACGTCGCCGCCGCCGCCGCCGCGGCGGTGCTGGCGGTGGTGGCACTGCCGCTACCACCGCCACTGCTGCTGCTGTGTGATGAGGGCGACGGCTTTGAGGAGGGCTTGGCGGCGGCGGTGGATGTCTTGTTACCGACGGCGGCAGTGCCGGCGCTGCTGCTGCTGCTGCTGTGCAGCCGGCGCTTGATGCCGCTTCGCGCCTGCACCGCGCCGGTGGCACCCAGGGCGGCTGACGTCGTCGTCGTCGCCGCCGCCAGCAACGCGTCGGACGATGCCGTACACCAGTCCATGCGGGCCTTGCGCCACTTCTCGACGTACTGCACGCCGTAGCTCGCATCGCAGTCTTTGGTCTGCTGTCCCGCGAGCTTCTCTCCCTCCGCCAACCAGTAATCAAAATTGAACTGCAAGCAGCGGCACGCAGCAGCAGCGCTCGTGTTGCCGCATGTGCCAGTAGTGTCAACCACTAAGTAGAACACTGAACGGCAACGCATCCCGCATCTCAAGCGACCCACGGGTCACACGCTCACGCCGTGTGAACTTGAGCCCTCGCAGCTCGCAGGGTGGGCTCCAGAACACAAACCCGTCTGCGAGCACTCGATAGGGTCCGTGCACGGCCCTATCGACCCCGTTGCGGCACATCCAACATGCCGTACACGTGCCGTACCTTTAGTTGGTCTTCCTGCGCCAGCGCCGCCAGGCCGAGAGGATCCACCGCGGAGACACTACCCACCTCCACCACTCGCGCATTGTGCTGAAGGAGGAGCTGCGGGGATGCCGTGTTATCAACGGTGCACAGAGCAGGCGGGACTGTGGCTGAGGACATTGGCCAAGTGCGGCGGGCGCGAGTCAGTCAGTCAGTCCCTCCCTGCCTCCCTCCCTCCCTCCCTCCCTCCCTCCCTCCCTCCCTCCCTCCCTCCCTCCCTCCCTCCCTGCCTCCCCGCCCTTGGTGGCTCACCCCGGTGATGCTGCTGAGTGCGCCCCCCTTGGCCTGCACCCCGGACGACATCCCCGCCACCAGCGCCCCCTCCCTGCCCACCGAAGTGGCCTGGATGCAGTGGGGGGCCTTGCAAGGCAGGGTGGTGTGGAACCAGGTGCGGAACGCCGCCAACCGGGTACCGTGCCTGGAGGGAGGGAAAGGAGGGAAGGGAGGGAGGGGGGCTCGCGTAAGTCAAAGAGGAGGGGGGGGTTGGGACGGATGGGGCAGGGCCAGGGGCCTGGGTCAGGCCGGATGCATGTTGAGATTGAGGAGTGTGGGTTGAAGGTGCGCGAGAAAGCGAGGGCAGAAGGTGGATCAAGCAGGAGCGGGGGGCCGGGGTGGGGCGGGTGGAAGGGACTAGGGTGAGGCGTGTGTGGGGTGTGGGGTGTGCGGAGACTGGGGAGGCGGGCAGCCTGTGGCTGTAGGGGAGGGCCGGCGCCGGTGGGAGTGCAGGGCTCTGTGAAGGAGAGGGTCAGTCACGTTGAGGCTGGCTGCAGAAGCCACCAGGCAACTCCCCGGCAAGCTCAGTTCGGTGACCAGAGGCAGCGAGAGAGGGGCTTTCTGTCGTGCGACGTCGCGCTGACGGGACCTGCTGACTCACTTGGACCCCAGGAAGAGGACAAGACAGAAGGCAAACGCCACCAGCACCGGCAGAATGACAAACTGAAACGGCCACTCGGATACATCCTCCCATCGCCGTTGCGCCCTGGAAGGCGCAGTGGTGGATGCGAAGGGGGGGGGTGAGCACGGGGAGGGCGGGGCTGGAGGAGCTCGAGGGGGGCCAGGTGCGTTAGGAATGTTTGGTATGGTAGGGATGTTGGGTATGTTGGTGACAAGGATCTTCACGTATTTTGATACCCCCAGAAGAGGCGATGGAATTATCCCCCAACGCAAACCGACTGTGATGGAACGTTAGGGCCAGTGTCTGGGCAATCGAAGCAGCCGTGCGAGTGAGTTGTATTTGACACTGCATGACGGACACTGATGCTCCTTAACGTTTCAATAATTGGGTTCGATTAGGTGCCCTGAATGGGGCGCACAGCGACGGTATCCCACGCACACCGCCCCCTCTACAATAGGTCGGCCTGATTCAGCGCTTTACTCTATCATGTTAACTTACCGCGAGGGTGCGTGGCGTCTATTCGGGCTGCTCATTTTGGCAATGGTTTATCACAGGGTTCTGCTGTGACAGACCTTGCCGGATGCGCTCCCAATATTGCCAGAGACTGACCCTGCTTGTATTTTGTGCAAGGTGAGAATAGCTCTCCAGGCGCGGGTCCTACAGAGTTTGCCCTTTTCAGGCTAGGCCAGTCGCTAAACGTTTAACCCAGACAAGGAAACCAGGTACAATGTTTGGTAAGACGTTGTTTTGCGTAAACTTCTCGTCATTTGGTCCGTAATGAGCTGAATACACCGGCAACAGGTTCGGCTAAGTATGTTATGGCATCATGGCAAAGCGTTATATTTAGCACATGTGCAAAATGCGGCATCAGTCGGTTTATCATACTATGGACAAGCATGTTTTTAGATTTCACTCTTTGCGGCGGTTGATGGAACCTTCGTTCAGCTGTACATGTCGTACAGCTGGGTTCTTTGTGGGATTCACACGAGCATTGCAGGGAGGCGTGTGGAGTGACGTTCTTGGGCCGGGTTCGGGGGAGTTTGGCGCTAGGTATCTTCGTTGCTGGCAATCGAGCAGCGGTAGGTGGAGTGCGGTGGTTGGGGTGGACCCCCACAAGCGGATCGCGTTTACCAAGTTGCTGAGCAAAGCACGGCAGGAGGGTTGGACGAGCGTGGTTGTCACACCGTATCTGTCCACGGAGGTGATGGAGCTCAGGAGGCAGCGGACGGAGGTGTTTCGGTCCCTGATTAACAGCGGGTTCTCCCCTAAATGGTCGGGGCAGGCGGACATCAGGTACTCAAGCGAGGGCAAGAGCGTGTTGTACGACTTCTGACTCTTCTGCTTGGCGTCGACTTTTGGTTCTCTGAACGAACAGTTCTTTATTCAACTCAGTTCAGGGCTTACGTTTTTCTTTTCTTTCTGTGTCTTTGTGTTTCGAGTTCAAGTGGTCCATGAGCCTCCTGGCTCGTCTGGGCCTTACGAGCTCAAAGCTTGTAACAACATCAACATCAACACGAGCATCGGACCTCTTCACGAGCTATGAAAGGTTCAAGAAGGGTGCATGGTCCCCGGCTGGTTTCTGTGTGCATCTAACTCTTACAGCAGGCTGGTGCTGTTCGCGTCTGCGGTGATGACCGGACCAGCCTCAGCCTGTGAGGACGCTCACTCTGGGACAGAATCTCCTCCTTAAATGTTCTGAACTCCGGAAAGTGCAATTTGGACGCCGCAAACTTGATCTTACGTACCTTACGGGGTTCTTAGCAGCCATCAAATTCGGAAACAGGGCGTGTTCCACGAGTATATATATAAACCCGGTGGCGAGATAACGGAGTCACTTTAGGACGAATCGTCCTCCGTAAAATCCGGTTACTTTACGAAGTACGGTATAGCCACCCCATGTTAGAACGGCGTAACATGGTTATGGGGTCCACAGCTCCCAGAGTGGCTGTGAGCGAGAATTGGTTCAATCGACGCTTTGGATCTATCCAACATCCTCTTGCGGACCCCTCTGTGCATGACAAACGCAAGTTTGGCGAATTTTCACGGGAGATTGGCTGCAATCAACATCGGTATCTAAACTGGAATATTTCACAAGTTGCCGCTGCGAGCAGCGCGCTGACAAGGAAGCGGTTAGCATCGCTCCAGGCCGGCTTCATACATGGGCGGGGTGTCGCGGACGGTGTGCTGTATGCACAGCGCGCGAGCTCGAAGAGTGCTATATCATGCACGGCCTTGATGTCCTCTGCTTGTTTAATGCAATCCCGTGCTACGCGTAATAGCTCAGAGAATTGCGTGGTCATGTCCACTTATGAACACCTGCCTAAGTGACCAAAGCTGCTGGAGCACATATAACGAACCGATACAAGGCCAAGCAGCTATGTGAATACCTTTTATGTGCGCGGGAACAGCGCTGGAGCATGCGTGCCGTACTATTTTCCAAAATAGTACGACCTACAAGCGCACCGGTCCCTCACCATGATGATTCGGCACTCCGGAATGAGTTTCTCTGCCGGCTAGTTCTGCATAAAGTCAACATGGATCTTGACAAGGCGCTGCTGCTTCTCGACAAGCATTGGCCGGCCGTGCATCCTCAGACAATTTATTTCCTCGGGTCCGGCATTTCGTTTGATGCACCTGCTTTGACGAACGTCCACTGAACATTCAGTGAACATTCCCCGTGACTGTTCGCTGAACGTTCAGTGAACGTTTAGCGAACATACAGTTACCAGTCGTTCACGTCGTTAACGGAAACACCCGCGCTTACCCTAAGTAGTGCGCCCCGCGCCGTGGATTGTACACATGTACAGTTCTCAAGTTCGCGCAGTTGTTAGGCATTGGTGCCTGCGTTGTTGTTAAGAGGTTCTTTAGGTTTCGCCTGGGTCCGTTAGTCGTTTCGTACGACGGTCAGCCTTACAGGGCTCTGCAATCGCTGTACCTAATGTGCTTCAGTCGTAGCTCGCCTTCCACGCGGTATGCACCTTGCACCTATTTAGGTGCCCAAAACACCGAGTAAACTATCTTGTCTGGCCACATCGAATACGCCATTCACGCGGCACCGTCCAACCTGCAGGGGAGGTGCCTCACCTGGTACATTATTTCTTAAAACAACATAATACATATAATATTTTTACAAAACCTCCATGTTGTATCCACCTCTCCAGCATAGGCCCGACTGGATGGGCCCGTATGGGCCTTTGCTTCCGACGATCGGGCCTACAAGGTGGATACAACACGCACTGCACCAGGTTACAACCTTGCGAAAGGTAGATAGAGGAGGGATAGAGCGCGCCTCGCTGCGCGTTTGAGAGAACGGAGGGGCACATTGTTTCGCTCTTCGCCAGGCTTCGCCGCCATGATGTTGAAACGGGTATATTGAAGTGCCCATAAGCAATGGCTTTATCTTTTGAATTTGTTGAGTACTGGTAATGTGTCGAACTATCGATACAAGTTTGCAGTGACAGTTGGAGGCGTGGCATACTTTTATTTCCTGAAGCCAATCAAGGCCGGTTCGGCCGGTTGCTGCACACGCATAATAATAACCATAATAATATCGACAGATGTTCCAAAAAATATGCCTGGTCATTCATGCACGTGACCATTCTAGCTAGCGTGAAACGCCACGAAAACCCAACCGCCAAACGTCAAGGATGCAGTACCGGTAGAAGGGTAGATGACCAGGGTACGGTTCCTGCCGTATAAGGGATGACCTTCCAGCCTAACTCCCACACACGTGCTAAAAAAGCTTATTCACGCCATATAAAAAATAGCAACGCGATTCCAGCATACAAGGGATTCGACATCGATGGCGGGACATTGAGCAGTCTGCAGCAGTGCGGTCAAAGACATACTTACAGATCGTGGTCGCTACCAGGAGTTTACACTGAATCGGAGACCGGACAGGTAGGCGGTGTCAAGAATATTCTGTGTAATTGACGAATGATAATCGCGAGTTCGATTACGAGTTTCGGCGATGTAGGGCCAGGTAGGGCGAGGCATAGCTTCGGACTTACAACCCGTCCTCTCCGTGCAACTCCACGGTCAACGGAAAGAATTATATCGCCTATTTCTACTGCTAATACGGAATGGCTGTAGTTGTCACTTGCTTTATTTGCTCCGGTCACATGAGAACGTTTCGGGGGAGTTGGCGTTATCCTTCGCAGACGGCCCCCCCCTCAATCGAGAAGCTCGCGTCCTTCCCAAATCGCTCGCAATCGCTTCAACTACGCATGCAGTGATGGCACTTGCCCAAGTACAGCCATTTTAGGTCCCGGATGCCGGGCTTCCCAATGCAATGCCAATCCCAGCAAGTATGGTCCGTCTGCTGCACAGGGACCGACCGCAAGCGGACCGTCGTTGCCACACTACGATCCATAAGCGCATAATAATGCAGACAGCAGTGGACACGAAGACCGAGTCCCAGAAGTCGGGGGCGCTTGGCCGTGCGTTCACCAGTGTGGATGCGGCGGCCTACGTTACGGTCACAGCGGCCCCGTCCGCCACTGCTCCTGCTTCCCATGGCGGCATGGCGCCGCAAACTTCCGCCACTGTAATCAGCAGCGCGCTCAGCGGCGGCCACGCGCACCAAAAGGAGCCGGAACGGTCGACTGCTGGGGAAGCGCCTGCTGGGGTAGCGTTCCCACAGCGGTCTGCGAAGCTCCAACATGTGCCTTCACTGCATGAGCAGTTTATCGAGGATGTGCAGCAGGGCGAGCTGGCCTTGCCCGAGTTGGGGACGATGTCGCATGCGCCGGCGCACGGTCTAGAAAGCCCAGCAGCTGGTGGTGGTGGTGGTGGTGGTGCTGGCGTGGATGCGGCAGCGGCCTGGGCGCCTGCTGGACCGCCACCAGCCACACC
The DNA here is from genome assembly GCA_030267565.1 of Pleodorina starrii. Classification (NCBI taxonomy): domain Eukaryota; kingdom Viridiplantae; phylum Chlorophyta; class Chlorophyceae; order Chlamydomonadales; family Volvocaceae; genus Pleodorina; species Pleodorina starrii. The sequence continues at coordinate 1,800,548 of BRXU01000007.1, read as the reverse complement.
CCAGCAGCAGTCACTGCGAGTCACAAACCAAAAGCGCCTGCGGGCAATGCGGTCGGAGGAGGTCAACCTGCACGGCGGCGGTGGCGGCATCATCATCACTGGCATCCCAGAGGTCCCGGCCGTCGCCGTCGGCGGGGGGACTGGATTCGCAGGCGCCGCTGACGCGAACCTTTTGGACGTGCCGCCGCCGACCGGCGGTTGGGATGTGGCGGGGACGTTGGATAGCGGAGCGGCTGGCCCGCGGGTCGTAACGACCGCCATCGAGAGCGACAACAGCTTCATAGCTGGCAGCGTGAAGCGTGCGCGAAGGGTCTGCGATGAAGATCAGCAGCAGCAGCAGCAGCGGCCTCACTGCTGGGGGCCCTATGGTGCAGCACCACCGCCCGCCGTTGCGCCAACCACATCCCTGCCGCCGCCAGCATCCATGGCTGCTGCTCCCGGCGACGACGTCCAACATCAGGAGCTCCCAAGTCTGTTTGCCAGCAATGAGCTCGAGGAGCTGTCCCGCCTACAGGACCTCATGGAGAAGGAGCTGGCCCAGCTGCAGGTCTACCAGGGCAAGTGGGTGGCGGAGGAGGGTGGGGAGCTGCTGTCACCGCCGTTGCCTCTGGCCGCTCACGGCAGCTTCCTGATGGACTTCGAGACTGGTGGAACCCCTGGCGGCGGCGGCGCCGACGGCGGCGCCGTCCCCTTAGAGGATCTGGACCAGCTGGCAGAGGACCTTGCCCGTGACCTGGACCTTGCAGTGCCGATCATCAGCAGGGATGAACCGCTGCCGGTGCCGCCGCCGCAGCAGCCACCAGCAACGCTGCCCGTGCCGCCGCCGCCGCCGCAGCAGCAGCAGCCAGTGGCCGCCGTTGGCGGCGTGGAGCTTCCGCCGGCGGAACACGCGGGCATGAAGAGCGCAACCGAGGAGGTGGTGGACCAGCTGGTTGAGGTGTCGGGCACCTTCTATGCCATTATGGAGAAGCTGCAAGGTGCTGGAGTGCTGCCGCCGGAGAGGCGACTGCCGCCACCGCCGCCACGGTCGGCCCCCGGCATGCTCCGGCAGCTCAAGAAGGCTGGCGACATGGACCCCAAATTCGCTCTGGAGTTCATGGCTAAGAAGGCGGCCAAGTACAGGGACCTGTATGAGCAGATGGTCAACGTTGGCGTGCTGACCCCTCTGCCATCACTGCTGCCGACACAGCAGCAGCAACCTGCTGTGCAGCCGCTACCCCCAACCCAAGAGGGCTTTGCCGCTGCTGACGGCGGCCACGCCGCCGCCTTCCTACCTCCTCCTCCGCCGACGGCGGCAACCGCAGCAGGGCTGCCAAGAACCAGCGCTGCGGCGGCAACCGCAGCAGGGCTGCCAAGAACCAGCGCCGCGGCAGCAGCAGCGGTCCAAATCGCTGATCTGCCGTCCCGGGACGTTGGCGAACCCAAGCCGCGGAGGGAGCAGTATATGGCGTCATTCAACCTCACAAGATCGGGAACCACGTTGATGGTTTCTTTCAACCTCAACGCAACGGGATCCCGGATCGTGGCGAGGTTCAACTCCAAGGGACCGCCAGTCACGCTGGTGGTCGTTGACGCCGGGTATGCCAAGCTGGAAGCGCCCATCCCGGTGGTGGTGTGGGTCCAGCCGGCTGCTGAGTGACCTGAGCCACCCGGGTGGACCAACCAGGAGCTACGTAGCCCTCAAGGATGCTTGGGTAGGTATGGTAGGTATGAGGGACTTCATTTGGGGTTGCCTGGTAGGTAGGTTGGTAGGTAGGTAGGTAGGTAGGTAGGTAGGTAGGTAGGTAGGTAGGTAGGTAGGTAGGTAGGTAGGTAGGTAGGTAGGTAGGTAGGTAGGTAGGTAGGTAGGTAGGTAGGTAGGTAGGTACGTAGGTAGGTAGGTAGGTAGGTAGGTGGGTCTCGATCACATTTGGGTCCAGAGGCAAGCACGCAGAGCACAGCAATTTGCGAGAGCGTAGTAGTGGCATATGTATGCTGGAACCAAAGCTTCGCAACGAAAGCAGGCGGCGGATAGTACGTACATGCGTACGGCGTATGACTTACGGTGTCGAGTGCGAAGACGAGACATGTTAGCTGCGCGCGTGCGCATCAACAGCAGCCGCGATTCGATCTTCGATTCGTGTATGTGGCATGGTACTTGAGCGATGCGTAGGTTGCAGAAGTAATGCAGGCAGGGCAGGTGCAGGCCGAACGCCCGCGCTCGCGGCTGCTGTACTGTAATGTGCGATCACTTGCGATCATACATAATGGATTTGGATAACCGATTTCATACGTACATGAAACTGCTGTACGCTTTCATCTGCTCCGTGTGCCTCACGTATCTTTATGCGCGCGCTGGGATGCCTTATACCGTGCGTTCTAATTCCCATGTCCGTCGTCGTCCGCAGGTTCAAAAAACGTAATAAATGAAGGTGCGCGATGGATCCGACCAACCGTAGCCGACCAATTTGCTGCTACCGCTGCACTGGTTCGTAACAGCGCGGTGACGATACTGGCGGTGGCTGGCCCCTGCTGGTCTGGGGCCTTCTGCCACTGAACCTTTTTCACTGCGTGCGTGGTGCGCGGCGCTGTACACGTACCGGTATGCGTGCGTGTGTACTTCCTCTTAGACGGACGGAGCTACAGATATATATATGCAAGGGCCCCGTTCCGTAACAATGAGCGCATGTACGTAGATAGATGGCTGGCGATCCGCAATAGTGGAGAAGCGGCTTTCAGCAACGCGCGTGGTCGAAGGGTGCGTGGTCGCTTGCTTGCATGCCGTGGCAGGTGACAGGTGCGATAGGAGCGAGTTGGCTGCAGGTCTATGACCGTCAGTTAGTTCTGGTCAAACCGGTCCAGCCAGGAGACGCACTGCTGGCCGCCGTACCCAGATCTAGGGGTGGGGCTGCATGCCTCCACCCCGCCTACCGTAATGTCGTCGAATTTCGGGTTTTTAATGTTCGGGACCCTGGTAAAATTATGTGTTCACGTCGTGTGTCGATCGGTAGAAATTGACGGGCGGCTTACGCACACGGGGCCCAATCAGGTGATTTCGCCCGTGAAATTGTTACTGGCCTGTCCTAGAAGGGTATAGATGTCCTGTGGGATCGCACCTGATCGCACGACCACAGAGTCGTGCGATCGCACTATGTAGCTGCTGTTTTCTACCTCCTCTGTCCTCTGTAATCAATTAACCTAAATTGGCAACTTTCGAGTAGCAGCTTGCGTGCCGGGGATTTGAGGTAGCATATTTAAAATTTTTTAAACAAAACGGCTGGGACTGACTAACTTCTAGGCCTCTGCTGCTGAACCGCTCTGCTCTCAACTTGCTTTCGACCCATCTTTCACTTCCGCACTTCGGTATTTAGACAGTTACGCAAACATATTTCAACTTCAGTCATTTATGTGTCACTGGTGCGAGGTTCCGATAATGGCACGCAAGGTTCCGATCGCTTCGGAGCGTCGGGGACGAGCATCTGAAAGATTGTAACAACTACTTTTCTTTGGATGAGCAGCATATAGAAAATCAACAATTAACAGCTCTGGTTTTGGATACTTTCTTGCTTCCGCTTGCTTCTGGCTTTACTGTTGGCTACGGGTAGGTTGCCCAATTATGCCCATCCGAGCGTTGCAATCGTCTCTGAAATTGGTCGACGTACTCGACAAATGCCCAAACAATTACGGAAGCTTCTTACATACGTACTGGACATATCCCAAACCGTTCAGCTGCAAATGGACATGGTAGCATGCTGTCAGGTAATGAACGCGGTGAGGGGTATGTTTGCCCTTGCGCTCGGCAGTTGTCCCTATTATGCCCGCGAGTGCAGAACGGTACGGAAACACCGCCAAAACGTCGCGCGCAACCTGCCAAGGTCCTATAACTATCCTAATGTAGCTCACACTCAGCCTGAAACGCGAACTTCAACATTATAGCGTTGGCTATCCTGCCTGCGCAGGCCAACGTTCCCCATCACCCCACGGGTCTCACCGTGCACACGCCAACACCGTGCACACGCCGGGTCGGGTGTCAAGAATTTTATTTGCTTGTCCGTAAGTGCTTCTAGTCTTAACCATCTTACTTATCCTTTTGAATACTATCAAAGGGACTCTGTAAAATTGAGAACCGTTCTCTACGGCCCCGCAGCCGCTCCCGCCCTTTGCATTTGCAACGGCATAAAACCTCCGAGCAGACTGAAATGTCACAAACTGTGACTAGACAGCATACATGTGTCGTAGAAAAAATCTTGCATGTAGACCGTACAATTGTACGCTTGTATGATTTTTCCTGGGATTTATACTTGCATGGTCGCGACAGGAAAAAATGTTTGGGCATAATAGGGACGTGGGCATAATAGGGCAACCTACCCGTACCTGAAGCGTGGAGGTGTTCCGGGGCAAAGAAGCAAACGCCTCGTCAATGTGACCTTTGATCTATCCAACGCTATATGCTATGCGTTGAAGGACTAGTTCGTCCGCCCGTTTCCACCTGCGTCCACATTGGGTAGATTTGACGTTAGATTTGGGCCTTAACGTCAAACGGAGAATTACATTCACGTCACCTTTATGCGGGATTGAACACAGAGTGAGTTGTTGACAGTAATCACGTTGCGTTGGGAATTTGCACTTGCCGTTTCTTTCAACCGCAGCTACCTCATGCTGGCTCTAACAGGGAGACGGTACCCAATCGTCTTCCTTCCGAAAATCAACGCTTGGAGAAATCATGTTACATAGTTGTAGTGACTTCGTATCGTGCTCTGTTTTAGGCGATCAGCTACCCGACCGCACCTGGTCATCTGAGTTCCTTTTGTTTATGTCTGACTCCTCCGATTGAACCCGCCGTATGCAAATTTTGTGTAGAATGAAGCACGAAACCCTCCCTGTTCCGGAGGGCCTAGCGGGGCCGATGGTCACGGATGACCGCCGCTTACACGGAGTTCAGGCAGCGGCAGGCGGCCCTGCTGCGGACGGGGACCCTCCCGCAACGATACCGCCAGCGGAGACGAGGCTGCCGCCTTCTCCTCTGCAGCGCAACCAGCAGCAGCCGCAGCACAACCAGCAGCAGCCGACGAATGGGACGAGGGTAGTGGCCGGCAGCAGCTGTCCGCTAGACCCATCGTGCTCAAAGGCGCTGACCGAGTCCGAAAGTAGGTGATACGGGCGGGGCATAAGCCCAAAATTGAATAAGTCGAACTCATTCGGCGGCCCTCTGCCGTTTTCAGCATGCTCACAGCGACGAAGGTTACGTAATTTGGTCGCAACATGCATTAGCCAGACTTGGTAGGGGGGCATAATGCAGCCATCCCTTCGGGGTTGGTTGAGTATGACCAGAAACGCAGTGTCTTATGTAAAGCCATACATGCATGTGTGGTATGCAACGGGGCGCACCCTACACATGTGGGTTCTGCGTGATGCGGGGTTAGTTTGCCGCGCAGCAGGCACCAGTGGCGTCGGTGGCGCCGCCCGTATGGCTCGCTCTATCTTGTGTGTGAGGTACATGATGCCCTCCGTCCACGCCGGGTCTGCACACATACATGCCATGCATGCCACCGTGTAATCCCAATCCTAAGTTTGAGTGTGATCGTCCTGATCGACGACCACCATGCACTATATCACGCACCCAAATGCGCAGTAATGAAGTTAAAGATGGTCCACGTGACCAAGACGATGCGGGAGGGAGAGTTCATGGCGCTCATGCACCCCTCACCCTACAAAGGCCAAGTCACCCTTATAAGCGAGACGCATGAGCGCCGCCTGGAGTGGAAGGAGGTAGGTTAGTTCATTCGGCCTACAAGGCCTGCAGCAGAAAGCAGCGTCAATTCAGCATGGCCCTGACGTAAAATGGCTCGAAATGCCTAGGAATGAAGCGGAGTGTATGGGCGGGTGCATGTCAGGAGTCTTGCGTTATGCCAGAGAGAGAGAGAGAGAGCGTGAGAGAGTGTGTGTTTGTGTGTATTCAGTACGAGCGCTATTACTGATCTAGTCCATTCCGTGCAGCCGCCTGACTAGATTTAAGCTCCGCGCCGCGCCGCGTAATAACCAAGCTACGCTGGTGCGCTGACTGGAGGGAATCGCTGCAGACGTTGCATCTATTGGAGATCTGTTGCCGAACCAACCTTATTTTGCGCGTGTGCGAGCTGCGAGGTCCATCTGCCCCCTTGCGTACGTATCAAACATGCATCTGTCTGCCACGCAGCTGCCGTACGTTGGCCGTACGTCGGTCCAGCAGCATGTCGATAGGCGCCGCGGATGCGTGCATGTGTAGTGCATTCGTGCACACACACCCACACCCACGTTAGCTTCGTCAAGGCACCCCCGATAGGCACCGCTTATGCCGCCCTTGTACGCTGTATGCATGCATGCACTGCTAATGACCGCTATAACCGCTATGCAACCGCTATATATAACCGCTATAACCGCTATGCAACCACTATAACCGCTATGCAACCGCTATAACCGCTCTCCAGGTGGTCGCCACTCACATCCTCACTGAGAAAGTGGACGTTTACCGGCTGACCAAAATGGGGGAGGTGTACCGCCACTTTGGCGCCAACATCGGCGATTTGATCATGTTTCGCCACGCGACTGGCTGCGACAAGGGCACCTTTCACGTATCCATTCGGAAAGCCACGCAAGACCAAGGGGACGGAGGAGGCAGCAGCGGCGGGCAGGCCAGCGGCGAGGAGATCAACGCTGTCGTCGACGACATGGAAGAAGAAAGCGGCGACCAGGAGGACGAGGACAGGACTGGTGACGGCGCCAGCAGCGGCGACGACGATGCTGATGTTCCATTGGCTTTGCTGGCGTCGCGGCCGCGGGCTCCTTCCCGTTGCGGCGGCGGTGATGAAGCTGCGCCGCCGTTGCCGTCGCCAGCGGCAGCAGCCGTCGTCGCGCCAGCGGGACACGGTCCACCAGGAGTCGAAGTCAGCTGCGGCCAAGGGCGCACGGATGGTACGGCGGCGGGCGGAGCCGCCGAGGCCCAGGCGGGGCCTGCTGGGAAGGTGGACAGCTGGCGAAATGGCGGACCGCGCAGCGCTACTGGGGACGGCGGCGACGTTGGCAGCGGCAGCGCTGACACGGATGGGGACAGTGACGGCGGCAGCGGCACTGGTAGCGGCAGCGATGATGGCGGCGGCGCTTGTGATGTGGATGAGGATGATGATGCGGCGCGACCAGCGGAGCCGGGGCGGCATGGGGTCGCGGCGGTGGAGGGCCACGAGTTTGACCGAAAATGCGACAAGATTCTCGTGAGATCTGACGAAAAGGGGATCGCCGTCACGTCCGCGATGTCCAGCAGCGGCGGCGTGTTCCAAATGCTCGTGTCGGAGGACGGTCCTTCGAAGGTGACGCTGCGAGCCGTGGATGGCAAGGCCTGGCAGGTAAGGGCGCCTTAGCGGAGAAGTTATGTGGATGGAGAGGCGGGAGGGAGGGTTTCGTGTGCTGGGCTTGCTGACGGAATGAATGGCGGCAAATGTACTGCAGGTCGGGATACGGATGAGGGGGAGAGGAAGAGGGAGACGGGGTGCTAGGGGTGGGGCAGGAAGAGAAAGGCCCAGGTGCGTGCACTGGGGATTGCATCGGGCGGGGCGGGGGTTGGGAGGTGCGTGGTCGGTGATGTGAACGGAGGCGGGCGCAGGGGCCGGATTGGGGGCGTGCGAGGAGCGCGATCGTGAGCTGGTGCCCTGCTGTATGTACTAGATAGGCTCTACTATGGCTGCGTCGCATCTCAGGCCCAAATGCGCAACAAATGTACTACGGTAAGAGTGAGTGTCGCACAACCCAAATCCCTTGTCTGCTCTCTAAACACATGCGTATGTAGATTCTGGCTCTGATCTATCTTATCTATGTATGTGCGTGAATGGCTGAAATATTTGTGTCTGGCTTCGAAGTTTACCGGCATTATATGTGTGCCGGGCTGGCTGGCTGGCAGGAGGGTGCGTGATGTCAGTTGGGGGCTTACACAGGCAGTGAGACGCTGCGTCCCGCGGCCGTTGCCAATGAAATGCACACACAGGCCAAACTGCGGTCCTACACCGCCCGCACCTGTCGGAACCCGTCGACACGCGGCACCCGTCAACATCGACTCAGCGGCGGAGTTCAGGCCATGCTGCGCCACCTGGGTCTGGCGGCCGGCGACGTCATCCACTTCACTCCAGACCCGACCGACCCACGGGTCTTCGATGTGTCGGGCTGGTGCGTCGCGGAGGCCGGTGGCAGCGGCGCCGCTGGTACTGGTCACGCCACTGGGCCCTCCGGCGGCGCCAGCGGCCGTGGCGGCGCCAGGCTGGACTGTCACGCCAGCTCTGGCCTGCGCCAGTTGGGCGCCGCAGGCCTGGGCGATGCCAGGCTGCCGGGGCAGGCTTTCGGGGTCGCCGTGACCCGTGGGTCGGTGGAGGCAGAGCTGGCACCTGCGGCAGTGGATGCTGACGCTGTCGTGTCCGCCGTCATCGACGAGCCTCCCTCTTGCCCTGTGCTTCCAGCATCTTCAATTACACACGCACACGGCTACACGCCCGATGGCCCCCCGGCCCTACAACCCGGCGAGCTGCGGGTCTGCGGCCTTACGTTTCACCCTGATCTTGCGCGCCCTGTGCAGCGGTTGATGGAGATGGGGTTGGAGGTCCTGACGACCCAGCTGACGGGTAACAAACAGGACCCCGAGAGGGCGCTGGCTCGCACCGACCCCGCCAAACAGATGGCGATACTGGGCGTCGACCTCCCCTTAGCCTCCTTGCCGGCGGCGACAACAGCGGCTAGCGGGACAACGGGAGCGGCGGTCGCAGTTGCGGCAGCCACCTTCCGTGAGCACAAGCTGTCAAGCAACGTAATCCGCGACCGCCTGGCGCGCAGATTGGGTCTGAGAGGGGAGGGCTGCTCGTGTGCTTCACCACTGCCGGAAGCCGGCCCGTGCTGGGAGGAGGGACTGGAGCCGTGCGATGACCCGGCGCGGGGCGGCGGCGGGCTGCGTGCAACGAAGGAATTGGGCAGAGGTATTGTCCTGGGCGTCATGGGCGGTTACGTGCTGCCGGCCGACCGCCGTGAGGAGCTGCTGAGCTACGAGGCATGTGACCCACGGGTCAGGGAGGAGCTGCGCAGGCGGGCGGGCGGCGACCCGAAGATCGCCTGCAAGTTCCTTGCCGACACATTCAGCATGCCGCTTCCGGTGTTTGCTGGCGAGGGGGAGGCGGCGGTGCAGGCGCCTGATGCAGGTGAGGTGAAGGTACATGATGGGTGGGAAGGGAAGGCAGGGCTGTGACCGCACTGCCGAATGCCGGTTTCCTTGGTGAGGGCTGGGTTTGTGCTTGGCTGGGCTTGTGCTGTGCTGTGCTAGGGTTGTGCTGAGCCTCTTCGCCTCTCATATTCATAGGAGTACATATGCGATATGCCCGCCCTCTCTCCTGTCCTCTCTCTCGCCTCGCCCTGCCCCCACGGCCTCAGGCAAGTCACCCTGGAAGGCCTGGGCCGCAGTCGCCCGCCAGATGCTCGAGGCGTCGCTGTGCATGCTGGGGTACGGCGGCCTGGGGGCCCTCGTCAACGACCCACGGTTCAATCTGAGGGCCTGGCTGGAGGGTAACGATGTCGACAAAGCGGCCACGAAGAAGGCCAATTGCGTGGTAGGTGGCGCTGCGCATTCGGAATGAAGACACAGAGTAAAGGAACGGACGTTTTGGCAGCTCAGGAAGGAACTCGGGTGTTGGAGTGTCAGATACACGATTACGGTACGGTATTGCGGATGATGAGCACGCCTTGTCGTTTGCGGCACGTGGGGTACCCGCCTTTGTAAAAAACAACCCTTTCAATCCGTAACCCGTCACTCACCGCCTTGAATACATACTTGAATACATACATACATACATACATACATACATACATACATACATACATACATACATACATACATACATACATACATACATACATACATACATACATACATACATACATACATACATACATACATACATACATACATACATACATACATACATACATACATACATACATACATACATACATACATACATACATACATACATACATACATACATACATACATACATACATACATACATACATACATACATACATACATACATACATACATACATACATACATACATACATACATACATACATACATACATACATACATACATACATACATACATACATACATACATACATACATACATACATACATACATACATACATACATACATACATACATACATACATACATACATACATACATACATACATACATACATACATACATACATACATACATACATACATACATACATACATACATACATACATACATACATACATACATACATACATACATACATACATACATACATACATACATACATACATACATACATACATACATACATACATACATACATACATACATACATACATACATACATACATACATACATACATACATACATACATACATACATACATACATACATACATACATACATACATACATACATACATACATACATACATACATACATACATACATACATACATACATACATACATACATACATACATACATACATACATACATACATACATACATACATACATACATACATACATACATACAGTGCGGCGCGTACGGGGGAGCCGGCCCACACGCATGCTCGCCGCGTGCACACCACTTCTGGGAGTGCCCGGTGGCGCAAGCGGTGGTGCAGCAGATCGCCGCCCACGTGCCCGGGCCCATCACCCGGGCAAACGTGTGGCTGGCGGAGCCACCGCCAGGCGTGCAGCAGTGCGTGTGGGACGTGATCTGCCTGGCGGCACTCACGGCCATGGAACGGGCGCGCGTGGGGCTGTGGGCAGTCAGGAACTCGCCTACCGCCCCGGATGCCCCAGACCCAGTCGAGGTGGCCAAGGCGCGCGCAGCGCTAGATTTTTGGCAGCGTGTGCGGGGGTTTGCGGAGCTAGACGTGCCAAGGCGGGGATGGGAGGGGGTAGGGCCTGACCATCCCATCCTGGCGGTGGTCAACGGCCACTTTCAGTGTGTGCAGCACGCAGGGATGGGTATGGAGGGAGAGGGAGGGGTCGTGGAGTGAGGGGATGAAGGGGCTTTAGGGGTGAGGGAGGGAACTTAGGGCGTCGAGGCAGGGAGGCGTGAGAGGAGGGGAGGTGGGGGGGTTCCTTTGGGTCCGAGAGGACTTAGGGTGCAGAGACCGCCGCGGGCTGCCTTTTGTAGGCGAGGGAGGCTTTAGGGAGCGGGTTTAGCGAGAGTGAGGCGAGTTGGCGAGGTGCCGCCTAGTGCGAACTATAGCTCCGTCACCTAGCCCGCTGCCGCAAGGCCCGCTCCCGACCTCCTGCCGCGTCGAGGCCAAGCGGTGCTCTGGAGCTCGGCCTCTAGGGGCCACCCCCCGGCCTCTCCGGGGCCGTCGTAGTAGGAGTAGTAGCAGGGGTAGGGCGCGCGCTGTCTTGGGTTCTCCTTTGGTGCTGACCGCCCACGAGCCGGACCAAGCTCGGGGCAGGTTCTCAGCGCTTTGTTTTCGCGCCTAGAGGAGCACCGCCAGCCGGTAGCAGGCCGGCCGGGCGCCCCGGCGCTGCAAGGACTTCAGGGCGGGCAGGACAGCGCGGGCGCCGCGTAGTGCGCCGGCGCGACTGCTGTTTGTGCGGACGAAGGGCCCAGCTGCCGTATAAGGCAGGCTGTGAGCTCAAGCCTTTGGGGAGCCGCTGCGCCGTACACCCGTATATGGGGTGTACGACGCAGCCAGCTCTGCGTCGAGCAGGAGGGGGTAGCGGCCCCTCACGCCCTTCTCCCACCGCAAGGGGGAGAGTGCTTAGGCGGTCTTTCCGTCGGGGCTGGGTTAGCAGCCCCTGGCCAGCGTCAGGGCCCGGTCAGATACTGTAACGACACATACATACATACATACATACATACATACATACATACATACATACATACATACATACATACATACATACATACATACATACATACATACATACATACATACATACATACATACATACATACATACATACATACATACATACATACATACATACATACATACATACATACATACATACATACATACATACATACATACATACATACATACATACATACATACATACATACATACATACATACATACATACATACATACATACATACATACATACATACATACATACATACATACATACATACATACATACATACATACATACATACATACATACATACATACATACATACATACATACATACATACATACATACATACATACATACATACATACATACATACATACATACATACATACATACATACATACATACATACATACATACATACATACATACATACATACATACATACATACATACAGTGCGGCGCGTACGGGGGAGCCGGCCCACACGCATGCTCGCCGCGTGCACACCACTTCTGGGAGTGCCCGGTGGCGCAAGCGGTGGTGCAGCAGATCGCCGCCCACGTGCCCGGGCCCATCACCCGGGCAAACGTGTGGCTGGCGGAGCCACCGCCAGGCGTGCAGCAGTGCGTGTGGGACGTGATCTGCCTGGCGGCACTCACGGCCATGGAACGGGCGCGCGTGGGGCTGTGGGCAGTCAGGAACTCGCCTACCGCCCCGGATGCCCCAGACCCAGTCGAGGTGGCCAAGGCGCGCGCAGCGCTAGATTTTTGGCAGCGTGTGCGGGGGTTTGCGGAGCTAGACGTGCCAAGGCGGGGATGGGAGGGGGTAGGGCCTGACCATCCCATCCTGGCGGTGGTCAACGGCCACTTTCAGTGTGTGCAGCACGCAGGGATGGGTATGGAGGGAGAGGGAGGGGTCGTGGAGTGAGGGGATGAAGGGGCTTTAGGGGTGAGGGAGGGAACTTAGGGCGTCGAGGCAGGGAGGCGTGAGAGGAGGGGAGGTGGGGGGGTTCCTTTGGGTCCGAGAGGACTTAGGGTGCAGAGACCGCCGCGGGCTGCCTTTTGTAGGCGAGGGAGGCTTTAGGGAGCGGGTTTAGCGAGAGTGAGGCGAGTTGGCGAGGTGCCGCCTAGTGCGAACTATAGCTCCGTCACCTAGCCCGCTGCCGCAAGGCCCGCTCCCGACCTCCTGCCGCGTCGAGGCCAAGCGGTGCTCTGGAGCTCGGCCTCTAGGGGCCACCCCCCGGCCTCTCCGGGGCCGTCGTAGTAGGAGTAGTAGCAGGGGTAGGGCGCGCGCTGTCTTGGGTTCTCCTTTGGTGCTGACCGCCCACGAGCCGGACCAAGCTCGGGGCAGGTTCTCAGCGCTTTGTTTTCGCGCCTAGAGGAGCACCGCCAGCCGGTAGCAGGCCGGCCGGGCGCCCCGGCGCTGCAAGGACTTCAGGGCGGGCAGGACAGCGCGGGCGCCGCGTAGTGCGCCGGCGCGACTGCTGTTTGTGCGGACGAAGGGCCCAGCTGCCGTATAAGGCAGGCTGTGAGCTCAAGCCTTTGGGGAGCCGCTGCGCCGTACACCCGTATATGGGGTGTACGACGCAGCCAGCTCTGCGTCGAGCAGGAGGGGGTAGCGGCCCCTCACGCCCTTCTCCCACCGCAAGGGGGAGAGTGCTTAGGCGGTCTTTCCGTCGGGGCTGGGTTAGCAGCCCCTGGCCAGCGTCAGGGCCCGGTCAGATACTGTAACGACACATACATACATACATACATACATACATACATACATACATACATACATACATACATACATACATACATACATACATACATACATACATACATACATACATACATACATACATACATACATACATACATACATACATACATACATACATACATACATACATACATACATACATACATACATACATACATACATACATACATACATACATACATACATACATACATACATACATACATACATACATACATACATACATACATACATACATACATACATACATACATACATACATACATACATACATACATACATACATACATACATACATACATACATACATACATACATACATACATACATACATACATACATACATACATACATACATACATACATACATACATACATACATACATACATACATACATACATACATACATACATACATACATACATACATACATACATACATACATACATACATACATACATACATACATACATACATACATACATACATACATACATACATACATACATACATACATACATACATACATACATACATACATACATACCGGCACCGTACCTGCTACCCATGTGCAGGTGCTGTACATTGCCGTACGCGGGCTGGTGCTGCCGGTGCTGGTGACTCTGTGCCCAATCAAGGTGGGCGAGCAGCTCATCTGCGACCACGGTGCGGAGTGGTGGCGTCAGCTGTCCGACTCGTGGAAGGTGCTGGAAGCCAAGGGGCTCACACCGCAGCAGGCGCTGTGGGGCCCCATGCAGGCGGGCAACAGCGGCCCGGCGGCGCAGCAGCTCGTCGGGGATTCTGGGGCACCAGGCCCCGCAACGGCGGCGGCGCGCAGAGCCGGCGATATGCGGACGCCTGCCGCCGCCGCGACAGCAGCCGCGCCAGGGCCAGCGTCCGCGGTCAACGTGGCCGCTGCCGGCAGGGGCGGTGGCGGCAGCGGTGCAACGGTTGCGGCACGGGATGTAGCGTCGCCGGAGGTGTTGGTTCGGGGACGGACGTGGACTTGGAAGCCTCCTCCAACGGCTTCCCCATTCACGCCGCCGCCGTTGCCTCCGTTTACATCGTCGCTTCGGTCGCCACACCGGGGTACTGCACCGGGGTACGACAGGACTGCACCGGGTTGCTTGACGGCCCGCGGAGCCGTCCCCAGCGCCGGCGCCTCGGGCTGCGGGGCGACAGCGTGTGACGGCGGATGGTACGGCAGTGGCGGCGGCCGCAGTGACGGGAGGGGTGACACCAAGAACGGCCCCGCCGCTGCCGCAGTGTACGACATGCCGAATCCGGCGTTTCGCACGCGGCCAGTGCCACCTCCACCGCCACCGCCGCCGCCGCCAGGGGTTGCGGCAGATGGCGGCTTGCTACGCTTTGCTGACCGGCCAATTGAAACGCCGGCGGCGGAGCGCGGCGCGGGGTTGGCTGAGGCTCCGGTGTACCTGGACCGCCGCGATGGTGGGTACTGCAGCCGGGAGGCGGGCGCGGACCGGGTCTGGAAGCAGGAGAGGGGCTGGGAGGCGGACCTGGGTCGAGATGAGGATCGGCGCCGCAGCCCCGGTGGGGGCGGAGAGCGCGAGGACCACAGCAGCGACCGGTATCGGGATTCGGATCCAAGTCCGCATTGGCGCAGAGGCGGTCGGGCCTGGGAGCGGGAGCGAGACCGGGAGCAGGAGCGAGAGCGCGAGTGGAGGTTGAAGCGAGAGCGAGACCGGGAGCGGGAGCGAGAGCGAGAGCGGGAGCGAGAGCGGGAGCGAGAGCGGGAGCGAGAGCGGGAGCGAGAGCGGGAGCGAGAGCGGGAGCGAGAGCGGGAGTGGCGGCAGCGAGAGCGGGAGCGAGAGCGAGAGCGGGAGCGGGAGCGGGAGCGAGAGCGGGAGCGAGATCGGGAGCGAGAGCGGGAGCGAGAGCGGGAGCGGGAGGAGCTGAGGCGGTGGGATCGGAACCGCAGCCGTAGCCTGGAGCAGTACGGGGAGTGGGACTTTGGCCGCAGCCGCAGCCACAGCCGGAGCCGGAGCCACGATCGACGTCGGAGCAGGAGCAGGAGCCGGGGCCAGGATGACACTCCCCCGGGCTGGCGGGGCCTCGACCGGCGCTTGGATCGCCCTTATCGCAACTGCTATGTGGACTCGAGCCGTTTCGGTGGGGACCGGAGCCCGAGCTACTGGCCTTGAGAAGCGGACTTCCGAAGTTCCGATGCGACAAGGCTCGCGAGCTGAAGCCGCAGTTGCACTGGCGGCAAGGCGGCGGCCAGATGGAAGCCACCGCCATGACGCCACGCACCGGCGTGTGTGGTGGGTGAGTGCTTGCAGCGGGCCGCAGGACATGCTCCAGCAGGACGACAGTGGCAGCTGGCTGCGACCTCCGGGCGGCCGAGCAGCAGAAGCCGCATCCCAGCTGTGCTTCGCTGCCGATTTGCTGCCGTCACGGCGCAGATGATGTGTGTGTGTGCGTTACATGGTTGGGGATGCGTGCCCCTCTCATGAACAAAAAACCCCATAGATGACGTGGCGGACTTTTGTGCCGTTGGTTTGGTTTTGGCAAGATGATGACCTGCGAGTCGAAGAAGGGGTTGTGGAGGATGGAGGGCCAAGCTTGAGGCGGCCGCCGCCAGGCCGGCAGCAGCGGCTGAGCGGCAGTGGCGGCGATTAGTGTATGTGAGAGGGAGAGTTTTGTCGTTCTGCGTGCTGTCGCACCCACCCGCGCGTGCACACTTCACATTATGCATTTACGGTTGTGGTGGTTGCCGCAAGTGAACAATTATGGCCTTGCCGTACGGCCGGAGTACATACTTATGTAAGGCAGCCGCACTGTCTGCCCTACCGGTATTTGCCAGCGAGGTACCGGTAGCTAGGCAGGGGCGATGTCTCGATGGATGGTACATGAATTAGCAGCTGATGATAACCAGGCAGGTTGGCAGGAGCGGCGGGAGTACTGTACTACTTCAGGGGCGGGATCCCCTTGTTTTGGGGGTGGAGCTCATCCCTCCCTTGCAGGAGAGATGTGCAGCCGACTGGTTGCATGTTGTATGTTGAGAAGGGCGAGAGCACCATTTGATCCTGCAAGCAAGTTGCATTGATTATGCATGATTATTTCGCTGGCGGTTTTGAAGTAGTTATCACAGGCGGCGAGGTGGTCTTTAGGTTGCTATCCCTGCGTACCGCCTTCTTCATTGTACGTGTATTTCCGGGCGTATCGTGCTTATAGCACAACATGTGAACTGCCCTTCAGTTGCCGGCAGTGTGTCATCGGATTCTCTGCGTGGTCGGTATACGACGGACGCGGATGTCGGCAGGTGGCCAAATTGATGATATGCAGCTCTTATACATGCATCCAGCTCCTCTGTAATTATTAAATTGATGATGTGCCCGCCCGCCGTTTACATTACCCCGGTTGCAACACGTCACAACTTTTGGCTGCCAATAAGAAGCGTACTGTCTCGCCAGGGGTCTCGCCGGTCGCCGCACTTTGTTGCCCGCCAGCCTCGACGAAACACTGCACAGCGACAAAACAGGTCATGTCTGTGCGCAACCACACATGCTTACTTAGTCAGCCACTGGCCATGGACCAAGTTCCTCTCATGGCACGCAATACGGACAATTCGATCCCGTCGACGCACGCCGCATGCACGTGCATTGCCGTACACGTCGTGCGGTCCGTGTCGCGTTATGCGCATGCGATGCTCCACATGACTAAGCCAATACCGCAAAGCCAGTTTTCGGAGTTCATAATGACGACGATGATTATCCGTCGTCATACCCGAGCCGTACGCAGGAGGACCTGTGACTCGGCTCAGCGGCGGAGCGATTGGGTAAGGGGGGCGCCGCGCGGCAATACGGGTTTCCCTTATCGTGGCAGTTTCCGGGTCACGCAGCTGATCAGCTCAGAGGCATGCGAATCAGGGCATATAATGGACTCCCTCAAGCATTATATTCTGTAATTATATCCGCCAGCTGCTTGCATACGAATATGCCTCTGGGCTCTGGCGCTCTGGGTGGTTAAAGGGCAGTACCGACGGACAGGTTCTAAGCCGTGCTGTTCAAAATATTTGTGATTTAGCCACTAGAGGCTTCCATATGCTATTGGACTTTACACAATGCCGTTGCCTTCGAGAGCCTCGGTGTTTCCGCCCTGGCTTCGGAGCAGGCGCAACCGCTTGACAACTAATTAAAACGAGACGGCTAGAGTAATTTTAATCTACTCCCTGACCTGTACTTTTGCATGGATGGAATTATATACGTTCGTGACTTTCGCTCACCTTCAACATGGCAGCACTTGACCAGGCTGACTGTGCACTTGAACCATGTTCAGAACTTTGAATATTTTCTCAATCACCAGTGTCTTTGTATCGCGTTTCTAGCCTGTGGTGCAACAAAAAATAGCATCCCGTCTCGCGTTTAATGCTGGCGCCTTGATAATTGGTAAACGCTAAAGCACCAGGGGTACCCGTAATCTAAACCTTGCAGGTGAACAGATTACAATACATATAAATATAGCTTTCCGGGACTCGGACGCGCTGTCTAGACTGGGGCGCTGTCTCGCAATGATTGGTACCCGATGAACTCCAGCTTGCGGCGAATCCCGAAACCCCACAGCCGCACAACTCTACTTAACATTACTGCTACTGCCAAACCAGCTGACCATCACCACCTACAACAACTAATTGGGCAACCGGTTTGTGGTACTGCAGGATAGCAGCAGCGCCAAGCTGCAGTAGCGACTGCGGTCGGAGCTCTTCCCGTGGATGGAGGGGACGGCGGGGTTCCGCAGCACCCGCAAGCGCCGTCGGCCCCAGCGCTACGCCAGCAGCAGCAGCAGCGACGAGGAGCAGCGCAACCAGCGCCAACGCCGCGGTGCGGCGCGATCAGAGGAGCGGCACACAAGCCCGCCCAGCGGCAGCGCGGACCGGCGTCAGGGCGAAGGAGGCGATGACCCAAAGATTAGCGCCGGCACAACCGTCACGCGTGCCGCTGCCGCCAAGCCGCAACGCAGCACCATTACCGCCAGCGGCGACGGCGGCGGTGGGCCGAGCACCAAATGCGCAGAAACCATGGGCGTTCTCGTGCCGCTCGCGCCACCGTACGACGACCTCCACCTGCGGACCGACATCCTCGGCCCGCTACAGCTGCGGCCGGGCTGCCCGTTAGCCACCGCGGATGTCATCGAAGTGCGGCCCGCCGTCGCCGCTGTCAGCGGGATTCCGGACGGCGACAGCGGCGTTGGCGGCCAGGCGGTGCCGCTCCCGGCAGGCAAGCTGTGCCGCTCCGCGCCCGCTCCCACCGCCGCCGGCGGCGGCGGCGGCGGTGGCGCCGGCGCCGCCTCCTGGCGGCTCCAGGGCCTGGGCCCCTGGCTGACAGAGCTAGGCGTCAGCCAGGGAGATTCGCTGCGCCTCAGCCACGACAGCGCCGCCTCCCCCGCCTTTACTTCCAACCAGGCCTTAACCGTAACTTTGATCAGGGGCTTCCGTGCCCCCACTTCGCGGACGGCGTCGCCGTCGCCGCCGCCGCAAGGTGGCGGCCGCAGCGGCAACGGCGGCGGCAGCGGCCAGGCCTGCCTGAAGACGACGGCGGCGGCGGCGCCGCCGCCGTTCGGCACCGTCTCGCTGGTCATCGGCGGGGGCATGGTGGGCTCCTGTGCGTTCCGGCTCAGCTCCGAAACCGTGTCAGCGCTGTTCACCCGGCAGGAGCTTGACTGCGCCGCGGGCGGCGAGGACGTGCCGCTGACCTGGATGGATGCGACACGCAGCCGGCGGGTCAAGGGCGCGGCACTGCAGATGCTGCCGCACGGCGTCGGCGACAAACGGCGGCGGCGAGAGATGGGGCAGCAGCAGCAGCAGTGGGGCATTCGGCGGCTGGGCTTCTTTATGCACCAACGAAGAGCCTGCCTGGGCGATGAACTGACGATTAGGCGGGTGGAGGGAGACGCCAAGGCGGGCCTGGTGTTTCGGATGTGGCTGCAGCCCGGTCGCGGCAGCGTCCGGGCGGGGGGCCCCGAGGAGAAGGAGGAGAAGGAGGAGAAGGAGGAGGCCGTACCGCCCAGGCAGCAGCGAGGGCGGAGGCGGGAGGCGAGCAGTGGAGGCGGAGGCGGGGGGAGAGGAACAGCGGAGGCGGAGGCAGCAGTGGAGGCGGAGGCAGCGGTGGAGGGAGCGGCGGAGGCGGAAGCGGGGAGAGAGCAGCGGCAGCTGCCGCAGGGGCAGGAGCAGGAGCAGCCGCAGGGCCGGCGGCAGCGGAAGAGGCGGATACCGTTTGCAGGAGAGGAGGAAGCGGAGGAGGAAGAGGAGGAGGGGCAGTTTGTTGATGATGGGGACGAGGACTGGACGCTGGAGGGCGAGGATGAGGCGGCAGGGGATACGGAGGATGAAGAGGGAGAGGAAGAGGAGACGGAGGTGGAGGTTGCAGACAAGGGGACGGAGGGCGAGGAGGAGGAGGAGGAGGAGGTAAAAGAAGAGGGGCCTGGGAAGGAAAAAGAGGAATTGGGGCGGGAGCCCGAGAAGCAGGAAGAGGAGGCGGAAGAGGAGGGGCGGCGGCGGTCGAGGCGGCGTCAGGATACCGTGGCGGGATTGGCGGCGGCGGCGGAGGTGCTCGGGCTGGACCGGTCGTGCGAGAAGCTGCTGTCGTTATGTGAAGGTACGTGGCGATTGGCGATCGGGGGGAGATGCGGCGGCGGCGACCGGGTGTCATGAGAAAGACACTGCAGAGCAGGACCCAGCAACACGGCGGGAGACGCGGGAAGCAGGGGATGCGGAGCCGCGCACGTGAAGGGGGGGACGTGGAGGCACCGGGAGAAAGGGGGCCGCGGGTGCCCTCCCTGTCATGCCGCACGGAGCAGCTCTAGGGCCAAGGCGAGGGGCAGCACGAGGGGCAGGCCCATACCGCCATTCCGCCAAGCACCGTCTCCTCCCCTCAGCGCACTCGCCGGCTCCATTCCCCCGTCCCGTCGGTCCTTGGCGGCAAGCCTTTTCGATTGTGTCCGGAAAGCCTTTCTGGAAGAGAGTCAAGGCTTTCCGGACACTGGTTGCCTGCTCCGGCTCCGGCTCCGGCCGTTCTTTCCGGATGCGTCTACAGATGTCGATGCGCAGCTCCTGCTCGTGAGCACTCGCCCCATGTGCACCCCGTGGCCCCTTGACGGCTTTCCGAAGCCTCCTCCTCTGCTTTCACCCGGCCCTCCTTTGGGGCCCCTCTGACTGATTACCCATTCACCATACGACGGTTGTACGACAGGCACGAACCACCGGATCTGGATTACCAAGGCCATGAGCGATGGGGTGTTTGCGCGGCTGCGGCTGCCGATGCCGTACACGGACCCGATTACGCTCATCGCCGACGGTGGGGGATCCAGCGCCAAGTCGAAACCCATCAAGTGGCAGGTAAGATCTGGATCTATTCGTACGGTATACGGTAGTTTTGTACGACCTGCCGCTAATAGTGACCAGTACGGCAACTGCCTGTCTGTCGCCCTTCCGCTCATCGATGCCCCAGGTCCGAGCGAGTTTCAACAACAAGGGTGACGTCATCGTCCTGTCCGGCATGACGCCCGTACTGTCGCACTACAAGGCGGCGCCCGGCGACCTCATCACCTTCACCCGCTGCACGTCCCATCCGTACAGCTTCTTTGTGCGCGTCGTACGGCTGGACCCACAGCTCCTGGAGGATGCCGCCGCTGCCGTACAGGAGGACGAGCCGGAGCGCGCCGCCGTCAGGCCCTCTGGCCCCACCACCACCGCCGCCGCCACCGTCACTGTCGCCAAGGCCAAAGCTGCCGCCCCCGCCGCCGCGCCGGAGCGCCGACCGACGGCTCCCTCCGGCCAGGCGCCTTCCTTGGGACCAGAGCTGGCGGTTGTCAGGGAAGTCTTCAACCCCGCCAGCGCAGCGGCAGCGCGGCGCGTGGCTCCCTTGCAAGTAGCCGCCTCCGCCGTCGCCATGGCTGTCGCGCCGGTGAAATGTCGTGCAGCGGCGGCGGCGGAGGCGACGGAGGAGACGGCCCAAGCTTCGGACGACACCCGTGAGGCGACGGTGACGACGACGACGACGACGATGACGTCGGCGCCGCAGCCTCCAGGCGCTCCACCGGCGGCGGCGGCGGCGGCTTCTGGGCTTTCGCAGGCTTCGGAGGAGGACGTCCTGATTACTGCCGCCGCCCCCGCCGCCGCGGCGGCGGCGGGGGTGGCAACGGCAGGTCCCCGGCCACCGGCAGCTGAGGCCGCGGCGGCGGCGGGGGTGGCAACGGCAGGTCCCCGGCCACCGGCAGCTGAGGCCGCGGCGGCGGCGGGGGTGGCAACGGCAGGCCCCCGGCCACCGGCAGCTGAGGCTGCGGCGGCGGCGGGGGTGGCAACGGCAGGCCCCCGGCCACCGGCAGCTGAGGCCGCGGCGGCGGCGGGGGTGGCAACGGCAGGCCCCCGGCCACCGGCAGCTGAGGCCGCGGCGGCGGCGGGGGTGGCAACGGCAGGTCCCCGGCCACCGGCAGCTGAGGCCGCGGCGGCGGCGGGGGTGGCAACGGCAGGTCCCCGGCCACCGGCAGCTGAGGCCGCGGCGGCGGCGGGGGTGGCAACGGCAGGTCCCCGGCCACCGGCAGCTGAGGCCGCGGCGGCGGTGGCGGCCGAGCCCTCTGGCGGGATCGTGAGGAATACGGCGGCGCCGACGCCGGCGGCTGCGGCGGCGGCGGCGGCGCCCCAGCTAGGGGAAGGGTCAGCGGTTGCAGGGCTGGTGTCCTCGTCTCCCGCGTCCTCCGGGGCCCCTGGCACTGAGGCGGGGCCGAGCCTCCGACGGGTGAGTGTCGGACCAGCAAAAGCTGCCAGCTACTCCTGGTTTGTTTGCGCGCTCCCGAAGCCATATCCCACCTGCGAAATAGGCCCGCTTCCCGTCGTGGACGAGCACCCCACATAAGTGTGGCCGGCACGTGAGACGTGACGCTCGCGCACCGATGTCATCCAACTGTACTCCACAACCTGTACTCCACAACCAAGCCGGTTGTGGAATTTTTCCACAACCGGCGTTTCCAAAGCAGTTGTTTGTGAACTCACCGAACCACGTCGCCTGCCCGCGCAGGAGGTCTGGCGGCCGGGCGGCCGCGGCACCGCCGCCGCTGGCAGGGCGGCACGCCCGCGGCTGTGGCGAGGTCTGGGCGCGGCTTCGGAGCGGCCGCAGGCCGCACCGCCGCCCGCCAGGGCGCCTCCCTCCATCGCCCCATCGCCACCGCCCGCTGCACTGCCCGCCGCGGCACCCACTCCGGACCGGCCCTGCGCTGGCACCGCCGCCGCCGCAGGCGCCGTCGCCGCCGCAGGCGGCGGATCTAGAGGCGGCGACGCTGCGGCCGCGATCTCGGGCCCGTCAGTCGCTCGCCCGAGCCCCTCGGAGCATGGTGGCCGGGCGAAGGCGCAACGGCCCGCCGCGGCTCCCCTGGAGCCGAAGAAGCTGTCGCTGCGAGAGCGCGCCAAGCTCGCACTGGAGTCGCTGCGGCAGGGTCCCTCCGTCGGGAGTGAGGCAGGAAGCGCCGCCGGCCGCGGCGGGCAGCAGCAGCAGCAGCAGCAACGGTAGCGATAGTGATAGCAGAATAGGGATAGTGGTAGCGGTAGCAGTAGCAGAATACCGTAGCAGCCCGAGGTAAGGGTTGGCGGAAGGGGGGCGTCCGGCGTGGAGGGAGCAAGTGGAGAGGGCAAGAGGCCGCGTCGGCCGGGGGAGGGATCTTACCGCGGGAAGCGCCGGTGGCGAGGTTTACGGCGTGCCGGTCGTTGACTGTTGGTTAAGATTGACGGTTGAGTTCGTTGTTATGTTGTTGGATTGTGCTAGAGTATTAGTTGGCGCTGGCGGTTGGGTGGTTGGATTGGGGGGCACATGACTGCATGTGGGTGCGCTTGCGAGCTGTGGCTGCGGCATCTCAGTGCGAAACGGCAGGGACCCCCAGTCGTACAGTTTAGAGGTGAAGAGGGCAGTGGCACGGCAAAGGCCCCATGCGCACGGGGGAAACCTCCTGGTTGGGGGAGAATGTCCCAGAAGGACCTGCATTTCTGGTCAGACCTCATCAGGTGTTTGCGAAAGAACGCGTCAATCCGTCATGTTCCTGAACTATGTGGCGGCGCCGTTACGCACTCCCGCGATTACGGTAGAAAACCCGTGGCAGCGCTTACTGGATATTGGAGCAGCCGGTTGGGTTGGGCAATCTGTGCGTCAACCCCGGAACTATCGTAGTACTACCGTAACCCGCGGGCAGCCAGGATCACTGCGATCGCTCGACGGGGCTCAGGATCGATGCCGCGACGCGCTGGGGCTCTTGCACCTGTGAAGTCAATTGCGCTAACGGCAAGGCCCCGTCTGGTGGCTGGCAATTGTTGCGACGCACGCGTCCTGCCGGTGTACGGTACGCGCGAGAGGAGGAAGGGCACGTGCTCGCCAGGGAGGTCCTGCGACATGTGTACCGGTATGCTATGTGGTTTTGAAGCGCGCGTTTCCCCGTGTGGTGGGCGGTGTACCGGTAGCTGGTAAAGAGAGGGCTTCCGCCAGAAGGTGGAGTCAGCTGGCCGTGAGGGGCCGTGCACTGTGGCATGCGGTCTGCATGCGACGTGTGTGGCTTTACCAGCGGTCCACCTGCGTGGCGGTCTGCTTGGCATTTTGTGCTGGGTTCCATCCTCTCCGTCAGAGCTACGGTTAGTCCTTGCTGGCTTTCTCACGAGCGAGATGTGTGGTCAAGCCAGCAATCCTGGTTGGGCACTTGGCCACAGGAGCTTAGCCCTAGGCTGAGCCTGGGCCGGTTACACGGGCAGGATGTTCGTTAGGGATACGATGATGTGAACTGGTGCGGGCAGGGGCTATTGCCGCCTTTGAAGCGGTGGCAGCGAGAGATCCTGAATTCACTGAAAATTTGTCACAAATTGTGAATTTGCGAGCCCGTGGCCGGCTCGTGTGGCTGGTAAGGCCGTGGCGGCGGGGGCTTTGTGCGGCTTTGTGGGCTACAGGGCACGAGCCTCTATCCGAGGCGGATTGCCGATTCCACGGTGATTAAATCACACGAAATACCGAAATTAAGTCTACCAATGGGGGCAGAGCATAATTGATCGACTTGGTTTGCTCTTAAATGTTCTGATCATGCCCTGTTGGCAAAGCCGCCACCTTTTTACATGATAGCTGAATCAGACAATATATTTTAACACTATTTTTTTGGGACATTGGGAGGCAAGCCGTTTTGCATGTATCCGTCTACGGTCTTGTGTCGGCTGGTCTGTCGACGCCTCGAACTCCTCGATCATCACAAAATGTCATACATGCGAAAGGGAGCGGCTGTATTACTGCAAGACACGTATTCAATACATTTTTATTCTTCTTTTTGCACTCCAAGAGTCAAAAAGGCAAGGGGCGATTAAGGTGCCAGCGGTTGCGACCGGCCTGCGGCAGAAAGATTCGCGACCCGCCCGAAAACTAAACCCAGTAACCCACGCCTCCACACATTTTGATGCCTGCTGTATTCATGTAGTTCTGAACTTAAAAAAATTACGGCTTTGTGCAGGTCGCGTCGCTGTCCAAGGGCCGCCTTCGGAGCCGAAAAATGCTTTCCGCCAGAGCACTATCACACCATTTTTGCAGCAGAATTTCGCATTGTACGTTTAATATTTTTCTGAAGCTTTGCACAGAGAGCGAGTACAGTAGTGCTCGGTGCCATCGAGCGTTGTTCCCACCAAATGATTGGAAGGTCCAGCGGCGTCTAAGCACTGTGTCTTACGCTCCACGCCGTTCATATTGCACCTACATTAGGTGAGGCCTGACGACGACAAGTTTCGAATGAGCGGGCTAGGCAGTCTCGCTAGGAGCGTCGGGGAGGACTCAGAAATGTCGGTCCTTTTGAGGGGCCTTAACGGTGTCGACCCGGCACCCGAACAACTGATACCGGATTATCTTCAAGGTGAGACTGCCTCGACTCAGTGGGGCTGGCCTGTCGGCGTTCCCTGACGCGACAGGCCTCGCTCATTCGGGCTCGCCTATCTCGCCTCGTTATTATTTGGTCAGATTTTGTCTGCTGAATGAAGGAGTAGGCCGACAGGACGCAACTCCTGCTTAGCATTTCTGCTTCACCCGGCCTTGGACGGTTTCGCTGCGAGCCGCACAGAAGCTTGAAGTAGGGTTTCAGCCCACGGTAACCAATATTCGCGACACTCACTGTTGCTCCTGACCCCGATTTTCTTAGCATCTACGCCGTGTGCTGATAGTTGCCCTTCGTCAGAGCGCCGCGCGCCCAACGCGCCTGCTTTCGCAGCGCTGGGGGATCAAATACCACCGACCCGCGCTGTTGTCATCACCAGCTGTCACGAGTTCTTGCGACCTGCCTTCCTGCTTCCGCGTGCTGCTGCGCCTTCAACAGACATAGAGCATCGTCTCCAAGAATGCAACGCATACAAAATGAGTTGCGCTTCTGTGACTCTATCCGCGCGTCTGCGCGCAGGAGGAAATCTGGGCATCGGCGACCTCGACATGTCGGACGCTTCGGCGCCAGAAACCGGCAATGTCACGCAGCAGGGCACCGCTGGCGGGGGCACCGCTCCCGAGCTCCTTGGCCCCGCTGCGGCCGTCGCCGTCGCCCCCGTCGCCGTCGTGCCGTGCTCCCTCATTGACAGCGTCGTCGGGAGCGCTGGCGGAAGCGCCGTCGCGCAGCGCGCGGCAGTGCCAAGAGGCCCCGTGCGGCCCAGCTCCAACACCGCGCCGGCAGCCCTCGGCGATCCCAGTCTTTGCGGTCGGGCAGGGGGCCGGGTAACGTCGTCTCCGGCAGTCAGGCGGCGTGCGGCCGCCCCGGCGGCGGGGCTGGCCCCTTCTAGGGCGACGCGGAGGCCCGACCCGGGAGGACGTCAGCAGCCGGCGGAGAGGGCGGCGGCGGCGGCGGATGGGCGTCAAATGGTGGTTGGGGTCTCGCCGCGGCTGACACGTACGGACAGGGCTGTGGAGGACACGCCGACGCCGGGCGAGGGCGCGCAGCCGATGTGCCTGTTCGACACCACGCTCGTGGGCCTTCAGCCGCCGGCGCAGTTGCAGATGGAGACGCACCTTGACGACATGCAACTGACACTCCCCAACCAACATTTGGGGTTGCAGCTGCATCAGGAGCAGCAGCATCAGCAACAGCAACAGCAACAGCAGCAACAACGGCAATATGACCTGCAGCTGCATACGGCATTGCAGGAGCAGCTGGGCCTGTCGCCTCCGGCACAGCAGGCACAGCAGGCACAGCAGGCACAGCAGGCACAGCAGGCGCAGCAGGCACAGCAGGCACACAGCAGGCACAACAGGCGCAGCAGGCACAACAGGACCACTACCACCAGCCGTCGCCTCCGAGCCTGGCTGCTATGATGACGGAGGCGGGCTTGCGCAAGCGGCTCCGGAACCAAGGCGAGGATGGGTATCGCATGGGCAGCAGCGACGGCGGCGGCGGCAGCGGGGAAGGCGGCGGGCAGCGGGCCGCCGCGGCGGCGCCGTCGGCTGCACGACAGCAGCAGCCGCAGCCGGAAGGGGGTGCAGCGGATGCGGATCGCCAGCAGCTTCACGGCAGCACGAGCTTCGGCTCATACTTGCTTGAGGACAACTGCGCTGGCGAGGATGAGGATGATGGCTTCGAGGCGGGTGACCCATGGGTCAGTCTAGGCGGCGGCGGTAGCGCGCAGCGCCGCAGCCTCGGCGGCGGCAATGGCGACACCAATGCCGCCGACGATACCGCCGACGGCACCAATAACGATTCCCATGGTGAGTCGGATCTGGAGGACTTCGACGACGACGTCGCCGTGACCGACCGGATGCTGACCTCCCGCGCGGTCGACGTGGGCGCGGCGGTAGTTGAGGCGCTCTTCAGTGCCGAGGAGATTGACCGCGCCCACAGCAGCAGCGGCAGGGACGTCGCGATCACGCTGCTAGATATGCAGCGCGAGCAGCCCGTCGCCGGCGCGGCGCTGCACCGCCGCGCGCCGACCCGCGGGTCGGCGGGCCTGGAGTGGGTCATCAAGGGCCTGGGCGGCTGGCTGGGCAGCCGCCGCGCGCAGCTGGGCGACAGGGTGGCTATCCGGCGCGTCGCCGCCGCGGAGGGCGACGGCGACGCCGCCGTCACAGGTGGCCTCTTTCACGTCCGGCTGCAGCGCCGCGCAGCGGCGACGGCGGCGGTGGCGGCGGGAACGGCGAGTGAGGCTGCGGCGG
This sequence comes from Pleodorina starrii, assembly GCA_030267565.1. Lineage (NCBI taxonomy): Eukaryota > Viridiplantae > Chlorophyta > Chlorophyceae > Chlamydomonadales > Volvocaceae > Pleodorina > Pleodorina starrii. The sequence goes on along the minus strand of BRXU01000007.1, from coordinate 1,772,719 downwards.
CGGCAGGCCGTGGCGACGACGGCGGGTGTGGCGTTACGGTAGCGGATAGCCGCTGGGTCCGTCGGCGCCTACGGTCTGGTTCGACGTCGCCGTTGCAAGACGTGACAACAGCTCCGGCACCGGCGGAAGGCGCGGCGGCGGCAGCGGCGGACGAAAACTGGTTCAAGCCATTCGGCAAGCTCCTGACCGAACACGAGGGTAGGCCGGGTGAATCTGCCGGGTGTAGCTGCATAGGAGCACAGTTACGCAGGGGCTGCTGGATATTTGGTAGTTGGTAGTTGGGCAGTTAGGGTAGTTAGGGCGCGCACAGTTTGAGAGCCATATCTGAACTTCGGCGCCGCTGACCAAGCTTGCACGCGGAACGCGTGACTTTAAACCAAGGAAGAACCCCGTCTTGTAAACCCGGGGTGGCTGTCTCACTTTGCTCGGGGGGAGGGGATCAGGAAGTTCCGGCCGTTTCCCGGACGCGCGGGAAATCCCAAGACAACTACCGTATTTTTCTCTGACCCTACCTGTCGCCTCCGTTCGCTGAAGCCCAACCACACCAGCGGGCCGCTAAGAAGCAAGCCGCGCCTCCACTAACCCGCACTTGCACTTGCACGCACGCTTGTCGGTTGTGAACCCGTTGCCCCGCCCCCCGTTGCCGCCCGCCCGCCCGCCTGATCAGCCTTGAGGAAGCGTGTCGCGCTGACCCGGGAGATGCGCGCTGGCGTGTTCCGAGGGATCCTGGAGCCGCAGATGCTGGGGGCCGACATCCGTCTCATCTGCGACAGCGAGGAGCACGGCGCGGCGGACTGGAAGGTGGGTGCGGGGGGTCTGGCACCGGCACAGGGCTGGCACAGGGCATGAGAGGGGCGCTGCCTGCGTGCCTGGGGGCTGACGGAAGGCCTAAGGGCTTCGGCCTTCAGTTGCGCCGGCGGCCTTTGCTTTTCGATGCCAGAAACCGGGTTATGCGGGCGTGTACGGTTATGTGTGTGAAGGCGGGTTTACGGTAGCTCCTGGCGTGGCTGGAAGCTGCTTGCCGTGTAACCGTGGCCCCGTGTGGACACAACGCACACCCAAACACGCAGCATGCAGATACAGTCCACAGTTGAACCCACCTCTTTGGCCGCTGGTGTCCTCTTCTATCTCCTGCATGTGCGGCCTTTTACTGTCGTGCTTGCTTTTAGGCGTGTTAGTCCCCTTGGGCCCTCGGCTCGTATAGGTTTTTGTTCATGAGCGCGGCACGCACCCCCAACCATGAAACACACTCACACAGGCACACACAGTCACACACACAATGGTTGAACGTTGTCCACAGCCTCCTCCCCGAGCCCACTGCGCCTACCACACGTGATTTATGGCCAGTGCGCAGTTGGATATGGATATGGTGACCATCTTGATAGGCTCATCAGTTCCTCACTGGATGGTGATGATGGTCGGTATTTGTACGGCTCCCGGGCGGATGACATCCCATCTGCCGTACATCTTCCGCCCCAACAGGTGCGAATGTCGTACTGTGCGCCCCGGGACATCATACGGCTCAGCGGCATCAGCGGGGTCCTGACCCACTTTGGTGCGCGGAAAGGCCACCTGCTGGCCTTCCGCCCCGCCGCCGCAACCACAACCGGCGACGTGCACAGCTTCGTCGTTTGGATGGGGCCCAGACAGCGTTACACGCAGACCTCACTCCAACAGCAGTACCACCAGCACCAGCACCAACAGCAGCAGGAGGAGCACCAACAGCAGCAGGAGGAGCATCAGCCGCTTCAGCAGGCCGATGTCCAGCAGCTGCCGCAGCCGCCCCTGCAACCCGCTGCTGCTGCTGCTGCTGCTGCTGCTGCTGCTGCTGCTGCTGCTGCCGCCGCTGACCGTTTCGTCCCGTTGGCAGCGACGACCGCACCATCCACGGACACTCCACTGCCCCCGCCCCCGCCCCCACTGGGAAGCACTCCGGCGGCAGACAAGGCCGCGGCCCCGACTGAGGGCGCCAGGTACGACATCACGTGCACCGCGGCCATGCGCCATGCCCCACCGCCGCCGCCATTCGACCGGGCGTCACGCCTCGGCGTGCCGTTGCCGGGGGCGGCAGCCGCGGCCGCGCCAGCGCCACCTGAAGACGCGTCTGCTGCGAGGGCCACGGTGGGCCGGTCGCCGGCAGCGGCGACGGCGGGTGGGCCACGGAATGAGCAGACGGCGGCGGAGGCATCGGAGGACATCAGGGCGGCGGCGGCGGCTCCCTCGGCGGCGGTTGACCAGTCGGCGGCAACTGGCGTGGGCGTACGACAGCGAAACTCGACGCGGTCGCTGCGAGGACCCATGGGTCACGACACGGGCGGGTGAGTGTCACTGTGGGGTTGGGTTTGAGGGTAAAAAATGATACCGCAGCGGAGACGGAGACGGCTTTAGCGAACGGACCCCGAACCCAGTAATACTTGTGTGTCGGTGGTGGATCTGGGCCGCGGATTGGATGACGGTTTCATCGTTTCATTGCCGCATCTGCGGTTCCGGGGTTCGGGATGCGAGTGGTTGTGGTTCGTTTCAAGGATATGTGCGTGCGTCTGTGCGTCTGTGCGTGTGCGACAAGGTTACCGTATTAGGTGTGCGTAACTCCATACCTGGACTTTTTTAAAGACGAACCATCGGTACCGGTTTCGAATGCTGTGAGGCATCTGAGCGAGGCTCGTTCCGCGCCCCCCGTGACTCAGCGGCTGCTGCCAGGTGACCGGCCAACCCGCTGGAATAACCGGCGGCCGCAGGCGCGCGTCCGAGCGAGCAGGGGGCCCGACGGCGATAGCTGCGGCGGCGGCAGGGGCGGCGGCGGCGGCATCGGCGGCGGCAGCGCCAGGGGCGGCGGCGGCGGCAGGGGCGGCGGCGGCGGCGGCGGCGGATACTGAGGTGGCTCACGGCCCTCTTTGGCCCTTAGACGGCGGCGGCTCGGGACAACGGCCCGCCGCGAGTGGTGGGCGGGTAAGCGGCGGTTTCGGAGCTGTGTGCAGTCGATTCGGTTGTGCCATATGCGGCACAGAGGTCCTCATTACGCTGGGCTCTGGGGCTGCCGCCAGTTTAAATTTACTCCGCCTGCACCTCCACTGCCGCACTCGGCAACCTCACCCAGGCCTTGCAAGGCTCAACCATATCAGCTGGCTCGCCCGGCAGCTTCGCCCAACCTCATACCGTATGTCTTTGGCGCGTTTCTCACCTGCCTGCCTTCCCTCACGGCCCGCCTACATCGCCCCTCGTCCCTCGCTCCGCTCCGCTCCGCTCCGCTCCGCTCCGCTCCGCTACGGTATCGTTTTCTTTTTTACCGCCCACTTCCCCAACACGGTTATACCCACACCTCCGCGCCCCAGTCCCATCCTGACATTGCGCCTGGTGCGGCTCGCGGACTCGGATCGGCGGACCGGGGCCCCGCCGCCGGCCTCGCCGCCAGGCGGCAGCAGCAGCAGCAGCAGCAGCAGCAAGCACAGGAGACGGTGACGGAGGCGTCTCTGGGCCGGCCGCGCTACGAGCTGTGGCTCAGCCGGACTGCTGCCCAGGTGGCGACCTCGACCGAATGCGAACAGGTCAAGAAGTTGAGCGAGGGCTTCCTCTCACAGGTACCGGTACACTCGAAGGACTTGGTTTGTTGGTTCTGGCATGGAGTTTGACTGGTTGGGGGTTAGTTGGTGGCTGACAGGTAAGTTGGTTGGCTGTTTTGGCTGTGCCCCGCACGCGTGCGGGGGGGTTGGGGGGGGGGACGGAGTTGTCAGGATGGACGGACGGATTAGTACCCGGTGCCATGTGGATCACCTGCGGGGATTCGTTTCGTTGGGGTCGTTGGGTTCGTACACGTTTGTTTGTTGGAAGTTTGTTAAGACTCCGGGAGACCAGCAGTCCTGGAGCAAGCAGGTCGAAATCGTTTCGCGGGCGCGAAATCCTCGCAGATGGTGCAGGTAGTTCGTTTATTTTGTACTTGTGTTCTTCCGTACAAGTACCAGTAGCGTTGACGCGCTGCTGTGCTGTACTCATCCCTAAGGTACGATGTTGTACGATGTTTGCCTGCCTTGACGAACCCCCGCAGTTGATCGGTCGGCCCGTCGCTACTGGCTGCTGCGCCGCGCCTACCATCACAGCAGCATCGGCGTCGGCAGCGGCAGCGCCGGCCGCAGATGACCCACGGGTCACTGACCCAGCGCTGCTCTCGACACTGGCGCGGCTGTTGGCCGCTGGGGCACCCGACCGCCTGTGCAGGGCCGCCGCAAACGCCGCCTCTGAAGCAACTTACGCCGCGTACCTGGCCGATGCGGCAGCGGGTGGCCTAGCTAGCGGCGGCGGCGGCCGTGCTGCGTTCGGCTCGGGCCCTGCCGGCGGCGAGCAGCAAATAAATACCGTCGTCTCGGCGCCACGGCAGCAACGGCCGCCGTCGCCGCCAACGCTGCGCGGCCGCGCTCGAAGGTCGATGGCTCCGCTGGGGGGTGCAGTTATTGGCAGGGGCGCCGAGGAGGAGCAGACGGAGGCGGCGTAGACGTCCCCTGTGTATGTGTGGGGGCAGCAGCTCAAGGGTTGACCGGCTAGGAACTTACAGCGGTAAAGCTTTGTACCCCTCATTGCTGAGATTGTGTTTTCTGGCTGTCGAACATTGTCGAGCATGGCAGCATAACGTACATACACGATGTCGACATCCGCGCCGCGGCGGAATCAGTAGTCCACACCCCACAACAACGAGGGGTGTGTACCGTACGCAGCGTTGAGGTTTCATTTATTGCTTGGGGGGAAAACATCCCGTTGCCTGCTGTTTGCCTGATCGGCAGGAAATACCCCTGTACCGACGGCCAGAACTGCCGACCCAAAGGACGGCCATTTGTTCCATTTCCATAAGTTGTCCGAAGCTCTCCTTACATAATTTTGTTGCTGAAGAAATTTGTTTCTGGATGCAAGCCGTACCCTACATCTCCTTTCCATGTGCTGTCCACATGCACCGCAGGGGGGGGGGGCCTGCTGCTGAGCTGCTGTGCCGAACCATTCTTTATGTGACCCAACGGCAACGCAGCATATCCTCTACTCTGGCATATAGTAGTTGGCCTTATAAGTGTAGCTATTTTTCTACCAGCAGCAACGCATCTTGTTGCCGTCACACTTTCGTCGATTTTGGTTTATGCCCTAAAGTCAAAACTGTTATGCTTGGGGTTCACTGTAACCGCCGAAAATAACCTTTTCATGTGCCTTTCTGCACCGTGTGTGTCAGCGACGCAAGGGTTTGGGCTCGGCTTGTTTGCTGTCGTTGAGCTCTTGAGCATCGGAGGGTTGCGAGCAGGAAGTCTTGTCGCTTTTCTGCCTGCTGGGTCCAAGGTTTTTGCGCCGGGGTCCAGTGCTGCTGAACGTTAACGCTCCTGCAAGCTTTCGCAAGCTGCTGCAAAGAGGGCCCGTAAAGGCTCGATGTTCGGAACCAGCAGTTGAACCGTCACAGCATGAATACGTAATACAGAGAGTATGACGTATGGAAGAATACAACTCTTCCGAACATGTTACGTAGGTCGGCAAACGAGGCCTGAAAAGTACAGGCAGCGACGGTGACACCATGGCGCTAACTGTCGGCGCTGACTGTCGGAACCAGGTACATGACGCGCCTGATTTCTGTCAGGCCTTGTAGCATCTGTAGGCCGCGTCTTGAACAGGACCGCAGTTTGCAAAGCAGATTCCTTGAGTGTATGACGTGTCGCAGTACGTTTACGTGTGTACCTCGTCGTAACGCTTTCAGAGCCCCTTTAAAAGCGGCGCCATTGACACTCAATACCATATAACTCAGCTAACTTACACAATCGCTTTGTTTTCTAGCCTCCAATCTGCAATCGTCGCTGGTCGTCGTAACCAACACCCTCCGGAAAGCAGGTATGAGCGAGGCAGGCACTTGCTATGGCCCGGCGAGCCGGCATTGAAATTGAAATGCCACAGCAACGCATGCCTTCCTACATGTACCGTTCGGCTCTTTCTCTTTCATGCAGTCGGCGCTTAATTGTGGTACCGGAACCTTGAATTTGCATATCCCAACGAGCTCTTTGATTATCTGGCGAAAAATGAAACGTGTTACTTGTCCTTAAGCTGCATTCCTCTCGGGGGCGCCGGTACTTTGCCATCGTTTTGGAACATGCTCGTTGGCCGGCGAACGCGTGGCCACTGAGTAACATGGCTTCATGAAAGCGCCTTTTTCCCTTATGCTGGTGATTAAAACTCCTATTCTGCATGCTCCTGCTAACCCTGTCGTCCCCAGGGCTTGGAACACATCATGGCCGCTCCTCGTGCTGCTGCCGCCGCTGCTGGCGCCGGTGGCGTTGGAATGTTGCTGAGCTCGTGGCTCAGGGGCGACACTGAACCTGCCAACCTGCCTTCTCATCCCCATCACCACCTGGGTTACGCGGAGGCTGCGGGTATTAAGCAGCTGAAAGAAGACGACATCGCGTCCGAGGCACCACGGAACGCCAGCAACAACACATACTCTATGCTGGAGAGCTATGTAGGCCCCGCCGGTGAGAGTAGTGGCAGCAAACGCCACGTCAGGGCATAGGGACCTTGAGAGCAGTTGGACCATGCATGTAGATACCGCACCAACAGTGTGTGCGGTTAGTTGCGGTTAACGTTGCCTCGGCCCGTAGCATTGATGTTGCTGCACAAGCTTTGATATGCCTAATTGGCGCCCTTAGTTCATGTAGTTTCCCTTCAGCTTTTGTCGATCAAACTTGAACAAGCTCCGAAATGGCAACACGTTCCGTGTTTACCCCGCCGACGCAGAGCCGGTCAACACCAAGCACCATTTCGACGAACCGCACCCTGACCTTGCGAAGAAGCTGGAGATCGGCGTGGAGACCCGCGCATCGAACTCTGTCTTCGGCCTGCTGAACTCCTGGTTCGGCGCCACCGAGACGCCACAGCACAAGCATTAGCCGACCGGCGCGACAAGGCTTAAGGAGGCTTGTTGCCCTGCCAGAAACATCAGGGCTGTTTGTGGCCTGATTAAGGCTCGCAAAGTGGAGTGGAATTCACTCCTGGACGTGCTCTCGGTGCGGCCATGTGCGACCCGTGCGTCCGTGTCGGCGCGGGCGGCTCATAGGAGGATACGTGCCACGCTTTCCGCGCCCGTGCCTTCCATTGATGTTGTCCGCATGGCGTACCGAGCCCCTATTTGACACCACCCCGACCAACGGGGAGTTGGGGCTTCACACTAGCTATTGGGCTCGACGCCCAGGGTTACTTCCCACTGTCCGTTGGCGGGATGTTAGGGTCGTTGCGGAAAGTCGCTGCACCTCCACGTGATACACATGGTGTACGACAGGTGCGGCCGGCGTGCTTGAGTACGGTAGGTACGACGGCATGTGAGAGCTCTCAATCGAGCAACGTATATGTTTACTTGTCCATGCGATGAAATTCGGTGGGGCTTTCCTCCGGCCAAGCGCGGCTGGTTTGGGCCCAGGCGCCTTTGCGCGGCGTCGGTACCAGATTACGGTACTCGAACCTGCAGGCGGTCTCGTGTTTGTGTTTGCCTGCGCCCATAATCTTTGGCATCGAATTGATGCCACGCATATACTTTGCGGTGCGGCACTTGGCCGTCTTTTTAGTGTGTGATGAAATGATTTGCGCGTGCTTCGAATGGGTTTCATTGGCGCCTCGGTGAGTGCGTGCTCTCCAAGCCAAAAAGCAAAGGACATGTGCATGTTTTATAAGATGGTCGTGCGCAAATTGGCAAGTGCGTTTGTCTGCTGGGCATGGTCAAGGCAGCGCTGCTGCCCCTTCATTGGTTTGAAATTCCTTGCGTTTTGCTACCGATAGCGGATCCCTTAAGGTAAAGTGTCCCGTCGCTTTCCGTGTTGCTTCGGAAGGCACAGGCTCGCCCCCTATCCTACCCCGTGTCGTATCATGTTGCGCCCTGCTGCTGGAGTTTGGTGATGTACCCATAATGGCTTACGGTAGTAGATAGTTGGTTGGTGTTCTGTTGGTGGTTAGGCGATTGCTCCTCTGCGGTTTGAGGCACTTGCCGTACGTGCGCCCTTGCAGAAATCAAAGGTCCCTCCCTCCCCCCCACGGTTGCGTTGGTGTCGTTATATGTTATGTGTGAGTGGGTGTATCATAACATGTTGCGCTTTTGCGGGGCCGTTCGCGGCCAGATGGCGCTTATAACCCTTTCCGCGCGCCGAAGGCAAGAAGCCCCTCAGCGGCTGTCCTTCTTCTTGTCGGTTGTACGTCATTCAAGTCCCTATGTTGGTGTATGATCCTATACAAGAACGTCGCATTGGGGGCATTTCGTCGTTCATCTTGGTGACCGATGGCTGGAAAGCTCGTGCTTGCGCCGGTGCGTTGACCCCGCGCAGCCCTTGGTCACAGAGGGAAAGCCAGCCCGGCGCAATAATGTAAAGCAGTCCATCGTTATCTGTGAGCCCCGAAAATGCCCCCTGCACGGTCACATTGATCCCGCTTCGCATTTGCAGATTTTCCCGGGATTCCGGCGAACCGGGAAGGGTTCACGGACCGCGGTTTGGGAGGGAGGAGGGCCGCAGAGACGGGCGGGTTGGGTCCTCGATTGGGGCATGGCGGAAGCAAATTCAAAGGAGAGGGCTGCACAGCAGCGGGAGAGAGAGCGAAGTGCGCATGCAGCAGCCCCCTGCGCGCGCCGAAGCAGAACGGGATTCGAGCCGCCTCCGATCCAACGGCTACCTGCCTGCATGCCTGCCTGCCTGCCTGCCTGGCATGTGTGCGTGCGTGCAGGCTGCGGGGATAAAGCGGGCGTGGGATTTGTCTTGCATTCCATTCATTCTGCCAGCATTCCATTCATTCGTGCCGGCTGCGGCACTGCTAATCAATCAACGTGCCGCCGCTAATGCACGGGAGCTTGCAAAGGGCGGAAGCCTGCTGTCTGTCAGTATGGACGGAAATGGAAGGCCCCAACACGATGTGCTGCACTGTCCATCTTATGTTCCCGAAGAAAGCGTAAAGAAAGCACGCCAGAGAACCCGTTAGGGGCTTCTCTGGCTGCTTTCTGCTTTCTCGGGCATGCGAGGGAGGGGCGTTTGTGTTTGTTTGTTTGTTTGTTTGTTTGTTTGTTTGTTTGTTTGTTTGTTTGTTTGTTTGTTCCCGAAGAAAGCGTAAAGAAAGCACGCCAGAGAACCCGTTAGGGGCTTCTCTGGCTGCTTTCTGCTTTCTCGGGCATGCGAGGGAGGGGCGTTCGTTCCTTCGTTCGTTCGTTCGTTCGTTTGTTCGAAGGCACAGGTGGAAAGAGCTGGTTGGCAGAGAATAAAAATGCAATATACGTGCACTATACGGGTGCGTACGGGACAGGGTTTACGATAGCGGTTCACCGAGCCGACGTCGCGCGATCGATCCCTACGGGGTGCAATACGCGCGGTAGCTAGCCCGCGCGAGTGGGCGACTTGGGATATCGGCAGGACATCGGCAGGACACCTTCAGCCCATTAGTGCAAGCAATGTGGAGAGCGGTGCATGACAGAAACTGAACATCAGGCCACAAGTGAGGTTCGCTGAGTCGAATCTCAAAACAGCAGTGTGACCCGTAGAGCCGTAGTGTGTGTAGGATGTAGAGAATGAACAATTGAACAAAAGAGAACCCAATAGGGGCTTCTGCTTCTGCATCCTCACCCGCAGAAAGCTTAAGGAAAGCACGACAGGGAAATCGAGGACGGCACACGTGGGGCCGTACACCCGTAACGTAATGTGAGGCCGTGCAAGGAATTTCCGTCCGCCTGTTGCGCTCAGGAGCGCCTCGTTAATTCCAGGTTCAATTAGTGTACACCAGAGTGGGTACTCCGAAGGATGTTGAAAGGCTGGTGGCACTGTTTGGTGAAGGAGGACGGCACACGTGGGGCCGTATCGCCGTAAAGGGGCAGTGCAAGGAAGTTCCGTCGGCCTGCGGGAGTCAGGAGCGGCACAACGCCGGCACCACGCACCGACAGAAAGAGTAAGAGCCGCCTCGCGACGGTGACAACACCGCCGAAATGACCCATGGGTCACTTGGAGCCGCGCGTCCATTCTGCCTCGGTCGCCGTATATTGCGAGCTTCGTTTGGTATCGGTAAGCATGAAGCAAATACAGTAGTGCGTTGGCGGAGAATAAAAAGTGTGATATACGAGCGTGTACGTGGGGATGTCGGTCATCGCACAGCCGAGGTGCCCGTTCCTCGGACGCCAATCGAAAGTGCTCGACTGGCGGACACAGACGGTTGGCCGCTGGCTAGCGACTGGTGGGGCGGTCGCTGCTGTTCTGGCTACTAGCTTCATGACGTGCTTCCCATGGTTACGCGACTGTTGTTGGAGAGGGTGCGGCGGCACTCCGCGCTTTTAACCTCGTTCTGCGTCCGTTGAAGGATCGTCTGAGTTACGTCTGACTAGTTGTAAACACCGCGACGCGCGTGGTCAGCGGCCGCGTGCGGATGCAGCACCGATAACAGGAGCCGGCTCGCGGCGGTCGCGGCGTCGCCCACATGACCCATGGGTCACTTGGAGCCAACGATTGCGAGCTTGATTTGGTATGTCGGTACGCATGAAGCATAATCCCGAAGAAAGCGTAAGGAAAGCATGCCAGAGTACCCGTTAGGGGCTTCTCAAACGCGAGGAACTGTACCAGCAAGCAGTAAGTTAGGGATTTAGCTGCTGGGTGGGTGGCTGGCTGGGTGTGTGGGTGGGTGGGTGGCTGGCTGCGTGGGTGGGTGGATGGCTGGCTGGGTGTGTGGGTGGGTGGCTGGCTGGCTGGGTGTGTGGGTGGCTGGGTGGCTGAGTGGGTGGGTGGGTGGGTGGCTGGCTGGGTGTGTGGGTGGGTGGCTGGCTGGCTGGGTGCGTGTGTGGCTGGGTGGCTGGCTGGCTGGGTGTGGGGGTGGCTGGGTGGGTGGCTGAGTTGGTGAGTGGCTGGGTGGCTGGATTGCTGGATGGCTGGGTGGCTGGATGGCTGGGTGGGTGCGTGGCTGGGTGGGTGGTAATTAGAACGGCCCGGGACGAAGGAACGCAATGCAGTTACCTGGATGGATGGATGGGTGGATGGGTGGGTGGCCGAGTGGCCGAGTGGGTGGGTGGCTGGGTGGGTGGCTGGGTGGGTGGATGGCTGGCTGGCTGGCTGGGTGGCTGGCTGGGTGGGTGGGTGGGTGGCTGGGTGGGTGGGTGGCTGGGTGGGTGGCTGGGTGGGTGGCTGGGTGAGTGGCTGGGTGGGTGGGTGGGTGGGTGGGTGGGTGGCTGGGTGGGTGGCTGGCTGGGGGGCTGTGTGTGTGGGTAGGTGGCTGGATGGCTGGGTGGGCGCGTGGCTGGGTGGCTGGGTGGATGGGTGGATGGGTGGCTGGGTGGCCGATTGGGTGGGTGGCCGGGTGGGTGGCTGGGTGGGGTAAAAAGAAAGTATCGGGGAAAGGGCAAAGGAAAAGAGAATGGCAAGGTGAACGGCAAAGGGAAAGAGAACAGCAGAAGGAAGACGAGTGCGGGAGGGACGGAAGGCCAGGCAGGGGACAAAGGGTGAAGGGGCACGAGGGCAAGGGCAATGGCGAGGAGAAGGGAAGAACGACGGCAGGACGAGCAGAAAGGGCAGAGACAGCGGAAGGCGGGAAGATGCGATGCGCAGGAGGGGCCGGGTGGCGGAGCGTAAAGAGTCGGCTCCCCACCACACGGGCCGAGCACGCAGGCCACCACGCATGAGGGGCCTGTGGCGAGGTGGATGCGGCCAAGGGTGGACAGGACAGGGGCAGGACAGGGACATGGCGGGGCAGAGGCGCGGCAGGGGAAAGGCATGCGAGGGGGGGGGATGGGGCAGGGCACGAGGGCCAAGGAAAAACCCAGCACGGTGGGCATAGCGCGCGAGCAGACAAGGAGGCGGGGGACCAAGGGGGCATGCGCGGGCGGGGGGGGGGCGTGTGTGTGGGGGGGGGGGGGGGGGGGGATGTGTGGGTGTGGGTGTGGGGCGGCGGGGCGTGTGTGTGTGTCTGGGTGGGTGGCTGGGTGGGTGGCTGGGTGGGTGACTGGGTGGGTGGGTCCTTCTGCTGATGTCGTGCATCCATCCGGTTAACGCATCAGGTTGACGCACTGAACGGACATTTACGGACATCCCCCGCAGCCCGCACATGTGTGCGCAACTTATAGCTTGCAACTTCCTGGAGCGGCGTCAAATGAGACTTGCAGCTCAGCAAAGACATGAGTGATGATGATGGATGCTGTCAACATCATTGGCAGCACCGCAATGCCCGCTGAGGATCGTTTCTTAACCGTGTGTATGTTGCAAAGAAACGGACGGGCAAGTGTTATGTGTTGCTTTCGAGACTTAACGTGGCATAGCGGCTCTGGTTAGATTGTCATTGTACGGCATATTAATGTTTATGTTACAGTGTGGGGGGCTTCTGGGCCCATTCTAGGGTGAAGGCACCACGCTCCTATTGTTTATCAGCCACGTGTTTGTTCGCTTAGAGCACCATCCATCACCGTCACACTGTCTAACGCCATACGAACTGAGAGTCCAAGGTACGGCATGTGTACACAGGGTCGTACAGGTGCCGGATGGTTCTGGGATGGTCCCGGCCAACCAGGCGGGCCGGTTGTGGGTTCTCCGGACACTACCTCCCCTCCCGGATGCCCCTGACGGTCTATGTGCTGGCTTGGGTTCGCTTTTGTGAGTGCATGTCGCGTGTACACTTGACTCGGCTGCTACAGAGGGCTTCAGGTTGGGCCGACATACGTATCGGGACCGTGTTGTTGCCCTCTGGCGGTGCTTATGGCCCTTGTTTCATTTGATACGGCTGTTGTTGGATGGGACCTGCGCGACGCGTGTGGGGACCTGCGTGACGGAGCCTAGGCCTTCCTAATTCACGTTCGATTGAAGGGTGCTTACAATGCAACAGCACGTTGGAGACCACTTCTGACTACCACACGCGGAACTGAACCTTAACGACTCAGCACCTTGCTTCCCTCCTACCTCCACTCCCTCTCGCTTTCTTCGGGCAACAGATCCGTAGGATCCCTAACTTATTTGTTTGTTTGTTTGTTTGTTTGTTTGTTTGTTTGTTTGTTTGTTTGTTTGTTTGTTTGTTTGTTTGTTTGTTTGTTTGTTTGTTTGTTTGTTTGTTTGTTTGTTTGTTTGTTTGTTTGTTTGTTTGTTTGTTTGTTTGTTTGTTTGTTTGTTTGTTTGTTTGTTTGTTTGTTTGTTTGTTTGTTTGTTTGTTCGTTCGGAGGTACAGCTGGAAAGAGCTGGTTGGCAGAGAATAAAAATGCAGTATACGTGCGATATACGGGTGCGTACGGGACAGCGTTGACGATAGCGGATCATCGAGCCGACGTCACGTGATCGATTCCTGCGGGGTGCAATTCGCGCGGCGGTTAGCCCGCGCGAGTGGGTGACTTCCAGGACATCTTCAGCGCATAAGTGGGGGCTGCAAGCACTGTGGAGAGCGGTGCATTACAAAAACTGCAGACCAGGCCACAACACAGGTTTGCTGAGCAAGTGGAGTATACGCATCCCAAAACAACAAGGGAGTATACGAATCCCAAAACAACAAGAACAAAAGAGTACCCGGTAGGGGGCTTCTGCTTCTGCGTCCTCACCCGCAGAAAGCTTAAGGAAAGCACGACAGAGAAATTGAGGACGGCACACGTGGGGAGGTACACCCGTAACGAGTGAGGACGTGCAAGGGATTTCCGTCCGCCTGTTGCGCTCAGGAGTGCCTCGTTAATTCCAGGTTCAATTAGTGTACATCAGAGCGCGCGAGTGGGTACTCCGAAGGATGTTGAAAGGCTGGTGGCACTGTTGGGTGAAGGAGGACGGCACACGTGGGGCCGTATCACCGTAAAGGGGCAGTGCAAGGAAGTTCCGTCTGCCTGCGGGAGTCAGGAGCGCTTCATTAAATGAATAAATGAATGCTGCAGCACAACGCCGGCACCACGCACCGACAGAAAGGGTAAGGGCGGGCTCGCGACGGCACGAGCCGGCACGCCGCCGAAATGACCCATGGGTCACTTGGAGCCGCGCGTCCGTTCTGCCTCGGTCGCCGTACATTGCGAGCTTCGTTTGGTATCGGTAAGCATGAAGCAAATACGGCGTGCGTTGGCGGAGAATAAAAAGTGTGATATACGAGCGTGTACGTGAAGGGCTGACGTTAGGGATGTCGGTCATCGCACAGCCTAGGTGCCCGTTCCTCGGACGCCAATCGAAAGTGCTCGACTGGCGGACACAGACGGTTGGCCGCTGGCTACGAGCTTCGTGACGTGCTTCCCATGGTTACGCCGTTATTGAAGTGCGACTGTTGTTGGAAAAGGTGCGGCGGCACTCCGCGCTTTTAACCTCGTTCTGCGTTCGTTAAAAGATCGTCTGAGTGACGTCTGACTAGTTGTAAACACCGCGACGCGCGTGGTCAGCGGCCGCGTGCGGATGCAGCACCGATAACAGGAGCCGGCTCGCGACGGTCGCGACGTCGCCCACATGACCCATGGGTCACTTGGAGCCAACGATTGCGAGCTTGGTTTGGTATATGGGTGGGTGGGTGGGTGGCTGGGTGGGTGCGTGGCTGGATGGCTGGGTGTCTGGGTGGGTGGCTGGCTGGCTGGCTGGCTGGCTGGGTGTGTGGGTGGCTGGCTGGCTGGCTGGCTGGGTGGCTGGCTGGGTGGGTGCGTGGCTGGATGGCTGGGTGGCTGGCTGGATGGCTGGGTGGGTGCGTGGCTGGGTGGCTGGGTGGCTGGCTGGGTGGCTGGCCGGGTGGGGTAAAAAGAAAGTACCGGTATCGCAGCGGAGAAGGAAGCGGCGTTAGCGAACGAACCCAGAACCCAGCAATACTTACCGAACATACCTGTAACCTTACCGTGTTACCGAGCTGAAACGCGCAGCGACCGCGTCACCGCCGGACCAACCCAGACGGACGAGTACGCGCGACCGCACAAGAACGGCACGAGTGCCCGGACAAAACAACCCGACAAATGGGAGACTCACCTGCGCTCGATGGAGGAAACGAATTGGAAAGAAGCGAAGGAAACGGCGTGAGTAACGGTAATGGGCAACGGCAATGTCAGCGAAGGAAGGAGTGAGCAGGCAGGCAAGCAAAGCGGGACACACATAAACCCACGAACGAGCTGGGGCGGCGACGCGGCGCAAAAGAGGGCAGGAAGGGGCGGCGGGGCAGAGGACAAAGGGACACGGACGGGGAAAACGTACGACGGCCGGGAGGCGAAAGGCAGACGGGAAAGGGCAAAGGAAAAGAGAATGGCAAGGAGAACGGCAAAGGGAAAGAGAACAGCAGAAGGAAGACGAGTGCGGGAGGGACGGAAGGCGGGGCAGGGGAGAAAGGGCGAAGGGGCACGAGGGCAAGGGCAAGGGCGAGGAGAAGGGAAGAACGACGGCAGGACGAGCGGAAAGGGCAGGCAGCGGGGCGCGGGAAGATGCGATGCGCAGGAGGGGCCGGGTGGCGGAGCGTGAAGAGTCAGCTCCCCACCACACGGGCCGAGCACGCAGGCCACCACGCCTGAGGAGCCTGGGGCGAGGTGAATGCGGCCAAGGGTGGACAGGACAGGGACAGGGCAGGGACAGGGCGGGGCAGAGGCGGGGCAGGGGAAAGGCATGCGGGGGGGGCAGGGGGGGGGGAAATGGGGCAGGGCACGAGGGCCAAGGAAAAACCCAGCACGGTGGGCATAGCGCGCGAGCAGACAAGGGGGCGGGGGACCAAGGGGGGCATGCGCGGGCGGGGGGGGGCGGGGCGTGTGTGTGTCTAGGTGGCTGGCTGGGTGAGTGACTGGGTGGGTGGCTGGGTGGCTGGGTGGCTGGGTGGCTGGGTGGGTGACTGGGTGGGTGGATCCTTCTGCTGATGTCGTGCATCCATCCGGTTAACGCACCAGGTTGACGCACTGATCGGACATTTACGGACACCCCCCGCAGCCCGCACGTGTGTGCGCAACTTATAGCTTGCAACTTTCGGGAGTGGCGTCAAATGAGCCATGCAGCGCAGCACAGACATGAGCGATGATGATGGATGCTGTTGACATCATTGACAGCACCGCAATGCCCGCTGAGGACCGTTGCTTAACCGTTTGTTGCAAAGAAACGGACGGACAAGTGTTATGTGTTGCTTTCGAGTCTTAACGCGGCATAACGGCTCTAGTGGGATTGTCATTGTACGGCATGTGTACACAGGGTCGTACAGGTGCCGGATGGTTCTGGGATGGTCCCGGCGGCCCACACCTTCCTGGCCAACCAGGCGGGCCGGTTGTCGGTTCTCCGGACGCTGCCTCCCTCCCGGATCCCCCTGACGGCCTATGTGCTGGCCTATGTTCGCTTTTATCAGTGCATGTCGCATGTACGCTTGCATTGGCTGCTGCGAAGAGCTTCAGGTTGGGCCGACGTACGTATCTATCGGGACCGTGTTTGCTTATGTTGTTGCCCCTGGCGGTGCTTATGGCCCTTGTTTTGTTACGGCTCGTTCTTTCTCACGCAAGCTGTTGTTGGGACCTTCCCTCTCGCTTTCTTCGGGCTACAGATCCGTAGGATCCCTAACTTATTCTTATCTGTTTGTGGGAATCGGAGCGGGGATAGGGCGTTCGGTCAGCGGTTCTGCAGAGGCGTGCGATGTGGCGGTGGTGGTTGGCGCTCGTACCGAACCTTGATGCCCTTTCATCGTCTTCGAGCAAGATTGTGCCGGAGGCGCACGCACCCAGATTCATGCTGCGGTTCATTTCTTTTCGCTTCAAGCGTTGGCCAGTGGTGGGTAACGAGCGCCGCGTGCGGGTCGATCAGCTTCCCATCAACTCCTCGTGCGCTTTTCAGCAGCAAGCGAGCAAACCCGTACGCATGTTCGTGTCCTGCCCAGTTGTCACTGACAAGGTTATAAATGTTAAGAAACGGCCTTCTTTTGTTTAATTGGTGTTAGTTCTGTTCTCAATTTGCTCAGTTGTGCTTCCTTGGACCGCACCCCAAAAATCTTCCTCTTTCCGTGCACGCCATTCGACTGTCCCGTGGGTCAGCAAAATCGATCCGTCACCCAGACCGACTTACGCACCCAGTTACGCACATCGCATATCTGTACAGGGCCTATCCTCTAGCGTTACATTAGCCACATCACTGCTTAAGTTCACTGTAAAAGACTCGACGTCACTTTGAAAAGCAACGGCTCAACGTTGCTTTGAGATAGAAACACTTGTGCGCCTTCGGCAACATTCCTTCCGGCAGTTCCGCAGCGACAGCCTTCTGCAATATTCTGAAGAATCAAATAGTCTGTGTGACGTTGCCAGGTCGCTGGGCCACCAGTTATCATGTTTCAGCAGCACGCGCCTAATTCGTTGCTGCGCGGGACCACCCTCAACAACGGCCGCTACAGAATCGAGCGCGAGCTCAATCGTAAGTCCGGTCGGGCTGGCCTGGCCTGGCCACGGTTCCCTGCCGCGCGGCTGCGCCCTTGCGATTGGCAGGGAGGCCACGGCTATCAACCTTAAGCGCCCAAAAGAGAGGCTCGACTCTGCCTCACAACTGCCCTGATCGCCCCGCGAACAGCACGGGCTGCGTCATCGCCCGGCCAACGAAACAGCCGCTTGTTCAGCTCAAAATCTGCTTTTGCTTTTGGTCTTGCTCGAGTCGAGTAGTTCAAACCTTTTGTATCTGTTTGATATGATCTTTTTTGTTGCGCAGGCGGAGGTACTGCGGTGGTATATGCGGCTGAAGACCGGGCGACGCGCACCTACGTCGCTCTCAAGGTGCGCCCCTTCGGAGGCCAATCCTACCTGCGAATGTGTGCTGGCGGGTCGCGGCGAGTTGCCGGCGCCCACCCCGCGGTCACAGACGCGCCGCTGAAAGCCGACCTGAAACGTCGGGGCGCGCGCGTGCCAACTCCAGTCAACCAGCCTCAATACCTTTCCACCTCTCTCCTCCTTCCAGTTCGCCGCCCGACCCTGCCTTGCTCGCGTTGCCCCTCGAGCGCATTCGTTGTGTCGCGCACCGGCACCCCCCGTGTTGGCTACGCGAGCGCGATTTCCCTTTCAACCGATCAAGCCATCTATTAACCAACCCAACCAACAACCACCACAACCACCCCCCCAGGTCATGCACGGGCCAGACCAGGTGCCCCTCAAGGTCGTCAAGCGTGAGGTGAGGCGGTGTTGTGTTGTTGTGGTGGTTGTAACGGCACTGTGGCGCGTAATGGTGCGGTTGTCGAAGCATTTGTCGACGCAGTGTATTGTTGCGGCGGAATCTGGCCAACTTGAAAGAGGGCGGGTCGACCGGTCTGCCTCCCGCCTCCTTTGATGCTGCTGTTATCGGTACCTATTGCAATTCGACTCCCAGGGTTCGACGCCGTTCATTCATTCATTCTCTCGTTCTCTGCTCCTTTCATTCCCTGTTCCAGATCACGTTCAGCAGCTCCGTCAGCCACGACAACATCGTACGACTGCTGGACGTCTTTGCCGAGAAGCAGCAGCTGGTGATTGTGGTACGTGCGGTCGTGTGCCGTACAGGATGCCGTGCAATACACCGGCCTCGAGGACTTCCCGCAAGGGCGCAAAACGTGCGATGTATCGCGTGCTGTTGACGGGTCTTGCAGGCACACGGCACACGGCGTGGGCTAATGGGCGCGTCAGGCGCGGCCTGGTGAGGATGAAGGCCTGGTGGGATTCACTCAGTTATTTAATGAATAATGAGTGATGACCCATGGGTCTCGAATCGCCCCGGGCCGCGTCCGACCGCCCCACCGCTGCGGCTCTACTTGACGCCCTGTCCACGCACACTCAACCTAATGTAGCGCATTCCATGCAAAGAAGTAAAAACAAAAAACAATGTCCCAGCGGGGTTCTAAGCGCGTCGCCGCCCACTCACCACTGATCACTCCCATCGACGTCGCCTTCCGTTTGCATCGCCTGTGGCGCCTGTGGCTGCCCTGCCCTCCTGCACGCGCCTGCCCCTTCTCCCGTCCCCTTCCCCGGGGGCTCTGTGGGGCTGGTGGGTTAACCAGTACCAAAGACCCACTGTATCTGACCTTGAAATTCCTTCCCTCTTGCCTGCCTTCCCCTTCCCTTGCTCTCCTCGCTTCGTTCCTCCTGCCCCCTGCCCGTCCCTCCCTCCCCTCAGTGGGAGTTGATCAGCGGTCCCGACCTGCTGGACCTGCTCAATGAGTGTGGGGGCCGCATGCCCGAGGACATGGCGGCATTCTATTTCACACAGGCGGTGAGTGGCGGGACGGGGCAGAGGGGCGGGGAGGGGCGGTGTATGTGTGTGTGTGCGCGGCAGGGAGGTAAGGCAGGCGGGGCGGGGAGGAAGGCAAGCGGAAACCGGGGAAGGAAGAGAGGCCTGAGAGTGGAAGGGAAGCGGGGAGGAGAGGGAGAGCGCGGGAAGGGGAAAGGAGGCCAGGGAGGGAGGGGAGGCGGCGCAGCGCCACAGCCCAGCTCCGCAGCCCCCGCATGCCGCCCGCGGGTGGAGGGCGCGGCGCGTCCGGAGGGCTTCGGGAGCGACTTTTCCCTTGTGAGCCAGCCGGATATGTGCCTGCAGCCCTCGCAGCCGCCTATGCAGCCGGTGTCTCCGGCTTGGCCAACTCCCATGCGCCTGTGCCCCGGGGGCTCTCCCGCCCTTTTCGCCCCCTCGCCCGCAGCTTCGTGGTTTGGTGTTCATGCACGCCAACGGCTTCTGTCATCGGGACATCAAGCCCGAGAACTGCATGGTGCAGCGCGCCAACCACCAGCTAAAGGTACGAATGTACGGCATACGGCATACGGCATACGGCATACGGCATACGGCATACGGCATACGGCATACGGCATACGGCATACGGCATACGGCAAAATATCACACATGAGTGTCCGGCATGTCGTATTGTCCAGTCGTGCACTGGCCGCGTGCCGATCGGGAGGCCCGGATCTCAGATCCGCAGATCCGCAGATCCCGCCGGTGGTGATTGGTGAGGTGGGGAGTGAAGAGTGGTGTGTGGCTGTGTGCCTTCGTACCGGGTAACCCTACTTCGCCCGCTCCTCCTTGCGCCCCGGTCATCATGAAACCCCTGTACGACAGCTGATCGATTTCGGGCTTTCCAAGCACCTGGCATCGGCCAAGACCATTGGCGTCGGCACACCAGGTACGGCGAGGCGGCGTGTTGTACGGTAGACAGGAGGGCGTGTGTACGGCAACCTGCGTGCGGGTTGTATGGTGCTTGCTTTACCATAATTTGCAGCAGCAACTGCACGGCGGGGACAATTTGTGTAATTGGAATTGACCTTCTTATCGGCTTCTTACCAGTAACCCGTATCTTCATATCCATCTTCCCACGTCTTCTCCCTTGCCTCCCGCCACCTCACCACCGCTCGCCCCACCTAATCCTCTCGCCGCCCCACCATCGCCACCGATGATACCTTGGTGCATTGGCTCCGTTCTCCGTCGCCCAAATCGCCGCTGGACCGCCCCTCCCCTCGCTGTACCAGACTACATGAGCCCCGGTGAGTGCGTGGGTTGCTGGGTTCCTTCCCCGAAGCGGGTCTTGCCGCAATGCATCAGAGATGCGCGTCGGAATGCGCACGGACGGCGAAGCAGGGGCGGCGCAAAGCAATGCAGATTATATTTAGCCTGCTATGCTATGTGAGTTGTTGCTAAGGATCTCTTCGTATGCATCCGTGCAGAGATGCTCGTCCACCAGCAACAGATGGGCTTCGAGATGGGATCTTCAGCGCAACCGCCGCCGTACGACGCCCGCCGCGTGGACGCCTGGGCAATGGGCGTGCTGATGTACCTTCTGGTCACCGGCAGGTGGGTTGCTCGTACCGGTGTGTCGTACGGATGTAGTACCGTAAAACGCGGGCAAACCCTGAGTCGCAATCTCGACTTCGCTCGCAGGTACCCTTTTGAGGACGACGCTCACCCAAACAACTTGGCGGCCACGGTCACGAACGTCCTCGCCGGCCGGCTGCGGCCCCTGCCTCCCGGCGTGAGCGCCGCCTGTGCGGAGATGATCGCGGGACTGCTGCAGCCGCGGCCGGAGCGCCGGAGCACGTTGCTGGTGGGTTCTTGGGTCTTGGGGTGAGGAAAAGAGCAAAAGACGAAACGCTCTTGGGTTTTGGGCGCGTTTTGTCCCATTAGCTTTGGTGCTAGGTTGGGCGGGTGGTAGTGGGTGGACCAGCGATCGTGGTTGTGAAGGGGCTGGCCTATAGCTGGTGGGCTCGCTGGCTTGCGCAGCCTTGCAATTCATAATTCAGCTGGCGGAAAGAGGGCCGTCATTCTTCGTAAGTTAACGGCAAGAGTCAGCGGAAGAAAAGCGGGGGCGCCCTGTATTACTGATGACCCATGGGTCATCGCCTGGATGCAAACGTGACTCTCAGCCTTTCCAGCAGCGCAATATTAGTACTACCTCCCCCAACAAAAATGTCTTACTGTCGTACGGCATTGCAGGACCTGGTGGACAATCAGTGGCTGGCGACGGCGGCGGCGCAGTACGCGCGGCGCATCGCGGCGGCGGAGGGCAACCCGGGCCCCGAGCAGTGGATCGACCTCCGGGAGTACCGCCAACTGGCAGCCATGGACGGCCGCCCGCGCCCACAACAACACCCCCAAACCCAGCAGCAGCGCAACGGCACCGCCGCCGCCGCCGCCGCCGCCGCCGGCGGCGGCACCACCACCGGCCGCAGCGCCTTCCTCACGGCCGCGGCGCCCGCCGGCCCAGACGTGCTGCCCGGAGCGCCATCTCCGCCACGACCGCAAGCCTCCTCCGGCCTCGCTGATGCCAGCAACGGCGGCGCGCTTTCCGGCCTGGTCCCCGCCGGCAGCAGCGCCGGCAGCGAGGAGCTCTCGGCGGTGGCGGGCGCGATGCAGTCCGTGGCGGGCGTGCGTCCGATCGCCACCTCCGACTCTGAGGGTTCCCGCGGCCGGCACCACCACCACCACCACCACCACCGCCACCACCACCACCACCGCTGTCTGTCCCCTTGCAGCGAGCGCGAACAGCACCATCACCACCACCACCACCACGGCCACCACCACCACACGCACCAGCACCGCTCCCGCAACTCCGACGAGTCTGACAGCAGCACCACCCAAAGTGAGGCTCAGGGATCGCAGCTGGGCTCCCAGTCCGCTTCGCAGTCATCGCAGCAGCCCAAGGGCGCAATCGCCAAGATGCGCGCGTACTTCCGGCGCAAGATGGAGGGCTGAAGAATGCGGAAAACGTGTGGGGGACGGATGGGAGATGCGTGGGGGCCTGGAGGGAGCAGCAGGGGGAGCGAGGTCGGCCTGAAAGGAAACGCGCGAGAGGGAATGGAGGTAGGGGGCTGAAATGGAGGGCGATGCGTGAATGATTGGGTGTGGACGTTTGGGGATCTTGTTCTTCCGTCTCGAGTGGTGTGTGCGTGTGGGACCCTCGTCTGGGGCTTCAGCAACGAGTTAGGAAAGCGGCGCCGGCGCCGGTGCTGGTGGTGGCCGATGAGATCCTGCGCACGCACGCATTCGCGTTAGTTGCGCCCCTGCTGGGCTGAGAAAACATTGGGAGGAGCTCAAATCGGGAGATGGACTGTGTGTAAGTGATACGCAGGGAGAGCGGGGGAAGGGGACCAAGGGGGTGGGGGGTGAGGAAGGGTATGTAGTGGGTTTGTGACTGGAGAAATGTTTCACCGCGGGCGGCGAGTTACGCGCCGCGCGCGTGCATGGCGTACTGTTGAAGGACCAACCCGGGGAATAATAAGAAGGAAAGCGGGCGCGTTAGTTCGACGGAACGGATCGGATGCGTCGTCCAAAAAGCCGGAAGGGCCGGGAGCTGGCCGGGCGACGGCGCTGCGACTTCAGCAGGTAGGAGGCAACGGCGAAATTGGTTGGCGGTTGGAGCGACACCGTTAGTTGACGGGTTAGCAGTAGGTTGGTGTTCGTGGCAGTTGCTTGACATCCTGCTGACCGCGGGTAACAAGCCCCGGCGGAAGTGTTGCAGTGCGGGAGAGGTAATTCTGTGCTGTACCGTAAGGACATGTACGGATGCAGGGGACGTCAACCACTTCCCCCATATGGCGCCTGCCGCCCGACGAATGAACGAAGACTTGCCGCGCGCGGCTGCGGTCTTAGATCCTGTTACGGATGTTCGTATACCCATTTGGGGCCGCGTACCTTTCCATTGGGGACTACATCAGGAAAGACGGAAGGAGCCCGCAAGCAGAAATGACGCACTCCGCGGCGGGCGATCGATTCGATTGACTTTGTCTAACAGATCTATCGTTGCGGCTGCATGCTGCGTGCTGTGTCGGCGTTGACGACAGTGGTGGCGATGGATGACGTGGGATGCGGGTAGAAGGATGCGCGCTGTACCGTAAGAAGTGGCAGGTTCTGCCTTCGGTAATCAAATGAAACGCCGGGTGTGTGGCCCTGGTGGTTGCTGCTGGGAGGGTTCGGTTGCCTCCACTGGGCACTTCCCTGGCGTGAGGGAGGCCGGGGATTGTCGGGGTATAGTACACCATGGGTGAGCTAGCGCGGGCGGCGGCGGGGTGATTAGACAGCAGCTAGCAGTACAGCATCATCGGCGGGCGCTTTACGGCGCCGACCGAAAGCCGGTACGCTCGGCGGCGGCGGCGGCAGCCGCAGCATTTTCAGCACACACGCACACACACTGTGCACTGGGTCCAACGCATTGGTGTTCTGAGGTGCGGCTTGGCGCGCTTGGCGCGCTGCAGACTTCGTTGCGTGTCTGGGGGCCGAAATGCCCAGGATGGGAGTGAGGGGCGCGAGTGCGGTCATGCATCAGGGCGTAGGGCTGGCAGGGCACTCAAGGGTTGTGGGCCCCCGTTTCGAGTCGCGACCAGCCTGCGAGGCCAGCCGGGCGTGTGGATCGTGCTGATTGGGTCCGCGTGTGGGCGCCGCAGTCGCCGGAGCTGTATGGCCCTAATGCTGGGATGTAAAGACTGGGAGGAAGCGCAGCCTGTGCGGTGCTGGGCGCAGCGCATGTGCGCTGCGGGGAGAGCGAACCCCCGAGCCCCGACCCCAGGAGAAATCCGAAGCACGACGAGCGACTCGTGCAGCATTGATCGCCTGCCACGCGTATGTTCAGGTCCCGGCCTCTAGAGACGGCGGCATGCATGGCAGACTGACAGTCGGTCCCTTGATGCATCCCTGATGCATCGATCCCAGCATCGCAGCATCGCAGCTCCCGATGAAGAAATGTGCCTAATCAGAGTAATCAGACCCTGCCGGCAGCCCTCCGCCAGCCCCCCCATCCACCTGCCTTTCCCAGCATGCAATCTTATCCACCCTAAAACATCGGCATGTTTCGCACACAGCGTTAGGCCTCAGCCCAAAGCGTCCACCTGTAAGGAGAAAGAATGAAAGGCCTTCGCACGCGCACCCGAGCGACCTGCCATAAACTTGCTAATGACGCACGCGCCGGCGGGGCCCAGACGTTACAGACGACTTCGAAGCACCGTTTTGCCAGGCATTCTAAGGCTTCGCGCATGGCGTTTGCCTCTGCCTTGGCACCTCCTTTGCATTCCGGATTTAGGGTTTGCAACTTTGCATACATGTGTCAATGCAGTGCTGCTCGGGAGGGGCTTTGGGCAGGCGCACGGGGGAGCGTGGGGTTGACCGTGGTCGGCGAAGCCGGCGAGCAGGGCGGGCAAGCGAGCGGCGGAGTCCAGCGCGGAACTAGCCGGATCACCTTCGCCCAGCTCTCTCGAGCGCAGTCGAGCACTGTCGAGCTGTCTGCGCGAAGTCGTACTAGGCTGCTGTCCGCCAATTTTTTGTCTGCGCTGGCGCTGCACGAGAATGCTTTCAAAGCGACGTTCCAAACATCACCTCTCCGCCCAAGTACGGAATACGGCTCAAAAATGTGTCCAAAAGTAAGATGCACGCCCTTACATTGTCCAAATCCGGTCGATAATTCATGGAAACGGAAACAAAACGTTGAATAATAAATCGGCTTTGTAGGTTGAGACCATAGGCGACAGGGTGAAGGACAACAACAGGCGCAGGCAACCCAAGCGCATCTTTCTTCGAGACACCAACGGGGCTGGGAGCCCAAGGGCAGCAGGAATTGTTGCCAAATCTTTACCGTGGGGCCGCAGCATCGTCAATCATGTTACCGGCATTTGCACAGCACCAGGCGCTACCGCCGGGCACACTCCTGAAGGGCGGCCGCTATCGGATCGAGCGCGAGCTTAACCGTGAGTTTCATGTCGCGCAGCTTTAGGTGTCTTTAGCGTGCACACCGCGGACACCGATATGGGAGGCTGAGAGCAACAGTCAACCTTAAGCAAGCCGCGAGCCGCTGCCAAGCTCGCCCACACGCGCGCAGCACAACAACGACACGAGCAGCTGATGCGTGATGTACCCCTAATTTCTGCAAAGGGAATTCTGGAGTGTTTTTGCTTTTTGTTCGTTCCGGAACCTGGAAGGGTGTGCCCGGGGGCCCGATTTCCTTCGGACAAACGTCTATAACGTTGATTTGCTTTTTGACTTCTCATGCTACTTGGTATGTTAATAATCTGCGACAGGCGGAGGCACCGCGGTGGTGTACGCTGCCGAGGACCTGGAGAAGCACATGCTGGTCGCGCTCAAGGTGAGCGGCCCAGCAGCGGCTCTGACCCTACAGCTGTACGCCGTCTCCTTCCCGGCGCGAACAAATAAATAAATACGTTAAGACCAGGCACCGGCGATGGCGAGACTGCTGTTCGCGGCCGGCAAAAGTGCGACGCGAGCATCCAGGCGCAGCCCCGAAATAGGGGGCCAGGCCGCGGCGACATCGGCAGTGCCCGCTTACCTCCCTTCGGAAGGTCGACAGGACGGCCTTTGTCCGATCCGCGCATGCACACGCGGCATCCCAACCCGACCCACATTTCCGTCTGCGTTCCGAGCGCTACGCGTCCCGCCTCCCACTCCCGCCGTCGCGTCCTTTCGGTCCCTTGCCCGCTCCCTCGCCCACTCAGCCAGCCCCCGATCCTACCAGCCCCCCCAGCCACCGTCGAGCGAGTTTCGTTCTACCAACCGATCAACCAACCACCAACCGACCACTCAAGCAACCGACCCACAGAATTAACCTTTCGACGACGCACACCCGCCCGTAGGTTATGCGACCCGATCAGGTTCCCCTTCAGGTCGTCATGCGGGAGGTACGTAGGCGCCCGGAAGTGTTCAGCACATCGGTGTGATCCCGCCGTGTGTATACATGTGTGTATGTGTACGGGTATGTGTATGTGTATTTGTAGGGGTATGTATGTGAGTGTATGTGTAATTGCGCATCGACATGCGTGCGTGCGCGCGCGTTAAGAGATCTTCCTAATGCCCCTTCCCGCTGCGTTGCTGGACATGCCTGCCACCTACACAGCAGGACATGCATGCTGCCCTCCACCCTGCCCTGCCCTGCTGTGTATGGTATTGTTGCCCTAGGTCGTCGATGAAAGCCAAAGTCGTCAAAACTCAAAAAACCGCAAAAGTCGTCGTGTTGTTACCGGTACATACATGCCGATTCGTTTCTTCGCCGCGCCTCGCTCCACCGCCCATTCCACCTTCACCCAGATCAACTTCAGCGCCTCCATCAGTCACGACAACATCGTACGAGTGCTGGACGCCTTTGCGGAGGGCCAACAACTCGTCATCGTGGTACGACGATGCGCACGTCGTACCGTGCGCCGTACCGTGCGCCGTCGCACGCTCCCGTGCGGAATTCTACCGCACTACTCGGAACCCGCCTGAGACCCAGCCAACCGTCCTGCTGTGCGCTGTGTCCGGCACTCGCTCGAACAACCCAGAACCCACTCAGCCACCCGTCGGGTCTACCCATGCCCTCATCATCCACATGACCCACTGCACGGCAGGTCTGCGCGCTTCCCAAAGGTCTTCAGTCTCCCCTTCAGTCTCCCCTGCTCACCACACCGTTGCACCGTTGTCTGGTTGAGTGGTTGTACTGCAATACCAGCGGCTACTTGCCCACGCCCGTGTACCGCCCGCGACTCCGATCCCGCCACTACTCTCAAAGTCGGCCTCCGGCCCAGGGTTGCTATCTTAGGATAAAAATATCTATTTGCCCAAAAATTTGAAATTTTATAGAAGTTTTTTTTACGATTTTGAGTGTCCAGTAGGATATTTTAGGGAGAATTCTGACCATACAATCTGATCATCCATAGAACTTCGGAAGCCCATTCCCCCATAAAATCACGTCGCCGGCTCCCTCCCGACGGCGAAAAAGATGTTTTCGGCTCCGAACAACTGTGCTGGATATTACTGAAAACAAGTTCCTACATTGCACATGGTCATGGTTGATATCTGGCCACTGCACACAGATACTTTTGGGCCTTCCCAACCAAAAAACTTCTCGTCATCCATAGAAGTTTTTGGAACATTTGAGCAACGAATATCTGAGCCCGTAGATACTCCCGTCAAGGAAGATAGCAACCCTGCTCCGGCCCGATCCCGCCTCCGGTCCGGCCTCCGGTCCCGCCTCCGGCCCGGTCCTGCCCCCTGCCCGTCCCTCCCTCAGTGGGAGTTGATCAGCGGTCCCGACCTGCTGGACCTGCTCAATGAGTGTGGGGGCCGCATGCCCGAGGACATGGCGGCATTCTATTTCACACAGGCGGTGAGTGGCGGGACGGGGCAGAGGGGCTGGGCCGGCAGAGGGTACGGCAGTGGTTCTTGATTGCGGTCGTTGATCGCTGCTGTCGGCCACCATTGCGTAGGAGGCGTACGGTAGTCCGTCCAGTAGCGTGCCCTCGTATCGTGTTCCTTCCCGGTGTATTGTGTCCTTCCTCTTTGTTACGCGCTCCGAATGTCCGCCGCTGTGACAAGTTGACCACAACTTCTTGTTACGACAGTACGGCCCTCTGTGCTCTGTCTCGCCCGCAGCTTCGCGGTCTGGTGTACATGCACGCAACGGGGTTCTGTCATCGGGACATCAAACCGGACAACTGCATGGTGCAGCGATCCAATCACCTGCTGAAGGTACGGATTACGGATAACGGCGGGCGTACGACACAATTTGTCTTGCACCACCTGCAATCCTGGCGCAAAATGTCGATCTTGACCCTTCGACAATTCCTAACGATTCTTCGCATGTTTAAAGTATTTATCCGCTACAGCCACAGCAATACGAATGCGGGCGCTTCGCTCTTGTCTGTGCGGATCTAGACTGTCGTACATTGTAGATAGGTCTAGGTCTTCTTCTAGCACACAACCGACTCCCAACCTCCTCGCCGCTGGGCGCTGGCCTCCGCATCTATCTCCGGTCGCCGGCGGCTCGTCCATCCTTCGTCATGCATGCGTACGACAGCTGATCGACTTCGGGCTATCCAAGCACCTCGCGTCGGCAAAGACCATTGGCGTCGGCACGCCAGGTACGGTGCGTGTACGACGTGCTGACGGTGTTTGTGACTC
The DNA here is from genome assembly GCA_030267565.1 of Pleodorina starrii. NCBI lineage: Eukaryota > Viridiplantae > Chlorophyta > Chlorophyceae > Chlamydomonadales > Volvocaceae > Pleodorina > Pleodorina starrii. The sequence goes on along the minus strand of BRXU01000007.1, from coordinate 1,744,457 downwards.
GTACTCGAGTACATACAGCGGCGGGGGCGCGCAGGTAGGGCCGCTTTCCACGATTTGTACTTGATCCCGAACACTCTCCCAAGTTTGCAAGTTTCGCAACCCGCCGTACCTTCCGGGCGCTTGGCGGCGTGTTCTGGCTGCCTCTGACCTCGTCGTTCCCGAACGTTACCGGTACCGTTATTCCCACCAATGGCCATTCCTCCGCACAAAAACGAAAACGCTTCCTCTCCGCTTCTGTTGTCCTCCGGCTGTCCTGCTGCTCGCTGTATGCGGTGTAACAACGTAATGGCGCCCTTTGGAACACAATAATTTCGGGCGTCTCCGTCGGCGACCTACCGTCATGCAACTAACCGTCGTCCAACCGCGCGCCCGCCGTACAACTGTCTCCTGCTGGATGCGTGTCCGCCCGCCGGATCGCTCGGACGGTCGCTTGCTATTGGGGCACGTGCGCCACCGGATCCACCTCCTGTGGCCGTAAATAAAAAAGACTACATGAGTCCCGGTGAGTGTGCGCCGTACTACCGTACTGCTGGGGCTGAAAGGTTGACCCTATCTAGAGGCGTTCCCTAGATCTCGTCTAGATCCATGACTTCGTCCTCATCACTCCTGGCTGGTGCAGAGATGCTGACAGAGCAAGAGCCGAAGCCCGGCGTCGATTCTGCCGTACACCAGCCGCCGTACGACGCCCGCCGCGTGGACGCCTGGGCAATGGGCGTGCTGATGTACCTTCTGGTCACCGGCAGGTGGGTTGATCGTACCGGTGTCGTACTGTTGTGCTGCCCAGAGACTAATGCCGTATACACACGGACGAGGGATGCACGCGTGCCTTTGCCCCCGTCATCAGGCCCTGCTGTCATGCCTGTATGTCTAGCTGATATCGGGTATGAGCTGCACACCGCCACGGCACCACTGCCTACGCACCGTTCAAACCCGTCCCTACTCAGCCCAGCTCAAAGCCACCCCAACCGAAGGAGACGCCCTTGAAGCGCGCTCTGATCACAAATTAACAGCATAAACCTCTACTGCTACTCCTCACTGCATTACACTGCACCGCCACACCCCACCGTCACCGCCCGCAGGTACCCCTTCCAGGATGCGTCTCGCCCGGACAGCCTCTCAGCGACCGTGCAGAACATCCTGCACGGCCGCATGTACCCGCTGCCCCCCACTGTGAGCGCCGGCTGCACGGACCTCATCCACGGACTGCTCACCAGGAACCCAGAGCGCAGAACCTCCCTGGTGGTGAGAACTGAGTAGTGGGTGTGGCCGGCGGGAGGGGGAGTTGGCAGCAGGTAGGGTTGGGTGTACCTACCGGTATGTGGGACTGTGGGTCGTCCGCCGGGCGCTGCTGGACAGCTGGAGCTGCCACGCTGCCGCATGTGTAGAGCGCCCACTGCATGGTGCCGCATTTCGAGCGGTGCATACAGCATGGCATACATATACCCGACTGTTGTCGTACATGTCGTACCTGTGTAGGATCTGGTGAATAACCGGTGGCTGGCGGCGGCGGCGGCCAACTACGCGCGTCGGCTTGCGCTGGCTCAGGGCCGCGCGGGGCCCGAACAGCTCATCGACCTCCGCGAGTACCGCCACCTGGCAGCCATGGACGGACGGGCGCGGCGCCAGCAGCAGCAGCAGCAGCAGCATCCGGCGGCCCCACAACACCACCCGCCGCCGCACCATCACCAGCTGCAACCCCACCAGCAGCAGCAGCAGCAGCAACAGCAACAGCAGCAGTCACTACTCGCGCAGCAGCGCAACGCCGCCGGCGGCGGCGTACCCGTCGGCGGCCGCAGCCCCTTCACTGCAGCCGCTACCGCTCGCAGCCCCTTCGCCTCCGCTGCCGCCGCGGCGGGCCCTAACGCTATGATGATGCCGGGGGCGCCGTCGCCGCCGCGGCCGCAGAACTCCGGGCTGAGCGACGCGAGCAGTGAGCGCAGCGTCGGCGGCGTCGGTGGGCTGTTTGCCAGGCTGCTGCCGGCGAGCAGCAGCGCCGGCAGCGAGGAGCTGGCGGCGGTGGCGGGCGCGATGCAGTCCGTGGCGGGCGTGCGAGCGACCGACAAACGCTTCCATCCGCAGCAGCGTAACCAGCCGCAGACCCACGGGTCGCAGCCACAGTCGCCGTCCTCTTCGCAGGCGCTGTCGCTGTCGCCGTCGCAATCGCCGCCAATGTCGCCATCGCAGTCGGCCCAACTGCAGCCGCCGCCGCCGCAGCAGCAGCAGCAGCCCCAGTCGCCGCCCAAGGGAGTGCTTGCCAAGATGTGCACGTACTTTCGCCGCAAGTGACAAGGAAGGAATCAAGGCAGGTCCAGTCGGTCGGTCGATCACGACGAGACGCTCAGTTGCGAGTGCATGAATGCCGGCACGGCCACGTGGGCACAACACGGGGAAGTAGTGGTGTGTGGCAATAATAAGGCATCTGCGCTGTGCCGGCTGCCGGGGCGAGGCGGGGTGCTGGATGGTGGGGTTCTAACAAACGGAACGGGATCCTGGTAGTGGAGGAACTAAGCGAACAGATGAGTCGTGTGTTCCTACATACGCCTCGATCGCCGCTGTGCGGCTTTCCTAGAGATCGTCACCTTCGGCTAATAATAACGAAATACAATGAAAAATAGCGAGAAAGGCGACAATTTGCTTAGCATCGGACTGGTAAGGCGCTGGCGTAGAGCGGGGGCGAAGGGCCGCCCCGAAGCCGTGCGTGCGTGATGCAGTGGAGGGGCTGGAACATACCGTTGGGAGGCTTGGTTAGTTGCAGACAACGGTAAGGACAGCGGTTGGTTGCCTGTTGTCGTTGATTGCGCATCGGTTTATCGTTGGTAAGAAAGCAATCGACGTCGGGGCACGGTGGAGGCTGGAGGGCGCGTGGGGCACGTGAGGGCATATATAGCGATAGGCTCGTCCAACGCACCTGCATACGTACGTCTTATCTCTGCCACGCTCCTACGTTTTGGTAGATTTGCAGTCGATGTTTCGTTCTGCTGGCAGTCGATTTTTCAATACCTTTCCTTTCTTAAGCTGTCTGGATATTGCTGTTTTCGGCGAGGGTAGGTGGTGGTCACATGGTCGTCTCTTGCGGAGGCCCTTCAATGGAGCGTCAAAAATGCTCGGGAGAGAAGGCCATACGCACCCGCACAAGCGCAATCTTTGTCATGCAATCTTTGTCAAGTTGATACTTAAAACAGCGCGCCTGCGAGTTGTTGTTTGGGTTGTGTGCATTCGTAGCCTCCGAAGCGTGTCGGTGGAGGAGGCCTAGAACGGACTTTTGCGTCAGTGGATCCAACTTTTTGAATCTACCTGCCGTACTTGCCGTACCTACTTGACCGCTTATTGCCGAGATGGATGGCAGTCCGCGGTTTGCCTGGGATTCTTGTTGCTGAATAGTTTTCCGACCATTGATGAGCTTAGTATGTGCTGCCGTGGCAATTTCAGTACACACACATCGTGTTGCATTGGACACCGACCCTTCTTTTTTGCGTCATGGACTTGCTTTGTTCCGTGCTGCTTTGTTCCGTACTGTCGTTTCGTAACGAAGGACTGCCATGAACCGTATGGAACCTGAACAGAGCGTGTGCCATTAGCAAGTAAGGCACCCGCCCGGGCTGTGTTGAGCTATTCTTTCTGCAAAAGGAAGTAACTCGTCCACGCACAGGGTTGGGATTTGTCCTTATCCTTTCGGCCGTCTAGTTCTGTCTTGCATACCCGCGTCCCGCTGTAAATGGCGGGCGCAGGGCCCGCCTCACGCATGTTGATCGCTTGCTTGGGGTTTGCTGCAAAAGGCGCGTGCGTCGTTCGCTCGTTCATTTGCTTGGGATTTGGCTGCCTACAGCGGCGTTAGGATTGGCTTGTTGTGCTCAATGTTGTTGGTGGCTTTGTGTTGATCGTGGTGTTACGGGAATAGCTGCGCCTGGCTTGATGCCAGTCGTCGGTTGATTGGTTGCTTCCTGCACTGCCCTCGCTCAATGATGTTCCTGCTGTAGCTTGAGAGCCTAGAGTGTTTGGTATCGCGTGACAGCTGTTGTTGCTACAAGGGCTCCGGATGACCCTCCCGCTAAAGCGCGTGCTTGCCAGAAGTAGAAACGAATACGACACGTCGCCTGCTGCACTTCCCACGGAGAAGGGGTACTTGACAGCTGTGGGCTCCTCATCACCAGGTGTAACTCTTTGTTGTAGATTGTAGGTCGCGGTTTGGCACTGGAAGCAGCAATAACGGTTAGAGCTTTCATGCTTGATTGAGAACCGACACGTCCTCAGACAAGTTCGTGTGCTCGTAGCCACAGCGGACGCAGATGGACGATTAGTTATACGCTGATCCGAATCCTTCTCTTTCGATTGGAGTGTTTTAGGGCACAGGACTCGCTGTCAGGTCAATTCGTGGGCCTCCTTGCGGGGGGCCGGGGCCCGTCGCCAATTGGCAAGCCTCACGGCAAAGTCCCCCGCCGTGGTCGCGGGTTTCTTGAGCCTTTCCCCCCGGGCTTGCTCGTTCTGTCTGGGCGACTCGTGCTGTCTGGTGTAGTTGGGCACCTCGGCTGCCCTGGTCGCCTCCGGTGCAGTGCACGAAGGGCCAACTGGTCCGGTGGCTCTTATCTACCCTTCAAGAGTCTGGAGCCCACTGTAACAACCACACACACACATACGCACGTCTTCACAACGACCGTGAGGAAAGCCGCCGGCGATGGGAACGGGCCTTGCACCGTCGGCGCACTTTGAAAAACAGCTGCCTGTCAGGTAAGACTCGGGATGAACGACACTATCAATGCCTGTAGAGGAAGGACGACTTCCGAAGGCATTGCGGATGTGCTGTCGGGTGGCAATTGGGCGATCGAGACGCCATTTAAGGGCGTGCCCGTCTTATTTCCTCTTCTTCGTCATGTGATTATAAGTGACGGCTTTTGGTTAACTTGGGGCTTATACTTCCGCGTGGCAATTGCCAACTTCGCCGATCGACCGTGACCCAGGGGTCACCGACGCACTGGCACTGCAAATGCACATACATAAAACAGTTTACGTGTGCATGAAGACTATGCAAGCGTGAATTTTTGGGCTTTCAACGATGCGTAGTGCATCGTTTTCATAACAGCAAATCTACGTGAGTCCGAACCTGCCTTTCAGGCAGACACACGACCAACGAACAACAAGCCCTTGCAAAACATCTTTGTGATTCTTTGAAGAAGAAAGAGCAGCTTACCGTCCTATCGCTTATGTTGGGCTGACCCCTGACCGAGTCCAACTTGTATAGGGTAAATTTGCAGCTTGAAGCTGTCGGATTTGGCAGTCACATGTTCAAGCTGTATGGACTTTTCATGCAACAGCATATTTAACGGCTCGATCAGTCTTGATGTGAGTAGGCGTTAGGGTTCTACAACGCCAAAGGTCCTCTCTGGCACATCCATTACATACACTCCTCAGGACTTTCCGGCGGTATTGTGATGTGGCGGCGCGCACACGGAAATGCAGCGTCGTCGGCGAAACCAGTCGCGCGCCCGCTCCCGTCCATCCCGAAGCTCAATGGCTCGATGCGACGGCCAGTTCCGGCAGCTGCCACGGCGGCAGGCTCATCCTATGACATGACGAGCTTGTTCGGGGGAGAGGACTTTTACACGATCCTCGGCGTGGTGAGCCCGTCTTCGGCGCTCTCGTAACCCTCCACACAAAGTGGGTGTGCGCATCCGACACCCGACCCCCACCCTAATCGCACTTCCTGCCCGGCCCCCGCCTGACGCCCCTCCCTCAGCTCCCCACCGCTGAGTCCCGTGACATAAAGCGCGCCTACCACTCGCTCATGCGGCAATTCCATCCCGATCGCGCGCCAGAGAACTTGCGTGACGATATGGCGTCGCTCTGCGTGCTGCTCAACGAAATCTACGAGGCGAGTGGGGATGTGCCATGCGTGGGCTAAAGCAGCACTGTCGTGCCGTCCGCCAGTTTGTCAAGGATGATAGCAGCCGCAATGTCGGCGGCTGAGGTAGTTTGGCGATGGTTTTCGGGCCGGGTGGGAGGGTCGGTCACGGTCACGGTAACTTCTCCTGGGGTTGCAGGGTCATCCGTACAGCCTTTTCGGAGCGCCGCAGCAGCTCTGCCAAGCTGAGTCCTCAATTCGGCGGCGACCCACCCGCCAAAAAATGCTGTATGTGCGGGTGCGCGCCGCAGACTCTTAGCGACGAGGACAAACGGGCAGTGTACGACACGCTGGCGGGCTTCTCGTCCAGTGCCGTAAACCCGTTCCTGGACACCGGTTTTGCAAGGGATCAGGTGAGGGGCCGTCACCAGCCCATTGAGGGCCCGGGCGGGTTCGGGTTCGGAAGGGGAATTGGGGACATAATGCCGCAGCGAAGGGACGGAGGCGACCTTGTTAGCGAATCAACCCAGGGCTCTGCAATAACTTGCCAGGCAAACCTGTTGCAGAGGGGTCGTGCATCAGAGAGCTCTGAGAGGGGGGCCACACCGCAACCGCGCGGAGATGAGGCGCGTGGCAGCATGAAGCTGCCCGCCTGGAAGGCGCCTTGGCGGGAGAATTGTTTCGAATCTCTTTTGGGGAAGATGCCGTTGGGGGCCCATTCAGTTGGTACACGGAAACCCTGAAATCACCCCCGTAACGCACACGGCGGGAGTCCGCGAACCTGAACCCTCTGACGGATCTCCCTGCCTGGGCCTCCTTGCTACGTACGGCAATTTCCGAATCCAGATCTTCGTGGACGAGATCTCGTGCATCGGCTGCGGCAAGTGCGTGCGCGCCTGCCCGCTCACGTTTGAGATTGAGGCATCCAAGTACGGCAGAGCGCGCGTGATCGCGCAAGACGCGGACGAGGTGGAGAGCGTGCAGGTGGGGCCGCCAAAACCCACAACACCCCCCCAGGCCGCTGCTGCTGATGCCACCTTCCGCCCGGCCACGAACTGCCCCCGCTGCTTGCAAGTTTACCTCGTTGTTCTCTTACAGACGGGAAGGATCCTTCTGATGCGTTACCGTTCACGGGCTCTGCCCTACCGTATACGGGTTAAACCCACCCACCCACGCCCCCCCCAGATCGCCATTGAGTGCTGTCCGGTGGACTGCATCCACTGGGTGAGTCCGTGGGGGGCGGGCCTTGATTACCTGCAGGCATGTGTCCTCTAGGTTGGGGGCTGGTTGGGGGCCGCAAACACCCGGGCGAGAGCGTCCATCTGTCCATGACGAGCGAGTCCATGACGAGAGTGAGGGTCTGAGAGATGGGGCGCAGATACGCAGCCGCGCCGGGTTGGTTGGTTGCAAGGCGGCGGGAGGCTTACTTGTCCATCCTGCCGGCTGCAGCCGGGAGGACTGCGTGCTGGTCCCCCGCTAGGCGCTCTACCGGCTGTAGCTGCAGCCGCACGGGCGTCGTCCTGCGTAAGGGGCGAATAGGCGATCCGCGCCCTGCCTCACTGGCCCTGGACACTCGACGGGGGCATTCCCTGTCTCGCCGCTGGTGGGAGTCAAAGGATCTGTGCCTTCACATTCCTCTTCCTCTTCCGTGTATGAATGTATCACGGCGGGGTGCCGGCGGGGGGCGGGGGCCCGGGCCCGGTTGCGCAGGTGTCTCTGCCGCAGTTATCCCTCCTAGAGGCGGCCTTGTCGCGCATGGGCCGCATCGAGGTGTCCGTCATGCAGCGCTTCGGGCGCTCCGGAGGCAATGTGTTTCAGGTGCGTATGTGTGTGTGTTTCAGGTGTGTGTGTTGGGGGAGGTGGGGCTAACCGGGCGCATGTAGTGTGTGTCCAGGTGTCGTGTCGTGCCGCACGGCGGCACGAGGGGGGCATATCGTAGGAAGAAGCTGTGTCCAATAAAGCCGGCTGTAGGGTTGCAGGAATTATTAGAATGCCAAGCGTAATAATCTAAATCGGCGGCAATCCGCAGGTGGCGTTCAAGGCCTGGGAGCAGCGGATGGCTGCGATCCAGGAGCGGGCGGCTGCGGCTGCGGCCGCCGCGGACGGCCGAACGCGGGTGGACTGGTCGTTTTGGACCAACGGCGCCAGCCTGCAGTACGACGAGGAAGCGGAGACGCGGGCAGCCGCGCTGGTGGGTGGGTGGCTGGGTGGGTGGGTCGGCAGGTGGGCGGGTACCGGTAACACTGGGGCAGGTCAGGTCAGGTCAGGAAGAGCGCATAGGCAGGCCGGTCTGCGCAGATGGCTGGGGTGGCCCCTACCGGCCTTCATCAGCACCAGCAGCCCAGCACCCAACGGCGGACGCTGAGGGTTGGCCCCTGACCCTGTTGACATCCCTCCTCGCTCGGTGCCGACGCTGCTGCAGCTGGTCAGCCTGTCAACCTGCCGCAAGCGCGGACGGTTTCCTTTCGTTGGCGCCCCTCAGTTAAATGTCTGTCCCCAAAGGGCACGGACGCCCACTTTACCACCACCACCGCATGTCACCATTGTCACGTTAAACCCCAACAAACAAACAAATGCACGCACGCCCTCACGCAGGACCCGGAGCAGCGACGCATCGCGAACCTGGCGGCGGCCGCGGCTCGCGCCGCCCGTATGTGGCGGTTCTACAACCAGGCGACGGGGGCGGGTCGGGCGCTGATCACGGAGAGCAGCACCTCGTCGCTAGATGTCTGAAGCCGGATGCCAGCAGGGCGCGGGCGAGCGGGCGGGAATGTCGCGATCGTCGAGGGAACGAAGTGAAGGTCGTGTCATGGGACGCGGGATGGCAATGGCAATGGCAAGATAGAGATGGTATCTGGGCGGACCAGGTGCGAAGGGTTGAGTGCGCTCTGAGTGCAGCGCCCGCGATTGTGCGTTCCTGTGTTGTTGGTCCCGTGTGGTTAGCGGTTTGAAATTGGAACACGGCCCGGCGGCGGCGGCGGTGGCCGTCGCGCCTGAGGAAACGAACAGTTTCCTCATATCTCCCATCGCGGAGGGGAACGGGCGGGGCGGCGGAGGGGGGGTTATCCACGTATAGGCCAGAGCCCGTAAACGGTAAAGTAACAGGGGGGCCGCGGCAGGTGCGCATCCGCAAAGCGTTTCTTATGCCGGCTTGACTTACTGTACGGTAGGCACGACCCTTCCACGTCCTGGGGCTGCCGTACACAGCGAGGATGCCTGGCGAAGGAGGGTGTGTTGTTGTTGCGGGCTGAGAAGAACCATTGCATTGCTGCATGTTGTATATTCCCGTGTGATGTGCGTCAGAAGCATCACCTGTGAGGCATTCTTCGATGACCATGTTATAAGGACCGCGGCGTTTGCTCGGAAAGCAGGCTTGTTATGCGCTCGTCGGCTTTGTTGCGCGTTGTGGTGCGATGGAGGCAGTTTGGTATCCCGGTGTGAGAGCTCCAATCGTCTCCAAATGATGGAGACAGACATTTCCCATTTGGTATCGGTTTGTGCGTCTCGCGACGGCAGGGGGCAGTGGCTTTCGCGGCAGTGGCCTTCTTGAAGTTGCCAAGGAGGGTGTGGGGCGTTTACGGACTAACTTCTTATTTTAGAGGTAGCCACGCGAACGCTAAAATTGGGTTTGAAGGAGCGCAGAGCCGGCGCAGACTGTTCTCAGATTAGTAGTTGGGTTGGTTGCTCAGGTGAACCAGTTTGAGGCATGAGGCATGAGGCATTACATGTGTACGAGCCAAAATGGCTGGTAACATGCGTCCCCCCACAACGGTTATCCGTCAAGGGGCGCACTTTAAGACAACATAAGCCGTATGGTTAGCTACCAAGCAGCTCGGTACGCGCTTTCTGAATCTGGGATAAGAGACTGCCCAGTTTCGCCGGGTCAAAGGTCCCCATCACATCCACCATGCTGCTACCCATAGGGAAGCCTATTGCCTCTCGTAATGGCGTATAGCCCGGACATTCCATCAGTACGTGCAACTCGTCTTCTACCGACCCGCCGTGGCACACCCGACATATCCTCTCCGCGCGCGGTTTCCGACCCGGTCCCCGTGCAAACCTTGACACATCCAAGTCCCAACGTCCCAGCCGAAAACGCATCAGGGCCGTGTGGTGCTTTCTCGGCATACACACCCTCAAGTGATCCAATGTTCGTTTGTGGTCCGAGAACGAATACGCCACACCCATCCATTTCAGGTACCGACACGCGGTAACCCCGGGTGCTCCCCGTCCCACACCCCCTTCCTCATACTCTGGGAAATTCCGCGGGTCCCTATCGAGGCTACCCGAGCTCCAATCCAACAGAAGGCGACGTCTGAACTCGGCCAGTAAATTGTCAAACGGGATCTCCAGGCCCAAGATCGCCTTTGCCTTCTCTTCATTGCTAAGACCCACGGGTACATGTTGCCTGTAGTCAAATCCGAGAGTCTCGAAAATCCGGAGCACCTTACCCGCCCAAAAATATTCGTGCGTGGCTGAATGATCTGTTTCCAACCACGATTTGATATCTTCCTCAAGCACTGCCCGTGCCAACGACGTGGATTGCCGCGCTACACGCTTCCAGAAGCCAAATACCTGTCGCGCCCAAAAGTAGTGCAATGGTAACTGCGACGTTTCCGCGAACAATTGTCGGTTAGGCGGCAGGCTAGCGCCTACCACCTTCCGCAAAAAGATCCTTTGGACCTCGACCATCGGGTCCGCCATACACCTCTCAAAGACGCCTGCCGCGCGCCCTACACTCTTTACCCATTTCCCCCACTTCTTTAGCAACACCCCATTCTCCCCTGCTGGCGCTGAGCCAGGGCTCTGTCCCCAACGGTGCCACTCTTTAATTCTTTGACGCCCCATGGTCCCCAGCGCCTCACGGATAGCGTCAGGGCCCCACACTTCAGCCCCGTACGACAGTAACGACCTGATTTGCACGTCAAAGCATCGCAACATAAGATCGGGGACCCATATTCGATTCCTATCTAGTTTCTGCATCAACGCGAACACCGCTCTTCGCCCCACATCGCACAGCTCCATACGGCACGAATCAAACGAAAAACTGGGTCCGTATCGCAAGCCGAGGTACTTCGCACGTTCCTTCACTGGGACAGGTTGCCCAGCGAATTTCAGTTGGCTCGCACCTTCCATCAACGTCGCTAGCGTATCTTGCCTGCCGGCGAAAACTAATAGCTCGCACTTGTTGACGTTCAGACTCATCCCGAAGCCCTCGCAGTATTCCACCAATCTGTCCAACAGAAATTGCATGCGTGCGGGGTTCGTTGCGAATAACGTTAAGTCATCCGCATACAAGAGCTCCGGAGCCCTTTTCCCCCCGACGATCGGGGACCCCCCCTGTGGCCACCGCCGATCGCGTTCGTCGACGTAGTTCGCAAACGTCTCGATGAACATTCCGAATAAGACCGGACTTAGGGGGCACCCTTGCTTCACCCCTTGATCCGACTTAAAAGGCGTGCCCCTCTGACCGTTCACCTTCACCCGAAGCTCCACGTTGTCGTATGCTCGTCTCAGAGCGTCCATCAATTGACCCCCCACGCCACGTTCTGCTAGCCGCGCCCAAAGCGTCTTCCTATCCACCCGATCAAACGCCTTCTCAAAATCTATTTGGCACACCAGCAACCCACTCTGCCCAGGTCTTGCGTAACGGGTCAGGATATGACGCAACACAAAAAGATGGTGCTGTGTGCCTAGGCCCTGGCGAAAGCCTGCCTGGCACCAGTGACGCACAGGCAGCTCCACAGGGTCCGCTTCCGCGAATTTGGTGAGGCGGCGCTCAAGCACGGATGCGTAGCATTTTGCGAGTACGCCGCCAACCGCTATGCCCCGATAGTTACTACAGTCCGTTGGGTCACGTCCGTTTCGCTTATAAACAGGAACCAGGTCTGACACGGTGAACTGCTCCGGAAAATCACCCTTGGAGCGGATGTGCTCCATGAGTGCCTGCAGCACCGGCGCCAACCGGTTGATTTCCGGCCTGTCATCATCACTATTACGCAGCCGTCTAGCATACTTGTAACACTCCCCACACACCTTCTCTGGTCCACTGGATTTACCGTTAGGTAGATCCTCCAGGACACTGGTTACCTCTTCAACTGCGATGGGAATGTTGAGTGCCGCATCCGCCGCCGCCTGCCTCCGGTTCCTCTCTTCCCATCCCATGACGTTCCACCATGCCCAACCAGTTTGGGAGGGTCGTCCGTACTGCGGCTGGTTCCGGAGCGGTGGTTTCTGCAGGCGACAGACGGTTTGCCGGTAAAGCAGCGCGGTGCCTTCCTCTGCTGCTGCCGCGCTGTTGAGGTATTAGCTGGAACTTGATACGAGCAGGCGGGCCTTAAGTTGGCGCCTAGGGAGGCAGTTCGGGGGGTGCGTTTATCGACCCCAGTCGGCTCTGTTCGTTTGCTTTTATTTTAAAAATGTGGTACGCCAGGCAGGGCAAGAATGAGGGATGGAATGAGGGATGGCACGAAAGAGAGAGAGCTCGACAAAGGTTTTTTTTCCTGCTGCAATTAAAGGCTTTTAAACGGCATTGGGGACGACTTGGCCATTTTTGAATTCAGAGCTTTGATTCAGCCTCTGCCATGCATCCGCCTTCGGGGCTCCCGCAAACCGTCAAGGATTGCAACCGCGAATTGATTTAAACCGGGACGGGCAGCGGCTCTGTCTAAGAAGCAGTCCGGCTTTTTGCAGCAGTACATTGAGCTGGGCGAGGTTGCAAAGGATATCGCTGAGGCAGCTAGGGGGTAGTTGAGGAGGCCGGCAGCGGGAACCCGTCCCGAACAGCTGGCCAGGTTCAGCAGCAAGCTGCAGGAGATTCAGGAAGATTACCAGAAGGGGCTGGTGGCTGCGGACACGGCCTTCCCAGACGCTCAAAAGTGGCAGCAGCAATCGCGTCGCCGGGCGGAAGTGGAGGCGCAGCGCCTCGCGTTTGATCGCAGTGGCAGCAGAAGAGGTGGATAATATTGCAGACAGCGATGAGGAGGCGCACGATGGCGACAGCGACGGCGAGCAAGGTAAGGTGTTGCCTGGCACGGCCGGTGCGTGTTTTACCAAACGGGGAGGAACAGGGGCTTCCGGGTCGCAGCGCGGCATGCGAAGTCCACCTGCGCAGGCGCCGGCAGCGGCAACAGAGGCAGGAAAGACAACAGCAGCTGTCCGCCAGCGCCGGGTGCGCTTTCAGTGCGGGGCCGAGACGGAGACGGACGTGGAGAAGCTTGTGGACGCTGGCGGCCTAGAGGCCCTGCACAACCAGGGTGGCCGGGGTCACGCGCCACCGTACCCCCCGCTCCAGGTGGCAGCAGCCGGTAGGGCCAGCGACGGCGTTTGGTGCCATCCGTGTCGCCAACACACAGCCAGGACCGCAGCCCTCGTCAGCCCCCAGCTACGTCGGCTTCCCCAAGCCCTTGCCCTACCCCGGCAGATCAGGCGGCCACCTGCCGCCGGCCTTGGGTTTGGGTCCGTTGCTCGGAGCGGTGCACGATAGCATGGAGTCGGGCAAGTTGTTGTCGCAGCTTCCGCTCAGAGTCACATCACCGGGTGAGAGAGACCCGAGCCGTTGGGTGTCTGGGGCAGCCGTCAGGCACGCCATGTACCACCATCCCAGGCTCCGTCCGCCGTGGGCGGGGCCCAGGAGGGCCTTTGCTTCCTCTTGCGCTGTGGGTTTGGGGCGCCCCTCCTCGGGGTAGTGAACTTAGAGGCGCGCTTCTTCGGCGTGTGAGCTTAGAGGAGCGCTTTCTCCGCGCGTAAAGAATAGAGGCGCGCCTCCTCGGCGTGTGAGCTCAGAGGCGTCCCTCCTCGGGGTAGTGAGCCTAGAGGCGCGCCTCCTCGGCGTGTGAGCTCAGAGGCGTCCCTCCTCGGGGTAGTGAACTTAGAGGCGCGCCTCCTCGGCGTGTGAGCTCAGAGGCGTCCCTCCTCGGGGTAGCGAACTTAGAGGCGCGCCTCCTCGGCGTGTGAGCTCAGAGGCGTCCCTCCTCGGGGTAGCGAACTTAGAGGCGCGCCTCCTCGGCGTGTGAGCTTAGAGGCGCGCTTCCTCGGCGTGTGAGCTTAGAGGCGCGCTTTCTCCGCGCGTTAGAAAATAGAGGCGGGCTCCCTTGGCGTACGGTAGCCAGTCTGGACTTGGTGAGGGGGGAGTTTGTGGGGCAGGATGGAGCCGTCATCTTTACGGTCGCGAGCGGTCAGGGCTTCGGCGCGGCGTGGGGGCCAGCCGAGATCCAAGGCGTGTGGACCCGAGGGAGCAGCGGGTTCCCTGCTGGTTCCCCGTGGGCAGCGCCTGAGGTTTGCTTTGGCGGCGAGGACCGCTGTGTGGTGTGCGACCGGACTGCGTTGGAGCGGACTTGCTTTGTGAGACCTGCCCGGGGGCTGCCCACAGGGCCTGTCTCGGGCTGCCGACCGCCTCCTACGCGGGCGGCTGGTATCGCTGCGCGGAGTGTGCGCTGGGGGGGGGGCTGGGATCGGCGCGGCCGAGGAAGGCGTCAGCCCCGTATTGGCGGAGCTCACGGCGGCGTGGGTGCAGCTGGTCGGCAGCGAAGTGGGTCGGGGCTCGGCGGCGACGTACGAGGCCGCAAGGAGGCGTTTCGCTCGGTTCGTGGTGGAGGTGGCGAAGGGGTCGGCGGAGCAGGCGTTCCCACGCACTAAGGGGGCCGACCTCAACGTGCAGCTGGTGTGTGTCTGTTCATCACGTGGGCAGCTCGGAATTACGCGCCGGGCACCGTGACGGGGGCCATCAGCGCCCTCGCCGATTGGCAGCGGTCGCGCGGGGCCCTGGTGGAGGGCCTGGTGAGCCGGAACCCACTCGTCAAGCGCTGTTGCGTCAGCCGCTGCGAGGGCACGGGGCGGCAGCCCCTTGTCGCAAGGCCCCTTGGCCAGTGGAGGTTGTGCGTCTGCTGGTGGGCTGGCTTAGGGCGCGGGGGAATCAGGAACCGGCTCGAGTACCAGAGTGCACGCAGGCGGCATGCTGGGTGGTCGTGGGTTTCTTCGGCATGCTGAGGCGCAGCGAGCTGGCGGGTCTCACGCTGACGACGTGAGGGTGCTTGAGAGCGGGGATGCGGAGCTGTCCATCCGGAAAGGCAAGACGGACCAGCGGGGTGTGGGGGCAGTGGTGTACCTCGCGGGCATGACGAGCAGTGGCGTTCCAGTGGGGCGCATCGTGGAGCGGCACCTGAGTCTGGCGAAGGAGCAGGGGGCGACGAACGGGCAGCCGCTCTTTACCCCGGGGGCGAGGCGGGGTCGCGGAGTGGGCATGGGGAAGGGCAAGATCTCTGTGGAGCTGCGCGTGCTGCTCAAGGGGCTCCAGGCGGACGTGCCGGGCGTGGCAGTGGACCTGCGGCGCGTCGCCTCCCACAGCCTCCGGAGGGGCGGGACCACGGCGGCCGCCAACGCCGGGGTCGAGGAGATCAAGGAGCACGGGCGGTGGCGCTCGAGCGCGGTACTAGTGTACGTGCAGCGGGCGGTGGCAGTTAAGCGGACTGTCGTGGCGCGCATGTGAGCGTGACTGGGTTGGGGGGGTGTCTGCCTGGTGTGTGTTGCCGGGTGGCTACCGGGCAGACCTTAAGGCACCCGTGGTCACGGGCGCAGGCTTGGCGCGAGTCACGTGACGACGGGGCCACCCAAGCCCCATTTCCACGTTCACTCTCCGGCAAGTGTTGGTTTCTTGACGTTAGTGTGGGTTCAGACAGAGTCCCGTTGTTGTGCGGAGTTGGCAATCCCGTATCGGCTCTGACAGTTAGATTCGTACTGACCATTGACTGTTTCAACCCGCCCCTAGAAGGGGCCCCGCACGCGCTTTGGGCATTGTTCCCAAGACGGTCTCCGTACGGCGAACGCTTTCTCAAAGTGAAAAGTTCTGTCCACTTTCGACGCGCACGGAAAGATGGGGCGCGTTTTGTTGTCGTTATCTCGGAGGAGGTGTTGGAGGGTTGCAATGAAGCATAAGTCGGAAGCTTACGAAGGCGTGTGACCTTGGGCCCTCTTGGGCCTCGCCCCCTGGCCTCCTGGGCCGAACTCTGGTCCGCAAGCAGCAACGGGGACAGGCGCCACCCCTTACCAATGTGCCTTACGAATTTGAATGAGTGCCGGCCTAGTTGTACTGTACGGTGGGGTTTCTGTAAGCGCAGATTGGCACCTGCGGCAACATTTCGCTCCGAAACCAGCAGTTGATGAGTTGGTTTGATCTTTGGCGCTTCAAGGCTCCGACAAAAAAGCCATATTTTGGTGATTGGGTGAATATTTTTGCAAATTTCTGCCACATTGCTGCCTGTAAGGCCCAATCAGTGAGAAAGGTGCAAAAGCAGCCCTGTGCAAAAGTAAAACGAAAAGGGCTACGATTCTCCACATACCAGCGAATGACTGTTGTAATCAGTAGACGGCCCATAGTTGAGTTTCCTCTGTAGTCGACCAGCGCAAGAATGCAGCTCTGCTCTCAATCGAACCCCAGTTTGCGGACCCAGCCATTGCAGCAACGGACGCTGCTTCCGGCGCGTCGAACATGTTGTGCTACGTCTAGAAATAGAAGGACGAGGCAATGCACTGTTCATGGTCATGCGGCAGCGGGAGCGGGGCCATCGGATGTCTTCGTGCTTGATTTCGACGGCGTCGTCGTGGACTCAGAGCCTGAGGTATGTTCACAAATTACTTTGCCAATAATACCGCCGTTTGTTCAATAAATATACTTGCGCGTTGGTCACTCGACCAATGCAGATTTTGAAGGGTCGTAACCCGTCGTACAAGCTCGCCTTCCGCTTGACCCTGCCTCTCGCAGATAACAGCCTCCGCGTTCGAGGCCGCTGCGCTGCATTGGCCGGATCTGTTCAGTGATTCGGTCCTCGATGTCGGCAACAGGAAGGCCCAGCTCCGGGAGGCCATGCGGACCGTCAGGCCGGTGCTCGTCCGAGGCTTCGAAAGCATGGTCATGCTCAGGTGCGGCGCGTGACCGTGTGTTGGCAGGAAGTCAGATCCGCTCATCACAAACCTGTAATCGAAGCTCACTTGCCGTGTCGTGTGATTATCTGTCTGCGATCCATCTGACCCGCTGACCAGCTGCCGCCATGTCACTCCTCCCGTCATACATGATTCCCGACGCCCCGGCCCGCACTAAACCCCACATCCGCGTCCCTCGGCGCTGCCTGCCTTCACGCCTGCTGGCCCCCCTCCGAAACCATCCGCCGGCGGCAGGATGCTGCTGCGCGACCCCCGCTGCCCCGCCACCCGGGACGCCATTCTGAACCGCTGGTCAGAGGAGCTGCCCCGGTCGCTGAGCTACTGGGGCGAGTCGGCGGATGAACTGACGCAGGTGGCCCTGCCGCGGTGGACCTGCTGGGGGGGGTCCGGTATGGAGAGGGCCGGTATCAATGGGGCCCGGTTCGGGGAAGAGCGTAGAAGGAGTGATGGGGCCCGGTTCGGGGAAGGGCGCGGGAGGATTGATGGGGCCGGTTCGGGGAAGGGCACGGGCGGTAAGTTCTGGTAATCCAGGCAGGTTCGGGGAGGGGCCCGGGCGGGTCTTTTCGTGTCGTGGCTGAGGCAATGGATAGGCTCCGCGGGACCGCAGCCCACACGGACATCGACCCAACAAGTGCGCGAAAGCCGTATGGTGTGCGCCGCACCCGCGCCGCCCGTCCCCGGGCCCCATTTTAGCCTCGCGCTACCGTTGTACACGGCGGCTTCAGCCCATGTCAAAGGCCTTCGTTTCTATAGTCTTCTTTCGGTTTTGTCACATTCAACTGCAGATTTTTGAGGCGGTTCGCAACGACTGGATGAACAGCCGTACAGAGTCGTGGATGGCGCTGCAGGTGCCGTACGATGGCGTGACGTCGGCGCTGGCCGCAACGCCGTTCCCCGTCTTCATCGCCTCCTCCAAGGTGGGATGCGGCACCCACCCACCCACACATCGTGATGCGACCTCACCTCCACACCAGACACGCCGTTACACGCGATGCGCTGCAACCCTGGCCTGCTTTGACCCCTCACTCGCGGCCGCCCAATGGGGCGGCCTGCCTCCTCTGACACTCCTCTTGTATCAAACCCTGCTATGGAACATATACACGCACCTTCCTAGGGCTTCCACAACTCGACAAATACACACACACGCACACATACCGGGTACATGCACTCGCGCACATCCGTGCTGCGCGCACAGAAGCATACCGGCGGGCTCCGCTAATTTCACCCAGGTGAGGTGCACGAACACCCCCGCAGGCGGCCCACCGGGTTAGCGCGCTGTCCTCAGCGGTGCTGGGGCTGGAGCTGCCGCCCGACTCGCCCCGGCTCTTCGCGTCGCTGCTGCCACCCGAGGAGAAGAAGGCCGAGGCGCTGAGGTGAGGCCCACAGTAGGAAACCGTGAGCAGTAAGCGGCGTGCGCCGTGCAGTGCGCCGTGCAGTGCGCCGTGCAGTGCGTCGTGCGGTGCCGTGCAGTGCCGTACTAACCACTTCGTTCGTTTCAGGCCTGTGCGTGGTATCCCACCTCCCCTTCGACCTTCCCAGCGACCTTCTTGCCCGTGTGTACATACCGGTACACCTAACACGCACCGTTTTACCTAACACGGGCTTCTTTGCACGTTTGCAGGATCATAGCCCGGCAGCAGGTCTGCGCTTCGCCCGCAACCCGGTTGCACTTCGTGGACGATCGGTTGGACACGCTGCTGGCTGTACGGCAGGTTCCGGAGCTGGCCGCCCGATGGAACCTGTACCTCGCGGACTGGTGCGTGTCGCGCCACACCGCCTGTATCTGCGTGACGGGACAACTCCCAACTGGGGTCGAGCGCCCTGCCCTGCGCCAAGTATGCCGCGCAGGGGCGTGCGCACCGGGCAGACAGTAGCACCGCCGCCGGGAAAAGTAACCATCTATCTTCGTAGAATACGCGAGAACGCTTTCGTAGAATAACACGACTTTCGACTTTTACTGCTGGCGTGGCTACCGCACCAGTTCCGGGTACCGCAGCGGCTCATCGTGCTCCGAAGCCTAGTCCCTCCTGGTCTCACTGCCAGGATAGCTTGACGGGGCGTTATCCGGGTTTTACTGGCCAGGCCATCCATGTACGATTGCCTGCTTTCCATGCTGGTTCCGGAGCGCTCCTCACACCGACTGGCTGCCTGCAGGGGCTACAACACGGCCGAGGAGCGAGCCGCGGCGGCGCGCGAGCCCGGCATCCGGTTGCTCCAGCTGCAAGATTTCAACGGAATGCTCGCGCCGCCGCCCCGTGCATCCTGAGCCCAGCGCATTAATGCGACATCAGAGCGTGAAATGCAACGAGCGGGGTGTACGGTAGCAGAGCAGCTCTGGAGCCGCCCTTTCTTTCTGCGCTCGGTCGCTTCGGCATTGCAGAAATGCGTTTTGGCGCGCGCCTTTCGAGTGGAGACGATGACGGCGTGTGAGGCGAGCCTTTACGAGGCTCAATAACCCCAACCACAAGTCCGTCTGCAACATCGAAACGACGGGCCTGCAACGAGACCTGACTGTAGCATGCAGTGTCGTCCAGCTTACGGTAGACGTCCCCAACCGTGCTCCTCTCACTCAGGCCGTGTGCGACGCAACTACACTAGATAGCTGCTCACCCAACGGGCTCTCGCAGCAAACGGACCCAACGCGGTTCCGCTTCACAGTAAAAGCAGCCATCCGGGTGTCTGCCAGCAACTACCGGTAGCAGCAACTAGCAGCATCGGCTGTAGGCGCCGGCACGACCAAAGCAAGTCCGCGCTAGGCAGGTGGCCACCTCGCTCAGGGTCATCCACACCCGATCGAAAGACGCCCCTGGATAGCATGGCAAGCCTCACAAACATAACAGTAATGAGGGGCCATGACGAGGCTCATCACGCAACGAATGAGCCGTTCGCCGCAAATGGGCTCGCATGGTCGCATAGCGATGCACGGCCATGACGAGCGAGGCCTGCGTACCAATCAACGGGCCGCCACGGCGGGGGACATACACATCGAACCGCACAGATGACAGCGCTTCACAGTTGCCTTCCGGACGACGCCCTGACTGACTGCTGTAACGTACGTCGTACATGCTACGCCGCATTCCCGATGTCCGAACGCTAGCTGGCCTGCCTCATGAAGAGCCGGCGCCGGCGCATTAAAAGCTACCGCCGTTTCGGCCCAAACGCATCCGATCAGATCTGAATCCCTCCAAACCTCCCGCCCGGTCTGCCTGGGTCCGCCAAGCCGCCTGCCGTCCACCTTCCGCGCAACTTCCTGCCTCACCCGTCACCAGCCGCGTCTCCAGATCCGATCCTCGAACAACTCCAGCCGCCTCCCTGCCCGCCTCTATCGCTCTCTTCCCTTCCCTTTCCCCCTTGTAACCTGCCACCCCAGAGCTCCCCAAGATCCCCGATAGCTATTTCCACACACACATACACACGCATCCTTCTCAGTAAAAGTTAAGCCTCCCTGGAAACGCCACCCCACACGCCCCCCAGCCCCGCCACCCACGTTCCACAGCCTCCCCCTTTCCCCCGCTCCCTTCCTCCCGACCTCACGCCATCCAGGGCTCAGCGCTTGACCCAGGTGAAGCCGCGGCGCGCCTTGGCGCGACCCGGCTTTTTGCGCTCCACCACCCGCCCGTCCCACCGTGTGAACTCCTCGAGCTGTCGCGCCAAGCCCGGCTGCTGCACGCACAGAGCACGCGCCACGGCAGTTCGCACCGCCTGCGCCTGCCCCGACAAGCCGCCGCCGCGCACCCGGACGCTGATGTCGTACTTTGACTCGGTGCCCGTCAGCATCAGCGGCTGCAGCGCGTGCTGCCGGAAGCCCGTCTCGCGAAAGTACGACGCGATGGGCAAGCCGTTGACCGTTATTTGACCGGATCCAGGAACCAGATCCAGAGTCGCGGAGCTGGCCTTGCGCTTTCCGGCCGTGTGGGTGACGCCTGCCACGTCGATGTGGGGGCCGCCGCGGAGTGGCTGCTGCTGCTGCTGCTGACTCGCCGCTGCGGCGTCCACCGCCGCCGCGGCCTTGGCGCTGCCCGCCGCTGCCGCCGCTGGCTTATACAGCTGCCGTACAAGCTCCGCTGGATCGGGTTTTGAGAAGATCACCTCCAGGGGCTCCAGTCGGGGGGTGTTCTGGTAGGGCTCCACGAAGTGCTGCGAGTAGTGCTCCCAGGGGGAGGCCTCTCCGCGCTGCACGCGCGCAAAGTCGTGCGCGGCGGCGTCCTTGGCGAGCGTCAGCTCTTCCAGCGCCGCGCAGTAGGCTGTGGCGTGGGCGGGGCTGGGGCAGCGCGGCACGGTGGCGTTCTGGGCAGGGTCGTCCAGCATCTGGCCCAGAAGGATGGACACTTGGTGGATCTGCTGGGCGCGCTGGCGCACTTTTCGCGCGAGGTCGGCGTCATTTTTGGCGCGAAAGGAGGAGGAGAGCAGCACGTGCGACTTGAGCAGCGCCGTTAATTGCTCTCGGCGATGGGCCATCTTTCGCGTCTGGTCCCAGGTCGAGTACAGTGGCGACAGGACTGACGGCCGCAACGAAAAGAGGAGAGGCAGCTTCTTGTCCGGGCTGCTGCTGTTGCTGCTTGCGGAAACATTCCGGACAGTGGTACTCGCCTGCGTAAGCCTGCTGGGCCCAGCTGTGGGCGCAGACTCCGCACTGGCCTCAGTTGCAAGCGCCCGCTCACTTGTCCAGCTAAAGCCGTGTGGCCAGAAGCTGCCAGTGCGGCACAATCCTGCTGCTGTTAAAGCTGATGCTGCTGCAAGGCTGGAAGGCCCTAGCGAAGCGGCCCCCAAGGCCCCAAGGCCCTGCATCATTATTAAGGCCAAGTACCTGATAAAGTCAAATCAAGCAAATATGCAAGCACAGTACTAGAAGGCGACTACCCTTGCGTCGCATTAAGAGTGCTGCAAAGCTATCCATATATTACATCATACGAGGTAATTTCCTCCGCCTTTTTGCTTACATCTCCGAAACATTGCGATATAACAACCGTTATGTTGTTGGTACGGTGGTTGTCGACCAACGGTATTGCGTCGTTCACATGCGGCGGTGGTCGTGTGACCTTCCGCATGGCGCCCTATTCCCGCTTTTCCTCCCGCAAGCGAGCCATTTCCTCCTCGTTGAGCCTAAATTGCTGGTGGACGTCCTGGGCCGGGCTTGAGAGTGGACCTGTGCGTGAGGCTCAGCGATGGGCGGGTGCTGGTGGTGACGGTTGAGGACGGGCCCAGCCACTTTTTCCAACCAGTTCAGGACCCGACGGCCAAACACACACCTGCGGGACAGGCAGCTGGGCCGCGTATAATATCTCGAAAACTTGCGGAGCGTGCCGAACGTGATCGAGATGCGCCAGCGGCGTCAGGAAACACAGACACGCAAACCGCCGGCCGTGGTATCGCGCTCTTGAATGATGTCAGAACGATCAAATGTTTTCAGAGGTATAGTTCCTTGAAGAGGGTGTGGGGCTGTACATCATTTGGGTTTTTGTTTTAGGCGAGCCTTCGGATGCAACAGCGCAATACCTGTTCATGCCGCTTTTGTCCGGGAGCGATGACCTGGAATGCCGAGAGCGTGTTTGGCAGTGTCAGGGCAATGAATCACCAGCTCGGTATGCGCAATGCCAGGATATTAATGCTGTGGCGTCGGAGGGATGCCGGGGAGTGCCGGGGAGCGGAGACCCACATATCGAACCACCAGCCGTACCAACCAGTGCGGGATAAGCCACCAGCACCGTCAGGCAGTCCGTTGGTCGTTGGATCTTTACTTTAGCCAAAGGCGATTCAGGCCAAAAGCCCACTCAATCCAGCCAATCATAAATGTACTGTTTGGTTATAATTAAAGCGGGCTGCACGTCTCCGAGCCATGCTAGGTTATAACTTTGCAAAGTTTGGCGGCCCAACTTGCTTTTCGGACATGCGAAAGATCCAGTGACAACCTGTACTCATTACTTGCAATCAATTTTACCTCTTATGTATATTTACGCATGGATGAGCACGTTAACAGATTAATTGGCCACATACATAGGCCAGACAGCCATCGGAGGCAAAGCATAGGAATAGCCTGCGACCCGCCAAGATAATGCCTAGTAGTACTCCCCGCCAGAGACTGCTTGGAGACGGGCCGCAAACATCGGTACAAGTGCCACGACTGCGGAGCATCTTCGGTCCGTTTGCCTTGCACTTTGCGTCAACTGACACGCCCAACAGACTGTCCGCTTACATACCTTTCCGTGCTGGAGCTCGCATCGAAACGTTCAGCGTGTCCGCTGTCGCGAGCAGCACATCAACGCCCAACAAACACCGCCAAGCCAGAGCCGATGCTCTCCGGCCCAAAGGGAGTACTGATCCGGCTGAAAACGGCGGTCGCTTAGGACACCAAGAGACACAGCCGACAGTGTTGGACAAGGCTTGGAGAACCCAGCGTGTCGAACCCCCAGTCCTCCAAGCCAAGCTCCGTGGCCGCAGCCCCAGCGAAGGCGACGTGCCACGTCAGCAACCCATATCGACCAAAAGGCCACGGGACTCGACGTCACGTTTGAGCGGGATCCGGCGCCGGTTAGCAGACGACCGCGGCCGGAGCACCACTACACGCGTGGAGAAAGGCGTAGCAGGCCAGCTTGGCGCCAGGCCCCGCTCGTTAGCAGCGGATGGCACCGACAGTGACGATAGCGACGGCGGCGACGGTCGCAGCGCCAGAGGCCGTGGCGACGGTGACGAGGTTACCGACGTTTCGGAAGGCGGTGAGGACCGCAAACCCCGGCGAGAGCAACGTGGGGCCCTTGGCAGCAGCAGCAGCAGCAGCGGCGGCGGCAACGGCGGCAATCAACACAGCCACGCCGGCGGGTCCCTGCTCAAGCGGCGACATGGCTCTGGCGCTGACAGCGGCGCCACGACCGGCAGCATGAACAGGAGCAGCGCCACAGGCAGTCTCGGCAGCGACAGCGACGAAGGCGGCAGGGCCGTGGCCAGCGCCGGTAGCAATGGTAGCGGCCAGCGCACATCCCTACCGGACACCAGCGGTGCTGTCGGCGAGGAATACAGCGCAGGATCGAGTCGGCGCGCGGCGCGAGTCCCCGCTGCCGGCGCTGGCGTCGGCTCCAACCTCCTCTCCCAGCCTCGCCGTTGGCGCCCGGCCGCCAGCGATGAGAAAGCCCACGCAGGCGAGCCCCGTCTCGACCCGCGGTCCGCCACCGGCAGCAGCGACAGCGACATCAGTGGCGCCGGCGGAGGTGCCGGCCGCGGCGACAGGCAAAGCAGCGCCGGGCCTGGTGGCGGCGCCGGCGCCGGACCTCTCACGCGTCATGCCACTCGGCCTGCGGCCCGTGCAGGCGGCGTGGCTTGGCGCCCAGCGTTGACCATTGCCGCCGCTAGCGGCCGCCACGGGGCCGGCGACGGCAGCAGCAGTGGGGCGAAGCAGCGCCCGGCCGCCAGCCATGAGAATGCCCACGCAGGTCTCGACCCGCGGTCCGCAACCGGCAGCAGCGGCAGCAATAACAGTGGTGGCGGCCACGTCGGCGGCGTCGGCGGCAGGCCGAGCAGCGCCGGCACTGGTGGCGGCGCCGGCGCCGCCGGACCTCACACGCGTCCTGTCACTCGGCCTGCTGCCACTGGCGGCCGCAGCGGGGCGGACAGCAGGGACGGCGGCGGCGGTGGCGGCGGTGGCGATGTCAGCGGTGGGGCAGAGCAGCGGAACATGTGGAAGGTGACGTGCATACCGGTGAACATGGACGAGGCCTACCCCGACCTGCGCTCATTCGCCGCTGCCGTCAAGGACGGCGCCGCGTCATGGCACCCGCTACGCATCAGCGCGGCGCTTAACCACGCGGCCAAGGTGTGTGCTTGCGCGTGCGTGGGCGTATGTGTATGTGTATGTGTGTACGCGTGCGCGGGTGTGTCTACTGTACGTATGTGTACGTGGAGCGGGTGTGTGTGTCTGCGCGCACGTATGTGTTTGTGTATGCGATGGATTGGGTTGGGTTGGGTTGCATTCAGTTGGGTAAGTCGCCAGGCCGGGCCGTTCCGAGCTGTATGACCGCTTTGAGGTTCTTGACACCACCTGTACTTGGTTGCGCTGCACCCTGCGTACAGCCCCACAGCGCACACCGCAGGCCTCTCCTTGCCCGCATCCCTCCCCTTGTCTGCACGCCGGCCAAACCCTCACCGCCCCACCTCGCCCTTCTCCCCCCCTGTGGCCGTGTGCCGCAACGCCTCGCGCGCGGAAAACCACTGGCCTTCTACACGTACACGTCTGCGACCCCCTCCTGTACGGCATGCACGACAGCTGTGGGACTCGCTGGACCGGCAGAAGCAGGCGCCGGCACGCGCGGCTGGGGGACCGGCCACGGGCAGCGGCGGTGGGCACTCCGCCAGCGCCTCTCCTCCTGGCAACAGCACCAGCGCCACCACCACCACTAACACCACCACTAACGCCACCACCACCACCAACAACAACAACGCCAGCGCCAACGGCAATGGCTCGGGCCGCGGCTCGAACTGCGCCTCGGACGAGCAGACACTCCGGCAGACGGTCGACCGGCTGCACGCCGCCTTCCTGCCGCACGTCCGAACGATGTCCAGCTCCCGCTACTCGATCAACGCGCTGTGGGTGTGCGCCAAGACGGGCTACTGGGGCGCGCCCGGCAGCACCTTCGTGGGGGCTATGATACGGCAGCTCCGAGCTCACAAGTACGCCATCCTCCGCAAATCCAACGGCCAGGCGCACGGCAACCTGTGGTGGGCGCTCTCCCAGTACTTCCAGCAGGCGGAGGAGGGACACGCCAAGGCGCGCGGGTTCTGGACGGCGGCAGCGGCGCTGCCGGGCCAAGGCCAGCGGACGGCGAAGCCGGGGCCGGCGGCGGCAGTGGCGGTGGGTGAAGGCGGCGGCGGAGGCCCAGCCGAGGAGGCGGCGGCGGCGCGCGCAGGTGGTAGCGGCGCCGGAGTTGTCGACGGCCGGCCGGAGGAGGCGGCGGCGGCTGCGGCGGCGGTGCAGGCGCAGGCGGCGGTGGCTGCCAGCGGCATGGACCTTCTCAAGGTGTCTGCGTCCCTTATTCGGAGCCAGAAGGATCTGGACGCGGAGTCGTTCAAGACGCAGGTGCGCGCGCAGCGCGGCGGCGGGCATGCGCAGCTAGAGGGGTTGCGAGATGTGTGCATCAATGACTATGTTTTGAGCATTGATCTGGAGCTGTGACCTGGAGCTGGGATCCTCAGCGGTATCAGTAGTGTCGGTGTGGCACATTGTGGTACATTACGCGGCGTAGCTTGACATGGTCATTTTGTTTTTGCGCCGACGGCCCACACCAGCACTCGCCCTTTCCCCCCCCCCCCCCCGGGAACTGAAACAGGAATGCTGCAACATCCTGCTGGCTGCGGCGCGCGTGGGCTTCTCGAGCGACCCGGAGTTCATCGACCATTTGCTGAGCCACTTGGTGAAACACCCGGGGCCCTTCAAGCCGCAGGTCGGTGCAGGGGTTGCGGGGGCTGCATGGGGGCTGCAGGGGTTACGGGGACTGCATGGGGTTACAGACGATGAAAGGAAAAGCCTCCGAGAGGCCGTGAGCGACCTGCGTATAGGCGTAAGGGCAGCTAGGGACGGTGCCAATACCAAATAGCCAACGGGTGTGTCCCCTCCTGTGAAGTCGGTGTTCTGCCTCCTTGCTTTGCTGCCTCGCGCCGGGCAACAAGTGAGTGAACAACGGAGTGCGTCGCCGTCGCCCCGATCCGCCCGCACGGCAAAGCGCCCTCCTGCTACTGCTGCTGTTCGGTGGGGAGAGGCTCGGGTCGCTGCAGCCAGTACCAATGACGCACTGCGGTGAAGAAAGAAGTCATGTTGCTGGTGCCGCGTGCTGCTGGTGCTGCTGCCGCTGCCCGCCGCTGCAGGCGATTTCCAACACGATCTACGCACTGGGCGAGCTGTACGGCGATGCCCTGGTGACCGTCGCGAACCCCGTCGAGGAGCGCGAAGGGGAACACGGGCCGGCCTCTAGCAGCAGCGGCGGCGGCGGAAGCGGCGGCGGCGGCGGAAGCGGCGGCGCCATCGCGGCCGCGGACGCGCCTGGGCAGCCGCTGCCGGGGCTGTGGGCACACGTGCGGGCGCTCGCGCGCCTGGCGCTGAGACTGGGACTCCAGCGCTTCAGTGAGCAGGTGGGGTGCAAGGGAAGGGGCCCGGGAACGCAGGTCAGGTGTGTGGATGGATGGGTTCCAAGCACCGTATGAAGCCGCAGCGATGGAGCGTGGATGGAGCGTGGATGCGTGGGTGGGTTGGGGCGGTCCGGGGCTGCACCCGCACCATGCGTTGCGTGCCGTCGTCCGCCTGTCGGTTGCGTGGGCGCAACCCCCGGGCCAGGGCCATGTGAGCGCGCTGCCTGTGTCGCTTTGTCGGATGCCCAAAAGCCCTTGACCGACGCCATTCGGCCATCCTCTCGCTCGACCACCAAACCGCAGCCCGCGGATCGGTCCACGATCATTCGCCTTCTCAGGCCTACGAAGCCTGCTGCGCCACCCGTCGCTGAGCGCTCGTCATGTCGCGCCCTGTGGCTGCTGTTGGTATGAGCCGTTGGCCGAACGGACGAATGGCCCAAGTGTGCGGGCCGCGCAACGCGAGCCGAACTGACCCGATCGATGCAAGGCGACGCGACGCGCTGTTGTTGAACCGCAGGAGCTGTCTAACATGACGTACGGCCTGGCGCGGCTGGGCTATCGAATGGGCGGCCGCGGCTCCAATACCTGGGCGGAGAAGGCAGCGGAGGAGGACCAGGAGCGGGGGTCGGAGGCGGAGGCGGGACAGGCGCAGGAAAGGGAGCCGTCCCTGGAAGGGCAGCGGCAGCAGCAGCGGGGGCAGGGGCCTGCCGGTGCTTCCGCTGCTGGGGACTCGTCCGAGGGCGAGGAGGGCGCAGCCACGGCGGCGGGGGCGGAGGACGTGTCCGTCGGCCGCTTCGTGACCCTCCTGGCGGAGCACGTCAGGGACCGTGTCCAGGTGGGATCCCAGATGACTGGATATGACACACGATGTGACACACGATGTGACACACGATGAACGATATGATACGATACCCAGCTGCGGCCGCCTCGATGCTGCACCTTCAGCTGCCCCAAATATCATCGGCACCACACCAATACACACCTGCCTGTCATAAGCGACTCCGTGCTCCGGAATGGGCCCTGGGAAGATATACGGGTTTCTCCTTGTCTTGCCTTGCCTTCTCTAACCGAAACCTAAGCTCGACCCGGACCAACTGCGGTTCTTTTTTCACACCCTTCCTTCTGCCTCCCTCTTCGCGCCGCCTCGCGCCGTATGGTCGAATGGATCCCAAAGTTGTCGGGCGGTCAACAGCATCAGCATCAGGCGCAGCAACCCCCCGCGGAGGAGCCTCAGGCCCTCAGCCTCAGCGTCACCACCTGGGCCCTGGCCACCATTGGATACCTGGATCAGTCGTACTATGACACGGTCGTACAAGCAGCGCTCCATGACGGCTGCATGGACCGGGCCACGCCGCAGGTCCGCGGGGCTGTGGGTTCTCCACGCATGGGGCAGATGCACAAGGCGCCTGCACTTCCGATTGGGGCAACTGTGGCGGTTGAGAGCGCGCGGAACAGGGATGCTGGGTGTTGCGTGCGGGTCTGTTACGGCCAGGATGAAAGGGGACGGGTCGGGACGTGAGCGCTGCAGCGCGCCGGTCCGGCGCTGCGGAGGCCTGTACAGCAGCGCTTGCTCGCCTTCGTGCCGTCTCCGTCTGCAAGTCCGCCGGAGGACGTTGCGGTCATTGCAGTGCCACTGACCGTGCCTCATCCCGCACGGAACCGCCGCATGGCAAGCGACACGCTTGGCATGTACCGGCACCCCCTTCAAAATTCCTTGCATGCTGCTACTGTACTCGGCACACTCGGCGCTGGCCTGCGCGAGAACCTGTCCACCAGCTGTGTACGACATTGTACCGCACTGGATGCCCGTACGGCACTGCAGGAGTGGGGCATCTTCCTGTGGGGGCTCGGCAGCCAGCAACACCAGCCGCCCCGGGAGCTGGTACGACGCCTGTACAAAAGCGTGCACGACGCGCCGTCGGAGGCGGACGGAATCCAGGGTTCGGTCATGCTGCCGTGGGCGCTTGCCGTACTGGATCTGTACGACGTGGATGTCGTGTCGTGGATTGCCAGCGTGGCCACCCCGTCGCGCATCGCCGAGCTGGAGCCGCAGGGCCTGGCCAACTTCCTGTGGTCGCTGGCGGCGATGCCGGAGGGCTCCATAATTCGCCACGCGGAGCTGGTTTCGGAGCTTGTGGAGGCGGCCAACCGGCGGATGCCGCACCAGTTCGGAATCATGTGAGGAGGGCTGTGCCGTGTCTCCGTGGGGCGTGTCTCAGTGTGGGAAGAAACGGCTGTGAGCAAGCGGGAGTGCATGGGAAGGACGGCTGGGCGGGGGTTGGGCTGGGTTGCGTGGCTTGGCGTGCAAGGGGCGTTATATGGGCAGCCCGTTTGGCCAATCGAGCGCAGAAGTACCTGACGCCAGCCGCCACGACCTCACCCAATGGAATCTGTATGACAGTGCCTTCGCCTTCGTGCGCTTGAGTGAGCCCAGGCACTTCCGTGCGCTGAAGTAAGGCCCAGGCACTTCCGGGGAACTCGGGGCCACCGTTGCAGGAAGTTGGCGTTCCCATGGTCACTAGCAGCCCCCTGTGCTGCGCCTTACCCCAACCCCGCACCCACCCACCCACACATCTTTGGCATCCCTGGCCTCCTGACCGCCTGCCGCATTCCGGCGCGTGCTTCCACCTGCAGAGGGCGCGTCCAGCTGTGGCAGGTGCACTTGGAGATCGAGGCGATCATGAACGGTCAATCGTCAACCGCCGCCGACGGCACCGCCGTCGGCTCCACGGAGCGCTCGGCTCGACGATCCCGCCCCCAGCGCCTGGGGCGCGCCGGGCGAAAGGCGAAGGGTGACGGTGCGCTCGGCCCTGCCGCCCCAGTTGGGGCGGCTACCGCAACCGCTTCCGCGTCGGCCCTGGCGCCGGCAACAGCGCCGGCGGCGGTCGCGCTGCGGCGGCTGAGTGCGCCGCTGGTGGCCGCCGCGCGTGAGAGTCTCCTGGAAACGAACCAATCAAACTCCACCACGAAGGCCACCGTCTTGCAGGCTTCCGTGTACAGGCACCTTCGCGGCATGATGCTAGGCAGTCAGGCTGCCGCTGCCGCTGCCGGCCAGCCGCAACAGCAGCAGGACCGACAGCAGCGGCAGCGGCGACGGCAACGCGGCGGAAGCAGCAACAGCAGCAGCGCTGACGGCAGGCTGCCGCTGGGCGCGTCCTCTGACGCGGACACGCCCTCCGACTCGGCCTCGAGCCCTCTGGATGGGGAAGGCTCCGACGACGACAGCGCGGCGGCAGCGGCGACGGCGCCGGGGACGGCAGCAGCAGCGGCCGGCGATGCCGGGCCGCAACGCGGCGGCCAGGTGGCCCGGGCCTCGCGGAAAGGCTCCCGCGGCGGCTCCCGCTCCGGCGGCTCCGATGCTGCGGTCACAATCCTCCGCGTCGAGCAAGAGTGGCTGGTGGAGGCGCTGGGCTTGCGAGTGGACGTGTGCGTGTGGCTCAGCGACGGACGGGTGGTGGTGGTGGAGGTGGACGGGCCCTGCCACTTTTTCCGCAACCAGCTCAGGACGCCGGTGCCAAACACGCTGCTGCGGGACAGGCAGCTGCACCGCGTGTTCGGACGCGACAACGTGCATAGCGTGCCGTACTGGAAGTGGGACGTGGCCGCCAGCTCGGAGCAGAAGACGAGGTACTTGACGCGGCTGCTGGGGCTGTGACGTACTTCTGATACCATACCAGAATAGGTGGCGCCCGGACCGCCTCTCCAAGGGGTCATGCTTTTGTTGCCGTCCTCGACTGGCGGGACACTCAGTGGTCAAATATGATACCGCAATGCTGTGGGAGGATTCTGGTCGATGCGGCCAGGAGAGGCTGCTCGGGCTTGATGTTAAGCATCACTCCGCTGTGACATACGTGGTGGGGTCTGGCACCGGGAGGGGTCCTACTCTGAACAAGCCGCGGAGTAAGGTTCGAAGCAGCCTCCCAGCCGCCGCAGCTGTGGTGTCATGCACATGTACCACACAGGTACATGACCGACCTGGAAGCCGTCGGAGCCACGAATGCTCCTTTGCGAACTGATAGTGTTACTGAGGAGTCTGGCAATTCGAGAGGCCTTGCACTGCATGGCCTATGGGGCCTGCAAGGCCTGCTCTGTACGTGCAGTCTGTCGGTATCCATGCAAACAGTAACTTCCAGGGGTGTCGGCCCCGCATGCACACTGTATGGGAAGGCATAAACAGAAGTATCATATATATACCGGCCAGCCCTTGCGCAGCCCGCGTGCTGCTTCAGAGCGGCCAGCCGCGCTCTCCGCTGTATGCGTCAGCCCTTTCGGCCGTCAAGAGTACGAGAAACCCGCCAACACCGCCTTGCAGGACCGCTGCCAGCAGCCTGCCATCTCAGTCACCGGGTTCGCCCTCGCCAGGCAAACCAGCACCCGCACGGCCACCATTGCAGCCAAGGCAAACCGGGTCGCTTGCTACCCAAATGAGACGGCCCCAGCTTCCTGACATAAAAGCCAGGCCCTCACCCACCCTCGGGGAAAGCACTAACCTGCACCCGCCGGACGCTCAGACGCCACCCGCCGCGACACCTGCACCCTCGCCTCATCGGAAAGCTATTCACACATCGAGATGAGGCGAGCCGGCATGAGGTCGTGCGGGCATGCCTTTGCAAGCAGTCGCGGCTCGGGTCATTCGGGCACATTTTCCAAGCTGCCTGCCCTTTTGTGCTGCTGCCAGAAAACGCCCTTTCGTGCAGTGCTGCCGCTCCCCTATGCCCCGGAGCCCCAGCGCCGGCCACCACTTGCATCCGCTCAGATGCGGATGAGGAAGTCTCCGCTCTTGCACAGCTTCCGCACCCACGTATCCACCTGATGGTATCGGCGGCGCGGGAGTGGGCAGGGGACAACTCCTGGTGTGCACGAGAGCAGCAGCGGAATGGTTTCCGGCCGTCGGCCCCTTATCAATGGATGCTCGGAATGGCCTGCGGCATACCTAATTCGACCCCAACTCACACTGTGCCTGAAGCAATACTACCGCGGCAGCTGTTGATGCGTAGCAAGCGGCGCGCAAGAGCCCCGGATGGACCAACAACGCAAAAGGTAACAGCTGGCCCTACCCGCGCACAGACATTCCCGGCCAGCTTCTCATCAGTGCCGCCCTCTGCCTTGCATAGGCCCATACATCCATTCTAACGTCCCTCCCCTCACCTGGTATGCGCTGCCCTGTTTCCGTTCCACCGCTCGCATGTACTGCACCCGCAGCCCGCTGCAGCCCAGCATGGGAACCTGCACCAACGCAATTCCCAAAGAAAGACAGCAACAACGGCACGGATTGATGGTCCGCCCGAAGCCTAACTGCGTGCCGGGCTAGCACACTTGGCGGAAGAGCAGCGCGGACACTGTCAGATAGGCACAGCCCCCGCATCAGCGCCAATGCTTAGAAGCCCATCGACTCTTCAAATAGGTGGGGGAGGTGGGTTGGGGCCCCACCTTCTTTGTGCTGAGCTCGTTCGACGCACCAGCGAAGAACAGGGCGAACAGGAGGATCACCCGTCAACGCAGAAGCGCCGCAGGGCCCCCGCATCACTTAATGCGCCTGCCCGCCGAACGTATCGCGGCGCAGCCGGGCGCGCACAGCAGCAGCCCGCTCCCACCCCCACCCCAGCAGCCCCACTGACCTGGAACTGCATCTGGATGGGCGGCCGCCCCCACGGCTTCTTCTCTCGCGTGGACGCCACCAGCGTCACCTCCGCGCGTAGCGTCTGCTCCGCGCCGCCCATGAACTTGGACATCTTCCATACCAGGGCCTTCTTGGTGGCGTCGTACTTTGCGCGCCCGGCGGTGACCAGCAGCTTCGCGGAGGCGGTGTTGTCGGGCACCGGCACCAGCACCACCACCGGGCCAGCCTGGAGGGGCGAGTTATCGAAGGTGCGATGAGCAGGGGGCGTTGGAGGGCGCGACAGAGCGAGACAGGTTCCGTTCTCCCGGTGCCTCTGTCGAGTCGGTTACGATAGGGCCTTTTTCCGGCAGCACCCAGCGGTCTTTGAACGCTTGGGCGACGGAGACACACGCGCGCACACGCACACGCACGCGCTCATGCACACGCCCCCGCACGGACGCACGGACGCGTGCGTACCATCAGCTTGTTCGAGAAGGTCGACTTGACGCTCACGTTGGCCTCCAGCTTGGTTCGGCCCACCTCGGAAATGACTGGAAACACCTTGAAAGGCAACGTGACGCCCTCGTTCACGCGGTACCTACCCAATCCAATCAAATGAGGGGGGATGGGAGGGGGCCAGCATAGGGACAGAGCAGCAGGCAGCGCGGTGTTAACCCCCTATGCCAACGTGGCGTGGGCTGGCAAGCTCCTGGCGTCGGCTGGCAAGCTCCGAATGAGGTCAAGGGGGTAAGGGAAGAGAGCCCCGGTGCCAGGCTCACAGACCGGGCTGGTACAGCGACGTTAGATGTCATAAGAGCGCCAAGGGGGGTGGCGGCTGGTCCCAAGGGGCGAGGGTGTGCGTGGGTGCGAGGTACTGGATAACGTCCAAGGTTGTGGGCAGACCCAAAAGGGCTGATGCGAGCGGATGCTCCTGCCCTGCGCATCCCATGGCAAGCAGCAGCACGCTCCACGCCTGCGACGTCGCGCCCTGCCTGCGCCCTCGCCTATGACCGCTCGCCCCGCGCGCGAAGGCGCTAACGCCGACATGTCACGGCCGCCTCACCGCATCAGCTCAAACTCGCCGTCCGGCGGCACGAAAGTGACCACCTTCTGCGCCTCGTAGGCCCCGAGGTTGACGCATTGGTGGAACGTGACGTCCTGGGGGCGGCCACACAGGGGGTCCAAACACC
This sequence comes from Pleodorina starrii, assembly GCA_030267565.1. Classification (NCBI taxonomy): domain Eukaryota; kingdom Viridiplantae; phylum Chlorophyta; class Chlorophyceae; order Chlamydomonadales; family Volvocaceae; genus Pleodorina; species Pleodorina starrii. The sequence goes on along the minus strand of BRXU01000007.1, from coordinate 1,710,784 downwards.
GTTGCCCCGTTTCCATCCCAAACGTACAGGTCTTCATCCCTCGCGCGCAAAACCCGCTTTGCTCCGCTCCATCGCCACAGTATTCCCGATCCGATGCGGCCCACTTCCGGCACCCGCCACCCTGCTGCCCCCTCTTTGCTGAACCGCAAGCTCTCCCTGCCCTCCAGTCCAGTGTACCCGCCAGCCGCCCTCCCAGTTCCCACGCCACCACACGCCGTCCCACGGGTCGGGCCAAGAGGCCAGCCGCGCACCTGCATCTCGTCGTTCAGCCCCAGCCGGACCTCCGGCATGTCCGACAGGAAGCACTTCATCTGGAGGCGCCCCACAACGTCGTTGCGGAGGACCGTACCTGGCGGGATGAAGGGGCGGGGGTGCGTAATTCCTCCTCAAATGCACCAGGATAAACAGCAACACGTTGACCGGGCCCCGCCCCAGCTCGCAGCCTATCTCACCGTTGCTACTCATGAGCACGTTGACCTGCTCCAGGATGTCCAGGAAGATCTCGTTGCGCTTGTACTTGATGCCCTCGCGCCGCCACCCGACTGCACCCGTCACGCTCAGCGTGGCGTTGGCAGCGGCGGCCGCCTCCTTGGCCTTCTTCGCCTGCGGTGACCGGCGAGTGCCGCAGCCCCCGGTCAGCCAGCCGCGTTCAGCAGCCCCGGAGCCGGGGCGGTACGGGATGATGTGGGTCGGCACCAATGGCTGCCCTCATGTACTGTATTCCGCCTTCCCGTCCTTGGAAAAGCCCCCGTCCAGCTGAACGGCGCATGCCCAGCACGTTGCTAGCGTAATGCTAAACTGGCCTCGCATGTCAGTTGTCCCTACTTATATCCCACGCCTACGCAGGCTTCGGGCCCTGGACACCAAGCGGTGGGCGCTAGGGCAGTTCGTATATGCGGTTAAGGTCACCGCAGGGCTGCGTGCGCCTCGCTTTCAGCACGGCGACCCTATGACCAACTGCCTGGGCCCGGCCCTTTTTTGCTTACGAGCCGGAAACCAACCGTAAGTATGCCCCGGCATGCGACACCTACAGCATGCCGTACCAATCCGTGCCCTATCAACGAGCGTTGTCGCGGCCCTATGCGCCTGCGCAAAACCCACCTGCGCCTCCGCTGCCGAGACGTTGGTCCCGAGCAAGCTGCTGAACTCTGACTTGTAGCCTTTTTGCAAGATGAGCGTTTTCAGGATGGCCGGGTCCGTCAACTGCCGCAACACCATGCAGGAAGGGGAGGGGTGTGTGTGTGTGTGAAGCGTACAGGGCGCTGGAGGACGCGGACGAGGCAAAGGGCCGCCCGGGCGGTGAGGGCGCCAGCGAGCGTTGCAGCTTGGGGGCGGCACGTGCCGCGAGGCATTTGCAGAAACAGCAAAGGTTGGACCAATGTCGCATGATCGAAAACTGCCTTAGACTGCGTTTGTGCATGCCAGCCGAGATGGACCGCGCCTTGGCGCCGTAGGCTCTATGTCCTACACCCCCAGACCCCTTGCACCACATGCCCAGCAACGAGGCGAAAGCGGTCCTCTGTCCGGCCACCCATCCAATACCCCAGCGACGACAGCTGGAGGACGGTCTACCTGTGGCAGGCCGTAGTCCATGACCTCGTCCAGTAGCTCGTACATCAGTACTGCAGGTGTACGGCACGGCCAGGCGCGGATTACGAACAAGGTGCTGCCGCCTGGTGTTGGTCATTTGCACGACCCCGATCAGGAGCAGGGCTGCGAGGGAATCGACCGCTTCGCCCGATCGCGGCGATAGTGATTACCAATCGCTACCTGGCCGCGGGCGTGCGGCGTTCGGCTGCGCGCACGTGTCGTACATGACACATTTCCGCCGTAGCGCTGCTCTTTTCGCCCAGCCGGGTGCCCCAAAGTTCTGGGTGCTTGCACTGTGGCGGCTCGAGAGAAACCCAAAAAAGCAGGCCGGAGCCGCAGACAACGCGTAACAGCCGGGATGGACTCACCAAAGTTTGACCGTATCGAAGACTCCGTCAGGTCGCCCTCAAAGTACGACTGGAATAGCGACACCAGCTGCGAGGGTAGTGGGGAACGAAAGACAGCTGATTGGGCCGTAAAGGTGGTTGATTTTAGGATGTACTCGAGGAAAGGACAGCAGGCACCTTCCCTCAACCTATGAGGACCCCGCGAAGCAACCCTGTCCTGCCCTCGAAGGAAGAGGTTCAAGGATTATCAACCCAAAATGACAAGGGCCCGAAAGAGAGAGGGGGCACACAACCCCTTCCAACCCCGGCCCCTGACTAACCCCCGCCCCTGCTTAACCCTGACCCACGCGGTCCCCGTGGGCCATCTTACCGACGTCATGAACTGGAACGATAACATGGCGTTGCCATTGCTGCGGGTCAACAGCAGGATGTAGATGTCCGCGTGGCGCAAGTACATAAACGTGACCGAGCCCAGGGTCCGGATGGGCCCGTGGACTGCTGTCGCATCGCGGTCGCGAGCATTCAAAATCCGATCACGAAAGCTCTCCGCTATATCTCGGCTACAAATGCGTTAGGCGAAACCCAAGGGACAGTCTTGGATCAGGTCCACATCTCCCAACACAACACCTTTCACATCGCAAAGTAGCGCCATAATTTACATCAAAGTTAACATCTGAGATAACCGTGATAATATCGTCAACCCTCAGTCTGCCCGGTGAACACCAGCATCTACCCTGTTTCCAAGGGGCTGTGCAACTTACTCAACATCGTCCTTGTATCTCCGTTCTAAAAGAATATCTCCACGTAGGTTAAGAAAGTAGATAGCAGACGCTGCTGATGCCATATATGCTAAACAAGGGTGCTGCGAGGCCGCACGCCAATTCACCCTACTGTGCAGCTGTGCCGATCAAGGGTTCCAGAGCGACATTGAATCTAAGTCAACATGCCGCTCGCAGGGTAGGTAAAATGGAAGATCGGTAGTCGCAGTAACCAAACCTCTACGTTAAGCGGGAAAGAGTTCAGACGAGAGTGAACTTGAGGCCTCGGCGAGATAAAGTATAAAAATATGTGCGTGTGTGGAGTGTGTAGCTTACAACAACAAGGACCCGCACCTGTACGAACCTTGTACGGTAAATTCTGACAAATCAAGGCTAGTTTTCGGTGCTGCCAATGCCCAGAAGTGCTCTTTGAATCCCGCCCACACAGCACTGCATGATAGATGTGCGTGCATTGCGTGCGTCGCTTACATCGAGTCTTGTATGCCCCCGTGGCCGGCCCAAAAAGCTTGCGCAGGGTTGAGGGATTGTCCTTAAATGGAGTACGCGCCGGCCCGGTAGTCCAAAACCCACATCATATGATCCCCAAAACGTTGGGAAGGGTTGCGATGGATTCGTATAAAGGCATCAAACACGTCGGTTTTGCCGAAACTAACCAACGAGCCAAGTCTACGGGAGACAACAGACCAGGAGGACACCACCGCGCCGCGGTATTAAGAAAGGCAACCTGCCCCCTGCCTTGGCTACACTGCACACAAGGCACAACCATACGCAGGCAATAACACGAGGTAAATGCAGTAGCCCTGTGCGCGTCAAAGCTGCTGGGACAGGGCGACTTGCAGTCGGTCAGCGACTATCAGCGTGGGGTACCGCCGCCCCTGCCGCAGCTACGCGCCATCACCTTCCGGCGCAGCAAGGAGGAGTCTGCGGCTGATGCCTGTAGTCTACGCTAACCTGTAGCTTTCGCTCATTTGTGGCCTGATGCCCTGATCTCCGGCAGCCGAGTATATGCCCCACCCGTACACCCACAACTTCCTGCAAAAAGGCGCAGCATTGCGTATGCACTTGCCACATATAGGCGATCACTGACGCCTTTTGACTTACTATGGGCCCAGATCTGTTAACGACCATCCCACCGTCGCCGAGTTTTTAACGCGTCGTACGTCGGCATGAGTCACCAGTCAATTTGCCCCCATCCAGCCGGCAATCTAACAGCGCATTTCACCTAACCCAAGTTGAGGGTGTCACTGTTTAACTATGGCCCCAATTTCCGTGGTCACCGGCGCAAATCGCGGCATCGGACTTTCAGTAAGGCTGATCGCACATCGGGCTTTCACTGGGACTGTCGCAAGTGGCCGCATTCTTACAAACGGACCCTGATAACGTGCAGCTTTGCGCAAAGCTCAAGTCAAAGGGCTACCAGGTCATCGCTTCCTGCCGCATCACTAGCAAGGAGCTTGATGCGCTAGGCGTGCAGGTTGTCGAAGGTGCGATAGCAAAGCGTAGGATCTGCATGTACTTATTCTACTACCAACTGCCGCGGATCGATTTCGCGACAGCGCGAGGCGTCCCGTTCACATGCCGCTTTGCCGTGATGCCTTCTTCTGCCTTCTGCACTGCCCTTTATACACCTCAAGGGGTGGACGTGGGTCGCGACGGCGGCTGCGCCCCCCTGGCCGCCTCGCTGGGTAGCCGCAAGGTGGACTTGCTGGTCTGCAACGCGGGTGTGCTGATAGAGGACACGCTCGCTGACCTGGACATCGCAAAGCTGCGGGAACAGGTCCGTGTGGGAGAGACCGGGCCCGCGCACAGTACACCACCGCAATCCGGTCGGCCCCCGAAATGCACGCTGCGTCGAAGCATGGATGGTGCTGGGTGCACCGTCTCGGGTGTGGCGCGGGTGTGAGGAGGGTGGCCTGCAGTGCCATTCGGGCAGGGAAGGGTGGCATTGGATAGGCGCCAACTGGCGCTGGGAAAGGTGGTTTCTGTCGGTTTACGCGGCCATTGCAGATTGAAAATGGGCGGCATCGAGCGCGCCACTCGGGTCGGAGCCACGGCCTGTCTCGCAGGACACGCCCCAAAGCACGACGTGTTTCCGCGTGGGGGGTGGGCTCTCGGCAGGGGCAAGGGCCGCTCCCCCGCTGCGATGGATCCCCAGCTAGCGCGGCGCTCGGGGGCGGTCGAAACCTACCGCACCCTGCGCCCCACCATCCGTCTGCGCTCTGCTGCACTGGCTGGCGCGGGGAAGTACCCTGCATGCTGCTGTCCGCGAAGTACCCTGCATGCTGCTGTTCGCCTGCTGCCTTGCTCTTCCTCACAGTTCGAGGTGAACACGCTGGGGCCCCTCCGGACCTACCTGGCGGTCAAGGACAGCATCGGACAGGGATCCAAGGTACGGCAGTACGGCAGCTGTTACCGGCGATGCGGCACTTCTGCTCGGGCCGACCACTCCTCTTGTGCAATCCCCCGCCCCTCCGTCCTTTCGGCTCACGCGCCCGCCGCAGATCGCCATCATCACCTCCCGCATGGGCTCCATTGCCGACAACGGAAGCGGCGGCGACGTAAGTACAGCAAGGGCCGCCGTGCCCGCCCGGGGTTTCGGGCTTCTGCGGGCTGAGGGCACCGCCTTTGGCCGTGTTTCCACTCCACCTCTTCTTCATGGGGGAAAGCGCCAGCGCCAGCTGATGCATTGCGCGGATCGTGTGCGTGCGTTCCGTTCCGTTGGGTGAGGGCATCGCGCGCGCGTGCGTGTGTGTGTGTATGCGTGGCCGCATGCATACGTTACTTTCCGGGGTCGTAATTCGTGCCCGGAAAAACAAATCCAGTATCCATGTGGTGTTGGTGCCGTACAACCGTTCAGCCGGGTGGCGCACTGGGTGGGTAACAGTACTTCAAAGGCTGGACCCCGGAGGCTGGATCGCCGCCGTTGACCCATGGGTCGTTGTTCATTTCGGCGTTCGCTGCCTTCCGTTGTCCCTGCCGTGGGTGGCTGCGCGTAGAGGCTGCGCGGCGGCGCGATACCCGCTGACCGCCCCGACGCCAAGTCCTCGGTAGGATGCACACTCGGGCAGCGCACATGTACAGCAGGTGGCGGAGGGCCGCGCTTGCCCCGCGACGCACGATCGACGCACGACCTCCTCGCCACACGCAGCGCCATTCACACGCACACACACAGTCACACACTCTCACACACACCCTATCCCCACAACGCGCTCGCTGTGCGTGGCTGCAGCCAACGCAACAACCCAGCCCTGGTACGGCATGTGTTTCGCATTGCAATGCGCATCGGTGCTTTGGGTGGGCGGGCGACGCGGTCGATGGTGGGACGGCGGGGCGGAGCGGCATCATCCGCGGAAAGGCAAAGGCCCCGACGGCCCGGCACGCCGCGGCCCCGCCCGGCGGGAATAGAATGCAGTGCAATGCCCTTCTCCTGGATTGGAATGCGAAGCGTGGAGGGCCACACCGCTGGCCGAAAACAAGCCGCCCCCGCCCTGCCGCTTCATCCTCAGGCCCGCGCCACGGGCAACGTTCTTAATTAATCCCTCCTTCCGCAACGAGCGGGTACCGTCCATCGCTGTAACGTGAGCACCGCTTCCCCAGCCCCGTCCCGTGTTGGCGATCCCTCGGTGTCGTACAGTACGGCTACCGCATGAGCAAGGCCGCGGTCAACATGCTGGGCACGAACCTGGCGGTGGATCTGAAGGCCGGGGGAGTGGCGGTGAGGAGCGTGAGGGGCTGCAGCCGTCACGGATTAAGCTACATATTGTGATCACAGGGCGATCATAGTGCGATCACGGAGCGGGACGCCCAACCCCCGCGTTCCTAGCACGATTCTTTCCCTGACCGTCTCGTCCCCGTCTTGTACCGCAATGTGCCCACTCATTCATTCAGGTGGGCATCCTGCATCCCGGTTTCGTGGCGACGGATATGACCAAGAAGTACCACGGTACGGTACGGCAGCTGTACTGCGGCGGCAGCAGTACGACTCGAGGACCCCCGGGAGAAGGGTTGTCGCCTTTCCCCCGCGCACACGCACCATACACCGTGTCTCCAACGTGCATTCCTTCGCACCGCAACGTCCCAAATCACGCTTTCGACGGGTCCTTGTTGTTGCTGCTGCGGCACGGGGCCCTCTCTAGATCCCCAGCTAGATCCCCAGCTAGATCCCCAGCTAGATCCCCAGATGCCCAACCCCTGTGCTTTGGTCTGTCTGTCCGTCTGTAAGTCTGTCTGACTGACTGGCTGACTGGCTGACTGACTGGCTGCCTGGCTGTGTGCAGGCATGGACGGCGTGATTGATCCGGAGCAGAGCGCCGCAGACCTGGTGGAGATCATGGAGCAGCAGCTGTCGATGGAGACGTCGGGCACCTTTTGGCACCGCAACGGGACGGTGCTGCCCTGGTAGGTTAGAGAGCCGTGACCACCGTGGCGGCCGTGTTGGGAGCGTGGCCAGGGTTGTCCTGGTACCTGCGCGGCCATAATACATACAGCCTTGCCGTGGCCGCTAGGCGAGTCGAGTCCTTCTGGTCTAGCAGGTACCGCATACGGGGTGGTGCCGTGCTCGCGTCAGGAGGTTGGTTTTGAGGTTTTGGTTTGGTTTGGTTTTTATGGTGACCTGATGATATGCCCAGGCGCCCTGAATGCAAGCGGCGCTTTTCCGCCGGGGGGCGCGCGCTGGGTGCACTGATCGAGTCATGCGCGTGAATGAGCGACGAAAGCAGGCAGGAGCAGGCGAGTGCGAGTGTGTTGATACAGGCGGGTCAAGCCAGTGTGGAAGCAGACGCAGACCGCGTTTCGTTACATACCGTTCGCCTTACGCTTGGCCTGAAGGGGCTCCCGGATGCGCGCAGCACACCGGCCAGCCGTAGCGCCCGGTGATCCGCGGACGCACGCTCTGACTCGTACCGTAATCTATGGGGAGCGGCCTTTTATCCGCGCATGGTTTTGGTTTTCCAGGTTTTTTCCATATGATTTCCGATGTTCGGGTGCGATGCTCTGCAACTCTCCACCTGGTGTTGGGGGAAAGCGCACTCGGGTGCATGAGGTGCATGCGCGTCGAGGCGCGAGCCCTGCATCGGACCGGTTCGCGAGACTGAGTTCCGAGATTCTGGTCTGCGTTGACGGTATGAACCAGAGTCCGGGGTTGGCGTGATAGCCGCGTGCATTGTGCGTGATCACGGGTTCACGGCGGTGGTATGATTTTCAGGGCCGTGTATAACAAGGCCGTGTTACCAGGCCCGGCGAGCCGGCAGGTGGCTTCGATTATCTGGATGATGTAACCGCAGGTGTGCAAATGTGCCTCCAACAAACGTGCATGCGGCGCACAACGCCGGTGCCGGAACGAGCTCGCGGAAGCTTTTCAGCTGTGTCATCCGATATCGACTTCTTCGCCCGACAGCAGCCGCATTTCGATACCTTTTTAAACCAGATTTGAACGGTAATATATTGAGGCAACCGTTACCATTCCGCAATCGTCTATCATCCGTCGTCCGTACGGCGAAACGCCATCGCGTCACACGCACTCCTTAAAACACTCACAGCAAGGACAACATTCCGCACAACCCAGTTAGGACGTTCGAGTATACAAACATGATGGCGCTTGCGATGCAGTCCCGCCTGAGCTCCTGCCGCTTGGCGGCCACAAAGGTGCGGCAATTACCTCGCCACACGATCCGCTTGCCGATGTTATCCTAGTTCTCGACGGCCTTTTATGCCCATTTCGTTTTACTGATTTATGAATATCAATGGAACTTGCTGATCGCTCCCAAACTGTTTCGGCATTGCGATGCCCTGCCCTGCCCGCAGGCGCATCGGGCAGCACCGGCTCGCCTCCTGCGGACCACCGTCCGCGCGTCAGGCAGGTCTCAGTCTTCTCAGCAGGCCGAAGAGCCGCAGGGAGGGCTTGGTCGCAGGGAGCTTTTGATCGCGGCCGCCGCAACCCTGCCCGCCATGTCCTCCTTCCCCGCCGTGGCAGCCGATGCTGGGGAGCTGAACGAGAGCGCTAGCGGCCTCAAGTGGAAGGATGTCCAGGAGGGAACCGGTCCGTCGCCCGTCAAGGGCTCCACGATCAAGTGAGCTCAGCAGGGCAAAGCTGAACGCCGCTGAGCTTTGGGGCCCCGGTTGACTGCGGTTGCCAGCGGCCCTCTCCGTTGACGGCGTGGTTTCGGCGCGGGCGCAATTTGCAGCCGTTCTGTCATGTGCTTGAGGGCGCGAGAGAGATCGCGACAGGTTGGGGTAGTTGGCTCATAGAGACGCAAGACGGTCAGCCTGAGTAGGGGTTGTGTACGTCACTGCTGCGCCCGGCCGCTTCTGCATCATCGGCGGCTTTAGTGGCCGGAACCTCATGACGCCCTACTGTACATCCGTACTATGCCCTACTGAGCGAACCGCAATGCTGCAAAGTACGCAGCAACGAGTGCAGCTTCCTGCAGCCCCGCCGCATCAGCACAGCACGATAGCGAACTTCTGCAACCTGTATCCAGTTCTGCGGCGACGGTGACGCGCTGCCCGCAGGTGCCACTACACCGGGCGGCTAACCAACGGCACCGTATTCGATTCGTCGTACAACCGCCGCCAGCCCCTGTCTTTCCAGGTGCGTCGCGCTTCCCCCTTTCCCCCTTTCCCCGCCCTTTCCCCCCGCGGAAGGATTCTTCTGATACGTTACCGTTCACGGGCTCCGGCCTATACGTGGATAACCCCGCGGGTCGCCCGCTTCCACACTAAAACCAGCCCACCCTACACTGTAATAGAACCACCGGGGCTGGCGCATGCCGGCTGGCGATGCGCGATGTTCAACATCGCGTCGTGACGCACGTGTTAAATCACGTGGTTCCACGGTCCCTCGACGGACATTATATTCCCAAATATTCCCGGTTGGTTTCCCGCCGATCGGCGTCCCTCCCTGGCGCTGGCGCCCGCAGATCGGCGTGGGCCAGGTCATCAAGGGCTGGGACATGGGCATCCTGGGCGCCGAGGTACGACAGCGGCGCGGGCGCAGGGCCAGGCACCGGCGCAGCAGACACTGACCGCACGGGGCCCGCGTGCCCCTTACTGTGCCTGCCCTGATCACCGCTACGGAGGGCCGCGCCCCTGGGTGACGTGGCTGATGCTGCCGAGGTCGAATTCACTGCAGCCATTAATTTGGGGGCTTGATGCTCCCTGACCAGCCTGCAGAACATTGATCGTACACTGATTGCGGCCGGTGCCTCCGGGGGCTGCCTCCGGTGTTGAGACACGGTCCTTGGGTCCTTGGGTGGGTGTCTGCCCCGCAGGATATTCCGCCCATGAAGGAGGGCGGCAAGCGCCTGCTGGTCATCCCGTCTAACCTGGGCTACGGGTGGGTGGCTGGGTGGGTGGCAGGCTGGGTGGGTTCCTGGTTCGGCCGCCTGGGCCGTGCGGGCCGTGGCCTCCCTGAGGCGCAGGACGGCTTGGCTGTCATTCAGCCCGTCTGCGTTTCTGGTTGACGAGTGGTTGTCCGCCCAGCCGCTCTAACACTGGGACTTGGACCTGACTCTTGATCCTCTCTGTGTGTGATGGTGGCGAACCAATAATCAATCAGGGCTCGTGGCGCCGGCGGCGTCATCCCCCCGAATGCGACGCTGGAGTTCGATGTGGAGCTGCTGCCGCGCAAGTAGATGATGGACTGAGCGCTCCAGGGGAGCCATGGCGGCGCTCCAGGGGCAGGCCCCGAGGCGCTAGCACAGGGACCGGGCGGCCCAGCGGCGGAGGCGGAGTGCGTGGTGGCCGTGAACACGGCCGTGGACTGCGCGGGACTCGAGGTTTCTTGCCAGGCTTTTTGGCTTTTTGAAGTTTCGGACGCCTCACAAGTTGAAGCCTGCAAAGGGGACCCTGTTGCTGCTGATCGGAGAGTTGGGTGCAAGGCGGGTCAGGGAAATGGCGCGCCGCGCTCGGCGATGCTTTTTTTCGGCGTTGCGGTGGGGCCAAGGTGCTGTCAGCTGTACGTCGGCTGCACCAAATTTTGTAAATTACTGTCGTGCCATGTGTCTTCATCCCTGAATGGTTATGTGACCGTGATGATGTGTCTAGCACGGACATGTCAGAATTGTCGGCGCCGTCATGTGGTGCCCAGCGCAGGGCGCGCTGCGGGCTAGTGCCGTTCGAAACTGCCGCGAGACGGTTTGCTCGACAGCTTTCGAAGTGAGATCAGAACGACTGTCTGCAGCATAGAGGTATATTGCGTATAATTGTTTGCCGCCAGACGCACACTGAAACGCACTGAAGTCAATTCAGGCTTTTGCCATGCAGCCCGTGCTCGGTACTGTACTGTAGCCGCATATAAAGATGCCGATTGATTGGAGGCGTACACGCTGATGGCGATTCACACTATCATGACCATCTACATGCAACGCACCCACATCCTGCGCAGCTACGCGGCGCTGCTGCACCACCTGACAGCCGCGCTGCAGGGACTTCTGTCCAGGTCTGTCCCATACCTTCGGGCGGTGGAAGCCGCGCGCTAGGCGTGTTATGGGGTCAGCGCGCTCCTGCTCGCGCGCGTTCGTTGCCGTAACATTCGAAGTTGCGGGCGCGGCCTGCAGCCAACTCACCACCAACGTACCCGACTAGGGTGGCGGTATCGTTCACCATCGAATCCGAATTTCCCTGATCAAGAGGCGAAGGCTGCACCGACTTCCCTTACAAACACCCTTACAAGCACAGTATATTTAGCTGCCAAGCTGTGTGAGGAAGCTCCACATTCTGTGCAATACGGTACCCAAAATATGGTCGTGGAAGCGAAACGCCAGCTCCCGCTTCTCAGCACACGCATTACAGCAGTTCCTGCTCTACCAGAGGCCTTCTAAGGCTTGCAGAGGGAATTCGGGCTGAACTAGACTACTAGAGAATTTGATGAGTCGTGACTAAAGCCATGCCCCTGTGAGACTACAAATAAGAGGAGCGGTTATCCTTATTTCTAATACTGTGTAACTACTTATAATGCCAAAACATAATAACTGTCCTATATGACAGTTATTGAGCGTCTTGAAAAAACGTGAAGAGGGATGCGCACATGAGCACATTCTTTATCGCTCCCTAACAAATGACGCTAACAAAACTGTCACTACATTGCAATTATTTGCTACAAGTGAACAAAGTTCCGGCTGCAGAGCAGCGCCGCTGGCATGATGCCGCCGTTAGGACGCACCGTATTAACGGAATAAAGATGCGTTGGTCGATTGTAAGGAATCATTCCGCGTTTCTGCCATCGAAGGCATAAGGTTTTCGGCTAATTTTCGTTGTATTCGTTCACCACTACATTTGTTCGTGGACTGGAAACGGCCAAGGCGCTCGCCACTGTACGTATAACTGGGCAAAACGCTTGAGATGGAGGTTGGCTATCTCGTACCGAGACAAACATAGTAGCAGCAATACATTGTGCTGAAGCCTCACCTAAAATTCCTGGCGGCCGACAAATGGGGCGCAGCTCGGCGCTTGGCTGGAGGATGCCCCGCGCGTTGGCAGGGGTATCGGAATTCCTAGTCAGCAACATCTTCAGCTGACATAATCAAACCTGTGCTTCGCACCAGTCCTAGCGTCGTGTCGTGGACAGTGCCACTCCTGCAGCAAGGCACAGCAGCTGGGAATGCGAGCTGCGACTCGCAGCACGCGACGGCCCGATGCGCGCCTTTAAGCTTCAAAAACTACTCCTCTTACAGCTTTCTCTTTCCCTCATTAGTCAACATGCTCCGTACTACTGGCAGCCAGTTGGCGCTGCGGCTGTGGCCCAGCCATGCCCCTCTCCCTGCAGCCGACTGTGGGACGAATGGGACTCGCGTCGAGTACAGTCCGGACCCGAATTCAAGGCCCTCAATAGCGTCTCAGGATTAAACCACTCCGACCTTGTACTGTTGACCGGCGACACGGCCGCCAACCTCACGGGGGCGCAGCTGCAGCTCCTCAACGACACGCTCATCAGCGGGCCCGCTGCCGATGCCCAGCCGCTACCCGGGCTGTACCTCGGCTCCCGACCAGGCGCCTTGGTGCTGGCAGCGAGTAAGTGGCAGGAGATTAGACGGCACATGGCAGGCGACTTGCGGACGATCTGTCCATGTGTGTATATGTGTGCGTGTGTGTAGGAGTGTGTTTTGGGGAGGGGGTGAGCAAGTCCCGGTCCGCTCCAGTTCGGAAGCTCCGACAAAAGCTGCATCTCCTTTTCTACATGTATGGACCGGGTACTTACCTGCCTCCACGTATGCCTCCACTTGTACCCTCCCTTGCACAATATGCGGGACACGCTTTGCCGTGTGCCGTTTACGCACTCCAAGCTGTATCGATAGTGCATGGGCGCGCTGCGTTCCGCGCACCTCCAGACCAAACCTGCACGGGCTAGTACGGCAATGTCACCGTGTCGTACAAAAGTGCCTGCCTCGTACATTCCCCAACCATCAACGTGTCGCGCGATGGGCGGGCTACTGGCTGGCTTGGCGGGCCGCCTGAACAGCAAGGCCGCTTGGCGCCTCTGGTGCCCCCAACTGCCTCCCACTGTCCGCAGATGCGACACTGACGCTCCAGTTCCTGCGAGTGGTGAACGTCATTGCGTCATTCACAGCTTCTTCTAATACCAGCGGCAACGCCAACAGCAGCAGGACAAGCAGTGACAGTGCCAGCAGCAGCGATGACGGCAGCCCGCTCGCGCCCGGCGGCGGCGCCGGCGGCGGTGCCAGCACTGATGTCACCAGCGGCGTGCTGTGGTCGCTGTCTCTGGACTCCTTTTCTCTGTCGGCCGGCTCGCTTCTGCGGCTGGTGGGCTGCCGGGTGGTGCTGACGGACTGCGGAGTGGCGGACAGGATGTTCGGGGCGGCGGGGCAGCGGCCGCAACCGCCGGGCGTCAACATGAGCCAGGTGCGGTGCGGTGGGGCGCGGTGGGGCGCACACGGGAGGCCGCGCCAGGCATGTCTTGCTTCACCTCATGCCTTAAGACAGAATATTTTCTGTTCGATGCTCGTTTAAGGAAGGCTCTTTCCCTTTAGTGTCCGCGTGGCTCTCTTATTGGCGCGTCTCTTGATGACTGTAGCTCTAGAAACCCGAATCTGTTGCTACCTTATTTTTTTCTGTTTGTGCTTTCCACGCGCGCAGCTGAAGGTTGCGCGGGAAATCATGGTCAGCAGCGTCCGGCTGCCGCAGCTGGAGCTTCGGGACGTGGTCATCTCCTGCAACGAGGTACGGCATTTCTATCGCAGAGTGTACGGCATACGGCATATGTAAAAGGCACGACAGTCAGGCACGCCGGACACAAGTCCATTGAAGCCGAAAGTTCCTAGAGGATTCACTGCGGGCATGCGCCTGGTCGTATCGTTATTCACACGCTGCCGGGCTGGGAATGCAGGCGCCAGCCCATGTTCACCCCTCGGTTAGCCGGTTCCGTGCTACATCCAGGGGCCCAGCGCTTCCCTGAAGAAGCCTCGCCGTATTCTGACCTCCCTTGCCACCCGACCACTCCCAACGCCCGGCGTGCGCCGCCTCAGGTGTGCGGCATGTCAGGAATCTGCACCGTGACCGTTGCCTCCCAAACCGAATGGTACGACGCCCTGGATCTTATCAACCGACGCGCTGACGGTTGCAACGGTTACGTGATTGAGCTGTCGGCAAACGTCTCCATGGCCCCGCCGCCGAGCCCGTCGCCGGGCGACAGCACGGCCCGGGCAAGGCAACTGTCGACAGGGGCAGCAGCCGCAGCTGTAGCACTCGCGGCTGGTTCCCAAACCCGCGGTCTCAGAGGCAGTGGCAGCAGCAGTAGCCGCGGCGGCGGCGGCGGCGGCAGGCTGCTCAGTGGTCCAGGCGAGCTGCGGAGGCCCGTATACGGAGTCGCAGCGCAGCGCAGCAGCGGCACCGCGGAGGCGGACGCTGGGGACACCACCGGCGACGGGCAGAATGGCGTCGATGACCCATGGGTCATCACTGACGCCTGGCGGCATGGCCGCCCGCGGCCGCAGCGGCGGCGGCTGTCCCAGGACGTTGCCACTGCCGCCGCCGCCGCCAGACCATACCCTCGTCCGGTGTCTCTTCAGGTGGACCTGACCATCCGCGGCGCGGCTTCCTCCTCCTCCTCCTCTTCCTCCTCCTCTTCCTCGTCGTCGTCGTCGACGGGTGTGGTGGTTCTGGACGCTGCGCTGATGATGTCCGTGTTCGAGGTGGCCCCCACCGCCCGCCTCTCCCTGGAGCGACTGACGCTCATCAACCTGGCCTCACCACACCCCGGCGTGCTGGCGCTGCCGCTGTACTTCGCGGACAGGTACGGCAGATCCTAAACCCTAAACCCTAAATATACGATCTTAGATGTACGGCACGATTCCAGATCCTGCATCCTGGATCCTAGTTATGACTAGATCCTACAGTGGATCATGGCGCGGGTGTGGCCGGGCTCCATCACTGGTGAGGGGAGGGGAGGGGCGGGCCGCCCCAAGACGGCGGATGAGGCGCGCGTCATATGCCTTGACGACATGCCGCCGCCCTCCTATTGTGCGCTGCACCGCCCGATACTGATACCGATATCCCCGGGGCCTGGGCGGTGCGCCACCCGCTACACAGGCCCGACCAGAACGGTACTAGCCAGCGGCACGTCAGGCTGCGAAACGTCACACTCGTACTGGCGGCGGACGAGCATTCGTACGAGCTGACGTGGCTGAAAACCCGGGCAGCGGCGACGGCGGGCGCCAGCCCGCTGCCGGCGGACATGGCGCAGTGGCTGCGGGATGCCGTACAGGTCGCTGAGGTGGGTGGGTGGGTGGGTGGGTGGGAGGGTGGGTGGGTTTGGTGGGTGGGTGGGTGGGTGGGAGGGAGGGTGTGCTCCATCCAGCACAGCGGCAGTCCCGGGACTCACCTCCCAGAATCCCGCTGGTGGGATTCCGGGTGTAAGAACCCACACACGCACCGAAAGACGAGCCGCATCGAAGCAACCGCGGTTGGGTTTGGGGTTGGGGTCCGCGGTCGTTAACTGTAACGCTCGATCGCCGCCCCTCCGCAGGTTTCCCCTCTTCCCAGCGGCAACACCACCACCACCCTGACGCTCGCCCGCTTCATCGGCCTGGGCCTCGACGCGACCGACCTCACCCTCACGTCCGCCCCGCCGCCGGGGTTCGCCCTGGCGCAGCCATCCATCGGCATCGCCCGCTTCGCGCCCAGCCCCCTGGACAGCTACCCCCAGCTCCTGGTGCTCAATTCCACGTCAGCGCTGGTTTCGGCGCTCAACTCCTCCGCCTCCGCTGGGCCCCTGGTGAGTCGGAGCCCCACTTCCGGGGAGTCTGGCTATGAGGCCTACCCGGGTGTGCCGACGCTGGCGGCCGTGCTGCTCCGGACGAGCACGTACGACAATCGGAGTACGGCATTCACGCCCGGGTCGTACGGACGAGTTGTACTTACGCAGCGTAGCTACGTGCTGGAGCCGTACACTGCGCCGGCGCGCGCAAACGGCACACCTGCGGCGGTGGCGGCGGTGCTGGACTTGGGCGGCGCCCGGTCGGCGTGGGTGTCCTGGGGCCCAAACGGCACCTCCTCCTCCTCCGCCGCCGCCGCCGCCAGCAATCTGAGTCTGACGCTGCGCAACGTGACGCTGGTGGGTCTGGGCAGCCCCGGCCGCTGGCCCTCCGACCGCCCGCTGCTCCGCTGCCTGGACCTACCGCTGTGGGCGCTGGCGGGGGAGGGGCCCCGGTCGGCTTCCCCTTCCCCTTCCCTGCCTGGCCAGCCGCCCGCGGCGCTGCTGGCGCTTTCCGGGGCCACGATCAGCATCTCCCGACAGGAGCTGGCGCTGTGGGCAGCGTGTTACGCGGTACTGGCGGCGGACCTCGCCGCCGGCGGCGCCGCCGCCGCGGCCGGCGGAGGTGTGGGCGGCGGCTACAATGCTAGCTCTGAGCTGCGGGCCGCCTGTCGGAGCTTGGGCATTCAGGAGTTCAATGCCAGCGCCAGTGGACCGCGCGCCTTCACCATCACAAGCCTGCGGGTACGTAGGTCGTCCGGCGCTGCGTTTCGCTGTGCGCTTTGCTGTGCGCTGTGTACTGTACCGCGCTGGGATGTGAGATATTGTGGGGTTGGTGGCGTTCAAGGTGCAGCGCTAGACGGGCTTCGATGCGTTGACTGTCCACCGAGTGGCTGCAGGTGTGTGCGTGCGTGCCATCTGTGCGTGCGTGTGCTTGTGTGTGCGTGCGAGCGTGTGCGTGCGTGCGTTGTGTATGTATGCGTGCGAGCGTGCGTGTGTGCGTGCCTGTGCCGGTCCGTGGTTGACTGGTCAGCGGGCGTGCTGTTGAGATGGGCAGGTTGGCGCGCGCGTGAGGAGTGTGGAATGCGGAATGTGAGATGCGGGTTATGGATCGCGGAGAAGGCCGGTCCGGAGTGTCTGGCTGCTCGTGGGCTCTCTGGTGACTGGCGTAAGGCGTGAGGGAGGGCCATCATTGTCACGGCGGATCTGCTCACCCATGTCACGTCTGCACCCCACCCTTCCACGCCATGCCTTGCGCAGGGCATGGGCATACGTCTGCAGAACGTCGTACTTCGGGACGACATCATGCCTTACCAGCGGTACGACCTGGACGAGCTGCTCCCAGGTACGGCGTGGCGGGTGGCGCGGCGGGTGGCCATGGAAATGGAATCGTACGGGTACCGGTGTGTGGGCGCGCGCCCCTTGACGGAAGTCCGTTGTGGGGAGTGCCAGGCGACTGGCGTCAGCCGGTATCCCCACATGTCCTGTCATTCTTATGTACTGCCACTCTCATGTATTGCCGCTATTCTGTACTGCCACTCTCATGTACTGCCACTCTCATGTCACTCTCATGCACTGTTACTGTTGCCACTGGACGCCGGGAGGTTGGGTGGCGGCGAGAGGAAGGGCGAGTGGAAGTGGCGAGTGGAAGGGGATGGGTCGGGAGGGGCGGGCAGCGACTTGGCTTCCGGCCCTCGTCCGGTGCCACACGTCTCCTCCTTTGATTCATCCCGCCGCATCACAGTTGTTACGGTATTACGGTACACGTACCCGACTACTGCCTGTATCGCCCCCATCGTGTTGGCCGCCTCCACTCGCAGTGTACGACCCGCCGTCCCCGAATGTCGACGCCTCAGCGCACAAGAAGGCATCCATCAAATGGGTGATCCCAGTCGTCGTGGTGGCGGTGGTGGTGCTCCTGACCGCCTCCGGCATCATCCTGCTGGTCGTACAGGATCGCCGAAACGGCAGCACACGCTACTATAACGCCTACATGCGCAAGACCCAGCAACTATTGCACCTGCAGCGCTGCCCCAGCCCCGCGCCGGGGGGCTACGACCCCGACAGGTCGAACTGCGGCGGCGGCGGCGGTGGCGGCAACGCCAGGCGCCGGCCTGACGGCGGCGACGCCGCCGCCGGCGCGTGCATTGACGCTGCTGCTTCTGCGGCGACGGCGGCGGAGGCTAATGTGCGATCCGGCATCGGCGGCGTGTGGTCGCAGAAGGCTGGCCGGATAAGCCGTCGGAGCAGCGGTGCCGACGGCCTGGTTTCGGAGGCGGGTCTGGCGGCCGATGGCGGTGACGGCGGCGGCTCCAGCTATCCGCAGCTCGTGGGCGGCCCCAACTCCTGCTGGAGAGGCGACCGTGATGACCGGCCGCGGCGATCGGCCGCCAGCGGGGGCGGTACCGCCGACGGCGGAGTCGGCGGCGCCGTCAGCTGCAATGGCGGCGGCGTCGGCGGTGGTGGCTCGGATCGCGGCAGCTTGAGGCGATTCTCGCCTCTGGAGCCGGCGGCAGTGGCGGCGGCGGCGGCGGCGGTGGCTGCGTCCTCCCTGGAGAGCCTTTCCGGCTACAGCCAGGCGTCCGCCGCCAAGAGAAGCCAGCCGACATGGACACACGGGGGTTCCGCGCACGGGGGCACGGCCTTCAAGGAACCCGGCGCCGCCGGGTACACCCTCAATCGTGGCGCCAGCGGCACGATGCCGCACTGTGCCAGCGGCACGGTGCCGTACTGCGCCAGCGGCACGGTGCCGTACTGCGCCAGCGGCACGGTGCGGTCGGGGATGACCGACGGAATGGAGGTGCCCGTGGCGCGATTGGGGCCCAGCGGCAATGGCGGTGATGGCGGCGACGTCATTCGGGAAGAGACGAGGGTGACGGCGCCGCAGCTGCTGCAACCTGAGCTTGCGGCGACGGTGGGAGGCCTGGCGGCGGCGACGGTGGTGGCGGCGGCAGCGGCTGGCGAGCGCGGCGAAGTGTTGTCGTACAAGGCACGCTCGCAGGACGGCGGCGGCGAGCCCATACTGAATGCGGCGCACGCGCCGGGGGACATCGTGGCGGCGGCGGCGGTCTCCTTTTCTCAGACCGCGCTCGCGCCCTTTGCCGCCGCCGGGCCAACCGACGGCGGTCAACGCACCGTCAGTGGCGGCGGCAGCGGCGGCTGCGGCGATGGTGGTGACAGGGGCTTGGATCGTTCAGGAGGAATAGTGGAGTTGGAACCCGCCGCACTGCCCGGCTTAGCCGTTCGGAGCGCAGAGATGCCTACGCTATCGAGCCACACGAGTTTGAGCGGCGGCGCCTCACCGGGGAATGGCAACGAAGCACAGTCGGCGGCACCTTGGAACGCCGCGCGCCAGGTGGGGCATGAAGACGGCGCCTGGCGGTGCCGGCCGCCGGAATATGTGTTACCGTGATGCGGCGTGTGTGTACGGAAGAAATAGTCACGCAGCTGCCGTACTGGGAAGGCAGGGAGGCGGGCGCAGGACCACTACGCCTTCTTGCGAGAAGCGGTGGTTGTGAATCCTATCCTCGTGTACTAGTAAACGGGGACGGCACGGAAAGGATCCGCACTCCCTTGCCTTCCTTGTTTTTGTTATTTTTTTCCTGATCTCCAAAGGCCAAGACCCAAACCCATGCGCATACCCTATAGTCTCCAGGGCCATACGTCAAACGGCAGTGTTCGGAGCAAAGCACAACCGGCCCCCTTAACCAGGAGGCACCAGTCCTGTGTGGTGTGCACCTACATCTTCGGCGCTCCCCCCCCCGCCCCCGCATTATCACTCCCTAACCCCCTCGCCCCTCGTGTCCCGCTGCGTCCCGCATGCACATGTGCAGGAGCGTGTGATGCCGTTCGCCGCCGTGGTGGCAGTGGTCGGGAATCCGCTCGGAGCACGCGCCGGCAGGCGCGGCAGCGGCGGCGGCGGCTCCACGGCAGGTAGCCTGTCCGGTGAGATCACCGTCACCGCCGGCGCCGTTGGCGCGGCGGCAGCGACAGCAGCGGCACCGGCAAGGGCCTCGTCCACCGTGAGTGCGCCGGGACGCACGCCTGCGGCCGCGGCAGCTCAGCCTGGCGAGCCTCCCGCAGGCAGCAGCGGCAGCTGCGTCGGCATGAGCAGCGATGGTCGAATTGCGAGTGGGGGCATCGAGGATGCTGCCGGTGGCAGCGGCGGCAGTTTGTCGAAACGGAGCCGGGACACGGTGACTGCTGCCGCCGGCGCCGGCGGTGCCGCCGCCGGCGCTGATGTCGACGGCGGCTCCATTGACAGCGGGTGGGCGGCCCGGCCTCCACCGCCGGCGCAACAGTACTTTGCCGCTGACGCCGACGGTGGCAGCAGCGGCGGCGGGGGCGGCTGGATTGGTGCCATCGCCGCCACGGCGGCTGCCGCCACCCCGTTCGCCCGCTCCACCGTTATTGTACAAGACAACCCAGCGTTGCTTCAACACCGCGGTTCGTCCAAACGCGCCAGCGCATCCGTGCTGCCAGCCCTGCTCAGCGGCGGCGGCACCGGCGGCGGCGGCGGTGGTGACTATCGCCCCGGCAGTCCGCTCGGCGGCGGTGGTGGTGGTTCCGCCGCACACCACAGCGGTTCGCCCATTTACAGCAGCTCCCCCTCTCCCAGCATTACACGCAACAACACCGGCAACGCAGCCGCCATTGGCGCTGCAGCGGACAGCGCCATTGCGCTCGGGGGCTCGCCGCCGCCGCCGCCGTCGGGCCCCGGCGCCAAGCCCGGCCTGGGCCGGCTGCTGGTGGGGTCGCTGTCCAATCTGTTCCGAGTGGACAGCCTGGTTGCAGTGGGCAACCCGCGCGAGCTGCCGCCGCCGTCACCGCTGCCGCCGACCGGCAGCGGTGGCCTTCCTGGCAACGCCCGTTACCAGCCGCCGGCGCCGATGGGGATCACTCGCGGCGACAGTTCGAAGGGCGCCGGCGGAGGATTCAGCGGGCGCGGCGGCGTTGGTGGTTCCGCTGCCGCCGCCGCAGTGGCGATGGATCTGGGCACAGCGCTGAGCGAGATGACTGCCGATGTGGAGAGCCGGCTGAATGAGAACCAGCTGGTGATTCAGCAAGTGCTGGGCTCGGGGGCGTTTGGAACGGTGTACAAAGGTGGGTGAGTGGATGGGTTGAGGGCCGTGGGGGCGCGCGCGTGCGATTCAGGTGAATGCATCTTGCGACTAAACCCAGGTGCCCAACAAAGCTGCCAACAATCCGCTGAACCATCTTTTTTGTTGTAGTTCACGGCGTGTTTTGTACGGCTCTCCTTCCTCTACTGTTGCCGCCCTTTCGTTGGTGTTCGCTCCTCCTTTCCTTTCTTGAGCTGCGCACCTCTACACCCTGGCTTGCTCTTTTCACCCTCCCCAAGCGCCCTCCTACCATGCCCTCTGCGCTGCCTCCGTCCATGGCGCCTTCCTCCCCTCCCGCTTCCCGCACCTCCCCTTCGTTCCAGCCCTGTGGAAGGGTCTGCAGGTGGCCGTCAAGACCATGACCCTGACCGCGGATGCGGTGACGCAGGGCCGCCACGCAGCGCTGATGGAGGCGGCGCTGTCCAAGTCCATCTTCCACCCCAACGTCGTCACCACCTACACCTGCGACCTGAAGCCCATGCACGTGGACAGCCAGCGAGGGGGCGCCATGACGGGGCTGCACATCATGAACGAAACGGAGGTTATCCAGGAGTGGAGGCTGTACATCGTGCAAGAGTACTGCGACGGGGGCAGCCTGAGACATGCGGTCGAGGCGCGATCCTTCCTCAACCCGGCGACCGGGGCGCCGCAGATGGAGTGGGTGCTGCAGGTGGGGGCGGGAGAGTGGGCAATGGAAAATGTCCCATCACACCGCCCATGTCCGTGTTCTTCATTGCAGCCCCTGTGCCCCCATCACCACACACGCCGCCTGTGTGTCCCCCCACCCGCCCGCCCTCCTCGCCCCCACAGATGGCCCGGGAGATCGCCGCGGGTCTGCAGTACCTGCACGAACACAACATCATTCACGGAGACCTCAACCCAGCAAACGTAAGGGAGGAGAGGCCGGAGGAAAAAAGGGGAAGGCTGGAGCGGGTTCAGAGCGCCAAGGCGATGTGCAGATCCACAGATAAAGGAGGGAGCCACAGATAAAGGAGGGAGGAGGGGTAGGGCCTTGCATCGAACCTCACAGGTTCTGGCTGAAGTCCGTGTCTGCGAGGGTCTGCGGGTGCGACCACCGCTGCCACTGCAACCATCTCCTGTTTCAGCTCTTCCTCCTGTTCCCACTCACCCTTCTGGCCTTCTCCCCCAAACCCCGCGACCGCGCGCTTTTTTAAAACCCTCTGCAGGTGCTGCTCCGCCGCGACGACGGCAGCGTGTTGGGTTACACCGCTAAGATTGCGGACTTTGGGCTGTCGGTGCACATGCAGGCGGAGCAGGTGAGACGGAACCGGTGAAGAGGATAGGACAGCCTGAGCCGTCGAAGTTGTCCGAGATGTATCCGCCCGCCTGAAGCCCGTCCAGCGTCTGCAAACAAAATTGAGCAAATAATATGAGTAGGAATGACCTAAGCTGCGTGGATGTTGGATTCAATAGCATACATAGCACATACTACCGAACGGTTTGCATGATGTTGCGGCTCTTCTCTCTGCTAAGCTCCTGCTCCTATTCCTCCGCGACAGAGCCACGTGTCCAACACGAAGCGGGGAACGCCGTTCTATACGGCGCCGGAGGGTGAGTCGGCTGTAGGCCAGGTTGGATATCGCAGTACTTCCCAGGTGCTTCCATCCGTCTTCTAAACTGCCCTTTCCATCGATGACGTCCACAGCACGTTTGATTGTAAAGCATTGTGATAGAACTATGCCCGGACTTTTATTATAATACAATCCCGTGCTACGCGTAATAGCTCAGAGGATTGCGTGGTCATGTCCACTTATGAGTAGCTGCTTAAGTGACCAAAGCTGCTGGGTCACATATAACGAACCGATACAAAGCCAAGCAGTTATGTGAATACCTTTTATGTGCGCGGGAACAGCGCTGGAGCATGCGTGCCGTACTATTTTCCGAAATAGTACGACCTACAAGCGCACCGGTCCCTCCCGCTGTATGTGTCTCGTTGGCAAGGACAGCTGGTTGCATGGAGTTTCTGCGTTGCTCGCCGCTGGGGCACATATAACGAACCAATACAAAGCCAAGCAGTTATGTGAATACCTTTTATGTGCGCGGGAACAGCGCTGGAGCATGCGTGCCGTACTATTTTCCGAAATAGTACGACCTACAAGCGCACCGGTCCCTCCCGGTGTATATGTCTCGTTGGCAAGGACAGCTGGTTGCATGGAGTTTCTGCGTTGCTCGCCCTGACTTCTTCCGCTGCTGACTTCTTCATCTTTTTCGCTTCCATTAACCATTATCCTCTACTCCGAGTGCAATTATTTGATGTAACTTGTAATTCAAACTGCGTCGGCGATTTGCTTATGGCTGTTCGGAAAACAAACTTCCTTTTTTCCGGGGCTAATCCGGCTGAATTTCCTGCGCAATAACACCCTGAAAGCGGCAAAGCGCCCGCTAAAATTTACGTAAAGCGCTTTGCACGCCAATTCCTTACCCCACGCAGCATCCCCGCATACTAGATGCATAATAACACGCATATGCTATATGCGGTTTGCTACCCAACAACGTTTTCCGGCTGGCCACCTGTGCTGGTCAACCCTGTTGAAGATGGCGTTGGAAGTCCGCGCTTTTGGCATCTGGTCGACCTTATCCCAATCTTTCACATACCCTAACGCCTCGAAACTACAGATATTACCCGGAAAAATCCTATACACGTGAAGTAGGCGCTAAGCGAAAATTATAAGTACGAAGACGCTTTCAACCCAAAGCGCTTTTCTGAGGACATTCAGCCAGATTCAGCCTCGAAAAAGGAAGTTTGTTTTCTGAACCGCCATAAATTTCGGTTTGATATCATACTGCTTTGTTCGTTGCCTACGAACAACGGAAACACCTGCTCTGTCCGGGAAGTCGTGTACTCACAGTTTTGAGGCCGTCAAAACGTGCTCACGCCACCGCCCCACACAATGGCCAGACATCCCCACATCGCGTCCATGCCTCGCTTCCCGACGCGCGCAGTGACCCACGCCGGCAACCTTACCCGCTTCGCCGACGTCTTCTCATACGGCGTCGTACTATGGGAGCTGTACTGCAGCCGCTCCTGCTGGAGGTACGGCCCACAGGGGCGGCTGATCCACCAGCGCGGCTTCCCGCACCTGCCGCCCACCTGCCCCCGGCCCTACTCCCAGCTCGTCGCGAACTGCATGCAGCCCGCGCACAAGCAGCGGCCCACCTTCAAGCAGATCGGCATGATGCTGGAGAGCATGCTGCGGGACATCGAGCGCGAGCGCAGCGAGCAGGCAACCGACTGGTGGGCGGGGACACCGACGGCGGCGGTCATGGCCCCGAGGAGGATGAACAGCGGCGCCACACTAAGCCCGCCACCGCAGCCGCTCCAGCCTTCAGTGCCTCTGGCGGGGCCGCCGTCGCCGTCACCGTCGCCTTCCCCCTCTCTGTCACCCCAGCTATCCGGCGCCGGAGGCGGCGGGCACGGCCACCAACTCGCAATGTTGCTGCAGCAGCAGCAGCAACAGCGGCAGCCAGGCACCGGAAATCCTTACGATGGCTCCGGAACCGGCATGGCCCGATCCATCGCCCCCTACGGATCTGCCGCTGCCCGCCCCGGCAATCTCGCCGTGTCGCCGCCGGCCCATGCGGCTGGGGCTCCCGGTCCCGTAGCAGCGACACTAACACTGACACCAACACCTTTTGGCTGCTTCGACCCCGCGGCCTTCACGTCGTACTCATCGCCGTACAGCTCCTCACCGTCGGCCGCGCCCGTCAGCGCCGCCAGCAGTATCGCTGCCGGCGCCGTCGGCGCCGCAGCGGCGACGCGTGGCTCGCGCCGGGCATCAGGGTCGACGGCGGGCGGCGGCGGCGAAGGCGGCAGCTCGTCGTCATTGTCGCACTTCAACGCCGCCTCGACGGACGCGTGCAGCCCCTCCGTCGGCGCGAGCTTCCCGGGCATATCCCGGACCAGCGCCGCCGCCCGCACCGCTGCTGGCGACGGCAGCAGCGGCGGCGGCGGCGGAGGTCTCCGACGGCTTGGCAGCGACAACCTGGGCCGCAGAAGCAGCGGCGGCGCCGGCGGCGGCGGCAGCAACGGCGGCGGGCTCTCGCGCGCGTCGTCGCTGCCACAGGGCGCCGCCGGCGCGGCGGCGCCGACGCACTCACGACTGTCCCGCGGGTCGGTCCACGTGTCCGACGCCAGCAACTCTTCGGAGAGCCTGACGCAGGGGCAGCCGCTGCCGCCCCCGCCCCCCTCGCCGTCACTGAACCCTACTGTGCCGTACAACAACCCTCAGGGCGCCATTTCCTCCCTTATCCCAGCATCCAACGCCATGACTGCCACGGCGGCGGCTGCGGCGGCGGTGGCGTCAAGCCCGGGTGTCCCTCAAGAGGCGAGCGGAACGCGCGAAAGAGTTGGCGGCAGCGGCGGTGGAGACGCTCCTGCAGGTGCCGGCGGCGCCGCCGCCGGCCCGGATGACGCCTCTCCCTGGAGCGCGCTGCTGGCCCAGATGGCGGGCGGCTTTACCGCCGGAGCGGGGTTCCCTGGAAGCGGCGGGGCGGCGCAGAGCCCGCTGGCCTCTCAGACTCAGACCGACTTTGAGGACTCACAGGCTCAGGCTCAGGCTCAGGCTCGGGCTCAGGCTCGGGCAGACCTTGTTAGCCAGGACAGCCCGGCGACACCCGTGGCTATCGCTGAGATGCGGACGGTTGGCCGCACTTTGAAAGGCGCCGGCGGTAGCGCAGCAACCACCGCCGCCGCCGCCATGTCGCTGCCGCTTGGGTCGCCGCTGCACGGCTCCCCCCAACCGGAAGGACAGTTGGCGATCACGGCCGCCAGCCCAGATCTCAACGCACCGGCCGCGATGGGGATCAGTGGCGGCACTGGTCCCGGCAGCGGCGGCAGTCTTGTCAGTGGTGCCGGTGTAGGCGGCGGCGGCGGCGGCGGCAGCCCTGTCGGCGGCGGCGGCGGCGGCGGCAGCCCTGGCGGCGGCGGCAGTGGGCCGTCGGCACTGGCGGTTGTGATGCGCGCGTTCGAGATCCCTGCGGAGCCGCCCCGCTTCGCGCCGCCCGTCCTGTCCACCGTGCCCGAGGCGGAGGACGAGCCAACCAGCTGCGTCTCACTGACCCACGGGCCGCCGTCCCTTTCCGCCCTTGTGGACGATGATCCGCCGTCGTGGCCCGTGCCGCACACCAGCGCCGCTTCGTTTGGTACGGCGGGCACTGGCGGCGGCGGCGGCGGCGGCGACTCGCAGCTGACGTCACGGTCGCCGACTCAGCAGCGTCATCCCACGTCGCTGTCGTTAGAGCCGGGGGAGCGGCGGACGTGCGAATCGCCGAGTGACGGCGACGGTGACGAAGGCGGCGGCGGCGGCGCCACGATAGTGTGCAGCGCCGACGGAGAGCAAGATCGCGTGGATTCGGCGCAGTTGCGGCCGTTGGACGTGCTAATGGAAGCGTCAGTTGCACGGCAGCCGGGTGGCGGCGCGGCGGCGCCGCTGGCGGCTGCGAGCACCTCCGCCGCCAAGGCGGCATCGGAGGCGGTCGAGTGCGCCCTGGAGGCGACGGTCGCGTCCGCAGCGACGGTGACAGCGACGGCGGAGGCAGCGGCGGCGGCGGCGGCGGGGCCGACTGCGGCGGCGGCGGCGGCGGAAGCAGGGGACCCGGAGGCGGCGGCCGGGAACTCAACGGAGGTGCTGCCTACATGC
Organism: Pleodorina starrii; assembly: GCA_030267565.1. Classification (NCBI taxonomy): domain Eukaryota; kingdom Viridiplantae; phylum Chlorophyta; class Chlorophyceae; order Chlamydomonadales; family Volvocaceae; genus Pleodorina; species Pleodorina starrii. Next base: position 1,684,081 of record BRXU01000007.1, on the reverse strand, counting down.
ACAAACCGCGAGGCTGCCGCCGGCACTGCTGCGGCTGCGCCCTGCACCAGCGGTGGCGTCACGCCCTGTGGCGGCCAGGCACGGGAGGATGCCGGCGGCGCGGACCCGTCCCCGCCGTCGCCGTCGCCGCCGCCAGCTGCCGTCCCCCCTTCGGCGACAGCGGCCCCGGCCCCGCCGGCACCGGCCGCCGCCATGCCGTCGCCGTACTTCACACAGCCTGCCGTCGCGGCCTCGTCCCCAGCGCCGCCACCTCACTACGGACTCTTCGTACAGCAGTACGGCGCACCTCCACTCGCGGCGCCGGTGGCGTCGGCGCCCTGCGCGCATACGCACGAATACATGTACGGCGGCGCGGCACCGCCGCGGCCGCCGATGTTGGAATCCACCGCCGCCGCCGCCGCCGGGGCCGCCATCTCCTGGAACGAGCCCAGCCCCTTCGCGCGCCGTACAATTGCTGAGGCCACCAGGTCATCGCCGGCGATTAGGCGCGACACCAAAATCTCCGGCGATCGCGTCATGCAGGGAAGTCGGCGCGTTCATCCCACACCGCCTTTCCCGGTATCTGAGCCACGGCCGCCGCCGCCACCACCGCCAGCGGCCGTGTCGCCGTTCCTCCGCCCCAGCATGGGCGTTGACCCTGCCGAGGTCCTTACTGTGCCGCCGCTGCCGCCGCCACCGCCGCCGCCACCGCCAGCGGCCATGTCGCCGTTCCTCCGCCCCAGCATGGGGGTCACGCCCACGGAGCTGCTCGCGGCGGCGGCGGCGCCGCCGCCGCCGCCGCCGGTGCCCTCGCCGTCGCCAGACTACACGGCGGTGGCGCGATTCGCGAGGCCGCCGGTTGGTGGCTGCCAGGAGTCTGCCACCTTGGAGGCCTTGCAGCCCGCCTGGCCCGCTGACGCCGCCGCCGCAGCTCCTGCCTCCGCCGCCGCCGCCGCCGCGGGGTCGCCGTTTGTTCGGCCCAGCCTGGCGAGCGCGCCGCCGGGCTCCGTCGTCGTGGTTGGGTCCGATCTGCCGCCCCTGCCGTCCATGGGGCCGTGGACGGGCGACGCTGTGGTGACGGGCGGAGTGCCGTACACGAGTGCCGTACCGCCGGGCTTCATGCGGCCCAACCTGGATGCCATTAAGGCATCCGCCGCCGCCGGCGGCTCGGCGGCGGGCTCCATGGCGCCGGCGGCGTATAGGGAGGCTGTACGGCAATGGACGGCGGGTGCCGTCGGTGTGGCCGGCGGCGCCGGCGCTCTGGCGGCGGCGGCGGCGGCGGCGGGCCCGCAAGCCGGTATCGGTGGCAGTGGGTTCCCTGGTTTCCCGCTGCCTTCACCACCACCGCCGCCGCCGCCGCCCGGCCTTACCGCCGCTGCCCTGAATCTGGATCCGGATTTGCCGCGTTTTGCCCGCGCGACAGCTGGCCGGAAGCACGACCCGGACGATCACACACCCGACCTCCCGGGGCCGGTCATCCTACCACCACCGCCGCCGCCGCCACTGTTACCCCCTTACTATTGCGGCGACGGCGCCGTATCCCTGTTGCCACTCGCTCCGACTCTCTGCTCGTACGGCGTTGCATTGAACCCTCCTGCGAGCAATGCCAGTGTTGTTCAACCAGACCCGTCCTCCGGGCCGTTTCCCGCATCGGCCAGCGCCAGTCCGAGGTCCCCGCTTAGCTACCCCGCCTGCATGGCCGTGTCGCCAGTCCTGCCCGGAAGCATCGGCAGCGGCGGCGGCGGTGGCGGTGGCGGCAACGACGTCTTTGGCTCGCCCGTCTCTGTCTCCATCGGCAGCGTCGCTGGCGGCGGCGTAGCTGCGCTGTCCTCCGGCGGCGCTTGGCTGCCGTACCAGCCCTCTCGGCTGGGTCTGTCCCCGCCGCCGCCGCCGCTGACGGTTGGTACGGCAATGGCCGCACATCCGCGCGATCTGTGGCCCGTATCTATGGGGGAACCACTGTACAGCCGCGGCGGCATGCGCACCAGCCTTCCAGGATCCGACACCGGCGGCGAGGCGGCCACGGCGACGGCAGCGGCGGCGGCAGCGGCGCCGTCAGCTTGGCTAGGGATCGACGTGCCGCACTACGGCCCTGGACGAGCCGCCGCCGCCGCCGAGGTAGCGGCGCCGCTGCCGCCGAGGTTCCAGCGGGACAGTCTGCGGACGCTGGAGGCGAAAGGCCTGGCCGCCGGGAGTGGCGGCGGCGCCGGTGGCGGCGGCGGCGGAGTCGAGGGTCAGTCCGCCGCCGCCGCCGCCGGTATTGATGTGCAGCCGTCAGGCGCTGGCGGCACCTCCGCCGCCGCATTCAGTCTTCTGCGTGCCGTGCGTGATGTCGTCAACGGCGGCATCGGCAAACGGCATGACGCCGTACCGCGCAACAGCACCAGCGGCGCCGTCGACCGCAGCGGCGGCGCGGCGGCGGCGGCCAACGGCGCCGAGGCGGCAGCCTCGGATGGGTCGTTGTACGGCGCCGAAGGCGCCGGGACGCTGGGAGCGACTACGATGGCGGCGGCGGCGCCGCCGCCGCCACCGCCGCCGTACGTCACTGCGGCTCTGGCGGCATCCGCTGACGGCGGGGTGGGCCCGCAGGGCCCCTTTGACCGGCCCAGCATGCCCCGGCCGGCGGCTGCCACACGGGCCTCAGCTGACGGCGAAGAGGAGGTATTCCCGGCCGACCTCGAGGGCGCTCTCGCCTTGGAGCCCCTTGGCCTCAGATCGGGTCTGGCGGTTGGCATCGGCGGCGGCGGCCTCGGCGGCAGCGGCAACTCCTTCGACGATGCGCTACGTCTGGGCAAATCCAGCCTCTCAACCGTTCCGGAGTCGGGGCCAAGCGTGGGGCCCGTGAGTGTAGGGCCCAGCAGCACGAGCGGCGGGCCCGATGCGGCCGGCGCCGCCGGCGGCTCGCCGAGAGGCAGCTCTCCGGCGGGCAGCAGCGACAGCGGCGTGGCTTCGGAGGCGCCGCGGCGTGCGCAGTCGTGAGGGGAGTTGATGGTCGTTGTTGGTGTTGTTATAGTTGGCCTCCAGTAGCCTTGGAGGGGTGGAGCCGGCGGGCCAGCTGGCCGGGCACTGCAGCGGGTTCGTGTGGGGTGGGGCGGATGGGTCGCCGGGTGGCGCGAGAGGCGGGGCGAGGCGGGCGGCCTTGCGTGTGGGACCTAAGGGGCCGGGGGTTTGGACGGTCGTGTGCGGACCCCGGGCGGTGGGGTGGGTGGCGTTGCGGCCAAGACCCGGGTGTGGTTGGCGGGTTCCGGGTAAAAGAGAGCCATCCGAGGGCGCATGGCCGCTGCGCACGGTTGTTGTTACGCGCCCACGCGGGTTCATCGTATCCAGTTGTGGATCTGCGCAGCGGTCAAGTGAAGGAAGATTGGGCGCTTTCTTTTTTTCTTTTTGTCATTTCGCGAAGATTGCGTGTTTCCCGTCGTTGCGAGAGGAGTATTGCGTCTTCTCGGTCCGTATCTGCACGCACGAAGATTTGCGTCTTGAGTCAGTCGCGGCGGCCGGTATGGCGAAAGCGGCTCCCGAAACGCGTGTCTGCATGTGCCAATGCTGGCGCGAGCAGGATGACGATGCGCCCCCTGAATGATATTGTTTTACATATGAACCCAAAAGGATAACCGGCGCCTCCGGTTAATTCATTGGGGTACAGCACCATCATGCGGCATAGTGGGACTGTAGGGTATGTGTATGTGTGTGTGTATGTGTATGTATTGGCAGGTTCAGCGGGGCAGGGCTGTAGTACAACCTCAGGAGCGGAGCGCGGCGCGGCGGGGCTGTTCCCGTTCGGCTGTAGGCTGGGGGTCTGGGACGTGTGTCGCCAGGCCAGGTCGTCGGGAGCCTTAGGGGGGGAACCGAAAGCGGATCGGGCGGCGGGAGGGTGTTATGTACCGAGGGTGTCATGTAAGGAGTTGCTGCGTACTGATAGCAATCCGGCCCACCAGGAACACAGATATCCAGGCCCGAATGTCCTGGCCCCTGCTAGAAAAACAGTCCTGGCCCCTGCTAGGAAAACAATCTAGAACTACGAAAACATGTCCCCGATGCGGGTTGGGTTGGGCTGCTCGAGCGCCTTCAGGAATTTGCTTTTCGGGTGCCCTTCCTGGAGTTGTGAGTACGTTACGCTGAGAATACTGTACGGCTGTACGGCATCCCGGCCAATCGAGCATCGCCGAAGAAGCGAACTGTTGTGTCGTTGACGTGAGATCTCATCGTGTTGGGAGTCGCGCCTTGGAGAGGTTGAATAAAATTGGCTAGTGATGGTGTGTGTTGGCATTGAAATTGTCGCTGCCGTAGAAAAGGTCAAAGCAGGGAGAACGGCGGGTTGGCCTGGGTTGGCCACTGGTTGGCCGGATCGTCCATTTCGCAGGGGCAGGCCGCCTGCAGTGAGAAGACCAGTTCTGGGGGGTGTGGGGGCCTGTCAGGCCGGCACTCGGCACGTCGGCAGCAAGGAGCTAGCAGGTACAAGGGGCAGTGCTTTTCACTGGACGTTCGGCACAAGGCTGTCGCTCATAGGGTTCGGCAGGCGAAGAGCTAGTAATCTGAGCATCGATTAGGGAAGAGGTTGGTTAGGGGCTACCGTCCATGAGGTTGATACTTGGCTGCAACCTGATTGATAGTGTGCGGGAACTCGGAGCCCGGCCGATTGGCAAATAGAGAAGGATTCGATGATCCACCTGTGCGAAGATATGCATCATACATGATATTATGTCGTCCTAACGTGCGGGCCTGGTGAAAACGCTGCGAGGCCAAGGCCGCACGGCGTGGCCTGATCGTTGACGGTACGACATATGTCAGACACCGCCCGACAGCCAGCAGCAAGGTTACTCATGTTGATCATCCTCTTGAAGTAAGACTATCATATGGGATGGATAAGCCAGAAATCTCAAGTGCTCCCAATTATGAACTTTACTTCGTTGCGCAATTTACGCTGCCCGCAAGTACCACATGTCCCTTGACGCAATAAGATGCTCAAAATTCAGGTCATGTTGTTATCATCACACCTCGGCTGTCATAGCAGTAGTCGCTGTGCTCACGCTCTTAGCACGCACGAGCGCCAGAGCAGTTGTATGCGGCGAATGCACGAAGTTATGGGAGCTTCAACCTATATATTCGGGGCCCGTCTTCAAACAGCTAAATCGGGCTTCGGGTTACGCAATTCACACGGAGCTGGTGCTTATCAACAACAATACCTCTACAGACCTCCCCCTGGCTCAGCTGCAGTTCGTGGATGATACGTTGATAAGCTCAGATGGAGCGACGGACCCCGGGTTATACTTGGGAGCTTACCCGCAGCGGCTACTGCTGGGACCAGGTAATACCCCCCCCCCCCTCCCAGCCATGCGGCACATGCGCCGGTGCGCCGGCGGCTGACCCTTACCCGCCCTTTCCCTCCCCCGCACAGGTGCGGTCCTCACCTTGCAAGGACTCATCGTACTCAACGTGGAAGCCAACTTCACCAGCACGAACAGCAGCAACAGCAGCGGCGGTGCTGGCGGCGGCGGCGGTGCCAGCACAGATGTCACCACCAGCGGCGTGCTGTGGTCCCTTTCTCTGGACTCCTTTTCTCTGTCGGCCGGCTCGCTTCTGCGGCTGGTGGGCTGCCGGGTGGTGCTGACGGACTGCGGAGTGGCGGACAGGATGTTCGGGGCGGCGGGGCAGCGGCCGCAACCGCCGGGCGTCAACATGAGCCAGGTGCGGGAAGGAGCGATGGGGCGCGATGGGGAGGGGTGGGGTGGGGTGCACACGGGAGGCCGCGCGGGGGCGGGGTCTGGTCACTTCCGGGTCACCCCCTCACGAGCGTGGCGGGCTGCGAGCGGACGCTGGCGCAGAATCCCAGCCGCAGCCGAGGGGCCCCAAGGAAGGGGCTTGCGGCTTGGGTGGGCGTTGGCACCTAGGAGTCCGTCGCCAGCGGTGGGGCCCCCCAGCTGCTTGCGGGGCCGAGCATCTCGCTGGTAACTAACTGAATAACTAACCAAGTAACCAATTTTCGTAATCATCTACGCGTTTGCGGCGCTGGAGGGTACGGACGGGACGGAGCGGCACTTGGGACGGATGTGCCCCCTAGTGTGCTGAGGCTCACAGCCCAGTCTCCGCAGTCCCATGCGCACCGGAGTGTGTCACCATCAGGCCGGCGGCGCCCGTCCTTGGAGGCGCCGCCGCCCCGCCCCTCTGGAGTGTCCGCTGGGTGTCCCGCCCAGGCGGGCACCGCACCCTTACAGCATAGCAAGATAGGTCCGAGCTGGGTGGGGCGGGGCAGTCTACGGCGGGTTAAGAGATGCGGATGCGTAGCACTCCCGTCGCGGGCTGCCGTCCCGGCTGGGCCGCCACGCCTGCGGCTGCGCCCGACGGCTCCTCTGCCTGCCTACCTCTGCCTGCCTACCTCTGCCTGCCTACCTCTGGCTGTCTGGCTGGCTGACTGCAGGCCTCGGCCGCCGACGTCTACGTGGCGGCCTGGCGCAGCTCGCAGCTGGAGATGGAGCGTGTGCGGTTCACCTGCAGTGAGGTACGTGCGTGTGCGTTTGGACTGTGGAGTTGATGTAGGCATGCATGCTTTCGTGTTCACTAGACGCTGCTTTCGTGTCTGTGTTCGTGTTCGTTGTGAGTTGCTACTACGCTTTTGCGCTCGTTGGGGTTGAGCTGCACTTCCGGTCAATTCGCTCGATCAATCCTCTCAGTGATTAGAGTACCTGTAGCTAAGCGGTGGGTGCGTGCGTGCTGGGCAGCTGAGCGGCCCTCGCCCACAGCTTGTGGCTCGCCATGCTGCAAGCCCTCTGCGCCGCCGCCTCACCCTTCCGCTTCCCTCAACCTCCCGCATCTTGCTGGCTGGAATCCGTCTCTACCTCCCACCCACCCACCATCCACCACCGCCGCCGCCGTGGCGTGTTTCGGGGCGACATTATGCCGTACCAGCGGTACGGCCTGCAGGGGCTGCCGCCAGGTGCGGCATGGCGGGGCGGGTGGGACCTGAAGGGAAACGGAAGAGGAGTCTGGGTACGCGAAAGGAGGCTGTGGAAGGGGGGGAGGGAAGGGCCGGGAGGTGGGATTGGAGACGGGCTGGAGAGTGGGTTGAGGGTTGATGCGATGGACGATGACTCGATGAGAGTGGGGGCCGCGAGTCGGCGGTCCCGCATTCGGCTCGAGGGGGATGAAGGTCCCAGGGTTGGAATTCAGGAGGAGACGCAAGGGGCAGGCTCATATTCTGAATGGATGAGTCCTTCCGGCCGTCCAGTTCCTCTCATCTTCACGAGCTTGCGCCTCCCTGACGACCTGCCTGCTACCCTGCCGCGCCCGCGCCCAGCGCCCTGCCTTTCGCCCGTCCGCCCAGACGCACCAGACACCCACCCTCCCTCCCTCCCACGCAATTCGCCCTTCCGCGCCCGCGCAGCAGCCACGCTCACGCCGGGGCCTTCGCCGGTCGGGAACTCCACCTCCGGCGGCGGCGACGGCAACAGCCATAACAGCAGCAGCAGCAGCAGCAACAATGACAACAACGACAACACTAACACCAAGAAGTGGATCATTCCTGTGATAGTGGTGGGCGTGGTCGCACTGTTGACCATCCTGCTGCTCTTCCTCGTGTATGTACGACATCGGTTGGAGGGCAAACACCCGCAGCCGTACATGAACGTTCACATGATCAAGATGATGGCAGACAACGCGCTGCGGCCGTACGCCTACCACGGCGGGACACGCGGCGGCGGCGGCGGCAGCGCCAGCGGCGGTGGCTCCCTGGTGCGGCGGGACAGCGGCCTGCGGCCGCCGCCGCCGCCGGCGGCGGCGGCGACGGCGGCAGAGACGCGCAGCGGCGGCAGCGGCGGCGGCGGCGGCACGAGGCCGTCGCGCTTCGGCACGACCTCCCATGTGAGCTCCCATGTGGGGGCGGCCGGCAGCGGGGCACTCGGGACGGTGCATGTCGAGGGCACTCGTGACAGATGCGGTGCGATGAGTGATCTTTTGCAGTTACCAGTAAGCGGTGCTGGCACACGAGGTCATCGCTGGTGCCGGTGTCCCTCCACTCTGCTCCTGCTCCTGCTCCTCCGCATCCCCCCAGTCGTACCCCTGCTTCTGCTCCTGCTCCCCGGCCGCCGTGTGGTCTTGCAGTGCGGCCGGAAAGTGGTGTTGCGTCGTTGCGTGATGACGAGAGACGCGCGCGAAACGGCCTTTGCCACCCCTACTCTCACCCGCCGTCCTCTCCTCGCCCCATCCTCGTCCCGGCTTGCGACAGCCTCATGCGCCCTGCGGTACCGTCCCACGACCACGACTAGGACCACGACCACCCCCCGCCTTCCCTCCGCGCCCCAACCTGCCCTTGCCCTCTCTTACACGGCGCCATTACATAACGTCTGTCGATACGGCATCTTGCCAGCCTATTGCCTCTTCTTTAACCGTCATCCTCCGCCCCCCACCTGCCCTGCCCGCCCTATGTGCCGCCCGGCGGTTCTCACGTGCCACAGGCCCGCAGCGCCCGTGGTGGCGAGGCCAGCTCCGGCCACGCAACCGCCCGGGTGAGCAGTGTGGAGGGCTCCGGAGGGGCGTCCGACAACGGCCCCGCGCCGGCGGGCCCCACGGACCCCGCGGGCCCAACGGCGCCAAGGGCGCCCTCCGAAGCCGTTGGCCGGCGCAGCGGCGTCATCGCCGCGGGTGATGCTTCCCCTGCTGCTGCCGTAGGCGGCGGCGGCGACGTCATGCCCGCCGTCGGCGCGCCGCCGGCCGGCGCGGCCGTGCTGCCGACGGCGGCGGAACGGTACGGCGGTCATGCGCCGGCGGCCGCGGCAGCGATGGAGCCGTCGCCGTGGGTCGGGGGGTACGCGTGGCCCGCAGCGGGCCAATTCGTATACGACCTGTACGGCGGGTACGGTACGATGCTTGCGGCGCCGCACTATGCGTATGGAAATGCCTACTGGGCGGACTGGATGTCCAGACTCGCGCCGCCTGCGCTGGCAGCTGCCGGGATGTACTACACGCCGTTACAGGCGACGGCAGCAGCAGCACCGGCGGCGCCGGCGAACACATCGCCGGCGGCTCCCGCGGCGTTGGCAGCGGAAGCGGCGGCGGGTGCGGAGCCTTGCTCGCTGCCGCACGACACCGCCGCCGCGATCCGCCAGGCTGCCGCAACGCCGCTGCTGCACGCGCCGGCGGCGGCGGCCGCCGCCGCCGCCGCTGCTGCCGTCCCGGACGGCAAGGTAGCCGGCGGGTCTGGTCCGCTTGCAACGCCCGATGCTGAAGGAAACCACCACCAACAGCAGCCGAAATGTCTCGGGTCGCCCGGCACTGCCGGCTTGTTGGACGGCACTCCGAGCCCCGCGATTGCTGCGGGCTGCAACCCCGAAGTGGAGAGCCAGCAACCGCTTCTAGTGAGCAGCGAGGAAACCATAAGCGACTACGCCCGGGCGACCGGTGGCGGCGGAGCGGCCGCCGCCGCCGGCGGCGGCGGCCGCAGCGGCTCCACCATCCCTGTCGGCGGCTCGCCCGTATCGCCGCGCCTTTCCCCACAGGATGGCTGCCTCTCGACGCGGAGCACAGTTGTCGCTGCCGCCATGGCCATTGCGGCGGCTGGGAGGGGCGGCGGCGCCGGCGGCGGCGGCACGGACAGCCGCCGGGCGGCGGCTACCCTGCTGACCCGTTCGACATCGGTGGAGGGAGCGCACTCGCCGGTGCCGGTGTCGGCGGCGGTGTCGGGGCCGGGGGCGGCAGCGGGCCCCGGGCGGGCGCTGTTGTCTGATGAAACGAGCCAGGGCGGCGGCGGAAAAGGCGGCGATGGCGGCGCCACTGCGGCGCCTACGACCACGGACGCGGTGGCATCCGAGCTTGGCGTGAAAGCGGTGGGCGGCGTGGTGTGGTGTGGTGTGGTGTGGTGTGGTGTGGTGTGGTGTGGTGTGGTGTGGTGTGGTGTGGTGTGGTGTGGTGTGGTGTGAAAGGGCGGGCAGGGGAGGGGTATGGGGCAGGACGGGGTGTAGGACAGGACGGGGCCGCCGGACACTGGGCTCGCGATTTAGGCGGGAGGCCAGTGGCGTGTGTGTGCGTGGAAAGGGGCTGGCAGTGCCTGCGAGACGGGCGGAGGAGGGTGGCGGTGGCTACGGCGAGGCTGCCGCAACGGGCACAGCCGCGATGCGTTCGGCCACACCGCTCCCTCCGATCCACCAAACCTCCTCCCGCCGTCTCCTAATCCCGCTCCCATCATTCCACTTACCGTTAGGGTAAACATCCCGCGCCCAGCTCCAAACCCATATCCAAATTCAAACCCGAATTGCAAGTCTGAGTGCCGTACCGATCCCCAACCCGGTCGTTCACCGAATCCAAATCCGAATCCAAATCCGGATCCCCGCAGGTCTCCGAGCACCGGCGTCTGGTGCGCACCACCTCCGCCACAAGCACCCTGACATCCGTCTTCCGACTGGAGGGCCGCGTGTGGCCCTGGTCGCCAGAGCGCCCCGCCGCCGCCGCCGCGGCGGCGGCGGCGGCGGCGCCGCCGCCGCCATCGCATCAGCAGCCGGGCGCCGCCAGCGGCTCGCCCACAGACTCGCCCTCGGGCGCCGCCGCTGGCGCGCTGAGTCCCAGTCTCAGTATTGGTGCGCATTGGCGGCCCAGACGCACCACGCTTCCTCCCGGCGAAACCGCCGCCGCCGCCGCGGCTTCCGCCGCCGCCGCCGCCGCGGTCTTGTCGCCGTCGCTAACCTGGCGCGACCGTGGCTCCGGCGGGCCGGAGCTGGCGGCGGTGGTGGCAGCGGCGGCGGCGGCGGCGGGGACCAGCAGTACGGAGTCTCCGCCTTCTGGGTCGCTGCTGCCGGAGGGCGGTTCGCCCACCGGCGGGTCCCCCTTGCCGGCGGCGGCGTGGCAGCGCCGCGCCGTGAGCGATCGCGGCCGCCATCGCTCCGCGACGCCGCCGCCGCGGCTGCAGCTCGCGGACGCGTTTTCGGAGGCGGGCGCGGAGGCGAGACGGGCGGCGGCGGCGCTGCCGAACGCGGGCGGCGGCGGCAGCGGCGGCGGCGGCGCCGCCGCCGCCGTACATTCCGCGGCAACTCCGTCAACGAGCCCCCGGCCGGTTCGCCGGTCCCCTTTCGTGGTGCGGTCGAGGGCTGGAGGGCTGTTATCTTGGTTGCCAGTTGGCAGTTGACAGTTGGCGTGCCGTTTTGGTTCCATGGTCGAGAACTGTGCCGTTTTGCCCGTGCTCAGACGCGCCAACGACTCTGAACGCGCTCTGCCCCCTTTCCCCGCGACCCACGTGCCTGCCCTTCCTCCGCCTCAGATCAAGGTGCCCCCGACACGTCCACCAGACGCCCCAGGCCCCCCCTCCGACGGCCCCAACAATCTCGCCCCCAGCGCCAGCGCTGGTTGGCAAGCACCACCAGGCCAGACAGGCGCCGGCGGCGGCAGCGGCGGCGGCGGCGGCAACGGCTTGCTTCCGCCGACCTTCTCAGAGCCCGTGCGCGCATCGCGCGCCGCCGCAGCCGCCGCGGCACTGCCGTCGCCGCCGCCGGCGGCGGCGGACGCGCCGCCGCCGTCGGGCCCCGGCGCCAAGCCGGGTCTCACCAGGCTGCTGGTTGGGTCGCTGTCGAATCTGTTCCGAGTGGACAGCTTGACGGTGGGTCTGCCGCAGCGGTCCGCATCGCCGCCGCTTCCGGCGCTGGCGCCCAGCGGCGGCAGCCTGACGGCGCCGGCGGACCGGCAAGCGGCGGGGAGTCGTACCGGTGCTCTACAGCTGACGGAGGCGCCGAGGGGCGGGTCGCCGACGCCGAGCGGCGCCGGCGGCATGCACCGATTGAGCAACGCCGGCGGCAACCCGGCGTTGGGCGCCGCTGGCGCTGGCCGCGGCGGCGGCGCCGGCGCCGGCGGAGGATTCAGCGGGCGCGGCGGCGGCGGTGGTGTTTCCGCTGCCGCTGCCGCAGTGGCGATGGATCTGGGCACAGCGCTGAGCGAGATGACTGCCGATGTGGAGAGCCGGCTGAATGAGAACCAGCTGGTGATTCAGCAAGTGCTGGGTTCGGGGGCGTTTGGAACGGTGTACAAAGGTGGGTGGGTGGGTTGAGGGCCGTGGGCGCGCGCTCGCGTTTGCGTGCGTGCCGACAAAGGCGCGCCGCCACCTGCCAGCCCAAGCTCCGGTTGCCGAACCATGAACCGACCCTTGAAGGCCGCGGCCCGTGTCGTGTATAAGTCTCTGCACACACACCCCATCCTCTCCTGTTGCCGCGCTTTCGTCCGTGTCGGCCTTTCCATTCCCTTTCGTTGGTGTTCGCTCCTCCTTTCCTTTCTCAAGCTGCGCACCTCCGGATGCTGTCCTGCGCTCTTCACCCTGCCCTCTTTTGCCCGTCCCCGCTGCCTCCCGCACCTCCCGCACCTCCCAGCCCTGTGGAAGGGTCTGCAGGTGGCCGTCAAGACCATGACCCTGACCGCGGATGCGGTGACGCAGGGCCGCCACGCTGCGCTGATGGAGGCAGCGCTGTCCAAGTCCATCTTCCACCCCAACGTCGTCACCACCTACACCTGCGACCTGAAGCCCATGCACGTGGACAGCCAGCGAGGGGGCGCCATGACGGGGCTGCACATCATGAACGAAACGGAGGTCATCCAGGAGTGGAGGCTGTACATCGTGCAGGAGTACTGCGACGGGGGCAGCCTGAGACACGCGGTCGAGGCGCGATCCTTCCTCAACCCCGCGACCGGGGCGCCGCAGATGGAGTGGGTGCTGCAGGTGGGGGCGGGAGAGCGGTGGTGGCGGAGAGGGCTGGTCTGGTTTTATCTGGTCTCGCTCGCGTTTTTCTATCTTACGCTACACGGTGCCCCCATCACCACACACGCCGCCTGTGTGCCCCCCACCCGCCCCCCTCCTCGCCCCCCACAGATGGCCCGGGAGATCGCCGCGGGTCTGCAGTACCTGCACGAACATAACATCATTCACGGAGACCTCAACCCAGCAAACGTAAGGGAGGAGAGCAGAGAGAAGGAGAAAGTTAGGGAGAGGGTCTGCGTTTGAAACGGATTGGCATTGGGCAGCGCTGCCGTATTAGGGGGGGATTGAGCTGCTGTTGGTGGTGGCGGTGCTGCTGCTGCTGCAGTCACACCGTCACCGCCGGCTCCCGCCCAGCCCCCTTATTCCCGGCCCTCATTCGCCATTCCGGTACTAAGGCTGCTTCGGGTTGGAATTTGCTGTGCTTTCGTCTTCTGTCTGGGAGCCTGGCAGCTTTCCCTTATCGGACACCATTTCCGTCCCTCCCTGGCCCCCGTCCCCCTGGTTCTACCCCCGCTTTCCTTCCTGGGCCCTGCCTCTCTCGCCCCCTGACCCCGCGACCGTGCGCTTTTCCATCCCCTCTGCATCTGCAGGTGCTGCTCCGCCGCGACGATGGCAGCGTGTTGGGTTACACCGCTAAGATTGCGGACTTTGGGTTGTCGGTGCACATGCAGGCGGAGCAGGTGGGAGAGAGAAGCGAGGGGGAGGAGAGAGCGGGAGGAATGGGCGGGGCGGGGAGGGAGTGGAGTGCGGCCGGAGAGGGGCGGGGCAGGGCGCGAGGGGCGCGGAGGGCTGAGGGAGGAAAGGGCGGTCCGTCCTCCCCATGACGACATGCGACGTGTTACATGAAACGTGTTATCTGTTATACGGAACTTCAACGCCCGCGCGTTCGTGGCTTCTTACACACCTAGCGCGCATTTCCGAGCAGCTGGCACCTGTATGGTGCGCTGCGGGATAGGAACATGGGATTGCAGCTGCCGCGGCGACGGCTTGGCCGGCCCCTCCCTGCCCCTCCGCGCTGTTTATTCTCCCCCTGCCCCTCCGCTCTGTTTGCTCCCTCCCTCCCTGCCCCTCCGCAGAGCCACGTGTCCAACACGAAGCGGGGGACGCCCTTTTACACAGCGCCGGAGGGTGAGTCCCTGAGCGGGGGGCCTTGCTTGGGGCTGTGCCGTGTCTGCCCTCGTCTGTCGCGTGTATGAGTTGAAGATGTATGCCAGGAGCGATGTCGCGCACTCGCTCATGCACGAGACGTGCACCGCCGCATTCCTCACTCCTTTGCTTGTCGGTCGGCCTCCCGTAGAGCCCCTGCGCCCCGCGCCGCGCTCGCGCCTCCATCTATCGCTGTTTCCGTCGCCCCTCGAGCTCTTGTACTCCCGTCTTGGAAAACGTGCTCACGCCACCACCCCACACAATGGCCAGACATCCCCACATCGCGCCCATGCCTCGCTTCCCGACGCGCGCAGTGACCCACGCCGGCAACCTAACCCGCTTCGCCGACGTCTTCTCGTACGGCGTCGTACTGTGGGAGCTGTACTGCAGCCGCTCCTGCTGGATGTACGGCCCGCAGGGGCGGCTGATCCACCAGCGCGGCTTCCCGCACCTGCCGCCCACCTGCCCCCGGCCCTACTCCCAGCTCGTCGCGAACTGCATGCAGCCCGCGCACAAGCAGCGGCCCACCTTCAAGCAGATCGGGGCCATGCTATCCAGCATGCTACGCGAGTACGAATACCAGGCCGCGGCCGCCGCCGCCGCGGCGGTGGCGGCGGCGGCGGCTTCCGCCGCCGGCCGGCCTGTCAGCGGCGGCTCCGCCGCCGCCGCGCCGCTTGCGGCGCCGTGGGCCGCCGCCGCCGCCGCCACGCCGCCCCCCTGGCTCTCCCCGCAACCCAAACAGAGCCCCTGGAGTCCGCTGCAGCAGCACCAAGCCCAAACACTCCCACCGCCGAAGCAGGCCCAGTGGCAGCAGCCAAGCCAGGCGCCGGCGCTGCCGCCGCCGTTGCCGCTGTCACCCTCACCGTCACCGCAGCCGCTACAACCTCAGCAACAGCAAGCATACCAGCCGCCATACCAGCCGTCTTACCAGCAGCAGCAGCAGCAGTCGCCGTTCCTGCTCCCGGCTCGTCATCCCTTTCACAAGCTCAGCGGCCGCAGCTCCACCACGAGCTCCTCCCCGGCGCTGCGCTCCCGGGCCTCGTCATCATCCTCGCTGCCGCAGCCACTGCCGCCGCCACCGCCGGCAGAGCCGCAGCCGCTTCCGCCGCCGCCGCAGCCGTTTCCGCCACTACAGCAACAGCAGCAACAGCAGGAACAGCAAGCGGAGGGCGGTTCGAGCGCCTGCTCAACCTCGCACGAGCATGTAGCCGTTTTCGGAGCACAAGCAGCGTCGTCGGAAGGACGGCGCAGGGACGCAGCGACGGCGGCGGCGGGAGGGGAAGGGGCTGGGGCAGCGGAAGGGACGGGAGCCGTCGCAGCGGCGGCGGTGGCTGATGGGCCTCAGGGCCAGGGCGCCGCCAGGGAGGGGCAGCTGGGCTCCGGCGAAGGCGGCAGCTCGGGCTGCTGCGACGCTGACCGACGAGGTGGTTCTTCCGCCGGGGCGGCGGCGGCCGCACTGGCAGCGGCCGCCGGCGCCGGCGTCGCCGCTCACACCACCGCAGCCGACAAAGGCAAGGCGGAGGCGGCGCTTCAGAGCGACCCATCGGCCGCAAGGCGCCAGGCGCCTGTCTCGACGGCGCCTTTGACGTCGTCACCGCTGACCCACGGGTTATTCCCTGCGCCCAGCCATTGCAACGGCCCTGCGGCGGTGGCGGCAGCGTCGGCATCGGCCACCGGTCCGAGCGCAGGGGACGAGGCGCCATTCGGCGCAGCGTCAGAGCCGGTCGCCGCTGCGGCGCCGGCAGCGGAAGCCACGACATCACCGTGCAGCCCGCGGAAACTCGCAGCGGCGGCGGCCGATGGGGTGCGTGGGGCCGTGCCGACGACCGAGGAGGCTTCACCGCCGCTGCCACTGCAGAGTACGTCTGTCGTGCCGGCGGTTGCGGCAGCTGCCACCGCTGCAGCCACAGCCGCGGCGTCATTCGACGATTCTGCGGCTCTGCGGGGCCCGCAGGAGCCTGGAGGCGGCGGCGGCGGTGTTTCAGACGGCGGCGGCAGCCTGGGCGGCGGCAGTGGGCCGTCGGCGCTGGCGGTTGTCATGCGCGCGTTTGAGATCCCGGCGGAGCCGCCCCGCTTCGCGTCGCCAGACCTGCCCACTGTACCCGAGGCGGAGGACGAGCCAACCAGCTGCGTCTCACTGACCCACGGGTCGTCCGCGGAGGCGCTGCTGCTGGAAGAGGAGGGGCCGTCGATTGGCGAGGAGATCACCGCCAGCGGCGGCGCCGCCGCCGCCGCCGTCGTATCGGCTCGTGCGGTGCGCTCCGCGCCGCCGCATCATCATCCCCCCAGTCCGCTGGGCGCGGCACCGATGTCGGCACTGACATCGGCGGCTGCGATTGCGGCGGGGGACGCGGAGCCCGTGGTACGGCGGGTACGCAGTCAAACCGCTCCAGGGACGGTGCAGCTGCTGGCGGCGGAAGCGGAAGACGGCCGTGGCGCGATGCAACTTGCGTCGGCGTCAGAGTCGAGCGATTTCACGCTTGCCGGCCTGGCGGCGGCCACCAACGAGTGCGCTGCGTCACCGCAGAGGCTGATGGCAGCTGCCGCACCTGCCGCCGCCGCCGCAGCAGCAGCAACAGCCGCAACAGCAGCGTCTGCGTCCTCATCGACTCCCAGATCCAACCCGGACGAGGCAGCTGCCCGGGAGCCGCCAGCTGTTGGCCAGCTGGCCCCGGCAGCTAGCCCCGCCGTGGGCGCGAGCGCTGCTGCTGCAGCACCGGCAGCATCGGGAGCATCGGCGGAGCCGCCGCCGCCGCCGCTGCGCCTTGGATTGGCCGGCAGCGGCGTCGCTGTCGTAGCCGCCGCCGGCGGCCCGCCGACCCTGCCAGTGTTCGCCCGGGCCAGCGTCGGCCATCCCGGATATGCCGTACTGTCGCCGTATGGCGGCGGCGGCAGTTCAGGTACTGTCGCGGTGGCGACGGCGACGGCGACGGCGGCGGCAGCGAGCGGCGGCGGAGGCGGCCCGGCCTTTGGCAGGGGTTCCACTGGCTCAGTTCCGACGTGGCATCAGCGGCATCAGCACCACCACCACTACTACCCCAGCTCCCGACACCGGCTGCAGCAGCAGCAGTATTATCAACGGCCCGCGGTCGGCGGGCTGCCACCAGCAGCCAGCGGCGCCGGCGTAGCCAGCGGCGGCGCGGGGTTGTTCTACAGGCCGAGCCTAGGCTCTGGCGCTGCCGGCGGCGGCGCCGCCGCCGGCGGCGGCCGCCAGCCAATGGCGCAGCCGGCGGTGCAGCCGGGCGCGCCGGGTGCGTCACCATTCGCGCGCCCGAGCCTGGGCATTCTGGCTGCAACCCCCGCCTGCGTAGCCGCCGATGCCGACGCCGCCGCTGCCGCCGTCGGGACCCGCTTCGTTCGTCCCAGCCTGGCGGCGCCGCCGCCTGACACTGACACGCCGCCGGGGGCAGCGTCGGCAGCGACGACGGTGCCGGCGGTGGCGAGGGTCACGACGCCGGGTCCCATCTGCAGCCCCGCCGCCGGCGCCGCCGCCGCCAGCCCCTTCGCCCGCGCCTCGCTGGCGGCCCCACCGGAGCTGCCGCTGCCGCTGCTGCTGCCAGCTGCAGGGCCCTTTGTCCGTCCAAGCCTCGGCGGCCCGCCCCTTGCGGACTGCGCGCTTCATCCGGGCCCTATTGCTGCCCCAACGCTGCCGTCCGGTCCCAGCGCCGGCCCTTTCGCCCGCCCGTCGATGGGCGCCGCGGCGTTTCAGCCACCGCTGCCGTCCGTGGCGGCGGCCGCCCCGGGCCCCGGGGCCGGCCTGTTCGCCCGGCCGTCCCTCAGCGCGCGGGCACAGTGGAGCTCCGCGGCGGCCCTGCTTCCGCCGCCGCCGCCGCTGGCGGTGGCAGTCGCCGCGGCCCCGCAGGCGGGCCCCTTCGCGCGCCCGTCCCTGGCTGCCCCAGCGGAGTGGGGCCCAGCGGCGCCGGCGGCGGGCCTGCCCCTCCCCCAGCCAGCTGCCCCTGCCGGCCCTTTCGCCCGGCATTCCATGTCCTCCCAGCCGCAGTGGGGCCAGGAGGCGCTGCCTGCGGAGGGGCCTGCGGTGGCCGCCGCAGCGGCGACGCAGGCGCCCTTCGGGGCCAGTCGCTTCGCCAGGCCCAGCTTGGGAGCGGCCTCGGACCACGCGCCGGCCGCCCCCGCCGGGCCGCCGCAGCCCCAGGCGGCCAGGCCGTCCGGCCCTGCAGGCGGCGCGGCCGCCTTGGCAGCGGCAGCAGCCGCGCTGGGTCCCCTCGCGAGACCCAGCCTCGGCGCGCCGCCGGGCGCGGCGGCGCCGTACATGTACGGCGGCGGGGGCTCGTCCTCCGTGGCGTCTCCCTTCACACGGCCCACCCTTGGGTCGCATTCTCCGCTCGACCTTCACCCCGGCTCCAGTCCTGGCCTTGGCCTCGGCCACGGCCACGGGGTTATGCCGCTCGTACTGGGGCCCTCGCTGCCAGCGCTGCCCGTCGGCGGCTATTCCCCCGCCACCACGTCTGCGGTACCGAACTACCAGCTGCCGCCGTATCTCCTTCACCAGGTCGCGCCGACGCAAGAGAATCCTGGAGGTGGAGGCGGCGGCGGAGGCGACATGAGACAAGCTCAACCGCCGGAAGCTGCGGCTGCTGCTGCAGCGGCGGCGGCACCGGCGGCGCCGCCGCCGGCGGCCGTGTACGGCGACGGCGCCGCCACCGGGGCCTCCGCCAGGCCCGAGATCACCCCCGCCAGCGAGTCGGAGGACCCGGGTCTGGAGGCGGAGCCTCCAGAGCCGACGTTACGGCAACTCGTGGACGGTACGGCACGCAGCGCGCTTATTCCCGCGAACGAGCCGCAACCACCCCGACCGCAGCAGCAGCAGCCGCAGCAGCAGCCGCGGCTTTCGCCGTGGCCGGAGGCCCAGCAGACACAGACACAGGACCAGCTACAGCAAGAGCTGCAGCAGCCGCTACAGCAGCAGCGGATGCAGCAGGTGCAGCCGCAGCGGCGGGTGCTTGCGGGACTTCAGTCTCAAGACGCCGCCCCGGCCGCTACTGCTGCTGCTACTGCCGTTGCTGCTGTTTCTGCTGGGCAGGGCCAGCCGCAACTCGCGGCCGGGTCGCCGTGCTTCCCCGTCGGCGGCGACACATGGCCCCTGCCGCAACAGCAGCAGCAACAGCAGCAGCCGCCGCAGCCGCAGCAGCTGCTGAAGCTGCAGTCCGGGTCGCTGCTGTCCCAGGGCTCACCCTCCGTGGGCGCCGCCGGCTTCGGCAGCGTCTTCGGCTCGCCCGTGTTCATGTCCCTTGAGTCGGAGGCCTCCGCGTCCGTGCTGCAGGGCTGCGGAGCACCGCTGGCGCTCCAGGCCGCGCCGCTGGCGCTGCAGGCGCCCGGGTCGATGGGGCCCATGTCCGCAGGACACATCGAGATGCTGGATGTGGCCGGCACCGCCGGCGGCGCCGCCGCCGGCGCAGCGGCGGCGGAGAACGGCGGCGGCACAGCCGCCGCGGCGGCGCCGCTGGGCGTGCCGTGGTCCGAGAGCCATGTACGGCCGCCGCCGGCGTTGGCGGTGCCATACAGGCAAGTGCACGGCCCCGGCGGATCTGGCGGCGACGGCCTCAGCCGCTCGCTCGACTCGGCCGCGTTCCTCGCGCTAAGTGACGCCGTCTCCGCCCCGTCGTACGAGTCGTACGGATACGGATACGGGTACGGCGGCGGCCCGCCGCCCGCTAGTGTGACGTGGCGCGACGCGCCGCCAGGTGCGGGCCGCTGGGCCGACGGCGGCGGCTCCTCACGCCGTCGCGCCAGCGCCGTCGGGCCGTACTCCACTGGACAGTTGTCGCGGTCGTACAACTCGCCGTACTCCGTCTCGCAGCCACGGTCCAATGGTCGGCTCAGGGCGCCGGGGTCCTGGCTGCCGCCGCCGCCACCACCCCAATCTTTGCAGCTTGCCGTCGGCAGTCCCTCCTCCGCCACCAGAGCGCCGCCCAGGTTCCAGCGGGACAGCCTGCGGACGCTGGAGGCGAAAGGGCTGGCCGCCGGGGGTGGTGGCGGCGGCGGCGGCGGAGTCGACGGCAGTCCGACGGCGGCGTGGGGCGTCGGCGGGGCCGCCAGCCAGGGCAGCGAGTCGCGGATGCCGCCGCCGCAGCAGCAGCAGCAGCGACCGCGACGGGGCGGGCTGCTGGGCGCGATCCGGAACGTGGTGGGCGCGAAGAGCCGCCTGGCGGCTTCGGCGGGGGCGGCGGTGTCGGATTCCGACCGGGACCGGGACAGCAGCGGCGGCGAGAGCGGCGGCTGCAGCAGCGCCGCCACCAGAGGCGGCCGGCGGGGGCGAGGTCAGCCGCCGTCGTTCAGCCGGCGCGGCGTGTCGTACGGAACGGGCGCGGACGTCGACGCTGGCGCCGATGGCGAGGGTGTTTTGACCGCCGACGGCGATGAAGACCCGAGCCACAGGAGCCGCGGCAGCGGCGACGGAGGCCAGGTTGGCGGCGGCGGCAGCGGCGGCGGTGTGAAGGACTTGGTCGCCGCCGGCAGCCTGACGGCGGCGCTGGCGATGCAGCACCTGTCCCACCGCGCTGCGGCGCCTGCCGCGGCGACGGCGGCGGCGGCGATGCTGCCGCCTCCGCCGGACCTGTCGTACATGTCGAGCTCCGCGCCGTCAGCGCTGATACCGGGTATGCTCGTCGGCAGCCCCGCCGGCGGCGCCGCCGGCGGCTCCGTCGGGCGTGGCCTGGGGTCCCGCTTCGTGCGCCCCGGCATGGGCGCCGCCGGCGTCGCGTCCCCTGCCGGCGGCGGCGGCCACGTCATCGACCTCTCCAACCACGCCTTCGCCGCAGCCGCCGCAGCCGGCGGCGGCGGCCTCGGCGGCAGCGGCAACTCCTTTGACGAGGCGCTACGCCTGGGCAAATCCAGCCTCTCAACCGTTCCGGAGTCGGGGCCGCCCAGCTTCGGCCAGGGCAGCTTCACGCGCAGCAGTCAGAGCTCGGAGCGCCTGCTGACGTCAGCGGCGGCCGCGGCGGCGGCCGCGGCGGCGGCCGCTGCCGGCGGCGGCGGTGGCGGCGACGCGGCCTTGGGCCGCCCGTCCCTCCGCAGCTCCGGCCTGGGCCCGTCGTTCGGCAGGGCCTCCGCCGGCGGCCACGAGGAGGCCGCGGCCGGCGGCGCGACGCGGCCGCGGAACGCGAGCCGACGGACCCATGGGTCACCCGGAGCGCTGCCGCGCAACCCCGCCGCGGATAATAAGCCGGCGGCGCTGCCGGCGCAGCAGCCGCCGGGGCTGTAGCCGCCGTCGGCGACACCGTCGCCGTGGCCGTCGAGGCTGGCGCCGGCGACCCATGGGTCTGTCGAGCCGCCTGGGTTGGTGGCGTCGGCCGCGCTGCGCGGCTGATGGGCGCGGGGGAGGCGCCCGGCGGTGGCTTGGAAGGAGGGGCCCGGACGGAGGTGGTCCAAGGTGGGGGCGGCAGGCGGCACGTTTGAACGGTGGGCGATGGCGGGCGAGGGAAGGTGGGGGCGATGCGCGCCTTACCGGTGGCCCCAAACCCTGCGCAGCGACCGGTGGTCAGCGCCGGGTTTGGCCGGTAGCACCAGCGCAGCGCAGATTCGCGGCACGTTTCCAGTTGGACTGTGACAACATTATCGCACAGCGGGCGCGCAGGGCTGCCCAGATGCGCATAGTAGGTGGTGGGACTGTGGGAGGTGCGGGGTCGGGAAGCGTGTGATGTGCGGGTGGGTAACGGTAATTCGAGGGCCGTTGATACCGGGAATAAGGTTCGGTACCGTATATTGTTCGTTGCGCACGCACACGACGCTATTACCGTTGATGAATATGTGATTAGAAATGACCCGCCAGATGATAAATGACCCGCCAGATGATAAATGACCCGCCAGGTGAGAAATAACCCGCCAGATGATAAATGACCCGCCAGATGATAAATAACCCGACCAGACGACGTGGGGATTCGGGTGCGGCGCGTTTGGGGGCCGGTCTGGGGATCTGGGCAAGAGTGGGAAGGCGGAGTGCAATCGCGATGGTGACGGCGTGTGTTTGGGTCCTGCTCTGCCGCGCCAGGGCGATCCGTCGTGCTTGGCAGCGGCGGCGGCGGCGGCGGCGTGTGGCTCCGCTGCGGCGCAGCACCGCGACGCGGTGCTGGGGTTCCTGCTCGCTCGTCGGCCACCGCCACGCAGATGACAGCGGATTATACCTCACAAATGATACATGGGTAGGGCCAAACACAATCGCGAGGTTGACACGCATACACGCGCGCGCGTGCGCTCGAGCTCATTTTGTATTTCGGGGGGCAGCTGGGGGTCCTCGGGCTGTGCCCGTCCGGCTGGGTCCGTTCGAGCGGGAGCGCGGTACAGGGCGATCGGCAAATACCGGTAGCAGACGGGGATGTGCGAGTGAGGATGTGCGAGTGTCCATGAGCGTTCCTCTCCGCGCGTGCACGTGCTGTCGCGCACCGACCGACCGACCGACCGACCGACCGACCGCCACCTTGACCGGGCCGGGCCCCGCCCCCGCCCCCCGAGAGGACACCGCTCCTGGAGGCCGCCCATTTAGAGTCCCCGCTCGCTCACTGGTCACTGCTCTCCCTGGAGGCAATCGCGCCCGGGCTCCAGTTTGGTCGGTCGGGCGGCCCCGCGCGCCCCGTGAAGACTGCGCTTCTACCTTCTTCTACGCTCCTGGGCGCTTCCGTTACAACACCCCACCCGTGCAGCGGTCCTTTCAGGGCGCATGGGCCGCTGCAGCCGGAGCCGCCCCACGGCCACCCCCTGCCCCTCCCAGTCCCCATCCACGCCGGCAACTGATATTGATCCTGTGCCCCCCTGCCCCAACGCATCGCTCCTTCAATCCACTCGGTGACTGGAACCCCAAAAGGTTCTCTCTCGCACCTCGCGACCCCTTCCGGCGGGCGGGTTCCATCCCTTCCCTCCCCCCTCCCTCGTCTCCGCTGCGGTATCATTTTCTACCCCCCTCCCTCCTCCCTCGCCGCCGTTCCTCTCTCAAGCCCACCCCCTCACGAGCTCCCCAGCTCCCCGGGATCCCCCTCCACCAGCTCCAACCCAAACACCTCCGAGAACGCCTCCTTCAGCGCACAGCCGTACTCCCGAAGAAGCAGCGCCTCGACCTCCGTACAGTCGTCACTGCGGACCTGCAGCGCCCCGGCTGCCGCCGCCGCGGCGCCTGCGGCGCCGCCGGCGGCCGGCGGCGCCTCCGGCGCCGCCGCCGCCGGTCCCCCAGAACCATCGCGTGCTGGCGGCGGCGGCGACGACGACAGCGGCGCGGCGAAGGGGTCGTCTAGGTCAAGGTCCAAAGCAGGAGCCAGGGCCTGGGGGCCGTCTGGCGGCGGCGGCGGCGGCGGTGCGGTGTCTTGCAGCAGCGGTGGACTCATGCCGGTGGCTGCCAGCATGCGGCGGAGGTCCTCCTGCGTGGCCTGGGGCGGTTGGGGGCGGCGGTTTGGGGGACATGCGGTTGGTCGGTTGGTGGTTGGCCTGGAAGCTGGGCTGGGGTGTGACACCGAGCGAAGGTACCGGTACGCCTGTGCCGTGTCGTCTGTCGTGTCGTCTATCGTGTCGTATCGATCAGGCCTCGGCAACCCGGAACCAACCAACCGATCAAGCAACGAAACAAAACCGAGCAAGCCAGCTGAGTAGCTGACACATCCCGCTGGAGCGGTCCGGAAGTACAGCGGCCCTCGCCTCGGCGGCGACGCAGCGCATTGCTACAAGCGGCGGCTGATGCAATGTGGCGCTACGGGCGGCACTGCACTGCGGGAGGGCAGTCCGGGTTACTCGGCCACACACACTCCGCGGTCCGAGCCGCGGCCGCACCTGCGCCAGGGGAATCATGCCGTCGTCGCCGCCGCCGCCGCCGCCTGCTCCCGCCGCCGCCGCCAGGCCAAAATCCGTCCCCGGCGGCGCGAAGGGGTCCTCCGCCGCCCTCCGCGCCTCCAGCAGCGCTCTGACGCTGGTGACTGGCCGGTCGGCAATGCCGCACGGCACAATGCGGGTGAAGGGCGCCAGATCGGTCACCACGTTGAGCGCCAGGCCGTGGTACGACACCCACCTGATGGGTGGTTGACGGTTGGCGGCGGTTCGTCAGTTCATTACCTTCATTGGCATGTGTGAGTTGGCTGGTCGGATAGACTGCTTACGAGCTGTATCCATCCATCCAGCCAGCCGCCCCCTAACAACACCCCTCAAAGCCATAGCCTAGTCCTTTCGGCGGACAGCTCCCCCCGTGGAAACATTGGAAGCCCAGCCTCCCCACCCTTTCCGCCCGCCCGCTCCCCCTTCCGCCTGCCCCCCCTTTCACCCCTTTCACACCCCTCCCCCTCCCCCTCCGCATCCCACTCCTCACCTCTTGGCCCTCACGCCGATGGCCGCCACCTTGGCT
The DNA here is from genome assembly GCA_030267565.1 of Pleodorina starrii. NCBI lineage: Eukaryota > Viridiplantae > Chlorophyta > Chlorophyceae > Chlamydomonadales > Volvocaceae > Pleodorina > Pleodorina starrii. Next base: position 1,659,899 of record BRXU01000007.1, on the reverse strand, counting down.
CCCTCCACCCACACCCCCGTAAGGCCCTCCAGGCGCTCCCCCTTCAGCCCCGAAACCGAATCCAGCGCCTCAATGACCACCTGGGGGAGGGGGAGAGGGGGAGAGGGGGAGGGAGGGGAGGGCAAGAACTTCGAAGAGTGCGTGCGCGAGGAGGGCATTGGCAGGGCCGAAAGCGGGGAAGGTAGACAGGCAGGAAGGCAGGCAGCACACGTGGGAGGCGGGGAAGCGACCTGACACGTGCGGTGCACGGCGCGCGGCAGCGACAGAGGGGTGGGCCCTGGGCCCTGGCCGGGATCTGAGAGTGACCCGTGGGTCGGCTCCCCCCACCTGTTCCAGCTGCCGGAGGTACCAGTGCAGGTCGGGCTTGAGGGCCTGTAGGTCCAGGATGGGGTACATGACCAACTGCAAGGGCGCCAGGGAGGGTGGCGGTGGTGGGGGTGATGGATAAGGGTTCTGAGAGTGACCAGGTCCGGATAGAGAGTCAGAAAGTCAACGCCAAGGGGATGTGGCTCGACACCAAAACAAGCCCACACGGGGGCTACAGGGAGGGGGCCACCCGAACGGGGCCCAGTGTCCAGCTTCTCGGGTACGTGCAACAGAACACCGCTTTCGCAGGGTGTCGTTGGCAGACGTGACCACACGCCGGCGCCTTCCCCCACTTGCTCCGCGCGGCCCGCCCAGCAAGTCAAGGTCTCAAGGACCGAAGCCGTCTTGCCAACCCAGCCCAGCCCAGCCCAGTCCTTGCGCTGTTCACAGACGGGGACGGGAACCCGTCCGCATCTCCCACCTGTCCGGGCCCGTGGTACGTCACCTCGCCGCCGCGCTCCGTTCGGTGCAGCGGTATGGGCGACGAGCCTGCACATGTGCGTTTCGACATGCGGGTGGTGGGTCGGGTCGGGTCGGGTCGGGTCGGGTGGGCTGGCGCTGTGGCGCATGCTGCTCTCACCCGGTGGGAAGCGGAGGTGGTCGGTGGTGGACCCCGCCCCCAGCGTGTACACAGGCGGGTGCTGCAGCAGCAGCAGGCAGTGACGGGCGCCGCGCCCCCGCGGCCGGCCGCCAGCCTGCGTCCCTTCGGCTGCGTCGATGGAAGCGGAGCCGGAGGCGGTGGAGGCGGTGGAGGCGGATGAGACGCGCTCCAGCAGCGCGCGCTGCCAGGCCCACGCCTGGGAGGTGGACAGAGAGAGGCGGGAAGGGCCGCGGGGGAGGCGGGGAGGAAGACGTGGCCAGTGCGGGTTTACAATGTGCCGCAGCCGCAGCAAACAGCACAGCACATGTCAGCTGCTTGTTCCAAGCGCTCGCGTGGAGACAGCCCCCGCTTTTACAGCACAGCACAGCACAGCACAGCACAGCACAGCACAGCACAGCACAGCACAGCACAGCACAGCACAGCACAGCGTAACACAGCGTAACATGACAGCGAGTGCGGCGCTGCGCTGCGCGCCGAAAAGCTGTCCCTTCAGGCGCCCCTGGACGAGAAAGACGCGCACCTGCTCGTACTCGACCACCTGATCCGACAAATCGTACACCACGACGACCCGTGGGTCAGTCCCAGCGCCGGCGCCGCCGACTCCCGCGTCCTCGGCAGCGCCCGCAGCGACGGCTTCCGCGGCGTCGACCCGGGCCGAGAACCTGACTGGCCCTGACCCATGGGTCGGCCTGGCGGCCGACAGCGCACGTGGACACGCCGAGGGCCGCGACGCGGGCAGAGAAGCTGCCGCTCGGAGGGAAGTCGGGGAGGCCGCTGGGGGCGAGGTGGCGGCGCGGGAGGGGGTGCTGGAATGGGCGGTATCGGTGGTGGTGGCCGCGGCGATCCGCTGCCAGCCGATGGAGAGGGGTGTCACTGCGCGGGTGCGCCAGCTCCGTTCCCGGTGGCTGCCAGGGGGCGCCACGGCGGCGGGTGCTGGCGGGGATTGCGCTTTGGCGCTAGGGCCGCGGCGCCTGCTGCTGTTGCTGCTGCAAGGTCCGCTTGGCGGGGGATGGAGGCGCGCAGCCATGCCGTGTTGCTGCTGGCGCCGCGCGCAAGTGCCAGGACTGGGTGGCTTGCGCTTTTGAGGAGTATTGTCCAATGTCCTTCGGATGTTCGACTGGCGCTCTGAAGGTTTTGCTGGATCAGGGCTGCATGGCAGGGCATGTAGAGGAAGTACGGTCGTTTGGCGTTAGGGACGGCACGGAAGGCTGACGCCTGCTGTGCGTGACGGAGAATGGGTGTACTGTTGCAGACTATTACCTGGTTGAGGGAATTGGAGGTAGACCACGGGCGGCAGTGTTGGCAGAGTCGTCGAGGGAGACTCCGAGGGACGCGAGACCAACACAGTCACGATTTTTGTCGTTCTGAAGTAAGATTGCAAGAAATATTCATTCTAATAGTGTACACGCCTCGCTGCTTCGCAAGCTGTCCATCAGCGTGGTTTCGGCGCTGTTAGCACAAGCCTACACGCGAAGGAAAGCAGATTTGCCACCGAGGACTCTGTGATTCGCCAAGCATTCGCCTATAACAATATTATATTACGATTAGTGCGGCCGAGTTTTGCCCGAGTGTGCCTGAGTGCGGCTGCATGCAAGCATCGTCGTGCTTTTATTCTGGAAGCCACTGAATCTTTCAACCCGCTGCCACCAGCACCTAGGATTTTCATAAACGTAATTCATGGGATGTTAAACGATTCATACGGCGGTCTTTTGTGACACTTGCTGCTCTTGCATGGCGAACTGTTGCTTCTAGCTGGGTACATACCCTCGACCACCGGCAGCGTTTCGCCACGTTGTTAACACTAGAAACTGGAGGCGAAATAATAGCAGTCAATGGCCGCACACTGCTGGTGCGTGGCGATGGACGTTGTAGGCTCTCCGGGTTTCCTAGTGTTGGCAATTTCGTATTCTTGTGCAGACAGGAGGATCGATATTTAACGATTCATCGAAATGCCTCATTCGCAGGCGAATGGTTAGTCAGCCGCGCAGCGTTCCTCGGCACGACGGCGTCTATTTAACTTGCCCGGCGGCGCTTCTACGCCGTGTTCGAGCTGGCGGCATCTTATCGGGCATTGAGGCTGCGTGCCTGCGGCGTGGTCTATGCGTTAGCGGAGCCCTGTCCAGCCCGAATCGAGGTGGGATATTTGCTTTGCCTTTTTTTCGGAATCCCGCGAGTGGCACCTGCTTGCCGTGCTGGTATTATATCAGTCCGGTTTGCGCAATTGTGCTCCTAGTTTACGCCACTGTCACGCGGCGCTTGCGCTGCTGACGGGGCTTACGCATGATTGCGTGCCTTGCTGCCTCGCGACATTGCAGGAGACGGACTCCCAGATGACAATGTCCCCCGAGTCGGCAAAGCCCAGAACGCAGCCGATAAGTCCGGCACGCAAGCGTCCCGTCGCCGGACGAACAACAGCCCTCGCAATTTGAGCCCCAGCGAGGCGCTGGCGGGGCAGCGCAGCGCAGCAAACATGGAGAACTCTCAACTCTTAGCAAGGTGGGCTGGAAACGGAACGGTATTCGCCTGGGGCACGTCAACTGGCGAGACTCTCGGCAATGCCGACCGAGAGACGGCATCATACAAACACCCGTGGCATTTTCGGTACCGCACAATCAAGATTACCAGGGGGAGGTCTCATACTCGATCGGCTGTATCGCTGAAGTTTATGCGGCAACAAGCCGCGCAGCGCAGCGCCATGCCCGGGGAGCCATCTTCTCAGCTGGTCCTCAAGAAAACACCACCGGACGCCTGCCCTGGCCTTCCCCAGCCGTCCTGCGAAGGGCCCATCTGAACAGGCCCGCTGCCCCCACCCGCACCCGGCAATAATTCTATAGTCCCCACAGTCGGTCGCCCCTCTGCACGCCCCGACCTGACCTGGGCGCCGGGAGGTCCCTCCCGGCACAGTACGGCGCACCCCTCTGCGCCTTGCCCCCACTCCCTCCACTCCCCCATCTCTTCCCCCCTGGAACTCCCGCCAGTCTCCCACCGCACCGCACTGCCGCCCTGGGGACCCGTCCCTCCCGCGCCTCCCCCCTCCCTCGCTTCTTCTTTCTGGTCCCTTTCCAAATTCCTCGGTATTCTCCATTCATATTCCTCTGTGCCCCTCCCCTCTTCCCTCTCCCCTCCCCCCTCCCCCCTCCCCTCCTCTCCCCTCCCCTCCCTCTCTCTGTCAGGACCGGGAGCTACTCGGCGCGGGAGGGCCTCCGGAGCTCCCCCTCCTCCTCCGAGCAGCAGCAGGAGCCCAGCCCTCCCCCGGGGTTCAAGTGGGAGTACCTGGTAGGAGGGAGGGAGGGAGGGGACGTGACCCGTGGGTCGGTCAGGACTCGGTCCCGGTCGGGAGCTGCGTGGGGCTGCCGGAGGAGGAAATAGTCGGCTGTCGGGTTGGCTCGGTCTCGGTCTCGACGATTGACGGTTATCGGTGGTGAAGCGGCAGCAGCAGCCGGCCACCGTCAGAGCTGTCCTCGGGTGACACGGTGGGAGCCAGCGGCGGCGGCGGCGGTGGCAGCAACAGCGGCGGCGGCGGCGGCGGCGGCGCCTGGGGCACTTGACTCGGTGGCGAGGGGCGACGCTGACGCCGGCGGCGGAGGATTAGGTTGGCCCTCTGGGCTCTTGGGGTTCTCGTGGCGGCGGCTGTGGAGTTGCGCTGGGCGTGTGTTTGCATGTCTCCCTCCCCCCCCCGGGTGTGAGGGCGAGGGGGAGGGGGGGAGAGGAGAAGAGGAACCTGGTGTAGGGCAGTCGGTGACGGCGGCCTGGCGTCCGGGCGGCGTAGCCGGGGGGTTGCCGCCGGATTGTGCACCGGATCTGGATCTGGATCTGGATCTGGATTCGGGGATTCTGAAGTGAAGTGAAGATGCCTTGACGCGGTTGGGTGTGCAGACGAGAGGGGTGGGGATGAGGTCGGGGCCAGGGATGGGGAGGGGGCTGCGCAAAAATAAAAGCAACGTTGGGCGACGCATTGATACCTGAGCCCCGCCATCGATTCACTGACCCATGGGTCGGCGTCCATCCATCTCATCCCAACCCCCCAAACCAAACCTCCATTCCAACCCTCCCCTCCCCAACTCCTCAAACCCTAAACCCCAAAATCCCACCCCCGCCCCGCCAGGTTGCTCTCTGTACACTGGGTGTGGTGATTTGCTACGCGGACCGCTCCAACATCTCCACTGCGGTGCTGCCCATGGCGCAACAGTTTGGATGGGACAAGGTAAATATTGGGGGGGGGGAGGGGGGTACGTAGTGCACGCACCCGCGCAGTGCACGCACGTGCATCTCTCTCTGTGTGTGCGTATGTGTCGAGCTAGTTAGTTGGCTTAGCTAGGTGTACATCTGCCTAACTGTGTGGGGCTGCGTGAGACGCTTCCCTCCCTCCCTCCGTCGCTCGTCAGCCTGCTCTTTTGGATTGTTTCCTATACCTCCTTTCCCTCCTCCTCCCCTTCTTATCTCCTCATCCCCCCTTCACCGCCGCAGGCCTACCAGGGGGTGGTGCTGTCGGTGTTTTTCGGCGGGTACGCCACCACCCAGATCCTGGGGGGCAAGCTGGCGGACCAGTACGGCGGAAAGATGGTGCTGGCGGCGGGGGTGGCGCGTGAGTTGGGGGGCGGAGCTGGGGAGCTGGGGGGGGGAGGGAGGGGAGGTGGGGCGGTTCAAGAGGGTTCGGCGGGAGGAGGGTGACACACTCCAAAGGGCGGCGCAAAAGGGCTGACTAAGGCAGTGCGACACTCCTCTGGGCTCCGCCCCTGACACATTCCTCTCTTTGCCCTCCCTGTCCTGTCCTGTCCTGTCCTGCCCCGCCGCGCCCCGCAAACCCCGAACTCCCTCCTCCCTGCCCCGCCACGCCCCTTACACGCCCCTCACACACCTCTCACACACCCCGGCCCACCCACTCCCTGCCGCAGTGTGGTCTCTGTTCACGTACGCCACTCCGGCTGCCGCTGCTGCTGGCACCCTGCCGTTGCTGGTGGCCCGAGTGATGTTGGGGGTGGGGGAGGGAGTCGCCTTCCCCTCCATCCACTCACTCATAGGTGGGTACCGCGTGTCGGGGGGAGGGAGGGAGGGACGGGGCCTGAAAGGCTTTGGCTGAAGCCCTGGGGAGACCGCTTGGGGGCTGGGGGGAGGAGACGGGGGCTGCGGAAGGATGGGGGGGGAAAGGACGGAGGGAGGGAGGGTGGGTGTCAGGGAGGGGAGCAAAGAGCTTTTAGTGGGGAGAGGTAAGGGGGTCTCTCCTCCAGGGGGGGGGAGTCTGGTTGCGTGTCTTCAAGGGTTTCATCGCATTGCTTCACACACACCCCTCCAACTCGCCCCTTCCCCCCTCCCCTCCCCCCTCAGCTCGCAACGTGCCGGTGCGGAGCCAAACCACGGCGGTGGGTATCGTCACGGCGGCGTCGTACGCTGGTACGGCACTGGCGTTCGGCATCAGCCCTCTCATCATTAGCAAGTTTGGCTGGGAGGTGAGTTCCACCTCCTCCTGGGTTGGTGGGGTGGGGTGACTGGGTGGTGGCCCTCGGGGCTCCAGCACCGGCGCCTTGATAGGGGGGTCGGGGGCCGGGGTCGGCGAACTCTCTTATCTCTCTCTCCCTCTTTTCCTCGTTCTTAGCTTTCGAATCTCTCTTGCATCTGTCTCCAGCTGTCTCCAGCTGGCTGTCCCCCCCTCTCTCTCTCTCTCTGTCCGACTGGGGGGTCCGGTTCGCTGCACTGTTCCACCGAGTTTGGCAGCTTGCCAGCTCTCCAGCCTCTCTGGTACTTCAAACCCTGCCATCCCCCGGCCCCCCTCTTCGCGGCCCCTCTCACACCCCCCCGGGCTCCGGCCTATACGTGGATAACCCCCCCGGGGAGGGAGTCGCTGCAACAAAAGAGTACCAAAGACGCACCGGACTCTCCAAGTCTCAACCCGCCTCCCCTCCCCTCGGCCCCTCTTCCCTGTCCCCTTCCCTCTCCGCCCCCACCACCAGTGGGTGTTTTACGCCTTCTCGGGACTCGCGCTGCTCTGGCTGCCGCTGTGGCTGCCAGTCAAGACGCTCGACAAGTTCAAGGCAGCGCAGGCGCAAGCCGCAGCGGAAGCCGCCGCTGACGCCGCCGCCGCCGCCGCCGCCGACTCTGACGGCGCCATCGCCAGAACCAGCGGCGGCGGCGGCGTCGCCGCCGCCGCCGCGGACCCGTGGGCGTTGCTTCGACGGCGGGAGGTCTGGGCGATTTGCGCTGCGCAGTACGCCCAGAGCTGGGGCATGTACGGATTACTCAACTGGCTTCCCACCTTCTTCTCGGAGTATTATGCCGTACAGCTGGCGGATCTGGGGTCGTACACGCTGCTGCCGTACGTGTTCCAGGGCGGCCTGGGCGCCGCGACGGGCGTGATGGCGGATTACATGATTCGGTCGGGCTGGCGGGTGGGGACTGTACGGAAGCTGCTGCAGGTGTGTATGGGTGTACGGAAGGACGAGCGAGCGGGGCCGGGGCTTGGCTTGGGCAGCGGGGAGGGGGGATGGATGGATGGATGGATGGATGGATGGGTTGGTCTTGGGAGGGCCCGGGGGTAGAGGTAAGGTGTGTTGGTGTAGTGGGTGTGTTGGTATCGCGGTAGCCTCCTTGACTTGACTCCCTCCCATCTCATCCCTCCTCTCCCCCAACCCCCTCCCCTCCCCCACCCCCCCACCCCCCCCTTCCCTCTTGCAGATCGTGGGCATGCTGGGTCCCGCCGCCTGTCTGTGTCTGGCCGTATCCCCCCTGGTGGGCGCCTCTGCCTCCCTAGCCTCGGGCCTCATCACAGTGGGCCTGGGCTTCTCGGCACTGACCCTGGGGGGCGTGTCGGCCTCACATCTGGACGTGGCGCCGCGCAACGCCGGACTGGTGTTTGGGGCGGGGAACACGGCGGCCACGTTGGCGGGTTTGGTTTCGGTGCCGGTTACGGGTTACGTGCTGCAGGTGGGTGGGTGGGGAAGGGGAGGGGACAGGGGAGGGGGAGGGGAGGGGAAGGGGGAGGGGCCAGGGGAGGGGGAGGGAGGAGGGACGGAGAGGGGTGTGGAGGAGGAGGAGGAGGAGGAGGGGAGGGGATGAGGGGAACCTGCACACACGGGGTGTGGGTTGTGGTGGTGGTGGTGGTGGTGTGAAGAGGTGGGGAGGTGGGATGGCGTTTGCCTGCTGTGGAATGTTTGACTGGCCCCCTCCCCCTCCCCTTCCCAAAGCCATGCGGCCCGTCCCTGATGGCAATCCCTGATGCCCCCCTTTCCGCGCCCTTCCCCTCGTACACCCTGTGTCGTACACCCTTTTGTCGTACACAGACGACCGGCTCCTGGCCTCTCGTGTTTGGCATCACCGCCTTCCATTATGTGGCGGGAGCGCTGATGTGGGCCTTATGGGCGGGCGACAGACCGCTGCCGGAGGACGGCGGCGGCGGCGCGGCGGCGGGTGATGGCGGCAGCGGCGGCTCTGCGAGCGACGGCGAGGGGGAGGGGAAGGGCCACTCCCACTGAAGCAGTGAGGAGAGCCGAGCCAGTCGTCTGCACGCCGCCATCCCCCTCTCTGTCCTCTCTATCCTCTCTGCCCGCGATGGCTCTCTGTCTCCCTTCGGGGGGGGGGGCTGGTACGACAGGTCCCTTCCTTTAAATCTGGACGAGGAGGAGGAGGAGGAGGAGGAGGAGGAGGAGGCGGAGGAGTGGGTTGTGGGTGCGGGTGTGGGGGGAGGGGGAAGGGGTGTGTGTGGGTCTCGGAGGCCTCGGATGTGACCAGAATGTGTGTCTGTTCGATCGATATGATATGTGTGTGTATGTGTAAGCAGCGGAAACGCGGAAATGGAAGCGGAAATGGAAGTGGATCGGATCGGATTTGGTCGAGGGGGTTGGGCTTCATCCTCTCTTGACTGACTGACTGACCGGAATGCGGTGGGTGCGGTAGCGGCGGCGGCAGCGGCGGTGTGGGTCGGTGTTGAGGTACGACACCGTACCGTACGACACCGTATCTTTTTTACTAGACTCTTAGATGCGCAACGATGAATGTGTCTCGCTCCATCCCTGTCGAGCAAGGGCGGCAACGCATTAGTGGGTGGGTTGGTCGGGTGGGTTGGTCGGGTGGGTTGGTCGGGTGGGTTGGTCGGGTGGATGGGTGGGTGGGTGGGTGGGTGGCCTGTGTTGCGCCGCCACGCCTGGCAGCTGTTTCTCTGATGGCTGAGGGTGAAACCCCCAACACCCCACCCCACCCCCTCCCGGGCTGCAAAGTAAAGCTTTTGGAACTGTGTGTGTATGTGTACCTGTGTGTCGGGGGGGGGGAGTATGAGGGTGAGGAGGCAGGGAAGAATAGGGCCGTCCTCCAACTGTGCCGGTGTCTGAAAGGGGCTTAGTTTTTTTTTAGGGTTTTAGGGTTTTCCAAAGGGGCTGTGGGGATTCGTGCGCGGCGGGTCGCAGGAGGGGATGGGAGGGGAAGCGGGGCCGCTAGGGGAGGGGAAGCGTGTGCCTGCTTTCAGATAGTGGGGGTGGCAACGTGATATGGCGAGGGAGGAAGGCCACCACTCCCTTGCTTCGTAACGGGGGAACCCGGCCCCAGCGCCCACAAACACGGTGTGGAGGAGGATGGGGAGGAAGGTGGAGAGGAAGGCAGGGACGAGGGCAGGGGGCAAGGTGGAGAGGAAGGCGGGGACGAGGGCAGGGGGCAAGGTGGGGCGGTGATGTCTATGCCTAAAATACTCAATGACTCGTCTGCGGAGGGTGGGGTGGTGGTGGGAGGAATGACCACATCGTCGTGACTAGGTTTCGAAGTATGCAGTTTGTTTGCGCTCTCCCGGGTGGAGGGGGAGGGAGGGGGTTTGCCGATTGCCGGTGTGTGTGTCTGCGTTCGCAAGAGGTGAGGCGGCGGCGGCCGCGTCGAGTTGTTGAAGGGCTCCGAAACCGAACCAGTCCTCCCTCGCTCCGGCACGGCACTTGCCGCACGATCGCACGCCGCGTGGCGGCGACACGCCGCGCGTCTTATCATTTGCAGCTGCCGTACACGCGTCGTACTGTCGTACAAGTCTGGTGCGGGGCCCCGGAGCAGCACCGGCGATGCATTTTAGCCCTAAGGGGGATCCGCTTTATTGCTGCTGCTGCTGATGATGGCTTTTCTGCTTTTGGGCTTGGGTTTTTTCATGGTGCGAAATCAGCTGTTTTGTCCCGATGCCCCTCACCCCGGCAAGTCAGGTAGGCTGGTTCGCACCCCACTTTGTCTTAGTGTGCGTGCGTGTGCTTGTGTGTGTGCGTGCGTGTGTGCGTGTGTATTGAGTGTGTGTGTGTGTGTGTGTGTGGTTTCGGCGCTGCACCGACCGCCGGCAATCTTTCGACCCTTTGATGCTTCTTATTATTATTATGTTTTTGTTGTTGGTGTCAGCTGTTGGTGCTGGTCGCGTCGGTCGTGTGTGCGTGTTGAACACTGCTTCCTGCTGTGGCGCCTGGAGATGCCGCCTCGCTGGGGGTGGCGCTGGCGCAGTTAGGAGGTTTTGAGGTTTTAGGGTTTTAGAGCCCAACCGCCCGCGGTTTCAGTCCTGGTGATCAAGGCTGATGTGCGATGTGGGATAAACTACCCCCCGGGGTGCGTCGGTCGGTTGGGCAGTCGGCCTGGCGCTGGCGCTTCTGCGGCTTTTGCGGTGCTGGCGCTTCTGCGGTGATGGTGGTGGTGATGGTGGTGGTGATGATGATGGTGGAGTTTGTGTCCGTCCGTGCAGTTCCACCGCCCACTCGTCCGATCGGCATGTATGGGGTGTACGATTGCCGTACAAGCGCCTCGTGATTCGCCTGCTTATTCCGTTTCTCGCAGCTAGCTATATTTTTTGGGGTCGGCTGGGGGGCCCAACTCAAGGACAGAAGGGAGATGGGACAGAAGGGAGAACCGGGATCCTCGCCGGGGCCTCCCGGGCGTTGCGGGGCGTGAAGTGGAACGTGTCGTACGACGATGTACGACGAAGCGTTGCTGGACTGGGCCGCATTTCCATGTTCGTGGGCCTGCAAGGGTAAACCGTACGGTATGTGGCGGCGGCGGGCTCAGGTTGTTGCTGTGGGGCCCAAGTGGTTCCATTCCCGTCGTGTTGCACACTGATGGGTGTGTTTGTGGTTGGGCTGCAGGGGCTGCAGAGGCTGTTTGCTCTCTTGGGAACGAGCCCCTGCATGGGGGCGGGGAGGGAGAGGGTCTACAGCCAGGTGTAACAGCCACTCGTCTCACACGCCGCCCCGGGGCCGGGCACCTGCTGCGCATGTGCCGCTGCCACAAGCAGCATCAGCAGCAGCGGCAGCAGGAGACGGACTTTTGTTTTAACAAAAATACCGTAGCCACTTTATGAATCCGTTGACCTTACCTCATGCAGGCGTTAAGACCTCCAGCCTTTTAACATCGTGCAGATAGCCGCTGAGGATTTATTTTGTATCCTACGGCAGTCCTCGGCAAGCTTTTAGGGTTTGCCGACCGCCGGCACGGTTCTGCCGTATCTTTGGGTGCGGTTGGGGAGGAGAGGAGAGGGGAGGAGGGCGACCAAAGCCCTTTTTTGCAGCATGCATCCCACCCTATGCCCTCCCCGCCCTATGCCCTCCCCGCCCTCTGCCCTCCCGCCCTATGCCCTCCCAAAAACATATTCCGCTCGGTGATAGTTAATACATGGGCAACAATAATCATGTCTTGTGTCCTAGTTTGTGCCCTCAGTGAACACTGCACACAGATACATACTTTTGGGCCTTCCGGGCCAAAACCTTCTCGTCAGCCATAGACTTTTTTGGCACATTTTAGCGACGAACATCTGAGCCCGTAGATACTCCCGTTAAGGAAGATAGCAAGTCTGCCGGGGACCCGTGGGCCCGTGGGTGTGCCCGTTGGCTCGTGGGTGGGCCCGTCGGCCCGTGAGGTCAATCAAGGGGTCCATTGGTCAATCAAGTGGTCAATCAAGTGGTCAATTGGTCAAGTGGTCAATCAATTGGTCAATCAAGTGGTCAAGTGGTCAATCAAGTGGTCAATTGGTCAATTGGTCAATCAAGTGGTCAATCAAGTGGTCAATTGGTCAATCAAGTGGTCAAGTGGTCAATTGGTCAATCAAGTGGTCAATTGGTCAATCAAATTGTCAAGTGGTCAATCAATTGGTCAATTGGTCAATCAATTGGTCAATCAATTGGTCAATCAATTGGTCAATCAATTGGTCAATCAATTGGTCAATTGGTCAATCAATTGGTCAATTGGTCAATCAAGTGGTCAAGTGGTCAAGTGGTCAATCAAGTGGTCAAGTGGTCAATTGGTCAATCAAGTGGTCAATTGGTCAATAAATTGGTCAATTGGTCAATTGGTCAATCAAGTTTGATTGACCAGTTGACCAATTGACCACTTGATTGACCAATTGACCACTTGATTGACCACTTAACCACTTGATTGACCAATTGACCACTTGATTGACCACTTGACCACTTGATTAACCAATTGACCAATTGACCCATTGATTGACCAATTGACCACTTGATTGACCACTTGACCACTTGAATAACCAATTGACCAATTGATTAAACAATTGACCAATTGACCACTTGATTGACCAATTGACCAATTGACCACTTGATTGACCAATTGACCAATTGACCAATGGACCAATTGACCACTTGATTGACCAATTGACCAATTGACCACTTGATTGACCACTTGACCAATTGACCACTTGATTGACCAATTTACCAATTGATTGACCAATTGACCAATTGACCAATTGATTGACCAATTGACCAATTGACCAATTGATTGACCAATTGACCACTTGATTAACCAATTGACCACTTGATTGACCACTTGACCAATTGACCACTTGATTGACCAATTGACCAATTGACCACTTGATTGACCAATTGACCACTTGATTGACCACTTGACCACTTGATTGACCAATTGACCAATTGACCACTTGATTGACCAATCGACCAATTGACCACTTGATTGACCAATTGACCAATTGATTGACCAATTGATTACTTGACCACTTGATTGAACAATTGACCAATTGATTAACCAATTGACCACTTGACCACTTGATTGACCACTTGACCCATTGATTGACCACTTGACCAATTGACCACTTGATTGACCACTTGACCACTTGATTGACCAATTGACCACTTGATTGACCACTTCACCACTTGAATGACCAATTGACCAATTGACCCATTGATTGACCAATTGACCACTTGACCGCTTGATTGACCACTTGACCATTTGATTGACCAATTGACCACTTGATTGACCAATTGACCACTCGATTGACCAATTCACCACTTGAATGACCAATTGACCAATTGACCCATTGATTGACCAATTGACCACTTGACCGCTTGATTGACCACTTGACCATTTGATTGACCAATTGACCACTTGATTGACCAATTGACCACTCGATTGACCAATTGACCAATTGACCACTTGATTGACCAATTGACCAATTGACCCATTCATTGACCACTTGATTGACCAATTGACCAATTGACCACTTGATTGACCAATTGACCACTTGATTGACCAATTGACCAATTGACCACTTGATCGACCAATTGACCACTTGATTGACCAATTGACCAATTGATTAACCAATTGACCAATTGACCCATTCATTGACCACTTGATTGACCAATTGACCACTTGATTGACCAATTGACCACTTGATTGACCAATTGACCAATTGACCAATTGACCAATTGATTGACCAATTGACCAATTGATTGACCACTTGACCATTTGATTGACCAATTGACCAATTGACCAATTGATTGACCAATTGACCAATTGATTGACCAATTGACCACTTGATTGACCAATTGACCACTTGATTAACCAATTGACCAATTTACCCATTGATTGACCACTTGACCACTTGATTGACCAATTGACCACTTGATTGACCAATTGACCAATTGATTGACCGTCGGCCCGTGGGCCCGTGGGCCCGTCGTGAAGGTACGCACAACTGGGGAAGCGATCGTAACAGGATTAGCTGCAGTAGCCGAAGCTGTGGCGGCGGTGGCGGCGGCGTTACAGCTGGTGACATGACGGCTTGGGAGCTCGGGACGTGGCCCAGGAAGACGAAGCCAAAGATAGAACGCTTATAAGTGTTACAAAACATGCTCTTCTCTGCTGCAGTGCAGTGCAATGCACGGCCATCTGGCCCGCTGGCCCGCGGGCTTTCCCTCACGAGGATCTGTAACGTGGAGCCCCATGTACGGTAACTATCAACCAACCACAATGAACTAAACCCACAGTAAGACGCCCGAGTTCCGTGAAGCACATAACGACATGCATGCTCAACGGTTCTCGAACACATGCATGCACACGTGCATGTACACACACGCACACGCAAGATACTAGCGGCTTGCCAGCAGCCCCCCCCCAGGTACGTAGCGGTGGGAGAGGTGAGCGCGACCCGGACCGAACCTCCGCCGCATTACTGCCGCATTACCGAAGTTTCTGGTTACACAGGGGGGGAGAGGGGAGAGGGGCTAGGGGTGGCCGGAAGCCCGGTCGCTTGCGCGAAAAAAGACGGGTAGAAAGCGGGGGCTCAAATGGACGCACGAAGCGGGTTCAAATGCACGAACGGGCAGTCTGAGAGACGAATCAACGAAAGGCGGGCCGACAGACACGCAAGCGGACGGACGCGTCTCCTCTGTTCATCGAGGAGAGAGGAACAGGCGACCCGCCGACCGAGCACACTTACATACGCCCGCCCGCTCACACAGACGCACACAGGCAGTACTTTCTCAAGTTTCCCTGACAGCATCACGCATTGCGGAGACCAAGAGAGGGCGAGAGTCCCTGGAGCAATCGGGCGAAATGCACCTCGCAGCCAAAAAGACAAATCCAGACAAAAAGACAAATCCAGGCAAAAATCCATAAAAGTGCAATAGGAGCCTGCAAATTCTCTACTACCTTCAAAAAAGAGAAGAGTGCGCCCAGAATTGTACGACACGCTCGTTACGGCATAGTACGAAGATCCAAACGAACGCAGAAGTAGAGAAGAGGAGAAGGTCTCGATCTATAGTGCGGCACCACATTACAAATACGTACTAACTGGAAAGATCACACACTAACCGTAGATAGAGCGGGGCGATGCCAAGCCCGCCAGCACCCACGAAAGCGAGGTGCGTGACTGTGTGTGTGTGCGTGCACGTGCGCACGAGACCAAATTGCACTAAATTGCACCAGAGAGGAACAACGGGAGGAATCACGGCGAAGAGAGGTCTCGGAGGGTGGGCAAGGCGGGGGGGAGAGCAACAGTTAAGACGACCGAGGCCGGGAAGATACAGCCCAGAGCCCCAGAGCCCTAGGGGCCAAGTCAACCCCCACAATGCAAGGCACGACAACCCACACACCCGCCGCACACCAGCCGAGGCATGAGCCATGCCGTTGCACCCTGACCCACGTAATGTCATATGTCGCGATCAAACTCAACAACGAAATTAGGCATTCGTGGATCAGGCCTCGGGTCTCGAGATCTCAATAGAGTACGGCAACGTCCCAAACCAAGTGCAACTCGTCACGGGGCCGTTCGCCAACGTCGCACCGTTCGACACCTCGCTACAGTTCGTACTATTGTTTAACCGTTTTAACCGTTTCAATTGCGGCAAAGCACCAGACCGGTCGTCCCCTCGTTCGCGACGAGCGCCTTCGAGCACGCCAGATAACGTACGACAGGGAACCGAACAACCAACCCACCCGTGCGGCACCACCCCATTGCACGACGGTACGGCAATCACGACAGCGGCAGAGACCGCGGTGTCTACGGCGACGCCAAGCCGACTTAAAACGTGCACGTCTTGACCGACCGAGCGAGTTTCGGAGCACACCATACGTTCAAACCTCATACGCGCCCCTTCCATATTATCAGCAGTTGCAGCCCATACGAGGAAAGGAAAGGAAATGAGAAGAAAAGAAAAGAAAAGAAAAGGAGGGAAACGGAGGACGACCGATCAAAGCGGGAACCGACAAGGCCCATTGCCAGCGGAAGAAAATTCAGGTGAAGATGATACAGCTCCGGAACCTCTCTGGACCGCCTTCTTGCCGTTGTCGTACTACTCGTACACAACGTCGTACTACTCGGATAACATGGCCCCCCCCTCGGGCGTGCATCTTTGTCTCGCTCTCTCCACTCCTCTTTCTTCACTCCGTCGTCCGCCCCCTTCTCCTCCCAGGGTCAGGTGAGGTGAGGTGGGGTCGGCACACCAAGTCCCCTTCCGCCCACGCGCCCGGCACGCGAGAGGGGGGAGCGCACAGAGGGCCACCTCAAGAGGGAAGGAACGCAGCGCACCCTGAACCACTCAGCGCAATAGCAGCAGCGACGACGGAGAGAGGGGGGGCGCCTGAGGCCACCCGATGATACGCGCCTGACGTCGCGACATGCGCACACAAGCAAATACACACACATACTGCAGGCGCCTGCCACGCCCCGTCCCTCCACGCCCCCGTCAGAAGCCCCGATATATCCCCATTCCACTTTCCGCACGGCGGCTTCCGCATTCCGCAATTCCGCATTCCTCATTCCTCGCCCGTCAAGTCGGTCGGTCGATCGTCCCGTGGGTCACAGTCCTCCGCAGTATCGCCCTTCGCACCGACCCACGGGTCGGCACGTCGGCCGTCGCGCTGACGTCATCTCATCGGTATTATTGACCGACCCATGGGTCGGTGGGCAGTGGCGGCCCGCCAGCCGGACGCCGAACGCGGAACGAAGCAAACGCCGACCCATCGTCCCCCGCACTTCACGAAAGTCATGTCCCGTCCCATCCCGTCCCATCCCATCCCATCCCATCCCACACTGCCGAGAAAGGTCACGTCTGTCCGCACTCTACCGACTCCAAAGATCCATACATGCATGCACGCCACGCCGCCCGCTCCGTCCGCTCCCTCCCGCCCTCTCGTCCGCTCCCTCCCGGCCCGTCCCGTCGCTCCGTCCGTCTGTCCACAACAGGCAACCGGCCACCCACCCATCCGGCCGCAAAACTCGCGACTCAACTCAGCTCCGCGCTGCCTGGAACCGCTACCGAGTAAAAAACGTCCCGTGGGTCGGTCCGTTGACCGTTGACACTCCGTTGGCTATTCATTACCATAAACAACACAACGTTCGGAGTAGTAATAATAGAGTTCCAAAAGGCCGGCGGCGCGTCAAGCCAAAACCGACAAGGCGCGGCGCCGGAATTGCCGCAATGGGGGAGAGTCCAAAAGAGCTGCCGTTGCAACGGACTGGGCTGCAAGTGGCAACTAAACAGCTACAGCTGTTGCGTGATGACTAAACTGCGCCGCGGCAGCCCCTGGAGCTCGGACGGCTGCGCGCCGCCTCCGCACTGCACTCTTCGAGAGGAGCCTCTCTACCCGCCCCCCAACCCACCCAGCGGCAACACCCACCCACCCCAGACCCACCCACACCCCAAACCCACCCACCCACCCCGCCTCCGTCTCCGCTGCGGTATCATTTTTTACCCCGCCACCCCATCGTGAAGTGCGCAGGCACGAAGATAAGATACAAAAATACACCACACCCGCCTCCTCCAGGGACGGCGCAGGGCAGCACACGCCGGCCCCCGTCTCCATATGCCAATAGACTGTGGCCCGTTGACCTTTGCGCGAAGCACCCCTCATACAAACCCCCCTCATACAAACCCCCCTCATAACAGCCCTTTTAAATGACACCGCAGCGACCCTCGCCTCGCAGCACCACCTCGGCAGGCCCCCACAGCACAGCTCTGGCGCCCTTTCCGCAGTCGACCTTCACCCCTGCACCGCCGCCTCGGCCTGGCGGCGGCGGTGCAGGGGTGAAGGTCGACTGCGCAAAGGGGCCGCCGCGCCGCCACGCACCGCCGCCGCCGCAACGCTACGCCACCGCCGATGCCGACGCAGACCGCAGTCCAGACCAACGCGTTCGGCCCCTCTCCCCTTTCCTCCCTTCCCCTTCTACTCCCTTCCCCTCCAGCATCCCCTGCCACAACCCGCCGTAGCCCCTCCTGCTGCCCCGTCATGTCGGCGACTTGCATTCCTGCTCGTTTACGGTACTTGCCCGCCTGCACGCGCGCCCACCTGCCCGCTCACGTGCCCACCCGCCTGCCTGCCTGCCCGCCTGCCAAACGCGCCCAAGCGCACACCACATCCTGCTGCGCCATGCCAGAAACACACCCACATACACACACATCTACACATACACATGCGTGTGTGTGTGCACACCCACCCACCCACCCAACCCCGGTGCCAGGTGCCCAGGTGCATACCAATACATGGTTTGGTTTTTGTTGCCGGCCGCGGTCCCGCCTCGCCCCGCCGCGCCTCAACGATAATGAAAAAGCCAGTGCAGCAAGAGCTATACGCGGCAGCATATCAGGATTTTGCGCCTAGCGGCGCCTCGATACGCCTGGCGGCGCCTGACGGCACTTGCCGGCGGCGCCTGCCCCGGCACCTGCCGGCGGCGCCGCTCCGGAACCACACGGGAGGCACCAAACGGTGCAGCACGGCACCGGGCTGCATCCCCGCCCCCCTCCCCGGGGGAACAGGAACCGCCAAAATACACGGGGAGGGACAACACCGCCACGCACTCATACACACACACGCGCAAACACTCGAGCGCCGTCACGCGCCCACCACCACCACCATCACCACCACCACCACCACCATCACCACCACTGCGCGCGCCAAAACGCAGCCCTCCCTCCTCGAACCGCAGCACAAGCGGTGGTACCCTGGGCGGCCTCCACTCCCTCCTCCGGCGTTCAACGGCGGTGCCCCACCGGCCCCCCGAGCCAGACGGCGGCCGCGGCAGCTTTCCGCGATGCCGCGGGGCGCTCCTAATTAGGCTCCCAGCGGCCACGTGGCGGCCAAATTAGGCAACGTCGCCAAAGCGCGACCTCCGTCGCGCTCAGGCGGGCTGCAGGGCCGCAGTGCTCTTGGCGCCTTTTAGGTCCTATCGGGGCCGCGGGGGGTGGGTCCGGGCCCGGGTCCGGGTGCGGGTCCGGGTGCGGATCTGGGTCCGGGTCCGGCGCCAGGGCCGGGTCCGGGCCCGGGTCCGGCGCCAGGACCGGCCTGCATTGGGTGCGTTGTGGAGGTGGTGCATTCAACGGTTGAGTTTTAAGGTTTTAAGGTTTAGGGTTTAGGGTTTTTAGGGTTTTAGGGTGTCGGTGGGGGTTTGGGTAGTGGGAGCTGCCCCCCGGTGTTCCAGAGGCGATGGGCGTTGGGTAGCAAGCAGCAGCGAGGGGGGAGAGGGGGGAAGAGGTGAGGGGGAGGGGCCTTGCGCGCTGAGGGGCGCGGCTGGCACAGGAACCGGGGATAGATGGCTGGTTGCACCCTCAACAACAGCGAACCTAACGCGTGTGAGAGGCACAGAGAGAGAGAGAAAGAGAGAGAGAGAGAGAGAGAGAGAGAGAGAGAGAGAGAGAGGCACAGAGATAGGCAGACAGAGATAGGCAGACAGAGATAGGCAGACAGAGATAGGCAGACAGAGATAGGCAGACACATGCCGGTAGCTCCGTACACAAGAGGGAGAGAGACGCGCCAAGAGGACACTGCGGGTTCGCGGTCCGCCCCCTGCACCGCCACAAAGGTATCTCTGCCGCCAAGCAGATACATCACCCGGATGCAGATCTGCCGCACAAGACCCCAAGATCTCCCCCCCCCCCGCTCATCGCCGCCTCCCCCTCGCCGCACCTACTCACCCACCCACCCACCCGGTCGCTGCGTCCTTTCAGCTCGGTAAGGTTACAGGTATGTTCGGTAAGTATTACTGGGTTCGGGGTCCGTTCGCTGACGCCGTCTCCGTCTCCGCTGCGGTATCATTTTCACCCCTCATCCCCCCCACCTCACCTTGAGCTTCACCGCCATTCCCCGGTTCCTTGCCTCCAGCTCCTTACACGACCGCTTCAGCTCCGAAAGCTCCCGACTGTACTCGTTCTTACTGGACAGCAACTGCTGGTAGCGAGCCTGCAGGGGGGCGGGCGGCGGGGGGCGAAGGCGTGCGTGGGGGGAGGGAGCGAGTGGGCGTGGGGCGAGCGAGTGTGTGGGAAGAGTGTCGACTGTGTGGATATGTAAGGGTGCTGTGCTGTGCTGTGCTGTGCTGTGCTGTGCTGTGCTGTGCTGTGTGAAATGGCTCGGTTTTTGCAGCTGGACCCGGGGTGTGTGTTCAAGCCTCTTGTGGTGGTGCTTTGGGGGGTCCATCCGCCACACCACCCGCCGTAACCGCCCCCACCCGGCCCCGTCCCGCCCCCCCACCACCATCGCCACCGCACCTTGAGCCCCTCCAAAATGAGCTTCTGTTTCAGTTTGGACCTGGCGGCGCTGATTCGGTTGGCCAAGATGCGGCGCGCCTTGCGGGGATCGATCGAGGGATCAAGGCGCGGGTCCTCCGCGGGGGCGCGGCCGCCCTTGCCCTTGCGCTGCACCTTCTCCAGGAGAGCCGACACAGTCTGAGGCTCCAGGTCACCTGCCGGGTGGGGGTGGGTGGGGGTGGGGTGTTGGGAGGAGGGCAGGAGGAGTCACGAGGGGGCAGGAGGGACGGCGGGGGGTAATTAGAACGGCCCGGGGCGAGGGAACGCAACGCGGGGGGCGGGGGGCGGGGGGTAGAGAAAGGAATGAATGAATGAAGGAAGGAAGTATGGAGGGATGGGGCATGGGGGCATAGAACACCCGGCGGGTGGGCTGCCGCTGCGTCGCCCGGTTGGAGATCATGGCGAGTGCATCTTGACGTCATACGGTAATTCGTTTGCACAGGAGTGTGTGTGTGTGTGTGTCTACATGTCCGCACGCCGTTCATCCGCCCCTGCGTTCTGTCGGTCGAGAGTGCGAATGAGGTGAGGTCAGTCCCACCACCCTCACGAAGCCCTGGGGGCGGCCGCAGCTCCAGAGCCACAACCGCCAACCAACTAACAGACTACCCACCTAGCACCTCGAGATCCGCAACCGTATCAACCGACTGGGACAACAACTGCTCCAGGGTAGGTCGTGCGCCTGCGGAGGGATGGTGGGTGGTGGGGGGGGGATGGTGGGGACACGTCGGTGAAGTGCGGTGACTGGGTTTGTACGATAAGCGGGACATAACGGTTAGGTAAGGGAGGGGCAGGGAAGGGAAGGGTATTGTTGTCGGGATGCAATCGATGTTTCTGGTACGGCAGTACGGCACCGTGCATGGCAGCCAGTCGAGCGCAGAGGATGGATGGAAGGATGCGGGGCAGGGCAGGGCAGGGCGGGGCAGGGCGAGGTGGGCTGGAGTAGATTTCTTGCGTTACGTGGGCGTTGGAAATAAGGTTCCCAAGAAAAGGAAAAGGGAAAAAAGGAAAAAGGAAAAGTTGGCGATGCATCCCCTGAGACATTCCCAGAAACATGGAGATTCGAAACGCAACGCCGCGCATTGGCGCTTCGTTGCCGTACAGCGCTGATGCCCTAGTTCATCCCTCACAGGCGTGGCCGGCACGCAGACACGAGTACGACCATGCATGCACTGCCGTACAACCCACGTGCTCGACAATCAGCATCTCAAAACCTTGCCTCGAAGAACCCCGCCACCAATCCCCTGTCGTACCAATCTGCAGCTCGTCGCCCGACGCCGCCGACGCGGCGCCGGCCGCGGCGGCGGCCGCGGCGGCGACGGCGGCAGCGCCGCCACCGCCGTCTCCGCCGCCCGCCGACTCCCGACGCTGAATCGCGCCCGCCCGCCCGCCCTTCACCCGTCGAACCGCGATCTTCCGACGGGGCCGCCGCTGGTTCGCCACGCCGTCGTCGCTCACGCGCCGCCGGCCGCCGCCGCCGCCGCCGGGTACCCACGAGTCCTCTCCACCACCCTCGCCGTCGGCGTCGCCGTCAGCGTCGGCCTCACCCAGCCCGTCGGCGCTGCCGCCGCCGGCGGCGCCGCCGCCGTCGGCCACCTCACCCTCGCCGATGTGCTCGTGGGCATTCTCCGCGCTACCACCGCCGCTGTAGCCCGCCACTCCGGCGGGCCCCGCGGCGGCGGCGCCGCCAAGCGACCCATGGGTCATGAGTGACGCCGGCGTCGCCGGCTGCCCCGCGCCGCCAGGGCCCGGCTGCAGCTGCGACTGCTGCTGCATCTGCTGCACCTGCACGGCCCCTCGCGCGCCGAGCGGCTCGTTCATACTGACCAGGCCCGCATCCCACGGCGACAGCGACTGCAACAGCCCGGGGCCTGACCCATGGGTCGGCAACTGACCCATGGGTCCGCAGTCGCCCAGGTGCCCCAACGCCATGCCCACATCGCCGTTGCGGCCCGCGCGGCCGCCGGCGCCGGGCCCCGCGTCGGAGGCTTCGGCTCCAAGGCCGGCGGCCGCCACCGTCGCGGCGCCGCCGCCGCCGCCGCGGCCGCCGCCGCCGCCGCGGCCACCGCCGCGGCCTGGCCTGCCCCGGCCCGGCCCCGCCTGCTGCTGCTGCTGCTGCGGTGCCTGGTGCTGTTTGGTCAGCCCAAGGAGGCCCGGGAGCTCCTCGGGGCTCATGGGGTGGGGCGCGAAGTGCTGCTGCATCATTTGATGTTGTTGTTGCTGCTGTTGCTGCTGCTGGTGTTGATGCTGCTGGTGTTGCTGCGTGGGAGGTAATGCAGACGAAACCGCGGCGACACGGCAGTGGGGGAGGGAGGAGGCGGCGGCCGCGAGTCAAAAGGATGAGCAGGGATGAGATTGCGGTTGCGGTGGAGGGCGGGCGAGGTAACGGCAACGAATGTATGAGACCGCCGGGATGAATGAAAAGGCGGGGCGAGGCGGGGCGGGACGGGGCAGAGTGACGGATACACACACGCACACACACCAGGCCTCCACACCCAGCGGGTGCCCGCACGATGCACCGCAGCAGCAACCTCCCCCCACGGGCGGCAAGAAGAAGCCCGCGGACCTGGCGCTCGTCCCAACGGCCCCAGCGGCCGGCGTTGCGCGCGGCAATCTGGACCCCCGACCTCGCTGTTCTTTCGCAGACTGATAGGCCTCTTCTGTAACTTTGCCGTTTACGGGCTCCGGCCTTGTACGTGGATAGCCCCCCGCGCCCTGCGCATCGACCGCCTCCCGCCGCACCCCACCCCCGCCAAAGGGACCCCACCGCCCATCTCACTCACCTCTCCCAAAGCCGCCATTCGATCGCCACCGCCGCCGCCGCCGCCGCCGACCCGGCCCTGCAGGGATCCTTGCGCCTGGAGCTGCCCGGGTATGTGCTGTTGTTGTTGTTGCTGCTGCTGCTGCTGCTGCTGGTGGTGCTGCAGCTGCTGCCGGTGTTGTTGCTGTTGTTGTTGTTGGTGGTGGTGGTGGTGTTGCTGTTGTTGTTGGTGGTGGTGCTGATTCAGATGCGTGGGGACCTGGTGGCTGTACGGGAGGTGCTTGCCGTGCTGCATTTGCACCTGCTGCTGCTGCTGCTGCTGCTGCGAGTGCAACCCCGCCGCCGCCGCCGCCGCCCCGCCACCATTACCACCACCCGCCGGCTGCTGCTGCTGCTGGGGCTGCTGGGTCTGAGGGTAGTGCTGCTGCTGGTGGTGGTGGCCATGGTGGTGGTGGTGGTGTAGCCCGGCGGCGGCGACGGCGGCGCCGCCGCCGCCGCCGCCGTCGTACCCCTCCGCCAGGTCTCCGATGAAGCCATGCAGCTCCGCGTGAAGTCGCTCGTCCTCATCCGCATCCGGATTCGGACTCGCACCCAACTGCTCCAAAAGCTCGGGCAGCGGCAGCGGCAGCGGCAGCTCGGCGTCTACCTGCGCCATGACGTCAGCGGCGGCGGCGGCGGCGGCGCCCCCCCTCCCCCCTGGGGCGCCGCCCCCGCCGCCGCCGGTGGTGGTGGCGCCGGCGGCGCCGCCAGGCACCATTCGCATCTGGCTGGTGGTGGTGGTGTCTGTGCTGAAGGCGCGGCGAATGGACTCCGCTCCGGCGCCTTGCGTGACGTCCATGGGGTGGTGGTTGTGGTGGTTGCTGTGGTGGTTGTGGTGGTTGTGCGAGTGGGGGTGAGCGGGAGTGAACTGGCTGCCGAACGGCGTCGCCTGATGGTGCGGATGGTGGTACGGCGCCGGCGTCGGTTGCGGCTCCGCCGCCGCCGCCGCGGCGGCGGCGCTGGCGCCGCCACCGCCGGCGACTCTGTCGCCTGCGCCAGCGCCGCCGCCGCCGCCGAGCGAGACCGACAACGGCGGCATCTGGTGTGGCGTCGCGAAGGGATTGGGGCCGTACTCATACGAACTGTACGGATGCCCGCTCTGAGGTCCATGCTCCGCCGCCGTCAGCGTCTGTGGCGGCTCATTCGGCGGAGGCGGCCCACCGGCGGCGGCGGCGGCGGCAGCGCCCGAAAAGGCACCTGGCGGCGGCGGCGGCGGCGTCGCCGGCATCGCCGAGCCGCCGCCCGTCGACGTGGACGACGGCGGAGGGAAGCCGGAAGCGCCGTACCCTGGTAACGGCTGCGAGTGCACGCTTCCCAGGCGGCGGCCGTACGGTGGGGCCATCTCTACAGGTACGGGTGAAACAGGCGGCAGTACAGCGAGGGAAGGGGGGCCGGGGACGATTTCGTGGCAAGGAGTTGAGGAGAGTGTGGTGATGTGGCACCGCTGCCGTGCCGGCCCGAGATTCACGCTTTTGTGAGCCGATCGGGGGCAGCCTCAGATTGTGAAATTGCTGGAGAGGAGTAGAGTCAGGCGCAGATCTGGTCTCGGGACAGTTGTTGGCTCGCGCGTGCGGCGGTGACGACGAAAGTGCATGGGAGCTTGTAATGTGTACGATTTGGGCGGGCGGGTGGGCTTTGTAAAGACTCTTGGAAAGCGGGTTGGCATGGTTTGCGCAGCGCTCTAGGGGGGTAAGGGATCACCGAAGGCATCCTCGTTAATTGCTGCTGCAAGTCGAAGGACGATGCGAGCGGTTACAAGCTAACAGAGGAGGCGGTTACGAACAGTTAACAGCCCATCGCAAGCCGATGTCTGCAAATTTCAATGTAATTGGTAACTGTTTGGATACTGCTTTGAGATATAATGTAAAATAGCAGACGTAGCGAAATGCCGTGCAGGACAAGATGCAAGCGCCAGCAAGCAGGCGAGGTTGCGGGCGAATGTGCATAACATCATCTAAGCGTGAGAAACGCCAGTAGAGCGTATAAATTAATACAAACTTTGTACAAAGATATTTATTCAAAGAGAAGGAGCAAAGCGCACAGTGCGGTTTGTGAGTGCTTGCGGGCGGTCGACGAAGTCAGCCAAGGCTTGACGCGCATGAAGCGCCCTCGAAATCTCTGAGGGGATTAAGCCAAATTCACTCCTAGCATTTAATGACTACATCTTTGACAACCGTGCGGCGACCTCTTGACGACGATGACAGATTTCCAACCACCTTCCAACGACCTACCTGCAAGCGCTCATTCTACGAAGGCAAACTAACCGCCGTGCGAATCGGTAATGCCTCCGTGATCCCGCATGCCTCCGTGACCCCAGGCATTCGCAGGCATTCCGAACGTCGGCTGCTGCTGCAATGAAATGCGCATCCAAGGCCGCGGCCGGCTCAGCCGGGTCACCCAGTCTGAGGCACCCATAGGCGCAGCAATAGTGCCCTTTTGCGCCAGCGGGGCGCGAACACACTTCCCTGGCGGGTGCCAGGTCAAATCGATCGTGCTGGCTCGGGTGTCTCCCGACCGTGTCAACGGAGCCAGCGGCGCGATGCCATGGACTGCCCACTGCCCGACCTGCAACCCACAGCCGCTTGACCACACCCACCGTACCCCTCCGCCCATTCACCCCTCCGCCCATTCACCCCTCCGCCCATTCACCCCTCCGCCCATTCACCCCTCCGCCCCCTCTCCGCCCATTCACCCCTCCGCCCCCCCCCTCCGCCCAACTCGTACACATCCGCACCTGCTTCCGGCGGATAGTAGTGCGGCGGCAGCGGCGAGTACGAGTACATCACGTGGCGTGACCTGTACGGCGGCCCATACGGCGTGTTGTACATGTGTCCCGGCGGCCCCAGCGCATAGCTCCCTGGCGGCTGACTCGCCGCGCCCGGCAGCTGACCCACTGCCGCGGCGCGGGCGGCTGACGTGACGAACGGCTCACTGTTTGACGGCGCCAGAAGCGGCGGTCCCATACCCCCGCCGCTGCCGCCGCCGCCTCCGCCCCCCTCGGACTGCTGCTGCCGCAACGTCAGGCCATCCCTGGGCCCTGGGCCTGACTCCGCTTCGCCGCCGGTGGGCCCCAGCGCCGCGGCTTGAGCGTCCGCAGCCACGAAGGGCGACTGCGGGGGAGAGAGGTTGAGGGGCAGGGGGGAGACAAGAGCCCAAATAGGCAATGAGAGATTGAGGGGCAGGGGGGAGACAAGAGCCCAAATAGGCAATGAGAGATTGCGGGGCAGGGGGAGACAAGAGCCCAAATAGGCAATAAGAGATTGCGGTGGGGGGGCGGGGCGGGTGAGGCGTGTGATCGGAGGGGGAGGTGCAGAGCGCGATTGAACTTTCACTGCCGGGGCTTGGGGATTGAGGGATGGAGAGTGGGGTCGGGGAGATACGGTATCGGCGTGCGGCAGCTCCTGCGACGGGTGAGAGAGCCACGGAGAGCGAGAAGGGGGAGAGAGCAGCCGACCCGACGGCTGATCCGATCTCTGGTCTGATGTTGATCAGGAATCGGATCACCGGACGACTGATTTGGGTGGTGCGATCTGCTCTGTTGTCTATCGGATTCTGATCTGAATATCGTACCGCAACCGATTGCCGTACCTTAACCATTCCTCCGCACCCAACACACACCGCAACGTCGTCAAGGTCACCACGATTTCCTCACACCCACCGACACCACCACTTCATCTTCGTCTTCCTCCGCACCGCACTGCACTGCACCCTAAAACAGTGGACAGGAACTCTGTCCGGTGGGGCTTCCGTCCGGACACCTAATGGTCGCGACGGGATTCGAGACCCCCAGAGCCCCTGAGCCCCAGGGCCCCGGGGGGTGTGTGGGTGGGTGGGGCCGCCGCCCCGTATCTCCGGGGACCTCACCCCCACGCCCCTGAGCCCCACCCGTCCGTCCGTCCGTCCGTCCCGGACCCCAGCAGAGGCTGCGGCTCACAAACACAGCTACAGAGCTCCGCCTGGTACACACCCGGTACACACCCTCCCACGGTGAACACACTCCCGGCACACACGCCCGGCACACACACTCCCGGCACTCTCCCGGCACTCTCCCGGGCGTTCCCTCGCCCCGGGCCGTTCTTCTCCCGGTACACGCACTCCCCGGATACCGGTAACCCGTATCGCGTGGCATGACGTGACGTGGCATCAAGTGTGACTAAAGCATGACAAAGGCGTGATACCGGTACCTTTACAGGCTGCTGCTGCGTTAAGATTGACGAGTGGGGGATCGGGCCAAGAACGCAAAAGGCGGCCCTCCGCACGTCAATGAAAACCCTTCCGACCGCGCGCCCTTCACTTTCACACCAGTGACGTCAGCGACGAGCACCCGACATACCGTACCGGTACCGTATGCGTGTTGCGTCAGGACATCACACGCGTCATGACTCACCGGGAACGCCCGCATCTCATCCTCGGGCTGCATGCCGTACCCCGGCGGCGGCGGTGCCGCCGCCATGCCGTACTGCGGCGGCATGTGCTGCGGCGGGAACCCCGGGTGCTGCCGCCGGCCCACCAGCGGTGGCGGCGGCGGCGCGCCGGCGTAAGGATGAACCATGGAGCCGTACGGCAGTCCGTGCGCGGGACGAGTGTACTGTCCGTAAAACGGATGGCGCGCCGCGGCGGTGCGGTAGGGGTGGTGCGGTGGCGGGCGGCTGGTCCAGGCCCGCGTCGGATGGAACGGCGGCATCGGAGCTCCAGGGGGCGGGCGCACCATGTGAATTGGATTTGCGGCTGCTGCATCGCCCTCATGAAGCATCGCTGCGCCGCCGGCACTGCCGGGCATGGCGTTGCCCTGCTCGCTTGATTGTGCATGGCGCTCCAGTTCTGGCACGCCGTCCCTCGCCGCGCCGGGAGGTAGACATGACGGCGCGCAATCTCCCCAACTTAGTTGCTCGGGACCGTAGTGGCTGAGGCCCGCCGCGGCTTCGCCAAGAGCGCCAGGATGTTGTCCATTGGGCCTGCCCGGCTGTTGCGGAACGCGCGACCGGCCCTGATGCAAAGCATCCTGGCCGCCAAAGTTCATCATTCAATCCTGTACTATCGGCCAGGCGGTGGCAAAATTAGCTTTCGGAAATCTGCGGTTTCTGCCTAAGAAGGGCACTTCGCGCGGCGTCGCAGCAAAAGCACGCGCAGCGGATGGCGCAATGTAATTCAACACGTCAGCCTATTGTGTTCATTTCGTTTGGCAGGGGCTGTGCAAGCCTAGACCGGGCGGAGACCCGACGCTGATGGTCTACCATCGATAACGTAGGGCCGCCGTGCCTGCGGTCAGGGCTGCGTGAACATACTTAGACCATACACACCTACTACTGTTTCGCTCGCGCAAGCGCATTGCCCGATGCTCCGAGCAACCGAGGCAAACGCTGAATGCCGTACACATCACGATGGCCCACTCTTTCTATGGGAAATAACCGCTCTGCTCATCTGCACACTATCACGCTAGTTCTGCCTGCTGGAATTTTGATTGAACACGCTGAGTGCTCGAACATGGCGCAGAGTCTTCGTTTGCGCGCAAAGCACATAATTCCCGGGCTGAGCCATGGGCTTCGACTGTTCGCTTCTGCAGCGTCACCTAGTCCCTTAGCTTCTGGCGTATCGGTACGTCGGTTGGGATTTGGACGGGTACAAGCACTCGCTCCGTTTCGTAATGATGGAACAAAGCGCCCTTGCTTGGAGCCCCGCGTCGAGCGATCGTCCGCCAGTGTGTCGACTTGGAAGTGGTCTTCGTCTTGTTTCCAGAATTGCCAAGCTCGGGCTGACCTTACCTTGTGGCCCTACCAACTGTCGTTGCGCAAAACCCTTGCACGTCAGCAACTGTGTCTGTGAATGCACACTGCGAACCCTGCGTGCTGTTCCTACTTCGCAGCCTCCAAAGGTCAAGCTGCTCATCGACGGCCAGTTTATCGACTCGGCGACCGAGAACTGGCTCGATGTGGTCAACCCGGTAAGGATTACGTGGGCCGAGCGCGCGCGGCCTTCCGGCCCCGCGATTACCTTAATCGCTCCTTTCAACACGCCTGTTCAGGGACGTTGCATAGTTAATTGACTGCCATGTCCCCTTATCAACGACGCCGGGTGGCGTCCCACACCCCGCCATTGTACACCCTGTCTCGCCGCTTCAACTGCCACACCTAAGATAAGCAGCCATCCAGTCGCTGCTGTTTGCGTTGCGTGCAAACTTTTCTTTGTCCTCAGCAGAACACAGCACGCGGAACATCGCACGGAACTGCGCAAACGTCAACCTCCACGGCTTTAGGACCCCGCCCAAACCCAACCTCCATGCGCCATCCGTCCCTCGCCAAACTCAACCCACAGGCGACGCAGGACGTTCTGTCGCGGCTGCCGCTCGCTACCAAG
The DNA here is from genome assembly GCA_030267565.1 of Pleodorina starrii. Taxonomy (NCBI): domain Eukaryota; kingdom Viridiplantae; phylum Chlorophyta; class Chlorophyceae; order Chlamydomonadales; family Volvocaceae; genus Pleodorina; species Pleodorina starrii. The sequence continues at coordinate 1,630,519 of BRXU01000007.1, read as the reverse complement.
GCTGAATTCGACTCGGCGGTGTCGGCTGCGGCCGCCGCGTTCCCCAAGTGGCGCTCCACCGCGGTTCCCACCCGGGTGCGGGTCATGCTCAAGTACCAGGAACTGATCCGTGCCAACATGGTGCGTTGAAACCCGTCGGCTGCCTGCGGTTTGGGCGGGGGCGGCAGTGGGCGGGGGCGTCAGTGGGCGGAGGCGGCAGTGGGCAGGAGCGGCAGTGGGTAAAAAACATGATGGGCCGAACTACTTGAGGGGCTCTGCGAAACTTCCAACCAACCAACCAACTAACCAACCTCGTTTGTCCTGCCCTGCGAAGTACCGTATTTCGACGTTGTTGTCCTTTTGAACAGAGGGGTTTGCGCGCTCGTTGCTGTGACCGATCAAACCCGACCCCACCCCGTCCCAACCCCACCTGGCCCGACCTGACCTGACGTGACCCTCAAAGCCCCTTAAACCACCCTGATCCCACCCCGCAGGATGAGTTGGCTCGGCTCGTGACAATTGAGCAGGGGAAGACGCTGGCGGATGCGCGGGGGGACGTGTTCCGGGGCCTAGGTGAGGAGGCGGGGGGCCGGCAGGTGTGGGTGTGGGTGTGGGTGGGTTGGGGCAAGGTGGATGTGCGGGAGGGCGGGAGGGAGGGCGGGCCAAGTCGACAAGGTGGGTGGATGTGGCAGGACGGGCGGGTGGGGCGGGGTGGGCAGTATGGGATGTCTGAAACTAAGGGGTGATGTACTTCCGTCGCCCCTCACCCTCGCCCGTCGCGCGCCGCCCACTACCCCGCCCACCACACCAACTGTACGGCACGACGCAGAGGTCGTGGAAACGGCGTGCGGCATCGCGCCGTACTTGGCCGGCGAGCTGGTCGAGAATGTGGCGGGCGGCATCGACTGCTACTCGATACGGCAGCCGCTGGGGGTGAGTGCCCTGGCCCGCCCGCCCGACCACGAACACGCGCGCACGCGTGCGCGTGTGTGTGTATATGTGTGAGGAGCTCTTTCCGCGTCGTACTGTACGGCATCAGGGGCGAAATTGCGCATAGAGTCGCGCAGGAGGAGCAGCGTCAGCGGCGCCGGCGCGCGCGGCTTTGCAAGCTCCGTGCCGTACCTTTTCCTAACCTTCATCTCATGTCGTACAGGTGGTTGCCGGCATCTGCCCCTTCAACTTCCCCGCCATGGTGCCGCTGTGGATGTTCCCTCTGGCTGTCACCGCCGGCAACACCTTCGTACTCAAGCCCAGTGAGAGGGACCCCGGGGCGGCGGTCATGCTGGCGGATCTGGCCCAGCAGGCGGGGCTACCAAAGTGAGTCGTGAGTGGTGTCGAATTGAGTCGGGAGTCGAGTCGTGTCGTGTCGAATTGAGTCGAGTCGTGTCGTGTCGAGTCGTGTCGTGTCGAGTCGAGTCGAGTCGTGTCGTGTCGAATAGGAGGGGAGGAAAAAGTGAGGATAAAGATAAAGGTGAGACCGGCTGCGTCTGGGGATTACACACCTACACACACACGCATCCCACACCCACCACCCACACACACACACACGCATCCCACACCACCCACCCACCCACCACCACCCACCCACCACCACCATCACCACCCACCATCACCACACACCAACCCACACACCAACCCCCCACACACCCCTACGCGACCTGGGCGACCTCGCAGGGGCGTCCTGAACGTGGTTCACGGCTCCCGCGATGTGGTCAACTGGATGTGTGACGACCCCACCATCCGCGCGCTGTCCTTCGTCGGCAGCGACGCCGCCGGGCGCTACATCTACGCGCGAGGCTGTGCCGCCGGCAAGCGGGTGCAAGCCAACCTAGGGGCCAAGAACCACGCGGTGGTGATGCCGGACGCGGACGTGGACTCGACCGTCAAGGCGCTGGCGGGTGGGTGGAGAGAGAGAGCGGGGGCTTGTGTGGGTGGGTGGGTGGGTGGGGGTATAAAGAGAATTTCGCAGCGGAGAAGGAGACGGCGTTAGCGAACGGACCCAGAACCCGGGTGGGGGGCTGGGGGCGTGTGTTGAATTGGGGGTGGGGGCGTGGGTGTGGAGAGAGAGACCCATGGGTCGGCGGGACCCATGGGCCGGCACGCGTCGCGACCGTCGAGGCGCTGGCGCGGGTGCGGGTGCGTGCGCGCGCATGTGTATGTGTGTGTGTATGTACGGATGTGGTTTGGTGGTGGGACGTGCTCCTGCGTCTGCGCCGCCCCCTTCCCCGCCCCCCCAAGGGCCCCGGCCCCAGCACTGTGAGCAACGCGTTGCGCTCAAACCCCCCTTCCGCCACGTCACTATGTGCACTCGGAAAAGTCCCTCCCGGCCCCCTCCCGGCCCCTTTCCGCCCCCCGGCCTATACGTGGGTACCCCCCCCCACTCCCTGACCCCCCCCCGGGCAGGTGCTGCCTTCGGCGCCGCGGGTCAGCGCTGCATGGCCATCTCCGCTGCCGTGTTCGTGGGCGGGTTCACCCCCCGGTGGTCTGAGCCACTGCTGGAGGCGGCTCGGAGCCTGAAGCTGAACGCGGGCTGGGAGAAGGACGCGGATGTGGGGCCCATGATTAGCCCCGAGGTGGGGTTGGGGGGGTGGGGGTTGGGGGGGTCCGCGTCCAAGGTCTTATCAGCCTGTCAGCCTGCCTCTTTGGTCGACTGCCAAACGTTCCCCAATGCTGTACCCACCACCGCCCCTCTCCCTAAGTCCCTACTCCCCAGCACTTTCCCAGCCAGGCGTTGCCCCCTCCGAACACCACAACCCGCCCTTCGGGTGTGTGTGTGCTGTCACCGTTTACGGGCTCCGGCCTATACGTGGATATCCCCTCACTCAACACCCCCTTCCCGTTACCGTTCACGGGCCCCGGCCTACACGTAGATAACACTCCCTCCCTCACACACACACTGACACACACTGACACACACTCCCCTTCCCTCACTCAACCCCTCCCACCCCTCCCACTCAGGCCAAGGCCCGAGCGGAGCGGCTGATTGCTAGCGGCGCCGCCTCGGGTGCCCGCCTGCTGCTGGACGGTCGCGGAGTGGTGGTTCCGGGTTACGAGGCGGGCAACTTCCTGGGACCCACTGTGTTGGGGGGGGTGACACCCGACATGGAGTGCTACAGGGAGGAGATCTTTGGGCCGGTGCTCAGCTGCATGGACGTGAGTGGGAGGGGGAGGGTGTGGGGGGTAGGGTGGGTGGGTAGGGAGGGATTTGGGAGGGATGGCGGCGAGAAGGGATGGAGGGAGGGGCTGGGGATTGGGGTCGGCTTACGGGTAAGACCGGCGGGAGGGAGGGAGGGAGGGAGGGTTATGGAGAGGGCGGGGGCCAGCGGACCGGGTATTTCTTTACCTCCGGCCCTCCCCCATCTCCTCCCCCCTCTTCCCTCCCCTCCGTTGCCCGCAGGCACCCTCCCTGGATGACGCCCTCCAGATCGTCAACGGCAACGAGCACGGCAACGGCACCGCCATCTTCACCCGCAGCGGCGCAGCAGCTCGCCGCTTCCAGGTGCGACCTCTCCTCGCACGATGTCACAAACGCATGTGTCTTGCCTGTTTGTCTTATGTTTTCATATTTCTTTTTCGTCTGTCTCATGTACTGTATGTGCTGCGTGTTTTACATATGCTCGTCGCCTATCTTGTCCAATCGCCCGCCCTCCCGCACTGGCCCCCGTCTTTCATCGTTCATCGTTTAAATTTGCACCCAAAGCAACCCCCGCTCGCCGAACAGTTGATTTGGGCCCCCGTAATCCGCAGCTCCTGCCAAGTAAATACCGGTAACACGTCCGCCCCGCCCGCCCGCCCGCGCCCGCCTGAAGTGACCCGCCCTCTTCTTCCTTCCCCTGCAACCCACCCGCACCTCCACCCGCACCCCCACGCCTCCTCCTCCCCCCCATTCAGTCGGAGGTGGATGTGGGCATGGTGGGCATCAACGTACCCATCCCGGTGCCGCTGCCCTTCTTCTCCTTCACCGGCTGGAGGGGATCGTTCGCGGGTGGGTCACTTGCCGGATATTGACTTGGTGCGACCAACTTACCGTATGTACTTGGAAACGACCGAGTGCGTCGGTTTGTTCGATTCTTCTTTCCTGATCGGGCAGCATATCACACAGCGCCGAGGCTGCCCTGCCCCTGCACACGCCACACGGCGCACGGCACCGACACACAGCGCCGTGGCTGCCCGGCACCTGCACACGGCACACGGTTCACGGCACACGGCACCAGGAACGAGTGTGGCTCCTGGGAAGGCCGGAACCGCCCGATTGCCGCCCACTTGCCGCCGCCGTCCGTCCGCTGGAGGCCTCATCCCGTGCCGTATACGCCATGACCCGACCCGACCCATTTCCCTCCTCTCTCCCGCCCTGCCCAGGCGATCTGCACATGTACGGCAGGGCGGGCGTGCAGTTTTACACGCAGAGCAAGACCGTCACCGCCAAGTGGCCCGCGGATGACGTGGCGGCCATCTCCGCCGCGGCAGCGACCACCGGCAGCGGCGGCGGCGGGGTGCCCAAGTCTGCGGCCGGGGGGGCCGCCCCTCGGGAGCGACTGCCGGGGCTCGACCGCGTGGGCGCTGCGTGAGTCGGTGTGGATCGCTTGCGGGCGGGCGGGCGGAGGACGTGTTTTGAGTTTGTTTTGGGTTTTAGGGTTTAGGGCCCGGCATGTGATGGTGGGGTGGGCAGAGGGGCAGGAGGCAGACGAACCGACCCGTGGGTCGTGAGGGTGGTGGGTCGTGACGGTCGCGAAATGCTGGGGACGGAGGCAGGCTATTTTTATGTTCAACCGCACTTCAACGTGCTGCTCCTGGAGTTGCGCAGTTGCATGCTACCGTATGAAGCTGTGTACAGCTGCGTCTGTAGCAAACAGTTTACGGTACAATACGGCAAAAAAACTACCATGTCGTACAAGGGTAGGCTTCGGGTTTGCGGGCTGGATGTGAGCCAGCTGGGCCAGCCTCAGGAAGGCAAGTGGCGGCTTAAAAAGTGCCGGGTGGTTTCGGTGCCGGTTTTTGTTTTCATCATTCATGAAGACATGTGTTCCGTCGTGTGTTTGCATGTGGCAGCATGGGTTAGGGTTGGCCCCCAGAGAGCATCCTGTCAGGCTGACACGGCACGACCGCCCGTGATCGCGCGGGGGGTTGGATTTTTTGGGGGGGACAGGGGGGCGGGGCGGGTCCCATTTTGTGACTGTGGGGCATTTGGCGCGGTCCGAGCCGCGTCGTTGCGTGAGTTTGGGACTGGAAGGACGCCGGGGGGTTTCGGAGCGGCGGCTTGGCACACTGTCGCATTGGTGTAGTACAGGGAGGGGGACACGGCCCTCCCGCCTCCGCATCACCGCATGCCTTCCTCGTGAGACCCGCGGTGGCCTCGAGGAGAACAAATACGGTAAGACATGCAGGGCAGGCTTGTTGTGACTGTTGCAGTGGTGGTGGTGGTTGCTGAAGATTCACGAAGGATAGAGCCAGTCGGGCGGCTGGCCGTTGGTGCACTGCAGGGGGGAGACGACCAGGGCAGCGGTGACGCACTCATCCGGATCAGACAGCCACAAAGCTGCCGAATGTTGCTGTTGTTGTTGTTGGCCCTCATGATTGTCGGAATGGAATTTCCACGCTACCGTAGGAGTGCCTGGCGAACAGCCGTAGATTTGCTGTTCAGGAGTAAATGTATTCAGATCAGCCTGGATCAGCATGTTTTATTTTAGCATCATCATCTTCTCTGTAATGTAATGCACTCCGAGAATGGCTTAGGATAGCATCCCCGCACTTCCTTTGCTCGCCGTAAGCCACGGTATGAACCGTTGCATTACCGTACATGAGTGCTGCGGTGCACTATAGTACGACAGCGAAACTTAGGGTTTCCCGACTACAGCGAAACTTAGGGTTTCCCGGCGACCCTCTGGGCCCACCGTAAACCAAAATCATAGTTTGCACCACAGCCCGAGCTAAAAACGAGGGACGTCCGTACCTGCTGGGTGCCGGCTGCCGTGGCACTTCATTCGTGTGTGCAGCCAGCGACCGATGCGTCTGGGGCCTGAGCACGCCTGGGGACAAGTTTGGACAGAGGGCCATTAGGCGGTCATCAAGATGAAACCGCAGCGCTTACCCTGAGTTACCCTGGGTTACAAACAACTCCCAGCAGCCGCTGCTCCCCTCGTCCTGGGCACCATGGCTCCTGCAGTCTTGCTGCCACGGAGCACCAGCTGCACCGGCGCTTTAACGCACCACCAACTGCATCCAACACTCCACACCCAGAACATGTTTGCCGAGCTAAGCACGCCGCCTGGGGCCTGGCAACCACCTCCACCACCGCATCGTGCTGGGCTATGATGCCTATGAACTGTCCGACTTCCTATTGCCGTACGATGCCGTACCATCTCACATAACAGCCAAAGGGGCAATGAATTAAGGTACAAACAAAAAAATCCTTTGTCAGGCAACCGATCAGTGCCTGGATTGGTGTGAAACAAAAGCACGCGACTCAATAATCGTACAAAAGTACACTGCCGTAGCTTTTTTTTCGCCGTACAGGGGGGCCGCACGCCGCAGCCTTGCCGCTGCTGCCCTGCGTGCTGCCACCGAGCGCGCACCCGTGCACCCAAAGGCCCCCCGCCCCCTCGCAGAAGATACCCAACGGGCAAAACGGCACGCGCCACATTCGACAACGCGGGTTATGCAGGGCGGCACAACCGAAGGCGAAGGACTCAGGTCGCCGGGTTTAGGACAGACTTTTCGCTCTACCGGGCTGGCCTAGCATTCTTCTTCCGTGGTCCATAGTCGGCATAGTCAGCTTCCGGATGATAGGGAAGAAGAAATCCCCCCTCCCAGTGGGGCCCATCGCGTCCCAGCGCCGACGCGGACCACGCAACGCAACGCGGACACACACATACACACACACACACCACACCCCAAGCACGCGTCCTGCGGCAAAGCGCACTTTGCTGCACTGCACTGAGCCACGAGGGAAAGGTAAAAGGGAACTGGAAAGGGAGAAAAAGTACATCATGCGCCGATTGCTTGGGGGGCAAAGACATTGCACGGCACAGCACACTGTACTGCACAGAGGAGAAAAACTGGATGCGTCGCGGCGGCAATACGTCCGGCATAACTGCACTGTACAGGGAGAATCATACCATGCGTCGACGACCGGGCAGAACATTGGCTAAATTTTTTTCCGAAAGATTCACGACAGGACGCAGGACGGAGAACCGAGGACGGGGCAAACTAACATGAGTGCAATGCGCGGTGCGTGGGCCCGTGCACTAACGCCTGCCTACAAACCTACAATACACAAACATACATGCAAATAGATACACGGCCCACGCTCCAAAAGTGGCACGCAGCACGTCGCGACAGGGAACACAGCCGCCGCTGCCGAAAGGCAACAACAACAACGACCAACGAAAAACAGAAACAGACGCAATCTGGCTCCCGAAGGCGCCCTCGGGCTCGGCCAGGAGTGCAGCAGAGACGCCAGGCGCCGCACAGTGCGCGTGAACAACTTTGCATTCCGAGCCGGCCCCGCAGCGTACAGTACCCCAACCGCAAACCGCAATCTGCAACCGTCCTCAACAGTTTCCAACAGTCTCCAACCGCCTTCAACCACAGTCTCAGCCAACCGCAATCTCCAAACAGGCGTTGAGCCCGCCCTCTCCGCCACTTCCCTCACAAGATGCCCCCATGCCCGCAGCCCCAGCCCCAACCTCCACCCACCCCAGCCGGCACATCAATCTCACAAGCCCCCTGAAGCCTTGATGGGCCACAGACGCCACCCGAACGATGTCCTGCTTCCGACTCCGCGGGTCACATCCCCGGCCCCGCTGGCTCAAGCAAGCATGAAACCGTAACGCCCCGCCCTGGCCTCAGTCAGGCCCACTCAACCAGCCCCAGCCCTAAAACCCTCTGGATGCGAGCTCCGGACGCGGCCTTCCTCTCCGCGGCATCAATCTGCGGGGCTGAGGCCCACCGCTGGGCCGCGCGGCGCGGCCGTCGGCGACGCTGGCGGCGGCGGTAGGGAGGAGGCGACGCCCGCCGCCACCGACCCGTGGGTCACGCGCGTGGTGCCCTGACTCCCGCGCCGCGCGCACTCGTCCTCCGCGCCGGCCCGGCTACGCTTGCGGCTGTTCGCGTCGACGTCGCGGCACGGGCTGCAGGCGGACGGCCGCGCCTCAGCCACCGGCGCCACATCCCTGGCCGCGCCCCAGGTACCGGTGCTGCATCCGGCTCCGTCACCGCTTGACATGCATGGGGCACGTGCCGAGTTGCGGCTAGTGTACTCCTGCCGGCCGCCCGCGCTGCGGAGGCTCTCCGCACTCGCGGCTGGGACGACCGCCGTGCAGCCCACCTCCCCGACTGCTGCTGCGGCGGCGGCGGCGGCGGCGGGGGCGATGCCATCACCGCCGCCGGCCCCTCCCACCGGGGCCGCACCCGTGCTCTCCGCCGCGCTCGACGCCACACCCAGCGGCGGCGGCGCCGCCGCCGCGACTCTGCCCGTCGCCAGTGCGGGCAGGCGGTGCTGCGGCGGGCCGGTGTGGCCGACCGGCGCCGGCGCTTCTTGTGCCGGCGCCGGTGCCGTGCTTGCTGGTACCGGGGCCCACGCAGGCGCCACCACAGGCTGTGTACTGAAGCCTCGCTCGGGAATATCTAGCTGCTGCGGCTGCTGCGGCTGTGGGTGCGGCTGTGGCTGTGGGTGCAGCAGTTGGTTCGGCGTCACGCCATCGAAGTCCAGGACCTCCCACGCGCGGCCCAGCTCCCGCCACCAGGCCGCGCCGTAGTCCCGCAGCAGCGGCTCCCCCGGGCCGATGTCGCGCAGGGCGACCAGCACCGGCAGCACCAGCCCGCGCACGGAGACGGGCACCACCTGGGCACCGGAGGGCGGGCGCGTGGGCGAGTGGGCGCGTGGGTAATTGGGTTAAGTGGGCGGGTGGGTAAGTGGGCGAGTGGGCGCGTGAATGGGTATGTAAGTGGGTAAGTGGGGCCGACCGACTGTCCGGGGCGCCCAGGCGGTCAGCGGACGGGCCCTGCCCTTCCATGCCTCCGAGGAGCGGCTTGGGTTCAGGCGGCTAGGTTGAAGGGCTTCAAAGGGCCCCTAAACCCCCTAAATCCCGCAGCCGGGACGCTCCCGGGGCCGCCATAGGGGACAGACAGGGGGCCCCGGCCCCGGCCCCCGGCCCGGAGGTTCGCACCATGCAGTTTGGGGCTGGCGGGGCGTCCACATCGTTGTCCTGCAGCCACGCCTGCGGCCTGACCCGTGGGTCGTTGATGAGCGCCGCCAGGTTACCGTACCCCAGCATGTTGAGTTCCAACGGCACGGGCCCTGTGGTGTGAACATGGGAGCGTGCGCGTGGGTGCGCGCGAGTGGGTGAACGTGGGATAAGCATGGACATTGGGGACGGAACGATCAACACGATGAAGTCGGAAACGCCCTCTTCCAGCTCCAGCTCCAGGAAGAGACGTCGGAACCCCGAGCAGGTCAGGACTGCACGTCGGCGTGGATCGCCCCCCCCCACTGACCATCAGGGTCCAAGTATGGAAAGCAGTCCTCCCGTCGTCCCGTGCCGGCGCGGCGAGTCACATTGGTTGCTGGGTCACCTCCCAAAGGGCCCCATACTAATACCATTCCGCACCACGCATGAGCCGCCCTTAGCCCCCGAACCTGCCACCCACCGTTGCACGCGCACGTGCGGCCGGCGAAGACACAATCCGACCCAACCCAGCCCCACCCAACCCAACCCACCCCAGCCCTTCTCACCGGCGGCGCCGTCCGACGTCAGCTGCAGCCCCGGGTACGACATCCGGAAGGAGCCCGCCATAAACTGCCACGCCACCGCCAGGTCCGTGGCCGCCGCAGCACGCCGCCGAAGCTCCGAAACCACGTCACCCGCGCAGTCCCGGAAGCCGCGCGACACGAAACGCACCGCCGCGCCCGCCGGCATGACGTAGCCGCCCACCACGCCCAGCACCGCGTTGCGCCGCAGCGGCGCCGTCGCCACCAGCCCCACGCCGCCGCCAGGCTCCGCCGCCGCCGCCGGCGCCACCCCCGCCGTCAGATCCAGCGCGCCGTCGGGCAGCGGCACGTCCCACTCCCGGTCCTCCGCCATAAGGCCCAGGTAGCGCGCCAGCCGCGAGCAGATGACGTTGGCGCTGAGGCGGTGCTCGTCGAATGTCGAACGCCACGACGGCGGCGGCCCAGTGGCGGGCGTGGCCGGCAGCGTAATCTGTACGGCAGCGGGGTCGGCGTTGGCGAGGCTGTCGCCGAGCGCCGCCCGCCAATCGGCCATCGCCGCCAGAACCGCAGGCGCCAGGCTCGGGTGGAAGGTGAGGCCGCACAGCCGCAGCTCGCCCGGCCGCAGCGGCGGCAGCGGGCCCCCGCCGCCGGCGGCACCGCCGCCGCAGGTCTGGTGGCCCGGCGGCGGGACACAGCCGTGGAGGTGCGCCAGGGAGGAAGCCGGCCCGGCTGGCGCGGCCGCTGCCGCGGCTGCGGCGCCGTGCGGCGCCTGTAATGCAGCGGCCGAGGCGCCGTCGGCGGCGCCGTCGATGCAGGGCCGCTTCACCGGGCGGTCGGCGGCGCCCGCGGTCGCCGCCGTCGGTGCCGTAGCGTCGCTGCTCTGGCGCTTCATCCGCAGCTGTCCCTCCGACAGCGCCCGCCCCGGTACCTCCACAAAGCACTCGCCGCGGTCCCAGCCGGTAACGGTGGACGCAGCGCGCTTCCGCCGCGTCGCGGCGGCTTCCAGCGGCGGCTCTGCCGCCGCTGCCACCGCTGCCGCCGCCCGCGGCGGCGGTCCGTCCCCGCAGCCGACTGACTCTTCAGCCGCGGCCGCCGACACCGTTGCGGCGGCGGCGGCCCGCGCCCCTCCTGGGGCCGCTGCTGCTGCTGCTGCTGCTGCTGCTGCTGCTGCTGCGGCCGCAGCATCGTCGCACACCTCCGAAGCCGAGCCCCGGCCTCCGTAGCCGCCGCTCCCAGCCGCTTCGGCTACCTCCGCCCAGGCCTCCACCTGGTGGCCCACCGGCGGGCCCTGCTGCGGGCGCTGCTGCGAGCGCTCCTGCTGGGTTCCTTCGCCCTCGGTTGGGCAGTGCGAGCTCACGCTGACGTTGAGGCTGAGGCTGAGGCACCCCTCCCCGCCGCCAGCTCGCAGCTCCAGCCAGTCCCCCACCCGCGCCCCCGCGGCCGCCATCCAGGCGTCCAGCCCGCCCACCACCCAGCACGGCGCCGCGGCGGGGCTACGCGGGCTGGCGCGCCGCCGCACATACGCCACGTAATCCATCACCGCCACGGACGTTGCAGCGGCGGCGGCGCCGCCGCCGCAGGGCACGGTGCCCCGCAGCGGCACCACGGCCACGTCGCCGCTGGCGCAGCTGACGATCCGGGCCAGCAGCGCCTGCCAGGCCGGCAGCCGCCCCACCCGCAGCGGCAGCACGCCTCGCTGCAGCATCCGGCGCGTCAGGCGACGGTGGTAGCACAGCGGAGGAGGCGCCGCAGGCAGACCTGTAGCTGCGCATGCTCTGCTGCTATCGTCACCGTCGGCGTTGGGATGGAGCTCGGCCGTGGGCTCGGCGAGGTCGAGGGTGAGGTCGGCTCCCTGCCCGCGCCCAGGCGTGTGGTGTGGGCGCTGGCGTGAGTCGGCAGCTGACGTGTCCGCATCCGCTGGCGCCGGCGCCGCCAGTGCGGGGCCTGCAGTCGGGGTTATGGGGGGTTGGGTTTGACCCCGGGGTTGTGGAGGTGAGGAGGAGATGCACCTTCTGCTGGCAGAGCAGAGGGTGGCTGAGCAGGGCTGCGACCGAGGAGGCGGACGAGACCCCCCTTTCCCTTCCCAGGCGACTAGGGGGGTGGCGCCAGGGCAACAAGCCCATGCGCGTCTGCTAACGGCCATTCGTTTTGCGCGATCCCACGAACTGCTACCCCACCTGGCGTTGGCGTCGGCGTTGGCTGCCCGTCGTCTGCAAGTCCTGCCGCGGCCGCGGCCGTGATCGGCTGTTCCTCCTCCTGCTTCCCCTCCTGCTCCTCCCCCTGTTCCTCCTCCTGCTCCCCCTCTTGCAGCTCCTCGTCGTCGCCCACAGAAGATGGTGGCTCCACATCCTCCTCCTCCTCCTCCATATCCGCATCTTCTTCTTCCTCGCCCTCGCCCTCCTCTTCTCCCTCGGAAGAGAGTGAAGCCTCTGCCTCCATCCCCACCTCCTCGTCGCTGTCCCACTCGCCCGCCTCTGGTCCTGACTGCGTCTCCTCCTCCCACTCCTCACCGTCGCCCGCACTGCTCTGCTTCTCACTTGCTCCCTCCCCCTCGTCCTCCTCCCCCTGCTCCTCCACACCCTTCTCCGCGCCCTCTCTGCTGCATTCCGTCAGACCCAGGCACGCCCCCTCCGCGCCCTCGGCTTCGGACCCACACGACCCGACTGTCGCGTCCTCCTCCCCCTCATCCAGCGGGCCAGAGCTGACGTCCTCCTCCCCCTCATCCAGCGGGCCAGAGCTGACGTCCTCCTCCCCCTCATGCAGCGGGCCAGAACTGACGTCCTCCTCCCCCTCATGCAGCGGGCCAGAACTGACGTCCTCCTCCCCCTCATGCAGCGGGCCAGAACTGACGTCCTCCTCCCCCTCATGCAGCGGGCCAGAACTGACGTCCTCCTCCCCCTCATCCAGCGGGCCAGAGCTGAAATCCTCCTCCCCCTCATCCTCCTCGCGCTCCTCAGTATCGTAGCCACCATCGTCGCCCTCATCAAAATCATCATCACCACCCTCTTGGGAGCCCTGGCTCTCCTCCTCCTCCACCTCAGACGCTGCAGCAGCTTCGCCCTGCAGCTGCACGCCGTGCTCCTCCTCCTCCCACTCCGCCCCCTCATCCTCCTCCCCCTCCTGCTCCTCCTCCCCCTCCGCCTCCTCATCTTCGTCGTCTTCATGAAACGCCGACGTGTCCTCCATGCCGTACAACCCCCCGTGTGCAGCTCCCTTCATCTCCGCCCGCCACTGCTCCCGCTCCTCCGGACTCCGCGCCCGCTTCCCTGCCCGCTGCTGCTGCAGCAGCTGCTGCTCGTGCTGCTGCCGCTGCTGTGACGGCGGTGGCGGCGGCAATGGCTCTGCGTCCTCCTGCTCTGCCTCCCCATGCCCGCCGTGCTCTCCACCCGCAGCGAACCCGACGACGGTCTCTGGCTGCTGCTGCACGCGCCACGCCCCGTCTGCCTCCCACTCGCCACCGCCACCACCACCGCCACCACCTGGTGTTGGGCTCCCGCTTCCACTCTCCGTGCCCTGCACCAGAGCACCTGCAGCCGCCGGCAGCCCATTACAGAAGCAGGCGACCGCATCCTCCTCGCTCTTGACCGCCCCGGCGAGCTGTGCCCCGCCGGCCTCAAGCGGCTGTAGCAGCTGCTGCCACGGCTGCCGCTGTTGCGGCTGCAGCTGCAAGCCGCCGGAGTGGTCTGAGCCCGGCACCTCCAGCTTAACCACGGGCCGCTGCTGCTGCTGCTCCTCCTCCCACTCCAGTTGTTGCTGCTGCTCCTGCGGCTGCTGATGCATACCCAGCGGCATCTCCTGCTGCTGCTGCTCCTCCTCCCACTCCAGTTGCTGCTGCTCCTCCTCCTCCTGCTGCCACTCCTGTGCCTGCCCCTGTGCCCCTGGCGATTCTGGCGGTGAGGCCTCCTGCGCTGCGTCCTCCGGCTGTACCGGCTGCGGCTGTGGCTGGGTCGCAAGCTGCGGTGGAGCGGTCGGCAGCAGCGGGTCCGCCGGGTGGGGCGTGACTGCGCGAGGCGCTGCTGGGGCCATGGGCTTCGGTGGGGCCGCCAGAGGCCTCCGCTGGTGCTGTTGCTGCTGCCGGCGGGGCGCAGGTGCGGGAGCCCGGTGCGGAACCAGCAGCGGCCCTCCGAGTAACGGGTCCAACACAACACGCAACCGTGAGCCCTCCGTCACACCCAGATCCCGCATCAGCCCAGTAAGCCGGGTGATGCGGCCGCAGCTGCGCGACACTCGCAGCTGCGCGTCCCGGCACAGCAGCAGGGGCGGCCGGAGGGCCTCCGTGTCGGCAGCAGCAGCGGCGCGGCCGTACACCACCACGTCCACGAGCCGGTCCCGCGCCGCTGTTTGAATGCCGACGTCGTACAGGACTCGTACGGCGCGGATGGGCAGCTGCAGGACGTAACGGCGCCAGCAGGCCGTGAAGGCGGGCGGCGACGGCGCTGGCGAAGCCACGGGGCCTCCGGTCGGGGTCCCGGCGGGTGCGTCCGAGCCTTCGCGAGTGGCAGCGGCGTCGATGGCGACGTCACCGCCAGCGGCGTCGACGGCGGCGTCAACATCAGCGGCGGCGACTGCGGTGTCAACATCTGCGGCGGTGGCGGCGGTGCAATGGGACGCCCCGGCGTCGACGTCCGATGTGGCGGTGGCTGCGGCTGGTGCATCCGTGTCGTTGCTCCTCACTGCAGTGGGCGTGTCGGCGGCGGTGGCCGTTGGCTCGCCGACGTCAGAGGCAACAGCAGGGGCCGCCTCTGTGGCGGCTGAGCCCGCCGGCGCCACCGGCTCATTGGCCGCCGCCGTGCGCGCGGATGCGGCAGCAGCGGCACTTTGCCGCTGCGCATCGGATGCGCTGAGCGCCGCGCGGCGGTGATCGCAGGATGTGCAGCAATGGAGGGCGAGCGGAGCCGCGGGTGGCGGCTGCGGCGCGGCAGGCCAGCTGCGCGGTGCCGTATGACGCGCCTCTGACTGGGGCCCGGGAGCAGTGGCGGTCGGGTCGGGCGCCTCCGTAGACCGGTGGGTGGGGGCGGAAGGGCAAAATGCTGCGGCCGCACCGACGGCAGGCTCCGGCTTGGGATCAGCGGGCGGCAAGGGACTTAGGCTCTGGCCGACAGGCGGAAGGAGGAGGCTGCTGGGCGCCTGGTGGGGTGGCTTGGGAGCTGCAGGCATGTAGCGGTCTTGGGCAGTTGCGGGGGGCGCCGGCTCCTCGCCTTTTTGCCCGTGGGAGGTCCCACAGGATTTGGGGCCGGCCTCCTGTACCGGTGCATCGCCAGCTCGGCATGGTGGCGCGAGGCAGGCGGAGTTAAAGGGGTAGGAAAGGACATGCGGGGGAAGCCGCGGCGCCATGCTGGTCGAGAAGGGGGTGAAAAGCGACGCCAGGCGGAACGGCTTCGTGGGCACGCCCGACGCTCCACTGGAGTTTCTGGACTGCATTCCAGCTAAACCGTTGCTGTTCAATATTGTTCGAAGTGATCAGCGCTGAACTGATGCTTTGCAACAGGGCTGGTTTCGGTCTTAAAACGCTGACCAACCACTCTCATCTGGACAGGCTGAGCTTCCGTCGCAGTAGGTCCGCAACTTTCTTGTATTATGCAATGTTGTAAGGTGTGTGTTGTGATGTCCAGAAAGGTCTGGCTCGTGCTAGGGCTAACCCGTCAAAGCTCCATGGGACAACACATTCTTCTATGCGCCCTTTGGGGGCTTAAATCGAGTAGTTCATTATTCAAAACGATAGCCCAGCTATGTCTCCAGTCTGGCCCGATCCCCGAACGGGTAAATGAACGCACGTAGACGACAATAGCAACGTCCGTTGTCCTGCCACCAAGTGTTTATAACTAGCATTATAACTGCATTAATAGGTACACTTATGACAACAAACAGTAGTTCATGCAAAATATCGCCTGACATGAACGGCCCAATGCTACGGAACGGACAGCTCAACCCAACGCTCGTGGCCTTCCCCTCCACAACACATCGCCAAAATGCACATGGCAGTGAGCTCGTACAGCTTCGGCAAACGCCTCCCATGTCCCCTTGTCAACCTCAAACCCAACCCGTCCACCGTCGCAACGGGTGCCTGGACCCAGCCTCCACTCGACGCGCTTGGGTCGGAATCATTTATTATAAGCGTATCCTAACAGTCAAACGAAAAGAAGTTACAACCGCCAATCTCCCGAGATGCACATTTCCGCCTTCCACTTTGCCGTATCTTCCCCTAGGCCACGCCCTATCTAACGGTCCCGCCCGCCGCACTCCTGATGTGCCCCGCCTCCCAGTGCACCGCCTGGCAGTTCCCGCTGCAGTACGTAGCTGGCGCCCTCCCCGCCGGCCCCACCGCCGCAGTACAGCTCCGACAGCAGCCGCTCGCTGGGCCCCGCCAGGTTGACACAGAGCGGGTTGGTGCAGATCCGCGGCGGCAGCGGACTGCCGCACCCGGGCCGGCGGCTCCCATGCTGGCGCCACCACCACACCCCGACTCGCTCGGGCACGCTGCAGCATGCATGCACTCGCAACCGGGCGAACCTCCAGTTGGCCTCAGTGCGCGCCTGAGCTCTGCGTCAGGGCAGGGGCCGTTGGGCCCCAACAGGAAGGACAGCGCAGACGGACGCAGCGGGGTGCTGGGGGGCGGAGGCGCTCCGCTCCCGGCCGCCGCCGCCGCCTGCACCCTCCGGATCGACTCCGCCACGGCCTGCCGCAGCTCCTGCGGGAAAGGCAAAGAAGGCCAGCGAAGGTGCAGCACCTCCGACAAGGCGCCGCTCAGCATGAGCATGCCCCACTACATCGTGGAGTCGAAGGTGTGGAAGCAGGCCTTCTCCCGCACCCGCTCGCTCGGCCAGCGGGATCCGGCCCGCGGCCAGCACGGTCCCGGTGTTCAGCGCATTTCTGGGACACTGGCCGGTGGCTGCAGGGAGGGCGAGGCGGGCCAGCGGGAGCGGCGGGGAGTAAGGAGGAAAGGGTGCGTGACGTGGGCTTGTAAGATGGGGGCACGATGAGGGAGGACGTGAGCGCCTGCCGACGCGGGGACAGGCCAGGACAGCTACTAGTACGGCACCACAAGTGCCAATGCTGGCACGGGCCGCCTCGGTGGCGGCGGGCATGCTCTGCGCCGCACTGCGCAGCCGTGTCAGTACTTGCCAGTACTTGCCAACATCTGCCATACCATCCCGTCCAAGCCGCTGGCTCGCGCCGCTCCGGAACCCCACACCAAGACGAGCACTCCCAGCTACAAACCACCTGCCCACAAACCACCTGCCCAGAGAGGACGGTACGGCACAGCAGCAGCCTGAAACCGGCACTTCACTACCCCGCACTACCGTCACTTCACTACTCCGCATGAAACCGTCACTTCACTACCCCGCAGTTAGGGTATCAGCGACCGGCCACCCGCATACTACTTGCCTGCCCCCTTAAAGACGCGCTCTATGGATAGCTCGCCAAGATCTCCTGCCAGTTCTCTTCTGGGCCCCCGCCGCTTCCCTCCACGCGACGGCCGCTGCCGTCATCATCGCCTAACGCCGGCCGCTGCTGCCGCGACTGCGACACATCCAAGCACGCCTCGACGGCCGCCACGTAGGCGGCCCACAGCTCCTTCAGTCGTGCCGCGCCATGGGGCGGCTCCAGAGCCCGCTTGGGATTGGAGCGCGCCGCAAGCAACGCTGGAAGGCAGAGGCCTGCAATGGCGCAACCCAGCGCCAGTCCAGTCAGCGCGATGGCGTCTTCACCCGATATTTGCGGCGCGGAGCCGGCGGAGCCGGGCAGCCGGTTCCGTGCTGACGCCACCGCTACCGCTGCTGCCATTGATGCAGCGGCGGCGCGCACGTTGCGGCGGCGCAATGAGCACGGCCCGAGATTCCGGTTGCCTGGCGCGTCTGCGACAGGATCCACTGATGCAGCTCCTGGCCTGTGAGCCCCCGCGGCAGCTCCTGACCGAGCATGAATCACTGCGTGGTTGTGCCGCCGCCGGAAGAGCCCACCAACGCCAGGCCGGCCACAATGCAAGTCGCCCAAGCGGAAATCGTCCAGCGGGCCAGTTTCGTGTCCAGGGTTCCGGAGCGGTCCACGTGCAGCAGCTGCCCATCCTGGTAAAGGAGCGGCGTGCCTCGGGCGCACCAGGCCGTCGTACAGGTCACGAATTCTTAGCAGGTGCACGGCGGTTAGATACCGCAGCCGCGGCGCAGATGCCAGCGGGTTGAGTCGCATGAGTCAGTCGGTTTTGACTGACGAGGGTCATGGTGAAGTTGAACAGCGACCGAGCCGGTTCCAGGGCGGCGTCCTCACACTCGCAACAACGCAGGAAACACAGGCGCCAGGTTTCCTGCAATTTGCAGGGGAGCAACTCCTGAAACACCGCGTCGGTGCAGCTTAAGCTTGGACTGGGAAATGCTTCTGACAGCTGCAGTGCGGCTGTGCTGGGGCCGGGCGCTGGGGCAGCGTCGTTTGCGGCAGCTCCCTAGGGCAGTGCCTATCTCCCGGGCTGCGTGTAGCAGGGAGTGTACCATCTCGCAAGCCTCTGTCAGCGCCTTGCGCGCGGCCTCCATTGCCCGACGAGTCGGGCGCTCCTGTAGCACCGCCGCGATCTGGTGCAGCAGCGACGTGTAGCCGCGCAAGGAGTGGATTCGCAGCGCGAATTGCAAAAGCAGCCGACACCGCGCCGGGATAGGCGATATCCACAAGCAGACTGCCAGCTGGCTTCTAAGGGCAGGGCGCATTTTGTGGTAGTGACCGCGGGCATCAGCGCCGAAAAAGCCTGGCGCCGCAGGCCCCGAATTGCGCGGCGGAGCGCCAACAGAGCAATACCTCCAGCTGCGGTTTCATCAGTATAACGAGAGATCACATGGCGTTTCTGCGTGACCGAAGCCGACAAAGCTGAAACTTCGCTCCTCGCGTTCTGGAGCTGGGCGTCTGTGAGATGGCCATTCCCAATAGCAGTTATCTGAAGGTAGCCTTATAAGTGAGGCTGTTGAGCGTCGGGAGCGGCTTCATGTACGCTTGCGGACAGGCGCCGCACCCCGCTGCGGGGCGGCATTTGGAAATAAAGCCCCGCGTAGCTGCCAGAAAGTCTCAGTATGGAAGTGACGAATTACACATTTATGTCAGCAATACAGCAGTTAACGGCGGCGCGCAGACTTTGAAGTGCATTTAGCTACCGCTATTAGAAGTTTGATCTTTCGCTGGCACCAGGAATTGTCAGGCATTAATAGGCACGTAAAGCAACAATTGAGTTGATCGCCTGATGTCAATTATTGTCGACTTTGCTCGAACGTGCAGTACGGCTAATGCGATAGCCGTGAAACGCATGGCGTGTACCTCAAGATGTGCTGCGACAGCAGGGGCGAGTCTAAAAGCTTGCCCCTTGTGCAATATTGGGCGAACATATTTATAAATTGGCAAAATACCTGTCCTCTGGCTGACCCCGTCGAGCCTAGTGTGAATACCTTGTCAAAGTCGACCGCTAGTCGACAGCTCGGCGTGAAATCCCACCTCCGAGTAAGTCGATCTTCGGGTACGGACACGCGACCCGTCCCAAACAAGCGGAATCACAGACGCAGACACAGTTATATAAGCCACTACACAGACGAGGTTGTTGACAAGTACGTAGCAATGCCGTGCATATGTACATCGCGCCTTAAAACCGTGCGACGCCACCCAGCAGCAGGGGCCCGGGTGACCCCTAACCCTAAAACCCTACCTAAAACCAAACCCTAAAACCCGCTGTCTACCCACGCAGCTGCCGCTGCCACGCACATCTATCTATCTTCCATGCAAACACGGACGGCGGGCCTCCTTGCTTAGTTGGGCCCCTCTAAAGTGGACACCAGATTCGGCCGGGGGCTCCCCGTGTCCGTCCCGGTGGCGGTGGCGTCACGCACACGTAATGAAGCGTAACTGCCGCGGTTGGGGGTGAGAGGCGGGGCTGCTGCCTGCGGGAGTGGGGACGAGGCAGTTCATCATACGCAAAGAGGGTTGTGTCGGGATGGCGAGCGCAAAGGGGGTTGGTTGGTACGTTGGGGAGAGTTCATTTGCATCTAATGCTGATGCATGTTCGTTATGCCACAGCAAACACCCCGCCCCTTCATTCCCCCCCCAGCCACATCCACTCACCTCCAGAAGCAGCCCACAGTGAGGTGTGCGGTCGGTATCATCCGCAGCAGCATCCCCAGCAGCGGGCGGCACGGGGCCCTCCAGGGAAGCCCGGTGCGCGAGACCCGGGTGCAACACGGGTGAGATGACGGCGGCGGCAGCCGCCGCGGCTGCCATGTCTGCTGCGGGTTTTGCTGAGACTGGCGTGCTGCACCTGCCGCCACTGACTGAGGCAGTACCGGGCGGGCGAGATCCGGTCCTCACCAAACGGCTGGGCTGCGACGACGTGCTCATTTGGTCATCAGTGTCAGCCACGGGGGCATAAACACCGTGTGCATCCGATGTTGGCAGTGGCAATGGCGGCGGTTTTGGGCGAGGAATGCTAACCACAGTGTCAGGGGCGGAGGGTTCAGCGGCCGCTGGATGCTTCAAAGTCATGCCATCGATGACGCTGTCGTCGCTGCCATGTACGTCCGCGGGCACCACTTCTGTCGTAGCTGCTGTGGTAGGCTCTGCTGAAGACGTGGCACCCATGCTTGACGCCGCAGGATTAGTGGCCGCGGTAGGGGCGTCTCCTGCTGCGTCGGGTGCTGCCGCCGCCGCTGCTGCTATTTGGTTGGTGAAGGATTCTGACCACGCCTGAGTGGCTGATCGCACCGACTCCCTATGCTGCTGGGAGCCGACCGCTGCCTCCACGACCGGTGTCGTATCAGGGGCAGCGGCCGTAGCGGCCGCCGTTGAAATGTAAGCATTGGGTGCGAAAGCAACAGCAGCAGCGGCAGCGTCCCTTTTAAACGGAGGCATGCTGGTCACTGCAGGCGCTGCACTGTCGCCCAGTGCTGTGCTGCCCACCGCCGCCTCAGGTGCACATGATGACGCAGAAGCAGCTGTGGCTCCTCCAACCGCCGCTGCGGCGGCAAGGCGGGTGGAGTTTTTGCCCCCGCCGGACATGAGCAAGAACCCTTCCTCCTGAATAGCAAGCGCCCGGCCATCAGCTCGGGGCCTGCTGCTGCTGCTGCGGGGGCTACCGCCGCGGCTGCTGTCACCAGCATCAGACGCGGCGTAGCCAAGACCACTGCCAGCGGCTGCAGCAGCTGCTTGGGTCGAAGCGGTGACAGCAATGATGCCAGGGCCTGTGCCCATTGCTACAGTGGTATCCTGCGTGGCCTGCCCCCGTGAGAGGGCGCTGTCAGGGTCAGATGGGCGCCTGCTGCTGCCATCGGACTCCCCAGCTGGTCTCAGTAACGACGACGAACGAGTCGACGACCCGCTCCCGGGGCTGCTGGCTTGCCGCCGCCGCTGCAGTACATAGGCAGGTAGGGGTGCATGTATAAGTACGGGGTGGAGCGCAGAGGTGCAAACGTTGGCAGCAGCATGCACAAACAACTGCTACATGTTCAGTGATTAGAAAGTGTGTGCATCGATGTATATATATGCCGAGCCCGCTATCTACAGCAACATACATGTATGCACATATCAAAGAGGTTGTCGAAAGCATGCGGCGCATACACAATGACAATTGTGCTCGAATCCGTCTGTAAAGGCGTACCTTCAGTTTGCGGTAAAGTACGGCAGCGAGCGTGAGCAGGACCAGCAGCAGGCAGCCGCCGCCGACTGCTGCACCGATAACGACGGGCAGGCCGATCGCTCCACTGCCTCCGCTGCTGCTGTTGCTGGAGGCAACCGCGGCCGCACCGCTGTCATTTAAGCCGCTATCCACATTGGTCCCCGCGGGGGCGATGTTGCTTTCAGCCAGGACGACGGTCGAACGAGTGGAGTTCCGAAACTGTATGTGGGGATGCGGTCAACATGCAGGCGCATGTATGGGAGGTTACTTGTCATAGCTAACGCGCGTGCATCCAAGCAAGACACACGCAAGCAAGCAAACAAGCAAGCATGTGTGGGGATCTGTTTACTCTGCCAGGCTCTGCTGAGTATGGGTTACTGACGACCACACAAGTTCAAGTGCTTACGCAACGGCTTGATGATGAGATGGGGAGTTGGAGGCGGCAAACTCAGCAGCAAGCAGGGACGGTGGGCTCGGAGTTCTCTTCATCCCGATTCGGGCCCGCCGGAAATGTTTGAGATTTAAATTTTAATCGCATGCAAAGATGGTGAAGGCGGAGTGGACTGTGCACAGCCACTGCGAGGACGCAGTGCGTGAGGACCGAGGACGTTCCCTTCAGCAGGGGGAGATGTATGTAACACGGCGGTTACAATGCCGTGCAGATGCCGTACAAACGGCTAGCATATAGCCTAAGAAAGGCATCGCACAGCATCGATGTAGTCGCCATGAACGAAGGGAATTCGCACATCTCGAGTAGCCTTTGCTCCGCCCAAGCATTACATGTATGGTTTTTTTGTTCATGAGCGGCGGGCGGGGCACGCACCAAACACACACACGCACACAAGTTCACCAACATAAGTAAGGATGGACAGACAAGCTGCTGTGACGGACACCAAATAAATGCATGCGTGCACGTGCGCATGCATCACCTGGCTGCCCATGACGGCCCATGATCCGTCGACGGGCCCAAGCGGGCAGGCCCGATCCAGGTTCACCACCACGTTTGTAACGTTTAAGCTACGCTACGCAGCGGAAGGGAACTCACCGAGGTACCAGGCGTCGCCAGAGCGACGACCGAAGAACGACCAGTTGAAGGAGACGAAGACGGCGCCCACCTAAACAGCTTACCAAGCACTAATCTAACTAATATCAGAAACATACAGTAGTAAGAGGTGGTGTCAACAGACACCTGAGAAATAGAATTCAATCCCATAAGCTCCACCAGTCGGCATATGAGGCCGACGCCTTGAGATCTTGATGTACGACAGGGCTCCGCAATTATCGTCTCCAACTAACCCAACGGTCGTCCCTCACTTTAGTGAGTTCCGTTAACCATTGGTTATAAGTCGGAAATATTATAAGTATAATTATCGTTACACTCCCCCCCCTTTGAAGCGAACGTCCCGGGAGCGATGCCAGTATTCACCGGCGGCGCTGTCCTTTGACGCGCCTGTGCCGAGATGTAGGCTTAACCCGGGGAGGCGGTGCCTGGGTGCGCTTAGTGAGGAAGGCATCGACCTCCTCGGCAACCAAGGAATCTCTTCGAAGGGACTCTTCAGGCTCCCAAGTGTTATGTTCGGGACCAAATCCGGCCCATTTTACAAGAAATTCGCGGCGTGTTTTACGCCCGATTTTGCGTTCCCGTACGTCGATGATACTGTCCACGCTCCAGTACTCCTCGCCTTCCAGTACAAAGGCGGGCGGCGGTTGATAAGTGCCGTCACCTTTGTAAGGCTTTAGGAGCGAAACGTGGAAGACTGGATGAATTTTGTATCCCGCTGGCAAGTCAAGTTTGTAGGCCACCGAACCTACGCGCGCCAGGATTTTGAAGGGCCCAATGTATTTGGGCAGCAACTTCTTTGCGCCAGGGGACTTCAACGTAATGTTGGATGTAGAGAGCAACACGTTTTCTCCAATGTCAAACGAGATATCCTCTCGTTTGCGGTTATAGGCAGTGCGTTGGCGATCCTGAGCCGCTTTCAGGTGCCTGCGGGCCGCAGCGATGCGTTCCCGCATAATGGAAGCAAACTCTTTGGCCGATGGGACTTTGCCATTCTCCAATTCGATGTCAACATCCGCGGGAACCCGAGGTTGGTGACCCGAATTGAGCATGAACGGCGTTGTATTGGTACTGCTCTGCTTCGAGTTATTGATTGCAAACTCGATTAAGGGCAGATGTTTGTCCCAATCATCCTGCGTCGGATTGACGTAGTGCCGAAGGGTTTCTTCCAAGAGCCGGTTCATGCGCTCCGTCTGACCGTCCGTTTGCGGATGGTAAGCGGTGCTCATGCGTAGTTTGGTGCGAAGGCTCTTAAACAGCTCCTGCCAAAAATGACCGGTGAATTGAGTTCCACGGTCAGACACCAGGGACCTGGACAGCCCATGATGCTTGAAAACGTGTTCGAGGTATAGCCACGCTATCTCCTCAGCACTGACGTCGGTGTGAGTGGCAGCAAAGTGCACCATTTTGCTGAGCCGATCCACAAACACAAGTACGGCGTCGTGGCCCTTAGCGGTTTTCGGTAGCTGCGTGATCAAATCGAGTGACACGCTCTCCCAATTTGTCTCCGGTATTGGGAGGGGCTGTAGCTTTCCATACGGCTTATGGTTGGAAGGCTTGTTGCGCTGGCATTCGGGGCATCTTCCGACATACTCGGCCACGTCTGCGTCCAGAGTGGGCCACCAGTACGAGCGGGAAATAACTTCCTTTGTGCGGCTTATTCCTCTATGCCCAGATGTGATACTGTCATGGTATTCAGCCATGATCAGATCGCGCAACCCGTCAGCGTCGGGGATCACCACCCGTTGGCCTTTTTGCCAGAGGCCTCGCGACGTGTTATAGTACAGCCCAGCTATCCGTAATGGGTCAGCAAAGGATGGGTCCTTGTGGTACCCTCGCTGGATCCGCGTCAAGAGATCAGCGACGATGCTTGACCGTGTGAGCGCAGCTGCCACCGTAGGCTCGTGTACCCTGCTAATAGGGTCGGCCACGTTAATTCTGCCCGGACGATATTCCCATTCGAACTTGAAACGAGAAAGGTATTCCATCCAGCGCGCTTGGCGGCGCGAAAGCAAATTATTGCTTTTCTGGTCTTGCAGATATACCAGGGGTTGGTGATCGGTGACTAAAGTGACGTGCTGTGCCCCGTCAAGATAGCACCTCCATTCGGTTAACGCATGGATAACCCCAAGGCATTCCTGGTCGGTGGTTGTGTAGTTTATCTCCGCAGGAGTAAACTTCTGGCTTGTGTAAGCCACCGGCCGACCGTCCTGCAAGAGGATGGCACCCGTCCCGAATACGGACGCGTCGGACCAAACCTCAAAAGGTTTGTCCAGTTCTGGCAGAACTAACACCGGTGCGTTCGTAAGTGCGTGCTTCACGCCATTAAACGCGGATTGGCATTCCGGTGTCCAATCCCAAGGTACTTGAGCACCCGTTAATGACGTGAGTGGGGCAACGAGCGATGGATAACCCTGTATAAATCGCCTAAAATAATTCGCTAATCCCAGGAATGACCTGAGACGCGAAACGTTTGTGGGAGTGGCCCAGTCCTGTACCACTTTTACTTTAGACGGGTCGACCTTAAGGCCGTCCCTGCCCACGATGTGCCCCAAAAACTTCAATTCCGCTTTATTGAAGTCGCACTTAGGCAATTTTGCCCTGAACTTGTGCTCACGTAACAGCTCAAGTACAATACGGAGGTGCCGTACATGTTCTTGTGCCGTTTTAGAAAAAATAAGTATATCGTCCAAATACACGAGAACAAATCGACCAATGTGCTCCCGAAAAATCGTTGCCATGGTGGATTGGAACGTTGCGGGCGCATTAGTCAGGCCGAAACAAAGGACCTTGAACTGAAACTGTCCCTCAGGCGTGAGGAAGCTCGTTTTAGGTCTGTCCTCAGGTGTAATGCGGATTTGGTAGTAACCCTGTTGCAAGTCAAGGCTTGAAAAGACTTTTGCGCCTTGCAACTGGTCGAAGAGGTCGGTTATGGACGGCATTGGGTATCTCCGCTTGACGGTGATTTTGTTTAATGCTCTATAATCCAAACACATTCGAAGGGTCTTGTCCTGTTTTTCGACAAACAGAACAGGCGCACCGAATGGGGAGGTGCTCGGTTCGATGAACCCTTTAGCAAGCAAATCCGCTACTTGCTTTTTGACCTCTTCCCGCTCAGCCTGAGTTAAGCGGTACATACGTTTTGCGGGAGGCTGAGCGCCTTCTACCAAGGGAATAGTGTGACCTATTCCCGGACGCTCCGGTGGAGGCTCGTTCAGCTCCGCGAAGACATCTGAAAATTCGGATTTCAGTGCTTCTATTTCCGACTGCGGTACCAGGTCGATGGGCGCAGGAGCATCAGTTGACGTAGCAGCCCCAACCGTCGCGGATTCGCAACGAGTAGGGTCCGCGGGCTCAACGCTATCTTCGCGTACTAGCATTAGGTACGATCGCGCACCCCGCGTAAGCAGCTTTGCAGCTTGCTTGGCGCTCAGAAGCGGAACCGACGTCGCTTGGTGCAACCGTGCGCACACGTAGTTCATGACCGCGATTGGGTCAGGTTCGGTGTCAGCCGACCTGTGTACGTAAGTCGGGTGCAGTGTAAGGCTCTTCCCCCCCCTTTGGAGGGTGAGCGAATCACTGTCCCAGCTCATAACGGCCTTGAGCCGCTTGAGCCAATCTGTCCCAAGCAAAATGTCCGTGCCGGGCATGCCGCCTGGCATCACAAGGAGGCGCACTGTGTCGCGGTATGTGCCCATGCGGATGGGCACGGCGACTTGACCCAACAGTTGCTGGAGCGAACCGTCTGCGAGGCGTACGGAAGTAACCGCCGCTGGCTGCACCTTTAGGCGCAAGCTGTTGACCAAAGATTGGCCAACAAAGCCGTCGGCAGCTCCCACTGCACAAGCCCCGCTGTCAACGAGCGTTTGGGCCTCTTTGCCGTACATTTTGCTGAGGAAGTGCATGCTGTAGCCCGAGTTGTTCTGTACGGAGCGCAGTACAGCCTCCGTTTTGGGAGGATCGTACCAAAGCTGGACCGGCCAAGGGATACCCATGAGCTGAGCTTTGCCCCGCTCGTTATTGGGAGTGGTGAAAAGCCGCTTTCCAATAGGGTACTCCTTAAAGAGCGCGTAGCCTAGAGACTGAAAGTGCTGCTCAAGCACGGGCCACTTGGGGGCTACGAACATGGCACTGGTGGTGCTGGGCTGTGCAGCTTTGCATTTCGCGTAGTGCTGCTGCCATCTGACCACTTCGTGTACTGGTGGATTTATCCAGAGGGTTTCCCCGCCAACGTCCTTATCGAAGAAAGATTGGCTGGGTGAGGCAAAAGGAACGCACAGAGCATTGGTGCCAGAATTGTTACATGCGGCGTCAAAGGTAAACTTGACGCCCAACTCCGACTGCACCCGAGCAAACTCTCGACTGCAAAACATGCGGTCGTCGTTTCCCGGCGGTGGAGGTGGAGGAAGCTCAAAAACGACCCCCTGAGCGGCCGGCGGAGACCCCAACGTATGGTCCGGGGGTCCCGCCGCGCCTACGGCACCAATTCCACCATCCCGAACACCTAGAGCGTGGGATACAGCAACGCGCGCAACCGGCAGGTTGGGACCTGCTTCGCGACAGCCTAGAGCTTTCGACACACGTGCTGGCTCTGGCGGGTCAGAACCCGCACCCTCCGCGTCCTTGCCAAGCGCCTAACGCTTGCCATCTTTGCGGTCCGCCTTCTTGCCCCTGCTGCCGTCCTTGATCAACCCGGCCTTCAGCTTGCGCTGAAAGACGTCGCACTTTCGCAAGTGCGACGGCGGGAAGCCGTCGGGGAACTCCTCGGCGCAGTGAATGCACCTGGGGGGCTTCTTGTCTCCGTCCTCGGAGCGCTCGGAGCGTTTCCGCTTCTGCTTGCGAGGTTGGGAGGGGGTAGAAACAGCGGCCACCGTAGCGTGGGCGTTAGAAGCGGATTTCGCAATGTTAGCACGAAGCTCCTGGCTCAGTGCAAAGCGAATGAGATCTTCCACCGAGACCCAGTCCTTGCCCAGGGCGTCCGTAGCGCATGCCTTCTTAAGTGCGGGGAGAAGCCCGTGAAGGTACCAGAAAATCTGATCCACCTGAGACATGCCCTTGGCGTCCCGCACGATCGTGCGGAAGCGCTGCGTGTACAGGTTGACCTTTTCGCCCGGTTTTATGCTGTGCTCCCCCGCGTGAAAGCGTTCGCGTGCGGACTGGGCAGTGTGACGGCGGATATCGCCGAACTGGACGAGGAAATCGGTGCGCAGCTGCTCGCGCGTCACGACGACCCCGCTAGTCAGCGCGTCGCCCATGTATCCCACCACCCACTCTTGTGCAGCCCCCGTGGTGAAGAACGCTAGGTTCTGAATGGGGTTGATGTGAGTGGTGTCGCAGTAGGTGATGAAGGTATCGAACCACGTTTGCACGCACGTGACATGCTTGTCCGTGGCCCCCTTGAACTTATACGGCTCCGGAACCTTCTTTCTCACCTCCTGGCTTTGCCAGCCGCCGGCGGTACTGCCGCCGGCGCCGCCGTTGCTTCCGCCCGCGCCGCCGTTGCTGCGGAGGCTGGCCAGCGCCGCCTGGACGTCCGCATCCCGCGGCATATCAAATTCCAGGTGCGACAGGTAGGCGCGTGGGTCCAGCTCGGCGCCGGACAGAGGCGCCCATTCGTGCAGGCGCATGTAGCCATTGCCGCGCTCCTGCCAGGAGGCGACGAGCTCCGACGCCGACATCTTGGCAGCCTGGGCCGGCGTTAGTAGGCTGGCGAACGTTTTAGCGAAGCCCTTCATGGCTTTGCTGCGCTCGCGGCCCGAGCGCATGTCCGTCTTCTTCAGCTCCGCAAGGATGTGCTTGCGGGTGGACTTGATGATGCGGCCCGCCGGCGACGCGTCATCGTCGTCGCTGCTGTCGCTCTCCTCAGAGCTGGTGTCCGAGGAGGGGCCATCTGCGCCTGCGCCATCGGCTTCCATGGCGTCAGCCGCCGCCGCTGCGGCCATGCCCGCCGCTGCAGCTGCGGCCGCTGCCTGGTTGCCATTAGCGTTGCTCGCCTTGAACTCGGCAAAGCGCGCGTCCATGAGCGTCACAATCTGGCCCATGGCGTGTTGAAACACGTTGGTGCACACCTGGTGCACCTGCGCCAGCGCCTGCTGAGAAAGGCCTTGTTGTGCCTCCACACCCGGTTGACCGGGTGCGGCCGGCTGGCCGGCCGCGGTTGCCGCGGCATCGAGAGCCGGGGCGACGTTGCGGCCGTCCTGCCCGGCAGCGAGGGCCTGCTGCTGCTGTTGCTGCTGGAGCTGCATGGCCTGTCCGAACTGCTCCTGGCTGTTTAAGGCAGCCGCAAGGGCCGCCGCCGGCGCCGCAGGGTCCATGTTGATGCTCTGCGCAAACGCAACGAGGTCAGCGGCAGGCAGCGAAGTGAAGTTAGCAGGCAATTGAATGTCTTTCATGTCTGCAAACTTTTTAATGAGTCCGCCATACGCGTCGCGCGCTTGCATTTGCGATGGTAGCGGCGACTTGCGGCGGAAGAGTTTGTGGCTGAATGCCGGCCTCAGGCATAGATCCTTTGGCCTTAGTTGCTCCTTGAGGAGACGAATTAGTACCCGTAACCGCGACTGGAGTCGCTCCGGGGAGAGGATTGGTGTGATCGGCCGCAGCCGGCTCACGACCTGATACGACTGGAGTCGCATCATCCTCAGGAATATTAAAGGAAGGTTGTTTAGGAACAGCCTTGGTCTTGTCCTTCTTCTTGGCCATTCTTGGTCGGCGAAGGCGACCTAGAACTCGATGCCAATTGTAACGTTTAAGCTACGCTACGCAGCGGAAGGGAACTCACCGAGGTACCAGGCGTCGCCAGAGCGACGACCGAAGAACGACCAGTTGAAGGAGACGAAGACGGCGCCCACCTAAACAGCTTACCAAGCACTAATCTAACTAATATCAGAAACATACAGTAGTAAGAGGTGGTGTCAACAGACACCTGAGAAATAGAATTCAATCCCATAAGCTCCACCAGTCGGCATATGAGGCCGACGCCTTGAGATCTTGATGTACGACAGGGCTCCGCAATTATCGTCTCCAACTAACCCAACGGTCGTCCCTCACTTTAGTGAGTTCCGTTAACCATTGGTTATAAGTCGGAAATATTATAAGTATAATTATCGTTACAACGTTGTACACCTCCGATCTCAAAGCCATTAGATAGATCTTTTACGGGATCCACCTGCAACGAAGTACGTAGATGGGGACTTCAATTGTCAGGGGCGCAATGGCAACAGGATGCGAGTTATACAAGGTACGGAAGCGATGCAATCTTTTCTCGACGCGGTCATTTTGCGGGGCCAGAAATATAATAAATTTTGGATATGAAAGCGCTATTACTTTGCGAGGCGCCGGTAGGCAGGAGTTTATTACTAAACTTATAAACTTGCGAGTACGTGAGCCGTGTATACAAGTTTGCGAACTCGCATCTTATCGTCAACGCAAAGGCATCGCATTCTACTGAAGAAGTTGGACAAGCCGGGTGCCATACCTACTTCACGCCACCCGCCCATCCACCCCACAGCCACGGGCTTGGCCTTGGGCTGCTTGCCTATCGCATTGGCCTATCCGCGTTAGTTCCCGGCCCCCCGCCCTCCCCCCGTGCAGCAGCCTGCCCACCCGCTCTTCGCGCTGCCCTTCCCTCCTGCCAGTCGCACGGCCCCCTGCTGCTTGCCGGTTGAGAGCTTGAGACTGGCCGGCCCCCGTTGGCTCCGCCGCCGCCGCCGCCTCTACTCCCCGACCGGCCGTGCCCGCCATAGCCCCGGTGGCCCTTCCTCGCCGGCCCCCACCGCCCGCAGCTCGCGGCAAATAATTTATATTTGCGAGAAGATTTTGCAAGATGCCTTGCGAATTTTTGAATCTTTAAGTATTTGCGAGGGACCCTTTCGAGTTTTCTTACACTTTGCGACGGAGGCCCCAAACAGTTACGAACAGTTAATTATTTATTCGCAAACATATTGCTGCAGGCCACGGGAACAGGCTTCTGGAGCTTTTTCCCGGCATACATGTCAAGTTCCCCGGCATGAAATACATCGACCTTAAACTCTGTCTCAAGCCGGCATGCCGCACACGACGCTGCTTCCACACAATGGTGGTCTTACCTCGAAGGTAATGTCTTGTTTGGTTGCTGCTCCTGATGAGCATTCCTGCAAGCAAGCAGCGTTCACGCACCAAGGAAACGTGCGCGTGGGCTTCGATCCGATGATGTAAAGCTGTGTGGCGGTCGCTCATTACTAGTTGCCAGGCCACTTACTACGTACCATACGTTAGCTAGCTAGGCGAACTCTGTGTCTCTGTCTGTCCCCAGCCTCATGCAATAATAATAATAATAATAATAATAATAATAATAATAATAATAATAATAGTAATAATAATAATAATAATAATAATAATAATAATAATAATAATAATAATAATAATAATAATAATAATAATAATAATAATAATAATAATAATAATAATAATAATAATAATAATAATAATAATAATAATAATAATAATAATAATAATAATAATAATAATAATAATAATAATAATAATAATAATAATAATAATAATAATAATAATAATAATAATAATAATAATAATAATAATAATAATAATAATAATAATAATAATAATAATAATAATAATAATAATAATAATAATAATAATAATAATAATAATAATAATAATAATAATAACCCTGGCGTGGTTTATGGGGGCGGGTGCGATGAGGCCGCCACCACCAGGGGAGCTCCACTAAACAGCCTTACCCAGCCTCATGCATATGCTGCTGGCCTACTGGATGGTGGCGGGCGTCACTGGCTATCCATCGATCTCTGCACATACATACCCCGGTAGTGCTCTGCTGCTGGCTGAGATGCCTACGGTGGCGGGTGGTGGCGCTGTCCTGCTGACGGGTGCAGCTCGTTGTGACGTTCCGCTCGGGCAGGCCCAGCATCCCTGCCAGCGTGCCTGTGAGGTCGCTTTTCGCGCCTGCTGATCCGCAAGCGGCATACATGGAATCCAACTGCGCGAACATCGATGAAGACCCAGCCAGCATGAACACAAGACAGTCATCACGCATCTACATGCATATGAAAGCTGCAAGGAAGGTGAAACAAATACACTGCTGCTCGCCCACTCAAGGATGGATCATGGATTTTAGATTCCACAATGGACGTCCGACGACAACCTGCTCCCGTTGATAATCCGGTCCGTGTTCTTCGCTGTTCGTTACCGATCTACCGTTTTTAAGAAATGGAAGATTGAGAGGCTGTCATAGTGAATGTCAAGTTCTTATGGTCAACTCCTAGGTATTGTCAACATCAACTCCTAGGAAATGTCACCATGTAGCAAGGACATGTGTTCAGAAGAGGTGCCCTTCAATTCTCTGCTTGTTCGCACCTTGAACTTTACTGACGCAATCAAATAGTGGTAATCCACTTCAGTGTTTGGTGGCGCAGGGGGCGACACGTAGCGTGAATCCGACGATGTGGGAGGTGGGGGAGATGGGGGAGACGGGGGAGACGGGGGAGACGGGGGAGACGGGGGAGACGGGGGCGACGGGGGAGACGGGGGAGACGGGGGAGCGGGCGGAGACGGGGGAGACGGGGGAGGCGGGGGAGACGGGGGAGACGGGGGAGTCGGGGGAGGCGGGGGAGGCGGGGGCGGCGGGGGAGACGGGGGAGACGGGGGAGACGGGGGAGACGGGGGAGACGGGGGAGGTGATGGGGGAGGCGGAGGGTGAGGTGGCGGGGGAGGAGGCGGGGGCGGAGGCGGGGGAGGCGGGGGAGGCGGGATAGGCGGGGGAGGAGGCGGGGGAGTAGGCGGCGTAGGCGGGGGAGGCGGGGGAGGCGGAGGGGGAGGCGGAGGGGGGGGCGGAGGGGGCGGCGGAGGGGGCGGCGGAGGGGGAGGCGGAGGGGGCGGCGGAGGGGGAGGTGGAGGGGGAGGCGGAGGGGGAGGTGGAGGGGGCGGCGGAGGGGGAGGTGGAGGGGGAGGCGGAGGGGGCGGCGGAGGGGGCGGCGGCGGAGGGGGCGGCGGAGGGGGCGGCGGAGGGGGAGGCGGAGGAGGAGGCGGAGGGGGAGGGGGAGGGGGAGGAGGGATAGCACACTGTGAGTGGCAGCGGTTCAGTATGTAACTGTACAGCTGGTTCTTTTTAGCGTCTGACAGGGGCCTATCATACAGGATGAAGGCCCCTAAGTCAATGCTTGCGAAGCCTTCATTTGCAGCCGCATCTGGATCTCCACCCCAAATATCGGCCCCAATAGCGGTGTAGATGTCAACATTTTGCATCTCAATGTCATCGTCTTGTCTTTCCTCGAGGGTGACATTGTTACGCTTTAGAATGAGAGTAGTGGTACCGGATTCAGAGCGGCGTGTGTGCAGAGTGTAGATGTACCAGGTGCCCAGGCTAAGAGAAGCCGCTGATGACGCGATGTAGAATGATGAGGCATCGCTTCGAAACCACATCACGTTGTCTTCTCTCTTCAGACCGATTGCAATTGGATCCGTCATCGGATCATCGATTAAAATTCCCTGCAGTATGCTCTCGTAGGAGGTGTGCCACGTTTGTTCTCTAAAGCGGACCAAGAGGATGTAGCTCAACCCATTGTTGGACGCTATGGACTCGGATTATATAGAAATGTGGCATCTGAGCCTGTAAATGACACGTATGACGCATCTTCGCTCCCTCCCGATGCGATGTACGTGGGCTCTAAGGTTTCGGAGGCTTGGATAAAGCCATTCCAAGAAGTGACGGCTGAGCCACTGTTCAGGTCCGACAGATACTTGGGCTGAAGGTCAATCTTGGGGTTGGCGGGTATGGACCAGGGAGACAGATCTTGCATCCTTCTCCTGCTACTGCGACCCACAGCTGATGAAGATGGCCCCCGTGAAGTCGTCAGCTGCGAGGACTCCTTCAGGGTGCCTGATGAAGCTCCAAGCTTATTGCGAGAAGGGCGAGGGCGGGGAGGAGGCCACAATGGGGGCACCGGTGATGAAGGAGGCGGAGGTGACGATGGGGGCAGGGACGGTGATGATGGTGTTGGCATGAAGTGACAGGATCCATTGCAGTTGTCCCCATCCAGGATGTTGCCGTCATCACACTGCTCTCCGGGGTCCACCACACCATCACCACAACGCCAGCAGTCCGGGTCGGCCTTGTCAGTTAGTGCATCTCCATCGTTGTCTACACCATCGTAGCAGTCCTCGGCGGTCAGCGTGGCCTTGGCGTTGCAAAGGACTGTAGCAAATGCGTTGTCGGCAAGGAATATTTGTGGTGAGGAATGGAATCTCGTTTTTGTTGGTGAGGCAGTACCGTATGGTGACATGTACCGAAGTTTCGCACACGCCGAAAGGCTGGCCGGCAGATATGTTTCAACCACGTATCGTACGTGTGCCACCCCAGTCCACAATCCACGTTATGATAACCGCAATTTACCTCCCTCCTGGTACCCTTTTCCATGGAGGGCCTTATTCCCCGTCGGTCTACCTCCAGTAAGAGGTCTGATTGGATTGAGTGTCCGGGCACAGAATAGGAGTATGTACGGCAATCACTCGCTTGCAAGATACCCATAAAACGTTGATTTACCTGTGGCCTCACAGTCCTGTTCTGGACCCGACGGCACGGGGCATCGGCCGGTCTTGTGCGCCACTACATGTAGCCCGCCCCAGCCGATGGGACCCGTGAAGTACCCGGAATAAGATGTACTGCTGTTGCCGTTCAGCAGGTTGCTGGGGCCATACATGCGGGGTAGTGTGCATGTATGTTAAACGTGGATACAAGAGAGATATAGAGCCTTCCATGCATTTACTTATGCGGGTCGGAGCGTTGTCCTTGGCAGATAAGGTGAGCATTTATGAGATAGAAAGATAGATTGTACTGAAACACTGGATGGCTGGGGGATGATTACACACCTACCATCAGTAGGCATGCCGCATACGTTTAAACGTGTACATACGCCCTAAAACCCTAAAACCCTAAACCCTAAAGTCTGGGTGGGCCGCGCGTGCACCGAAACCACGCACCGAAACCACCATGGCTGCTCAAAGGCGCACCGGAACCCTAAACCACCAACCAGCAAAGACACGTGGGAGTTGACAGTAACAGCCAACTGTGAACTCTTGTTAACAGTACTTTACTCGCTGCTGCAAGTAAGCAAGTGCAGCAGGTGGAGGCTGACCGGCCGCTCGTGAGCCGGCTGCTGCACATCACGGACACGCGCTTGTCTCACGTGCAGGCGTGGGTTAAGAGGGAGCAAGGGCGTGTAACGCAAGCTGGCGCGGGGCGTGCGTGCGTGGTCAACATGTTCAAGGCGCAGTCCGATCGGCACTACAGCGGTGTCTGGGCCGCGGTCGGTCTTCGCCCTCGACCCCATCCACGCCGCCGCAACACACTATTTGAAGCGAGCCAAATAAAGGAGGTGCAGGGTGGGTGTGATTGTGCGGATGCGGAGGTGAACGTACGGCCGGCGACCTGACGGATCTCACGCTCATGCCAGCAGCGCGCGTCAACAACCACCTGCCCGTGCGTGCGTCGTTACGATCCGTGTCATGCATGCGTGCCATTGAGAGTAAGCACGAATGAACCCAGGACATCAGTGGGCGTCGTAATTTTGGTGGTCCGGGGCCATATGTTGATAGATCGTGTCGTGGTAGGCCCATGGGTCCGAAACCCAAAACTGGATCAAACCTTGATGATAAAACGCGCTAACATACATATATAATTGGAAACGGGGTCTGGACGGGGTCTGGACGGGGTCTTGACGGGGTCTCCTTGTTATGGGTCCATAGGACATACACCCCGTACGTAATATGTGAAGCCTGTACGTAAAGTGTCATTTGAACTGTTCAACCTTCATGGGCGGGGGTTAAGGACCACATCACGGGGGCGTAACCGACAGGGTTTGTCAAGCCTAACGGGGTCTGGACGGACGGGGTATCAGGTAGGGTTATGGGTCTATACGACCCCATACCCCGTAACAAGGCAAGCTCGTTACGGGGGTACCCCCTTAACGTATCCATAACGGGGGAGGGGGCTGACATATATAGGGTTGGTGCAGGTCCTTTTCTATCTCGCGCTTTTTAACAAATGTATGAGAAAGCAGCGTGTAGAGACTAGATACGGCTGCTACGCTACCGGTGTACGTATGATAACAACGCAATATATATGTATGTATGTATGTATGTATGTATGTATGTATGTATGTATGTATGTATGTATGTATGTATGTATGTATGTATGTATGTATGTATGTATGTATGTATGTATGTATGTATGTATGTATGTATGTATGTATGTATGTATGTATGTATGTATGTATGTATGTATGTATGTATGTATGTATGTATGTATGTATGTATGTATGTATGTATGTATGTATGTATGTATGTATGTATGTATGTATGTATGTATGTATGTATGTATGTATGTATGTATGTATGTATGTATGTATGTATGTATGTATGTATGTATGTATGTATGTATGTATGTATGTATGTATGTATGTATGTATGTATGTATGTATGTATGTATGTATGTATGTATGTATGTATGTATGTATGTATGTATGTATGTATGTATGTATGTATGTATGTATGTATGTATGTATGTATGTATGTATGTATGTATGTATGTATGTATGTATGTATGTATGTATGTATGTATGTATGTATGTATGTATGTATGTATGTATGTATGTATGTATGTATGTATGTATGTATGTATGTATGTAACTGTTACATATCTGCCGGGCCGACACTGGCCGGGGGCGCTAACCCGCCCACATACGGGAGACCGCCGAAGCACTCCTCTGTTGAGGAGGGGCGTACCACCTTGTCTGCACACTGCACCGGGAAGTGCTAACCGCTGCGCCGTAATCGTCACAGGACAGCGTCCACCTGATTGTCCATGTGCCAGCTAAGCTAGCCCCAGGCGCCTACTGTCCTCAGTCCACCGAACGCATGCTCTACAGCTGCGTAATCTACAAGGGCACTCACACCGGTGCCATTACCACCTCCTATATCCTTCGGAAGCCTGCCGCCGCCCGATCTTAGTTATCCAACCACCACCTGCTATGCAGTCTGGTCCAGGCCCTATGCAGACTCATTCCTCCACCACTGCTCTGCGGCAGCGTTGTAGTCTTCTTGGTGGCATCCCACTCCAGCCGCCCCGCGCACCAGAGGACACCATTGTCTCCAGCCTTCGACACCCCGATCTCTTTCACCCGGGGGACCAGCGGTGGGGTACGATCCCACGTCTTCCGGTTAAGTTAGTGCCGACTCTGGGGATCGAACTCCAGACCCGCCGGTTACCCGCCGGTGTGTGTCGTTACAGTATCTGACCGGGCCCTGACGCTGGCCAGGGGCTGCTAACCCAGCCCCGACGGAAAGACCGCCTAAGCACTCTCCCCCTTGCGGTGGGAGAAGGGCGTGAGGGGCCGCTACCCCCTCCTGCTCGACGCAGAGCTGGCTGCGTCGTATACCCCATATACGGGTGTACGGCGCAGCGGCTCCCCAAAAGCTTGAGCTCACAGCCTGCCTTATACGGCAGCTGGGCCCTTCGTCCGCACAAACAGCAGTCGCGCCGGCGCACTACGCGGCGCCCGCGCTGTCCTGCCCGCCCTGAAGTCCTTGCAGCGCCGGGGCGCCCGGCCGGCCTGCTACCGGCTGGCGGTGCTCCTCTAGGCGCGAAAACAAAGCGCTGAGAACCTGCCCCGAGCTTGGTCCGGCTCGTGGGCGGTCAGCACCAAAGGAGAACCCAAGACAGGGCCCATGCGTCGATGCTGGGCCGATGGGTCGAGGCTGGGCCCATGGGTCGAGGCTGGGCCCATGGGTCGAGGCTGGGCCCATGGGTCGAGGCTGGGCCCATGGGTCGAGGCTGGGCCCATGGGTCGAGGCTGGGCCCATGGGTCGGGGCTGGGCCCATGGGTCGAGGCTGGGCCCATGGGTCGAGGCTGGGCCGATGGGTCGAGGTTGGGCCCATGGGTCGAGGCTGGGCCCACGGGTCGAGGCTGGGCCCATGGGCCGAGGCTGGGCCTATGGGTCGGGGCTGGGCCCATGGGTCGCGGCTGGGCCCATGGGCCGAGGCTGGGCCCATGGGTCGTGGCTGGGCCCATGGGTCGTGGCTGAGCCCACGAGTCGAGGCTGGGCCCCTGGGCCAAGGCAGGGCCCATCGGTCGAGGCTCGGCCCATGGGTCGAGGCTGGGCCAATGGGTCGAGGCTGGGCCCATGGGTCGAGGCTGGGCCCATGGGCCGAGGCTGGGCCCAAGGGTCGAGGCTGGGCCCATGGGTCGAGGCTGGGCCCATGGGTCGAGGCTGGGCCCATGGGTCGAGGCTGGGCCCATGGATCGAGGCTGCGCCCATGGGTCGAGGCTGGGCCCATGGATCGAGGCTGGGCCCATGGGTCGAGGCTGTGCCCATGGGTCGAGGCTGGGCCCATGGGTCGAGGCTGGGCCCATGGGTCGAGGCTGGGCCCATGGATCGAGGCTGCGCCCATGGGTCGAGGCTGGGCCCATGGGTCGAGGATGGGCCCATGGGTCGAGGCTGGGCCCATGGGTCGAGGCTGGGCCCATGGGTCGGGGCCGGACCCATGGGCCGAGGCTGGGCCCATGGGTCGAGGCTGGGCCCATGGGTCAAGGCTGGGCCCATGGGTCGAGGCTGGGCCCATGGGCCGGGGCTGGGCCCATGGGCCGGGGCTGGGCCTATGGGCCGAGGCTGGGCCCATGGGCCGAGGCTGGACCCATGGGTCGAGGCTGGGCCCATGGGCCGAGGCTGGGCCGATGGGCCGAGGCTGGGCCCATGGGTCGAGGCTGAGCCCATGGGTCGAGGCTGGGCCCATGGGCCGAGGCTGGGCCCATGGGTCGAGTCTGGGCCCATGGAACGAGGCTGGGCCCATGGGTCGGGGCTGGGCCCATGGGTCGAGGCTGGGCCCATGGGTCGAGGCTGGGCCCATGGGTCGAGGCTGGGCCCATGGGTCGAGGCTGGGCCCACGGGTCGAGGCTGGGCCCATGGGCCGAGGCTGGGCCCATGGGTCGGGGCTGGGCCCATGGGTCGGGGCTGGGCCCATGGGTCGAGGCTGGGCCCATGGGTCGGGGCTGGGCCCACGGGTCGGGGCTGGGCCCATGGGTCGCGGCTGGGCCCATGGGCCGAGGCTGGGCCCATGGGTCGTGGCTGGGCCCATGGGTCGGGGCTGGGCCCATGGGTCGAGGCTGGGCCCATGGGTCGAGGCTGGGCCCATGGGTCGAGGCTGGGCCCATGGATCGAGGCTAGGCCCATTCGTCGAGGCTGGGCCCATGGGTCGAGGCGGGGCCCATGGGTCGAGGCTGGGCCCATGGGTCGGGGCTGGGCCCATGGGCCGGGGCTTGGCCGATGGGCCGAGGCTGGGCCCATGGGCCGAGGATGGGCCCATGGGCCGAGGCTGGGCTCATGGGTCGAGGCTGGGCCCATGGGTCGAGGCTGGGCCCATGGGTCGAGGCTGGGCCCATGGGTCGAGGCTGGGCCCATGGGTCGAGGCTGGGCCCATGGGTCGAGGCTGGGCCCATGGGCTGAGGCTGGGCCCAAGGGTCGAGGCTGGGCCCATGGGTCGAGGCTGGGCCCATGGGTCGAGGCTGGGCCCATGGATCGAGGCTGGGCCCATGGATCGAGGCTGCGCCCATGGGTCGAGGCTGGGCCCATGGATCGAGGCTGGGCCCATGGGTCGAGGCTGGGCCCATGGGTCGAGGCTGGGCCCATGGGTCGGGGCTGGGCCCACGGGTCGGGGCTGGGCCCATGGGTCGCGGCTGGGCCCATGGGCCCAGCCTCGGCCCATGGGCCCAGCCTCGGCCCATGGGCCCAGCCTCGACCCATGGGTCCAGCCTCGGCCCATGGGCCCAGCCTCGGCCCATAGGCCCAGCCCCGGCCCATGGGCCCAGCCCCGGCCCATGGGCCCAGCCCCGGCCCATGGGCCCAGCCTCGACCCAGGGGTCGAGGCTGGGCCCATGGGTCGGGGCTGGCCCACTGGGTCGAGGATGGGCCCATGGGCCGAGGCTGGAGCCCATGGGTCGAGCCTGGCCCATGGTCGCAGGCTGGGCCCATGGGTCGAGGCTGGGCCCATGGGCCGACGGCTGGGCCCATGGGTCGAGGCTGAGCCCATGGGACGATGCTGGGCCGATGGGCCGAGGCTGGGCCGATGGGTCGATGCTGGGCCCATGGGTCGAGGATGGGCCCATGGGTCGAGGCTGGGCCCATGGATCGAGGCTGGGCCATGGATCGAGGCTGGCCCATGGGTCGAGGCTGGGCCCATGGATCGATGGCTGGCCCATGGGTCGAGGCTGGGCCATGGGTCGAGGCTGGGCCATGGGTCGAGGCTGGGCCCATGGGTCGAGTCTGGGCCCATGGAACGAGGCTGGGCCCATGGGTCGGGGCTGGGGCCCATGGGTCGAGGCTGGGCCCATGGTCGAGGCTGGGCCGATGGGTCGAGGCTGGGCCCATGCGTCGAGGGCTTGGCCCATGGCGTCGATGCTGGGCCGATGGGTCGAGGCTGGGCCCATGGGTCGAGGCTGGGCCCATGGGTCCGAGGCTGGGCCCATGGGTCGAGGCTGGGCCCATGGGTCGAGGCTGGGCCCATGGCGTTCGAGGCTGGGCCCATGGGGTCGGGGCTGGGCCCATGGGTCGAGGCTGGGCCCGATGGGTCGAGGCTGGGGCCGATGGGTCGAGGTTGGGCCCATGGGTCGAGGCTGGGCCCACTGGGTCGAGGCTGGGCCCATGGGCCGAGGCTGGGCCCTATGGGTCGGGGCTGGGCCCATGGGTCGCGGCTGGGCCCATGGATCGAGGCTGGGCCCATGGGTCGAGGCTGTGCCCATGGGTCGAGGCTGGGCCCTGGGTCGAGGCTGGGCCCATGGTTCGAGGCTGGGCCCATGGATCGAGGCTGCGCCCATGGGTCGAGGCTGGGCCCATGGGTTCGAGATGGGCCCATGGGGTCGAGGCTGGGCCCATGGGTCGAGGATGGGGCCCATGGGCCGAGGCTGGGCCCATGGGTCGGGGCTGGGCCAATGGGTCGTGGCTGGGCCCATGGGTCGAGGCTGGGCCCATGGGTCGAGGCTCGGCCATGGGTCGAGGCTGGGCCATGGGTCGAGGCTGGGCCCATGGTTCGAGGCTGGGCCCATGGTTCGAGGCTGGGCCCATGCGTCGATGCTGGCCCATGCGTCGAGGCGTGGGCCCATGCGTCGATGCTGGGGCCCATGGGTCGAGGCTGGGCCCCTGCGTCGAGGCTTTGGCCCATGCGTCGATGCTGGGCCGATGGGTCGAGGGCTGGGCCCATGGGTCGAGGCTGGGCCCATGCGTCGATGCTGGGCCCATGCGTCGAGGCTGGGCCCATGGGTCGAGGCTGGGCCCATGGGTCGGGGCTGGGCCCATGGGTCGAGGCTGGGCCCATGGGTCGAGGCTGGGCCCATGGGTCGAGGCTCGGCCCACGGACCGCGGCTAGGCCCATGAGCCGCCGCTGGGCCCATGGGTCGAGGCTGGGCCCATGGGTCGAGGCTGGGCCCCTGGGGTCGGGTCTGGGCCCATGCGTCGAGGCTGGGCCCATGGGTCGGGGCTGGGCCCATGGGTCGAGGCTGGGCCCATGGTCGAGGCTGGGCCGATGGGTCGAGGCTGGGCCCATGGGTCGAGGCTGGGCCCACGGGTCGAGGCTGGGCCCATGGGCCCAGGCTGGGCCATGGGTCGGGGCTGGGCCCATTAGTCGAGGCTGGGCCCATGGGTCGAGTCTGGGCCCATGGGTCGTGGCTGGGCCCATGGGTCGGGGCTGGGCCCATGGGTCGAGGCTGGGCCCATGGGTCGGGGCTGGGCCCATGGGGTCGGGGCTGGGCCCATGGGTCGGGGCTGGGCCCATGGGTCGTGGCTGGGCCCATGGGTCGAGGGCTGGGCCCATGGGTCGAGGCTTGGGGCCCATGGGTCCGAGGCTTGGGCCCATGGGTCGCGGCTGGGCCCATGGGTCGAGGCTGGGCCCATGGGTCGAGGCTGGGCCCATGGGTCGAGGCTGGGCCCATGGGTCGAGGCCGGACCCATGGGCCGAGGCTGGGCCCATGGGTCGAGGCTGGGCCCATGGGTCGAGGCTGGGCCCATGGGTCGAGGCTGGGCCCATGGGTCGAGGCTGAGCCCATGGGTCGAGGCTGGGCCCCTGGGCCAAGGCAGGGCCCATCGGTCGAGGCTCGGCCCATTGGTCGAGGCTGGGCCAATGGGTCGTGGCTGGGCCCATGGGTCGAGGCTGGGCCCATGGGTCGAGGCTGGGCCCATGGGTCGAGGCTGGGCCCATGGGTCGAGGCTGGGCCCATGGGTCGAGGCTGGGCCCATGGGTCGAGGCTGGGCCCATGCGTCGAGGCTGGGCCCATGCGTCGATGCTGGGCCCATGCGTCGAGGCTGGGCCCATGGGTCGAGGCTGGGCCCATGCGTCGATGCTGGGCCCATGCGTCGAGGCTGGGCCCATGCGTCGATGCTGGGCCCATGGGTCGAGGCTGGGCCCATGCGTCGAGGCTTGGCCCATGCGTCGATGCTGGGCCGATGGGTCGAGGCTGGGCCCATGGGTCGAGGCTGGGCCCATGCGTCGATGCTGGGCCCATGCGTCGAGGCTGGGCCCATGGGTCGAGGCTGGGCCCATGGGTCGGGGCTGGGCCCATGGGTCGAGGCTGGGCCCATGGGTCGAGGCTGGGCCCATGGATCGAGGCTAGGCCCATTAGTCGAGGCTGGGCCCATGGGTCGAGGCGGGGCCCATGGGTCGAGGCTGGGCCCATGGGTCGGGGCTGGGCCCATGGGTCGGGGCTGGGCCCATGGGCCGGGGCTTGGCCCATGGGCCGAGGCTGGGCCCATGGGACGAGGCTGGGCCCATGGGCCGAGGCTGGGCTCATGGGTCGAGGCTGGGCCCATGGGTCGAGGCTGGGCCCATGGGTCGAGGCGTGGCCCATGGCCGAGGCTGGGCCCATGGGTCGAGGCTCGGGCCCATGGGTCGAGGCTGGGCCCATGGGTCGAGGCTGGGCCC
Source organism: Pleodorina starrii (assembly GCA_030267565.1). NCBI lineage: Eukaryota > Viridiplantae > Chlorophyta > Chlorophyceae > Chlamydomonadales > Volvocaceae > Pleodorina > Pleodorina starrii. The sequence continues at coordinate 1,588,158 of BRXU01000007.1, read as the reverse complement.
ATGGGTCGAGGCTGGGCCCATGGATCGAGGCTGCGCCCATGGGACGAGGCTGGGCCCATGGATCGAGGGCTGGGCCCATGGGTCGAGGCTGTGCCCATGGGTCGAGGCTGGGCCCATGGGTCGTGGCTGCGCCCATGGGCGAGGCTGGGCCCATGGAACGAGGCTAGGCCATGGGTCGTGGCGTGGGCCATGGGTCGAGGCTGGGCCCATGGGTCGAGGCTGGGCCCATGGGTCGAGGATGGGCCCATGGGTCGAGGCTGGGCCCATGGGTCGAGGCTGGGCCCATGGGTCGGGGCTGGGCCCATGGGTCGAGGCTGGGCCCATGGGTCGAGGCTGGGCCCATGGGTCGAGGCTGGGCCCATGGATCGAGGCTAGGCCCATTAGTCGAGGCTGGGCCCATGGGTCGAGGCTGGGCCCATGGGTCGAGGCTGGGCCCATGGGTCGGGGCTGGGCACATGGGCCGGGGCTGGCCATGGGGCGAGGCTGGGCCCATGGGCGAGGCTGGGCCCATGGGCCGAGGCTGGGCTCATGGGTCGAGGCTGGGCCCATGCGTCGAGGCTGGGCCCATGCGTCGATGCTGGGCCCATGCGTCGAGGCTGGGCCCATGCGTCGAGGCTGAGCCCATGGGTCGAGGCTGGGCCCCTGGGCCAAGGCTGGGCCCATGGGTCGAGGCTCGGCCCATGGGTCGAGGCTGGGCCAATGGGTCGTGGCTGGACCCATGGGTCGAGGCTGGACCCATGGGTCGAGGCTGGGCCCATGGGTCGAGGCTGGGCCCATGGGTCGAGGCTGGGCCCATGGGTCGAGGCTGGGCCCATGGGTCGAGGCTGGGCCCATGCGTCGAGGCTGGGCCCATGCGTCGATGCTGGGCCCAAGCGTCGATGCTGGGCCCGATGGGTCGAGGCTGGGCCCCATGCGTCGATGCTGGGCCCATGCGTCGAGGCTGGGCCCATGCGTCGATGCTGGGCCCATGGGGTCGAGGCTGGGCCCATGCGTCGAGGCTGGGCCCTTGCGTCGATGCTGGGCCGATGGGTCGAGGCTGAGCCCATGGGTCGAGGCTGGGCCCATGCGTCGATGCTGGGGCCCCTGCGTCGAGGCTGGGCCCATGGGTCGAGGCTGGGCCCATGGGTCGAGGCTGGGCCCATGGGTCGAGGCTGGGCCCATGGGTCGAGGCTGGGCCCATGGATCGAGGCTAGGCCCATTAGTAGAGGCTGGGCCCATGGGTCGAGGCGGGGCTCATGGGTCGAGGCTGGGCCCATGGATCGAGGCTGGGCCCATGGGTCGGGGCTGGGCCATGGGCCGGGGCTTGGCCCATGGGCCGAGGCTGGGCCCACGGGCCGAGGCTGGGCCCATGGGCCGAGGCTGGGCTCATGGGTCGAGGCTGGGCCCATGGGTCGAGGCTGGGCCCATGGGTCGAGGCTTGGGCCCATGGGTCGAGGCTGGGGCCCATGGATCGAGGGCTGGGCCCATGGATCGAGGCTGCGCCCATGGGTCGAGGCTGGGCCCATGGATCGAGGCTGGGCCCAGGGGTCGAGGCCTGGGCCCATGGGTCGAGGCTAGGCCCATGGGCCGAGGCTGGGCCCATGCGTCGAGGCTGGGCCCATGCGTCGAGGCTGGGCCCATGCGTCGAGGCTGGGCCCATGGGTCGAGGCTGGGCCCATGGGTCGAGGCTGGGGCCCTGGGTCGGGGCTGGGGCCAGGGGGCGGGGCTTGGGCCATGGGATCGAGGCTAGGGCCCATGGTCGAGGCTGGGCCCATGGGTCGAGGCGGGGCCATGGGCCGAGGCTGGGCCCATGGGGTCGAGGCTGGGCCCATGGGTCGGGGCTGGGCCCATGGGCCGGGGCTTGGCCCATGGGACGAGGCTGGGCCAATGGGCCGAGGCTGGGCCCATGGGTCGAGGCTGGGCGCATGGGTCGAGGCTGGGCCCATGGGGCGAGGCTGGGCCCATGGGTCGAGGCTAGGGCCCATGGGTCGAGGCTGGTCCCATGGATCGAGGCTGGGCCCATGGATCGAGGCTGCGCCCATGGGTCGAGGCTGGGCCCATGGATCGAGGCTGGGCCCATGGGTCGAGGCTGGGCCCATGGGTCGAGGCTGGGCCCATGGGTCGAGCTGGGCCCATGGGCCGAGGCTGGGCCCATGGAACGAGGCTAGGCCCATGGGTCGGGGCTGGGCCCATGGGTCGAGGCGGGGCCCATGGGTCGAGGCTGGGCCGATGGGTCGAGGCTGGGCCCATGGGTCGAGGCTGGGCCCATGGGTCGAGGCTGGGCCCATGGGTCGAGGCTGGGCCCATGGGTCGAGGATGGGCCCATGGGTCGAGGCTGGGCCCATGGGTCGAGGCTGGGCCCATGGGTCGGGGCTGGGCCCATGGGTCGAGGCTGGGCCCATGGGTCGAGGCTGGGCCCATGGGTCGAGGCTGGGCCCATGGATCGAGGCTAGGCCCATTAGTCGAGGCTGGGCCCATGGGTCGAGGCTGGGCCCATGGGTCGAGGCTGGGCCCATGGGTCGGGGCTGGGCACATGGGCCGGGGCTTGGCCAATGGGCCGAGGCTGGGCCCATGGGCCGAGGCTGGGCCCATGGGCCGAGGCTGGGCTCATGGGTCGAGGCTGGGCCCATGCGTCGAGGCTGGGCCCATGCGTCGATGCTGGGCCCATGCGTCGAGGCTGGGCCCATGGGTCGAGGCTGGGCCCATGCGTCGATGCTGGGCCCATGCGTCGAGGCTGGGCCCATGCGTCGAGGCTGAGCCCATGGGTCGAGGCTGGGCCCCTGGGCCAAGGCAGGGCCCATCGGTCGAGGCTCGGCCCATGGGTCGAGGCTGGGCCAATGGGTCGTGGCTGGACCCATGGGTCGAGGCTGGACCCATGGGTCGAGGCTGGGCCCATGGGTCGAGGCTGGGCCCATGGGTCGAGGCTGGGCCCATGGGTCGAGGCTGGGCCCATGGGTCGAGGCTGGGCCCATGCGTCGAGGCTGGGCCCATGCGTCGATGCTGGGCCCATGCGTCGATGCTGGGCCCATGGGTCGAGGCTGGGCCCATGCGTCGATGCTGGGCCCATGCGTCGAGGCTGGGCCCATGCGTCGATGCTGGGCCCATGGGTCGAGGCTGGGCCCATGCGTCGAGGCTTGGCCCATGCGTCGATGCTGGGCCGATGGGTCGAGGCTGAGCCCATGGGTCGAGGCTGGGCCCATGCGTCGATGCTGGGCCCATGCGTCGAGGCTGGGCCCATGGGTCGAGGCTGGGCCCATGGGTCGGGGCTGGGCCCATGGGTCGAGGCTGGGCCCATGGGTCGAGGCTGGGCCCATGGATCGAGGCTAGGCCCATTAGTAGAGGCTGGGCCCATGGGTCGAGGCGGGGCTCATGGGTCGAGGCTGGGCCCATGGGTCGGGGCTGGGCCCATGGGTCGGGGCTGGGCCCATGGGCCGGGGCTTGGCCCATGGGCCGAGGCTGGGCCCATGGGCCGAGGCTGGGCCCATGGGCCGAGGCTGGGCTCATGGGTCGAGGCTGGGCCCATGGGTCGAGGCTGGGCCCATGGGTCGAGGCTGGGCCCATGGGTCGAGGCTGGGCCCATGGATCGAGGCTGGGCCCATGGATCGAGGCTGCGCCCATGGGTCGAGGCTGGGCCCATGGATCGAGGCTGGGCCCATGGGTCGAGGCTGGGCCCATGGGTCGAGGCTGGGCCCATGGGCCGAGGCTGGGCCCATGCGTCGAGGCTGGGCCCATGCGTCGATGCTGGGCCCATGCGTCGAGGCTGGGCCCATGGGTCGAGGCTGGGCCCATGGGTCGGGGCTGGGCCCATGGGTCGAGGCTGGGCCCATGGGTCGAGGCTGGGCCCATGGATCGAGGCTAGGCCCATTCGTCGAGGCTGGGCCCATGGGTCGAGGCGGGGCTCATGGGTCGAGGCTGGGCCCATGGGTCGGGCTGGGCCCATGGGTCGGGCTGGGCCCATGGGCCGGGGCTTGGCCCATGGGCCGAGGCTGGGCCCATGGGCCGAGGCTGGGCCATGGGCCGAGGCTGGGCTCATGGGTCGAGGCTGGGCCCATGGGTCGAGGCTGGGCCCATGGGTCGAGCTGGGCCCATGGGTCGAGGCTGGGCCCATGGATCGAGGCTGGGCCCATGGATCGAGGCTGCGCCCATGGGTCGAGGCTGGGCCCATGGTTCGAGGCTGGGCCCATGGGTCGAGGCTGGGCCCATGGGTCGAGGCTGGGCCCATGGGTCGAGGCTGGGCCCATGGGTCGAGGCTGGGCCCATGGAACGAGGCTAGGCCCATGGGTCGGGGCTGGGCCCATGGGTCGAGGCTGGGCCCATGGGTCGAGGCTGGGCCGATGGGTCGAGGCTGGGCCCATGGGTCGAGGCTGGGCCCATGGGTCGAGGCTGGGCCCATGGGTCGAGGCTGGGCCCATGGGTCGGGGCTGGGCCCATGGGTTGCGGCTGGGCCCATGGGCCGAGGCTGGGCCCATGGGTCGTGGCTGGGCCCATGGGTCGAGGCTGGGCCCATGCGTCGAGGCTGGGCCCATGCGTCGATGCTGGGCCCATGCGTCGAGGCTGGGCCCATGGGTCGAGGCTGGGCCCATGGGTCGAGGCTGGGCCCATGCGTCGAGGCTTGGCCCATGCGTCGATGCTGGGCCGATGGGTCGAGGCTGGGCCCATGGGTCGAGGCTGGGCCCATGGGTCGAGGCTGGGCCCATGGGTCGAGGCTGGGCCCATGGGTCGAGTCTGTGCCCATGCGTCGAGGCTGGGCCCATGGGTCGGGGCTGGGCCCATGGGTCGAGGCTGGGCCCATGGGTCGGGGCTGGGCCCATGGGTCGAGGCTGGGCCCATGGGTCGAGGCTGGGCCCACGGGTCGAGGCTGGGCCCATGGGCCGAGGCTGGGCCCATGGGTCGGGGCTGGGCCCATGGGTCGCGGCTGGGCCCATGGGCCGAGGCTGGGCCCATGGGTCGGGGCTGGGCCCATGGGTCGAGGCTGGGCCCATGGGTCGAGGCTGGGCCCATGGGTTGGGGCTGGGCCCATGGGTCGGGGCTGGGCCCATGGGTCGGGGCTGGGCCCATGGGTCGTGGCTGGGCCCATGGGTCGAGGCTGGGCCCATGGGTCGAGGCTGGGCCCATGGGTCGAGGCTGGGCCCATGGGTCGCGGCTGGGCCCATGGATCGAGGCTGGGCCCATGGGTCGAGGCTGGGCCCATGGGTCGAGGCTGGGCCCATGGGTCGAGGCCGGACCCATGGGCCGAGGCTGGGCCCATGGGTCGAGGCTGGGCCCATGGGTCGAGGCTGGGCCCATGGGTCGAGGCTGGGCCCATGGCCGGGGCTGGGCCCCTGGGGCGGGGCTGGGCCCATGGGCCGAGGCTGGGCCGATGGGCCGAGGCTGGGCCCATGGGTCGAGGCTGAGCCCATGGGTCGAGGCTGGGCCCCTGGGCCAAGGCAGGGCCCATCGGTCGAGGCCCGGCCCATGGGTCGAGGCTGGGCCAATGGGTCGTGGCTGGGCCCATGCGTCGAGGCTGGGCCCATGGGTCGAGGCTGGGCCCTTGCGTCGAGGCTTGGGCCCATGGGTCGAGGCCGGACCCATGGGCCGAGGCTGGGCCCATGGGTCGAGGCTGGGCCCATGCGTCGAGGCTGGGCCCATGCGTCGATGCTGGGCCCATGCGTCGAGGCTGGGCCCATGGATCGAGGCTGCGCCCATGGGTCGAGGCTGGGCCCATGGATCGAGGCTGGGCCCATGGGTCGAGGCTGGGCCCATGGGTCGAGGCTGGGCCCATGGGCCGAGGCTGGGCCCATGCGTCGAGGCTGGGCCCATGCGTCGATGCTGGGCCCATGCGTCGAGGCTGGGCCCATGGGTCGAGGCTGGGCCCATGGGTCGGGGCTGGGCCCATGGGTCGAGGCTGGGCCCATGGGTCGAGGCTGGGCCCATGGATCGAGGCTAGGCCCATTAGTCGAGGCTGGGCCCATGGGTCGAGGCGGGGCTCATGGGTCGAGGCTGGGCCCATGGGTCGGGGCTGGGCCCATGGGTCGGGGCTGGGCCCATGGGCCGGGGCTTGGCCCATGGGCCGAGGCTGGGCCCATGGGCCGAGGCTGGGCCCATGGGCCGAGGCTGGGCTCATGGGTCGAGGCTGGGCCCATGGGTCGAGGCTGGGCCTATGGGTCGAGGGCTGGGCCCAGGGGTCGAGGCTGGGCCCATGGATCGAGGCTGGGCCCATGGATCGAGGCTGCGCCCATGGGTCGAGGCTGGGCCCATGGATCGAGGCTGGGCCAATGGGTCGAGGCGGGGCCCATGGGTCGAGGCTGGGCCCATGGGTCGAGGCTGGGCCCATGGGTCGAGGCTGGGCCCATGGAACGAGGCTAGGCCCATGGGTCGGGGCTGGGCCCATGGGTCGAGGCTGGGCCCATGGGTCGAGGCTGGGCCGATGGGTCGAGGCTGGGCCCATGGGTCGAGGCTGGGCCCATGGGTCGAGGCTGGGCCCATGGGTCGAGGCTGGGCCCATGGGTCGGGGCTGGGCCCATGGGTTGCGGCTGGGCCCATGGGCCGAGGCTGGGCCCATGGGTCGTGGCTGGGCCCATGGGTCGAGGCTGGGCCCATGCGTCGAGGCTGGGCCCATGCGTCGATGCTGGGCCCATGCGTCGAGGCTGGGCCCATGGGTCGAGGCTGGGCCCATGCGTCGATGCTGGGCCCATGCGTCGAGGCTTGGCCCATGCGTCGATGCTGGGCCGATGGGTCGAGGCTGGGCCCATGGGTCGAGGCTGGGCCCATGGGTCGAGGCTGGGCCCATGGGTCGAGGCTGGGCCCATGGGTCGAGTCTGTGCCCATGCGTCGAGGCTGGGCCCATGGGTCGGGGCTGGGCCCATGGGTCGAGGCTGGGCCCTTGGGTCGGGGCTGGGCCCATGGGTCGAGGCTGGGCCCATGGGTCGAGGCTGGGCCCACGGGTCGAGGCTGGGCCATGGGCCGAGGCTGGGCCCATGGGTCGGGGCTGGGCCCATGGGTCGCGGCTGGGCCCATGGGTCGAGGCTGGGCCCATGGGTCGGGGCTGGGCCCATGGGTCGAGGCTGGGCCCATGGGTCGAGGCTGGGCCCATGGGTTGGGGCTGGGCCCATGGGTCGGGGCTGGGCCCATGGGTCGGGGCTGGGCCCATGGGTCGTGGCTGGGCCCATGGGTCGAGGCTGGGCCCATGGGTCGAGGCTGGGCCCATGGGTCGAGGCTGGGCCCATGGGTCGCGGCTGGGCCCATGGATCGAGGCTGGGCCCATGGGTCGAGGCTGGGCCCATGGGTCGAGGCTGGGCCCATGGGTCGAGGCCGGACCCATGGGCCGAGGCTGGGCCCATGGGTCGAGGCTGGGCCCATGGGTCGAGGCTGGGCCCATGGGTCGAGGCTGGGCCCATGGGCCGGGGCTGGGCCCATGGGCCGGGGCTGGTCCCATGGGCCGAGGCTGGGCCGATGGGCCGAGGCTGGGCCCATGGGTCGAGGCTGAGCCCATGGGTCGAGGCTGGGCCCCTGGGCCAAGGCAGGGCCCATCGGTCGAGGCCCGGCCCATGGGTCGAGGCTGGGCCAATGGGTCGTGGCTGGGCCCATTAGTCGAGGCTGGGCCCATGGGTCGAGGCTGGGCCCATGGGTCGATGCTGGGCCGATGGGTCGAGGCTGGGCCCATGGGCCGAGGCTGGGCCCATGGGTCGAGGCTGGGCCCATGCGTCGAGGCTGGGCCCATGCGTCGATGCTGGGCCCATGCGTCGAGGCTGGGCCCATGGGTCGAGGCTGGGCCCATGCGTCGATGCTGGGCCCATGCGTCGAGGCTGGGCCCATGCGTCGATGCTGGGCCCATGGGTCGAGGCTGGGCCCATGCGTCGAGGCTTGGCCCATGCGTCGATGCTGGGCCGATGGGTCGAGGCTGGGCCCATGGGCCGAGGCTGGGCCCATGCGTCGATGCTGGGCCCATGCGTCGAGGCTGGGCCCATGGGTCGAGGCTGGGCCCATGGGTCGGGGCTGGGCCCATGGGCCGAGGCTGGGCCCATGGGTCGAGGCTGGGCCCATGGGTCGAGGCCGGGCCCATGGATCGAGGCTAGGCCCATTAGTCGAGGCTGGGCCCATGGGTCGAGGCTGGGCCCATGGGCCGAGGCTGGGCCCAAGGGTCGAGGCTGGGCCCATGGGTCGAGGCTGGGCCCATGGGTCGAGGCTGGGCCCATGGGTCGAGGCTGGGCCCATGGGTCGAGGCTGCGCCTATGGGTCGAGGCTGGGCCCATGGATCGAGGCTGGGCCCATGGGTCGAGGCTGGGCCCATGGGTCGAGGCTGGGCCCATGGGTCGAGGCTGGGCCCATGGGTCGAGGCTGGGCCCATGGAACGAGGCTAGGCCCATGGGTCGGGGCTGGGCCCATGGGTCGAGGCTGGGCCCATGGGTCGAGGATGGGCCCATAGGTCGAGGCTGGGCCCATGGGTCGAGGCTGGGCCCATGGGTCGAGGCTGGGCCCATGGGTCGGGGCTGGGCCCATGGGTCGAGGCTGGGCCCATGGGTCGAGGCTGGGCCCATGGGTCGAGGCTGGGCCCATGGATCGAGGCCAGGCCCATTAGTCGAGGCTGGGCCCATGGGTCGAGGCTGGGCCCATGGGTCGAGGCTGGGCCCATGGGTCGGGGCTGGGCCCATGGGCCGGGGCTTGGCCCATGGGCCGAGGCTGGGCCCATGGGCCGAGGCTGGGCCCATGGGCCGAGGCTGGGCCCATGGGCCGAGGCTGGGCTCATGGGTCGAGGCTGGGCCCATGGGTCGAGGCTGGGCCCATGGGTCGAGGCTGGGCCCATGGGTCGAGGCTGGGCCCATGGATCGAGGCTGGGCCCATGGGTCGAGGCTGGGCCCATGGGTCGAGGCTGGGCCCATGGGTCGAGGCCGGACCCATGGGCCGAGGCTGGGCCCATGGGTCGAGGCTGGGCCCATGGGTCGAGGCTGGGCCCATGGGTCGAGGCTCGGCCCATGGGTCGAGGCTGAGCCCATGGGTCGAGGCTGGGCCCCTGGGCCAAGGCAGGGCCCATCGGTCGAGGCTCGGCCCATGGGTCGAGGCTGGGCCAATGGGTCGTGGCTGGCCCATGCGTCGAGGCTGGGCCCATGGGTCGAGGCTGGGCCCATGGGTCGAGGCTGGGCCCATGGGTCGAGGCTGGGCCCATGGGTCGAGGCTGGGCCCATGGGTCGAGGCTGGGCCCATGCGTCGAGGCTGGGCCCATGCGTCGATGCTGGGCCCATGGGTCGAGGCTGGGCCCATGGGTCGATGCTGGGCCCATGCGTCGATGCTGGGCCCATGCGTCGAGGCTGGGCCCATGCGTCGATGCTGGGCCCATGGGTCGAGGCTGGGCCCATGCGTCGAGGCTTGGGCCCATGCGTCGATGCTGGGCCGAGGGGTCGAGGCTGGGCCCATGGGTCGAGGCTGGGCCCATGGGTCGAGGATGGGCCCATGGGTCGAGGCTGGGCCCATGGGCCGAGGCTGGGCCCATGGGCCGAGGCTGGGCCCATCGGTCGAGGCTCGGCCCATGGGCCGAGGCTGGGCCCATGGGCCGAGGCTGGGCCCATGGGCCGAGGCTGGACCCATGGGCCGAGGCTGGGCCCATGGGCCGAGGCTGGGCCGATGGGCCGAGGCTGGGCCCATGGGTCGAGGCTGAGCCCATGGGTCGAGGCTGGGCCCCTGGGCCAAGGCAGGGCCCATCGGTCGAGGCTCGGCCCATGGGTCGAGGCTGGGCCCATGGGACGGGGCTGGGCCAGGGCCGCGGCTGGGACCAGGGGCCGAGGCTGGGCCCATGGGTCGAGGCTGGGCCCATGGGTCGAGTCTGGGCCCATGGGTCGAGGCTGGGCCCATGGGTCGGGGCTGGACCCATGGGTCGAGGCTAGGCCCATGGGCCGAGGCTGGGCCGATGGGCCGAGGCTGGGCCCATGGGTCGAGGCTAGGCCCATGGGCCGAGGCTGGGCCGATGGGCCGAGGCTGGGCCCATGGGTCGAGGCTGAGCCCATGGGTCGAGGCTGGGCCCCTGGGCCAAGGCAGGGCCCATCGGTCGAGGCTCGGCCCATGGGTCGAGGCTGGGCCAATGGGTCGTGGCTGGGCCCATGGGTCGAGGCTGGGCCCATGGGTCGAGGCTGGGCCCATGGGTCGAGGCTGGGCCCATGGGTCGAGGCTGGGCCCATGGGCCCAGTCTCGGCCGAGGCTGGGCCCATGCGTCGATGCTGGGCCCATGCGTCGATGCTGGGCCCATGGGTCGAGGCTGGGCCCATGGGTCGAGGCTGGGCCCATGGGTCGAGGCTGGGCCCATGGGTCGAGGCTGTGCCCATGGATCGAGGCTGCGCCCATGGGCCGAGAACGGGCCCATGGGTCGAGGCTGGGCCCAGGGGTCGATGCTGGGCCCATGGGCCGAGGCTGGGCCCATGAGTCGAGGCCGGGCCCATGGGTCGAGGCTGGGCCCATGGGTCGAGGCTGGGCCTATGAGTCGGGGCTGGGCCCATGAGTCGAGGCTGGGCCCATGGGTCGAGGCTGGGCCCATGGGTCGATGCTGGGCCCATGCGTCGATGCTGGGCCCATGGGTCGAGGCTGGGCCCATGGGTAGGGGCTGGGCCCATGGGTCGAGGCTGGGCCCATGGGTCGAGGCTGTGCCCATGGATCGAGGCTGCGCCCATGGGCCGAGAACGGGCCCATGGGTCGAGGCTGGGCCCAGGGGTCGATGCTGGGCCCATGGGCCGAGGCTGGGCCCATGAGTCGAGGCCGGGCCCATGGGTCGAGGCTGGGCCCATGGGTCGAGGCTGGGCCTATGAGTCGGGGCTGGGCCCATGAGTCGAGGCTGGGCCCATGGGTCGAGGCTGGGCCCATGGGTCGAGGCTGGGCCCATGGGTCGGGGCTGGGCCCATGGGCCGGGGCTGGGCCCATGGGCCGAGGCTGGGCCCATGGGCCGAGGCTGGGCCCATGGGCCGAGGCTGGGCCCATGGGCCGAGGCTGGGCCCATGGGCCGAGGCTGGGCCCATGGGTCGAGGCTGGGCCCATAAGTCGAGGCTGGGCCCATGGGCCGAGGCTGGGCCCATGGGTCGAGGCTGGGCCCATGGGTCGAGGCTGGGCCCATGGGTCGAGGCTGGGCCTATGAGTCGGGGCTGGGCCCATGAGTCGAGGCTGGGCCCATGGGTCGAGGCTGGGCCCATGGGTCGAGGCTGGGCCCATGGGTCGGGGCTGGGCCCATGGGCCGGGGCTGGGCCCATGGGCCGAGGCTGGGCCCATGGGCCGAGGCTGGGCCCATGGGCCGAGGCTGGGCCCATGGGCCGAGGCTGGGCCCATGGGCCGAGGCTGGGCCCATGGGTCGAGGCTGGGCCCATAAGTCGAGGCTGGGCCCATGGGCCGAGGCTGGGCCCATGGGTCGAGGCTGGGCCAATGGGTCGGGGCTGGCCCCATGGGTCGAGGCTGGGCCCATGGGCTGAGGCTGGGCCCATGGGTCGAGGCTGGGCCCATGGTTTGAGGCTGGGCCCATGGGTCGAGACCACCCGGCTCGCCGGCTGCTGCCTGTATGCCTGTCATCCCACCAATGCACCTACCTCTCTCTGCACCTATCAACACACCTCAAAACCGAAATCCCTCAAACAACCCTAAAACCCTAAAAACCCTAAAACCCTATATATACACACACAGGCTGTCAAATCGCATCCTTTGTTCTCCTGCCTGGACTGGCCCGCCTCGCGTCCAAGATGTATCTTGCGCCGTACAAATCGAAGCTAGCCACGCTCGACGACCCGGGCAACTTTGAAAAGGTCGGCATCGCGCCGCCGCCGCCCATCGAACGAGCGTATAACCTGACGAGCGCGCAGATGGCGGCATTTGCTCAGTTCTGACTCCGCCGTCCTGCCGGCGGGTATCATATCAGCGCTCCAACGAATTTTGTTTTTTTTCACGCAGTAGACGGATTTCATGCAGCCGGGCGACGGGTGAGGTGATGGCTGCTGGGGTGAGGTGCACGCAGCAGCAGATAGACACACGAGGCGCTGGTGCTGGCGGCGGCGGGGGAGGGAGTCGGTCCGGGTGGATGGCCATGAGCGCAAAATAAGGTAAGCAAGGGAGCGAAGGTAGCTCGGCAAGGTAGTGACTGACTGGACTGGCTGACAGAATGACGGAAGAAAAAGACCATGGTGGCAAGAGGCAGGGCGGATCTCCGTGCTTATTCTGTGATCGTATTTATCCCGTCGGCGCGTGTCCGCGTCGCGCCGCCGACTGAGCCGACTAAGCCGCCGCCCGGACCGTTATGCTCTCATTCAAACTGGTTTATTTCATTACTAACGCGTGTATCTATCACTACTCCATCCGCGCATACTGCGGTTGGTGGGTCGATTGCCGCGCACGCGGCTTCGCTTCATTTGAGACATTGCCAGCGAGTGAATCCTTGTGAATACATGCGTCAACATAATCTTATAATTACTTTAAATTCTGATTTGATCGTTTCACGGATGGACGGATGGATGCGGTCGTCACGGTCAGTCACGGTCCTATCGGTCGAAACGATTGAGCCGACGAAATAGGAATGTGCTCACGGCCTTCTTATATCTTTATGGGAAACTATATGTGTTCTGACAGAGTCTCTCGTTTCAAGCCTGACCACTGGTCACAGTCGAAGCGACACCCCTAACCGGCTTCCAATAGTCGGGTCGTTGCTCACTCGAGCCTCAGCTGTTTCTAGCCTTGTTCATCTAGCCTAAAAAGTATCCCATTCTCTTATCTCTACCAACTAAATTGGCAAGCGTTTGCGTTTATGACATCGCCGTTCCCCGCTTTGACATAGTTATTTATAATTGTAATGTTTGAGATACCGTAGTAATGAAAGCTTAATTTTAACAAATCTCAATAAATTGATTTACAACTTACTGACCTGAAAGGAAATTTCCGTGACTCGGTCGACCGTGTGCTTGTGACCATGGATACGAACGCGACCGCGAAGCCGGTCGCGAAGGAGGACAAGACCAAAAAACCTGGATGGAGAGAAAAGATGATGCAGGAGCTCCGGCGGGTAAGCGATGGGAAAACAAATCCTGCTGGCTGGCGCGTTGCGACGCACGAACGCTGCTGCGACTGACGGCGGTGGCCCGAGCTACTTGTCAGGCAAGCCCTGCCCGCAACCCTTCTCCGCCGCTCCCAACAGTTGGGCGGCAATGCATCCGAGATCGCACAGCCACCACCTCCTCTAGAGGAGCCGCTATATCGACAGGTGCGCTGTTTATCTATCGCGCGACTGCTGATCAATCGTGCGGTCGCCTGCCTTGCCTTGCAACAAAGATTATTTCCATTTCAAGGGCCCGGAGAGCCCGCCGCCCCGCCCGACCCAAAACCAGCACCCGACGCCGCTGGGCATGCATGATATACTCCAAACTCCTTCCATTGATCAGTGTACGGTAGTGCGTGGGCCCCAGCGCATCGCCGGTGTACGTCTTGTCGTATCCTGTTCTATCTGTCGTACGCTGGCAGCAGTCACCCGCGGATCGGACACAGCTCACCCTATCTACCCCGGACCGAACGAAGCAGAGCCAGGAGGCTTCATTGTGCATGAGGATGACCTCCCACGCACGGGATCATGAAAGTCGGGGCTTCCTCACGCACGCACGCACGCATGCACGCACGCACCACACAGTACCTGACCGCCTCCCGCTCACCATCCCTTACCCGCCGCCTGCTGCCTTGATTGCCGCGATCGATGCCGCCTCTCCGCCCGCCCCAATGGATGGTGGGGTGTCTGTCTCCTCCTGAGTCCTGACGCGCCCCTTGTTACGTACTCGACGACCCCCTCGCCGCGCCCCCGCCCAGCCCGCCCAGCGCCGAGCGCCCACAGCCGTGGTCCCAGCCGAAGCTGGCGGCATCCCCGCGCAGCGTGTGCTGTCGGCGCCGACGGTAGCGGCCCCGCCGCCTCGGAGGCCGACGATGAACATGTCTGACTTCACGGTTGCGCGGGTCATTGGGATGGGTGCCTTCGGGCGCGTGTCACTCGCGCGTCACAACGGAACCGGCCGGATCGTCGCCATCAAGGCGGTGTCCAAGGCGTTCATAGTCAAGAATGACCAGGTAGGTACGACACAATGGTGCGTACGACACGCGTGCAGTACAGTACGGCACGGCACGTATGTCTTGTGGAAGCTAGCTAGCTAGCTTTTGCGGCTGCTTGCCGCACATACGATACAGGGCGGTGGTGTCTAACGTATACATGCAGCTCCGATATGCAGTTAGCTGACGGAAGTACGGTAGTAAGGAAATCAAAAAACCAGCAACTAGTAACTGGAGAGATATGCACGCACTGCGTGCATGTTGCGCGATGTTGAGCTGTATTTGGGCTTTTTTGCGCCCCACGGGCATGCATGTTGTCGCTTACACGCGCGCATACATCATTCTCCAAAGCTTCTTGATTGCTCCTCTGTAATAAGCGTTCGCCCTCGATCTCCGATAACGCGTGATGCATGTGCGTGCTGCTGCGACACCGCGTTTGTGTCTGTGTACGGCACGTGCAGATCTCCCATATCTTGGACGAGCGATTCCTGATGAAGCGTGTGGCCGGGTACCCCTTCATCGTCACCCTCTTGGGAACTTTCCAGGTGCGTGCGTCACGCACTGCCGTACACGAACAGTACGACGCATGACAGCAGGCACGCATGGCATGGCATGGCATGGCATGGTAGGCGTGCATGGCAGGACACGCCAGCGTGCGCGCCTCCACCCATCCGCGCGCGACAAGTAAGCGAAACTATGAAACGGTTCATTCACGCTGTCAAATCGCAAATTGGTATCCATGCGGCCATTGCCATCGGTCGTACATCCGTCGGAATGGAAACCATCGCGGTGCACAACGAACGAAGGAACGCTGTCTCGATGTTGACCGCCGCCGCTATCCTTTCCCCAATTATTTTCACCCCACAACCGTAATATTTCCGACCTAGGTACACGCGCGCACGCACGACCATTTAACGGTACGGCATCTATCCCGCCATACATAATAAAACAAGACATGAAAAATATCCTCCTCTTTTGTGCCTTGTCTTCCCTTGACAAAAATAAAAAACAATATTATCATTCACGTACGCAGGACCGCGACTGTCTGTATTTCGTCATGGAGTACATGGCCGGCGGCGAGCTGTTCACGCACGTGCGCGACAACGGCGTTCTGAACCCGCAGGCCACTCGCTTCTACGTGGCCCAAATGGTGCTGGCGCTCGAACACCTGCACGGCAAGGGCATTGTGCATCGAGACATCAAGGTATGTACGTGCGGCGCCGTACAACGAACAACACCGTATGTACGTACGGCAAGGCGGAGTACGTACGTAGTCCCTGATGGGCGGGGCTGCCGTGTCTGCTGCTGGCGACCGCCTCCGCGTTGCGTGGCATGCGGGCGTACTTGATTGTATATATGGCTGTGTACATTGATTGCGCGGTGATGTGGGGTGGCGGTTGGAGCGGAGATGGACGGAGGGAGTGGGGAGTGGATGGGACGTCGCGTGCCTGGCGGCGGCGGGCGTATATCGTACTGCTGTTCTTTTGCTGTTTTTTGCAAGTTACTTGCGGTTTTCGCCGGTCAATCGCTGCAGCGAGAGCCGCTGCGCTGCTCGTTGCGGCAAAAGCCACGCAGCCCTCACTAGCTACTCCCTAATAACGAACATCCAAACCAACCTAAATCACCGAACTAACCGTAAAACAACGAACGAAGCTAACCACCGAGCCACACTCACACCGCCACGCACACGCACCATGCATACATGCACCTCTGCGTGCCGCCACGTGCGTGTATATATGTATGTACAGCTGGAGAATGTGCTGATGAGCGCGGAAGGCTACATAAAGGTCTCGGACTTGGGCTTCTCAAAGGTTCTTCATGACAATCAGCGGACGCACACAATGTGCGGCACGCCTGACTACATGGCGCCCGAGATTATCAAGGGCAAGGTATGTACGACAAAACCGTGCGCTTGAGTGCGTGTCGACGGATGTCCCTTGATTATATATTAGGCACATCTTCCAAAGCTTGCTTGCTCCCTTCATACCTATACGGTATATGCATGACTATTTGTGCCCCATACCTGGAGCCCTAAGCCTCTACTGGATCCGAAACCAATGCCTGTACCTGCAACCCCCATTCCCTGTCGTCAGGGCCACAACTTGGCGGTGGATTGGTGGGCGGTGGGCTGTGTGACATTTGAGCTGCTCGACGGCTACCCACCCTTCTACGCAGCAGAAATACCTGATATCTACAGACGCATTTTGGCGCACAAGTCGGGCAGCCTGAAATTCAAACCCTATGTGGAACAGGTCTCAAAGGATTTCGTCAACCAGCTGCTGCACGTGAGTGCGTCCGGTCCAGGGAGGGAGGGAACAGGGAATTAAACTGGGAGAGGCAGGCAGGCAGCAGGCAGGGAGCGAGGAGGGCCTGGATCTGCTCGGGCGGTTGCTTGGTAGCTAGAGCGTGGCTGGGGATTTTTTAGATGGACTCACTTCTCGTCGATAAGCATCAGTCTCAGCTCACGCAGGCTCACGCACCCGCCCGCCCTTTGCCCTCCCTCAATCACTCCATCTAATCCCTTGCCGACCCGCCCGCCCCCCACCCACCCACCCCACTTCATTGCCCATGCGCCCGTGTGGACAATCGATGGATGGCGCGGGTTATGACGACGGACCCGCAGCCAGATCCCTTCCAACGGTTGGGTAGCGGCCCCCTGGGTGCCAAGGTCAGTAAGGAGCGAGACGGGAATGTAGATACGGAGACGGGAATGTAGATACGGAGACGGGAATGTAGATACGGAGACGGGAATGTAGATACGGAGACGGGAATGTAGATACGGAGACGGGAACAATCTCAAGATGTATGTGCGGGAACTCAATCTCAACTCGTAGTTGCGGGCGGGCTGCAAACGGGCGTGTGTAATGACTAATGAGGTACCAAACGATTAACGACCAGCCGACTACGGCTTGTGTGTTTATAGCGGAGGGGGGGCGCCCTGCTGGTTACCGGTACCTCGCGCGCTCGCTCGCTCACCCTCGCGCGCATGCGCATGCACGCACCGCAGGCGGTCAAGGCGCATCCCTGGTTCCAGGGTTATGACTGGGAGGCGCTCGCGGAGCGGTGCTACATGCCCCCCTACAAGCCCAAGCTGACTTCGCCCGAGGACACGAGCCGCTTCGACAGATTCGACCGGCTGCCTCCCGTCGAGTCGGCGCAGAACCTCAGGCCGCAACAGCAGGCGATGTTCAATCCGTTCACTGAATATTATTGAAGAGCTTTTAACCCGTATGCAGGCGCGCGCAGGCAGGTTCCATCCAACAGATCCAATCAACCACCAACCACCTGCGTGCTTTCTAAATTGTTCCCAGGCAGACAGACAGACAGACAGACAAAAAGACGTGCCGCCGAGATGCATGATCTCCCGCCTGCGTACGCCGATATCATGAGCCCAAGTAGTGGTATGGATAGAGCGGCGTCTAGGAAGCTGGTATATGCGTGACCTACGTACTGCCGTCCTAGTTAAGCAAATCACGTTCGCAAGAATAGCTTCATTTGTTCGTTCCAGTAAAAAGAAATTATATTGTTCCCTGAGCATGTATTTGGCAAGGCTAACGGCCTCTTAGCTCTTACTTGATTGATTGGCCGTCATGTACAGATTTATTACAGGTTAGGCAGTCAGGATGGCAGGTGTAAGGTGAAGGGCATCTATCGCGGCATGGCTTGCGTTTTGTGGCAGGGCGGGCGGCGGCGCGTTGTGGCGTAAGCGCGTGGCGGCGCACCGCGCGCATGAGTGGGAAGAGCAGGGACGAGCGACCCGGAGTGGATAAGCTCAGATGACCAGACCCAACTTTACAGAAACTCGCTGGTGGGCCTTACGTCCGCTCTCCTCCGGAAACGGATCAACACGTTCTGGTGTAGATGGTTGTGTTGGCGCAAAGTGCCTGCGTGGGGCCGGTAGCGGCGACGGCGCCCGGTTGTAGGTTGCGGCCGCGGCGGTTTGCGGGGTGCATGGTGGCTGGTATGGTAGCGTTTACGTCATTGACGTGCGTTGTCCCGGCCACGGCCGCCGCGACGCGGTGGCGGCGGGCGGCGGAGGAAGAGCCCTTTGGCAAGCGGCACAGGTGAACCAACTGCGTAGGAAGGCCAACAACCGGAAGCTCAGACATAGCATACATCGTAGATATTTGAAGTGCCTGGCCAGACGCGCAACGAAGTATGCGCATGTAGACCGGCCTCACTCTTCTCTCCAGTGGCCCCGCCTCAGCGGAATTCGGACAGAGCAGGATGCAGGAAGCAAGGAGTATCCGCTTCGAGCTTCCCCACCCACCCTGGAGCACTTCGTGGCGTCTGCCCACCGTGCGTCCTGAGCTGTCGCCCAACAGGGGGACTTGGGGAGCGGCGGTAAAAGTGCACGACGACGCTACGCTTAATACGCGTGCCATACGGCGGTGAAACAACAAACAAAATGGACATACAGCGGTCGGTGCGCGTGCTCATATGAGGTGGTGGATAGGTGGTGGGCCTTCTAACGTTCTAAGGCGGGTCTTGTGTCTTAAGTGTAAGGCGCATGCTGGATAGGGATACTGTGGGCCGTGCGCGTGAGCACCCGCGCGCCTCCGAGAGGCAATTTCGGGTCCAACACAAGCTTGGGCGATCCGCCAAATTTGTTTGGCCGGAGTTCTCCTAACAGGCGCTAAGTTACAAAAACCTTGTCCGCAACTCGGCCCAGGGTATAAAGGTAACACGTTAGTTTGTTGATGGACATACGCCAGTACTGCGAGGTATTAATTAATTGCAGAGGAGCTGGATAACAGCTACAAAGTGCGATCGCACGACTCTGTGGGTACTGCGAGGATTGGTTTTTACACACGCATGGTGGACTTCGCCTCCAAGACACGCCTGCTGCTGGTGTCAGCTACACCACATCTGGTGCGAAATTAGAGATGGTCCCAGGTCCAACCGTCGCACTTCGGCTCGAGATAAGGACTGTTTTTCGCCTGCCTCGGCTGTCGCAGCCCCACACGTCTAGCCTCGAGAGCCTCGAGCAACCACCGATTGATTTTGCCCTTTCCGAAAGGAATTATTTTGACACACGGAAAAGGCACGAGCGGATATCATGCATTCTGGCAGCGAAAACTTTGATGGCGCGGAAGAAACCCTGCTTAGAGCCTGCTGCCTGTCTAGAGGCAACGGTCGCAGGTCACGTCTGGTACGACAATGATTGACGTCTGCGACATCCCGTCAAGTGCATTTGAGGGCGTCGCAGCACATGCACTTGTCACAACATTGTGCATATTGTGTGGCTTAGTAGCACATCATTTAGGAGTTCATTAGCAAGCAGGTTTCCTCCGTGAGCCATTCCTCAGCCGTCTGTTGCTCGGCCCCATGGATTCGTCGTGCTGCACATCGACCTGCGCCGCGCAAATCGCGATGACGCCAGCTAACATGTATGACAGTAAAATGCATTCCTGGGGATTTAAAATGATGAAGGATGTTCTTCGGCGTCGCAAGCCCGAGGTAAGTGCCTCGGCGCATTGCGACCAGGTGACGCGCGCGACTTGGCAATGTCCGCTAAATTGTTAAGCCCCTGCGCAACCCCGGTCCTCGCCCTTGCAGCAGGCAAATAATGCATCGAGCAAGGTGCAAATCGAGGCGGGAGTCGAGGTGGTTCAGGCAGAGGCAAAGGTGCGAGGCCGGGCGGTCGATGCCGTCGCGAGGACGCACTGCCTCGGAAGTCCCGAGACCCATATCGATGCAGCCCACGACCAAAATACGCAATATTTTATATCAAATATCAAAAAAATTTGACCTAGCGCAGAAGGCCTGCTGGAGATGCTTGCGGCTGCGGGTGCCGGGTCCTATAGCGGTTGCCTCAAAAAACGAAAAAAACGGCAAACAAATTTTCTCATCCAGCTCTAGACATCGCGTCATCGCGACATTGCGCAATGCCGAACCCCCCGCAAAAACGTAAATTGACATGATTTCTCACCAGAAATTTCAGGTTAGGTGGTGCGCCGAGAGCTGTACACGCACAGTCGCGCGCGGTATTGCGTGGCAGGTGGCACTTATCGCCAACTACCGTTTCTGCCGTCGCCACAGCCAGTCTGTGCAACCCTCCCCCCTCACCCACAGCCTGAGGCTCGCGGCCGCAAAACCAACCGCCTTGGAGCACCTCTCCCGCTCCCGCCCCACTCCTCCCCCACTCCTCCCCCAGCCACCGACGTCTTGTAAGCCCCATGATGCTAGCTCACGCCCCCCTGACCGCCGCCGCCGTTGTGTATCTGCCCGGGCTCTCTTTCCTTTCCTCAGCACATGCAGAGCGCCTGCCCGAGCACCGCCTGCATCTCCGCCGTACGACAGCCTGAGCCTCCGGCTCCCAGCCGCCAGCTGTGTACGGCCGACTTTTCGTGGGTGCGGATCATCGGAGCTGGCGCCTTCGGGCGCGTGTGGCTGGCGCGATTCATTCCCACGGGAGAGATCGTGGCCATCAAGATGGTGTCGAAAGCGCACGTCATTCGTACCGGCCAGGTACGGCATAAATGCGTATCCAAGGGTCGTACAATGGAGCAACGCGCCACGCGCCACGGCAGGTGGCCCGAGGTACCCGGTGCCGGTTGTGCCGCGCCGATAGCGCCGACTTTGCCGCTGACGCGCGAGCCTACGCCGCCAGCTGACACGCACGCGTGTGTTTTGCACGGCTGCGGGTTTTGTACGGTGCAGATGGCGCACGTGATGGACGAGCGGGCCATGCTGGCGCGCGTCGCGGGGCACCCCTTCCTCGTGAACCTCTTGGCGACCTTCCAGGTACGCGGACCTGCCGTACACCCTACCTCTGCCGTACACACAATTATTTTGCTGGACTCCGTACGCAGCCAGCTTCCGGCTAGCTTTTTCAAGAAGAACGCGAGAGTGCAGTGCTCAACGGCCAACGATGTATATTGCACAATTGCAGACACACTGCCCCTTTTTCATCTCTCATGCGTCTCTCTTGTTCCGCGACACAGGACCTCGACTGCCTCTACTTCGTGATGAACTACGTGCCGGGTGGCGAGTTCTTCGCCTACGTTCGCGACCACGGGCGCCAGACGGAGGAGCGGGCGCGCTTCTACGTGGCCCAGATCGTGCTGGCACTCGAGTACCTGCACGCCAGGCGCATCGCGTATCGGGACTTGAAGGTACGGCATGCCGTACACCGGGCAAGGGTACGGCAGGCAAGGCCCGGGCGATGGCGGCTGGGTCGCCCGCACGGAGGGAGCCCGCGTGTGTGCGTGGGCGCGTGTGTGGGCGTGGTGGTGGGTGGGTGGGTGGGTGGGTGAAAAATGGTTACTAGATGACATACCGTAACTGCCGTACTGCGGTCTGCTCCAACTTCATGGGGTGGAAAAGGACGAGCATCTGTTTGGTTCACAACGCGATTTACAACCCGCCTGCACGGGCACCCCCAACGTCCCAAGCCCACGCCGCAAAACCGGAACTCGAGCGCGGAAACACACGAACCCTAAGACCCCCCGCTCCTCCCGCCCGCTCGTGCATTACCCGGACCGCAGCCGGAGAACCTCCTGATCGATGCCAGCGGCTACCTCCGACTGACGGATTTGGGCTTCGCCAAGGTGGTCAAGGGGCGGACGCACACGCTGTGCGGCACGCCGGACTACATGGCGCCCGAGGTCCTCACCGGCGAGGTACGACTGTACGACGCCGTACTGTACTGCAATAAACGAGCTCTCGAGAGCTCTCTCGAGCACCCGGGCCTCGTGCCTGGCCTTGGACACCTGGTGGGCACACCACTCCACTCCGTGCCTCGCCTTGACTCGCATAACCGCGTGGGTGTTGTGTCGTGTGCTCCTGTCGTGTCGTGTGCAACCCGAAGCCATGCCGTACCCCGCCCCGCCCCGCCCCGCCTCGCCCTGCGCAGGGCTACACCCCCGCCGTGGACTGGTGGTCGCTCGGCTGCGTGATTTACGAGATGCTGGACGGCTTCCCGCCCTTCTACTCTCGTAGCGCCCCGGAGACCTACGCCCGCATCCGCGCGCGTGACCTGGTTCTGCCCCACCATATGTCGGTGCTGGTGCGCGACCTGGTCGACCGCCTCTTGCACGTGAGTGTAGGAAAGGGGGGGTGAGGAGGAGGGCGGGGGAGCAGGAGGAGGGAGAGGAGGGAAGAGGTAGGGAGGGAGGTAAGGGAGGGAGGGAGAAAAAAGGGTGCGGGGTGGGGGAGCGTGAAGCGGCGCGGGAAGAGGAAGCGGCGCAGGGAAGAGTTCGTCAGGACTTCGGACGGACTTATGAGGGAGGGGAAGACTGGGAGATTGGATGAAAGAAGAGGCCGCAAGAAAGGCGCTGCCACTCTTCGGTGGCCGAGGACATCTCACGGCGGCGGCGGCTGGCGACCTTTGAAAGCAGATCCGCGTACTGACCTTCGCGCGCCTGCCCGCTTCCCTCCCCCTTTTCTCTCCCCTTAATCTTCCGTCACTGGACTGGACTTGTCCGATGATGGTGATGATGACGCCGACAAACAAACAACGCAGCCGGACCCGTCGCAGCGGCTGGGGTGCAGCCCGGAGGGCGTGCAGGTCGGTGGGTCGGGGGGTCGGTGGGAAGCAGAGGGGACTGAGAGGGGCGTGCGCGAAGGAGCTGCTGACAGCGGTGTCTTGCTGCGATGGTCGTATAAAGATACATTCAGTAGCAACACAACTCTTGCACGCGCCGAAACCTAGCGGGCCTCAATCGGCTCGGCCATCGCAAGGACACGTCCACAGCCACATCAGTACACCCACATCGCCCGCGCCGCCTCAGCCTCTCACTCATCCGTCATCCCGTTATTCCCAAATAGTTTTAAAGCTAAAACCTGAAACCATTATCCACTACAGGCCATCAAGGACCACCCCTGGTTCACAAACCTGGACTGGGGCCACGTGGCGACCAAGGCCTACGCGGCGCCGTACATCCCTCCGCTGCGGTCGCTGGACGACACCTGTTGCTTCGACAGATTCGACCACCTACCCCCCCTGGAGTCGGGGGCCGGCCTCGCGCCGATCCAGCAGGCGTGCTTCAAGGACTTCTGAACCAACCAACCAACCAACCGACAAGCAACGAACCAACCAATAAGTCAACTGCTGCTCGGAGCGAGTGTCGGTAACCACTTTTGGCCGCGTGCGGTGGAGCTCTATATGGTGGGGCCTCGCATTACGTTGACGGGGGGAAAGCCCTCAGCGCAATGTGGGGTCGCAGCGTTGCAAGAAAAGGGGGGAGGGGCCTGGCCTGTAGCCTGCGCGGCCCGCAGCCGTCACTGGGGTCACTCGCACTGGCGCTGGAGCGTGGGCCCTGCCCGCTCTGCAGTCCGTGTCTCTCGCGGCCGCGTGATGACGAGTCTCTGCCACTGCTGCAGTGCCCCCGGGAGTTGCGGGGCGGTGTGGAGAGAGATGGTGGCGAAGGGCGAGGGAGGCGGCGGCGGGGGCTGGGGGTGCGTGTGCCTGGGCCGCACCTTGCTTGGTTTCGTACGGATGGCTGCGGGAGCGGCTGCGCTGATTGACGGATTGCATCATCACATGCACAAACGTAAGACGATCCGTGTTGTGATTCTTTGCGCGTCTGCGAAGGGTGGCGACGGGCTGGAGATGTGGCAGAAGACGGGGAGGGTACTGGCGGGGAGGGTGGTGGTGGGGGTGATGGTGGGGTTGATGGTGGGGGTTGGGGGTGGTGGGGGTGGCGGCGCTGCGCGGCCGTCTTTCGCTGGGGCTGGGCGCTTAACTGGCGGGTCCAGCCCAATGGGGGGAGCTATACCGCTCTCCTTTGAACGGTCTCGCTCCCGGAACCGTACTACCACTTGATTCTGCCCCGCACGCCGTACCGCTGCCGTCACATCCCACTTGCGTGAAGGACAGCTTCCTTCCACTCAAGCCCCTTCGCCCTCGTCATGGCGGTCATTTCTTCCGCCGCGGCTTTTTCCCAGTGCCGCATGTAATTCGAGTTTTATTTTCCATTGAAAACTTATTTACTTCATCACTTACTGCGTAGTACTAAGGGTGCCGCAGAGTGCGGCCGTCGGCTTAACTAGACTGGACTAGACTAGACTCTTGACGTTGTGCATGACCGACACTGACTCATATGTAGAAATATACCATATGCGCGGGATGGCTGTTGGCAACGAAGCTTGTGGTCAGGTGGAACCATCGTGCCTGGCTGTTCCCGGGTGTGCTTTTGGTTATTTTTCCTGACTGCCGGCCTGACTTCACTTTGCGCGGTGTCAGGGCGGGGGCACGTGCCTTGGTCCCGAATCTATCGACTTTTGCACCATATGCGCGAGACGACATGCCGTTGACATGTACCTCATATACCCTGTACAAACTGTTTTTGTGAAGGGGCCATATTGGTTCGGCGCCTGACATGCGGATGATGACGATGTTTGCTGGTGATGATCACTGCCGTTGGCCTCAATGCTGGACACGGCGAGGGTGGCCGAGGCGCCAGCACCGACCCGCGGGTCACTAGGGGCTGCATCCGGCTTATGAAGCATGTCGCGCTGGCCTCCAGGCGGGGCAAAGGTGGCATTAACATCCAGCCATGATTCAAACCCAATGTTTTTTCTTTATTATCTGGGTGTGCGCCTACTTACCATGTCATCCAATCCCTGTAAATCCCTGGTCTCGCGAATTGACGCGGTACGAACTGGCGTACACACGCGGGTGGAAGGGATGGCCAGAGTCAGCCGGCGTCAAGAAAAAAGAACACCACCTCGTTTGGACACTGTCCCGTCGATAGAGCAGCAAAGAATCGAAGCAAAGAAAAACCGGTCAGCCAAAAGAGTTGTGTCTGTAGTACCGGTAGTACCGGTAGTACAACCTCCGCCGCGTTCCATTCCAAGACCCCCCACGGCGACTGATCGCCCCTTACACACACAACCCACAATGTACATCAGGACGTGCAAGCAACCATCACTCGGCTCAGACCCAAGACCCCCCACTTGCACAACCTTCCTCCCGCCGTCGCAACATACCTTCCCCCGCCACCGCAGCCACAGCGATAGCCACAGCTGCACCGCCGCCCCGCAGCTCCAACCCTCACACAGCACCCTCCGCCACCTCCGCCACCTCCGCCACCACCTCTCCCACCACCTCTCCCACCACCTCCGCCACCACCTCTCCCACCACCTCTCCCACCACCTCTCCCACCACCTCTCCCACCACCTCTCCCACCACCTCTCCCACCACCTCTCCCACCACCACCCCCTCCTCCCACTCCCTTCACAGCTGCCACAGCTCCACCGCCGCCACCCTGAACTCCTCCCGACTGGACAACTGCGGACTGCAAAACGTATCACACGGGTAGCTCGTCCCCTCACACAGCTCATTGTCCAGCCACAACGCAAACGTGCCGCAGCCACCCACACCCAACCCCTCGTGCGTGGAGAACTGGAAAAAGTCGAGGCTACCGCCGCCGCCGCCTCCGGCGGCGGCGGCGGCGGCGGCCGCCGCCGCCGGCACGCCTGTGGCGTGCTGCGGCGGCGGCGCGACAGCGCCGCCGTGCTGCCGCGGTCGCTGCCAGGGGAACTTTGCCCGGTGGGGTTGCAGCAGGAAGACGAACGTCTCGCCGGTGCCGTAGAAGCGCGGCCCCGGCCGCCAGGCCTCCGCCGCATAGGCGCCAAACACGTGACCCGCGCCGCCCGCCTCGCGCACCAGCAGCAGCGTCGGCGCGCGGCCGGCGGCCTTGCGGTACAGCGTCCGCAGGCTCACGCCGTCGCGGCCGCTGCTGTACAGCAGCTGCCATCGGCCCGCCGCCAGGCGCGGCGGCACGGCGCCGGCGAGCGCGCGGACGTCGTCCATGGGCATGATTGCCGAGGGCTCTGAGAGCGATGGTTCGCAGAAGCCGCCCCCGGGGTTGAGGGCGACGCCGACGCGCGGGCTGGCGCCCGCGCCGCCGCCGCTGAGGGAGCCCTGGCGGCGGTGGCGGCCGACGGCGGCGGCGCCGTTGGCGGCCGAGGCGGCGTAGGCGTCCGGGTCGAGCTCGCCGCGCTCCCATTGGCGCCACACGGCCTCCTCCCACACCTGCGCGTGTCTCCGGAGGAGCGGAACGCACCGGTGCTTGGTTGGTTGGTTGGTTGGTTGGTGGTTGGTTGGTTGGTGGTTGGTTGGTCGCGTGGGTGGGTGGGTGGATGGATGGAAAGCACCAGTGGGCATAGGCGTGTGGTGGAAGAATGGCGGGCCCTGTCACCAAAGTCCCGCAGCGCCCCTTACTCTTCGCGCTACGGACTTTGGGTGACCCTCTCACCCAGAGGCTTGGGCATGTTCGCCCGACCCCAGGCCAACCTGCTTGGCTGGTACCGGTCCCTGCTGCCGGCCCCGGACGCCCCCCCAGGTCCGTTGTCCGCACATGTCCGCCCTCCGGCCCCGGCCCCCCCGGCCCCCCGCCCACCTGCCAGGCGATTCCGCTGTTGAGCGATTGCAGCTCGTCCCAGCTCCAACCGCCCCGCTTGGGCTTGAGACCCTGCTTGGGCGGTGACATACATACACGGAGGCACACACATGGAGACGGATTCGGACACACACACGCACACACACGGCATTTGGGGATGGGTTGGGTGTATGAACACACACACACACGCACACGGTATTTGGAGGGGGAGGGAAGATGGGTCGCAGCGCCGCGTCCCTGGGCAGACCGAAGGACGTCCTGCAAAGAACGTCTCGGAGCGCCGCCCACAGTGCCCCTACAGATTGTCAACCGCCAACTGTCAACCGCCAATTGTCAACCTCCACCCGTCACTAAACTACCCGACCCAGCCGCGCTCGAACCGACGCCGCAACCTCACACGCAAACGCGCGCGGCGCCCCGCCGCACCCCGCCCTGCCCTGCCCTGCCCTGCCCGCGCGCTGCCCCTCGCCCTGCCGTACCTGCATGCCGTATTCCAGAAAGCTGACCACGAGGGCCACCATGGTGGCGGGCGGCAGTGTACTGCAGTGCAGGTGGCGGGCGTACGGATGGCCGTACCTCGCCGCCTTGCTCAGCGGTGCCGCCGCGTCCTCGATCCGCAGCACCGGCCCCGTGTCAGTGAAGCGGGCGCTCGTCCAGCTCAGCTGAGGACCCAGTGCTGAGGTCCAGGGGTGGGGGTTGAGGGAGGTCAGGGAGTGATATGCTCTTTTATATAACAATGAGGGGTGGGGGGGGTGGGGGGGGTTTGCGGAGGTAGAGAACGACCAGTGGTAAGGGGGATTGAGGGGTTGAGGGGTTGAGGGTTAGGGGTGTCCCAGCGCCGAGGTCAAGGGGCAGAGACCGGCGAGGGAGCTGGATTAAAGCCGGCGGGACCGGGCCGGGCCGGGCCGGGCCGGGAAGCGCAAGGCCAAAGGAGCCATCCCCCCGCCCCCACACCCAGCCCCGGTCTTCCTGCCCCCCAAATACCGCCTTCGCGCTTGTGTTCTAATTTCTCCATCCCCTCCTCTCCTCCTCCCCTCACCTCCCCTTCCCTTTCCCCTCCTGCGGCCCGTCATGCGCCCCCTCATGGACCCACCATCGGCCTCCATCCGGTTGAGCATCCTCGCCAGTGGGCCCATGTCAATGCGGGGCCACACGGGCCGACTGTGGCAGCAAATGAACTGAGTGTACTTGGATTCCAACTCTGCAACGGAGGGGAGGGAGGGGCGGAAATGGGGGAATGGGGCGGGAATGGGAGATGGGGGGTTTAATTCGCGGGAAGGCCGCAGCCCCGGGGGCGAGTGGGGTGGGGGCCGGTAAGGCATGGAGAAGGACGACGAGGAGGTGGGCGATGAGTGAGAAGGATCGCCGCGGAGCAAGCGGGGAGGACGAGGAGGAGGAGGGGGTCAGGGAGTGATATGCTCCTTTATACAAAAATGGGGGATATGCTCCTTTATATAAAAAAAAGGAGGAGGGTGAGGAGGAGGAGGAGGGCGGTGGCAGCAGACCGACATAAGGATCGGCAGCAGCGGACAGGGATTGGCAGCGACGGCACTGGCTCACGTGCACTGGGCAGCAACAGCGGGGAGGTTGGGGGCAGTGGGAGGTGGGGCCTGCCGTGACCTCACACAATCGTACTCGCGGCCCTAGCCGCGCCACGCGGCGTCACCCGCGCGGCGTGTCGCGGCCTGTCGCGGCCTCATGCTCTCCTTCCCCCCTTCCCCTCTGCCCGGCCCCCGCCCCGCCCGGCCCCGCCCGGCCCCGCCCGGCCCGGCCCCGCCCGACCCTGTCCTGTGCGACCCGTGTCTGGAGCTCACCGTACCGCTGGTTGTCGTACATGGTGAGTACGGTGTCGTACCCAATCGTGTGGCTGAAGAGGCTGTAATAGTGCAGGGAGGGCTCGGGTGGCCGCAGTACGACAAGGCCGACGGAGCCGTAGCGCTCCACAGAGGGGGGCCCGCCGGTCAGCACGTCGAAGCCGCTCACCACCTTTTGAGGGGACATGAGTGCAGTGTATCGATCGGGGGGTTACGGAGTGGGTGCGGGGGGTTACGGAATGAGGGGTTGAGGGGAAAAACCGTCCTTTCTCCCACGCCGTTCCTCTCCCACCTTGAATCTCCACCTAGCCCCCCCTCCCACCTAGCCCCTCAACCTAGCCCCCGCCCGCCTCCCACCTCCCGGTACTCGTCCTGCCACTCCTGCCACACGGCCTCCGGGTTGGCCAGCACGCCGCCGAATCGCGGCAGGAAGAACGCAAACTTGGCGTCGCAGTCGCGAGCCTCATAGGGGGCGGAGAAGCGGCTGCGCTCCAGGGAGTTCAGCCAACAAACCAACTTAAGGGCAGTGAAGGCGTCCCTGGGGGGGCGGGGCGGGGGGTTTCGGAGGCGGGGGTTTACGGGGAAGCTTGCGGGTTTCGGAGAGGCATGGGTTACGAGGCGGGGGGTTGGGAGGCGGGGGGTTTCGGAGGCGGGGGGTTTCGGAGAGGCGTGGGTTACGAGGCGGGAGGTGGAGCGAGGTGGAGCGCGGTGTGCGGGGACGTACCGGATGTTGGAGATGCCATCCTCCGACCCGTGGGTCGCTACCAGTTGCGGTGACAGAAAGGCCTCACGGAAGTCACCGATCCGGGCCATGTGCCGCAGGACTGCCCGGGAGGGAAGAGGGAAGTGGGGTAAAAAACAAAATACCGCAGCGGAGGAGGAGAGGGCGTTTGCGAACGTAGGGGAGGTCGGGGAGGCGGAAGGGGAGAGAGGCCGGGGGGTGTTGGGGTGGGAGCGTGATGTGCGTCGCGGTCGGTGGGGGTCAGTCGCAGTAAGCAGCCACGGCCCCCTAAAGAGCGGGGGCGAGGAAGAGGGCGTAGGGAAGGCGCGGGGAAGGGAGCCCCCGGAGTGTTCTTCACGGCATCAGTCCGAAGAGCCGGCAGCCTCTTCGCCGCGGCAGCCTCCCAGGGGCCGCTCGGTCCGAGCCGCGGAACCCGGAGCCGCTCCGAATCCGCAGTTTCGCAAGCGCACCTGCTTCGTGTTGCAGCGCCAGGGTCCGGTTGATGTAGCACCACACGGCTAGGAAGCTGCAGGGAGGGGAAGGGAGGAGGGAGGGAGGGGAGGGAGGGGAGGGCAAGTCTCATGCCTAGGCCCTGTCCCACCTCTCCTCTACGCCCCACCCGTTGTCCCACCTTCCCCGCCACACACACACACGTGCATGCCACCGACCGGATCCCGTGCCCCAAGTCCTCCACTACCCAGCACCACCGTCCAAACACGGACACATCTACGCTACCCTACCCCACCCTATCTGCCAACACCACCTCCGTTTCATCGCTGCGTAGCCGTCTTTACTACCCGCGCGCGGACCGGGCCTTGCGCAGGCACCCCCGCGCACGGCCGCGCACCTCACCGCAACCGTGCCCCGTCCCCGCCCTCACGCACCCATCCACCCACCCGCCCCCCCACCACTCGCCCATTTCAGATCCGTTTTGGAAGGATTAGTGGGCCCGTTCACCGAGGTCTGGGTCCGTTCCACCGCTGCGGCTCGGATTTCTTACCCGGCCATGTCCATGGCCCGTCCAGCCCGGCGCCATCTCCCAACCCGACATGGCCACCCAGGAGCCGCCCACCTGTCCACGTCGAAGTGGTTAGTGCTGACGTGAGGCAGCTGACACCACTCGTAGGCCTGACCCGCTGTCCAGGCTGCGGCTTTCAGCGCGTTCAGGACCAGGCCTGTGCTTGTGTCGGATGGGCGGAGCCGAGCGGGATTGCGCTGGCCCTTGTGGTGGGTCAGCGTGCGCGCGTGCGGGTGGGTACAGTCCGTTACGAGGACGTTTGTGAGGTCATGGCTGAAGGGCACGTAGTTGAAGGCGGTCTTCCGAAGCGCCAGGCGGATGGCGACCAGCAGCAGCTTCGCTAGGAGGGATAGGCAGGCAAGCGCCAGGCAGACTTGGAGCGCGATGAGGGCCACGTCTGGGAGCCTGAAGCTGGCCGCGGCCGTGGCCGTGGCGGCCGCGACGCGCATCCTTCTCGAAACCACGCGCGCGAACGCTTTCGGTGGGCCTATAACTTTCAGGGTTTCATGTTAGGGGCTGTAAGGTCTAACGGTAGCGCACGTACATTTTGTTATCAGAGCGGAAAAGAGTGGCAGAAAGGGGCACCAAAGCGGGCAGCAGGCAGAAGTCAATACGTCGTACATCGTCGTTGTCTCCGTTGTCCCGAGAAAACAGCGCGAACAGCTTATCGTCATTACTAGCCGGCGTGTACAGACTTTGCGCCCTTTAACGCATACTGGAAGAGTCGCCGGGTTATGCTCCTCGCTGCTCACCGTCCCGTGCTTTCAGAAGACATAGCTGCTAACAAAGGATAGCTGATGATTAAGCATTGTAACAGTATACAAAATACGTAACCACAACCAGCCGCGGAGGTGCCATTTGCATATACATCTCGTTGCCTAGACCTGGTTCAGGATGCCTAGCTGGCCCACGGCTCTCGGGGGGATGTTTCTGACAGGCTATGCCGCGACACAGGCGCATAAGGTTGGGATAGACTCCCCAACGAGCCTGGTCGCGACGGCCTTAAAGACCTTGAACAACGAGAACCTACCCTCGTCAAGCGGACGGTCAAGCAACACCGAGGTGAGCTGATGTTGAAGACACCAAGCTCTGGGGGTGTGCTGGTTGTCCGCGGGGGTCACTTCACCAACGCGACGACTCATTCCGTCGAGTTCCGCATCGGTGCGCGCAGCTGACAGTCCTGCAAGGGGAGGTTGACAGGCTGCACAAGCTGCTGTCCGATGTTGTGCGCGACCGAGGAAATAACAGCGGTTACACGGTCATCCACACCGGTAAGCGCACGCGCTTGGTGGTAGCTGTGTCGGGGTGGGTGTTGCGCGGCTGGAAATCGCGCAGCAAGGACCTGGCGCCCGAAATAGGCGCAGCGCAGCGCAGCACAGGTCATCCTCGGGCGCGACCTGCTGTTTTCCACCCATCCTCGAGTCCCTTTCTCAGCGGCGATGCCGCACGGCGACCCCAACGCCCACATCACCCATCCGCACGTGGCTCTTCACCCCCCGCGATGCGCACCCATGTCCCCCGCAACATAATAACCCCGAGCCCCCATTACCGCCGTCCTGTGTGGTCATGGCGCCTACCATGCTCTTCGTAATCCCATTCTCCGCCGGGCCCCGGGCATCACCGCACCGTACAGGCCGCGGCGGCTGGTCGGTCTACATCATACCGGCGGCGGTGGTGGGCGGTGTCGTGTACCTGTACGTTAAGATCCGCGGCGTTGCCGTGTCGGACTTTTTCATGGTCACAAACCGCTCGCTGCAGCAGTTTCGCGACCTTGTGTCCTCCAGCATGACGCAGGTATTATCAGAGTCAATGTTGTGGATGTGTGTTTGCCACTGTTGTGGTGTGGTGAGCGGTGGGAGCTCTCTGTGTGTGCTTGTTCATTGGGCCGTGGGCAGGCCACAGAGCAAGGGGAGCAAAGGGGAGGGGGTTCATTGGGAGAGAGTGGAGCATCCTAGACAAAAGCTCCGGCAAATGCCCAACCCACCACCCAGCGAGACGGCTGCCATTTTGCCATTCGCTGGCGCTGGCCCTGTTACACGCTCCTGCCCCTGTTACACCTGCACCTGGCCCTGTTACACGCTCCTGCCCCCCTCCCCCAGCGACTCATTGTTATATAAAGGAGCATATCACTCCCTGACCCCCTGATCCCCCTCCCCCTCCCTGCAGCTTTGGGAGGAGCTCCGCAAGCAGAAGGACGAGTTCATCAAGCGCATCTCCACGGTGGGCGAGCAGCAGCAGGCCATGATGGCGCAGCAGAGCGCGATGGACACCAAGCTGCGCGACGTGTCGAGCAAGGTGGAGGAGATCCGCGACATCTCCGACTCCATCGAGAGCCGCGTCGGCCAGATGGACCACAACATCAACATGATGAGCTCCGCCGTCAACCGCGCCAATGAGGGCATCTTCCTGCTCTGCTCCGCCGTGGCGGAGGTGACCCGCCGGGTCGGCATGGACAACTCGCGGCTCAAGAGCTACGTGCAGGCGGCGCCGCCGGAGATTGCCAACAACCCCGGCCTGCGGACGCTGCTGGCGGGGTTCGGCAGCGGCGAGCAGCCAGCGCTGCCGGCCGCCGTGCTCAGCGCCTCGTCCAGCATCAGCGGCGGCGGCGGCGGCGGCGGTGGCGGCAGCGTGACGGGGGTGATTACGGAGGTGTCGGAGGTGGTGGAGGGCTGCGGTGGCGGCGGCGGCGGGGAGGGCGCCCTGGCGGCGCTGGGCGTGAGTGCGGCGCGACAGGGCTCTGAGATTGGCGTTATGTACCGGCGCAACTCGCTGGCGTCGGTGCCGTCGTTGCGCAGCACGGGGAGCATGCTGGGCTCGTTGTGGAGCTCGTCGTCGGCGAACTTTGCTGGGGCGGGGTCCAGCAACGGCGGACGGAGTTCGGCGGGGGTGAACGGGATTTGAAGGGGAGGCGGGTTGTATGGGGGAAGGGCGGTGGCGGGCGGGTTATGGGTGGCGTGGTGGGCGGTGGGAGCAGCGGCGGGGTGAGGGGGTTAGGGGGTGCAGGACAGGGAGGGGGTTGGGCGGCGTGTGTGTGCGTGGAGCGCGCCTGGGGTGGGCGATTTGGGTGCAGGAGACGGGGACTGTCTTGTAGATAGGCCATTCGGTGACCAGAGTGAACGCGATGGCTGCACGGCAGGTTTGCATTCGTATGATGCGGCCATTTTAAATATAAAAATTCGGTTTTTTTTGCACTTGGGAGCTTCAGGCGCTGAGTAGGAAAGCGATTTCGAGGTACAAAAGGACAGGGTTGGCGGGGTGCCCCCTTGAGTGCCCCGACATCGTCCCGGATCTGGTAGATATTCCCTCGCTTGGAAAGGACCTAAGAGCGAGAGCACTTCCCTGCTGCGCCTTTGCCAGCCATGTTGCGTCTGCTCACTCAATAATGGCGATTTGGCGAATTTCACAGTTGCACTTCAAGTGCGGGACAGTTGGAGTTCGCAGTTGATCAACTGCAGATCGGTTGATCCTGCACTTCATACAGATGTGTACCTCCAGGTTTTTGTACAGTACAGTGTTCGTGTTTCCTGCTCGAGCCTCCGACTGCAATTGAACACGGCCTTGGTCACAACTAATGCCTGGCCGGCAAAGGAGTCGCCACGGCAGGA
The DNA here is from genome assembly GCA_030267565.1 of Pleodorina starrii. Taxonomy (NCBI): domain Eukaryota; kingdom Viridiplantae; phylum Chlorophyta; class Chlorophyceae; order Chlamydomonadales; family Volvocaceae; genus Pleodorina; species Pleodorina starrii. Next base: position 1,554,652 of record BRXU01000007.1, on the reverse strand, counting down.
AAGGGCCTAACGTTAGCCTTTCAAGAGCACGTTACAATATGAGCTCGTCAGTCATTATGGTGCAGCAAAGCTATATGCATAGAGCTCGTTAATGTGGCGGAGCACCAGGTGAAATCTGAATGGACTATGAGAAGGCACCAGTTGCTTGAAACAAAAAATGCAGCTGTTAATCGCGGTTCGCGCACAATGTGTTCCTATGCATTTATGGCTGGGAGACGGTTCGATCCATGTTTGCTTCCATCATGGCGGCAGTTGCCAGCAGCGTTGGCAGCGACCTTTCTAGCGCGGCCTCCATCGCTTGTCTCCTATCGGGGTTGAGCTTCCGAGGCCTTTGACTTTACCGCATGACCGGCGCTTCTCGGGCGCCCACTTTTCCTTGCTAGATTGGCCTGTTCCGTGTTTTGGTCATATCCACCAGTCCGCGGCGTGTGACCTCGATCCGCTTGCCTGACTCAACACAGGGCGGGCGGCGGCCAGCCACAGGCGCTCCGGAGGCGACGACTTCCGGGACAGCGCGCCCCCGTCTCGACAGCAGCGGCAGCAGCAGCACCACCAAGGGCCGCGGCACAGCGGGCCGGCGTCGTCAAAAATCGCCGTCGTGGTCTTGGAACTGACTTGGACCCTCTCCTGGACCCAACGCCGCGGCCGAACCCAAACCTTCCCGTCACCTCCACTCGCTTCCTTCCTCGCCGTGACAGCAGCGCGCGTCCTTAGCCTCAGGCGCGCGCGCTCCAGCCCCAGCCCCGGCAGTCAATCGACGCAGCAGAGCCGCTGGCGAATCTCTTCCGACCCAAATCAAGACCAACGCGAGGAGGCCTCATGGAGCCGGCGAGCGCCGCGCGCCACGCCCTCTCGGTCGGCAGCGGGCCGCCGCCATTTCCACACGACGCCTTCCCTCGCGGTTCAAGCATGCTGCAGCTGGATCTGCTGGATTGCAACCCGCCACCGCCAGGCGCCACCACGGGGACACAAACACCGCCGCATCGAAGACACCAGCAGCGGCACCAGCAGCGGCACCAGCAGCGGCACCTGCAGCAGGAGGCGCGACCCGCGGGTCGTTTCAGTGGCGGCGGTGGCGGCGGCGGCGGTGACGCTGGTGCCGGCAGCAGACCCCACGCGCCGCTGCTGCTGCTGGACCCGGAGCTGTTGTTGCCGGCAATGTTGTTGCAGCCGCGAACGGGGGCGCGAGAGGCGGCGGCGGCGGCGGCGGCGGCGGCGGAACAGCAGCAGCCTCCGGGCGAGGGGGTGCAACACGACGCAGCGGCGCCGCTCCGTCCTCGCCACTCGTCCTCGCATCTGTTCGAGCCGACCCGGGGACGGCAGGAGGAGGCGGCGGCGGCGGTGACGGCGGGATGGACTCCAGGGTTGCCGCAGCCGCCGCCACGGCAGCAGTCGCCGCCGCCGCTGCCAACCCCGCAGCTGCGGACTCCGAGTCGTCAACGTCGGTCGACCCGACGGCCTTTGGACGCCGCGCCGACGTCGGGAGCTGCCGTACCCAGCGACGGCCTCGGCGCAGCTGAGCACGGCGGCGGCCGTGAGCTTGAGCTGGCGCTGACGCGAGCTCAAGCGAGTCCCGGGTACGGGCGGGGAGCGCTCCGGGGACACCTCCTTGATGACCGCTCCCCGGCTCGTCCCTGCGAACAGGCGCCCGGGCTGGGGGCCGCACCGACCCGTGGGTCACGAGGCGGTGGCGGGACTGTGTGCGGCGGGACTGCTGGCGCCGCTGCCGCCGCCGCCGCTGCTGCTGCAGCCGACCCCGGGGACCCGCTGCCGCAGGCGCCGCAGCGCGCTCCGCCGGCTGGGTGCCACCGGCAGCAGCGCCACCATCATCATCATCATCAGCAGCAGCAGCTGTTGGGGCGTGTGCCGCGGCCGCTGCAGCAGCAGGAGCCGGCGCAGCAGCGGTGGGCGGTCGAGAGCGCTGCGGCGGGCGTCATCCCGGACACGGGCGTTGACGGGGCCTGCTCCGCCGGCGCGCACGGAGAGCAGCGCCGACAGCAATCGCTTTTTGAAGACGATGATGAGGACCAGCTGATGGATCAGCTGTGGCGGACGCTGCGGCGGCGCCGCTCCGCGGAGGCGGCGGCGGCGGCAGATAGCGCGAGCTGCACATTTGAGCAGTACGGACGGTCCGTAGAAGCGTCGTACAAGGAGCAGCAGCTGCGCGAGGCGCTGCAGTCGCTGTCCGATGAGTATGGATGGGGGGCCGCCGCCGCCGACGGCGACGGAAGTACGGCGGCGGCGGCGGGTGCGGACTGGGAGGGGCGCAGGGTGTCGTCCTCGAAGGAGGCGGTCCTGGCCGGATCGCAGGCGCCGGCGCTGTGGCAGGCGGCGGCTGGATGCGCCGCCGCCGAGGACGCGGCGCCGTCGCGGCGGCGGCGGCGGCGGCCGCCGCCGCCAGAGGGCTCGTCCTGCCATGCCTCGTTCTGTCGCCGGCAGCAACTCGGCGACCACGCTCCCGACACAGCGGCCACCGCCGCCGCCACCCCCCAAACGATTAGCCCGTCGAAGGCCGCCGCCCTAGCTCAGTCGTACTCGAGCTTGTCGTACAGCCGTACCATGGGGAGCAGCTCGGCGGAGAGCCGCACGGCCGCCGCCGTCGACACCGGCGCCGTCGACAGCTCCTGCCACCGGCACGCGGCGTCGTCGTCGCGGCGGCGCCGGAGCCGGAGGTGGCGGTCGGTTGTCGCCTCCAGCGGCGGCAGCTGCGAGGCGCTCTGGTCTGGGGACGTCGCCGCTGCCTCCGCCACTCGTGGCCGTGACGTATTCGACGCGCGGGGCCAAGGCGGTGGGACATCCGCGCACGGCAGCGTATGGACCGTCCCCGAGACGATTGCGACAGCGGCGGCGGAGGGTGATGCGACGACGGGCGCCGACAGCGTCGGCTATCTGTTCGGCCGGTCGAGCGACGTCGACGTCGACGTCGGCGACACTGACGTGGACGTGGACGTTGGCGGCGGCGACGGTGGCGCGGGGCCGTCGTACAACCCGCAGCTGTTGCGGCGCGCGTCCAGCGCCGAGATCCGCCGCGCCGCACTCCTGTCTGCCTCCGCCGCCGCCGCCGCCGCCTCGTCTTCTTGGCAGCAGCATTCAGACGCCGGCGATGCCGCCGCCGCCGGCGGCGGCGCCGCAGGGACGCGGTGCGACGAGCGTGGCGGCGCCGTACACTCGCCGGACGATCCCAGGTCGCGCGCGGAGCAGCCACCAGGACATCCAGGGGCGCCGCCGCAGGAGCCTCTGGAGGCGGCGGCGGCGGAGGCGGAGACGATAATGGATTGGGTCGACGACGACAGCAGCGCCAGCCCCTTCACCGCGCACACCGCCGCCGCAATCACCGCCGCCGCCGCCACCGCTGTCCCGGTCCTGATGGAACCCCAGCTCGCCGCCGCCGCTTTCGTTGCCGGATTCGCACCCTCGCTGCACCCCGTTGCCTTCGTGCCGCCTAGCTCCTCCGCCGCCCGCGTCAGCATGGTCGTACACGGTCTGCCGCCGGCGTGGGCGGGTGGTGAAGGGGCGGCACCGCCGCCGCGGAACGGCAGCAGCAGCCGATTCACTGACTGGGGCAGCGGACATGTGGGCACGCCGGCACCGCCGCCGCCGGTGGCGGCGGCCGCCGCCGCCGCTGGCGGCCACGGCGCCTCAGGCGGTCCTTCCGGCGCCGGCGCCGCCGCCGCGCCGGCTGCTGCCGCTGCTGCCAGCGGCGGCGGCGGCGGCGAGGCCGGGGATGTGGAGGTGGCGGTTCGAAGCGCGGGGCGTTACCTTCCCGTGAGCTGGGGCTGGTGGCGGCGTGCTGGCGGAGGCGTTGGTGAGCAGGCGGGCGCTGCCGTGGTGGCGGAAGCAGCAGGAGAGGAGGTGGCGGCAGCGGAGGCGGAGGCGGCGGCGCTGGAGCTGTCGATTGCGGGTGTCCTGGGTCAGGGCCTTATGGTGGTGGAGGTGAGCCGCGCGGGGTCGGCAGGAGCCGGCTGAGGGACTGGGTTGCGGCGGTGTGGGTTGGGCGCGCAAGGTGTGGCGTGTGGTGGCGGTGGCGGTTTACCCGGTGGTTCCGCCTCGATTGGGGCGTGGATTCTGGACTATTACAGCGGGGTCTTGGACGCTACGCCCTCCGGTCTCTCAATCCAAAGGTGGATTCATTTTGGATCCATTCGTCGCAGGTCTGGTTCCGCGGCGAGCTGTACGCGTCCCTGCCCGCGGTGAGCTCGTACGACAGCCGCCTGGTCCTGGAGCTGTGTGGCCAACCACCAACCGACAGGCGGCGCAGGCGCAGCGCGGCGCAGACAGCGTCGTTGGCCGCTCCAGGCGACGGCGACGGCGACAGCGACGGCGGCGGCGGTGCGCCGCACCCTCCGGCGGAGCCGCTGCCCGAGGACGTACTGTACGACCTCGGCATCTGGCTGCAGTACATTGCCCACGTGCCGTCACCGCCGCCGATGCTCTCGTCACGGAGCTCCGGCGCCCCCGCCATCGAAGGGCCGGAGCCGCCGGGAGAGGCGCCGCCGCCGTCGCCGCCGCCGCCGTCGCCGTCGCCGCCGCGGCAACATGAACAACCATTGGGACTTCCGCCTCCCTACCCGCCAGGCAGCAATGACGACGGCGGCGGCTTGGCTGGCCGCAACGGCGGCCCGTGGCCGCCGGCAGCGCAGCTGCCACCTGCCGCGGCGGCGGCGACGACGACGGCGACGCCGCTGCCACCACCGCGAGACACTGTACAGCAGCACCGTCAGCCCCCCAGCGCCGCTGAAGCGCAGCTCCGTCACCTGGACAGCGCAGTTGCCATCTACGGAGGCGGCGGAGGCGGCGGCGACGTTCTGTCGGCGCCGCCGCCGCTGCCGCCGCCGCTTGTACAACAGCAGCAGCAACAGCCAAGCCGCAATCCTCCCACTCCACCGCTCCGCCGCGTTGCCGCCGGCGATGTCGCTAGCCGCTTCGGTCGCCAGCCCAGCGGTACCAACAGCACCGCCGCCGCGGCCACCGCCGCCACCGCCGCCGCCGCCGCCGCTACCACGGCGCCGCCGCCGGCGCTCAGCGGCGGCGTCAGCGTTGAGGTGCCTACCACTGACGGCGTTGGTTTCACCATGTCGTACAGTTTCCTGGAGGATCTGGGTCCGCTGCCGCCGCCGCTGCCGCCGCCGGTGCCGCTGCCGCCGCCGTCGTACACCGGATCCGCGGAGCAGAGTGGACTTGCGCCGCCGTGGCACGAGATGCTGGGCACGAACCTCTTTTCGTCAGCGGTGCTGCCCCGCAGTGCAGCGGGTTCAGCGACGATGGCGGCGGCGGCGGGGATGTTGCAGAGCCTCAGCTTCACCAGCCACACCGCGCTCGTCAGCTCCGCAGTCCCCGCCGCTGCGGCGGCGGCGGCTCCGGCGGCGACAGCCGTCGCGACCGCAGCACCCGGCGGCGCGCGCACGCCGCACTCCAGAGACTCCGTAGCCAGCTCTGCCCACACCACATTGGCCGGCGGCGGAGGATGTGAGGGCCTCAGGCCGCCGCCGTCTCCGCCGCCGCTGCCGCCGCCCAGCGACCGCCTTTTCGCCTCCGCCGGGACCGCGGCGGCCGGCGGCGGCGGCGGTGGAGGAGGTGCAGGCATGCGGCCTGACATCGCTGCGCCGTCGGCGCTGTCGGCGGCGTCGTCCTTGCTGACGGGTGGGTCGTCGTCGTTGCTGACGGGGGGCTCGGCATCGACGGTTGCGACGGCGGCGACGGCGGTTGCGGCGCGGCTGCGCGCCTTCCAAGACAGCGCCGTCGACATTACCGTACCCATCCTGCCGGGCTCCCTGGATCTTGCGTCGGCGGTTTCGGAGCTGCAGCGCCGGCCGGAGTACGGCCAGCGAATGCAGGACATGGCGGTTGGGCTGCTGGCGTGGCTGTGCCAGGCGGGCCGGCCGGTGGCAGCGGGCGTCGTACTGGCGGGGCTCCTGCGGCACCGAGCCATGCGCTTCACCGACGTGTGTACGGAAGTACGGCGCCTGGTGGAGTACGACGGCATGTCGCTGCTGCACCTGGCGGTGCAGTCCGGCCGACGGTCGATGGTGGCGGCGGTGGCGGAGTGGGCGCAGACCCACGGGTCGGTGCTGGAGTGGGACGAGCTGTGCGCCCTCGGAGTGGCGCCGGTGCACCAGGCCGCGGCGCTGGCAGTCACGACCCGCGGGTCGGCGACCGCCGGGCTGCAGAATGGCGGCGGCGGCGGCGGCGTCAGGTCGGACATCGATGAGGCGGGTCTCGAGACGCTGACGTGGCTTCTTCGGCGCTTCCCTGCCGTACGAGCCATGTGGTCGCTGGCACGCGACGCGTACGGCAGCACGCCCGGCGATATACTGTCGTACCAGCTCGCGGCGCTGCCGCCCGCCGCCGCGGACAGGATACGGGCGGCGCTGGCGCCCCTGGTGGGGCCCCTGGTGGGGCCGCTGCCACCACCGCCGCCGGAGGCGGCGCCGACTGCGTCGCCCATGGGGCCCTGGTTCCGGAGCGACGGCCACTACCGCGGCGGCGCCTGGGCTGCCCGGCTGGCGGCGGCGCTGGCGCGCTGGTGCAACCACCTCCCCCGAGGCGGCACCGTCGCCGCCGGCGCGGCGCGCGCTGCCGTCGCCGCGGCGCCGGCATCCCTGGAGGAGCCAACGGCCGTGGGTGTGGCGCTGCTGGCGGTTGCCGTGTTTTGGCTGCTGGTTTGTGCACTGGGCGCAGCGTGAGCGTGAGCGTGCGGAAGTGGCGTGAGGCGGTGGTTGATGATGATGATGAGGAGGAGGAGGAGGAGGAGCTGTGCCGAGGTGGGACTGGGACGGAGGGTGCTGAGCTGTGGAAGTGGCATCGGCGGCTGTGTTGGGTTGGAGGGGCGGGCACAACTTGTCCCCTTTGGGTACCGCTACCGCTGCCGCGGAGAACTGATATGACACCAGCCAGGCGAATTGTGGCCGCACCTGTGCACAACGGCGAATGGGGAGCGAGGGCGTGTGGTTTTGTCGCCAAGCAGGGGATGTGTGTCTGGTTGTGTCTTTATGTGCGTCTGTGGTGTGCTTAGGGAAAAGCCGTGCTTTCCGGCTCTCCTTCGCATGGCGTGTGGTGTGCATCGGCATGTCGGTGCACGCGCGTGTGCGTGTGTGTGCGTGTGCGTGTGTGTGTTTGTACTGAGAAAGAGAGAAAAGAGAGAGTTGCAAAGGCGAATGGGCAATGAGCAATGAGAGGCACATGTGTGTGTGTGGTTCAAGAGATGGAACAGCGGCGCTGCGAAGATTAAGAGTAAGAGGGGAGGTTAGGTTGCCTAAACTGATGTTGTTAATGAGAATACGCAAGGAAAGAGGAAGTATGTTTTGGGGGAGGGGGCATACGGCCAGCAAGCCTGGACGACTGACGTGCCGGATGGTGTCTCAGTTGGGTAGTTGGACAGGGGGTGAATTGTTTCGTGTAGGCACCCAGAGGAACAAGGCGGCCTGCGTTGCGCCACGTAGCGTGTGTGCAACGTAGCTATCACAGAGAGATCTCTAGTAGCGCGTCGGAGGCACTGTGACGGCCTGTTGCCTTTTGCCAGGCGGCTGCTGCTGCGGCGGCGGCGTAGTGGTGTGTATGTATCTGCCAAGCAATCACGTGCGTCCGTCGGGGGCGTGCTGTGGGGGGAGGAGAGGAGAGAAAAACCTACAGATCCGCGAGGAGGAGGAGGAGGAGGAGGAGGAAGGGCGATGATGAAGCGCCACACGAACCCTAATCGTACTGCCGTATCCCTTACCGTCGTATGGCGCCGGCGGCGGCGGCGGCGTCGCGTGCGGCAGTTTGCCGCTTGGAAACCTGAAGCCCTAAAGAAACCCTAAGTTGAGGAGAAAACCTTTTGCCGGTATCGTTGTTAATTGCGCGAGAAATCGCTCCCTAAACCAATTACGAACCCTTGAGCGCATTTCTCGCTGCCACTGCTGCTAATGCTATTGCTGATGCTGTTTTGCGGTTGTGTGTACGGTACCTTTTTGGGTTGTGGAGCTGTCGATTGCGGGTGTTCCAGGTCTTTGTGGTTGTGTTTTCTTTTGAAACCGCGCGTCGAGCAAAGGGCCAAGTCGCGCCTGTGCGTGCACCACATACAGGCGGGGTCCGTTCCCTTCTTCTCTTCTGAATGGGGGAAGCCCTGCCCCCAAGGGTTGCTCCCCATTTCATGACCCATGGGTTCGAACATTGTTCGTCCCGAGCTCAATCGTTTTGAATCAAGGGGTCTAATTCCTGGGCTCCAAAACCCCCCTTACCCATCCCCGCTGTCGTCATCTTCATTTTCTGAGTCCTAATCACGACGGTTTTGTCGTACTGCGCGCCGGGTACGTTGGTACTTGGTAGTACGGCGACGGCGCTGATGCCGTGTCGGTTGGGTTGGTTGGGTTAATTGGTTGCTTCGTTGGCATGTGGTAAGGCCCTCCGGTGGGGGCAGGGAAGAGCCTGGAGGAGAAACGATGCCGTCCCCCCGGTGGGTGGGGGCGCGTTGACTTGACCCGGCGAAAAACATGGGTTGTCAGCTGTACGCTGCGCTGTTTAGCAGAGGAATGAGGCTCACGGTCCCCGCTCCTTGTCAGCGTGTCAATGGCCATCTGCGCTGTTGCCGGATATCCGAGAACGTGTGGATGAGCCCAACGTTAAAAAGGACCCAACAAAAAAACGGAATTAAATCAACTTGACGCTTCAACGACATGCATACCGCATTGACACTGCTGCGGAGAGGCGCGTGTGTGTGTGTGTGTGTGTTTGGAAACTGCAAAATCTAGCACATGGTCTCTAGGACGGAGGCGGCGCCCAGCCCACTGCCCACAGCCCGCAGCACAAATGGCACCTCAGGCCGGTTTCAACGTCTGAAGGTCTGAACGTCTGAACGCTATACAACCGCCGAAACGGACAACCAAAAGCCAACCTACGTCTACGTTAATGTGTGCTGGCCGCCCGCAAAGCGCAGCCCGTGTCGCCCATCCGCCTAGCAGCCACACACCCTCTTCAACGGCTGCAGAGCAGTCAGCTGATCGCCCTCCGCTCCGACAGCCAACCCATGGACGGGCGGGCGGGCGGGGGGGCAACCAACCAACCGTTCATCAACCTACTAATCAATTATGACGCCGTTCCCGTGCTACCCCAGTCGCCTGGCGAGCTTAGCAGCTATGCTATGCGCCCATTTGCTTCAGTGTTGAGATGGGCTCTCCCTTGAGAGCACCGTCGAGGCCGTGTGCGTCGTGGGGGTTTCGGGAACCGCCGGCTGCCGTATATCCAATCCGTACATACCCAAACAGTCAAATCATCAGCATATCGATTGAAAGGAAGCAACAGGGAGGGAAGGAAGGAAGGAGAGGGATGGAAGAAAGGGCGGGGGTCTATCGCACCTCCCACGACGGCGCCTCTCACGGCCCCTAGCATATTTTCCTAATTAGTGCGGTGGGTTTGTGGCCCCCGGCGAGCGCCACTGAGCACCGACTGAGGAGGTCCGTCCCCCCAACGCATCCTCCACCAGGCCCCTCCCCTCCCCTCCCCTCCCGAAAGGACTCCTCCTCGCTTTCTCCCTCCACCACCCGACCCGACCGCAGAAGGCCTCTCCGCGCCACAGCAGCAGCAGTGCCGCCCATGCGACTCTCCACAACACGATTTCCATTAATTCCATACGGGTATAGTAAGCACAGACAACAACACATATCGCCACAGACGCACACAGACACACGTCAAGAAGCTCCAGCAGCGCAGCAGCAGTGGGCGCGCTGCACAATCCTCCCCCGCTCCTTCCCCCAATTCGGTAATTGCGACACAAACGCTGCGAAAAACACCACAACCACATACCAGTGATACCACACAAGGCCGGTTAAGACAGAAACCATCCTACAAGACGGACGCGCCAAAACTCCTCCACCTCCCCCCGCGCTGTTGGCTATACGGTAGGTTACATGGGCTGCAGGTAAGGGTTGCCAGCGCGCGCACACGCGCACCACCCCGCCCCACGCACCTCTAACCCCTCTGCTGGGGTAATGAATAAGAGACCTGAATCCCCTGTATCCCCTAAATCCCCTAATTCCCCTGTATCCCCTAAATTCCCTGTATCCCTTGTGTATTCTTGGGTGGCTAGGTCCCAACGCTGCGGATTGTATTTTTCTCGGCCCAGCTGGGCCCAGGGCCCACACAACCCCTTCCACCACATCGCCCCCGTCGGCTCCTCCGCGACAGTTCGCCTCCCTCCCACCGCCGCATCCCCGCGCCAAGGCCGAGGGCAATGCCCCATCGGACCGGACCGGCCACCCGACTAGCCACCCGTCCGGCCAGCGCAGGCAGTAAACTGGGCGGCTCTAACCCATGCCCTGGCGCCCGCCCAAGACACACAAGCGCAAAGCGACCCTAGCTGCCGCCACCGCCTCCATTACCGGGCGATACCTGCTACCTCTCTACCCCACCTCTGTTCCACCGCCGCCGCCGGAGGTCCCAACGTAACACACCTCTCATCTCATCTCATCTCACGCCTGAACCGCCAGCGGCACCCCCGGCTCGATGCCTTCCCTCTCCAGCGAACCCAGCGCCTCAATGACCATCGCCCCCGGCCCCAGCAACTCCAAACCCGGCAGCGGCGACGGCGGCGCCGCCGCCGCCTCCGCTGCCGCCGGCGGCGGCGGCACAGCGTCCGCCCCTAGATCCAGCACCAGCACGTCCTCCACAGAATCACCCTTCGCCGCCGCGACGGCGGCAGCGCCGCCCTCACTCGCCGCCGCCGCGGCGGCGGCGGCGGCGGCCGCCGCCGCCGCCGAGCGCCGCCGCTTCCGAGCGCCCTTCCCACCGTCGCCGTCGCCGGTGCCGTGCGACTGGCGGCGCTGCACGCGAGCCATCAGCACCGCTGCCAACGCGACAACGCCGATCGCGCGCAGCCGCTGATGCACGAGCGCGCAAAAGAGCGCCTGGCCGATCCAGCCGGCAACGCCACCGCCACCACCCCCATCGCCTCCGCCAGGAGCAGCATCAGCAGGCGCTGCAGCGGTGGCCGAAGTGGCGACGGCAGCGGCGACGGCAGCCGCGACGCGCTGCGGCGACAGCGAGTCCGGTGACGGCGACGGGCTTACGTTCCCATTCCCCGCTTCCGCCGCCGTCGCCGCCACCGGCCCCGCCTCAGTGACAGAGGACGGATCCGCCGCCACCGCCGCCGAGCGGGCCTCGCCACGAATCGATGGTGCCGCCGCCGCCGCCGCCGCTCCGCGGCCGCCGGCGACCGCGGCGGCAGCTGCCGCCGCCGCCGCCGCGGCGGACGTGGCGGCGCCGTCGCCTGCGGCGCCGGCGCCTGCGCGGTGGCGCCTCCGAGCGCCCTTTCCCCGGTTCTCCCTTCCCTTGTTCCTTTCGGCGAGTGTTCTTTGGGCGGCCCACTCCATGGCCTCCGCCACCTCCGAGGGACCCAGCAGCTTGTACGCCTCCATCCAGGGTTTGGGGACCCAGGAGCCCTCGTGACGACCTGCGCGGGGAGGAGGTGTAGAGGAGAGGCAGGAGAAGTGTGTTTGAGCCTGCACCCCAGTCAGTCGCCGGACTGCGGCGCATGCGAGCCGCGGCCGCCTCGCAAGCGCGCACTCTTTCGTCCACTTTCGATTACCTCGTCGTACCTCGAACGACACGTGCACATCCCCGTCGTACGACCCGTACTTACGGACGTTGGCCCACTTGACCTCCTCGCCGGTGCTCCACCACACCATCGGCGACTCTGCTTCCAGCCAAAACGGCGCCTCGTCAAAGCCGCGAAACATGAGCTCCACCATCTCGACGCCGCCGCGCGTGCCCACCCCCACCACCTCCCCCAAATACCACAGCCCATTCTTCTCGTCCATAACCATGGGCGTAGCGCCCAGGCGCTTCTCCAGCGGCGGCGGCGCCGCCGCCGCCGCGGCAGCGGCGATCGCTGCCGGGCTGATGACGCCGGCCCCCGCCGGCAGCGCGCATGATACGCTGAATCGCCCCGAGCTGGTCACTGACTCGAGAGAGAGGAGGCCCGGTCCAAGGCCGCGAGGCGACGGCGGCGGCGGCGCCGCCGCGGCGGGCCGGCGCGGCCGCGGCGGCAGATCGGCGCTGGCCTTACACATCCACGACTCAGACCGAACGGCGAAGGCGGAGGGCGGCGGACCGCCGTCACCGCCGTGGCGTGCGCCAGCGGCGGGCGGCGCGCCGGCGTGCGCGACCCGGCGGCTGCCACTGACCCATGGGTCGTCGTCGTCGTCGTTGTGGGGCCGCTCGCCGTCCTGCTCGTCCAACAGACCTGCGGCTTGCGCCTCGTCGCCGTCGCCGTCGTCACTCTCGTAGTCCGGCGGCGGACGCAACCTGCAGCGGCAGCAGCGGCCGCAGCCGCGGTGCTGATTTCGGTTTCCGTTCATCCCTCCGCCGACCCATGGGTCACACTCCCACCCGACCTCCCTCATCGCACCTGAAGTACAGCGCCGTGTAGAACACATCCCGGACCTGCTCCACGACCTCCCCGGCCGGGAACACGGCGTTGGCGACCTGCTTCAGCAGCTCCTTGCGGTGGTACTCGGACATCACACATCGACCCCCGCCGCCGCCGCCAGCGGCGGCGCCGCCGCCACAACCACCATCAACAGCAGCAGCAGCTGAACCACCACCGTCGCCCCCTGTGCCGGCCGGCGGAGCGCCATCACCAGCGGCCGTGGTGGCTGCATCGACAGCATCAACAGCTGCAGAAGCAGGCGCGGGCTGCAGCGCCGCCAGACAACCGTCGGCGCCGAGTGAGCAGCCCGCGGCGGGGTCTGGGCCCGCCGCCGCGGGCGGCGGCGGCGGTGGCAGCGACTGCCGCTGCTGCTGCTGCTGAGGTGCCCGGCTGCCCACCTTCTTCTTCGCTGCTGCCGTCGACGTGGACGCCAGCATGTCGAGGATGGACGGCCGAGAGCACCAGCGGCCCGGTCGCTGGTCCTGGAGAGCACACATGCAGGGGGATACGGGCGTCACATGCAGCGCAGTGCCAGCAGGACAATTGAGGGAACAGCGGCACGGGCAATGTCGCAAGGACAGTGTCACGGGGATCAAAGTAATGCCACAGCGGTTTATAATGAGGTAATGCATAGAATTAGGAATGCAGGAGTTGAGGACGGGCTCGAGTGCCGAGGGCGTGTTCGTACAAAGCCCCGCGATAAGCAACCAACCAACCAACCGGCAGCCTCGGCCATACCAGCCACGCCTCTCTGTTAACTACGTTAACCAATTACCTGAAGGTACGACAGGACCCGGTACGCCAGCGCCTCCCACTCGTCTGCGGGCACCGTCGGCGGGGACTTGAGCTGCAGCGGCCGCGGTGGCGGCGCCGGCCCGGCGGCGGCAGCGGCGTCGGAGCCAGCGGCGGCGGTCGCGGCGGCGGCGGCCGCAGCGGCGGCGGCGGCGCCGAGGGACAGCTGCTTAGTGCGCAGGAACGCAGGCGCGCGGTGCCGGCTGAAGGCCTCGGGCGCTCGCTGCTGCTGCGGCGGCGGCGGTTTCCGCTGCTGCAGCTGCGGCCGCCTCAGCAAGTCATGCAACGGCGGCGGCGGCGGTGAAGCGGTGCCAGCAGCAACCCAAGACGCCCGGGGCGGCAGCGGCAGCTCTCCCGAACTCAGTGAGCCGATCGGCGCCGCCACCAGCGCGACGGCGGTCGGTGACCCGCCGACGACAGGAAAGCGCCTCGGCACCGCCGCCGCCAGCGCAGACGCCGTCACTGGCGCTGCCATTGAGAGCAGCGGCGGTACCTCCCCCTCGTTGCGCGGTCGCCTGAACAATGGGGTGGGCGCTTCCGGCGGGTCGAGCGACCGCCAGACACGCTCCGCCGCCAACGCAGCGGCGCGCGGTGTACGACCCGGTCGCGGCTCCGCCGCCGCCGCCGCCGCCGCGTTGGGCGTCGCCGCGAGGCCCGGCGATGGGCCGTCGTCGGAATCCGGCGGGCGCCGCGATGGCCCCGGCGGCGCCGCGTCGCGACAGGTCGTGTCGTCCCGACGCTGTGCCGACGGACCAGCGCCGCCGCCGAGGAGGCCGCCGGCCACCGCCGTCGGCGCGCCCGGGGCCCGGGGCCGCAAGGTGGTGGCTGCGGCGGAGGCGCCGCCGCCGCCGCCGTCGGCCGCGCCGTCCGCGCCGCCGGTGGCTGCGCCGCCACTTGTGGTGGCGGCTGCGGCGACGGCGCCGTCGCGCGGACGCTTGCGACCATCGTTGGATCCGTACGACACCGCCTCCGCCGCCGGCGCAGGGGCGCCAGCCGCAGCTCGTGTTGCCGCTGGCGCCGGCGCCGCCGCCCGTGCTGCTGCCGCTGGCAGCGCCTGTGCCGCCGCCGCCACTGCCGGCGTCGGTTCTGCCGACGGCCCCGCGTCGGCCGCGGGCGCGTTGTCTCCCGCCGCAGCTGCTGTTCCCGCCGTCGCTGCCGCCGCCGGCCCGGCTGCGGACGTGCCGGCGCCGGCGCCGGCGGGCGCCGGCGCCTCAGTGGCCGGGGACTCGCCCCCCGGGCTCGTCTCAGCCCCAACCTCCGCCAGACGCCCCAACCGCGTCCGCTCCCTCGCCTTCTGTAGAACCGCCGCCGCTTCGGCGGACGCAGACGGCGGTACGGCAGTACGGCATCTGGGAGGACTCGCCGCCGCCGAGCCGAACCCCTCGGGCCCGCTCGCCGACTGAGACCCTCGCCCGGTGCCGCCACTCCCGCCGCCGCAAACGTCCAGCCCAGGCTCTGCCGGCGGGCCTGGTGCCGCTGCTGCGCCGGTCTCGTACACTGGCGTTGGCGGACGTGCCTGTGGCGGCGGCGGTTGCGGCGGCTGCTGCGGGAGTGGCGGCTGCGCTGCCCGCAGCAGCCCCGGCTGCGTTTGTGCTTCCGCTTGCGGAGGCGGCGGCGGTGGCTGTCGGTCCTGCTGCGGCTGTGATCGCGTCTGCGTCTGTGGCTGTGGTTGCGGTAGCGGTTGTGGTAGCGGTTGCGGTAGCGGCCCCTCTTGCGGAACGGTAACCCCCAGATAGCTGCGGAAGTGCGATATTGCCTGCGGCCAGCGGGGGCAGGGGGCCATCGATCGACGAAACCGCAGTGAGGGGCACAGAGATGAACGGTTGCCAGGGGTGAGAGAGGGAAGGCGGAGCCTCTCCTATCCAGCGAAAGAAAGCGCCGGCGGCGGTTCGAGAGGGGCTTTCGGAGAGCCGGTTTCGGAGCGACGGGGCTGCGCTGCTAGGGACGGGTGCGAGATCTTGGGCCAACATGCCGACCCATGGGTCGGTGCGCCTGCCTCCGCCCTTCGCGGGCTGCTGCACGAGTTCGCCCACACAGCGCCTACCGCGAGCGGACGGGGCCCCCTGCGAACCTCCTTCAGCACCGGCACCTAACGGCCTCCGTACACCCGACGTGCCGTACCTGCGTCACCCGCTGCTCGTCCGCGCCGTTGGCCCAGCTCGTCAGATCCAGAATGAATCCAGACAGCGCGCACCCCAGCCGGCGACTCCGCTCCACAGAACCCTCCGGCTGGCAACCCGCCCCCGCCCCCGCCCCCGCCGGGCCGGCGCCACCATCGCCAGCAAAGCCGCCGCCCTGCGACATGTCCGCACCATTGGACGCCCCCGCCCCCGCCCCCGCCGCCGGGTCCGGCGGCGGGCGGGAAGTGGAGGGCCCCGGGCATGCGGCGGCGGCCACCGCCGCCTGCGGCGGCGGCGGCGGAAGCGCCGGCAGGCGCATCCCGAACACGGCCTTCCGGGCGACTAGGCGGCAGGCGACGTCGCCGGGCCTCGGGACGGCGTCGGGCGGCTGCGGCGGCCGCCGCCACCGCATTAACTTTCGCTGCGGCGTGGGAGCGGTCATGGCCGTCGCCGTCGCCGCTGCTGCAGCAGCGGCACGCGACCCATGGGTCATTTGCTGCGTGTTCTGGCAACGCCCTCCTGCCGCTCCGGACGGCCCCGCTGCCGCTCCGGACGGCCCCGCTGCGGCTGCGGCGGCTTCTGTTTGCTCCAGTGCGGCACTTAGGGGCAACGGAACACCGAGTGGAGTGAGGCGCGCGCGCTTCTGGGGCCGTGGCTGGCAGCCCGGCTGCGCAGCGCCAGCCCCGCCCGTCGCCGCCGCCGCGGCGGCGGCGGCGGCGGCGCCGCTGCGATACACCAACATGCGCGTCGGCTTGGGGACGGCCGGACGCCCCGCACCGTCAATCGCACGCATCTGCCGCTGCTGCGGCTGATGATGATGCGTATTTGGCGGCTGCTGTTGCTGCTGCTGCCGCAGCGGCGGCGGCTGCCCCGCCTGCTGCTCTTGTTGCTGTGAATGTACTTGTTGCGTTTGTGGCGACAGCCGTTCAGTTTTCTGTTGTTGTTGGCACTGTAGAGCTGACAGCTGCTGCCCTGCCTGCTGCAGTTGCTGCTGCGGCTGTTGCTGTTGCGACCCTTGCGGTTGCGGTGGTTGCGCCGACGGTTGTGCCGACGGCTGCAGTTCCTGCGTTTGCTGCTGCTGCTGCTGGGACGGCGGCGGCAGCTGGGGCAGCGCTTGTGGCTGTGGGTGGTCTTCTCCCTCACAGCCCATTTCCGGATGATGACGCGGTGAGGGGCTCAACGGCATTGCCAGTCCCACGGCAGCGTCAGCGCAGGGCCCGGCCGCCGCCGCCGCCGCCGGGTTAGTCGCCGCCTCGCGGCCGCGGTCACAACAACCCCCCGCCACTGCCTCCGCCGCCTCCGCCGGCGCCGCCGCGGCGGCGGCGACAGCCACATGCGCAGTCGGTAGAGCGGCACCCCCACCATCGTCGCCGCTGTCCCTCCCGACGCCGGCAGCACCGTCCCTCCCTGTCGGCCCGGCGCCAGCTACGGCGGCGGCGGCGGCGCCGCCGCCACCACCGCCGTCGTCGTCATTGCTGCCGTCGTCATTGCTGCCGTCGCTGCTGCTGCTGCTGTCTTCGTCGTCGTCGTCGCCGCCGCTGCTGCTGCCGTAATCGCTGCTCCCGCCGTCGCCGCCGTCGCCGCTGCTGCTGAGCCCGCTGCTGCTGCTGCTGCTGCTGTCGCTCCCGCCGCCGTCAACGACGCGGTACCCACCCGCTGCCCCACGGTCAGGGCCGAGGCCCCCCTCGCCGTCGGACTCACTGCCGCTCAGCGAGCTGTCGCTGACGGAGCCCGACTCGTCGTCGTCCGACCCGCCGCCACCGCCGTCGTCGTACTGCTGCAGTACGGCACCGCGCGGCTGCTGCTGCTGCTGCGGCCCCTGCACACGCGCACTTCCGCCGCCAAGGCCAGCGCCGCCGCCGCCGGGCCCAGGCGCCGGCGCCCCTGCCGGCGGGCCCACAGCCGCCGCCGCCGCCGCCGCCCCACGCCCCTGCCCCGTCACAGCCTGTCCGGCGGCGGCGGAGCCGGCCTTTGAGGGACCCGCTTGGCCGCCGCTGGCGCTCGCGCTGCGGCCACACGAGGCACCAGCAGCCCGGCCGCCGCCGCCGCCGCCGCCGCTGGCGCCAGCAGACGCCGCGCCGGCTGCAGCCCCGCTCATGATGCCGGCCGCCTCGCTGCTCGCCTTCGCCTGTCCCGACGGCCGCCGGGCCACCCGCCCCCGCGGCGGGACCGGACCCGCCTCCGCCGCAGCGGCCGGCGGCGGCGCCGCTGCTGTTGCGCCGCCGCCTGCTGACCTCGCCGCCGCCGCCGCTGCGTCGGCCGCTGCCACTGCGCCGCCGCCAGCTGCCGCTTGGAACTGCTGGAGGTGCGCCTGCAGCCGTCCATCGGCTTGCTGCGCCACCGCGGAGGAAGGAGGGTTGGAGGCAGGGCCACAAACTAGGGGTAAGGACAAGAAACACCGGCAAGAGGGGTAAGAAAAAGAAGAACCGCAGCGCGCCCGGCAGAGAGGGTCGGGCGGGCGGGCGGCGGAGGGCAGGGCAGGGCAAGCACTCGGCGCGTCTGCATTCTCGAGAGGCCGATTCCGGGAGGCCCCAAACAAAGGGCCTGACAGGCGGCGGACGCCCCCAAATCTGCGTCTCCAAAATCCACAGCACCCCTGCCGGGTGTGCATTGCAAACGGGCCCTCCTCCCTGCCGGGTGTGCACACGGCCCCGTTCGTGGCCTTTGCCCCTGCAAAGGCCCACCCACACCCACCTTCGTCTCCAGGACCCACAGCCCGGTGGCCTTTCCCTTGAACGCCTCCGCCTGCTGGCAGGCCGCCGCCAGGTCCGGGTACTGGGCCTGAAGCGGGGCGAGCACGGAGCGGTTGCGGCCCTGCAGCGACTGGAAGCCCAGGGCGGTGAAGGCGTCCTGCTCGCCGGGCTGGACTAGCGCCAGGAGGAACTGCGGAGGGAAGGGGAGGAGAGGGGAGGGTTGAGGCGGGGAAGAGAGGAGGCAAGAGGGAGAGGGAGGGAGGAGAGGGGTTGGAGAGGGCGTTGGGCTGGAGTGGGGAGCTGCGTGGAGGAGCGAAGAGCGAGGGAGGTAGGCGGGAGTTGAAGGGAGGGTGGAGAGCGGGAAGGTTAGGGCGTGGATGTTGGTGTCGGTGTCGGCGTCGGTGTCGGCGGCGGCAATGAGGGCTACGAGGTGTCGGCGGCGGCAAGGAGGGTGACGTGTCCTTTGCCGGGACACCCTACGCAGCGGCGTCCACGGACCCTTGCTGCGGCTGCAACTGCGGCTGCGTTTCCCCCTCCTGAAGCCGAGAGCCCCCACCTCCCTCCCTCCTTCGTTCCTTCGCTCAGGGCCTCACCTGCTTGCCCGCCTGTTCCAGCGCGACCTTGGCAACCCCCAGCATCACGATCGGCTGCAGCGCCCGGCGCTCGTAGGCGTTGTACATCACCTGCACCCGAAAGAGCGCAGCACGGGCACAGCGTGGAGAGCAGCAGGGTCGGTCGTTGGGTTCAGGGGGTCTTTCACACCGGAGAGGGCGGTGTGAAAGACGGCAGAACCGCAGAACCGGAGAGGGGGAGGAGGTTGCGGAGGAGGAGAGAACATGTGACTGGCAGGCAGTCGGGATTGGGCTTGGAGCGGGGGCTTGGAGCGGGGGGCTCTTAGGGGCCGGGCACGGCGACGGATGCGGGGTAGGCGGTTCGGTGCGTGGGGGGCGCTGCGCGCGCGCCGAAGCTGCGGGGGAACCGCGCGCACGGCGGCGGCCAGAGAAGCGGCGGGGGAAACAAACGGCCACACTGGGGGCGGGGGAGGAGGGGCAGGGGCCACACACGGGCTGCGATACGGCGTGGCAAAAGGGCACGCGGCGCAACGGTGGCCCCTACCAGGAGGCAGTTGTTCTTCAGACCCGCGATGCAGGCGCAACCGTAAACCACCCCAGTAGCACCGCCCAGCAGGACGGCCGTCCGCACGGTGGGGTAGTTTCCGCCATCGCTGTTGGACTTGCTGAAAACCGCTGCGCGCACAACGGTCTTCTGCACGCCCTGATAACTTCCCAGCACGAGTTCAACGGCCCTTGCGTATTCCCCCTGCTGTTTGGTCGTTAAGTCAGTGCTGTGCTTGGGCAGCATGCGCAGTGTAAACGGCCCCAGCGGGACGTCCTGGACATCGTCCAGAGCATTCGGGAATCGCATCCTGGATAGTTTAAGAAAACATTTTGCCAGTCCAAGCTACGCTGGAGATGGCACCGCTGGTTGACAGTGCCGCCCAAGAACGAGCGCTCTTTCACGCTTATGATACAGGCTTGGATATATGTTTGTACCACATCGACATCTACTACACAAGGGCCATGCGCCTGTGCTACGCGTCCGTTCCGACAAAAAAGACTATGTCATTTTGCATCATGCGGGCGTGGACGAGCAACTTTCGGCGCCTGCACGCATGGTACTAAACGCGCAACGTAAGTTATTTGTTTAGGTGTTGATATCGTTGCATTTCCTATCAACAAGACGCCGTATCATTGCCATATTGTTTTCTGCGGTTCTAACCAGTCAACTTCACGCAATATCTGTGGATCCTGTTAGCTTTTACTGGTTGGGTGAAATCGAAATCATGTTGTACTTGCATCATTTTGTAGCCACAGGCACTCGTTGGGCCTTCGTTGTTTTGTGACCGGTTCAGCCCACTCTCCAGTCCCTCCCACCGGCATAGGGTCATATAAGATACCTTTTTAGTTTTGAATTATATCAAAGGTCATGACAGATTATCTGAAAGAGTTTATCGACCGGGCGACCGATGTTCCGATGCAGCTACGTAGGCGCCTTGCCTTGATTAGGGACCTAGATGAAAAGGCAGTGACTCTTCACCGGGAAATTGACGAGCATTGTATGCGGATACTGACTGAGAAGGACCAACAGCCACTGAAGAAACAGAAACTTGCCGGAGGCGCGGAGGACACTTCCCCGCCGTACGACGTGGAGTCCGTACTCAAGCGCCTTGTAGGTCTGGCGGATGAGAAGGTAAAACTTCGCGCTGGCCGCATCTGGCGTGGGGGTCTGTGTGAGACCCGTGGGCCGGTGCCCTAAGGTTTGGCCCGTATGCACAGCACGTGGCACAACGGGGCCTTCGGCTTGCGGCTCCTTGCTAGGCACGCCCTTTTGGAGATGTCAATCAAATGCTGGTTGCCATGCGCATGCCCGGCCTGACGCCTGTGCGCACAGCACACGGGGGATTTGCTACAATGGACTGTGCTCACCTGCAGCATGTACTGCAGCCCTCGGTAACAGGCCACCCGCTCCTTGGCCATATGCCAGCCTCACATACCACAGCCTGCGGTGGCACCATGCCGCCCGTGCGCGCACCTTACCTCCCGCTTCTTACCCTGTTCTGCCCCCATGCCTCCCCGGCGGACCCCGTTTCCTCCATCTCTCCCTTTCGGCTGTCGTCCTGCCCCAGCGCAGCTCCGCTGCTGCCTTGCCGCTGCTGCTGCGCCTGTCTTTGCACTTCCAACGCCGCTGCCTCCCCCTGCATCAGGTCAACATCGCCAACCAGATCTACGACTTTATGGACAAGCACATCAACCAGCTTGACGCGGACCTGCAGACGCTTGATGCGGAGATCGAGACGGACCGGCAGAAGCTGGGGCTGGAGGACGACGAGACGGCCTGCGAGAAGCTGGGACTGGACGTGCCCAAGGTGGGTGGGCTTGAGGGTAAAGAACAAAGCATGACGATCAGAACAAACCGGACGGATAGGGCGACACTGACAGGGTACCTGCGTACCTCCATGTATCATTGCGGCACCGGTACCTTTGGTACCTTGCCAAAGGTACCGGTGCCGCAATGATACATGGAGGTACGCAGGTACCCTGCGGTTAGCTGCCTGCGCAACTCTTTGGCAAGGTACCGGTGCCGCAATGATACATGGAGGTACCGGTACCTTGCCAAAGAGTTGCGCAGGCAGCTAACCGCAGTCAAGAGCGCGGGAGCACACGCTTTTTTTCGGCGTGCGGTGTCGGACGGAAAAAGGGGTTGCCGCCGCCGTTTGCCCCCCACGTCCCCCATGTCTGTCTGCTGCTCCACTGCGTTCGGGAGCTCGAGAGCCCGCGGCAAGCTGGGGACTTGGTCCCGGGCTGTTTCGTGTTTTCCCCAGGGCGACGCGCCTGAACACTAGTTTTCGAGCGGCTAACGGCGTGTGTTGCCCGCTCGTTGGACCATGGGCTGCGATGGTCTGCAGGGCGCCCACCCGCCGGCGGTTGCGCGGGCAGGTGAGCCCAAGAAGAAGCGGGGGCGGCGCAAGGAGGAGGCGGCAGGTGCGTGTCCCTGCACCCACCTGCATGGGGCCAGCTGCGCCTGCCTCCCTGCGCTGTGGGCGCCGTGCAGCAGTACGACAGTTGCCGCCCACCGTGTCACCGCGCCCACCGTGTCACGGTGGGCAATGTTTCTGCTCCTGATGATGACGCTTCGCACGGGTGCAGATAGCGTGCAGCTCGCTCCACTGCGCGATACCATCTGCTTGCACGAAATCGCATGGATGGCATCTTGGAGCGTCAGGCATCCGCGGTAGCATGTGGGCGTACCGCTATCCACGTCACGTCGTCCAGCGTGTGCCATGTGACACTCGCGTGCCAATACGGGTACCGTTCCTAATCCAATGCGTCCTTCGGTTTTTTCGCAGGCACGCCGGCGCCGGCGCCAGTGCCCATTGAGAACGAGCCCGCGTATTGCATCTGCAATAAACCGTCTGCGGGGCAGATGGTGGGCTGCGACAACCCTGACTGCACGATCGAGTGGTTCCACTTCGAGTGCGTGGGCCTTAAGGCCGAGCCCGTCGGCAAGTGGTTCTGCCCTATCTGCCGCGGCGAGCAGAAGCCAGGGAAGAAGCAGGGCAAGAAGGTCGCCGGCTGAAGGGCTGGGAACGGGGGGCGAGGAGGGTTGGCTAGGGGGGCGGTGAGCCCCCCACGCGAGGCGGGCGGGGCCGTCAGGACGAGGTCGTCGACGGTAGCATGGTTGATTAGTGGCATAGTGGGGCACTGCTGTGTGAGTGAGCTATGGTGGTGCGAAGGGTGCGATGCTTGCGCTCGCACTGCTCGGGGGTAGATGCGGACATACAGTAGGTTTATGGTGGAAGTTGTGTCGACCAGTGTGAAGCTCGTCCGCGCCTGGGGGACTACCGGTACTGAGTCTGCGGAAAGCCGGAAACGCTGCATTTGCAAAGCCCGTAAGGCGAGATGCTCTCTCTTTGATAATTGATGAACGAGCGGAGTAGGAGCGCAACGGATACGCTTGCTCTTGATGTCGATACCAAGAATGGCGACCATGGGCGCATCCCTTGCATCTCAGCGCCAGTCAGACCCAGGTTTTGGTGAAGAAAGTTCGGAACAGCACGCATGCCCAGGCCCTCTGCAACAACAGGCCCGAGAGCATGTTCCCTGTTCACGGTGCCGCGCGATCGTGCGCATCAGCCTGTTCCATTAGATGTCACAATGCCCTCCAGACGCCAGCTCGAATGGCAGGTTTTTCGACTGACTTGACCACATCTGCCAACCGCTTCTTAACTGCCACGTCAGCACCTACTTGTACCCACTACCATAATGAATCAGCAGGAATCCTTCGAGTTTCTAACCAACTGCCAGAGCAGATGCACCTCTTCTTGGATTCCTGGAAGCGGCCCCGCCCGCAGGTGAGTCATACCCAAAGCCAGTCCTGGCGTGGCCCGACTGAAAAACAGTAACCACTATGCTCAGCAGTTCCGCCCGCATAAAAACCCCTTCGCGCCTTGCAGCACGCTGCCTGGGCTGGCAGCAGGCGAACCACGACAGCCGTAACAGTCCCATCCGAGTCACGACGCCCACAACCCGTACAAATGGCAACCATCAGCGGCACGGTCCAAGGCTAGGACGCCGCAAGCCAGCAGCGATGCGCTGGCCAACAGTTGCCCGCACGCTCTTGACGACACAAGAAAACATCGACCGCCCTCCCACTTTTCAACCTTGCGGCGATGAGGCGGCCGAGCCAAGGCTTGTCAAGCCAGGCCCGGCCCCGCACAACCAAGCTATCACATCACACGCATCCCGGCAATCTGCCGTGCCCGCCGAATCAAGGACCTTACGAGTCGCTCTTGAGCCCCAGAAGCTGCTTGATGCTGAACTTATTGTTGCGCTTGAGCGCCTTCGCGAGGGCCTTGGCGTCCTTTTCCTCGACAGGGTTGCCAGGCAACAGCTGCATGTGCTTCAGGGACTGGTTGCTGGAGATGGCCGACGTCAGGGCCTGGCAGCCGGCTTTTCCAATGTTGTTGAACGCCAGGCCCAGCTTCTTGAGGCTGTGGCTTGTGCGGATGACCTGTGTACAGAATGGTAACACCAAGCAGCACTCCCCTTCAAGCGACTGCACGCGACCTAAGTGAAGTACGGGGCCCATGTATGCATGTACCGGTACCTACAATGATGCTGACTTCCTCGTCCGCGGTCGATCTGCAATGAGGGACCCCTCACGCTTCCCGAGAAATAGCCCGAGACGAGGCTACGGTAAGTCAACTGCCCGGAACCGGAAGATCAAACGTGACTGCAAACGATACGGCGAAACAGCGTGCAAGTCGGCGCAGCGATCGCGGCTGCCGAAACCGCGCCGCCAGCTGCGACAGCGCGCAGAGCCCCAACAGCGCAGCGCGACTCGGCGCACCTGCGCGAGGGCCTTGGCCCCCTGGTCGCCGATCTTGTTGTAGGCCAGCTGCAGCTGCGTGAGGCTTGGGTTGTCCTTGATGGCGTCCGCCAGGATGGCTGCGCCCACGTCCGTGATGTGGTTGTCCGGCAGGTCCAGCGCGGTGACGGACTTGTTTTCGCGCAGGCCCTCGCAGATTAGCCGCAGACCCGCGTCGCCTGCAGCAGCATGGGTGTGGTGTGGCCTCCTGGTTGAATTCTTTGGGACGAGTCAGCTCCTCAGTTGATAGTGCAACAGCTTTGGGGGGGGGGGGGGTAAAAAGAAAATATCGCAACGGGGGGCCCAAAGGCTTGCGGCCCGGCAGACCTCGCACAAGCACAAGGAAGGAGGGGATCAAAGGCGGCACAGCGCCGAGGGCCGAGCGAGAAGGTAACTCGAACATGCGCCTCACATCCGAGGAGACACCTTACCGAGGTAGTTGTGCGAAAGCGACAGCGCGCGCACGCGCGCGCTGCTCCGCAGGAAGTTCGCAAGCTTCATGCAGCCTTCTGGTGAGAGCCGCATCTGGGCATGGAACATGCAAGCCCCCGGGTTCTCGCCGTTGAGGAAGTTGACAAAGTCCGTCAGCTTCTCCGGCGTTGGCGTCTCGGCGGCGGCGGGCGCTGTCCCCGCCGCCACCGTCCCATCCGTCGCTTTTGTCGCATCCTTGGCCACCAGCGCTTTCTTTTCCTCAGCTGGCACCGGGCGGGGTGCCTGTGCCTGCGTCGTTCCGTAAAAGGCATAGACGGCGTACTTCACACGGTAGCGTACTTGGCACAGCGTTGCTTCAAACGTGGCTTTATGTGAGAGGCTGAACGTGAGAAAAAGCGAGACGAGGCACTTGATTTGATAGGTGCGAATCCAGGTGCTTGCCGCCGCATTAACCCTATAGGAGCAGCTGCCGTCCACGGTGCGTTGTACCCGACGCATGATCTGGCGAAAATGTTCCATACAGACGCTTAGGCTATTGTGATGCCTAGCTTTGCACTGGAAGAGCTTACCATCCGTCTTGCATCAAGCAACGTAAGCAATGACACAGCAACCCATTATACTCAATCCAGCGTGGGAATGCCCGGCGCTCGCCTTCACGCGTCACTACACTTCTTTGGATGCACAGGGCACCACCGCTAACCAGTGACAACACGCCCTTACGCTTTTCCCTCAGTTTGTTCCGCGTCCCGTTCCTGGCTGTCGCTCATGGAACACAAAAGCGGAAGCCTCTCGCAAACCTGACAATCCCAACATCCATCCCAAGCGCCGAAACGAAAGTCCACCCATTTCGCGCATGATCATGCCCCATGCCACTTGATTGTTCTCCTTGCCCCCGTCGCCTCACCTTCTCTTTTGTTTGCTGCTCCTGCGGCGGCGCCGGCGCCTGCGCTGCAGCGGCAGCCGCTGATGCGGGTTCAGAGGCAGCAACCGGCGATCCCAGCGTCGGCGTGTCGCCGGCCTCCGCTGGCGCCGGCAGCTCGATTACCGCCACGGAGTCCACAGCTTCCCTGTCCGCCGTCGCCACCGGACCCTCCGTCCTGGCTGAGGGTAAGGACTCCGTGCCCGCCGTTGACCGCGGCGTGTCGCTCACCGCTGCAACCGCCAGGGACACCGGCGAATCCGGCGAAGCGTCTGCTTCCTCAGCTGCGGGCTCCGTCGTAACCGACGACACCGCTGCTAGTGCCGCCGTAGCCGCTGCTGTCGCCGCCGCTCCCGCCGCCAGAGCAACCGGCGACGAATCCGCGCTGTCATCCAGCGGCAGCTGCTTGGCGCCGGAGGGCGCGGTGCCCACCAGCGTGTTGGCGCTGGGCTCCGCCGAAATCGCCGTCGTCGAAGACGGCGTGTGCGATTGCGAGTTTGAGGTGTCATCTGCGGACCCACCAGGCGGAGTGTACGCTGAGTAAGCAGCGCTCGTTGGTTCACTCGGTTCTGGCCGGTCAGCGCTTCGGTTGACCCGCTTTCTGTTACCAACCAGCGGGGAGCACCCAGCAGCCAAACTCACGCGCTGCCGACAGTGGATTGCCTAATCCCCACCAGCAAGAGCCACTCCGGTAAAACGCAGCAAGAACTGGACCGCTCGCCGAAGCCCAGGTTCTGCCGGGTACCCGGTTCTCCCGAGCGCCTCAGCCTTGGTACTCCCCGCTTACCGTCCTCCATCACGATCATGAACTGCCTCTCGGCAGGCTGCTCCGGAGCCAACGGCTTCGCCAGCTCCTTAAATTTCGACGCCTCCGCCCACTTAATCGCGCCCGGCATCGGCATGAAAAACGGGTCGTCCTCGTCGTCCTCCCCGTCCATTTCTCCCGCGCCCGCCTCCGCTGCCTCCGCCTCGTCGTCGCTCTCCGGGTGGTCGTCCGCATGTCCCGCATGCAGCCGCTGGAGTGAGTTGAGCGCCAAGGACAGAATGTCCTCCAGCTGGGTAGCTTTCGCCGCCCGCGCCTCCGTGATGCTGTTTTGCAACTGCTTCACCTCAACATCCAGCACCTGAAAGGTGTGGGGACCGACACCGTCGAGGTATTATGACTACACCGTAACAGGTACCCAGGTAGCGTTGCAGGGGGCTTCGAGTTGCCCACTAGGACGGGTCCCCGACGGGCAGCCAGCCTGACCAAAAGCCCCCATCGGCCTCCGCCGTTTAGAATGAATAGCAGTTGTCCAATCAGGGAGAACTGAAAAACCCCTAGGAATACAGGGGAGGTCGCATCGTGAAAGCTCTTGTGGATGCTGAGCGGGGGACGTCGAGCCGCGTGCTGCCTCACCTCGGGCTCAAGAACGGACTGGCCGTGCACTTGCTGCAGCACCTTGCGCATGGTGTTGTCCAGATTTGTTTCGATCACGTCAAAGTCGTGCTTTCGGGACTCGACCTCGGCACACTGCACGCGCCCGATGAAGGGAGGGTGGTGCAGGCGGCGTGACCGGGGCGAACGCGGGGAAGGCCGTGAAAGCAACCCGCACACCCCAGCATACGGTAACCCACCAGCTTCCGGAGTTGTGTGACAAGCAGCTGCTGCTCTGAAGACAGGGCAAACTTGACGCTGATTATCAGGCCGTGCACGCGGGACAGCTCTTCCTGCGGATGCGTCGAAGAAAGTCAGCGGCCAAAGCTTTCCTTCGAAGGTGAAGGTCCAAGCGACGGCAATCAGACCTTTGAGCTGCGTGGAACTGGATACGTTCCAGACGCAAAGCTGGACAAGGCCTGCTGGACGCTTTGCAGCACCGCGCGAAGCCTCAGCGCCTGGTTGCCTGCACAACACCGCACGCGGTGAACGCCAAGGACTGCTTTCACGTCAAACATTCCCACAAAACCATGCGACATCTATACGAAACTCGCCTGTGACCAGGTACCCAGCGATGGAAGTTTCAAAAGGGGGAGGAAGGAACTCAAGCTCCTTCACGGCGTGATCAGCCGCTGCGCTCGTGTTCTGCGTGTAAGCAATATTGCGTTGGTGCAGCAGACTATCGGGAGCTGTCGCTCTGCCAGCGGAACAGCCTGCTCTGGGCGAACCACTGACGGCAGGATTGTGTCGAACCTGAAAGAGCTGCTTTGCTTCCGCCGAGAACGACTGCTCATATTTTTTAAGCGTTTGGCACAGCCCGTGAAGCTCCGTAAGAGCGCCTACAAAGGCCTCTACGTTCGCCATCAGGCTCATTTTTCGCCGGGCAGCCTTCGCCACCGCCTTGCAGTAACAAGGCGGGACGACCTGCCCTGCTACAAGTAACGGCTACAGAAGCCAATAGCGTGGCGAATGGACTACGAGATATGGACGAAATATGGACAGTCAAAGTATAAACGATTCGGTTTGCTAAACGTCATGGAGAGGCCAAGTGTCCTGTTGTGCGTGCGGCGATGCCTGCTCCAGTCTGCAAAGCGAAAGCTGGAAAGCGGAATCATTTGGTCGCTGTCGTACTCAAGGGAAAGGCATTTCAGCTGAAGACCGAAGGACTGACGTTTACAACACGTTGTGATTGCAAAGCCAGCCCTCACAACAACCCACTGAAAGTTTAGTCCCAAAAACGGCTGATCACCATACGGTGGGGAGTGCCCTCTCGTACCCGCCCAGGCGCTCGTTACGGTCCCAGACGGGCCTGTAGTTGCCTTTTCAGCCTTTGCTATCGCCAGCCGCTTGCTCGGCCGCAAGAGCAGACATTTGGTATACGGGGGAGGTATGGAAGCCAGGCGGCAGAAATGCTCCGGCGTTTCACTTCCACAGCCAAACCCCTCTTCCGAGCCGCAGTCACCCAGCGTCTTTGGGTAAGAAAACACAGCCCACGTTAAGCGGACTAGCCCCCCCTCCCGCTGCTCGCCCCAATGCATAGAGCGCGCACAAAACCGTGAAACCCGAGTCCATCCGTCACGCGTCCAACGGCTTTTGAAACACGCCGTGTACGAACACCCTCCGCAGCTCGACGCCCGTTTTCCGGTTACGGTTAACAACCGTCACATACTTGCACTCAACCGTCTCGAAACCCGCGCCCCTCGCCCGACTGATCAGCTCCTCCGTGGAAAAGAAGTACGCCATCGTGCCTGCGGCAGCACGAACCGGGGACGTGCAGACGCATACCGGTTACACAAATGCATTAGGAGGCAGTGCGTTTGAGGGAAGGGGCCCTCTTCTCACAGCACGGAGCAAAGACGGTACATTCGGATGCGATTGTTACAAGGGGGACGGCATAAGGCCTCCCAAGCCTGATGAGCTTCCGTACTCTTTGAGGTGCTGCAATGACACACCTGGGAGCTGTGAATGAATCTTTTAACAACCAGACCCAGATGGTCGCCGGTGCGTACCGCTCCCGACACTCTGTGTCGAGCTTTGTCGATGTCCCATGAATCCGATTGAGGCCAACCGGAGGCCAACTGGCCAACTGGCCGGCAATCCCGTATCACTCCCTCGGCAGCGCCACATCCGACATCCCCGGACCATACGGAAACCCTAAAACCCTCCCCCCATCCTCCCGCCCAAGCCCAAGCCCACCACGCCGCTTCCAACCCACCAGTCTTTTGTTTACGGGCCACAGAAGCCAGAAACCAAGCAAAAGTAAGCGACCTAGAAACCCAGCGAAAGGTGACCGGCGGGTGACGAAGCGGAGCCCTGGACCCTCCAAGCCCCTCCTGCATGCTTATTGCTTAAAGGCGCCACGGCGCGCGTCCGCGGCCCCCCAACACAGAACAGCTGCGCCGGTCTCCTGGAGTACTTCTGACACGCTAACCCCCGCTCTCACTCACCGTCGCCGCGCTTGTACAGGTTCGGACCGACCCATTGGTCGGCCGGGATGCGCAGCTGCACCATGTCGTACAGGCCGTGGTCTCGGAGCAGCAGCCGCCCGCCGGGCGCCAGCGCGCGCCACGCGTGGCTCAGCATGACGGCCTGGCGCTCCGGCGTGACGGCAGACAGCGTAAACATAATGAGCAGCGCGTCCGCATCGATGCCGTCGAAGGCGGGCGCGGCGGCGGCGTCGGTGGCGTCGGCGGGGAAGACGGACAGGCGCGACAGCGCGATGCCTTCCGTCGCCGCCGCGTCGCGCAGTTGGGCCAGGCAGGTCGTGGAGATGTCTGCAAGCGCGCGGTTTCGGGCGGCAGCGGGCGAGGAATCGCGCGGTTAAGCCGGTGAGGATAAGATGCTGGGTCCGATAGGATGCTGGGTTCGCCTCCGTTCTACCGCTGCGGTATCGGCTTTCTTACCCTGTGAGGGCGGCGTCGGCGTCAGCGGGAGCAGTTGCCGGGACCAAGGCCAAGGTCAGAATCGGGGTGCCAATTACGATCCGGAGCGAAGGGGGTTGAGGTTGGGGTGGGGGCGGCTGAGTTCCGAGCGTGGCGGCGGCTGGTGGCCGGTGGCGCCTGGCGCGCGCCCAAAACCGCAGCTGGCCTGGGAACGCAGGAGCTCCAGGGGAAGGGCGAGGGCGGGTCGCACCAAAAGGCGCACCCGCGCAAAGTCGTAAACCTCTTTCACCGTATTGGTACACCACTACCACCACCACCACCACCAGCACCACCTCCACCATCGCCACCGCCGCGTGACGGCACCAGGCGGCGCGTCCACCTCGACGCGGCGACCTCCGCGCGCGAGCCCGCGGCCCGCGAGCCCGCCCGCCGCCACGCGCACTCACTCACCCGTGCAGGTGGTCCGCGCGGCCGGGTTGGCCTTGAGCACCGGCAGGATGGACGAGCCGCAGCCGCAGCCGATCTCCGCCACGTGCGTGGCGCTCAGCAGCTCCGGGAACTCCAACAGCAGATAGCGCCGCTCCTTGAAGAAGCGCGCCGAGGGGTGCGCGCGGTAAAACTCCTCCCACCGGCCGCCCTCGTAGACGCCGTCGGCGCCGGACGCGCGGGGCGCCTCCGGCGCGACCGACCCGTGGGTCGCGCCGACGGAGCCGGACGGCAAACTGCGGGATCCGGATCTTGACGTGGATCTGGATCTGGGTTTAGAGGTGGTGTGCTGCGGCTGGCGCGCAACGGAGCGTTGGTCCACCGGCAGCGGCGGCGCCGCCGCCGCGCCCGCTGTCGTCGCCTCGGCGGTGGCTGTGCCGCTGGGGCTGTCGTGGCCACAGCGTCCGCCAAACTCTATGGCGCCGGCGTTTGAAGACCCAACCGCGCCCTCCTGCTGCTGCTGCTGCTGTTCCGAATGGCGCTGAGGACCCAGCGCCTGCTCATGCGCCGGTTGGGCCCCATCCTCGCCGCCCTGCAAGCCGCTGCTGCAGTCCGCGTCCTCAGGAGGCTCCGGTACTGAACGCTGTGCAGCCAGCCGCAGCGCCAGCGCCTGTGCTTCCTGCGCCTCCACCAGGTGCCGTACAGCGCGCGCGTGCTCGTGCCAGTCAAAATCGCACTCGTGGTACTCGCCCGCCGGCCTGGCGCCCTGACCCACATAGCCCAGGCATGTGATGTCGCGGGGTGAGGGATGCGAGACGCAGCCGGGGGCGGCACCGCCGGCACTGGTAGTGCATCGCGGCAGGGCAGCGAGAGAGCTGCCGATGGGGCCGTTACCGCCACACCCGCCGCCGCAAAGCCCAGCGCAAACCAGAGGAGTAGGCGAGGTCATAGCGCGTGGTGGTGTAAGCGTGTTGGCAATTGTTTTACTAGGATGGGTCGAGGCCCAGGAGCTACAGGGGCTTGAAGCTGGTGATGGCGCCGCGCCTGGCGATGTGGACGCAGCGATAATCCGCCCAAACCTTAGCGACGTGCAGGGTGCGATAGCACGATAGTGGTCGCACGTTGTGCCTGAACATCCATAGAGCATACTGCTTGGCGATGGCCTGCGTTTCAGGGTGCTGCCTTTATTTCCTCTGTATTTGTAGGCTGTGGCTGGTTTCCTGCAATTACAGAGGCCACAACTATCTGACTTCTGTAATAATCCTTATGACCTGAAAGAACTTATCGCTAAGAGCTCAATTTGACTCGTTGGAATACGGTTAATACGGCGTAAACCGTTAGAAAACGTCATTCCCGAGCGTTGGCAACCTCTCTTTAAGTTCAAGCATAAGCAGTGAACAATCGCGGGTAGATGATGTTGCTTCGGGCGCGTTATAAGCATTAATTTGCAAGCGTGTCGGTGCAAACCCTATTCATGACGTAGTCGCTCCTTCGATAAACTCAAACAAGCAATCATCAGTTCGCTGGACAATGGCATCGATCATGCAAGGTCGCTTGCAGAGCCACTATCTGGCTAGCTGTAGGGGATATCAGCCTCAACACGGGTGTGGTCTAATTTACCGGACGTTGATGTCTCCCTTGAACGCTTGGCAGCCTCAGCGTCTAGCCACGCTGCAACAGCGTCGACTCCTCACCACAGCTCGATCTACGGATGAGGTCGCGGCGCTAGCAGCGGAAGCTCAACGGGAGGCGTTGGCGCGGGAACGCGACGCGCTGCTGCGCCTGTCGGATGAAGCCCTGCGCGCACGACTCCTGAAACATGGCGAGTCCATCAATTACTCAATAGGGCATATCCTCTCCTGGGCGGTCAGGAAAACGTGTTCTTTGTTTAGTACGGCATTAGGTTGCAGTAGCAGGGTGTCGCCACGAGGACTTCCGCGTGATATTTGGTCATTATCGAAGATTCTGCATGTTCCCTTCAGTTGCCAGCTTGGCTGTAGCGTAGACACGGTCAGAGCACAGGTGCCAGATGAGAGGGAGCAGCAGTCGCATCATCCGGCGGTGTCACGCAGCCCAGCCCAGCCCAACCCCCAGCCCTATTGGCCAGCCGTGACCAAACCCCCTAGAAACCCCGCGCCACCCTCGCATCTGCGCCTGCTACACCTGTCCAGCCTACCAGACCTGCCAAACGTGTCACACCTGTCAGACCTGACCTCCGGGGACCCCCGCCTCCTCCTCCTCCTTTCCCCCGAAAACCCCCATCCTACACCCAGGGCTCGCCGAGCAGGTCCTGCCGTACAGCCGGGAGGGGCTGCTGGATCTCTTGGCGGACGCAAGCCTCAAGGCGCGATCGCAGGTACGGCAACAGTACCGGTATTACTTGCCGTACCTGTTGCATATGGCGCCCGCAAATCGGGGCCCAGGTACGGCAGCAGGGTGTGCGGCGCCTGGCGCGGCGGCACCCCAGGGGGAGCCTGTGCTGTGGTTTGTAGGCAGGCAGGGCGGCCGGAGCCGGGGTTTCGTGGACAAGCAGAACGGCCGTGGCTCACCGCTCCGAACCCCCGCGGCCCCTCCGCTGGCCCCTCCCGCAGGTCGTGTCGTACCCCCTCCGCAAATCCCCTCGCAGCCCCCGGGCAATCAAGAGCTTCCTCGTGGCGCCCATCGGTGGGAGGCGACCCAGCTTGGGGGGAGTTTAGGGGAGCTTGGTGGAGCAGCTTGGGAGTGAAGCTTGGGAGGCTATGGGAACCGTTTGGGAGGTCGGAAGTTTTGAAGATTAAAGAGCTTGGGCGTTTGGGAAGCTTGGAGGCTTTGGGGAAGTCTGGGCAGGTCGGGAGTTGAGGTTTGACAAAAGCTGAAGCACCCACTTTCCGCCGCTGTCGCTGCTGCCGCGACCACTGCTATGCTGCCACCACGTTGCTGCTGCTGCTACCGCTACCGTTGCTGCTACGGCCACGGACTTACGGTACTTACTCCTGCTGCTCCTGCTGCTCCCAGACGTGGAGGACGTGGGGTTCGTGAACTTTCTGTTGGACAGCGGCAGCAGTGGGGCTCTCATTACCGCGGAGCTGAGGGAGAGCCTGGGACTCAGCCCCTCGGACGGGCAGGTAGGGGTCGTTAAGGGCGGGTTTCAGGGTTTTTAGGGGTTGAGGGTTTTGGGGTTTAGGGTTTTGCGGAGGCGACTGGGGTGGGGAGGAGGGAGAGGGGAGGGCTGGAAGCGGAACGACGCAGCGTGTGGGCTGGGGGCTCGGAAAACCTTTCCACCGGCGAGAAGTCACCAGTGACTTCAGTTGGTCGTTGGTCGTTATAGGGATTAATAAGACTGCTAACCGTCAACCGCCAACCGCCAGGTGGTCAAGGGCGTCGACAGCAGCGGGCTGACGCTGCGTCAGAAGGTCCGACTGCCGCCGCTGCGGTTGGGCCCCCAGCTGCTGGACATCCGGGACGCCTACGTCACCACCCTCAAATCCGACCACGACATCGAAGTGGGTGAGTGGCTGCCGGGGGTGTGTCCCTCTCTCTCTCTCTGTGTTTCTCTGTGTCTTTCTCTCCTCCACACATACATACGCAAACGCACGGTTCGGTTTGCTCGGTTTCTCATCTGTTGTAAATAAATGGGTGGGTGTACCTCTCTCATTCGCGGTTCGGTTTATTCCTTTACCCTCTCGTAGTCCTGGACGGGACGGGACGGGACGGGACGGGACGGGACGGGACGGGACGGGACGGGACCCCTCAAATCCCTCAGCGCCCTCACCACCCCACCCCTCCCCATCCCATCCCCCCGCAGGCGGCGTGCTTGGCCTCAGCTTCCTGCGCATGTTCGAGCTGGAGGTGGTGCAGGAGCGGCCGCAGGGCCCCGACGGCCCCACCGAGCGGGGCACTCTGGCCTTCCACCCGCCCGGCCACATCGACAAGGGGCTGCTGGATGTGGAGGGAATGGCGAGGCTCGACTGCGAAGTGCTCAAGGGTGGGTGGGTGGGTTCGGGTGGGTGGGTGGGTGAGGTGGAGGAGTCGACCCGGATATGTGTTGTACTTAGCTGACCCTGGGCTGTTCGGGGGTTAGCTAGCTGAGGGCGAGCGGGCAGGTAGATGGGCTCCTCGATTGCCGAGTGCCCTCGTCCTGCAGCAGGAACTGGACCGGGCTGAGACACCTGGGGAGACCTGGGGTGGGGGGGGGCGGGCGGAGGGCGGCAGCGGGCGTCGCCGTGGTGGGTCTGGGGTTCTGGTCTGAGGTCCCTTGCGGGGCATGAGGCGCGGGTAGCGCATATCGCCGCCGCCCCCACCCACCCGCCCACACACACCCACCCGCTGGGGGCTGCTCGCTGCGGCTGCCCCCCAGGCGGTCTGCCCGCAGTGACTCATGTTATATAATGGAGCATACAGGTATCACTCCCTGACCCCCCAGGCGGTCTGCTGGGCGTGCCCGTGTCCCTCAACGGCTCCGCGCGCTTTCCCGCCATTCTGGACCTGGGGGCAAACTTCTCCATCCTCAACTGGCCGGCGGCGGAGCTGGCGGGGGTGCGCCGCGGCGGCGGCGACGGCGAGGGCGCCGGCGGCGGCGGCATGCAGCAGGTACGACGCCGCGGCGGAGGCGGCAGCGGGGGCCCGGGAACGCAAAGGCGCTCGAGCAGGTTAACAGAGATGGAGCGCAGCGACGGGAACGACAAACGAAGGTCGACGCAACGCGAGGCCAGGAGGCCGACGCGAGGAGGTCAAAAGCACGGGTTGGCAGATTGCGAGGGCCGCGTTGCGTTTTTCGCATGCACGTGCACGTCTTTGCAAGCCGCTGCGCCGCATCCTCTCACAGGCTTCCATTCACAGGCTTACTCTCGCAATACCCAGGCCGTACTGACTTGCTGTAATACGCTCTGCCGCCGTGCTGTGGCTCCCTCTTCCCGTCCGCTCCCTGGTTCTGCCTGGGCGCGAGCTCCACTGTCCTCCGCCGTCCCCCTCCGCCCTCCCTTCGATCCGGTTCGTCTCGCTTCCCGCGCTTCCTTTTTGATCCGCTTCCTCTGTCGTACACGCCGTATACAGCCGTACCAGTTCGCCACCTTTGGCGGCCAGCGGGGTGACCAGCGGCTCCGGAGAGGATTCTTGGATGTGGTGCTTGGGGACGAGGGTGAGTCATTCTGGGCGTTGTTAGTTGTTGGTTGGAGACGTGCCAAGAGGAAGAACCGCTGACCAGTACTTGAGTTGGATCTGCCCCACGTCACCGTCTCCCCGCCTAGCTTACGCCATCGCCCTCACCCGCGCGCAGCTGCTTGAAGAGGCCATACGCACGCAGCCCCGCACGCGCGCTCACCGCCACCGCCGCCACCGCCACGGCCGCCGCTGCCGCCACCGCCGCCGCTCACCGCCACCGCCGCCGCTCTGCCGCTGCTCGCAGGCAGTCCCTACGTGCCCAACCGCGCGCTGGCTCTGATGGTGCGCGACATCCCCTCCTTCTCCGCGCTTGGTTTCGGAGACTCGCCGCTCATGGTGCTGGGGTACGACCTCCTGTCCGCGGACCGGCTGGTGCTCGACCTCCGAAACCAGCGCATCTTCGTCAAGTGAAGGGCATCTTTGTCAAGTCAAGTGAAAAACAAAAGCATGGATGCACGCAAAGCATGGATGGGACGGGATAAGGCAGCGGAGGAACGCGGAGAAATTCCAGAGGGCGATGGGCGGGAGAAAACGGGAGGGCGACATGGCGTGTCGCGTGTGCGTGTCGTTCGATGCCGCGGCGGTGAGGCTCCGGGTCGAGGTGGCTCAGCTTGGATGGAGCCCGGGACTCGGTTGGCGCGATCTTCAGAACAGGTCATATGACGGCACGTGCGGCTCTGTCGTGCACATGACGATACACGACAGCGCCACACGACGGAAGGGAGGAACCGCTGGCGTGCCGGTCCGCGACATCTTGCTGCGTGCTGATATGTGGATATCAGCACGCAGCAAGGAAGGCGACGCGCGGCGAGGATTGACTACCATGGCCACCGCCTTGGTCTTGTCCGGCCTTGCGCGCACGCCTGGCACGGCATTTGGGCACCTTGTCGCCAGCAAAGTGAGGGTTACGTGCAACAATTTATTCATTCCGGCAGCATGTGCTACCAATACTAGTTTTACAACGAAGCGAAAATAAAATGAATCTAGCAGTGCATTCTGTCCTGGGACGCAGGGAGAAGGGCTGGGAAAAAATGTTGCGCGCGCGAGTGCGTGGCAGCAAGGTGCTTGGATCGTCTTGGATTCCGCGATGGCAGCTCCAAGATTCGCCCACCCGGCGGCGACGCCTTCTCGGCGAGGCCATAACAGGAACTGCCTGTGCGCCGCGCGATTCGCCGAACCTGCCCTTGGAGTGTGCCCTAAGAAAGGGTGATGGCAGCTTATATACGATTTGCCATCGCGAACCTTGGTCACCCGCAGCAATTCGCACCTTCACTTCCAATATTCTAATCCGTAGCCTGCAGCTCGTCAACAACGTACGCGCCCGTGTGCGCGCGCGTGATCGGAGTGGTCCCCAAAAGTTCAGTATGGGCACAGTGGCTTGGCTCGCTTCGCGACATGGCAGGATGGCGCCGCCCGGTCGAGAGTTTCGGCCCACCCCCGGCATGGCGGAAGGGCGGTGTTTCCATGATCGAGTTACTGCTTTAGTATTAGATGACCATTCCTAGGGTGGTTTGATTGGTCACAGTTGTTTAAGGTAAGTCCTTGAGGGGCCATTGCCAACTCGTGTGCGACCTGTGGCGTGACCCAGGGGACCGTGCGCCTGCCGTATTTGACCCACAACATGCGGAGGGAGGCTAGGCGATTTTTAGCTTTCATTAACATTGCGACATTAATAAAATGTTCAACTGAATACATCAGATACCGTAGGTCCTGCTTCGCAAGTTTGGCGACGGCGATGCAGCCGACGACAGCGCAAAACGCCACACGGCCACCAAGAATTGCACGGTAGGATAATGTGTTTTCTGTCATTGGGGACGGCAAGTTGAACGTGCATATTTTTCGCCGCAGTGCCGGCGACGCTTGCTTTGCAGAGTTTCAGGAACTCATCAATCAAAACCCTAATATTGAAAGTGAGTATAACGTAATGATGGTTATCTTATTATACCTTTCCTTTCGCTCTGTGCTTGACAACTTGCCTTTCCCGCCAATCGCAACTTCGCGTCCGGCAGTTCCCGACGAAACGTTGGCCAGGTGCGCAACACCTCTCTGCTTTTATCTCAATTCAATTATTGTCTCCCGAGGTCACGTTATGTCCCTGTGTTCATTTTGTCTGTGATCATCTTACGTAATACTGTACGACAGTCTCCACATGCTTTACGGCAAGAACTTCGCAAAGGCGCTGGAAGTAGTGGACAGTGGCGGGATCGTATGCTTTGTTGGCGAGCGGACGGGGCGGACAGTATATAAGGTAGGCAGCTGGGAGGTGGCTAGGGTTGGCGCCGCAGCCGACACCGTCAGGCGCCGGCAGCTAGGAACACAGCGCAGCCAGGGTGCGATGGGGGAAGCGTGATGGCACTTTCGTCAAATCATAGAGCCTCCTCTGCCGTGCCTAACCTTTTGCTCCAGTGCGCCCTCCCCCAAATCCCTGCGCTGCGATTTATTTCTTCTTTTTCTTATCCCCCACACGGTCCTCCTGCAACGCAACCTACCTTGGTACCTTACGTCGTGCACGCAGCCCACCACGCGGCCCGCAACGCGGTCCCACAACGCGCAACATCAGGCGCCACTCCGCCATCCGCAACCACCCCCGCTGCCCCTGCCCCCTGCCCCTGTCCTCCTCCTTTCCCCCCGCCCTACCCACCCCGCCGAAGGTACCCGGCAGCAGGCCCCCCGACCAATACCTCGTCTTCCCGTCGCACTACTGCTCCTGCCAGTCCTTCCTGTACGATGTCGTGGGGCGCAGTGAGGCCGTGTGCGTGAGTGTGGGCCCAAGGGGGGGAAGCGCTGGCTGCGGTGCTGGGGAGGGTACACGTCACGCCGCCCAAGGCTGTCTGAGCCGCGCTTGAGGCCGGGCAGCATTACCTTGGGTCGGAATCAGCTGATAGATTCCGACCCAAGGTAATGCTCTCATGAAGATCAGCTGCTGATCTACATGAGAGAGGCAGGGAGGGAGGGAGAGAGGGCACTGGAGGGAGAGCAGGACAGACATACGTGTGCAGTCCATGCCCACGGCCCTGGGGACCAGGACATCCCCGTGCGTTGCGCTTTGCCTCGCCTGACCTTCTCCTCACCTCACCTCACCCTGCTGCTCTCACCACCACCATCACCACCACCAACGTCCACCCGTCGCCGTCCCCCGGTCCTCTTTCTAACCCCTGCCCCCCACTTCCCACTTCCCACTTCCCGCCGGGGACACTCGCTCGTCCGGCAGTGCAAGCACCAGCTGGCAGCTCGGCTGGCGACTGTGTTGAGGCGGGCGGTGGTGGTGCGGATGTGCGATGTGGAGCTGGCGAGGATGCTGCTGGGGCAGTGCGAGTAGGAGGGACAAGTAGGTGCAGGACGGCAGGAGCAGGACTGCAGGACTGCAGGAGCAGGAGGAGTGCAGGAGCAGGAGTAGGAGTAGGAGCAGGACTGCAGGAGTAGGAGCAGGAGATGCTCGTGGGTCAGGGCATTGCGGGTAATTGTTCATTGCCGCCCGGGCTCTCGTCGGAGCTTCACGGCTTCGGAGCCGTGCCGTACGGTGGTGGTTGCGGTGCAGTACAGTACAATGTAGTGCAGTGGGCTCCACATTCCGGACTTCAGTGGCTCTGGGCCAGCTGGCAAGCTGGTGCCCGTACACGGCTGCTGTTTGTGGATTAGTCGAGGCCGCTGTGGCCTTTGAATTTTCTGATGTCGATGTCGAATGTCCGATGCCGAATGCCTCCCTTCGGAAGAGGTTAAAAAGTACCCTGTTGGGTCGCCCGGTGGGTTGCCCTACTGGTTTCGTGCGTAACCCAACGCCACCTCTGAGCCACCAGCCCTGTCTCTGAGAAGCTCAAACTCCGCTGCGCATTCAGCGAGAACGCATGCGCAGTGCGGGGTGGGTGGAGCGAGAGGTGGGATTAGAGGAGGGGGTTCTGGTGAGGGGCGCAGCTTCTGTTGGGGAAGGGCTGGCGCAACGGTTCCGCGATTGCGCCATTGGCGGGCGGCATTGCGCCCCTCGTCAGGGCGTTTAGCGTCGCGCTGCAACCAACCCTATCGCGCGCTTTGACGGCGCTGCAATGCAGCAACATGGCAACATTTGGGTTGCCGCCCACACGTCCCAGCGTATTGCATCGGATCGCAGCACGCAGGGCGCAGGTCGGCTGTTGGCGAGGACGACAGCTGTAACCTGGCGCGGGGGGCACGGATGCGCAGCTGGTACAGAGCGTTGCCGCGCAGTCTGCGTTTGGATGCGCTGCGGGAGCCTTGTCTTTCAGTGCGTAACCGTTCCTTGAGTCTCTTGGACAAGGGCGATGATCAATTGAAAAATATTGTGCGGCAAAGGCCCAAGGAGAAAAAAGTGAGAGCAACTGCACGGCAACCGTCCTCCGTAAGTTGCACGATCGAGGCAAGAGGCTGAGGCAGGCCAGCTAAAGCGGTTCCTTGTCTGTAAATCCAGATACAAGCACGAGAAGTGCAGCTGCGTTTGGTGTCTCGCTGTCAAGTTGTGATAAGCAGTTCATTTCGGGTGCTGCGTTGGGTTACAACAACAGGGCAACAACCACCCTCAACCACTAGACACGAGAGCTTTTGGTAGAAAATCGGGGCGTCCCACAAATCTTCCAAAAATTTAGTTTAGTTGCATAAGTCTAATATGCTTAAGGTGTTGCGGGCTTGTATGCATCAAGGTGAACCACCTGCGCGAAGCTTGCTTCTCGGCGAGCGAGCTCGTCGACCATAGGTCAAGCTTCTCCACATCAACGCATCCAATCGCATCCATAAGGTGAGTTTGTCATGTTATTAGGTTGATGGGGATGGTGCAATGCTCGGTAGGGTTTGGCGCATAGAAACCCTGTAGAAATGCGCCCTTGCGCCAGGTTGCGCCAGTCGCGTCGATGCAACTTCGCTCGTCGGGGCGGCTTTAAAGCCAAGCTAAAGTGCATCGTCTTATGATACATAAACAAATGCGCTAGTTTCTCGTGCATTTTGGCGTTCGCTTCTCTGCAGGCGAGGTTTTCGACACCTCCCATGGCACGACCCGGCGACCGAGTCCTCTACATTTGAGGCCTGGTTCTTCGCCACATTTAATAAAATTAGTTCAATCGTATTCTGGAGGTATAATTTTGCAAGTCCGTCTCAGAAGGTCGGTCAAGGCCCTCTCCACCGCCCCGCAACGCGGCTGGGCCAGCCACCACCATCGCACAAATGCTCAATCCTTCCACGGCGGCACCGGCTGCCTTCGCCGCCAGCAACACCGCCGATGCCATGGGTCTAGTTCTCCAAGACTCGGTCCAGGCGATGGAGGACGACCAATTGGATTACATGGCGTTCATCACGGACCCGGATGAACAGCAGCAGCAGGTGAGACGCTGTGGCTGCGCCACCCGCGCCTGTCCATCCAATCCAACCGTGCCCGGAAGCACGGCCCCGTCTTGACTTTCCGCCAGTCCATCTGCGGGTACTGAATCGTGCGTGTGGTACTGTTTTTTGCCCATCTGGCTGTGTGTCCTGTGTGTCTGTGGCACGTAAGGGCATCAGCGGCTGCTGCTGCGCATGTCACTCCGAAATGAAATCGGAATCGCTTCGGACGTCCGTAGACGTGTGTCTGTCGGTCGGTCGGGCCCAAGTGAACTGACGCGACCTCAATCGCCTAAATTACCTGCGCAACCCCCTGCCGTACATCCCGTGCAGATCGCCAATGAAGCGTCCGCGGAGAACGTGCCCCACGCCGCCGCCGCCGCCGCCGCTGCCGCCGCTACCGTAAACAACAACGAATACGAAGCCCGAAACGTCGCCGTCACCTCCGCCCCACCCCACTCCACCACCGCTGAGGCGACCGCACCAGCGACCCAGACCGCCGTCGCCACCGCCGCTACCGCGCCGCCCTCTCCACCGCCTCCGTACCCTAGCTACTTCGACCAAGCTGCCGCTGCCGCATTATATGAGCGAGCGCTTCGTAGGAGCTTCCGTGCAGACGCCTTCGCCGCCGCTGCGTCGACACCAAATTTGGGCCTCTTCGGCGGCGCCGCCGGCGCGGTAGCGGCGGCGTCCGCCGCTGCCGCCGGCGTCCCCCTGCGCTTCAACGGCCCGGCGGACGGTTTACAAGGCGCCGTCAGCCGCAGCGGCGGACCGCCGCCGCCAGCGGCGGCGGCGGCGGCGGCTGGTACATACACGCT
This sequence comes from Pleodorina starrii, assembly GCA_030267565.1. NCBI lineage: Eukaryota > Viridiplantae > Chlorophyta > Chlorophyceae > Chlamydomonadales > Volvocaceae > Pleodorina > Pleodorina starrii. Next base: position 1,513,367 of record BRXU01000007.1, on the reverse strand, counting down.
CGCGCCGCCGCCGCCACAATACTGCACCGACTACTTCATCCCCACGCCGCAGGCCTTCCCAGCGCCAATTCAACAACAAAATGTGCCGCCGCCGCCGCCGCCAGGGTCGATGCCGCCGCAGCAGGTGCTGCAGGTGGGGCCTCCGCCGCCCAAGCGGCACCGCATTGAGAGCTCCAGCGCCAGCTCTGCAGCACCGCTGCCGCCGCCGCCGCCGCCGCAGTGGCAGCAGCAGACCCCGGGGTTGGTGGCTGGCGGCTGGGTCGCCAGCGGAGGCGGCGTGGCTGCGGCGCACGGGGGTGCCTCGGCGGCGCCGTCCATTGGATGGCCGCTGGGCCCTGGCACGAACCAGCCCCACAACCACCCCCAAGACAACCACCAGCCCCACCACCACCTCCACCTCCACCACCACCTCCACCTGCACCACCGCCAGCAGTACCAGCAGTACCAGCAGTACCAGCAGCAGTACCACCACCCGCAGTACCACCAGCAGTACCCGAACTACCAGCAGAGTAACCAACGTCTCCACGGCGACCACGGCTACGACAGCCATCAGCAGCAGCAGCAGCAGCTGCAAGTGCAGAACAACAATCTAGACTGCCAGTCCGGCGCAGCGCCGGTCGACGTCGGCCGTACGTACCCTCATCAGCAACAACAGCCGCTGCCGTACGGCCAGCAGGTTCTGCCGCTCCAGAACCACCAGGTGGCCACGGCGCCGCCGCAGCACTGCGGCCCGCCGGAGTCGCAGCCGCCGCAAGTGCTGCCGGCGGCCCAGCCGCAGCCGCTGGAGGTCCCCTTGCAGCCCCAGCAGCTGCAGCCCCCCGCCAGGGTCGAGCTGCCTTATATCATTGATCTGGATGCGCTGCACGGACCCATGGGTCTGCCAGGCCACACGCAAATGATGGACGTCGACCGCTTGTCCGTCACCTCCGTCGACGGCGGCGCCGGCGACACTCGCGACGGCGGCAACGACGGCTGCGGCCTCACGGAGTGCTTCGGAGTCTTTGGTGAGGGAGGTGCGGCTGGCAACGGCGGCGCGGGCAATGGCGGCGGCGGCGGCGCCGCCGCCGCCGGCTATGGCGGCGGCTACAACGGCGCGTCGGCGCCCGCCAACGACCGCAATGTTCCGTTGGGAGGCGGCTCGGTCGGCCAGAGAGGTGAGAAAGCCGATCGATCGATCTCTTGTGCTCTTTGCAGCTTGACGCTACGATGATGCTACGGGGTGGGAGATCGGTGTCAACCTGCGCTGGTTCGTGTGTCGATTGAATGTGTGCGTATGTGTAATATATATGTGCTAAGCATACGTGCGAAGCACGTATGCTGACCACATGTGTCTACCACCTGCATTTGACCACGTGGGCTCGTACCACGCGGATTGCCACAGTTGCTTACCGGTACGGCATCACGACCGCTGTCCTGTTCCGCCGCCCGTACTTCCATTATTCGTACAGGGCGGAAGCGCGCATGCCCTCCCTGGACCACCGCTGATGAGGGCGCCATCCGCGCCACCATTGCCACCGGCGCCGGCGCGCCCACAACGACCCCTTTCCACCCGGGTGGCCAGGCGGGCATGTCGTACATACCGTACATGAACGCCTGTCTGCCCTCCGGCGGCGGCATGGCAGCGAACCCAACCGGCAATCTGCCACAGCTACAGCTACAGCAGCAGCAATCGCTGCTACAGCCACTGCAGCCCTCGCAGGGAAACCATGACGGGTTCGTACCCAATCCGTTCGTACCCGGCGGCGGCGTACCGCCGCTCACCGGCGCCTTCGGCTTGCCTCAGGCTGGGAGCTTCGGCAGCGGCGCCGCCGCCGTGGGCCCGCAGGGGCCGTACGGCAGCCAAGTCGTCCACTCGCAGCTGCAGCCGCCGCCGCCGCCGTTGTACCCTCACGGCGGCGGTGAACGCGCCCTCGTGGGCCCTATGGTACCCGCCAGCGGCGTGGGAGGCACGGGCGACGGCGCCGCCGCCGCCGACGGCTTTCGCCTGCCGCTGGACATCCGTACGGTGGCGGTACAGCGCAGCGGCGGCGGCAGCTTCCCGCCCGCCGACGGCAACGACAGCCCCCACACGAGCGCTCAGTCAGCCGCCTGCAATCTCCTGGGTGGCGGCGGCGGCGGCGGCTCTCCGGCCACATCCGCGTCCCCGTTTGCGTCCGCATCCGAGATCGCCGCCGCCGCCGCCGCCGGCGCGTCACGTAAGCGCCGGCGGCGCCGTCAGATCGCGGAGAGGGACGAAGTCGCTACCGCCCCCGCCGCCAGGCCCACCGCCAGGCGCGCCGCCAGGCGTGCCGCAAACGCCGCCGCTGATGCCGCCGCTGATGCTGCCGCTGATGCTGCCGCTGATGCTGCCGCTGATGCTGCCGCTGATGCTGCCGCCGGTGCCGCCGCCGGTGCCGCCGCCGGTGCCGCCGCCGATGCTGCCGCCGCCGGTGCCGCCGCCGATGCTGCCGCCACCGGTGCCGCCGCCGCCGATGCTGCCGCCGCCGCCGACGATGAGCCGAATCCCAACCAACGGACCAAGACCTGTGGCAGCTCTATGCACAAGGGCGTCACGAGGTGAGTGGGTTGGTGCGTTTGGAAATGACCCGTGGGTCGGTCAGCTCCAGCGGAGGTGTATGTGCTGCCCTCCTCACTCCTTGCCCACCGCCGCAGCGCCGGCCCTCCACTGCTCTCCGCACATACATTCGGTACACTGGCGCCTCATGGCGACTCAGCACTCTCGCCCCGGAAGCTGTGAAATCGGTCACATTTGGCTGGCTGGCTGGCTGGATGGATGGATGGTTCCGCTCCCCGAAACTCGCAACCGGACACACAACCCGCACCTCATGTTACCACACAAACACACATACACGCACACACACGCACACGCACACATATCACCTTCCCCGCCCCGCCCCGCCCGCCCTCCGCGCCGCCCTCCGCCCTCCGCCCTCCGCCCTCCGCCCCGCCAGGCACATCTGGACCGGCAGGTGGGAGGCCCACCTGTGGGATTCGTCCGTAGTGCGCAAAAAGACCTCCGACGGCAGCGGCCGCAACCGGGGCAAGCAAGTGTATCTGGGAGGGTACGGCACTGAGCTGGAGGCGGCGCGTACGTACGACATGGCGGCACTGGTCTTCTGGGGCTCCAAGGCCACGACCAATGTAAGGGACGCGGTGGTTGGTGGCGGTTGTTGTTGTTGTGGTTGTGGTTGTTGTTGTTGTTGTTGTTGTTGTTGTTGTTGTTGTGGTAGTTGTGGTTTTGTTGCGGACGCTCATGCAATGTGCCACACATGCTGCCCCACATGCACACTGGATAGCGAAGTGCGAACCCCGCACCGCAGACCGCAGACCGCATTGCACCGCCCCGGTCAGGCCCCGGGCACGTTCACGCGTTCACCCACCCACCCAGGCCACGCATCAAATAAATGCGACACATGCGAACCCTCTCAGCAGCCGGATAGATGTACGGCACCCTTGCACCCGCCCCCACCCCCGCCCCTACCTGCTGCCCCTGCTACCCCTGCTGCCCCTGCTGCCTCTACCTGCTGCCCCCCACCTCTGCTGCCCCCCACCCCACCCCTGCTGCAGTTCCCGCTGCTGGAATACCGCCACGAGATAGACCTGCTGCTCTCCCTGGACAAGGCCGACCTCATCCGGATGCTCCGCCGCGGCCCCGCGGGCTTCAACCGGGGCACGTCCGTGTACCGGGGCGTCTCGCGCCACCGCAAGCCCGGCCTCTGGGAGGCGCGCATCGGCAAGGTGGAGGGCAGCGGGTACATGGTGAGTGGTGGGTTGGGTTGGTTGGGTCGGTTGGTGGGTTGATGGGTTCGTTTGAGGGTTAGTTGTTGGCGTGCGTTGTTGACCTGCCGGTGTTGTCGAGCAGGCGGTTTAATCGCGAGGTGGAGGGGACCCGGAGGATCACCGGTGCTGCGATGTCGCCGATGCGTTGCCGCCGGTGCGATGTCGCCGGTGCGAGGCATCACTACTGGCATTTGTGGGTGGTGCGGGTCATTGTTGTTGTCGCGAGCTGACCGGCTGGGCCGCGGCTGATGTGTGGCTTCATTCACTCTTCTCTCGACCATTGACTGGGGTGGAAGAGCATCCCAGTTGCACGTGTGTGTCTGTGTGTGTTGTTGTCTTTGCCTTTACCCTGTGTGCGCGCGGCGCCTGTCATCACGGCACGCGCCCCGAGTGTGCGATCCCTCCTCGCTCACCTCACCTCACCTGCCGTACTGCCTTACACCGCATCATTTCCTGTCGTACATGCAGTACCTGGGTACCTTCGAGGCGGAGGAAGCCGCCGCCATGGCGTACGACTACGCTGCCATCCGCCGCCGCGGCGATAAAGCCGTCACCAACTTCGACCCGCGCACCTACAAGGACGCCGCCACCGGCCAGTTGAAGCTCCTGGAGCAACTCCCGCAGGCGGTCCAGGCGGGGATGGCCCCCAGCTGCCTGACCAAGCTTGGCGCCGACGACGGCCAGGCCCGCGACGGCGACGACGGCGACGACGACGACGACGACGTGGAGGACAGGCAGAGCGGCGCCGCCGCTAGGGAGGTACGCGGCCAGCAGGGCCCTCGGCGGGCGTCGGGCCGGCGGCGGCGGCGTGCCGGGGAGGCGCCGTCGCCGCCGAGGACGCCGCCGCCGCCGCGGCCGCCGCCGCCGCCGAGGCCGCCGAGGCCGCCGCCGCCGCCGCCGCCGCCGGAGCTTTGGTCCCTGCGGGTGTCGCAGCCTTCAGAAGAGCAGCTGCAGAAGCTGTTGACGCGGCCAAAGGCCAGCAAACTCCAGGGAGGCGCCGGGCCCAGCGGCAGCGGCGGCGGTAGCCTCGGAAGCAGCAGCAGCAACAACCTCGCCGGCGGTAGCGGCGGCGGCCGCCGCAACAAGGCGGCGGCGGCGGAGTTGCAGCAGCGTGGAGCCGCATTTGCGGCGGGCGGCGGCTTCGGCGGCGTCGGCCTGAGCCTCAGCGCGTCGGCGGCGGCGTCGGCGTCGGCGAGTTGCGGCGGCGGCGGCGGTGGCATGACCCGGTCGGCACGGATGTCGTCGTCCAATGGTACGACGCCAGAGTACGGCGAGATGCAGCTTGACCGCCTCGGCAGCGCTATGACCGGGATGGCGCTCGCGGACGCCCCGTCGCCGCCGCCGCCGCAGCAGCTGCCGCCGTCGACGCCGGCGGCGGCGGCGGCCGCGGGAACGTACACCCTGCTGCTGCACGACAGCGCTCCGCGGACGACCGCGCCGCCGTCAGGCTACCCGCACCTGCCTCCGCAGCAACTCATGCCGCCGCTGCAGCCGCCTCAGCAAGCGCAGCAGCGGCAGCAGCCGCGGCGGCAGCGGCAGGGAAAGCGGCAGGCGCAGCCGCAGCAGCCGCAGCAGCAGCAGCAGCCGCAGTTCTACCCGTTCCACACGGACGCCCAGTCGTTCCAGGCGGCCGCATCGCCGTCGCCAATAATGCCGGGCCTCGGCTCCGGCCTCGGCGACGCCAGCGGCGGCGGCAGCGGCGGCGACGGGTCTCTCCTGGCGACCGCTATGCGCCGTACAGGTGACGGCGAGGCCAGCCACGCCTCGGCCGCCGACGATGTCGGCAACGGCTGGCACGGCGCCTGGCCGGCGGCGGCGACGGCGGCGGCGGCGGCGGCAACCTTACCGGCGCCGTACGGCAGTTTGACCTTTGGGTCGCAGAGCGCCGGAGCCTTTCGGTGGACGACAGCCGTCGCCGCCGCGGTAACGGCGGCGGCGGCGGCGGCGCCGACGACGCCAGCGAACGGCGGCGGCTTTTGGGGCGTCAACAGCAACACCAGCGGCGGCGCCGACGGCGGCAGCGGCGACGTCGGCAACGACGCTGCGCTTCTGGTGGCCGCGTTCCTTCAGGGCAACGGTCCTGCTGGCGCCCCGCCGTTGGATGCTGCCGTGAAGCAGTAAATGGGATCGGGGCGGGGGGGGGCTCATTCCGCGCAAAAGTGCGTGCATGCAACCTGCCTGCGTATGCGTGTGTGCGTGTGCACGCGGCAGCTGCTGGCGGCTTGCAGCAGCCGGCAGCAGCTTGCAGCAGCAGGCGGCCGGCGGTGGTTGCGCATCTGTGGGTCCGCGGACAGAAAGATGGAGGGAGGGAGTGGGATGTGCATGCTGTTGTTGTGCATGAAGGAAGGAATCGGTTGACGGGGGATGTGGACCCATGCGGAGGATGGATGTTGATCAATCGATGTTACGGCGGCGGGATGGCTCCGGAACCTCAGAAGTAAAGGTAGATGGATGGGGTCAGCAGGCAGGCAGGGGCGGCCCGCATGGAGTGAGGGGGGTTTCATGTGCGGATGGATGCACATGCATGCGTGGCGATGGGGTGCACGCGCGACTTGCATGTTGCAGCCCGCACGCAGCAGCAGGCTCTTCGATCGATGGGTGACGATTCGTGCTGCGTGGCTCATCATTTGAGCGTGCAGCGATGCACTTCGTTACTTTTCTGTCATTGTACAGGCACTACCTTGGTCGTACAGGCCCTTGGCCGTGCAGGCTCGCTCTGGTTGGTTGCAGTACAGGCTCTTGTTGTACAAAGTCCTGACCGTACATATAGACTCTGCGTGGCAGCAGTACAGGTTTGCGATCGTTGATTGGCGGCGCAGCCTCGATCGGGGTACGACACTTCCATCCTGGATCCATCCGGACGGATAATAACACTTATTCTCTATGACATATGCAGACTCATGGGCGTGATCGCACAATGGGCGTGATCGCACAAGTTTGGCACAACGAAGTTTGGCATGAGAGCTAAGCAGGTAGGTAGGGCTTCCACCCAGCACATCATTTGTACCATACCGACATCCGTTCACTGTTTGGGCTTTTCTGGTGTGGCCTCTTCGTTTCTTCGTTCGTGTGGCCTCTTCGTTTCTTCGTTCGTTCGGCCGCGGATGGGTACCGGTAGGTAGGCGGGTGGGTAGGTAAGCTCTGCTGCTGTGTGTGTGCGGAACTGCGGATTCGTTCCCGGTCGATCGACATAACACGTGTGAGCAGCAGACCTGAGCAGACAGAGAGAGAGCGAGGCGCTCCATCTCCTCAGGAGGTGGAGGTGGAGGTGGAGGTGGAGGTGGAAGTGGAGGTGGAGGTGGAGGTGGAGGTGGAGGTGGAGGTGGAGGTGGAGGTGGAGGTGGGTGTGTTACTACAGGAGTGGGCCCCGGACGAGCCTCGCAAGCGAATGAAGGATGCCTGGGTGCTGCTGACAGCATCGCAGCCAGTGGGTCGTGTGGGATTGATGCCCCGCCGCGGCCCGTCGGTCGCTTTTGATTGGTTTTGCTGAACTTTTGATTGGCGGGGTTGTGTGCGTGGGAGCTTTGCGCGCACGCACGGGCGGGGTAACTTCGTTGGTCTTCTGTGCGTAGGTTGATCTTTTTTTGCTGTGTCTGTGTGTGTGATTGTTGGAATTTACAATTATTTGCAACTCGTCTGTCGTCTATCTGTCGATCGGTGTGCACGCGGACCGCCGCCGACCGCCGTCATGGGCCGGACTTCCTTACACTGCCGTACATAGCCGTACATACCCGACGGACCGCCGTACCGCGCACGCAGCCTCTTAACAAATTGCGGTTCGTTACGCTTCGCGTCTGTCTCTTACCTACCAGGGGTTCAACAACATCCTCGCTCGCTCGCTTTCGTTATTTGCCGCTACATACGGTGTACTCGCCCTTTTTCTCATCGAACTATCCTGGTTGATTTTATGGGTCGAGACGACATTGTCTGGCGGGGGTTCTGAGCGAGGTTCGAGTTGACGGACGCGCGATGGTGGGTGGGTATGCGTGTGCGGCGCCGGCATTGACTACTGGACTGTGGCTGGGCGGGTGGTTCGCGGTTCGTTCGCGCGGAATGGCGGGATGGCCGGCGGCTCACTAGCTGCCGGTACTCGCTGCTTTCCGTCGCGCGCAAGCAAGCATGGAAGTGACTTGCGGTTGAGGATAGATGGAGGCAGCAGGGGGGGACGCACGCACGACGACGGCGCTCCGAGCGCGCCTGTGCATGTGTGTTTGCTGCTGCGGCAGAACGTTCGAAGCGCTGGCTCGCTGTGGTGTGGTGTGCATGCGTGGCTTTCATGCGTGGATGGGTGAGTTGTTCGTCATGCATTGCATTGGTCGCTTGGTTGCCTGCATGGATGGGTTGCACGCATGGTTTGCATGCATGGTGACCAACGGATGGTTATGTACCGTGGTTTTGGCGGTGGGTACGTACATGCATGTGCGCCCGAATGGACGGACGTACGACGGAAGTCGGTGGCTGGTCAGCGATCAACTTTCCGCAGCGACAAACTGATGACGACGGACACGCAGTCTGTACGGCAGAGCCGATACCGTACGGCACTCTGTCGCTTGCGGCGAGACGTACGGTGGGCTCGGTAGGCTTTATATTGTGTCTCTTGCTGTCTGTCCAGCATATGGACAGGCATTTATTACTTTTTCTATCTGGCGCGGTTTTCAGCGCTGTTGTCGGTTTCGTCTTTCTGCAGTAGCTAGCGGTTCACACTTGCGTGGGGAAGGGTGTGTTGCTTGCCAGCAGATCGCTCTGCCAGCAGCAGGAGGCACCGCCCTCTATTTCCCTCTCCCGGATGACTACTTTCCCCAGTTTGGTGGGTGAGTGTTGTCGTGTGTTTGAAGTGCACTTGGGGTTCCGGGTTTTTATAGAGATTAAGGGTTTTGAGGCTGTGCCTGGCTGTGCCTGCTGTGGTAATGTGCTGCTGTTGTTGCGGCTGCTGTGAACAAGCAAGCACACCCCGCGTGTGTGTAGGGTTTTCTTTCGCCTTTCTATCGATCTTTCTTTCCTCGCTTCATTCCCAACTTCCGCCGTCCATGCTCGTGCTCATCCATCCGCCCATCCAACCGCCGCCGAGTCATCCACCCGCCGGTTGTACAGTTATGCCGTAATTTAATACATTACCGTTGTGCTTTTGTTTGATTTTCCTAAACTATTTGCTTGGTTTGCGTGTTTACCGCGGAGCAGATTTCATGTAACAAATAAGATAGATGGCCGGAAATCGATCGCTATCCAACACGAAATATATTCATAGCTTGCATATAGCAACACAGATTTCTCAGCTGGCATGAATGTGTGTTCGACTTATCGTGTAGCGTTGAAAGCTCTCGTGGTAGATCCGCTACCACGATCGATCAGGATCGATCGATCGACCTCGTTCGGAGCGAAGCTCGAGCTCGCTTTGTCGGAGCCCAGCGAGCGCTCGTTGTGCAGCGCTCGTTATGCATGCAGCACCCTCACTGCCGGGGGTAGCTGCTAATAACTATTATGAGGCGATACATATCAGCAGATGCTGGCCGCCTGTTGCATAGCGATGCTTCCGTAGGTGTGCTGATCAAACCGGGCTTTTTTGTCTTTTGATTGGGGAAGGCAAAAGCCTTGCAAAAAGTGTAGATATGCGCCTCCGTGAGCCGCACTCGCTGATCTCTTTAGTAAAAGGCGAAAGAGATATGAGAAACGTGGGCGGCTCAGCGCCGGTAATGTGACAGTAGGATGTCGGTCCCACCCCACCTGGCGGCTGCCCATACATGCTTGCCCGGGTGCCGATGGTGGGTGGACCCGAGCATCCATCCCGCCAGGTTCCGCCCAACGTACACCCGCAAAGCAGCCGCTGCCTCTCCAGGGAAGGAAGCACGGAGCCCTGCGATACCCGCCTCCTTCAGACAACTCTGCCCACGTGCACGCCGGCTAGCTGCGTGATCCACGGGTCACGCAGACCCATTTATCCACGACAACGACAACGACAGCCATACACGACATACAGCCATGGCGACGAAATAAAGCATCACTCCAAACGAACGCTGCTACACGAGAGACATAGATGACCACCAAAACAAGGGCTTTCGCGCTGTGCACCGAAGCCGACAGAGTAGGCCCGGCGCCATGGCGGGGCCAATCTCGCCGCAGGCGGTACAGCCGAACTTAGCGCTAATAATAACGGCGAAGCGCAAAGGAAGGCACCAACTTCAACCAGCCAAAGGTCAAGGGAGCGAGGCAACCCGATTGTTTAAGCGAGCAGCCGTATTCCTGCCTCGGACGGCGCCTGGGCGCCTTGGACGGGACGAAATGGGAGGGAGGGATCTGCGTCAAATTCACCGCAGTCGGCACAGCCCCAGCAATTCATGATGTATGAGTTCATACCCTGATTCTTGCCCTAGGATCCACCACCAACCTCCGCACATGACACATAACATGCATTCTGCCCAGATCGCGTAATAGTCATCGTTGGCCTTGGGTTTGAATGTTGCCTACTCCGTCAGTATCTTTCCTTCTTCTTCTCCTTCGCTGCTGTTCAGCCAATAACAAACACACGCAAAGCGCAAGCGCAAGCACAACGCACGCGTAGCGCCCTGTCGCGCAGACGCTCGCAGCAGCAGCGCTCGAGGCTCCTCCGCTCGCAGCAGCAGCAGCAGCAACGAGAGGCAGGGCGGCCATTGCAGCAGCCAGCCAAGTCAAGATGCAAAGCCAAAGTCAACCTTCCTGTCGCCTGTCGCAGCTCCCGTCCGACCTGCTGACCGACCTCTGCGACCTGCTGCCGCGCGCCTCCCACCGCTGCCTCGCGGCCACCTGCCGCCAGTTCAGAGACGCCCTCCTCCGCGACCGCGCCCGCGCCCTCGCGCTGCGGCTGCAGGCCCCGCCAACACCGACAAGCCGCAGTCACCTTTCCACGACGGCCACCGGCGCGGCCGCGGCCGCGGCCGCGGCGGGCCCGCTGCTGCTGCTTCGCACCGCCGCCGCCGCCGCCGCCGACGGCGGCCCCGGCAGCAGCAATCTACGCTACCTGGAAATCCACTTCCGTCTCGATGGGCCCGATGAGGGGGAGCTGGCGGCGCTGACCGCGGCGGTTCGCGATCTGGGTCGGCTCCAGGTGCTGCTCCTCTGCGGCGGAGCGCCGGCGGCGGTGCCGGCGGCTGGCGGCGGAAGCGGCGGCGGCGGTCCTATGGAGGCATCGAGGGAGTGGCGGGCGCAGCGGATCACGGAGGGATGGGCTCGTCTGGCTGATGCGTTGAACGGGGACCGCGACAGAGACGGCGGCGGCGGCGGCAATGTGGCTTCAACGTTGCATGTCGTCTTGGAACCCAGCGTGCTGCCCAGCTGGCCGCCGCCGCCGCCACCCCCGGCGGAGTTCGAGGCAGCGGCGGCGGCTGCGGCGGCGTTGCCGGTGCCGTACGCTTGGCTCGGCTTCCTGCAACGCGGCCGGCCCAATGTGCGGCTCCGCCTGCTGGGTCGGGAAGTCCTCCGAGCTGACGTCGGCGTCGCCGGCGGCGAGGGTCTCCACGCCGGCGCCAGCGCCGGCGGAGGCGGCGGAAGCGGCGGAGGCGGCGGCAGTAGTTCCGGCGGGTGGCGGCAGCCGCAGCTGCTGCTATTGGCGCTACAGCGCCAGAAACAGGAGAGTGCTGGTGACGGCGGGGAGGGTGTCGTCTACGGCGACCTGTTGTACGGCTTGCCTGTGCCGTACTTGTACGTCAAGGCTCCGGAGCAGCTCCATGCGTTGTCGGATGTGGCGGACGGCCTCGAGCGTCTGTCGGTGCTGATGCCGACGGTTCCGGAGCCGTCACCCCTGCCGCCGCCGCTGCCGTTACCGTCTCCGCTGTCGGGCCTGCCGTCGCTGCCGAACCTGACGGTTGTCGAGTTGGCGCTGAGCGGCTTCGGCGGCGGCAACGGATGCCTCGGCGGCGGCGGCAGTACGGCAGTCTTTGGCAAGGAGGTACTGCAGCTGCTGGCGGCCCGTGCACCCCGGCTCCGTCGACTGAAGCTCGCGGGAAACGGCGGCGTCCCACCGCCGGCGGCCGCTCTGCAGGTGAGTGCGTGTGTGTGCACGCGCACGTGCGCGCGAGAGAGAGGGAGAGAGGAAGAGAGAGGGGAGAGGAAGAGGGAGAGAGAGATAGAGGAAGAGGGATTAGAGATTTTGGGACGTTGGGAGTTGAGATCTTGTCGGGTTGTTTCGGTGTTGGGGATGTTCCTTGTTCCTTGCTATACGCATTCCAATGCTGTTTCTGTGTGTGGTGGTACCGGTAGAGCAGGATCGCCGTGCGCAGAGCACGGCCAGTACGGCAGTCATCTCAATGCCGCACTTCAACCCTTTTGAATTTGCCCTTTCTACCATTTCTGCCGTACTGTACTGTACTGTACTGCAGGCCCTGGGGGACCTGCCGCACCTGCATACCCTGGACATCGTGCGGCCGCCCGCCGGCGCAGTGGCCCCCGACGTCACCATCGCCGCCGACGCCGACGCCGACGCCGTGGCCTTCTACGCCGGTCGCTTCAGCGCCTCACGTGTCCCCCGCGGCTTCGCCCTCGGCCACGCACGCGCCCTGGCGGCGTGTTCCAGCCTGCGAAACCTCTCCGTCGAGTTTCTAGGCGATTCCTCGTTGCCCTGGGGCAGCCCTGACGGCGGCGGCGGCGGCGCCGCCGCCGCCGCCGCCGCCAGCGTCACGAGCCTGCGCGTCCGCTCCTGCGTGCTGCCGCTCGCCTGCCCGCGACTGGGCCTTATGTTCCCCGCCCTCCGCCGCCTGGCGCTGTCCAAGCTACCCTCGCACGAGAACGCCTGGCACGTCATCCTGACGCTGCCGTACCTGTCGTACCTGGAGATCCGGGATCCGTGGCCGCTGCGGGATGAGCTGCGGCTGATGGGCAGGTGCCTGGCGGATGTGGCGCCGCGGCCGCCGCCGCCGCCGCCATCGGCGGCGGCAGGCCCGACGCGGGAAGGTGCCGCGGTCGCCGGAGGATCCGTTGTCGCCGCCGCCGCCGCCAGAGGCGGCGGCGCAACGCCGGTGGCGCCGCTGCAGCGGTTGCACATTGGGGAGTTGCAGGACGTGTATTCGGTAGCGGCGGCGGTGCGGGCGGCGGCGAAGCTGTGGCCCGTGGGTCGGTCATCGTCGTCGTCGTCGTCATCGCCGCCACCGCCACCGCCGCAGGCGGCGGATGACGTTGACGGTGACGGCGCCGCCGCCGCCCGGGGGCGCTGTCGGATCCTGTCGCTCGGCCTCGCGTCGCGGGGCTTATGGCCGATTGCGGGACTGCCCGGACAGCCGTCGTCCGCCGCTGCCGCCGCCGCCGCCAGCGAAGCCGCAACCGTCGCCGCCAGCAAAGCCGCAACCGCCGCCGCCGCCGCCGCCGGCAAAGTCGCAACCTCCGCCGCCGGCAGAGCCGCAACCGTCGCCGCGTGCAAGGCGGCGGTTCTGGCCACTGCGCTTGCGGGGTGCGCGGTAGAGCACTTGATGGTGTGCGTGGAAGAGAAGGAGGCGGAGGAAAAGCGGGAGGAGGAACAGGAGGTGGGGAAGGCGACGGGCGCGCCATCGACGGCGGCGGCGGCGGCGGCGGATGCACCCATGGCGGCCGACGCCGGCGCCGCCGTCGATCCTCCCTGCCCCGAATGCGGATGTCGCCGCGGCGGCGACGCCAGCCCTGAAGCCACAGTGTTCACGGGCCCCGAGTCGTTCTTGGCTACCCTGGCCTTGGCGCTGCCGTACGTGCCGTACATTCGTACCCTGACGCTGCGCGGTTTCTCCGGTCTGACGGCTAGAGCCGCGGCGGCGCTGGTGTCGGTCATGCGCGGCACCGCAGTAGCCGCAGCCGCCGCCGCAGCCGCAGCCGCCGCAGCCGCAGCCGGCGGCGGCGAAGCCCGCGGCGGAGGCACCGACGACGGTCGCCGTATCGATGGAGGCGGATGCGGAGGTGGGGCTGACGTGGCGGCGCGCTCGGGCTTGTACGGCATTGATGGCGGCAGCTCAGGCGGCCGTTACCCGGCGGTTGACAGGCTGGAGCTTGTCGGCTGTGGCTGCAGCTTGTGTGGCATTTGCGGCGGTGACGAGGCGGCGTCGTTGGCTCTGGAGCGGGTGATTGGGGCGGCGGCGGGCGGCGACCGTGGCCGCATCGCGGTGTCGTCGCGGTGACGTGCGTGGTTGCCTGTTGGCAGCGTATTTTATTATATTGCCCGCAGGCCCCGAGAATATGTTGCAGGAAGCATTTAATTTAAACAGGAATTGAGAGTGGAATGGAATGGAATGAACTGGATTGAAAAATGAAGCTGCACTACTTGACCGAAGTGTGGAAAGTGTGGAGCGAATTGAATTCGGTGTGGTGTGGTGCAGAGTTGGGTCCCGTTTTCGCTGTGTGAGTGTGTGCGCTCGTTATCGCTCGAGGGCAGCAGGGGGCGAGGGTGTGGAACTGAGGATAGAGGGGGCGAGGAGGTGAGCTCGTGCCCGTCCGTTTGGCTCGAAGACAGACGGTCCTCAACTTGTCCTTAGCCAGACCGATGGACACGCCTGGCTCAAAGACAGGCTGGGGACTGGGCACTGGGGACCCTCATGAGTTTGGCACTGCGAGGCTGCCGCTGTGCTTTCCCCAGGGCGTAAGGATTCATGGGGGCTTGTGGGCGTGTACGACACAAACTTAGAATGTAGATCTGCGCCCCGCGCCCCATGCCCCGCGCCCCGCCTCGCCTCGCACCGCGGGCTAGTGGTGATGGAGCCAGCAGCTCGCACCAATCCTGTGACTGAGCCGCAGGTGTTGTCGGGTGTTGAATAAACATTGAACGTTTTTGTCGGTGTTCCTGCTGCGATTGCAACAATAGGCTCCGGACCTTCGGAGGGTTTTAGGGTTTTAGCGTTTTAGGATTTGTCAGACGACATGCGAGATGATGCGACAGGCATGGTGGTGTGGCTCGTGGGAAGAATGGACCCCAGACAGGTCAAGAGGGGTTAAGAAGGGGGGGGGGGGTAACGGGGCATGGTGGCACGCAGCCATCCCTCCAGGATCCACCATTCAATCAAATTAAATCAAATCAAATCCCGAATACCTAGTCAACGTTCTGCTCCTCGTGCCCCGAATTTCCGCTTCAACGCTCCCTCCTCTCCCTCGACCCAACCACCAACTCCCCAGGAGTAAGGACCGGCACTTCAGTTACCGGAGTTACCGGTACTTCAGTCACCGTTAATTCAGTTTTCATGAGAAATCATCGTTCGTTACACACAAAGGGTACCTGCAAGCAATGAAAGCCGTCTTTATTCGGTAGGTAGGCCGGGTGAGGGCCGGCTACCGCGAAAGCTATCGCTAAGGCCTTAATGCCCACAGCCTCGCAGCAACCACCCTATGTAGCTACAAAACCCGAAAATCACTCCTCCACGCCTTCGCGGACACCTTAACTGGCACCATGTGCCGTACCAACGCCCTTACGAGGGCACAACTCCTCTGAGTTCACAGAAAACCTTGGTTTTCTAGCGTTGCACTCAGAAAACCTTCAGTTGATTAACTGATCAGGCTCCGGTGTGCTCGGGGATGCTGCGGAGCACAAAGCGTGCTCGTCCGTTTCCTGCTGGGGATGCGTCGTACTGTCGACCCACACAAAATGTATAAAAACGTCGTGGTCGTTTAAACGTACAACAACGGCCCCCATCTCCCACCTCCCAACTCTCATCTCTCAACTCCCCAATCACTGCTCAACGAACCAAACTACGAATCCATCCATCCTTCCGTCCTTCCTTACGCGCACCTCCTGGCAACAACAAGCCCTCGCCCACCATATTCCGCCGCCGCCATCCAACCGCCGCCATCCTACTCCCCCTCCCCTCCCCCACCCCCTTCCCCACTCCCAAACCTTCCTCCCCTAACCTTCCTCCCACACCTTCCCCACTCCCCACTCCCCACTCCCCCTACTCGTCCCCCTCCCCTTCCCCCTCCCCTTCCCCCTCCCCTTCCCCCTCCCCTTCCCCTTTCCCTTCCCCTTCCCGCCGCTCGTCCTCGTCCTTCCGTTGCTCGTCCACCAGCTCGTACGGCTCGTCCAGGTCCGGCACCAGTCCCAGGTTCAGCATGCCAAACGGCGTGGTGGGCCACACGCGTCGCGCCGCGCCGTGCACCAACACCCGCGCCATCGCCATCCACGCCTCCCAGGACATCCGCTTATCCCAGCAGGCTCCCCACTCGCCCAGCAGCGTCACGGCACGGACTGCGTGGTTGGCGGCCTCCGCCCACTGGCCCCGCTGGCAGTGTATCTGGGCCAACAACACGTGCGGCTCTGCGGATCACAGCAGAGGGTGGGCGGGTGAGAGAAGGGAAGGTTAGGGAAGGAGAGAGAGGGAGGAAGGAAGAAGGGGGAGGAGGGAAGGGAGGTGGGTTAAAGAGTGGAGCTTGAAAGCGTTCGATGATGACGGTTCCGGAGCTCCCTTCCCGCCCAGTCCACAGCCCAAAGCGCGCCCTCCCTGGAGACGCACACGCCCAAAGCCACCCACCCACCCACCCACGTCCCACCCCCCCACCCACCCGCCACGTGAGGGTTGTGCCAGCAGGCGGTCCGCAGCAGCCGCAGCGCCTGCTCGTGCTGCCCCGGCTCCGAGTGCTCCGAAACCGCCTCCCAGTAGGCGTCACGCGCCACCAGCTGGTCCGCCTCAGTAAGCACCTGAGAGGGGGGGCGGGCGGGGGGGCGGGGGGGGCGGGGAGTGAGAGGAGGGAGGAGGCATCCGACGGGCTCAGGGGGTTCAGGGAGGCGCAGGGCTCTGCGCGGGTTTGCCGCCCACGCACGTCAGCCAGCGCCCCACCCAACCCAACCCTACCCTGGCTACCCAATCTCAATTCATAAGCCCCATGTGGTTTGCTGCACAGGGGCCACAGCACGCGCACGTCAGCCAGCCGCTATACCCCTAACCCCGCTTTGCCCTCCCCCTCTTTCCGCCGCTCCACAGCCGCTGCGCTGTCGTACCTAAGAACCACACACACACACACCCTTCACACATGCACACACATGCCCCACCCGCATCGTCGTATCCTCTCCCCCCCTCCTCCCCCCCCCTTCACACACACACCCACACCTGCGTGCATCCCTCGAAGACGGGCGGCAGCGGCACCAGCGGCCTGCCATCCGGGCCCGTGCAGGCCCCCCGCAGCAGTGCCCCCATGCGTGACAGGGCCGAGTGCCACAGCCCCGGCTTCACCGCACCGGGCCACAGCGACCCGTGGTTCGCACCCGCGTACAGCAGCCGCCCATCGGTGTTCTCAAACATGGCGTCCTGGAGGACCACCAGGTGGGGGGGTTGGGAGGTGGAAAGGTTTTGCGGTGCATGTTTTCCGATTTAGTGCACGTTTTCCGATTTAGTGCACGTTTTCCATTCTAGTGCACGTCGGAGGTCTTTGAGTAAGTAAAGCTGTGAAGGGCGATTTGCGTTGCGATTAAACGTCCAGAGAGGTTCGGATTGAGTGAGAGGATGCGCTGTGGAGTGCCGTAAGTGTCGTAAAAGTGCCGTACGAGGTACGGGTTGGAACAGCTGATGAAGCCATCTTGAAAACTTGGGGGGGGGCCAGGTGTGGGGGACGGGTGCCGCGACAGCAACAGCGACGATGACGACAGCAACAGCGACGACGGTGACAACGACGAAAAAAGCAGCATCAGCAGTAGGGCTGTGACTCCACACGGCGCTCGCTCGCTCGCTCGCTCGCTCGCTCTCACACACACACCTGCCAGGAAAAGAGCTGCTCGCAAAAGTCCGCCATGGTCATCACAACGAACCGCGCAACCGTCAAACGGTCAACTACCAACGGCTCGCCCGTCTTGATGTGCTTGACAGTGACGCCCTCGGGCGGGATCAGCCGCCGCAGCGACGCCGGCGCCGGCGGCGCTGCCGTACCATCGCCGCCGCCGCCGGCGGCGGCGTCCAGCGCCGCCGCCAGCTCCTCCGCCGGCGGCGCGCGCGCCAACAGATCGTCGTATATGAGGTTGTGTCGTGGTACGACACAAAAGGTGTGGATGAGCTCCTCGGCTGACGGCCCAACGACCTGCAGTACATAGCGCAACGCGGTACGATACGATACGGTACGACACCGCCAAGCATGATCGCACTCGCCGGCGATGGCGCATGACACCGTATGATGGCACACGTGCCTGAGGAAGAGAAGAACCGAAAGTCTGAACAGCGGGGCCGACGTGTATAACTGCGAGTCAGTTACGGCACAGCGGGGCCCGCGCTACCATTCAAACGCCGCCATTCAAAGGACCCGTTTGTGGTCATCTTGCCGTATACTGTCGTACCGAGCCGTCGTACACTGTCATACCTCCGCCAGTCGGGTTCGATCTGCCGACTCTTTGAATATTGCCAGGTTGACGTAACTGTTGCTGTAGGCGGAGTGGAAGAGCGCGCACTTGCACACATCATCGTCCTTCGGGGAAGCGTGGGGAGGTGGGGAGAGGAGGGGGTGTGGGGATGTGGGCGGGGCGTGGGTGATAAAAACGATACCGCAGCGGAGGGACGTAGCGGTTGGAGCGTGGGGTTGGGGGTGAAGATGGAGGTGGAAGCAGCAAGGGAGGGAAAAAAGCGACAAACATGTGTCGTATCTCCACCGCCCCAGCTACAGCAAGAGGCCGCCAAAAACGCCGGCGGCCACCCTCCCCCGCCCCCTCCCCCGAGGAACGGGAGAATCTGGATCTCACCTGGCCCCAGATCTTGCAGATCTTGTATACCTCGTACAGATGCGATTTGAAGCTGCGAGGACGAGGCGAGGAGGGGTGTGCGGTGAGAGGTTAGGTGGGTGGGACGTGGGGCTCGTGCGGACAACCGCCCCCCAGCTGCTGGATTCCAAGTTTTCAAAATTCCCGGGGGGATTAGTTGTTTCATTCAGATCATGACGTGTAAAGATGAGGCTGAGGAGCCTCCGTCGGATTTGCGTGTTAAAGACGCTGGGGCAGTGGCAGTGGCCCGAGCATATGGCCGTAGCCATGCCTTTGTGGAAGCGACGGCGATGCATGGTCCCTAACTCCCTAGGATGTCAAAAAATGAGGATGGAAATGGTACCGATGGGTTGGCTCCTTCGCGGCGCTGGAGCAGGTGTTGGGTGACAGTGAGCTCCATGGGAGCAAGGAGGGGGAGTTGCGGGGCTGTGGGGATGGCCGCGAAGACGGTTGACTAAGCCCTATCCCGCTGGGTGACTCTGGACTCTCCGGGCAGCCGGCCCAGCCTCCCCAAGCTAAAACGCGAGATGATAACAGCTCTTTTAATGCGAAAATCGGATATGATGCCTTCGTGCCCAGAAGCCGGAACGCGCCTGGACTTTTTGTGCCAGCATTCTCCGGCCCCAACGCCTGACAGCAGCTCCAGCCACTCCGGTAGCCGGGGATCAATGCGTGATAGGTCTCCACGGAGGAAAGCTCGCACGATGCCGGGGATGCAAGGCGGTCGCGCTGCGCCCTCCCCATCGGGCTGGTCGTCGGGGCCGGGACGCCCTTCACTTCCCGACATTGTGTCCTCGCTTTAAGCTTTGATTTCGGATTTTGAAGACAATTGCAATTACGATTCCGTGCCCCAAAAAACTTCTGCTTCAATTCGTCTTTGCTCCGAAACACGAGCGTTAGCCCGCAACGACTTGCAACGACACTTGAAGATGTCCGAAACGAAACATCTCGACGGGTGAGATGCAGCCGAGTTGATACTAGCTGCCAAGTGACACGCTGGGAAAAGTGCGGGGTGATGGGCGTCCTCGCGGCGCTCGGGGCATCTCCCATCCAACAACACTTTCCGCGGCGTCTGCAGCGACCGCTGTCGCACCGGAGTTATGCGCTAAGTGTAAGCCTCGTTTACAAAAAAACGCGTTGCTGGTGGAAGCGAGCGCGTGCCTTTTGGCCCCTTGCCAAGCGTTGCAATTTACCAGCCTTACCCGTAACAACGCGATTCACCAGCACTTCACAGGCTTGCGCATCAAGTGCCAACCTTAATTTTGCCTTTGCAGGTCATGGCGTCCGCAGCCGGAGGAGGGAGCAGCTCGAAGCCGATCCCCAGGTACGGCAATAATGCGGGTCCAGCAGTGCCCCCGCTCAACTCGCTCACCTTGCTCCGCCCGGCACAGCAACGAAAGCTCCGCCTGCTGTAAACGCAACAAATCCCAACACCCACAAGCCACATGCGCTTCTTCATCGCCACGTGCAACCAACAAAAGCCGCGCCGTGCGGCGCTGCGGCCCCGCCCCAAAGCGCACCCACCTCCCTTCTTCCCCCGGCCTTCGCCTTCATTCCAAACCCTGCCAGGTACCAGCGACCCCCACCAGCCCGACACCAAGCGCTGTCTTGCTGACGCACGTTGAACTGCGCTCCCACTAATCGTCGTCCTCCCGCCGTTCTCCCTTCATCCATATTTATGTACCGTTACATCTCACCCACCCATCCCTCCATCCATCCCTCCATCCAACCATCCACCCACTCATTCCTCCATACCTCCATTCTTTCATTGACATATGTACGCACCTGTCTGGCGCCCGCGGGCTCCTTCGCCGCTGCCGCCAGAGTGGTCATCTGCGGCGGCGGCATCATCGGTGCCTGCACCGCCCACTACCTGGCGGAGAAGGGGCTGGCGGAGGGGGTAACGCTGGTGGAGCGAGGGGAGCCAGCGTGCGCCGCGTCGGGTGGGTCTGTGGGGGTCCGGGGGGGGCTCCAGTCGAGTGAGCGAGTGAGCGGACGCGACCCATGGGTCGGCACTCGTTGTACGGATCCCTTGTTTGGGTCCTCGAAAGCTCGATTAAAACCCAACCCTAAAACCCTACAAACCCTAAAACTTCCTTAAGGGGACAAACCATCCCGTCCGCGTTCCCTCCGCAGCGCATCCCCACACCTTTTCGCATCCGCGCACCCCCACCCCGTCTCCTCCCCGTCTCCTCCCCGTCTCCTCCGCGTCTCCTCCCCGTCTCCTCCCCGTCTCCCCCCTTTCCTTTACCTTCCTTCCTTTCCCTTCTCTTCCCAGGCAAGGCCGGCGGCTTCCTGGCACTCGACTGGAACGACTCCTCCCCCGTGGGCCCTCTCGCCCGCCTCAGCTACCGCCTACACACCCAGCTGGCGGATCAGCTGGGGGCGGAGCGACTGGGCTACCGGGGAGTGCACACGCTGCAGGTTTTCGAGGGTTTTAGGGTTTTAGGGTGATATGGCTACCACCCAAGGTCGGGTCAGTCTGGTCTGGTCTGCTGTGTTGGCTCGCACGCCGGGGGGGGGGGGCCGTCACGTTAGGTACCTCGTCGCGCTTCTGCTTTTCCGTACACTCCCTTCCTCCTCTTCTGCGCGGCCAGTGCCGAGCGTTTTCGCACCCCCTTATATATATATATACATATATATGTATATAGATATATACGTGGCTGATCCCCCCTCTTCCGATTGCATGCAAGGTGGTGGGCGTTGAGAAGCCGCCCGGCGGCGGCGGGGGACGGCGGCTGCGCGGCGCTGAGAAGCTCCCAGACTGGGTGGATGGCCACGTGGTGGGCATGTCGGTGAGTGCCGTACAACAACCGAAAACCGAAAAACCGAAAAACCGTCTGCTGATATGGGTCGGCCCACTGGTCATCACCTTGCCGACAACTTGGCACACATTCCCGGGGTCCGTGGGAACCCCATTTGAACAGTCCCTACTTTCGAACTTTTTGGACTTAACCGTTAACCCCCCTAAAAAACCTAAATCCCATTGCTCCCCCGCGGTCAGGAGATGGGCGACCCCAGCAACACGGCTCAGGTGCACCCGCACAAGCTCACCACGGCGCTGCTGGAGTCGGCACTGACCCGCGGGTCGCGACTGCTGCGGGGCTGTGTGGAGGGGCTGAGGCTGGAGGACGTGGAGGGCGGAGGGCGGAGGGTGACGGGTGCGGCTGCCGACGTCGCGACGTTGCGTGTCTGTGTGTATTTGTGTGTGCGTGTGTTTTTTGGGCGTGAGGATGGGGGTTTTATGGAATGGGCGAAACGAAGCGTTACCCGGGGCGGATGGGCGGATGAGTGGGCGGGCGGGGTTGGGTTGTGTGTGTCGGGTGCGTGCCCTGGTCCTCCCCCGGTGGTTGGGCGGCTGCTCCCCAAGTTATTGCGAGGCAGACACGGCAACACACAACCCACTTCACCAGTAAACGGCACCAGTACGGCACCGAAACCCCGCTCCGTGGACCCGCTCCGTGCCCTTCCCGCGCCTCTCGCCTCTCGCCACCCTCCACCCGTCCCCCCTCCCCCGCCCCGGCCCCCCAAAACACACACACACACGTCCACACAGGTGTCGTGGTGGACGGTGCCGTACTCCCTGCTGACGTGGCCGTGATCGCCCTGGGGCCCTGGTCGGGCGCCGCCCGCGACTGGTTTCGGAGCAGCCCCTCCGTTACCACCCACCCTTCCACCGCCTCCTCCTCCTCCCCCTCCTCGTCTCCACTGGCGCCTCCCCTCCTCCAAGGCCCCCCGCTGCTGCCCCATCTGTCCATCAGCGGCCAAAAATATCACAGTGTGGTGTTGCGGCCGCGTCGACCCGTCAGCGATCACATGCTCTTCACGGGTTTCAAGTACGCCTCGGGTGAGAGAAGGGAAGAGCGGAGGAGCGGACAGGGGGCATCCTAACATCAATTTTCAGCCCTAACCATACAGCTACAATAACCTACGGTCACTTACATTCAACGTTACATTTGTAGGCCAACGGTCGTCCCGACCAACACCCCGACCACACCCCGACCACACTCCCCGGGCTCCCAGGCCTGCCGCCCGCCCCGTCGTCCGTCCCTCCCTCCTCAGGCCGCACCGTGGAGCCGGAGGTGTACCCCCGCCCGGACGGCTCCGTGTACGTGTGTGGGGAGCCGCAGTCGCTGCCCGTGCCGCCCAGTGCTGAGGGGGTGACGGTGGAGGGGGATCTGATCGACAACATCCGCCGGGTGGCGGGATCGCTGGCGAGCTGCCTGGCGGAGGTACGGCATGTGTATGTGGGTGTGTTTTTGTGGATGTGAATGCGTGTGGGTGCCCAGGCGGGTGTGCGCGGGGTTATTTCATCACACTGCGGTTTCCTCGTTCTTTCTTCCTTACCCGCACCACCGCCCCCCACCCCCCTTTTTCTGTATCCCATCTCCCTAACCGCCCACGCACCTTCCCTCCAGTCAGCCAGCTGCCATGGCCTTGTTCCCTCGAACCCCTCCCTCATTCCCCTTCCCCCATCCTCCCCCCCGGCCCCGCCCCGCTTCGGTACCTATTTCTGGCTTCAGGGCCCGCGCTCACTAACGCCTCCGTCTCCGTTCCTCCGCTGCGGTACATCGTTGTCCCTCCCCCCCCGCCCCCCTCCCCCTCCGCCGCCCCGCTCAGGCTCCCGAGGAGACCCGGCAGGCCTGCTACCTGCCCTGCGCCCCGGACGGCCTCCCGGTCATTGGCCCAGTGCCGGGCTGCGCCGGGGCGTTCCTGGCCACGGGGCACACCTGCTGGGGCATCCTCAACGGCCCAGCCACGGGGCTGCTGCTGGCCGAGTGGATCGAGGCGGGGCGGCCCAGCAGCTGTGGGGAGCGGGAGCTGGGAGCCTTCAGCCCCGGGCGCTTCGCTGCGCGGGCGTAGGCTGTTAAAGTTGTTGTTGTGATGGTGGTGGTGGATGTGGCAGTGGCTGGACTGCAGGGGGAGGAGACGGCGCGCCTGGCTGTCCGGGCGTGTGACTGGTGCGGGATGGAGCGTGTGGGGTACCGGTAATGAAGAAGTGTACCCCAACAACACGCCCCAACACGTCCCCACCCGCCCATAAGCCGTGGAGCTGTCCCCGCGCAAGAGCCGCCGCGCAGGCGTGGCGGTATCCCAGCGCCGTCCGTGCGCGTGAGTGACGTACCGTACCCCCGCGCCCTGCGCTCCTACGCCGTCGAGGCCCCATCGCGACTTCAACCTCCCCCCCCATCCCCCCCAATGAGATCATCACTGTTACGGTGCCGGGTAACCGCGCACTGGCCGGGGCCGCCGCAGAGCCGCCCTCCCCGGCTCGGCCCCGACCCGCGGGCCTCCGCCTCGTGGACCGAGAAGCGACACGCGCCCACCTCCCGACGTGACGGACCACACGACCGGCGGCCTGCGCCGACCCCCAACAGAGGAACTGAAGAGCGCACCACCACCCCCACCACCACCACCACAGTCCGCGTCTCTCCGGAAAACGCGCTTCCCGCCGCACCCCCACCTGCATGCCCACACACATACCCCATACACACGCCGCCTCCGCTGTCTTACTTCGAACACCCGCCCCGCCGCCACAGTGCCGCATCACGCACGTTTACCCTTATGGCCTCAGACGGCACCAGAGGTAACGAAGGCTCTTCTGGAAACCAGCCATACACACACGCATACGCACACTTTCGAGGCCGTCCGATTGCATCCTCGGCTGCGCCCTTCTCCTCTCCTCTCCCATCGTTAAAAAGAGGCGGCGAGATCCCCTCCGCGGGGGGGGGGTGTCTCGTCAAAACGACCCAAACTAACGTACCTTATAGGGACTGCGCACGATCCGTGCAGAGCAGCATATCTGGGTTTTGGTTCGCGTATTGGTTATATTGCTTATTCGATTGTTCGTTGTCAGTCATCATATCATGTAGTTGCTACATTGTTCGTTTCTAAGCTTCCACCGCACTTTCGTTGCTAAGCTTCCACCGCACCGCACTGTACTGCACTGCAGCAGCACCGCCCGGCAGCGACCTCCGCGCCAGACGCCAGCAGCCGCGCATCTCCCCCGTCTCACCTCCACCTCCACTTCACCTCAACCTCACCTCCACCTCCACTTCACCTCACCGAGCCATTTACCGGCCGCAATCCGACCTCGCGCCTTTAGACATAGTAGGCGCGCCGGCCCCGGGCCCCACGTGGCTGGTCTCCTGCCTCCTGCCACCTGCCTCCTGCGCCTCGACTCACGTTGACGCCATGGACAGGTTCTGCACGCTCATGAGCTCCGAGTAGTGGGAGCCGGGTCGCTGGATGAGTTGGTCGTGGGTGCCGGACTCAGCCACCCGCCCGTTGCGCATCACCACGATCTGGTCGGCGGCCTGGAGGCAGGGCAGGGGGGGAGGTGGGGGGAGGTGGGGTGGGGGTGGGGGATGTGGGAGATGGGGGGTGTTGGGAGGGTTATCCACGTATGGGGAGGTGGGGTGGAGGGTGGGGGCGTGGAGGCATGGGGTCGTGCAGATGGAGGTGGGGGTGAATATGGAGGTGGAGGTGGAGGTGGGAGTCCAGCGCCACCCAATTTCCCCCTTCTCCTCCCGCCCTTCCCACCTCCCCTCCCCCTTCCCCCTCCCCCTCCCCTCCCCCCTCCCCACCTGCACAGTCGCCAGGCGGTGTGCAATGACCAGCACCGTCCTGCCCGCCACCAGCCGGTTGATGGCCCCCTGCACCAGCCGCTCCGAAACCACATCCAGGGCGGAAGTGGCCTCGTCCAGAATGATGATGGGGGAGTCCTTGATGATGGCCCGGGCGAGGGCGATGCGCTGACGCTGACCGCCTGGGGGGGTGTGGGGTGGTGGGTGTGGTGGGGTAGGGTAGGGGGGAGAAGGGGTGTGGGAGGGGGTTGGGTGGAGCGGGCAGGAGGAGGAGGAGGAGGATAGAAAAAACCGCCCCGCCCCGCCCCCATCCCAACCTCCCCTCACCTGTCAGCAGCACGCCCCCATGCCGACCCCCCACCCACCCCTTCATCCGCTGCGTCTCCATCTCTAATTCTTTATCAAACACCCCCTCGTTGTCCACTCTCCCCACCCCCACACAGCCCCCACCCACAGCCCACACACACATACACACACAAAACACCCGCTCCCCTCCCCCCCTGCCCTGCCCTCTCACCCGACAGCAGCACGCCCCGCTCCCCCACCACGGTGCGATACCCGTCCGGCAGTTTGGTGATGAAGTCGTGTGCGTTCGCGGCCATGGCGGCTGACTGGATCTCATCCAGACTGGCCATACCGAACTTGCCTGGGGGGAGGGGGGGGCAGGAGGAGGGAGAGGAGGGAGGGGGAGGAGTGGGAGGAGGGGGAGGGGAGGGAGGGGCAGGAGGGGCAGGAGAGGAGGGAGAGGAGGGGAACAGGGAGTGATATGCTCCTTTATAAAACAAAGAGACACTGTACATAGGGGGGAGAAAAGAGAAGTTCGGGGGCAAGTGCGTGTGTATGTGTGCGTGTGCGCGTGCGCGTGTCCGAGGGGAGCAGGCAGGTCTCCGGCAACAAAAACACCGCCGCCCCGGACAGGACGGGATGGGCAGGATGGGTAGCGCAGTCCCGCCCTTCCTCCTGGCCTCCTCGCCCGACCACCAACCACCCTCCCATCCGCCCCCATCCCCCCATCCTCCCCCATCCTCCCCCGCCTCCCCCCTCCCCCCCCGCCTCCTCACCGTATGCAATGTTGTCCGCAATGGTCCCACTGAACAGCACCGGGTCCTGACTGACCAGCGACACCGCCCGCGACCACTCCCCCCGAGTGAACGAGTCGATGGGCTGACCATCAAGCAGAATGATGCCCTCCTGGGGCTCGTAGAAGCGGGACAGCAGGGCGGCAACGGTGGACTTGCCTGCGGGGGGGGGGGGGTGGGGGGTGGAAGGAGGGGGGGATGAAGAGGGGGTCAGGGAGTGATAAGCTCCTTTATATAAAAATGAGTCACTGCGGACGTTGTTGATCATGCTGCTACCGCCGCTGAAGAGATGGTGAAGAGGGGGGATCGAAGGGGTCGGGGGGGACGTGGGTATACAGGGGAAGTGGCGCGAGGCGAGAGAGAGAGAGGGGGGGCGCCACGTCGCCGATCGAGCAACACGCGCACATAGACATACATACACGCATGCAAGGCCTTGCTCCCGGCCCTTCCAGGTCCCATTCCGTCCTGCCCCGCTCCGTCCAGTTCAGTTCCGCGACCCTGCAGGCCCCGCTGGTGTACCGTACACCCGTACCCCGCCTGCCGCGGGCTGCCCGCCCACGCACCTGCGCCCGACAGGCCCACGAGTGCGGTGGTGCGGCCGTGGGGGATGGTGAGCTGCAGACCCTGTGGGGGCGGGTTTGGGGCAGGGGTGGTGCAAGGGGTGGGGTCAGGGGTCAGGGGTGAGAGACCTCTGGGCCGGCGAGAGGTGAGGACGGGATCCAACCCAACCCAACCCAGCCGGGAAAACTACTGCACACTCTCCCCCACCATCATCATCGTCTTCGACATCTCGGTAGCCGGCCGCGGTCGTCGTTGTTGTCGTTTCGGTTCCCTCGCAGCGCTACGTATTTCCCTCCCCCCCTCTCCCTTCTCCAAGCTCCGCCTTCCCCTCCGTCCCCTTCCCTGCATCTCACTCTCTCCTGCCGTACCGCCCCGTACATTACCGTACCTGCAGCACACCCGACTCTGGGCGGGCGGGGTAGGCGAAGTGCACGTTGCGTAGCTCCAACCCGCGACCCCGCCGAGCGGCTTCCACGGCGGCGTCGCCGGCGGCGGGGCCGTACGGCTGTACGGCAGGCAGCTCGCCGTTGGCCACCTCCCACCAGGCGCCCGGCGGCAGGGCGCCGTACATTGAGGGATCCGGATCCGAGTTCTGGATCATGTCGCGGACCTGGTGGTGGTCGCAATTGGTTTTGAGAGCGGAGTGGATTTGGATTTGGAGATTGGATTGGGTCGGATACTTGGATTGGTGGACACGGAATCCAAATGGATTTTCGGATTTCGTGTTCAAAATCGAGGGTGTGGCCAGGAGGCGGCGATGGGGCGGTGATGGGATGGGTCATGGGGTGGGGGGTCAGGGAGTGATATGCTCCTGTATGTCACAATGAGTCACTGCGGACGTTGGGTGGGGGACAGTTGCGGAGAGGGCCCACCGCAAACGAAGCGCAGGAGCCGATCTTTGCCCCCTGGGGTCAGCCCCCACATCCCCCGGCCTCCCTCCCTCCCTCCTCCCACACCCCGTTGAATCGTCTCTACTTCCCCACTCCCCTCCCTCCCTCCCCACCCTCCCTCCCTCACGTCGCAGCCTCCGTTCCTTATCGCTGCGCTTCACACTGCAAACTCACCCCCCCAACCCAACCCCCCACCCCACCCCCACCCACCCCCACCCACCCTTTGAAACGCCCCCGACGCCCTCCTGAGCTCGCTGAGTGTGTTGACGCTGCCCTGCACCGCGTACATGAGCGAGAAGGTGAAGCCGATGCCGCTCACCAACACACGGACGGGCATAAGGCCCGAGGAGACCAGCCAGCCGCCCCAGGCGTACAGAGCCAGCAGCGAGGCGTGGATGGCGCCCCTGGGGACCAGGGGGGTGGTGGGGGTGGGGGTGGGGGTGGTGGGGGGGGTTATCCACGGATCAGGGCGGGGGTAAAAAGGAGATACCGCAGCGGAGACGGGAGGGGGGCATCCACGGATCAGGGCGGGAGGGGGAGGGCAACTTATTTGCGGCTGGCGGTCGGTCCGTGCTGGAAAAAGGCGGGGAGCGGGAGAGGGATGGGGATGGTGATGGAGACGAGGAGGGGGGAGTCCGTCAGCAGCGGTGGCACCGCAGCAGCGGTGGAACGGAGGCGCATGCGCTGCTGTTCGGCCTCCTGGCTTTCCCCCCTCCCCAAGGTAAACAAACCCCTAAGATACACAAAACCCTAAGATACACACACATACACACAGGCAGACAGGCCGACACATACGCACCCGATCCCCTCCCCCTCCCCCCACCTTCCATCCTCTCCCAGCCCTCTCCGCCCCCCCCCCCCACCCCCGCACCTATTCGCGCTTTCGAACCAGGCCTTGGCGGCCGCAAAGGACAGCCCAGCCCGGTAGCTGGCCCCCACTTGACTCTAGGGAGGGAGGAAGGGCGGAGGGAGGGAAGGGGGCCAAGGGAGGGAGGGAGGGGTAAAAATACGGTAAGATACCGCAGCGAAGGGACGAAGACACGCATACACACACATATACACACACGCCCCCTCACCCCCTCACCCTCTCTCCCTCACCCTCACCCTCTCCCCCTCACCCTCTCACCCCCCCCACCCTCGCCCCGGGCCGTTCTTATTACCCCCTCCCCCCTCACCCCCTCCCCCTCTCCCCCTCACCTGGAACCTCTCCCTCTCCAGCGCCTCCCCCGCGAAGCTCCGCACCACTCGCATGTTGTCAAGCGC
Source organism: Pleodorina starrii (assembly GCA_030267565.1). NCBI lineage: Eukaryota > Viridiplantae > Chlorophyta > Chlorophyceae > Chlamydomonadales > Volvocaceae > Pleodorina > Pleodorina starrii. The sequence goes on along the minus strand of BRXU01000007.1, from coordinate 1,484,560 downwards.
CTGCTGCGCCACCGCCACCATGCGCCCCAGCGCACTGCCCTGCCGCCGCTCAATGTCGCGGGTGTGGCGGCGGTACACGGCGGCTGCCAGACCCGCCACCACCACCACCACAGAGCACACGGGGGCCAGGCGCCACGACAGCGCAAACAGAACCACCACGGAGCCGGCGGCCTGGGAGGGGAGGTTGGGGGTGGGGTGGAGGGGAGGAGGTTGGGGGGGAAGGGAGGGAGGGGGGGTTGGGGCTCCTCGTTCCCCGCACCCACTCACGCCGGACCCGCGCCCCTCGGGGGGGGTGCCATGTACCCACTCATTTCCTTCATTGGCTGCGGCCACCGCCCCCCCACGTCGCCATCACCCTTCAGTTTGGAGGTTCGCTTGGACCGCTGTCGTCCCGAGGGTGGGGGGTGCCAGCCAGCCAGCCAGCCAGCCTGCCTCTTTGCCTATTCGGGGCTGTCATGCTCCAAACCCTCACCTCCAACCCCAACCCACGACATTCCCCCCTCCAAATGTCCAACCCACGACCCCCCCCGACCTCTCCAGCCCACCTCCAGGAAGGCCCTCAGTCCGCGATCCCGGGACACGTTGCTGAACACGGCGGGGTGGTGGGGGGGGGTTGGTAGGGGCGGTTGGGGGGGATGGGGTAGGGAGGGGATGGGAGGCGGGGGAGGGCAGCGGGGGGGCGAGGCGCAGTCGGTCTTAACAACAGGGAGGGCAGCGGCAATGGCGGCGGGGACGGAGGTGGTGGTAGCGGCAGCGGCAGAAGGAGAGGGCATCGAACGGCCGCGTCGCATCCCCCCTCCTTCATTCCACCAACCCCGCCCCGGCCCTCCTGCAGCCCCTCGTTCGCCCCTTCTCCCTCCCACCCCCTCCCCCCCTCCGTATCCCTCCCTGCCCCTGACGTTTTTGAACATGAGGGGAACGGGCCCCACCCCGTCCCAGTTCCTCTCCGCTCTCCAATCCCCTACCACCCCCTCCCCCGCCCCCTCCCCCCCCACCCCCTCCCCCTCCCCCCCCTTCCCCCCCCATCCCCCCCTCCCCCCCCAAATCCCTCACTTGAATATGAAGGAGCGCACCGCATCCAGCTCCACACTGATGAGCGCCGTCAGCTCGGCGGTGGTGTGTCGGTCGAAGAAGGACAGCCGCTGCATGAGCAGGGTGCGGAACAGCTCCAGACGAAGGGTGGCAAGGACCTTCTCGCCGGCGGAGAGAACGTTGTACATGTACACCTGGGGTTGAGGGGGAGGGGCGAGGGGTTGAGGGGGAGGAGGGGGCGAGGGGGCGAGGGGAAGGGAAAGGGGAATATGGTAAGACAGTCCAAACGAGGAGCAGGCTGTAAGAGGGTAATAAGAGGGTTCAGAGAGAGGAGTGGGAGGAGGAGAGAGCGTGTACCAGGCACGAGAGGGGAGGCGAAGGGCTTCCAGTGGGCTTCCGCCCCGCCCAGTGCGTACCAGCCAGAGCCCAGCCCAGCCGACCCGCCCCCCCCCCGAGCCGAGCTGACCCAACAGCCGCCCTTGCTCCAGGAGGGCCCCCGGGACGTACGAGGTAGGACCCACCATTGCCCACCCGCCCTTACCATCCAGGGCTGGCTGGCTGGCTGGCTGTACACTGGAGTCCACCCTAACCCACCCCACTCCAACCCACTTCATCCCATCCCATCCCAGGGTTAGCTCCCACCAAACAACCCATATCACAAACACAAACAAACACTCACATTACGCATCACGCACTACACACAAACACCCCCCCACACACCCCCATACACCCACATACCCACACGAGTAGGTACCTTGGTGAGGAGGGGCTCCAAGATGTAGCCCACCGCCAGGATTGCAAACACCTGCTCCCCACAGAGGGCAGAGCAGAGCAGAGAGCAGGGGTCGCCCACACCGCGGGGTATAGGCCGGAGCCACAAGGGGGAGGGAGGGAGGGAGGGAGGGAGGGAGGGAGGGAGGGAGGGAGGGAGGGGGGGAGGGAGGGAGGGGAGGGAGGGAGGGAGGGGAGGGAGGGAGGGGGGGGGAGGGAGGGAGGGAGGGAGGGGGGGGAGGGAGGGAGGGAGGGAGGGAGGGGAGGGAGGGAGGGAGGGAGGGAGGGAGGGAGGGAGGGAGGGAGGGGGGGAGGGAGGGAGGGGAGGGAGGGAGGGAGGGGAGGGAGGGAGGGGGGGGGAGGGAGGGAGGGAGGGAGGGGGGGGGAGGGAGGGAGGGAGGGAGGGAGGGAGGGGAGGGAGGGAGGGAGGGAGGGAGGGAGGGAGGGAGGGAGGGAGGGAGGGGAGGGAGGGAGGGGGGGGGGGAGGGAGGGAGGGAGGGAGGGAGGGGGGGAGGGGAGGGAGGGAGGGGGGGGAGGGAGGGAGGGGGGGGAGGGAGGGAGGGAGGGAGGGAGGGAGGGAGGGAGGGAGGGGAGGGAGGGAGGGGGGGAGGGAGGGAGGGAGGGAGGGAGGGAGGGAGGGAGGGAGGGAGGGAGGGAGGGAGGGAGGGAGGGAGGGAGGGAGGGAGGGAGGGAGGGAGGGGAGGGAGGGAGGGGGGAGGGAGGGAGGGAGGGAGGGAGGGAGGGAGGGAGGGAGGGAGGGAGGGAGGGAGGGAGGGAGGGAGGGAGGGAGGGAGGGAGGGAGGGAGGGAGGGAGGGAGGGGGGCAGGGAGGGAGGGAGGGAGGGAGGGAGGGAGGGAGGGAGGGAGGGGGGGAGGGAGGGGGGGGTGGGAGGGAGGGCGGGAGGGAGGGGGGGAGGGGGGGGGGGGGGGGAGGGAGGGAGGGAGGGAGGGAGGGGGGGGAGGGAGGGGGGAGTTTGAGGAAGCGGGGGAGGGCCGCGGAGAGCAGGGAGGATGGTGCAGCGGAGGACGCTCAGGAGGAGGATCCCATCGCACTCCTGGACATCCCCCCATCATCATCGCTGCGGTTTTATCCTTCCTACCCGGCCCCGCCCCGCCCGGCTCCGCCCTGCCCGGCTCTGCCCCACCCCCCCTGCCCTTACCTCAGCGTACTTGGCCATGGATTGTCCGCTGACGAGCATCTCCAGCAGCATCCCGCTCAACACGGGGGCGGCTAGGTTGGAGGCGGTGCACAGCAGCAGCGTGACGGCAGCCAGCGCCAGGTGCCGCCGCTCGCGCCACACCAGACCCAGCAGGTACTCGTTGTCAAAGGGGGCGCGCTTGCGGGTGAGGTGCAGCACATCGGCGAGGCTGGAAGGGGATGGCGGAAGGAGATCGGGATGGAGGACGGGAGGCGAGGTGTTTAAAAGGTGATGGCGCTGTCGCTTGGGTTGGGTTGTGGGATTTGTTTGGTCGATGGAAAGAAAAGCATCGCGCGAGGTGGCAAGTCGAGGACGGCACAGACTGGGTAACATGACGGCAAGTGATTAGTTGACTCCGACGTGGCAACTAAAAAGCCGCCTGCGCCGCAAGTTTGGGCGCGAATCGCACAGCTCTAACGCGGGAGTACTTGCCGTTATTTATGCACTGCACGGAAGGCCCGAAGCCTACCCAGCTGCGGCAATGAACTTTTTACGGAACACAAAATGGACTCACTCCTTCACGAGTGGATCTGATGTGGATGGGTTCTGAATCTCCAGGAGTGAGTCACTTTCCACGCGTCTGCTGTCGAACGCTGCAGCAGTCCGCTGCAGAGTTGGCCTGGTCCGCAACAAGCTGCACCGCCCCACAGTAATCGGACATGCAGCTCCATTTGGCACTGTTCGTGAAGCTCTAGCCCGCATCCCCGCAGCGGGGCTCCCCAACACGTTCATTATCAGGTTGTAGGTATGTCACCGTGCTGACTTATTCGGGTTTATCGAAAGCGCTCATTTTACAGCATCGTGCCTGTTTTCAAGACTAAAAGTTTCTTGCGAATTTCTTGAAGTTAAATACAAGAGATCAAGTCCCGCGCCCTCACGATCGGAATAGGAGGCGTCTCTCTGCGATCTACACTCAATGCGCGATGTTTCAATGTCACAAATTATTTAAGGCAGACTTCAAGGCACTTGTCACGCTGCGCTGCTCCCGAGATTGGGTCGGTTGGCGGTTATTTGGTTCCTCGCTACTTCGCATCGGAAGCACCCTGGTTGGATATTCGCAGCGCTATGTATTGCAAGAGAATGACCTTGATTGTCTGATGCTTCCAGGTAAGGATTACTCTAGGTAAAGCCCCACTCCTCTGAAGCCCTCCCTGCCAACAAGCAAAGCCCGTCAATCTTAGGCTGATGTATCATTTGCACAATATCGCTATCACAACAAGTCCCAAGCTTCCGAGCCGAAGCGAGCTCCCAACCTTGCCAAACGCAAAGCAGATGGGAGGGGGCTGATTTGCCGTCAAAGCTCAGCCGTATTCAGCCTCGTCGATCATGCGGTGTAGAGTAACCAAGCGTATCGCAGCTCGCCGAGGCTCCTCCGTGGCTCTCCGTTGGCGCCCACCCTCGGCGCCCGCCCTGCCCGCTATACTGTTGTTCAGCTGATTACGAGCAGATATTGGCGGGCCACATACATCGGCCTGCGGAGAGCCCCGCCCCTCCTCCCTGTTTTCAGCGCCCGCAAACCATTTGTGGGCGCTCTCTCCTTGGGGGTGGATGAATGCAACGCGCGGCAGCCGGCGTTGCCGCGTGGCCTCCTCTTCTGGGTGCGGGCGGCAGGGGGAGGGGGCCACGCCATGTTCCCTCCCGAGTCCCGACAGGTCCCGACGCTCCTAAGCGGCCGATCGGGGGGGTCCCCCATCCAGAAGACAGCCCCGTCTAGTTCCGTCCAGATCAGTGCACCGTACCGTATTATCTGCATCGCTGAGCATTGGGCGCGCATTGGGCGCGCATTGGGGCCGCATTGGTGGCACATTGGCCTGTGTGCATGCCTCTGATGGTGGCGCTCTCGATCCCCCTTAGTGGGTTGCCCGTCCGTTGTTTTCAATTGATACGGTAACACAGCGCGTGGGCGCGTGGGCACGTGGGCTCCGGGCCCTCCCTCCCTGGTTCTGAAGGCAGAGGCAGCGGGCCAGCAGCAGCAGCTGGGGGTGCAGGGTGCACTGCACTGCAGCGGGGGACTGCAATGCACTTTGCCCGCAGCTCCCTTCGGTGCTTGACGGTCGGATGATTTTTGCGTTTGTGCTCATCCTCCTTTTGCATAGATCTTTCGAGACAACAAAATAACATGTCATGTAGTAGTTAGAAGATTTAGTCATGGCAGCTCTCTTGTCTGTTACAACGAGATGTAACATGCCAGTTACCGATACTCCAATTGCGATCATGGGCAGGCCTGCGATGGCGGCGCGGAACGGCCTGGGACGCATCTGCACACACCACCTCCGAGCTCCGACCCTCTCAAGACACATCGCGACGCTAGCCACCGCCTGTGTGGTGCTATCCCGGGTGTGCCCTGACCTGACCTGACCTGACCTGACCTAATGAATTACCGGTAATTCTGCCCTGACCTGACCTGACCTGAGCGGCCCTGCCGCTCTCCCTTCCACCGAAGGTTGGTGTGACAACGGGATTGGCGGATGCCGCATGGTCGAACGTGAGATCGCTAAGAATGCGCAAGTCCCACAAAGGTATGGACGGGCGGGCAGCATCAGCCGCGGCAGCAACAGCAGCAGCAGCAACAGCCGCAGCCGCAAAAGCAGCCGCAAAAGCAGCCGCAAAAGCAGCCGCAAACGCAGTAGCAGCAGAAGCAGGAGTGAAATGGCCACCTGAATTTGAATTTTTCTACGCCGATAAGCAGTGCTGACACACTTTCACGAAGCAGCAAATGTACATCAGAAGCCGGCTCGGCAACCACCCCTTTCACCGGCGGCGTGCACTGTACGGCACCCTCCGGATCCGGATCCGGATCCGGGCGGCGGCGTCGCAGCGGAGCGGTTATTTATTATAGTGCTAGTTTTTTACGGTTGCGACGTGGCGCTCGCTCAATCAATCTCGTCCAACGTCTCCTCCAGCTCGTCCAGCTCGTCCACCCCCTCGCCGTCTACGCACGGTCTACGCACGCGCCCGCTGCGCCCCTACAGCTCTCCGAAGGTTTCGGAGCCCACATTATCAATGAGGACAACCGCAATACCAACCAGCAACAACAATATCTCCATCATCTCCACTCGCGCGCACGCAGGGGCCGTGCAGGGCATCCCAGCCAGCCAAGCACCTGACGACGACGATACCGCAGTACCTGCAGTCGTACAGTCGTACAAAGTGCGCCTATCGTACACGCGCGCGAACATAAAAAGCAACAACAACAGCAGCAGCAATGATTGCGCCCTGCATGTACGGTACCGCCCCGTGGGTCGCGGAATGACCCGTGGGTCGCGGCACACCTCTGGCGGGTTACAGCCACCACCAAGTGCTGTGTGCCACAGACCCACGGGTCACACCCCTCCACCTGCATCCGCACCCGCACCCATACCTGCACCCGCGGACCGGGGTGCGTGTGTGTGTGTGTGTGAGGCCGGCGTGCACCGAGCAGCACCGAGCGGCGGCCTACACCCCGCCCGCCACACGGCTCATACCTCGCCTCCATCGCCGCTCGCCCGCAGCAAACCAGCCAGTGTTCTCGTCTCCCCTGCCCCCCCCCTCTCCCCCCCCCTCTCCCTCCCCTTTCCCCCCGGCCCCCCTGGTTCGCAGCGCAACTCGGGCGCCCATCCTCCCGCCCAGTCGCCACCGCCGCCGGCAGCCGCGGATCCGGCCCTCAGCCGTCCAAGATCCAGATTTCAAGATTCAGATTTCCAGGTCCGAAATCAAGATTCAGATCCAGTCCAAACGCCGTGCGCCGAGCTGCGAACTTCAGGTCCTCGCACAACACAAAGTCGTCGTACATACACATACACACACACGCACGGACGCATACACATACCATTTCCCCTCCCGTGTGAAAACTGCGGTGGTTATGTCGGCCTCGGTTTGCGACGTGCTCGTGTTGCGACCGTAACCGGGCAGCGGCGACTGCGACCGCGGCGGCGGCGGCGGAAGCGGATGGGGCGCGCCGCCACCACCGGCCTGCTCGCCGCTCCCCGCCGACGCGCTGAGGTGGATTTGGGAGATTGGGAGATGTTCTTTGCAGTGCACCACCGCAACACACAACAGTGCTGTCCCGTCCTTCGTTGCCTTGCGTTGTGCTCCGTCCCGCTCCCTCTCCCCCAGCGACTGTACGAAAGCGGAGCGAATTCGCCCGCATGCCCCCCCTCAAACACACACAGGCACACACCACACCCACACGCCGACATACACACCCACCCTGCACCCACCCCCCCCCACCACCACCGCGCAGTCGCGTCGTGCTTGTTGCATTCGTCGCCGCGCGCATGTACGGCACCTCCCTTGCTTCCTCCATCCTCCCACACCCCCAGCGCCTTGGGATGCACGTGTTCAGTCCCAGCGGCACCAGCACCACCAGCACCACCAGCACCACCACTGTAGCAAACAACACCACGGCCACCATCACCACCAGCAGCAGCAGCAGCGGCGGTGGTGGTGATTGCCCGGCGAAGGGCTCCTCTCCTCTCCAAAACCCTAATCCCCGCCAGAACCGACAGAGCATGCACTCATCCCGCTACTTCAACGCCCCCCCGACACGCCAAGCGCTCCACTGGCTGCTGTCGTACTCCGTACTGTGCCGTACTCTGTTGTCTCTAGCGACGGCGGCCGTCGCCAAGGCGACGCTGGGAGCAGGCGGGTGCTGGGACGATGCGGCAGGCAGTTTAGGAAGGGGAGATGGCTCGCGGGCGATGGGGGTGCCAGCGTGCAGCGTCATGGGGGGACCGAGCCTCATCCCATCCCCCCAAACTCGATGAACTCCATGATGCCGCGAAAGTGTGCGTGCGCCGTTGCTTTGGGTCCATTGGGCGGTCTCCGGAAACTAGCTAGCCGGTACATGGATGACGGTATTAGGGGGGATGGCGGGGAAGTGGATGGCGCAGGTCCGCTAGCTCTCTCATTTCTTCGGTGGCGGCCGGGCCGGCGCCGGCGACCGCGGCGCCCTTGGCGGCGAGGGCGGCGGCCTGGGTGGCGGCGGCAACCTCGGCGTCCGTGGTGGGGAGGGTGGGGACCTCGCCGGCGGCGGCAACCTCGGCGTCCTGGGTGGGGACTTGGCCGGCGGCGGCGCCTTTGGCGGCAGCAGCGGCGGCGGCGACGGCTTGGCCGGCGGCGGCGCCCTCGGTACCCTCGGTTGAGGCGATGGCGGCGGCGGTGGAGAGGGGACCCGTGGCGGCGACGGCGACGGCGGCGGCGGCGGCGGCGGAGCTGGAGATGGCGCTGGCGATGGCGGGCGAGGCGGCGATGGACGCGGCGACGGAGGCGCTGGGCTGGGGGGCACCTTCCACCAGCCCCTCTTTGGGTTCGGCGGCGACGGCTGCGACGGCGGCGACGGCTTCGGGCTCGGCGGGACTGCGGTTGTGCACGTAGGCGGAGGCGGCGCGGAGGCGTGTCAGGAGCGGGGACGGAGAGGGAGACGGAGACGGAGACGGCGGGAGGGGAACTAAGTGCACTCGTCCAAAGCGGCAATACGGTAGGCTGACAGGTTGGGACGGTGGGGGGTTGGGAGTGGAGAGACGCCGGCGACGCTTCCATGCCCCGGACACGTGGTGCAACAGAAGCGTAGATCCCGGGGCCCGGTGACGGCAGTGACCCATGGGTCGGATGCCGTCATCGACCTCCGGAACCACGCTCCACCATTGCAGCCTGCCAGCCAGACAGCCAGACAGCTATTAGCCCGGCAGTGACCCGTGGGTCGGTCGGCAGTGACCCGTGGGTCGGCGGGCCGACGGTAGAGCCAGCGGTGCAACGGGCCAACCGGGCTGCTGCTGCCCCTGGGACCCCATGGGACCCATAGGACCCATAAGACCCGTACGACATGTGGGACCCTATGAGGCCTCGTGGGACTTATGGGACCCTTGACATGCATAGGACCTGTGGGGACCATGGGACCCTTTACTCGCATGGCGCGGCGCAGTACGGCAGGGCGAGGTACGGCACCTTCCCTACTTGCTGTATCACGCCCACCCACCCGTGGCCCACAGGCACGAAACCCTAACCCGAAACCCCGGCCCCGACCCGGGCCTACCCCTAGGGGACCTGCCGCGCCTGGGCGGCGGCGATGACGGCAGCGGGGGCTGCTCCGGGAGGTCCTCGAACGGCGGAGGGGCGTAATCCGGGGTAGGAGGGTACGGCGACGGCGGCTTGGCCGGGGGCGACGGCGGCGGCGACTTGGGGTTGGGAGGGGAGCGCGTCTTTGGCGGTGACGGCGGCTTTGGCTTCGGCGGCGGCGGCGACGGCGGGTCCGGCCAGGCCTCCGGCGGGGTGTAGTCGTACGGCGGCGGCGGCTCGAATTCTGCGGGAGAGGCGCGGCGCAATCAACGTATCTCGTTTGCTTCCGCCTGTGACCTCCAAGTCGGCGCTCCCTCCCCGAGTGCGCGCAGGATCGATTCCTGTCGTGCCCTTGGAGTGTCCCAGCAGAGGCAAAGTCGTGTGCTGCAAACCCCCGAACAGCCGTCGACAAAGCTCCCATACGTCCGTACATCGTCCCTTATGATTTCCGGTTGGTCTGATCTGCAGGCTTCCGTTCTCAGCCCGACGCCACCACCCGCAAGGCGACGCATTATCCAGGATCCAGCAAGCTAGGCTCCAGGATCCAGGATCCACACTCCATTTCCAAATTCAAAGCAACGGCCACACCGCATCATGGCGTGGCGCGGCGTGGCTCTCACGTACCCGGTTGCGATGGAGGTGATGGCGGAGAAGGCGGTGGAGAGGGCTTGTTGGGTCGCTTGGCTAGAAGGGATCGAAATGATTTGGAGTCCAGTGCGAGGACTGCGAGACGGGCGGATGGGGGGGCGGGCGCGTATAATGGGGGGGCGATGTGAGTATGGCGGTTGGTTGGGCAGCGCGGAGCCGGATCGGCCGGCCACTCCGACGGATGTGATGTGCTGGAAGGGCCGGGAGGCGGTGGGTGCGAGTTGCGGTGGGTGCGATGTGTCGTGTGCTTGGCAGCGCGGGAGTGAGAGGCATCCTCCGTGTTTGGGGGCAATGGCGGCGGCGGCGGTGGGGATGACGGAGGCGAGGGAGGAGGGAGCACCGGAGAAGTGGGTGGGGAGTGGAGGCAAGCGATTGGGGGTGGGGGCAGATGAGAGATAAGATTGGGGGGATTTGCGCGAGGCGGTGGTTGTGTGAGCGAGGAAGCAAGGATGGGGACGGCGTCGGTCGCGGGTCGGTCTGCTCTGCCATCCGAAAGGTTGCAGCGGTTGCTGGCTCCGCCTCTACTTTGAGGGAGCCACAGGGTTCATGACAATGGTTTTTGCGAACAGAGAAAGCGGTGAAGTCCACCAGGGGGCGCGCACCTTCGTCGGCGGCACCAATTGAGGCGAAGCAGGCGAGTGCGAGCAGGCCGGCTGCAAGTGCCACGCGCATACTGAGCCGGGAGTTGCTGCCGCGGCCCCGCGACCCGGCCGCGTTGCCGAAATCTTGCAAAAGCATCCTGGCTACGCTAGGATTGGAAGCTTTGCTCGGTAGCCAGGCTGAGGAGCAGGACGTTGTCGGCCGACTTCGTAACTGATGAGTGACGACGCTTGCGCCGCTTGTAACCAAGCAGCTACCGCGGCAAGCGCTGACAAATGGCACGTGTTTTGATCCAATTATTTACTGTTGTTGTCCGCTGCTCAATTGTGTAGATTGCCAGCTGAAGCGGCAAAATGGTGAGGTCCAATCCGAAGAGTGAATGCTACCGGCTTCAGCAACTGTTGACGCACAAGTAGGACGGACTTCACTCGGTATTGTGTCGCACAGGCGTGCAAAACCAAGGAGTTCTGCCGCAACACGATATGTAAGCGAGGTGGGCGGGAAACAAACTTACACTTTACACGAGAACCTATATTTGTACAGGTGCGCGAGGGTCTGCCATAGAGCGAGGCAGATACCTTGGTTACTCAGCTTCAAAATTGCTGTTATATAGTCGTTCGCAGAATGCCGTACGCCCCCGCCGGTGGGCAGTCGCGATGTGGCCGTTAGCACTGAAGATGGCCTCTCACTCCAAGCCAATTACAGGACAGCATATTAATCAAGCTTATAGCAGAAGATGTCAATTCATTGCCCTTATTTAAAAGCCCTGAACTGTTGTGTATCCTTTTGTATTCAAGTCGACCGGCCCTGGCTTGCGGAAGGCCCTGTGTGGAGCCTTTTGTGTTCATTTGTCACTACAATTAGCGGCTGAGGAAGGATACTGGAAGCTGGCGAATTGGCGGGCGGCGGATGAAGCGTAGTAAGCTCAGCCTTGAACAGGCGCACCCCTTCACCGGCCTCCTTTCGTATACTTTCAAGTCAAAATCCCTTCATGGAACACATGCTGTATGTCCAACAGTGAAAATTCATCCCTTCGCTTTCGACGTTCGATTCGCTATGAGCTCAGGAGTACCTCGGCCTCGAGTTCAGTTCACACAACACCTCTTAATTTAAAATGCTAGTAGGATAGATTCTTATACTGCGTAGAGGTCCGATGGCGGGGGGCTGTAGTGCGTATCGATGGAGTGCTTAAACCGTGCGTGTTGTTCCGCCTGTCACATGTATACACCTGTGTGTTTCAATTATGAAGCATTCATTTATGCATCTCATATCTCATAAGGACTGGTACCGGAAGCCACACTGCCTGCACCTGCCAAGCTCCTCCGGAACGCGGTACGGTACCGTATGGTCTAGACTGTAACATGTGGGTCGGCGCACCAGAGCTAGCTGGTCACGAACCAAGTAACGAGCAGTGCTTCTTTTCTTACCCTATGTTCCCAGCATTTGCGCCAAATTCTAGTGGACATGACCAGAGCCGTCCCCATCCATGCCCGTAGTGGTTTCTCGGCCCCGAAGCGTTTGCTCTTCAAATTGGTAACCAAGCCCCAAGACGGAATGCCAACAGTCTCCCTCCAGCTGTCGCTGCGTGTGCCTGGACCCAAAGTCCTAAAGTCCTTCAAGTCGTAACCTCAACACCACATCGCAACCAGCTTCCGGCACGTAAACGTTCGGACAGGACCATCATCCTTATCTTACTCTCACCAAAACCGAATTCGCTGGCAACCCTTCCTCAAACTTACGAAGTTGATGGTCCCCAAGCGCGCGCACACACACACAAACGACCTCACTCCTGCACGCAAGACAATCACTTACCCGCCGGATATTTTCGCCATCGTCGCCTCGCTGCCTGGTGCCTTGTGCTGCGAACTGTGTTCGTTTGCCACCGCCCGCCGGCCGGGCCTGGGATGCGGACCCCGCCGGCGTTGATGGCTCTTGCGCAAACGGCGGCAGCAGCATCTGGCCGCCGCCGCCACCCTATCCGGACGTCGACACTCCACTCCACCCCACTCCACTAGGCTCCACTCCACTCTGCCGCATTGCATGGCCAGGGGCCAGCTGATCCCCATGCTCTAAGCTTCTAACGGGCTTAAGATCCCACTGTAATAAGTGAAACAAACCCAGAACAACTCTCCAGTCGCTGTGAAGGCCGTTCGACGGCAGACCGCCCGGTCCTCATTCCCCTCCCTCAGCCACACAGCCACTCCGCCGCACAGCCACACAGCCACTCAGCCACTCCTCCCAGGGCAAGGAGGGAACCCAATTCAGTTTCAAAACGAGAGGCGTGAGTCAAGTTGCGTGGAGCGGCAGGAAACAGCCGCCGCTCGATTGCCGGGCTGGGCTGGGCTGGGCTGGGCTGGACGCTGGTGAACACACGGCGAAGCAGGCACGGGCCTGCACTGCCAGCTTGACGGCGCTGCCAAGCCAAGCCCAAGCAACACTGCCGGGGTTTCGGACCGGCTGCGACTGCCCGTCGGCTTCCTACACTGTGCGGATAAAGCCGCGAAAAGGTCAGTTTGTCGTGAAGGGATGGACGCCTGGCCTTTTTTTATCCGCCTGGGGGGTAAAAAGAAGATACCGCAGCGGAGATGGAGACGGCGTTAGCCTGGGGGGTGGGGTTTGCCCTACAGGCTGCACCCCGGGGTGGTGGGGTGAGGGGCGGTGGGAATGGAATGGAATGTAGCGGAGCGCATCACGCAGGCAGCAATGCCGCTGAGGGGGGGAGGCCGGGGGGTGGGGCGTCGGGTGGGTCAGGGAGGATGTTGCTGCGGCCTCGTGACGGCGTGAGTACGAGTACGGTGGGCCCAGAAGACTGCGGAGGCTGAGACAGTGAGACTGCGGGTCACGGCTCACGGGGGCTGTGCTTGTGTACGTGCTTGCGTGCGTGCGTGCGTGCATGTGTGTGTATGTGCGTGTGCCGGGCCGGGCGGGAGTACGCGGGGCTACAGTAAGTACGGTAGGTACGCCAGAAGGTAGGCAGCACCCAAACGTGGTAGTAGCTGTGGCGCAGGAGTGGCACTCCGCGGCTTGTGAGACAAGCTAGCCTGTAAGAAAGCCAACGGTTCAATCGTAGCCGAGCCGGGACGACGTTCTGCGGCTGTGGCCACGTCGCGCTTTTGGGCAGTCGCAGTTGAACATTCGACAGCCATTCATTCCAAGTGTAGCAGGCGCAGCTGCTGAGCAGTTACCTCCCCTAAGAACTAGACTCAAAAGAACTGTCGTCGAGGCTAAGGTACGTAGAGCTTCTTGGCGGGCCGACATAATGTATGTGCTTGGGTGGCCGTCTTTGAAGTAGAAGACGGCGGAACGCGGAAGGCCCTGTGGAACCCGCGGGCAGCTTAACTACGCCCGGCATCTGCTTGGGCGAATGACATACATTACGTTGCCGTATTCTCTCATTCTTCGCACTGTGTGACGAATGGTAGGCGTTGCAACTGTGTTACCGCGAGCAACCCCGCGTGAGGGGTGAGGTTAACGCGACTACCTAATCGCGTGTATTTCTCCGACATTCCAATAATGTTAAGAGTGTAGTGTGCGGAGACTTGAGACTTGAAGCGCGAATCACGGATCACGAATTCGTGATTCGTGATCCGTGACCTGGCCGATCCGTGTCTCGGGGGATAACTGTATGCGATTGTGTAAAACAATGTTAAGTTAGCTAACAGTTTTTGTCTAAAAGTTCTGCATTCAATTTTGTGACCGCGAATGCGCCAACCGAGCTGTTTCTGTTGCATAAGGTAAGACTCGCGATCCTGCAAGTGCTCCATCCATATCCGTTTTGTATGTACGCAGTTCGCCCCAGCGAGACCCCTCACAGCGCTCCGACAACATTTTATGGTACACGACTGACTGTGCTGCACAGCCTGCGGCGAGAAAGACCCACTCCATGAAAAAATCAAGAGGAGCTGTCACAAATAAATAAGTTTTACGGCGTTGACACTGTATACTATGTTGCGGCAAAGCTGTAAGGCGCGATCATGCTTCAGCCTTCGGAGAAGACCTTGCCAACCTTGCCAACCTTGCCGGTTGGATATTTGTCAACCATCGAGGCTGTTGTCAATATAACTGGAATTTATTACTACCTCTTTTATGCGGGCTTACGTTGGAGTAAGCCGGGTTAGTTAGGTGTAAGGCCTACGGGGCCGACAGTTGTACGACTGCCCGGCCCGCGGTCCGTGTTCTCAGGACCGCATAAAGTGGCGCGTTGATGGCTGACATCTTATCTTGTTTTTGTTGTTCAGGAGACCTGCTCCTTCGAAGCAAGGCCTCTTCTGGCATCACAATTCTGTAACAGAATGGCAATGGCAGTGATCTGAAGCAAGAACTAATGCTTACCTCCAGCATAACAGGACTGGACTGACTATTTGTATGGGTGGTCAGCCAGGGTCAGCGCGTCAGCCCGTGTCAGGCCCATTCGCCGTTCCTCCTGGGCGGTGTGTCGGTCGTTTCTGGTCGAGGACAATGTGGAGGACAAATGCAGTCATGCAAACCTCAATGAGGACTTAAGGAGTTGTGTGAGATATCCCGAGCAGTGATTATAGAGGTTTTGGTCCTGCCGTAGCGTCTGTGGCGTCGAAGGTGGACCGCAGCCCCTCAACTGCTGCCAAGATCGTAAACATCAGGCAAAATCAGAGATATTCGGGTAAAGTATGGCCCAAGGCCCCAAGCGCCTTCTTCGTCCTGCTGGTACGGAGACGTGCCCCCCGTGTGTCTCCTGCGCCAACCTGCTCGGCTCCACTCTTTGTTGGTACAAGTCGGGCTTGGTAAGTGCAATCGCACGAAGTAGCTGTTATCCAGCTCCTCTGTAATTAAATAATTGGTAAGGGTCCCTCAGGAACGCTCGGAAGCAGGGGACGGAGACCTGGGACAGGTGGAGCCAGCGCCCGCGTCAGCCGGGGCCGTGCTCAGCCGGCCCTGCAGCGCTCCCACCTCGTGCCCCGGTGAGGCTATACGGTACATACAAGTGTCGCGCACACCCCACACTACCGGTACACAAGCTCGGCTTGCATACCCCGTATTCGGTGTACGTCCTCCCCGCGCGGGCGATGCCATGCGGCCGTGTCGCCGTGAATCTGCGCCCCGTGCACCCAGCTTTAAGTCACGCCCGCCTCGAGTACCCGAACGCCGATTGTCACAACGCCCGCGCCCCCCGCCCCCCGCCACGGCCCAAGCTCCCCGTCGACGAGCAGGAACCGGGTCGCTGCGGCTGGCAGCAAATCCAAGGTCCGCAGGCACCCTCAGGCACCTGGTCGTGGTCCTGTCCACTGGCGCGACAATGCAGGAACCCGCATACGGTACCAATAACAACGACAGCGGTTAAAAGGCCCCGCCTTGCGACGCGTGCTGCATATCGTGTGCTTTGTGCTACAAATGTTACTACCGTAAGCGCGGCATCAGGCCTCCCAATTGTGACGCAAACAGAGCGCCGCCAAGGCAAAAAGCAAGGCAAGCGCCCTGCCAAGCCACGAAAAAAGCAGCCATCATCATTGCCAGCGCGCGCATGGGGCGTCACTTTCCACGTTTCCAGTTTATCGCCCGACCGCGGCGAATGGCTGCGATGCGGCACGGTTCAGAGCAGACCTGGTGTAGAACTGTATGCGGCACGCACCATGCTATCTGTTGGCCTCTCGTCGCCGCAATCAACACTCGACTGTTTAGGAATCAACCACCCGCCCACCCGGCAACCTCCTGCGCGGCAGGCGGCGTGGGCCGCCACACGCCATCACGGCGCGAACGTCGTGCCTCAGGCGCCACTACCATCCGAACGCCAGCAGCCCTAGGACGGGCTCCGGGTTGGTTTATTACTGCTGCTACCGTACCTTATCTCCCTATGCGCTCCCAGCCCAGCCCAGCCAGCCTTCATGCGCAAGACGCTCACGCACCCGCCCAGCGAGCGGACGGACGGACGCGGCACCCGCCTTTGACGAGGTCCTTGCATCTGGAGAGGCAGGCAGACGGCTGCGAAGCGCCCCTGACCCACCCCGCCGTCGCAAGCCTTCACACGCCAACACAGCTCCGTTCGTCCCGCGGCACCAAATGGAACCGCGCCACCCTCTGCCCTGCCCTGCTCCAACCTCCAGCCCGGCCCCGCCCCGACTCGCCTGGCTTTCGGGCCGCAGCCCTTTCCTTCCCACTGCCCCGCCGCCCACATCTGCCCGCCCTCCCCAAGCGCCTGCGCCGCCTGCCTCCACGCACACGCACAGAAAGAGAAGGCCACAGCGCCCCCTTCCGTGCGCTGCCCTGTCCTGCCCTGCCCTACCCTGCGCCGCCTCCCTCCCTCCACGCACGCGCAGACGCACGCAAGCGCAGCTCACCTCTCCGGGCGCACGCTCTGCCAGCCTGGCCACGAGCCAGCCAGCCGCCAGCCTGACCAGAGACCGCCCCCTGCCAACGCGATCACCGCCACCATAGGCCACAGCCACATCGACCCCTCCCCCCGCCAGCTTCCACGACCCTTCTGCGGAGCCCCACAGGACATCCGATCCGCTCTTATTATGCGCAGCCTGCAGCGGAGCCATGCACCACCCGCAAGCCATCGCGACCATCCATCCATCCGTCCGTTCGCCCATCCATCCATCCGTCCATTCCTCCATCCATCCGTCCACCAAACCACCCATCCATCCGTCCACCCATCCATCTATATCCGCCACCAGCAGAGCCATCGTATCCGCCACCACTTGCCCTCCGCAGCAGCTTCGTTCCACACACACTACACATACACACACACCGAATGCACGTGCGCTTCGGCCAGACAGGTTTCCGCCCCCGAAGTGCAACGCGCGAGCCGAGCCAGTTCGAGTTGCAGACTACCGAATGCGGCCGGCCGGCCTCGCCAATTGTATACCCTTGCCGCCATCCCACTTGCGAACATGCCGTGCAGGCGAACACGAACGGTCTTTCCTTTTCGATTTCCTTTTTTCTCTCCACAGTCCACACACACGCCGGATACGCGGTGCACTGGTTGCAAATGCCTGCAAATAGCAACTCCCACAGCAATCACAACCACAACAATAAGGCAAGGGATGTTACGGCCACCAGCCAAACCACGAAAGCTTCGCTCCTTGCGCCATCCCCGCCGCATCGCGAATCACGGCAATTGCAACAGGCTCCCAGCACGAACACCCAGAAAGCGCAGCCCAGGTTATCAAGTGGATGCACAGACTCCAGCCGGGGTTGTCATAGACTATCAGGGGCAGCCGACGCCCTTTCCCCCACACACATACACACACGTCTGCTGCAGAGCCACTCCTAATGCCCGAACCGCAACACGACCACCACGACCGCGACAGCGTTCGCGCCCGCGGCTCTGCGGACGTGCGCTCTCACGCGACAGCGTCTGATGGCTATCCCCCCCGCCGCCATCCCAGCCGCTGAGGCGCACTAGGGCGGCCCCACCAGCCCCAGCCCCCGCGGCCGCAGCCCTGCAAAGCTGCCACATCAAGGCCGCTGCACGGCGGCGCAAACGCCCCAGACCGAAACCCCACAGCTGGGCACGGCTAAGCCGTGCCCAGGAACAGCCCATGAAAAAGAGGGAGCCCCCGCGTCCGGGTCCGCGTCCATGCTCCGTCAAAGCGCCGGCGGCGGCGGCGGCAGCGGCGGCGGCGGCGCCGCCGCCGCGCGCGCGCCCGCGCCTTTCCTCTCTTACTCTTCGTCATCGGCGTCTCCTGCGGTGTGCGCTGTTGTGATCGCCATACGATGTCAGCGGTCAGAGCGTTCGGCGCCGTGTTGGGCGTGTGTTCAGACGCTGTTGTAGACGTCCGCAGTGCGGCTCCAATAACCCAAACCTCCCAAGCAGTACGGAAATCTCCACTGCGTCCAGTTGTGGTGGATTAACACACGCCGCCACCGTCCCTCACATCCCTCACGTCCCTCCGTCCCTTCTGTCCCTGTCCACCCCATCGCAGCGGTTTCATCTTTATTCCCTCCGCCCGTCCCACCGCTCCCAGGCGCATGCGTCTTGTCCCGGATTCCCCACTCGCCCAGTCATCAAAGGGAGGGCGCATGCATGCATCCTGGTCAACACAACGCAGGCAAGCAGCACGCTCTCTTCGAATGGCCGCCACCCTTTTGCCGCATTGCCGATAAGAGAAAATGCCCCCCTCCTCCTGTCCTGCAGACGCGCAGCCTCATAAGGCCCGGTCCTGGCGCCCTGGCGCCTCGCCGCGGTCCGTATTCCCATACCTCACAAAGGTTGTGGAGGTGCGCGCGCGCGTAGGCACCCAGGCACAGAGGCACGTTCCAACGGCGCTGCCGACTCGGGAGGCAATCACTTAAAACTTTCCCAAACCCTACAAACAGTCTCCCACAACTCGTCTTCAACTCAGAAGGCCATAAGCTTGCTAATCACTGGAAGCACCAGCGCCGCCAGCAACACCACCCCGGCAGCCAGCCCCAGCCGCAGCTGCGGCTCCAGCCGCGGCGCCTTGACCAGCGCGGCGACCGACTGGGCAGCGGCGCCGCCGACAGCGGCTGCGGCTGCTGCTCCTGCTGCTGCTTCCTCGGCGACCAAATGCATATCCGCCCGCGGATGCGCCTGCAGCACCCGCAACCCCGCACGCGGCGACGGCTGCGGCGGCGGCGCCGCCGGCGCCACCCCTGCCACCGCCTCGTCCTCTGGTATCCGTGCCTCCGGTATTCCCGTTGCCGCGGGCGCGGTCTCGGCCGGGCTCGCAGCCGGCAAGCTCGCCGATAGCGGAAGGAGGCTCCGTCCGCCGCCGCTGCCACCTCCGCCGCCCCATCCCTTGCCGGCAGGCCCTGCAGCAGGACCTTCCTTGGCATCCGAACCGGTCGCGCTGGCGGCGGCCGTGGCTAGGGCCGTGGTGCGAGCCGCAGCGAGCAGCGCCGCCCGGGCAGCCGCCGCGCGGTCCGCGCCGCCGCCGGGGGCGCGCCTCGCGGCGGAGAGCAGCGGCAGGAGGTCCGCGAGCTGGGTCGTCCTCGCGGCGAGGGTAGGCTGGCAGGCGGGCGCGTAATCGTCGGCGAAGGCAGCGCGCCGCGTGTTGGCGGAGAAGCGGCCGTCGCCAGAGGCGCGCCGTCGCGCGGTGCCGGTTGACAGCGACAGCGTCGACGCCACCGAGCCGGCTGTCGAGTGCATCGAGTACGACGTCGAGGCGCCGACGGCGGCCGCGGCGGAGAACGGCGAGCTGGTGGATTCCGGCGGCGACGTGGTGCGCGGCGGCGAGCCAGCGGAGGTGCTGCCGTTGTGGAGAAGCGACATGGCGAGGAGCCGCACGCCGCGGGTGGAGAGGCGCGAGCGCGGCGGCACCGGAGGCGGCGGCGGAGCTACAGCGGCCGCGGGCGCGGCGCGGTGCTGGGATTGCTGGTGGGGCGGCTTGGCGGCGGCGGGTTGCGGCGCCGCTGCGGCCGGTGCCGGCGCCGGCGGCGCTACGGTGGCGGTGTTGATGGCCGCCGCCGCATGCATGCCCGCCGCCGCGCCGGCGCCGGC
Source organism: Pleodorina starrii (assembly GCA_030267565.1). NCBI lineage: Eukaryota > Viridiplantae > Chlorophyta > Chlorophyceae > Chlamydomonadales > Volvocaceae > Pleodorina > Pleodorina starrii. Next base: position 1,464,836 of record BRXU01000007.1, on the reverse strand, counting down.
GCCGGCTAGTGCGTCCACAGCAGCCAGGGCGCCAGGCGTTGACGACGACAGCTGCAATCCTGCACCCGCAGCGACCAGAGGCGAGGAGCTGCCGCCTGGAGGCGCCGCGCAGCCAGGCGATACAGGCAGTTGAGCTTCGGAAGCCTGTGTTTGAGCGCACGATTGCGGCTCGATCTCGCCCAGCTCCTGAAGCTGGTCCTGACGGTGCTGCGGCGGCCGCAGCCCGAGCGGCGAAGCGCCGCAGGCCGAAAGCCCGCCGCCGCCGTTGCCGCCAGCGGCCGGCGCGTGGCGCGCGGGGGGAGAGAGGCAGGCGCGCGGCTGCAGCGTCTGGCTCTGTTGCTGTTGCTGCTGCTGCATCAGCTGCTGCTGCTGCTGCAACACCTTCTGTAGCTGCGGCGACAGCACCTGCTGCAGCTGTGGCGGCAGTCCCGGCGGTAGCGGCGCCGTTTTCCGGCCGCTCGCCAGGTCCAGCTGGAAGGACGCCAGCGCAGCGCCGCCAGGCTCCGGCTGCTGCTGCTGCGTTTGCTGTTGCTGCTGCTGCGGTGGCGGCGGCGGCAGCCGCTGCTGCTGCGACTGGGCCTGCAGCCGCTGCTGCTGCTGATGATGATGTGGCGGCGGCTGTAGCAGGCCATGCACCGTGGACAGCGCCATGAGCTGTCGCTGCTGCTGTTTGCCGCTGCTGCCGTTGCTCAGGCACGCGACCCCGACCCCGACACCGGCCGCACAGCTGCCGGACGCGCCGGCGGCACAGCTGCCGGACGCGCCGGCGCTGGCGCTGGCGCCCTCGCTGCTGCCGCTGCCTCCGCCATCCGGAAGGTTGGCCAACGACAGCAGCGTGGCGCTCAGCGCGGCGACCTTGACGGGCGAGTGGCCGCCGCCGCGCAGATCCTGCAGAGCGCCGGTCGGCTGGCCGAGGGAACAGGAAAGGAAAGGGGACACGGTACCGCAGCGAGAGAGACGGAAGCGACGTTAGCATGGCTGGCAGAGACCAGGGAGGGTAGCGGCGGCGGGGTAAGGTGAGGAGTAAGAAACGGCACTGCCAGGGAGGCAGGGTGGTTTGGTCTTGTGTCGCTGGATCCCTGGTTGCAGCAGCCAGCCCCCCTAGCTAGATGACCGTTAAGTCCAAATACAGGCGGGGAAAGGTGCGCGGTGCGGCATGGGAGGACTGCAACCGGCGGGAGCGGCCAAGTAGTGCAATCCGACTAGAAAGGGATTGCGCGTCTTTGCAGGGCAGGGCAGGGCAGGGTAGGGCAGGGCGGCTGCATGGCGGACGCCGGCTCGAGGGGATGGTTTGGGCGTTCAGGGTCGTCGTGCACTCAAAGTACTGCCCCTGGCACTTCAATCTGGGGCACTCGCGCACGCACTCACGCACGCACGCACGCACTGACGCACTCACTCACGGACTCACTCACGCACTCATGCACGCACGCACGCAGTCGCTCGCTCGCTCACCAGGTGGCTGTACTGCATCGCCAGCGCAGTAGCGTTGGTGCTGTGAGACCACTGCGAGTCGGGCCCCATGGACAGGCTGCCGCAGTCCGATGTCCTGCGGTACGGCAGTGGCGGTACGGCAGTGGCGGGGCGGGCGGTTTGAGAGCAAAAATAAATAACAAACCAGGTACCGCAGTAGCGGAGCGGAGGCGACGTTGGCGGTGTGAGAGGGGCCCGGGGGCGGTGTGAGACGCAAACTGAGGCGGGCGGCCGCGTGCCGGAATCAGGGCCAGGTTGACTCGTCAACTCGTCAAGGGCAACGTCCGGCCTCCGTCGGGCCATCCGCTCAGCCACCAAAACCGAGACCCAGCAGCAGCAGCAACAGCTGCAGCAGCAGAGGCGGAAATGGCAGCGCTGAGAGCTGCATGCACAGAAGCCCGGTCTCACCTGTCCAACCGGCTCAAGCCGCTGCCCGCGCAGGTTCCCCCGGCGGCTAGGGACGACATAAGCATGCTGCTCGCGCAGGAGCGATTACCGTCGCTCCGATCTGCTGCGGCGGCGGAGGCGACGGCGCCGCCGTCGCCGCCGCCCGCTGCCTCCTGCAGCAACGGCGACTGCGGCCTCGACCGCCGCCGCACAGCCGGCAGCGCAAACGTAACCTCGTAAGGTCCGCCTGCAGGACGTTGCGGCGCCGCCACTGACCCCTCGGCCAGCGCTCCCACCCTCTGCGACTGCTGCAGCTGCGGCCGCGGCGGAGGCGCCGCCGCCGCCGCAAGCACCTCCTCCAGCTCCCCGGCTTGCGACCACTCCCGCGCGCGGGCGGCAGGACAGCCCGGCAGCAACAACGCCCCTGCTCCTGGCGGCGGCGCTGCCTCCGCCGACACGGCCTTCCCTGCAGCGGCCGGCGGTGCCGCGCCGGCGGAGGCACCAGCGCCGGGGGTGCCGCCGCCCATGGCGCGCATGTGCGCGTACTCCAGCGGCGTGTGACCGTCGCGGTCGCGCGCGACGGCCCACTGGGCCTCAGCCTCGGGCCACAGCCCCAGTATGGCGCCCGCCAGCCGGCCGTTCTCCTGCACGGCGGCGAGGTGCAGCGGCGTCAGGCCGCCGGCTGCGGGCACGGCCTCGTCCCACGACAGCGCGGCGCGGTAGCGCTGCGCCCAGGCCTTGACGGTGCGGACCATGGCCAGGCTGCCCGACATGACGGCGGTGTGCAGCAGCGGCATGCCGGCGGCGCCGCCGGCTGCGGAGCGGAACAGCGCCGCCACCTCGCCGAAGCCCAGGCGGCAATGCACCAGCAAGCCGCGCAGCAGCAGCGTCGCGGCGGCGGGCCAGCCGCGCAGCACGGCGAAGCGCAGGAGTCGCATGCCCAGGCCCGCGGCGGCGGACTGCAGCGCGGGTCCCTGGCGGCAGCTCCGCTCGTACTCCGCCGCGCAGTCCAGGCTGCCTTCCAGAAGCTCCTGCTCCGGCTGCAGGCTCCGGAGCAGCAGCATCTGCACCTCTGCGTCGCTCCCAACGTCGGCGGCGCCGTCGCAGCTGTCGCCGCCGCTGGCGGCAGCGGCGGCGCCGCCGCCGCCGCGCGAGGGCGGGCCTTCCAGGGTCGCGAGGGCGGCCGAAGCCTCGGCTTCCCGCGCGTCGTCGTCATGAGACGAGTGCTCCTCTTCCTCCGAAGATGACTCCCAGCTGCTTCCGTCGCCGCTGCCCCGCTGCCGCAAGGCCTCCTCATCCTCGTCCTCCGCCTCATGCTCCCCCATCTGCACTTCCGAATCGTAGCCCTCACCCTCCCCCTCCGCCGCCGATGCTGTCACCGGCGGCGTCAACGGCAGCGGCAGCGGCGGCGCCGCCAGCGGCGGCGCAACGCCACGCGGCGAGGCAGCGGCCCGCTCGCCGGCGGCGGGCCGGCCGGTGGCGGCGGCAACCACCGCCGCGTCGGCCGCGCTAACGGCCTCGAACCACATTCCGAAGTCCAGCAACAGCGACGTCGTGCCGCCGTCGAGCTGCTGCTGCCGCTCGTGCCCCTGCCATTGCCACTGCGGCTCGCCGCCGTCGCCGCCGCCGCCCGCCTCGCCGCGCTGGCGGAGGAACTGCAGGAGCTCCGCCTCCGCCTGAATGGCGCGCAGCGGCGCCGCCGCCTCGAGCTGCTGTTGCAGCTGCTGCACCTCCGCCGCCACGCGCGAGTCTCCCGCCACCAGCACCGGCCACGGCAGCGACAGCGCCGCGCCGCCGTCGGCGGCCGCCACCTCCAGAAACAGTAGCCCCGGCCGGATGCCCGATAGCGCAAGCTCGACCGTGACGGCGAGGCAGCCCACGTAGCGCTCCGCGCAGGGGCGCACCACCGCCGCCAGGCAGCGGCCGCTGTGGCGCACGAACAGGCGCGGCGGGGCCGTCGCGTCGGCGCTGACGCCGGACCCGGCGAGCGCCACCGTCAGTGTCACTGTCTGGCGGCGGCGGTCGCGCGTGTCGTCGCCGCTGGGCTGGACGAGCGGCACGCAGCACGGCGTCACGCAGACGATCGTCGGTGGCGGCGGCGGCGCCGCCGCCGCCAGCGGGCGGTCCCGCCACGCCATCACCTGCACACTGCCCACCGTCGCCTGCATGGCAACGCTGCCGAGGGGAGGCGGCGGCGTGGGCTGTAAGTCGCCCTGCGTCGACGGATGCGGAGACACCGCGTTGCTGATCTGTGGCAGCAGGCTGCGCTCGAGCAGATCAAGAATCGCCTCCGCCGACGCGCGATCGGAATGCACTGCCGCCGCTTCCTGCGGCTGCTGAGGAAGGGCCGCCGCGGCGGCGTTTTCCGCCATACCCAGCATCCGAGCCAGCGCGGCGGCGCCTCCGGCGCCGCCGCCGCCGCGGCCTTCACTGCCGCCATGCGCGGAGTTAGCCGCCAGCCCCGCAACCATCGCCTCCGCCGCCGCTGCGCCCGTCGGCACCACCACGTCCGCCACCAGCTCTACGCATCCCTCACGCACGTACACTCCAACCGCTGCCAGGGCAGCCGTCGCCGCCGTCGGGTGTCCCGCCGCCGCCGCCATCGCCGCGGCAGCGGAGCCGCCCGCCGCTGCCAGCAGCGACGCCACCCTGTCGGCAAAGCCGTACGGCAGGTCCGTCGGCGACAGTCCGTCAAGCTTGATATTGCAGCGGGTATGGTGCAGGACCGGCGTGTCGTACAGGGCGTTGCAGCCGCCGCGCGCCGCGAGGGCTCTTGCTAAGGCGTAACACCGAGGCGTCCGCGAGGCGTCCGGCTCCACAGCCACAACGTGTGTGGTGCCACAGGGGCTGAGGACCGCACCGGCCGTGGCGGCTCCGAAGTCGCCAGTAACGTAGCGGGCTGCGCCAGGCGACGGCGACCGCGGCAGCGCCGCCGCCGCCACCTCCTGCGCGTCTTCCGGCTCGGCGGCGGCGGCGGCGGCGATAAGCGGGACCCCGGTCGTTTTGCCGCCAGCCACGACCGCCCCCGCTGCTCCGGTGGTGGCGGCGGCGGCCACGTCCCCGCGGGGCCCAGCATTGGCAGCTGGTGGAGCCCGATCCACCCGCGCCGCTGCTGCTGCTGGGGCAGCCTGCAGCGGCCGCGGAGCCTGCTGCTGCGGCTGCTGCGTCCGTGCCGGGGAGACTGTGTCCGCAGACAGCGCCGAGAAGCCGACGACGGCCATGGGCTCGTGTGGCTGCGGGAATTGCCGAAGGGACGAGGACGACTGCGGCGACACCTGCTGCAGCCGCCGCCGCTGCAACTCCGCCGTAGCGTTCGCCAGCGCAGGCTGCGGCTGCGGGTGCGCGAGCACACAGTCAGCCGAGACCAGGAGGTGGTTGTTTGACGCGGCGACAGGCGAGTCGGCCCAGGTCTCTTTCGCTGCGGCGGTGGCACCGCCGACCGCGTGGGCGCCGGCGCCGTCATTGGGCCCGCAGCAAGCGCGCTGCTGCGTGGCATCGGCGCCAGCCGGCTCGCCGGCGGCCCGGCGCCGCAGGCTGGCACTGCCCCGGCTGAACAGCGCCGCCGCTGCGGCCGTCGCAGCTGCCGTCGCCGCCGCCGCTGTCGCCGCCGTCGTCGTCCCTTCCTGCCACTGATACGAGCACAGCCGCGGCTCCGAAGACCGGCTAGTGGACGAGCAGTAGCTGACCGAGCCGGAGGTCGACGCGGCGCCGCTGGCGCTCGCTTCGCCACTTTGGGTCGTCTTGGCGGCCGTCAGCGGCTCCGCCGCCGCCGCCGACGGCGCCGCCAATGTCGCCGTCGCACCGGCGGAAGCGGCATCGCCGCGCGTTACCAGGCTCTGGACCCGGCGAAGCAGCTGCTGCAGAGGGCCGGCCCCTGACAACGATCCCGAACCCGGCGACGACTGCGGCGACGGCGCGGCGGCGCCCGGACCAACCACGGGCGACGGCGGCGGGGCTGCGTTGCAACCGCCGCCGCCCCGGCCGCCGCCGCCGCCTTCATCGCGCTCCTGCTCGTCGCATGCCACGATTGCATAAGTCGGGTGCAGCGCCCCAGATTCGTCCAGCTCCGCGGTCGCGAACGCGACGGAAGCTTCCGTCAGCTCCGCGCTCCTCAACGCCAGCGACGGCGACGACGGCGGTACCGGCGCCGTCACCGGCGCCGCCACGTCAGCTGCGTCCACAGCGACAACGCTAGTGATGGTCCGGGGAGCGGCCGCGGTCGCCACCGGCGCCGCCGCGCAGCTCAACGACGTCCGCGCGCAGCCCGCGACCACGGCAGGACCCGGCGGCACCGTCACCGCCGCAAGCGCCCGGGCTCTGCCGGGCTGCAGCTGCAGCTGCCCGGTCGTGGTCGCGGTCCGGCCGGCCAGCAAGGCACCTAGGCAGCTTGACGGACGACTGGTGACCCCGGACGACGCGCCGGTCTCCGAAGCCAGGCCGGCGGCCAAGATGCTGCCGCCCCCGGCGCCGCCGATGGTGCTGCAGTTGCTGAGGGTGCTGAAGGAGGGCAGCGCGCGGCTGAGGGACCGCGTCGAGGAAAAAGTCGCCGGGGAGGAGGCCTCACTGAAGGCGGTGCCGCCGCCGCCACCGCACGCACTGCCGCTGAATGAGCCGCCGCCGGCACTGGCGCCAGCGGCCGCGGCGCCTTCGGCGCTGGCCCCGGCGCCGCCGGGGTAGGTCAACGGCAAGCTCGCCAGACAGCAGCACTCACCCATGCTGCGTACACCCTCCCGCTGCTGCGGCAGCGACTGCTGCGGATGTGGCTGTTGCGACGATTGCGCCTCGGCGAGCGCCGCATCGACGGCGTCCTTGCCTGGCGCTGCTTGTCGTAGCAGGTGAACACTCAACTCTGTCCCACCGCCGCCGCTGCCGCCGCCGCCGGGTTCGGCGCTGGCGTCGGTGCTGCCCCTGCCGCCGCACCCGCACCCGCAGCAAACGACGCTGCAGCAGGCGACGCCGCAACCGGCCGGGCCGGACGCAGTGGCTCGCAAGTACCCTGCAGGGCGCCAAGGCGGTCGAAAGCCACGCGGATGCGACAGGAGCCCCGGTTGGAGTAACGCCGGAACCGCCGCGGGGAACCCCAGGTGACCCTTTGCCTGGACACCTCTCCACCGCATGTTATGCCGGCCCCGCGTTTGCCCTTCATGCCCCGCGGCCGCAGCAAGTGCTTCTCACCCACTCTCCGACCCAAAAGTGACACATGAAACATGATGCACGAAACCCAAGTTGCCCTCCCAAGTTCGGCATGACCCAAATCGAATACGGTACACTAATCCACGAAACAGACCACCCAGGGCCCGCCAGCCTCGCCAACCTACTCGGTGTTTTCCCTCTGGCAACATCCGCATCATCCGAGTGTGCGCCGGCGCCCGCGTCTGCTGCCGCTGCGCCGGCTCGCGCCGCGTGGGCCGCCATCAGTCTCTCGTAGTCCCGCCGATCGGACTGCTCCATTCGGTCCGCCAGCCACAGCGATGCGCACGCCAGCAGCAAGTTGATGGCCAGTACGGTGCCCGTACTAATGTTGTCGTACGGCCAGCGGTCCGACAGCAGCCAGCAGCAGAGAAACGTGCATGCCGCATCAGCCGCCGCGATTGTGGCTTGCGCCGCCGCGCCCACCTGTGCCGGGATGGTGGGCGCATGGCGGGCGTTCGGTTAAAGAGCCCTTCTAACGGTCCACGCACCGCCAAACCCCCTCGGAAAACGTCGTGTCAAGGCGCGTCGGGGACTGAGGAGGAAAGCCGTCGCCATTGCTGAAGTAAGGAATTCTTCTGACAAAACCCACTTCCTTCGGCAAGGCAGAAACGCATACCTGTCGCTGCCCATTCGTTCCGGAATCCGTCCATTTCCCCTTACTACGGAGCCGAACCCCTTACTACGGAGCCGAACAATAGACGAACCATGCAGACGAAACTACCCAAGGCCGTCAATCGACCGCCAGGCTTTCAGCTTGCTCTTCACCCGCCCGCCCTCTCTGTCCCTCCCGGACCAGTGTCTGCCTGTGCGCTGTCTCTGCCCTCACCGGTGCCACGTATGCCTGCCACAACAGCACCGCCCCATCCACGGGGAGATACCTGCAGTGCCGGTGCCGGGGGGGGCAGCGAATGTTGAGTCTTCTAGACAGCACTTGACCGTCAAACAGCACTTTGACAGTCAAACAACACTTGATAAGGCCCCTGAGGCTCACAGCAAACATCTCCCAGCCTCCCGCCAAATGGATAGGACAGCTGGCCCGCGAGCTGCCGCACCGGGCTGGTGCTGCCATTCCGACCCATTCATTGAGTTATGGGCGGCGAAGACGCGCGACGAGGGCAGCGGACGAGGGGGCAGCGGAGCTGTTCTCGCGTGGCTGGACGTTGCTGTGTGTGCAGCGCTGGAACGCAAGGCGCGCGCCGCCACCCACCATTTGCAGTACGACGACAGGGGGGCGTCCCTCCAAACAGCGAGTGTGATGATGCTGCCGACTTTGCACGCGAACCTGGATAAGGCCGGGAAAGGGAGGAAAGCGTCCCCATGCGGATGCAAAGGCGATATCACTTGGGGCGCATGGCATGATGGGTCCCGGCATGATCACCCGCGCGTAAGGTTGTGTGAGGGCAGGTTACGGCGCGGCCAGGATATACCGGGATCATGCGAAACAGGAGCTCGATATCGTGAGACCTCGCACATAGGCATGCCACACGCAAGAAGGCCTGCGCCGGCATCCCTCATGCACCGAACGTACGCACTTGGTGCTCGCCAGGAGTGCGACGCGCGCGCCGGAGACGTAGAGCAGCCTGACTGTGGAGTTGTAGATGCTTGCCACGGCCACGAAAAACCACGACAGCGTTGCGCAGACACAACCCAGCTGCATACGGCGCGGTGGAATTGCAGGCGGAGGACAGGGGAGGGGGTAATCCACGTATAGGCCGGAGGTATGCTCACGCGCCTGAGCGACCGCCACGGAAGGCCTCAGAAACGCAGTGTCCCGGACCTTTATCAAGTAGCTCAGGGCTTCAAACCTAATATGCCCAGGCAGAGGGAGGTGCCAAGCGCCAACGTGAGGCACCGTATCGTAATCAAGAAACTCAGCGCACTCCCGAAGGTATGGCTTCATGCGTATCGTAAGCTGACAGCCGGCCAAGTATCCCCCCGAGTGGAATGCAGTCTAACACATAACTGCGTACCAGGTACATTTCCGGCCCCCGCAGGCGCCAGATGCCGTGCCAAAGACTTCCGATGTTCCTGATCACGGAAAGACTCTTGGACTCGAGCGAGCCGTTGCACGGATACTGAAAATGCACCGTTGGAAAAACGTGCTGGTACTTGGCTCTGGTACAGCGTGAAAGGTCCAACAGCTTTGCAGCGTGGACGTTCACTAAACAAATAATTAAAACGGTCGTGAGAACGTCGTTCCACAGGCGGCGCTCCTGAGGCGAGATGGGCAGGATGTCACAGGTGGAAGGATTCCAAGTGGAGATCAGTTTGAGGCGCTCAGCAACTAACCCAAGCACAGTTTACACCTACCGCAGTGAAACGTGCAAAGGTCCTGACGAAGGGCTCCATTTGTCAGACCTGGAACACCTGTGCCAGCCAGCGAAGCTCCAAATGGAGCTAAGATGTTTCGTAGTCATGCGCTAACATGCGAGGTCGGCAGGAGCAGATATATTTCGGGAAGTGCCACTTAGTGGCTAACTAGTCGACGTTAACCGTGAGATACCTCAGCCCGCAAGGTTTGAAACAAAAACATCTAGCATCCTGAGCAAAAAATGTTCAAAACTTCGTAGCAGAACGGACTGCTGACGCTTACGAGAAATCGTTGTACGGTACTGGAAGTACTGCTTAGGCGTATGATGGAGTAATGCCCCTTATCGTTGGACTTGCAGGCTTGTGGCCCGTTGCCATAGCCTTCGCCGCAGAACGCCGAACTTAAATGAGCAAAAATCACTGGGTCTGCCGTGTATACCCGATTCCGGAACCTGTCAGGCAACGGCGACGCCGGCAGGACGCCGGCAGGCCCTATAATGCCTGCGCAGGGCAGGACCGGCCAGTCGGGCCGGTATTGCAACCCCTGGGAAGCCCCTCTCCGGTCGCCGTATGGGAGTGGCGAAATGCGGCGAGATGTGCGCCGCTGCCGACGAGGCACCACGCCAGCGGGTGTGAAGCCCCCAATGGGTCATAGAATTACTGATCGGCAACCGGACCAAGCCATTGCATGCAGAGCTTCCTTTGGGGATCGTTCCTGGCCAGGCAAAGAGACTTTGTTACGGGATCGATGGCAGCTGCCGGTATCGCCGCACCACCGCAAGGCCCGGCCGAAGCACCAGCCAGCCATCTCACCACGGGAACGCTTTCTTCGACAACAGTGCGCTTTCTGGGTGAATTGTCTCCCGCCCCTAGAACTGAGTTCACGAGGGGCCCCGCCCCCTGGAAGCGGCTAGGGGGCAGGAACCGCGACAGGACCACACTGCTCCCGGAACGCCTTTCAAAGTGCTTTCAATCGGTCGGTTGCACAGTCTTGGCTCGAATTGGCGAAAGGACGATTGCGTAACAAGGCAATAACGCGCGTCCCAGCAACTTCAGGCATGGTGGGCGCGTCAGCCCGGCACACCCTCCTCCTCGCTCTCGTCCGAGTGCTCCCACCACCACCGCCACCACCGCCACCACCAACAACAACAGCACCACCACCACGCGCACGACGCCACCAAGTACACCCTCATCCATCCATCCATCCACCCGCTCACAGCAAGAGCAGCCCGCCAAGCCCCAAACGCCGCACAGCAAGCCGAAACGGCGAGACAGGGGAGCGCCCTCAGGCGCCTTCGGATGAAGGTAGACCGCTCCACCCCCGGCTTCTCCATGTCATCACCGCGCCCCCCCCAACAACACACAAACACACACACACCTTTCACCTGCCGCCCTCCAGGTCCCATCCCCTTCTATTGTGTGCACCTCCTCCCACTCCCCGCGCCCTCATCTTCGCACCCACTTCCTCGCACCCAGTTGCTCGCGCCACATCCGAACAGCCGCTACTGCTCCAGCCCCGCGAGGTCCGCTGGCGGCCAGTCCACCGGCTCGCACGTGCCGCCGATGCGCATGCGCCAGGCGCAATCCACCAGCGGCGCAATCTCCGCCAGGTCGTGACTCACCACCAGCAGGGTGCACTGCTCCTGCACGCCCCGAAACCAAATACACAAAAAATAACGCAACTCAGCGGGCAGCAGAATGCGGGATGTACGGTATGATAGCAGGCGCGCCGCTCAGAGCGAGTACTGAAACTGAGCCCGGAAACGCATCGGTGGTTTCGGAGCGGCCAAAGCGGTCAAGGCAAAAGGGCGATCAGGCCTACCCAAGGTCCGCGCCACAGCCCGGATGAACGCCCCACACGCCCAAGGCCACCCGCCGCCAGGCGCGCAAGCACCAGGAGCCCTGACAGCACCGCGCTCCTTTGACGCGGCTCGCGGCACACCCCAGCAGGGGCCGCATGTCAAGAGGGGAAGATGCACGCCCCGGCCATCACCCGAGATCCCATTTATATATTATACATTTCATTTTGCATGGTGTCACAGCATGGTGTCGCCCCGCGCCGCAGGACCGCACCGCACCACTCCGCGCCGCAGGACCGCACCACTCCGCACCGCACCCCACCTTGAGCCTTCGCAGCAGGGTCACCACCTCCTGTCGGGAGGTCCAGTCGAGGCCCGCCAGCGGCTCGTCCAGCAGCAGCAGCGCCGGCTGCCGTACCAGCTGGATGGCGAGGGCCAGGCGCCGCTGCTGGCCGCCCGACAGCGCCCAGGGCGCCACGTTGAGGGGAATGTCCTCCAGGCCCACAGCCTCCAATACCTGCAGATGCGCAATTAAGGGTGCGCATGGAACGAACGGCGCGCATAAGTTCATGGGTAGGTGGTTACATGGCGGCAAGGTGGTTGCATAGCGGGTAGGTGGGCAGCTGGCGGCGCACTCCAGCACATGCCGGTGGAAGGAACGATGCGCGCATGGAAGGGCACCTGGCTACGTGGCGAAACGCGCGGGAGGAAGCGGCGCAAGTGATGCGGTGCGGTTTGTGGATTTTTGTGACTGTGACACTGTGTGTGCGTGAGGGCGCGCGCGCGCGCGCGCGAGAGAGAGAGAGAGAGAGATAGAGAGAGATAGAGAGAGATAGAGAGAGATAGAGAGACGCACAACGCTTGGCGCGACTCGCCTGCTGCATCCTGGCCGAGAGCGCCTGTCGCTCGCCCCAGTACTGCATCAGCCGCGGCCACGTGAACGTGAGCTCCTGCGGGGCAGCGACAACAGCGGGGGCTCAAGGTGCGGTACAGCCCCCCAGTCGTGTTCTCCACGCCGCCGATCGCCGTCGACCCACCGACCCATGGGTCGGACTCAAATCACTAGACATAATGGACTTAATAGACCTATCGGGGGGGTCTGAACTACGCAAACAGGGTTCATCGACCAGACTCCTCCTCCTCCTCCGCCCCCGCCCGAAGTCCATCTCCACGCCCAACCGACCTGCATCAGGTCCTCTCCGAGAAAATGGCGCTCCGGGAACTGAAAGACCAGGCCGACCTGCGACAGAGCACAGCACGCAGCGGCGGTGGTGGTCCTGTTGCGCCTTGTTCCGCAACAGGCGAGGAGGCGAGGCAAGGGACACGAGAGAACCCCCACATATACGCGGCGCCCTTCCTCACGCTCCAGGCCCCGGGGCGGCTGGATGGAGAACCGGCATCGGGACACCGGCGATGCGACGCGGCAGTGCGCGGCACCGTCGCCGAGTCCCTCATTCTCCAAAAAGACCGAGCCGCCACACACCCATCCCCCCGCCCCGCACCGGGACCCTACCAACTAACGCCGCCCAACCCTCCCTCCGTTGACCCGGCCACGTTCCGCAGCCGGTGCCCGCCCCGCGCCTCGACCTCCCCAACTCCCGTTCAGTTGTTCCAGCCTATACGTGGACAACCCCACCCCAACCTCCCGCATACAACGGAGCATACGGCATCACTCCCTGAACCCCACCCCGCACCTGCGCCATGCGTTCCTCCACCGACAGCCCCGGCGGGACCAGCGGAGCGGGAACCGCCGCCGCCGCTGCCGCCGCAGTGCCGTTCCCCGCCGCGCCGCCGTTCTGCGCCACCGCGAGCCGCTGCTGCTGCTGCTGCGGGAGGCCGCCTGCGCCGCCGCCGCCGCCACTGCCGCCGCCCCGCAAGATCCGGATCTGACCAGAGGTCTGCTCCGTAAGGCCCGCCAGGACCTGCAGCAGCGTGGTCTTGCCGGAGCCGGATCGGCCCATGATGAGGCCCAGCTTGTTGGCCGGCAGTGACAGATTGATGTCCTCAAGCAGCGGCTTCTCCGAGCCGGGCGGGTGGAAGCCGATGCCCTCGACGCGTATCTCGGCGCCGATGGCGCCGACGCCGGCTTGCTGTTGCTGCTGCTGCAGTTGCACGGCGTAGGCCATGAGCATGCCGACCAGCGAGTTGGGGTCGCCGAAGGCGCTGCCGGCGCCGGCGGCGCCGCTGCCGCCGCCGGGGCCGGCGGCAGCGGCGGAGGCGAAGGGCGGCAGCGTTGGGCGCCGGTACGGGGCGACTGGGCGGGCGGTGAGGCCCCCCGGCCTCCCGGGTGCTGGGTCATGGGGTGACTGCGCTGAGGCAAGTAGATGGCTGCGTCTGGAATGTGGGTTGGCAGTTTGAGTAGCGGCCGCTCCGCGGCGCGAGACGGGCGAGGGCCGACGAGAGCTGCTGAGCGGGCAAGGGGAGGCGCTTCCTGGCTGGGGACTGCTGGGGACCTGGCAGACGGGCGCACCTGTGCCCGCCCATTGCGCCACGCGCATCACTAACACTCTATGTCCAGCGGAGACCGGCGACAATGCAAATCAGCGGCCGGCCCCCCTTGCACCGAATCTCGGCGGCGCAAGATTTACTTCTTGGCCGACGTGACTGAGGCGAGCAGCTTTCCCATTAACTCCGCGCTCGCGCCGCTAGGTCCTTTTGTGTCCTTGAAGTACTTGAGGTTCTTCTTGAGAACCTGGCGCTCCGAGCGTTGAGCCTCCACCTCTTTCTGCAACTGCTTCTGTTTCTTCTTCAAGGATGCTTGCCGGCGCTTCTCTTTTGCCTTTTGTGAGGCGGGAACCGCCTTGCCTTCAGAGTGAGCGGCGTGCTGCTCAATTAAGGAATTCAGTTGCTTCTTCACCAACTTCGTGGACATTCCTCCACTGAAGCTTAATACATGTATATAACGTATATGTGATGCTGTATGCATGCGTCAGTGGCAAGACTGCGGCTTTACCAAGAGCGTGTCTTTTGTCGTAGAAGCGGGAACGGCCTTCACGAAATGCTTTGGGCGCAGCTCGCGGCACGGATGAAACACCAAATACTCGTTGAAAACTGACCGCGAAAACACTTATTTTTGGACATCAACTCTGCGGCTGCCTGCCGACTTTTCAATTAGCCTTTCCGTTAGAGAACGCCACTGGCCGACGCCCGATCCCGGGAATGATAGCCCCTTAAACGCCCTCCGCTGACCATGGGTGATTACCCACGAAACCGCGTCGTAGTTTGCGATAATGGAACGGGGGTGAGTAATAGGGGCTCGTACGGATCGCCTCGTCGGTCGTCGCCCTCAGCGCTCAGCCCAGCCCCTTGCCCGCACGCAGCTCGTCAAGTGCGGCTTCGCCGGCGACAGCTTTCCGCGAGCTGTGTTCCCCTGCCTCGTGGGCAGACCCACCTTCCGATACAACGACCCCTTCTCGCAACAGCAACAGCTCAAGGTCGGCGCGCTGGGTGGGGGCTCGATACCTGGAACGAGGCCTCTGACTCCTTATGGGCATGGGGCCGGGGAGTAAAAAGAAAAAATCGCAGCGGAGGGGCCGGGGAGGGTGAGGGGGCACACAAACCTGCGTGCTTCCGCGAGTTCCCTTGCCACGGGCAGCGGAGAGTTTGGATGGACCGGGGTGGACAGTGGAACCAAAACGACGGAGGAGGGTTGTCGGGAATCCTGCCTGGGCCCCGCCCTACCTTACAACCTTCGGTCTGGCACCAGGACGAGTGCCTTCCCTTGCTTCTCTGTTGGCGGCTTCTCCTGACCCTCCGCTGACGCGTCAACCCAACGGCTCCGCTGACACTCCGCGTTTCTCAGGACATCTATGTGGGCGCGGAGGCCACCAGCAACAAGGCGCAGCTGGAGCTGTCCTACCCCATGCGCAACGGCGTGGTGCAGAGCTGGGAGGACATGGGTGGGTGCCAAGCTGCGCTGGGGCTGACGCAAGGCGGCGGTTGTTCTCACGCCCCTCGGCAGACGCCGTCCTGACCGGAAACGTCACCCGCTCACCCCGGCCAGCCTGGTCGCCTTCGGTGGCCAGCGGGTCTGCAGCCCTGCCCGGGAGCCCCTACCTGCCCTGCCCTGCCCAGCCCTCCGCCTCCTGTCCTCCGCCTCCCTCCCTGTCCCCCGCCCCGGAGCCCGCTGCCACCCACGCTACCACCCACCATGTGCCGCCCACCCACCCCGTGCCGCCCGCACATCCCCGCTCCCCGCTCCCCGGCTCCCCGGCTCCCCGGCTCCCCGGCTCCCAGGTCTTATCTGGGACCACGCGTTCGGGCCGTCCCAGCTGGGCGTGACTCCCTCCGAGTGCCGCATCCTGCTGACCGACCCCGCCATGAACCCCACCGCCAACCGGCAGCGGATGCTGGAGGTCATGTTCGAGACGTACGGATTCGCGGGCGCCAACATGCAGATCCAGGCGGTGCTCACGCTGTACGCGCAGGTACGGATGGACGGATTGTTTTTTTTGATATATACAGGGAAGCCGGGGCCGGTTATGCGGAAAGTACGGCAGTACGACATTGCAGGCATGTCGTGCGTGCAGCAGCAGTCCCCGGCAGAATGTGCGACTTTTTTTCTACGAGGAAGGCGCGTGTTACATGCGAATCAAGTATAGAAAAAAACACTGAACAAACGACAGGCAACTAGAACTCTAACGGATTGGGGGTTAAATAAACCCTGAAATTTACACCCCCCTAAGATGTCAAAATGCCTGAAACAAAATCCCCGAAAAGTCCGAAAATCCTCAAATCAGGGTGTTATTTTTGTGTGTGTGTGCCGTTGTACCGTACTTCTATCTGTGCCTCGTTAGGGCCTGCTGACGGGGCTGGTGGTGGACAGCGGCGACGGCGTCTCTCATGCCGTGGCTGTGGTGGACGGCTACGCCTTCCCGCACCAGACCAAGCGGCTCAATGTGGCGGGTCGCCACGTCACCGCACACCTGCTGGAGCTGCTGCAGCGCCGGGGCTACGCGCTCAGCCGCAGCGCCGACTTGGATGCCGTACGGGAGGTACGGCACACGCACACACACACACTATTTATCTATCACACACACAGACCCAGTCCATTGTGGGGGAACACATGTAGACATGTTCCTGGCGGCACACAACCTGCTGAGTCGGAGTCGCTGTCACTGTCACTGTCACGGCCACTGTCATGCACATCCATAACATGGGCGCCAAAGGGATTTGCACACACCAGAAGCGCCTTACACGCCTGCCTGTCTGTTGCCAGGCGCAGAAGGCATTCAAGGGAAGCTCAAGCGGCCCTCCTGGGGCCCGCAGTTGCGGGCGCCGCCGCCGCCGCCAGCGCAGCGGGCTGAGAAAACGCCTCAATAAAAAATAATAAAAATGTTGTTTTTTTATTATTTTTGTATTACGTTTACTATTTGAAAAATAATTAAAAATTATTTTTTTAATAATTTAATACAGTGGGATTGAAGGGGCATGGGCCCCTCCGGCCCCCCTCTCCCGCAATCGGCCCCTGCCCGCCGCCGGACGCCGCGCCCGCCCGCAGGTCAAGGAGCGCTTCGCCTATGTCGCATTTGACTACCAGGTGTGTTGTGTTGTGGTGGTGGTGGCGGTGGTGGTGGTGTCTTGGTGGTGGTGTCCGTGTCCGTCCGTCCCTCCGTCCGTCTTGCGCACCCTGCCTCACGCATTCCTCATCCCGCCGAGCCATGCCCTCGCCGCGGACGAGCCGTGCTGTGCCCGAGCCCTGCTGTGCCGTACTCTCCCCGTACTCCAGGCCGAGCTGGCGCTGGCTCGCGAGACGACGGCGGTGATGCGCTCCTACACACTGCCCGACGGCCGCGTCATCCGGCTGGGTCCGGAGCGCTTCATGGCGCCCGAGGTGATGTTCAACCCGCGGCTGTTGGATGTGGAGGCGCCGGGTATCGCGGAGATGGCCTTCAACGCCATCCAGGAGGCGCCCATCGACAACCGGCGGGGGCTGTACGAGCACATCGTCATCAGCGGCGGCAGTACAATGTACCCCGGCATGTCCACACGGATGGACAAGGAGATCCGGGCGCTGTATGTGGAGCGCGTGCTCAAGGTAAGGGTTCTAGGGTTATGGTGGGTGGCGGTTGTGTGGTTGTGGGTGGGGGTTGTGGGGTTGTGAGTGGGTGGTGGGTGGGGTGGCTTTGATGGGTAGGGTTGATGGTTGGGTGGTTAAGGGTGGGGGAAGGAAGCTTGGGAATGCGCCAGGCCCGGGGGCTGGGTGGGGCAGGGGAGCTAGGGCTGTTTTGCGGCGGCGGAACGGGCCGGAGCTGAATTGGTTAATGCGCGTGTGTCCACTTGACCTGCCGTATGGCCCGACTGCCTGCCTGGCTGGCTGGCTGGATGGTTGCCCCAGGGCGACATCAGCGGACTGCGGAAGCTCAAGCTGCACATCGCGGATCCCCCCAACCGGAAGCACATGGTGTTCCTGGGCGGTGCCGTGCTGGCGGACATCATGAAGGTCAGTCGTCGGTCGATGGGTCAATTGGTTGGTCAACCGGGTTTGGCAAGGCACCTTGGGGCGGCTGTGACTTTGATTGTGCGTCTCCCTGTTGGTCGGGAGAAACAGCAACGAGGGATTGGAGTTTCGTATCCTTTGTAAGTTGAAGTGTTATAGAGGTTTCGGAGCGGATATTAATGGAATGGTAGGGTGCAGGAAGGGTGCCTATTGTAGGTTTTCAGCAACGGGCATGCGTATATTCGTGGTCGCCGTCGAGCCAGGACTCTGCGCTGTGCTGAGTAAACCGCGCAGAGCCAAAACGGTTTGTTTGTTGTTTGTTTGCCGTATCATCTGTTGCGGCTGGAAAGATTCATTGAAGCTTGATGCGCAAGCGGTACGCTGACAGCGGCTGTCTTTTTTCCGCGCAGGATCACACGGACTTCTGGATCACGCGGGCGCAATATCAAGAGGACCCTGCGGGCGCACTCAAGAAGTGTGGCGTCGCGTAGTCTGCACTGCTGCGAGGCCATCCATTACTTCAGAGCACACGTGCAAAAATGTTCGCCTGGATGCTGGTACTTGATTGCATGTGCATGGGCGAAAATCCATTTAATGTCGATCGTTCGTACGATGGGTTCGGAGCGCTATTCGTAGACCACGCAAAGTGGCCTAGCGTCTGAGGCTGGATTCGTCCGGTGTCACCGCTTTACGAACGCGCTCACTTGTATCTTTTGCTGATGCGTGACCTCTCCGAGCCACAGCTGTTAAAAAATGCCTTGACCTGAGCGCGGAGTCTTAACCGTTACTTGACCGCTCACTTTTTATATTGCTACCTCTAGGTACTGTCTCGGCGTCAAGGGGGCGTCGTTGGTGGTAGTGGATGGGCCCCATGAGCCTGCACTGTTGGGCGCCACCTAGAATACAATGCCACAGCGCTCTTAGAACATCCGGTCGTCAAGTATGCATAGCGTCGTCAGCTCGGCTGCAGGCAGCGCACGGTCGCCGCTTGCAGGGCCATTTATGCAGCCAGGGAGATAACCGTGTAAAGCTTGGAAGTTGTAGCGTCTTGAGCGGCCGCTGCTCAACGCGACGGAGAGATGGAGCTATTCCCGTCCCACGTGGGCGAGTCGTCGTGGCATCGTCGGAGAGCAGCATGCTCCTACCGCTCGGGCTGGATTTTCTTACCTTCCTGTCGGCCACCGTCCTCGTCATTCCGCTCTTCAAGTCCTTGAAGCTGTCTCCGGTCCTAGGCTTTTTGTTCAGCGGCGTGGTGTTGAAACAGCTCGGGTGAGTGGTGGGCGCGCTCTTTTGCGTGCGTGGCAAAAGTGAACGCATGAAATGGCAAAGAGCCTGACAAGCTGAAGCCATGATAAAATGCTTGACGACGGCGAGCCCTTTCACAAACAATGCTGGTCACTGGCGTCAAGCAGCGCACGAAATTCCGCGTTCCTTGGCCTTAAGGCCGACCCGCTGGGCCACTCCAAACGGACAGCACACACACACACACACTTAACGGAGCGCCCGCCCGAAACGCGCCCCACTCAAACGCGTCTTACCCAATTATCCGGCCGCGCCCGCGACAAATACGCAAACCCAGATCACGGGCGCCTTGCCTGCGGCCTGCGGCGCGCAGCTGCCGCACTCCAAACCCAACCTCCCCAAAGTACGCTTCTCCTTGCCCGCCTCGGCCCGCTCCGCCACATCCTTTTGCCCTGCTTCCTCCCTTTGCCTCCTCCTCCTCCTCCATCCACACAGCCTGTTCCAAGACCTCCAGGACACTGAGCGGCTTGGGGAGCTGGGCGTCCTGTTCCTGCTGTTTGAAATGGGCCTCGAGCTGTCGCTGGACCGTTTGAAGGTAGGCAGAGGGGGCGGATCGGATCGGGGCCGGAGGGAGCTGATCGAATTGGGGGCGGAGGGAGCGGATCGGATTCGGGCCGAAGCGAGAGGATGGGATCAGGGGCCGGAGTGAGTGTGACTTGATCGGATCAGGGCCGGAGGGACCGGAGCAATTTGGGTCAGGCGTGGGGCGGCAACTGGGGAAGGGGACGTAGGGTGCAGCGGCGCCGCTGGCACGGATGCCGCTTGCGCAGGGCGATGTGGGTCGGCCGCCGCGGCGCGGCTGGCCCTTCCCTTGCCGCGCCCCGCTGCGCAGCGCGCGCGCAGCGCAGCGAGGGTTGAGTGACGGCCGCCCGCCAGCCCATCCTTGTGGGCTCGCGGCCAATGCGCCTGCGGGCGTTGATTTGTGTCGGCGGCGCGCACGCGTGCGGCCGTCCGCGAGGCGTGCGGGCTGCAGCCGCCGGTGGCAGCAGTGAGTGAGCGCGTTCGCGACCGGCGTCGGCTGCAGAGCCATTGACGAGAGACATGGGCGCGCACCAGAATCGGCAGGTGGCCCAGATGTCGGATGTGGGTTGACGGCCCCCGGGCGATCTGGGTCGGCCCAGGCCCCCCGCCGTCTCCGTCTCCGCTGCGGTATCTTCTTTTTACTCCCGCAAAGAACGCAAAAACAATCCATATTGGCGCGGCAAGCGACCGCATTTTCAGCCGTGCGTTGCTGTGGGCCGAGGAGCGGTGCGCTGATCTCTCTGGTCTGTGACCTAATTGGGCTTGTGATCCGATCTGGGTCGGTCGCACCCGCCTACCGCCTGTGCAGCTGCTGTCTTCAAGCCCGGCAATGGCGCAAGTGCGCGACCTGAAGTAGGGAGCGCCCCGCGCGGCTTGTAGGTGGCGCGCCGTCGCGGCAGCGCCCCCTGGACCCCCCCACACTACCCGACCCGCTTATTGCGCGCGTGCGCGCATGCGCTGCTCCCCGCTGGCCGCCTCCCGTCCGCGCTAGCCGCCGCTGCGGCTCGTTCTATGAGTCCCCCGCCTGCCCCCGCAGGATAAAAACGCTCATCCCGCCCTGCCCTCTCCCCTGCTCCCTGCCTTGCCCCTGATCTGCCCTCCCCGCCGTGCCCTGCCCGTCCGGGCTGAACTTGCTTTGGCGCCCCGGTTTGGTTTGTGGTTCCGCAGTCCCTGGCCAAGTTTGCATTCGGTCTGGGCTCGCTGCAAGTGGCTCTGTGCACGGGCATTTTCACCGCCTTCGCACTGCCCGTGGGGCATGGCCTGGGCACCGTGTTCCTGGAGCAGGTTGGTTGGGGCGGTTAGGGCAGTTGGGGCAGTTGCGTGGGTTGGATTTTCAGGGTCATGTGGCGAGGCCGAGTCCAGTGCCGCTGAGGTGGAGACTGGAGAGAGGGGTGTGGTTGCGAGGGGAGGAGGGAGGAGGGGCTAATGGGCTTAGGGCGAGGGGGTGCATGGGTGGGGGGGGGGGCAGGGTTCCCAGCGAGGGAGACAAGGAGGGGTGGAGGAGTTCTCTTGGTCACCGGCGGGTTGGACCGAGTGAGTTGGTCCATGGGGGGGGGGATCCGACGCCCAAAAGCTGGGGCCCTCGGAGGCCCCACCGCCGCCGCCCCGCCCCCACCACCGCCCCACCCACACCCCATCACCGGCCCCCCCCTTTCCCTCCTCCCTCCCTCTTCCCTCCCGCCCGCAGATCGCGCACGCCCCCCACCGGCTGGTGTCCATACGCACGGTGGATGAGGCGGTGGTCATCGGCGCTGCGCTGTCCATGAGCTCCTCCGCCTTCGTGCTGCAGCTGCTGAGGGAGAGGGGGGAGCTGTCAACCAAGTTCGGAAACGCAACGCTGGGAGTGCTGCTGTTCCAGGTGTGTGTTTGTGTGGGGGGGGTAGGGTTGGGGGGTAGGGTTGGGGGTAGGGTTGGGGGGTTTCGGGGCGGGCGGGCGGCTGGGGGGTTTCGGTGGGTTGGAGCGCTGCTGACCCAGGTGGTGAGGAGGGCGGGATCCGGAGCGAGCGTGCGGGAGGGCGGGGTTGAGGGGTTGAGGGGACGGGTGGGGGGGTTGGGGCGCCGAGCTGGGGTAGGGCGGGAGGGCGCGGGGTGGGGTGGGAGTGGGGTGGGATGCAGCCTGTGGGCTGTCATG
Organism: Pleodorina starrii; assembly: GCA_030267565.1. Lineage (NCBI taxonomy): Eukaryota > Viridiplantae > Chlorophyta > Chlorophyceae > Chlamydomonadales > Volvocaceae > Pleodorina > Pleodorina starrii. The sequence continues at coordinate 1,443,283 of BRXU01000007.1, read as the reverse complement.
GAGGAGGGGGAGGGGGGACGGAAAGAGGAGGAAAGGGAAGGGAAGGGGCGATGGCGGCAGCGTGTGAGAGGGGGGCCACGAGAAGGGGCCAGGGAGGGATGGAGCGGTCTGCGGGGGGAAGAGGAGCGGCAGCAGCAGCAGCAGCAGCAGCAGCGAGGGGGAAGTCGTCATCCGTGATGTGGGGAGGGAGAGAGAGAGACTCTTGGGAGGCTCCTCTGCCGTGGCTCTGGAGGTGTCCTCGAACCTGCGTGGGCGGACGGGCGGTAATGGTTTGGCTTTGGATTGAGCATGCATGCAGGCAGATGCTCAGGGAATCCGCTAACCGAATTGACCCTCCGCCGTCCCCCCCCCCCCCCAAACACATACACACACGTGCGCGCGCACACACGGACACCCTCGCACAGGACATCGCCGTGGTTCCGTTCCTGGTGTTACTGCCGCTGGTGACCAGCAAGGGGGGAGCGGAGCTCATGGAGGTGAGGGGGCGGGGGCCGGGAGGGCCAAGCGGGGTGGGGGGGGTCAGGGAGTGATATGCTCCTTTATAAAACAATGAGTCACTGCGGACGTTGTTGATCTGGGGGTGGGGGGGGGTCTCTCATACGGTACACTCGAAAGAGGGGGAAAGAGGGGGGAGCGGAGCTCATGGAGGTCGAGGGGAAAGAAGGGGGGCCTAAGGGAAAAGGGCTGAGGAGGAAGGGGTTGAAACTTGAGAGGGGGGAGGGGGGGTAAACGGATAGGGGGGTTTGGAGGGAAGGGGCAGTCGTTTGCGAACCGAACCGCGCCATGCGCTGACCCGCCGGCCGACTGTTGGCCCCTTCCCCCCTTCCCCTTCAACAACGTCCGCAATGACTCGATGTTTCATAAAGGAGCATATCACTCCCTGACCCCCCCTCCCCCTTATGCCGGCAGCCTGTCCACTAGCCGCTCTGGACTGACATACGGTACTCGTACGGAATGACGTACTCTGCCCAGCCCCCGGTATGCCAGCCTGTCAGCTTGTGCCTGTTTACACCGTCTACCTCTGCCCCTCTACACTGCCCTCCCCTGCCCCTCTTCCCCCTCCCCCCCCCTGGGTTCTGGGTCCGTTCGCTAACGCCGTCTCCGTCTCTGCTGCGGTATCATTTTACCCCCCCCCCCTTCAAAGGGCGCCGCCTCCCCCGTGAGCCTGCTGACCATGTTGGGCCCCACCGCCCTCCAAACGGTGGCGGGGCTGGGGGCGCTGCTGCTGGCGGACCGACTCATCATGAAGAGAATCTTTGAGGTGGGGGGGGGGGTATAAAGAGAATGTCGCAGCGGAGGTGGGGGACGGAGGGCAGGGGGTGTGTGGGCGTGGGCGGGCGAGCAGGGAGGGGGACTGGCGGGGGGTGATGGCTGATGGGGGTTGGGAGTGGGGGCAGTGTGTGTGTGTGGGGGGGGGGGGGCAGGAGAGGAATGAGGAAGAAGCACAGCGAGTGGTGAAGGGGGTTGTTGGTGGGTGGTGGGGTCTGGATGTGGGTCGGAGGGCGGCGCTGGGCGGGCCGAGGGAGTCGAGAGGAGGGAAGCGCTTGTGCGGGCTGCGGGCCCCTCCCCACCCTACCCCCTTGCACAACCCCAGCCCCTTACCCCCCCCCCCCGCTGCGGTATCCTTTTTTTACCCCCCTCCCCCCGCCCCCCCATGTCCCCCCCCAACTGCCCTCAGATGGTGGCGCAGTCCCGCAACAGTGAGACATTCATCGCGCTGTGTCTGCTGACGGTGGCCGGCACCTCCCTCATCACACAGAAACTGGGACTCAGCGACACCATGGGCGCATTCCTAGCGGGTGTACTGCTGTCCGAGACGTCGTACAGGACGCAGGTAACGCCGCCGTACAGCTGTACAGCCGCCCGAACAGGAGGGGGGAGTTGGTTGTCCACGGATAGGACGGAGCGTGCAGGAGGGGGGGGGGCGGGGAGATGGGGAGAGGGAGGGGAGGGGAAGTCGCGACGGCGTGGGCGACACGGGGTGACATTGGGTGGAGGGGGGGCGGGGGAGGAGGGCTGCCGGCCGCACGTCATCTCGTGCTGGAGAGCGTGGGCAGAGGCCGAGGGCCACCTCCTCCCTCATTCCACCCACTGTGAATGCGCAGGCCCCGCCGCTCCCCACCGGGCCCCCAAACCCCGACTCCACCTCACCCCGCCCCACCCCGCCCACAAACCCAATGGCCCGCCGATGCCCCCCACCCCACACACACACACACACACACACACACACACACATACACACACGCGCGCGCGCCCGTCCCTCCCCCTGCTGCAGCAGCCTGATTAACAACGTCCGCAGTGACTCAGTGTTTTATAAAGGAGCATATCACTCCCTGGCCCCCCCCCCACACACGCGTCCCTCCCCGCTGCCCTACGTGGAACCTCCCGCTGCTGCTGCTGCCCAGGTCGAGGCGGACATTCGGCCGTTCAAGGGGCTGCTGTTGGGTTTGTTCTTCGTCACCACCGGCTCCTCAATCAACTTGGCGTTCCTGCAGGCGCACTGGCAGGAGGTGGGGGAGGGGAGGGGAGCGGGAAGGAGGGGGGGAGGATGTGGGTGCGGGGAGGAGGAGGAGGGTTGGGGAGGCGGGAGGGGAGGCGGGGCCTCTCCTGCTTGTCTCAAAAGGGAAAGGGGGGAAGTGGGGAAAGGCGGGCACCTTTCGTTGGAGGACATCTTTGGTCTCTTTCTCGTATTTATTCGCTTTCTTGTGTTTAGCGACTTCCGGATTTCTGTGTATCGGTAAACAAAATCGAGGTTGATTCTGATGTCAATGCTTTGGTGTGTCGCTGGTCGTCGTTCGCGTCCGGGTATCGGTAGTCCTTTGCACATTATCGTGTCATGACACACTTCACACACCCGCGCCGCCTTTGCTCGACCCTGCTCGTCCGGGTGTACTGCACTGTACGGCAGGTCTTTTGGATGCTGGCGGGCCTGGTGACGATCAAGACAGGCGTGGTGGCGGCGGCGGGGCAGCTGGTGGGACTCACCAGGTAAATTTGTCGTACTGGTACGACACGTGTCGCACTGTGAAATGTACGCCGTGCGGTGGGAGGGACGCGCGCGCGTGTGTGTGAGAGAGAAAGCGGGGGGGGGGGGTCGCGAGGGCGGGGCAGGGGCTAGGTGGGCTGTGGTTGGGGGGAAGGAAAGGGGGCCTTAGTCGCCGGTCGTTGCGACTTTGCCGGGAGGGAAGGGGAGGGGAGGGGAGGGGAGGGGAGGGAAGGTCTGTCTGGCATCAGGGCTGCCCTCCACCCGCCCCTCGTCCGCATCATCTCCGCCCGCCCGTGCCCTCATGGCTCCTGCTCTCCGCCCCTCCATCCGCCCCTCCATCCGCCCCTCCATCCGCCCCTCCATCCGCCTCTTCTTTCTCCACACATCCGCCTCTCCTACCCCTCCGCCTCGTCCCCTCCGCCTCTCCTTTCCTTTCCTCCGCAGGAGTGAGGCCATCCGCACGGGCTTCGTGCTGTCTCAGGGCGGCGAGTTCGCGTTCGTACTGCTGTCGTTGGCCAACCAACTGCGGATCCTGCCAACCAACCTTAACCAACTGCTCATCATTGTGGTGAGCCAGGCCAGACCAGACCAGACCTAGCACGTGCCGTCCAGGGAGGGTTTGTTTTGAGTGAAATGCGGAATCAGTGCCGTACGCCCTTACCGCCCTTACCGCTCGCCCCCCTCCGGTGTTATATAAAGGAGCATATCACTCCCTGACCCCCCTCCGGCTTCTAGAAGGGGGCCGCGGCGGTGGGGGGGGGGGCCGGGGCCCGGAGCGGCGGCTGGGCGAAGTAGGGGATCGGAGGGGAGGGGAAGTGTGTGTGCGTGTTATGTCTTAGCTAGGTGGGAGGAAGGATGTTACAATGACGCATTGCCACCAAAAACATACACACACATTCCCTCTCCCCCTCCCCCTCCCACAACCGAAACAAATCCTCGCAGGTGGTCCTTTCCATGGCCCTGACTCCCTTTCTGGCGGAGACCGGTAAAGTGGTTGCCAACAAACTGGACGAGCTGTACCCGCCCGCGCCGCTGCCGCCCGCGCTGCCGGGGGCAGGGGGGACAGCAGCAGCAGCAGGGGCGCTGGCGGCGGATGGGGCCAATGGGGTTTCGGAGCACGGCGGCGGCGGCGGCGATGGGGGGCACCACGGGGGGGTGAGTACCGGTACCGGCCGTTGATTCATTTATTTATGGTCTGTTGATTCCCGTCTGGTCTCAGCTCTCCCGCTTATCTCTCGTACACAAGTGTCTCAATACACACAAACCTCTCAATGCACATTGGAAAGGGCAGGGGGGAAGTTGAGCCGTCGAGAGCCGCGACGCGATTCGACCCATAACAGCAGCCACGCACCAAAACACACTCGCACCGTACACCCTCCCCTACACCGTACACCGTACACCTCGTTTTTCTATTGCAGACAGGAACAAGTTTTTTCTGATTTGATACCGTTTACGGGCGTCGGCCTATACTCAAATACCCCCCCCCCCCGGTGCGCACAGGTGACCGACCCGGTCGTCATCTGCGGCTTCTCTCCGGCTGGTCAGATGGTCGCAAACATGCTGGAGAGCCCCCTGGCCACCGGATCTGACGTACTGCCGTACCTGGCCTTCGATCTGGATCCGGATCGGGTGGCGGCGGGGCGGAAGGCGGGATTCAAGGTGCGGGCGAGGGGGCGCGGGTGGGGTGGGGAGGGGATGGAGAGGGAAGAGGGGGTGATGGGGATGGGAGTGGGGGTGGGAAATTGGGGGTATGCACGGGGGAAGGGGTGGGGGGGCAGGGGTGGGGGTTAGAGCAGGAAGTCCGCAGCTGCTCGCTTTGCTGCAGCTTCATCTTTGGTTCACCCCCGCCTCCGCCTTCCCCCCCACCCCCACCCCCCAACACACACACACACTCACTCACTCACTCACTGACTCACTCACTCTCCGGCCTACCGGTATCCCTGGATAACCCCTCTCTCCCTCCCTCCCTCGCCCTCCTCGCTGCTCCCAGGTGCTGTTCGGCGACCCCACCCGCAGCGCTGTGCTCCACGCCGCCGGAGTGGAGGCGCCTCGCGCTGTGGCTGTGTGTCTGGCGGACCGGGAGGCGGCGCTGCAGGCGGTCTACACCATGCGGGCAGACTTCCCCTCGGTGCCCATTTACGCGTGCGCCTCGGACCTGCGGTGGGTCGGGGTCTGGGTGGGGGGGTTGGGTCGTGGTGGGCTGGGATGAGGGTGAGGGTGGGGTTGGGGCTGCTCGGAGGCGTCGGGGCGAGCAAACGGGCATGGCCGAGCCGTAGGCGTTGCTGGCAGCCCACGATCGGAGGCGCGGAGCGAGCGCTGAGGTCAGGGCACGTGTGTGAAAGGGGGCGGGGCGGGGCGGATTGAAAGGTTGTGCTGCCGCCCTTTTGCTGCGCTTCTTTTGCTCCTTTTGCTGCCGATCCCCCGGCCGCGCACCCATTCTTCCCACCCCACCCCTCCTCCAGTCCGCCTCCTCGCCTTCCTCCTCGCCGTCGTTAAGATGACACCTCAGGAAAAACATCTTGTACCCCCCCTCGTATATCCACCCCACCCACCCAACCCCCCCTTGTAATATCCCAGGTAACTGCGTTGCGTTCTCTCACCCCGGGCCGTTTTGTTTTACCCCCTCGTCCTCCCGCTTCCGCCCCGCAGCCACGCCGCTGAGCTGGAGGAGGCGGGTGCCAACCACATTGTGATCCGCAGTGTGGAGGCGGGGCTGGCGCTGGGCTCCCAGCTGCTGGGGGGACTGGGGGCCAGCGAGGTGGACCTCATCTTCCTCAAGCGGGGGATCGAGGAGACGATTGAAGCGCGGTGGGTGGGGCTATGAGGGCGGGAGGGAGAGGGAGGTGGAGGCAGTCGGAGGGCGGTGGAGGGGGGAGGTGGAGGGAGGCGGAGGGAGGGAGGCGGAGGGAGGGAGGCGGAGGAGGGAGGTGGAGGGGGGGAGGTGGAGGGAGGCGGAGGGAGGGGGCGGGAGCCAACGGAAGGAAAGGCAATGAGTGGGATCTAGATACCGCATAGCAGCATAGGGTAGCAGATGTATTAAAGTAGCGGAGGACGGGGACACGCCCTTTGCCATGGCCACCTGTTTTGTCCAAACCTATGACACCTTCTCCGCCTGCCCCTGTCCCCGCGGCCGTCTCAACCTGATTGTGTTCTCTGCCCGGCCCGGCTCCTTGTAACCCTCTGAAACCACCCACAGCACGCAAGCCCTGGCCGACTGGATGAGCAATGCCGGCGAGCAGGTCTCCGCCTTCTCCTCCCTAGACATGATCGTGCTGACGGGCGAGGCAGAGGACATCGCGCGCTCCGCCGCCGCGGCGGCCGCCGCCGCCGCCGCGGAACGCGACGCGCAGGTGGCGGCGGCGCTATCGGCGGAGGCGGCGCAGCCGGGCACGCCGTTGACGGCGGCGAAGAGCTCGGCCAACGGCGTGGCGGCGGCGGCTGCGGAGCCGCCGCCGCCGCCGCCAGCGAGCGGCGGCGGCTCCGCCGCCGCCGCCGCCGCCACCAGCAACCTCTCGCGGTCTTCGTTGGACTTGGAGCTCGAGGGCTTCGCCGCTGCCGTACCGCATGCGGCTCCGCCGCCGCCGTTTCTCGACGCTTCGGAGGAGGCGGGCAGTCGCGGGTCGGATGCGCGGATGATGCACGTGGGGGCGGTGGTGGCGCGGCGAGGAGGGGCAGGGACGGCGGCGGCGGCGGCGGCGGCTGAGGGCAACGGCGCAGAGGTGGTGGCGGCGGCGGAGGTCGCGATGCCGATCAGCTCCAGGGAAGCCTGAGGCGACGGCGGCGCCGCCGCCGCCGCCGCCGCCACCGCCGCGGGTCGTCCACTGTCCGGGCCGAAGCCCACAGTGGGATGCGCATGTGCCGGGCGCATACCATTAGGAGGCCGGTGGGGGCGGGCGGAGGGCCCTGCAGGGTGGCCGAGCGTTGTACCCTGCTGGGGGCAGGGGCAGGGGCGGGAGGGGGGGCGTTCTGGACGGGAGCCTGACCCTACGCGGCCCGAAGGGATATACGTGTCTGTGTGTGCGTGTGTGCGTGTGTGTTTTGCGGAATCGAGCGGACCTGATACGACGCCTGCTGCTGTCCTGTGCTGTGCTGCGATGCGCCGCGCGCTGAAGGAAGCGGCGCGGCGCATCTGCTGACTGTGGTGGCGTTGGGGATTAGTGGTGGTGTTGGGGGAGGGGAAGGGGAGGGAGTAGGAGAGTGTGCTTTGGTCTTCGAGGGTGGTGTGGTGTGCTGTGGTGTGGAGGCGTTTGCGCCGTTGGTACGCATTGGGCGGTGTCAGCCCCTCCCCCCCCACCGTTCACGGGCTCCGGCTTACACGTGGATACCCCCCCTAAAGGACGCCTGCGACACCGGCGCGTGCGCGGCCTTAGGCAGGCTCGGTTGCCGCTGCCGAGGCCGCAGCCCCGACAGCACGTGGCGCGGGCGCGTCCCCTCACCCCGATTCCCTCCCCTCCCTCACGTCCGTGGCGCCGGCTTTTTCCTTGACGCTGTGCGCAAGTGTGCACGTGTCTTTCTGCAGCGCGAGGATGTGCGTCTGCGTGTGATTCTAACGGTATGCGTAATGAGTAATGCCTATGAGTAATGCGTGTGTAAGGACCGTGGATTGTGTTGTTGGAGGTGGCCGCTGGCGTTACGGCTGGCGTTACGTCGCCGCAGCCTCAGTGAGTGTGCTTCCCTCCGGCCGCTCGGACGGCGCGTGGCCGGCTGGGTAACCGGCGGGGCAAGACCCTGACTGCGCCGCGGCGCGCCGGGCTGTCATGCATCCTTTTTTTGTTTGAAGAGGGAAGGTCTGTTATCGCGGCCATTCACCGCCACGGCGGCAGCTGCCGCGTGCTTCGCTCACGGTGACAAACATCTACCGTATCTATCTGCGCGTGTGTGTGTTTTGGGCTGCGGCGTACGGCATACGCCCCAGTGTCGTGCTGCCGTACCCACATCGGTGTCGTGTACCGTTTGGTATTTCGGTGTCTGCGTCGTCGCTCTTGCGGGGGAAGGATTATTCGCCTGGCCCATTCTCCCAGACACGCGTACGCCAGATATCGCGACTTGTCGATTCTCATGACCTGCCGCCGCCGCCGCTGCTGCCGCTGCTGCTGCTGCTGCCGCTTTTCCTTGTTCGCCGGAAAGAAGGCCCGGCAGCCTACCCAAGCCGGCGGGGGGCGCGGGGGCGGCTTTCTACGGGGCTGCCCGAGGGCGCGGCGCGCACGTGTGCTGTGGTTTTTGCCGTTGCGGTGTACACATGTGCGGTGTCTTGCCGTTGCCTTGGCAGACATGGGTTGTGTACAGTTTCCAGGCTTTGGTTTGCGGGCACCAACGGGAGACAGAGCGGCTGGGAGCCCGAGCGACTAATGCGGCGCTGCCCGGGCATTTTACGACGGCTGAGCGGACGGACGGACGGACGGAAGGCGCGTTGGGAGTCTTGCTTTTTGCGTTTGCGCTTTTGCCGTTGGCCTGATCAGCGGGGCCCGTTTCCGGGGCCCCTCCATTTCGGCCGGGAGGAGGGCCGATTGGGTGCTTTGGGGTAGTTGGATGGGAGGGTGTGTCTTTTGGTGGGGATGGGGGTGCGTCTGTTTTTGCGGCGGCGAGTGCCTGGTGCCTGCAGATGTGCCGTGAAGGGAAGCGAGGACCAGGATCAGCCGGGACATAGCGGTGGCGGCGGTGGTCGGTCTTGCTGTCGCTCTCCTGCCGCATGTCAAAGAGAGTGAGGCGGAGGCGCTTGAGCGGCAGGATGGAAGGGGAGTTGTGCTTGACGACAGCGCAGGAAGTCGCGCGGACGAAAATCTAGCGGGAGTTGCTGTGAGTGTGAGATGTTGGGGAGCGGAAACGCACGGAGGCGAGGTCGAGGGCGACCGCTGCCGCGCATATTTCTGGAGAATGCTGTGGAAGAGCCGGCGCATGCTCGGTGAACGGTGATGGTGTTGGTGCTGGTGGCTTATTGTTCGCGCAGTGAAAAACCCGCCGTACCAGGGCGGGGCGAAGAATGCTGAGTTGCAGACTGTTACATGTCGCAGGCTTTAAAGCGTGGACTCTGGTCGTGAGCGAGGTTCGGTCAACGCGAGCTGGCAACGGCTGTGTTTGCCCGTCTGCTAGCACTGCTCTGTTCTTCGTAGTTCCCGCGCTTCTCTCGATCTGTTCGGAAAGCGCCCGCAACGGGTTGAACTGCGGTAAGGGGTACAGATCGACGGCCACTGAGCGCACCGCCGGCTCTGCGCACCGCAATCCGTTGCAAGTGCTGGTCGATGAGTCCGGACGCAGCTCCAATTTCAGAGACATACTTTAATTGCCGACAAGGGTGCGGGACCGAGGAGGCGGCACAGCATTTGCACGGTTGCGCGAAACGCAGCCGACCCAAACCCGGCTTGCCACCCCGCGGACGGTTCCGTTCGAAGGGGCACAAATGCAGAACGTGCATAGTTGTCAGCAAGCAACAGTCAACGTCCTCTCTGGAAGGAGGCGACCAAACATCATGCGGCCCAAACCAGGCCAAACGGAACAGTTCGCCTGCTGATTGGCTGCATTGTAAGCGTTACTGTTACCATTGCGTCACGCAGACAAACATCTTCTCGGCCGTTCTCGGCAGCCCAAATACTGGGCTTGCTTAGTGGCCCTCGCTACGGTTTTGTCTCCTCGAGTGTGGCCAAGACGCCATCCAGTCCCTCCCTGCACAGTAAAAATCCCTCCGCTAATCCAAAGAAATTGGTATCCCGAGAAACTGTTGAAAGCATGACGGTCGAAAGAGCAGCGCTCCCCTCAGGTCCTCCCCTTCGATGACTGACCCCCGCCCAATGCACCATCCTAGCCGTGCAGATCTCTACACCAGCCCCCGCCAAGACAGACAACCAAAGCTCGACCATCCCGCCGAGATTTGCATAACATATCCGAATTGCCACACTCAGCCCGATCAGACACAAATTAGAGACAAATCAGACACAAATCAGCGGGTCAGTGCAAACGCGAAAACGCAGCCCTCCCGCTCGGGTCCCTCAAGAAGTGCAGCACATCACATCACAACAGCGGGCCAGCGCGGGCCCCCCTCGCCTCTTAACTGATGTCCGCAGGGCTGCTCCAACCGCTTCATACGCCTGAAGATGCCCGCTCCTCCGAAGCCGGTCGCTACAAGAGCAGTTCCGTTCCATTCTAGAGATGCAGGCCCCGAGGAGCAGGCCCTCCCTGCCGCAGAAACCCCCATTATTATTTTCTCTCCCAGAGCCGTCACTTGCACGTGCCTGGAAACCAGTCAGTCCTGATACCGTCCTCTCCAGCATGCCCAGCGAATCCGAAGCGGGCATGCAGGCGTGTCCGCCACGCGCGCGCCGCCGGCAAAACAAACCGATGGTTGATGCGCTGACAAAACATACATCCCTGCCCGGTCCAACTGCGATTCTCGGCATCCTGCCGCTCAGCCTCGGTATTTCTGACGTCGCAGATCGCTTGTCTTTCAACCGAAAGGGTCAAACAACCTGCCTTTCGACCAAACGGTTGATCAACGAACAAAACCAGCAAGGATCCTAGACCCCTCCTTCCGCACTTTCCCACCCTAGCGTTTACCACCGCTCCTTCCGCGGAGCACCCGCCCCATCCTTCCCGGGCGCCGCCCCATCGGCACCGCCCTCCCGGCGCGGGCCCCGCTCCCGCTCCTTGCCGCCCTCCGGCCGGCCGCCGCGCGCAAACCGCACCCGGTCGTCCTCCTCCGCCTGCAACTTCAGAAGCGCCCGCTCCTTGGTATCCAGTTGCTGCTCCAGCTCCGAAACCTGCTGGGCCTGGTCCTCGCCGCCCTCGGACGACGCGGCCTTGAGCTCCGAGAGCTGCTTTGCCAGCGCCTCCACCTCAGCCTTGAGCGCCTTCTCCGCCGGGGTTTCCTCACTGCAGCAATGGGAGACGTGGCGGTGGCGACGCGGAGGTTAGAAGGGGCCGGATTAGGTGGATCGGTTGGTACTGTAGGTGGGGCGCGTGAGTCCTACTCTTTCAGTGCCGTGGAGGTGGGAATGGACACGAATGCCCAAAGGCAGGGGATGGCAAGGTGCACGACAGGTGGCAAGCCCATGACGCGACCAACGCACAGCTCCAGGGCTCACGTGCTCCCTATAGAGGCCACACCATATGGCGCGGCAAGCGTGACAGCGTGTCGCCGACTGCCTTGTCTGTGTTCCTCTGCGTATTGCTGCGACCAACAGCGCGTCTTGCACGTATAACCTTAATTGCGCTGCGCAGCCCTAGACCGTTGACAGCAACACGCTGCACGAGCGCGGCTGCAGCGGTACAGCACAGACGCGCGCCCTGAACCCGGCTTCCAAACGCCAAGCAACACCGGGACAAGGGCGCAATCTCACCGGATCACCTCCCCGTGCTCGAGCTTCAGAGCCTCCTTGATCGGGTCCACGCCCTTCTCCTTGAGGACCTCCTCGCGGGGCCGCGCCGCGCCGAAGGGGTTGGACGACGGCTTGCGCTCCTCGCCGGCAGCCGAGCCCTGCTCGGCCGGCACCGAACGCGGCGCGAGCTTGAGCCTGGGCCGCTCCGCGGGGCCCTCCGGCGCGGCGGAGGCGCTGCTGCTGCTAGGGGCCTCGGCCGGAGCTCTCCTGCCCCAGCGCTCCTCGCGATCGGCGGCCGTGTTCTCACGCGGGCCGTCGCGGGCGCTAGGAAAGTCGCCGCGGGCGCTAGGAAAGTCGCGAGACTGCGCCGGCCCCTCCGCCGGCTTAAACTCCCGGCTCCTGCCCCAGCTGTCCTCCATATCTGCTTTGGAGAGCGGTGGCGGTCCGTCGTATCGGCGGTCGGGACCGCGGCGATCGTCGCCGAACCCGCCGCGCGGCCCGGATGGTCCCGACGGCTCATACTTGCGGGTGCTGCCCCAGTCGTCTACCATGTCTGCGTTGGAAGGAGCGCGAGGCTCACGTGGAGGGCGGTCGCCGCGGTCGCCGCGGTCGGCGAAGCCGCCCCCGAAGCCGCGCGACCCGCTGAAGCCACCGCCATCTCCACCGGGCACGAACTTGCGCGTCGAGCCCCAGTCATCCACGGTATCTGCACGAGACGGCTCCCTCTCCTCGCGAGGAGGACGGTCATCACGTTGGAAGCGGCTTCCTGCGGCATGGACGGCCGATACATTGGTCCATGCTACCACACAACTGCCCGCAACCGCAGCAGCACCCGCCCTGCTAAACGACTTACCACGGCCTTCACGATCGCCACCGTAGTCACGGAAGCCACCTCCAAGGCCGCCAGACGGCCTGCCGTCGCCCTCCTCTCGTGGACCTCCGCGTGGCGCGGTCGGCAGGCTCAAGAGAATTTGCTTATCCTGAAGCGACTTATCCGCGAAGTCCGACTTGCCCCCAGTGGGCATGTTCATAAAGGCGTTAAGGCCAAGCTTGACACCTTTCTTGGCCTTGCCCTTGGGCTGCTTGGCTGATGCTTCGCCCAGCGTCGGGAAGTCCGAAATGTTCTCGAGGGCGCCATTGGTGGCCTCCTGTACAATTTACAAGGCCCATAGCATCATAGCTGAGACAGAATGTTGAGCAGGCATAAACCATAAACGCGCGCGATGAACATCAGGTAGCCCCAATCAAGCAGGAGGCGGCTACCCAGCAGCGATCCTATGTAATTACTGAGTTGATCCATGGTATCATCTTCGTATGCACTGCTACCCTTTCACGGTAACGTGCCCACAAGGAACGCACCTCGTTCTCGACCTGGTCCGCCCAGGCTGACATTTTGAGTTAGAGTCTTAGTGCTTGGACTGTAAGAAACGTTATGAGAGCCGAGGATGGCAAAGGCGTAGGGAAATGTGGCGGATGGAGACAAAATGGTTTTTCAAAGGGACGATTTTCGTACAGCCGGCGGCTGGCTGATTTTGTTTCATGCGCAGCAGCGGGAATAACGCACCAGTGGACTCCTCATATGTACATATGCACGCACATCGCTCTCCGTCCAGCACACGGCAAGATTCTTCAATGATATGGCAGGTCTTCCTCGCGAGACACTCATCCAGATCTCCACCACAACCCGCCTTTGCCCGCGTCGAGCAACGGCACCGCCAGCGACAAGCAAGCTATCCGGTCAGAGGCACTCGTCGATGGGCCAGCAGAGCGCAACGCGCCTCCCCCGCCCGAAGCACCCGCGCGGAGCGCAACGCTGCCATCGGCGCCAACCCCCGCGTGCCCGGCATGCACGCCACCCCCGCCACCACCCCCGTCCACGCCCAAAGTCCCCGAGGAGCTGGGACCCGCCGCCGTCTCGCCAGCCCCCACCGCGTCGGCCCCCGTGGGTCGTGCGAGCGCCCGTAATGAACAAGACGCAACCGCCTGGTGCCCCGACCCGCTCCTCGGCGCCGCCCCAGTGGCGGTTGCGACGTGGCTGGGCGCCTGCTGCGCCTGTTGCCCTTCCTGTCCTGCCGCGTTGTGTTGCAACGACGGTGACGACGGTGGCGACGCACCCTGGCCGACCAGCAGCGCCGGAATCGCCTGGCACCGCAATTCAATCCGTCGGAGCCAGCACATGCGCATGCGGGGGGCAGCGAGGGGAAAAAGGCACACGGAGACCGGTGACTGTTCAGACGGACGCTCTCGCAGCGCGACGCGCGCAACGCAAGCGCGAACAGACGCCAGCTAGGAGCTTCGGCCGCTGATCTATCATGCCATCAAATGCGTCCCGGCAGCCCACCAACGCGTGTACTGAACGAAGCGGGTCTCTGCGCAACGCGCCCTGCGGCCGCGTCCCGGGCCCCTCCCTCGCCGTCCCCAGCGTCCCGCTCCCTCGGAAACCGCATTCGGTACATTCCAACATTGTCACAATTTCCATCCGAATGCCACCCACCCAGACGGACGGAACCAGCAACCCGGTAGCTCCGTATTCCTTGAATGCACTCTTGGTCCTAAGGCTGCAACTAAGGACGCCGAGGTGCTGGGAACCAATGCCAAGGACGCACCGCACTGCCAACCCCCCGCACACACACACACACAGACAACCACACACATAGACAACCACACACATAGACAACCACACACATAGACAACCACACACATAGACAACCAACAGAGACTTGCATTGCTCCACTCTCCCAAGAAATTCCCTTTGCTTTTGCTCCGTGGCCCCCGGGAATGAATAACACACATACACGCATACACGCCACCACCACCACCACCACCGAGCACGGACCCAAGCACGACCCCAACCGCCACGCGCGCACCTGCCCGGCCGCCAGCTGCTGCCGCTGCTGCTGCCTGCTGTCCAGCACCTCCCTGATCTTGGCTCGCAGCAGCTCGAACCACATGTAGAAGATGGCGCTGTTGAGGCCGTTGGACAGCGCGCGGGGGCCCACGCCGCGGAAGAACGAGCCCAGGCCGGGACGCTCCGCCAGGATGCCGCGGGCGGCCTTTCGGGGCGGGAGGAAAGGGGTGGGTGGGTGGGTGGGTGGGTCGGGGATGAGTGTGCGGGAGAGGGGTGCATGTGTGTGTGTGTGTGTGTTTGAGGGTACATGTGCAACGCGATATTGGTCCTGGGCGGGCGGGAGGTCCGGGGGATAAGTGGACGACGAGAGTTCAAAGAGGCAAGCGGACAGGCTGACACACGCAAGCGGGGAGCGGGGGTTGTACAGGGTGTGCGGCGATTTCCAATTTCCCCCCCCCTGCCTCCCCTCCCCTCCCCCCCCCCAACACACACCCCCGCACCTGCATGACCGTGGGTCTCTCCGAGGCGCTGCACATCATTCGCGTCTTGACCACATCCAGGGGGGTGGTGGCGGCCGCCGCAGCGGAGCCCGCCACACCGCCCATCAGCAGGTCCTCCAGAGTGCTCGGCTGCGGGGCGGAGGGGGAGGCGGAGGGGGTTGGAGGGGGGGCGCGAAGGGCGGGTTTGGGGGGTTAGGGGAGGGGGCTGTACACAGGGGGCCCATGCGAAGTTGGGACTGGTTGCCGGCCGGCGCCCACCGGTACCAAGCGGTGGGAGCACAGGGCACGTGAGCTGCATCACGCGGGGGGTAAAATAAAGATACCGCAGCGGACACGGAGACGGGGGGTCAGGGAGTGATATGCTCTTTTATATAACAGACGGTGGGGGAGGGGAGGGGGCTTGGGTGGACCCCGGCGGCGTGAGGCGCCACGAACCCGAACCCCGCCCCTCTTCTCCCCCTCTTCCCCCGCTCCATCCCGGCCCATCCCCCACGCGACGTTCCCCTCCCCTTCCCCCTACCCGCTCCTGATGATGCAGCTGCATGTGTACGGCACGCAGCGTCTCGTACACCGCGAACTTGACAGCCATGTCCTGTGTCGGCAGACAGGAAGGGCGGGAGGGCGGTGCAAAGGGGGGGGGAGGAGGTTCTGCAGCACAGCACAGCAGAGGTACTGGGTTTGGGGGGACGAGGCCAGGGGGCTCGGCAGGTGCGACTGGAGTTTGGCTCTTGGCTTGGCCGGGGGCCCCGAGGGGCGCCCGCAGAGGAGCAGAACGGAAATCACACACGGACACACATACACTCTGGACCTCGCAGCAGGTATGTTGATAGGTTGCGAGTACCCCCCCCTTAACATACACATACACACACGCGCTGCGCGCGCCAGTGTGGGCGGCAATGGGGGGCACTGCCGCCTCGTGTGATGCGGGGCTACGGCGCCCCGGGGTCAGCCCGCCCAGGTTTAGTGAGCTTGTGGATGCGGTAACGGTAACGGGCCCCCGGGTCGCCGTCCCCTCTCGCGTCGCATCGCGCGTCAGGCATATGGTGCAGGTGAATTGCGCCTCGCCGCATCGCGGTGAAATGCGCACGCGCCGCGTCGCGTCGCGTCACGCCTCCTCACCGGCACGTCTTCGAGCAATGTCGGCAGGAAGCCCTGAGCGGTCCAGACAGACAGACAGACAGACAGGGAGAGGGGGCGAGGGGCACGGCACGACACGCGTTGGGTCGGGTGGGGTGTGCCAAGGGCGAGGGCGAGGGAGCGAAGTACGACGCCCCGGAGTTTGTACGACGCTTCCCCTCAACCTGCTTTCCAAAACCCTTCCCCTCCGCCCTGCCGCGCGTGTCGTCTCGTCTTTCTCAACCAACCCACCCCAGCCCCCCGCCCGGCTGGTTGCTGCAACCAATACCCATGCAACGACGCATCACATCACACACTCCAAAACCCCATCCTCTCCCCTCCACACCCTCCGCTGCGATATCCCCTTTAATACCCCCACCCCCACCCCACCCTACCCCCTCAGACACACACACCGCCCCCCCCCCCCGAGCCACTCACCGTAAACAGCCCCGCCGGCCCCGCCTTCTGCACCACCGACGTTGCCGCCGCCAGCGCATTCGGGTACACCCCCGCTTGCACACTGCGGATACACACCGCAATGGGGACCTTGACCACACTGCTGCCCACCGCAGCAATCGCACCCGCCACGAAAGCCACCGTGCCTGACAGAGGGTGGGCGGGAGAGAGCGAGAGAGGGCGGGAGGTGTGTGAGCGCAGGGAGAAGGCGGCACAGAAGGGAAAGGGGCAGCATATCGCCTATGTCGAACTGGAAAGAGAGGGTTACATCTTACAAGGCGACCCCGCCCAGGCTGCAGTGGGTGCCAATAGCACCAATCGCACTGCCCCCTCTCCCCTGGGGACGACGTGCGCAGGAGCCCCGCATCGCCATTCCATTCCGCCATTCCGCCGAGCGACGAACGACCCATGGGTCAGCTCATTCGTGAGTGTGGCTGGCTCCCCGCGGCGTCCCTCACCCCCCGGCCCCCACCGTCCGGCAGGTCGGTCTTCTCCCGCAGCAGGCGCTTGCTGGTCGAGTAGAAGGCGAAGAAGGCCCCGATTATGATGCCGGCGCCGCCGGCTGCCCCCAGCACGCCCTGCGGTGGGCAGGCGTGGAGGGAAGCAGGGGGCGAGGGCGCGGGCGAGGGAGGATGGGGCCGGTCGGTTGGGGGCAGGGATGCCCGCGCGCATCGACCGCACAGGCCACAGCCCGGCCGCGGGGTCGGGGGCCCCCGGGGTAGAGACCAGGGGGGTCTGAAGAGGCCGACCGGCTGACCCGGCCCCGCGGTGCAGTGGAGCGGTGCGTGCTGTGGCTGATAGACGCAGCCACTCTCTCTCTCTCCCTCCAAGCTGCTCTGCTTTGCGCCCAGCTCCCACCCGCCGGACGCGTGACGCCGGACGGGCACCACTGACGCCTTCCGGCCTCGTCAGAGCACACTCGCTCCCCCCGGCCAGCCCAGCCCGGCCCAGTCCCGGCCTGGCTTAGCCCGGCCTGGGCGCACGTCGCCCGCCGCGAGCCCCTGCCCCCCAAGAACTTTTCAGAGCTCGCAGCAGCGCCGGTGTCGGTGGCGGGAATCGAACCCGGGTGGCAGCTCTGACGCAGGCCACTAGCACCAGCAACGGCGAGAGGCCGCCCTTCCATTCGTCCCTTCCTTCCAGGACGCAGGCCCCTGTTGCTGCCGCCGCCACCGCCACTGCACCCGCTCGCCAGCCAGCAGCCGGATCCGGTTTCATTACGCAAGATCCACGCAAGATCCGGGAGATCCACGCGGCCCACATTTAAAGAGCTGCCGCCGCGGAGCGCTCTCCCGATCCGCCGCGCGCCCAACTCGCAGTGGGCTGCCAAGCCCTCCCTTGCATCGCCTGTGCCTGGCCACGATGAGCCAGTCACAGCCCCCCCACCGAATCCCACCAGCCCAAGCCAGTCATAGCCCAGGCACCCCCGCCCTGTCCTCCCAGCGCTATCCAGCCAGCCAGACGCATGCCAGGCCGCTGCGGAGACGATGGATCCGATCGGGCACACCCACCCGATAGAGGCTTTTCGCGTCTGTCAGGGCGGATTGCATCGCCGCGGCCATCCGTGCGAGGGGCTGCTGCGGTCCGAGTGGGAGGTGGTGGGTCGCGGCTGCCGAAGCCGCTGCGGAGGCGGCTCCCCCTGTGAACGGCATATGGTGTGGCGGGAACCGGGGTGGGAGTTTTGTGTGGGTTGGGGTGGGGTGGGATGGTGGACCTGAAAGAGCGGATGCATGCAAGGCGACCTGGTGAAAAAAGCCCGTGGTGGTTTGACCGGCCGTGTCGCTGGGGCGTTACAAGTACGGCCGAGTACGTAAATGTGTGCGCACAAAGTGCGTCAGCGAGCAGACACTTTCGGAAGTCACCCGAAAGTCCGGGTCGGCCCAACCCGAGGTGAGCCGTATGTTTCGAAAAGTGTGAACCCAGCCATGGATGCGCGCGCTTTTTGCTGCTTTCTACTCACCGGACGCGACCACCCTGCTCGCTGCCTGCATCCGAACTTTTAACGTGTCGATTGGGTGGATTGTGCCCTGGCTGATGGCGCGCGCAAGGGCTCCCGCCAGGACATCATGTATCGGCTTATCCCCAGACGGCGCTGCTTTGGGCGCCACAGTGTCCGCTGACGCCTGTGCCTGCAGCACACAAGCACACGGTGCAGGTCCCAGTACCGTGATGGCGCGAAGTCCAGAGTCATGATCGCCGCATCATACGCGCCCATACTCTCGTTCGTACGCCCACAATCACATACAGTTGTATACGCGCTACTGACAGAGGCCTTCAGAAAGTATGTACCTTGAGTGCTGTGCTGGCGAAGACAAGGGGCCGAGCACGTCGCTCTGCTGCGCCAGGGCCGACCAGGCTGAAACTAAAGCTTGAGCTAAGCTCTCGGCCGGACGTGCTAGCTTGGCTGCTTGACTCCGCGCAGCAAGCCAACGGCGAACTGCTTGTACAAAAACGACGCTGCCGGCGCGCCATTTAACACGTTCTATTCTTTTGTTATGAGGCAATACCTCTTCCAAACGTAACAGAGTGCGCGAAGATAGTTTGTTCGTCAAATCGTGACGTCGCGCGGTAGTGGCATGACCGACCCCGTACAAACTGCCGAGCGAACGGCGAGCAAGCGACGTGGATATTGACCTGCTCTACACGAAATCATAATGTTGACTGGACTGAAACATAAGCGATAAGTTATTGAAGTATTCAACCTGGGTTATGGCTAGCCTGCTCCCAGAAAGTGAACGCCGCTTGGATAACTTGCGCTCTGTAGGGCTATATTTGGCAATCGTGCTGCTGATGCTAATGGAGGGGTGCTCGGAAGTCTGATGGATGCGATTGCGTCCGAGCGAATGCGCCTTGTCCATGCACGGCACTCACGGAACGTCGAAACTTCCCTTGCCGGCTTGCAGCCTATGTGTTCGCTGCATGTGACCGTTTAACACAGGTGTTGGGCATGGTATCCCTGCGAGCAAGCCCCTTCGTGAGAGCTTTCTGTGTGGGAAGCTTCATGACCCGTGGGTCTCTGGCCCATCTGCGCCTATCTGCGCCGCGAACAGCGTAGTACTGTATGAATACGGTTCAGTAACACATGCATTAATGTATTCGCCCCCCGTGATTATCTCGCCCCGTCTGGCCCCCCTCGGGGCAACCTCAACCAGCATCTGGCCTGCCTAGCCTTGTAAGCTCCCCAAGAGTCTGGTCCAATTGTTCGTTGCCGTACGCACTCAAGCCCTCCGGGCGGCTGAAGGGTGGCGGATGTTGGCCGTCCAACATCCGCCCCAGGTCCATTATCGAGGCGGACCAGCGCTTCTTCCTCCCCATCCGGCGGGCACACGGCGCCGGCGCTGGCTCCTCGCTGCCTCCACTCGCGTCCTCGCTCTCCACCCACCCACCCACGCACCCACCGTCAGCGCTTCAACCCAGATCGCAACACCTTGCCGCCTCTCCTCCCCGTCCTCCTCCGCTACTCACCCGTCACCCCCCTGCGCACGCCACCCTAATCGGACTGTTTCCAGAACCCCCTTGCGCCCGCCGCCTCAGACCTCACTGCTTCCACCCCGCCGCCGCCCGATCCTGCACATACGCGGCCAGGCTGGTCACCTCCTCGTCGGACAGCCTCGGGCCGAACGTGCAGGCGCCCTGCAAGTGCAAGTGCAAGCGACAACGCAACAGCAAAAAGCAACTCAACAGCGACAAAGCAACGAAGCAGGCAGGCGTCTGAGGGCCAAGCGGCCGGGCTTGTGAGTAGGTTGGGTTGTAAGCTTGTGACTTTCTCACACCCCACCCCACCCCACCCCACCCCAGCCCACCCCAAGCTAACGCATCGAAGACCCAGCCCAAGCAGCCCTCGACGCGCCGCAAGGCAGGGCGGGGTAGGCGCAGCCATCCCCTGCAAACGCACCCTGCCACCCCGCCGGCCCTGCACTGTACCGTACTGCCCTGCATTGTATTGCAATACGGTCGTGTGCAACCCCCCCCCCCAATGGGTGTGCAGTCCGTACCGAACCCCGCACCCTGCCAACCCGCTGGCCCCGCTAATGGGACTGAGCTGCTGCGCCGCTCCCACCCACCTTGGGCGCGCAGTCCTTTCCGAACCCGGGCATCTTGCCCTTGCCGCCGTATATGATGCGATAAAGGGCTTCGGAGCTGTCGACGCCGTTGCGACGGAGATCTGGGCAACCGCCGGGGAAAGCGGGGAGCGGAGTCGGGGACGTGGCCAGGGCGTGGGCGCGAGCGTGCCAGGGCCGAGGCGGGTCAGGGAGAGCGTGGGTCAGGGCAGAGGGCTGGGGGAAGAAGGCAGGTGTGCAAGGAGGGAGGTGGGGCTGTGCTAGGACACTGCCTAACGTGGCAGCCAGGCACGGATATGACCGTTCGCGTCAGTGTGGAGGAAAGGGACGCCATCCCAGTTCGCGAGGGCGTATATCTCTTAACAAGCGCAGAGCAGCGTAGGCGCTCCCAAGAAGCTGCTCGATACTAACCCCTACTCGATCGCAAAAGCTTTGATCAGGCGCGGCTGCCCGAGACTTGTAAAGCATCTGCCGCCCTCGTTCCCGATAGGGCGGCTGCGCGGGGGTCTGCGGTGAGCGGTGGAGGCGGGCTGCACGACTGAGGCTGGGTCCTGGGGGATGTATTGTAAAAGGGGGGCGTTACCTTCCGGGAAGAGAGTTGCCCCAACGGCGAGCACGTTGCCGCCGTTCATGTGACAGCCTGCAGGCGCACATGGGCATCGTACAGGCGAATTGCCGCAGGGTAACCGTCTTGGAGAGAGAAGAGATTGAGCGGTATGTAGGAGTACAAGGTGAAGGGATGGGCGGCGGTGCCTTTGGGGTTATGTGCGAGTAGATACCCCCCCGCCCCATCCGTGGGGAAATGCTCGGTAGGGCGGCATGCGGCAGGGGCCTGCTGCAGGGCCTGCGATCGCACCTGCGCACTTGTTGGCAAACAACTCAGGCACCTCTATGGCCAACGCCGGTGTTGCGGTGAGGAGGGTTGAGACGGCCGCTAGGACGAGCGGCGCGGCGATGGGGTTCCTCGTGTGCGGCTGAGGCGGTGCGGTGGTTGTGTGGCAGGCGTGGGGCTTGAAAGCGGCGAAGACGGTCGCCTGCCACAGTCCAGGTTAGGTTTTGTGATATGTGATAAAGGAGAGAGTAGGCTGAGCGACCAGGACTCACAGTTCTGCAACGATTGGTCGCCGAACGCTGCGTGCACGAGCGGAGGGACGCCATCTCAAGAAATTCAGTGCAGAGTGTTGAAATGATATCACGATTCTTGCTGGGAGGACCGCCCACGCCGAAGGCTGTACCTGCTGGAAAAGTCAATTCCACCCACAGTTGCCTTCAACGAGAAACGGCACCTTGTCGTTCAATCGCCCAAACACCTTGGAAGGCACAGTTTCACAGTATATGCGTTTAAGCGTATTATTTCATTCTTGTTTCCTGCTTTGTTATAGAGCGAGCCTTTAAATGCTTCGCTCATCCGTGCCATCTTCTGGAGTCGGAACACCTACAGCAGCGCGTCAGTCCAGGCGTTTCTCACATATGAATACAGCTGGGCCGCGACAGGTGTTGCAAATGCGCAGGCTGGGCCTCGGTCGGTTCCTGGGTGAGTGGTCGCAAAAGGTTTGGCCCCAATCTCGCCCAAGCCCAGCCAAGTGGCTCACGTCGGGACAACTGCTCATGAGATTATTGCGCTGGCAGGCGGTTGGATGGTTGCTGGTCCCCCGTCCGGCGCGCGGCCATCGGGGATGGCTGCCGCTCGAGTCGCAACGACACGGGCGATGGGTGAGCACTCCAGGCCATATCCCCACTTGCGGCAATGGGCATTACGTTGTGGCGGGAGTACGGGGGGAAGAAAGGGACTGGAAGGGCCGCTCGCCGCTGAGCTGACACCCGTTCACATTCGCATCGCCACGTGTCTCGCTTCCACTGGCCGTTTCCCGCCGTCCGGTCTGGCTGCTGGCTCGCCGCTGGCTCTCACTCTTCAAGTCCTGTCCTCTTAGCCCCACGAGTTCAGGCCCTCTCAACTGTGCTCGTCTCAACCCCTAACTGACACCACGGCTTGGCGCAGAACCTTCTCGCGCGCAGACTCCGTCGAGGTGCAGCACAGAGCACCCGCCCGCCCCAATCCTCTCACTTCGCCGCATCCACCGCAACGGCACCCCGGCCATGGCCGCCTTGCAATGCAATACAGTGCCCGCCCCTAAACCGAACTTCCTCCGACCCCGCGTGTCGCACGGATGGAATCGCCGCACGTGACCCAGCCAGGCCGCACGTGACACCCACGCTTGACTTGCCTTGCCTCCCGCCCCACCGCCGGCGCTGCTTCGTTTCCGTCCGTCAGGTTCTACGACTGGCGCCTCCGCATCCCCCTCGTCCCGCGGCGGCTCCGCCGCGCCGCGAGTGGTGGTGCTGGGGGGCGGCTTCGGCGGCCTGTACGCCGCGATCCGTTTGGACCAGCTGATGTGGCCGCGGGGCAGGAAGCCGCAGGTGGGTGGGGTGGGTTGTAGTGCTTGCGGAGGAGTGTGGGTTGGTGTTATGAGCAGATGGGGCCATGATTGTGATGTGCGTCTCTTGCGTGTTTTAGAGAGGATCCTCTGTTTTAGAGAGGGGCCTCTGTTACTGGTGGTTGGTTTCCGATTCCTGATTGAGACGGGGAGTTGCTGACAGATGATTTACCGTTCTGCACCGTGCCGTACCGCAGATCACGCTCGTGGACCAGTCCGATCGGTTCGTGTTCAAGCCGCTGCTGTACGAGCTGCTGAACGGTACGGCAAGCGCGGAGGAGGTGGCGCCGCCGCTGGCGCAGCTGCTGGCGCCGTACCCCATCCGCTTCGTGCAGGTCGGTCGGTTGGTCGGTTAGTCAGTTGGTCGGTTGGTGAAACGAGGCCGGCGCGGGCTGGGCTAACCACGAGGAGGAGACGCGTGTTGGCGTTACAGTTCATATGTCGCACAGGACCTCAAACAGCCAACGCCCTTCCTGCCCTATCAGCTTGCCACTTTGCAATTCGTTGCCCCGCCCCGCCCCCTTCTTTGCCATGTCCGGTCCGCCGTTTTGCTCCTGGAAATCGCGTCGCTACCTCCGCGACGCGCCACCTCTCACACTTGACTGACCCCACCGGGTTTCGAACCCACGCCGGCACTTGGGCCACACCCCACAGGCCCAGGTCAGCGGCGTGCATCCCGCCGAGGAGGCGACGGCGATAGACCCAGCGGCGGCGCCGCCGCCGCCGCCGCACGACGCCGCCGCCGACGACGCGGCGGGCCACGTCTCCCTGTCCGACGGCACCTCCCTGCCGTACGATTACCTTCTGGTGGCTCTGGGCTCTCAGCCTGACAGCCGGGGGGTGCCGGGGGTACGCGAGTGGGCGGTGCCCTTCAACAGCTTCGAGGATGCGGAGCGGGTAAGTGGGGCTGGCGGGGTCCAGGCGGCCGGGCTTAGGTTGGGCGGGCGGGTGGGTGGGTGGGTGGGGTGCTTCTCCGCTTTCGCCCATCGGGACTGCCCTCCCGCACTCGTCCCCTGTAACCCTAACCCCCCAAAACAGGTATGTCGGTACGTATTACAGGGTGTCAGGGACTGGGTTCGCCTGCATCGCCTCTGTCCCTTGGTCCGCTGCGGTTTCTTCGTATTCTTACCCCCTTCTTACCCCCTTCTTACTCCCCGCTTACCCCATTCTTACCCCTCTTACTCCCTTCTTACCCCCTTTCCAACCCCCCTTCGTGACCCTCAGGTGAGGGGCACTTTGGACCTGCTGGCCGACTCGGGCGCGGGCGGCTCCGTGGTGATCGTGGGGGGCGGCTACGCGGGTGTGGAGCTGGCGGCGGTGGTGGGCGAGCGGCTGCTGGCGGGGCGCCGAGGCGGAGGCGGCGGAGGCGGGTCGCTCTCGGTTCGGCTGGTGACCCCCGGGTCGGACGTGCTGGAGGGGTGTCCGGAGGGCCAGCGCGCCGCCGCTAACCAGGCACTCGCGGAGCTGGGAGTGGAGGTGCTGACGGGTGGGTGGTGGCGGGAGTGGATTGCGATGGTGGGTGGGTGGGTGGCGGCGGGTGGGTGAGTGGCGGTGGGAGGGTGGGTTAGGCGTGGGTGGGTGAGTTGGGCGTGGGTATGGTGCGATGGGTGGGTGGCGGTGGGGTTAGGAGATGAGCTGACCCCGGCGAATACACGCCCTGCCCTGCCCTGCGCCACCAACCCCCTCGCCCATTCCCACGCAGGCACGCGCGTGCAGGCCCTGGAGGCCCCCGCCGCCGACGGCCCCTCCCTCACCGCCCTGCCCACCGCCTGCACCGTCGTCTACACCCCCGCCGACGTCTCCTCCGCCTCCGCTGCCTCCTCCAGCAGCGGCGCGGAGGGCGGCGCGCCTCCCGCCCCAGAGCAGCAGCAGCAGCGCCTGGCTGCTGACCTGGTGGTGTGGACGGCGGGCAACAGCCCTGCCACTCGGGAGGCGCGGCAGGGCTTCCCCTTCCCCACCAACGCCCGGGGGGCGATCGAGACGGTGAGCTCGCGCCCACGTGTCGCGGGTGGGCGGGTGGGCGCGGGTGTATGTGTATGTGTCTGTGTGTGCCTGCAGGTGTTTGTGCGTTTTTTGAGTCGAGAGGGATGGGAGGCGTGCGGGGAAGGTCCCGCGCTTGCGGATACAGTCGAAAAGCAGGAGCAGCATTCAAAGAGTATGGGTGGTTTTGGAGCGGGATGCAGCGCGGATACGCGGTGCACGTGCGCAACCCCCCACCACCCCGCGACAGCCCGGCAGCCCACAAAGCTACGTGGGAAGAAGAAGAAAAAGAAAAAGAAGGAAAAGCCGTATCGTGATGCCCTCCTGCCAGGCCCTTCCGGTCTGTCCTACTTTGGGGCCCCCCCTTCCCTTTACGCAACCAGTACCAGTACCGTATTTCACCCTCAACCACCCCCTCGGCCCCCGCCTCTCTTCACGCCTGCCCCAACCCCCATCCCCCCCGCCACCTCCCCGCAGGAGCCCTCTCTCCGAGTACAAGGCAGCCACGTGGTGTTCGCGCTGGGTGACGTGGCCGTAGCCTCCTCCTCCTCCTCGCCATCCTCCTCCGCCTCCTCCTACGACCCCCACCCCCACCAGTCTCAGCCTCAGGCCCAGTCCTCCCAGTCCTCCCAGGGCGTCCCTCCCTCGCAGCTGCCCGCCACCGCCCAGGTGGCCTTCCAGCAGGCGGACTACGCGGCCTGGAACATCTGGGCCGCAATCAACGGCCGCCCGCTGCTGCCCTTCAGGTACGGTCTGCGGTCTGGGGGGGGTGGCGGTGACGGCACGGGGGGTTCGCGGTGCTGCGGTGCACCGCGACCCCGCAGGGAAGGGAGGAATGGGGTCGGGTGCGGTCTTCCGCACGGCGGGGGGCCTGCTTTGTTCGCTTGCTGCTGGTCGTCAAAAGCGCGAGGCACGGTGCGGCGATGCGCGTTCCGTCTACCTCCCGCGGTCCACCGCCATTCGTCTCCACTGCGGTATGGTTTTTATCGCCCCACGCCGGTCTGTCCTCCTTCCGCTGGTTCCCGCCCTCCCCCGGGCCCCCCAGGTACCAGCACCTAGGCAGCATGATGTCGCTGGGACAGGCCAACGCCGCCGTGGCGCTGCCAGTTGAGGTGCCGCCGCCGCTGACGGACGCGCTGCGAGTCTCGCCGCTGGGGCCGCTGCTGAGCGCCGCCGGCGTGCGCCTGGGCGGGGGGCCAGGCGGCAGCGGCAGCGGCGGTGTGACGGTGGAGGGTCCGCTGGCGGCGCTGCTGCGGCGCGGCGCGTACCTGTACCGGCAGCCCACCAACGAGCAGCGGATCAGCGTGGCGAGCAGCTGGCTGAGGATGGGACTGGAGGCGGCGGCGGCGCTGGCAGGGGCAGGCGGCCGGGGGAGCAAGTAGGGGGAGGGGCAGCTAAGGAGCCGAGGCGAGGGGGAAGTGGGGAGGAGGGGCCCGGAGGTGGTTTGGGGTTTGGAATGGGGGCCGTGAGGCTTGGGTCGGAAGCAGCGCACCCTGTTAGGAGAGCGGGGGCGCGTGTAGGCGGCGGCGCGGTGGGGAAAGGGGGGAAACTTCGGAGCGGTGCGGGGGGTAAGGAAGAGGTGTGTGATATACATATGAGGAGATCGCGGTGACTGCGTGGAGGTGGTGGATGGAGGCCTGCTTGGATGGGCCGGGGAAGAGAGCTGTTGCAGCCTGAGCGAGCGTTCAGAGAGGAGGGGGTGAGAGAGAGACAGGGCGTGTGCATATGTGTGTGTATGATGGAGGTGAAGAGAGAGGGTATGTTCGCAAGAGTTGCAAGAGTCGCGAGAGGGTTGTGCGCAAGGGTTGTGCGCGGCATTGAGTTGTTGCAGTCGCTCCGAGGTGGTTCATGGACATGTACTGCGGTGGGGGAGTTGCGGCGAGGGAAGGGTTTTCAGGGTTTTGGGGTTTTGGGGGTTGCGCCATCGGTCGCGACCGAGGACGGCGCGCAGGGGCCCGCGTCTGTCGTTTTCCGCGCCTCTACAGTACGTCAATCTTTTCCTGAACTGTCGTTCTGTGCCGGTCTGTCATTCTATTCGTGCACATGCACGCGAGCATTGAGCTGTCGGCGGCACCCGCCCACCCCCAGCACCACAAGCGGGTCTGCGTAAGGGGAGGGCTGGGATGGGCGGGGATGTAGGGAGAGTCGCGTGGTGCGATATTCCTTGCGGCCCGCCGCCTCGCTCCACCGCACCTGGCACATGCGCGCTGTGAGCCAAACCCTACAGCCCTCCGCGCTTCGCGAATTTTTCATGCGCTGTTCACAATCCCGGGCCTTCGTGCGCGCGCAGCCCTGAGACGTGACGAAACAAGCGTTGCTGCTCGGCACTCTGGGCGTTCGTTCGAGCGTCGGCCGCAGGAACGCCGCCATGCCGGGAACCACCCTTGGCGGCGTGCAAGTTCAGCGCAGGAATCAACGCACACACGCGAGCGGCTGCAAACACCACACCCGCCAGCGGCTCGCGTGCCGGTGCACCCGGTGTGTGTCCCCACAGTGCAGTGCAGTGCGCATCATTGGGAGGGAGGGAGGCCTGTGGGGTCGGTTCGACCGGCATCACGGCAGCGCGGTGCCACCCAGGACCCAGCTCGTGCGGTCCTCTGGTGGTGGATGTTTGGTGGGGAGGGGGCACGCATGGCACGCCGGCACCGGTGCATGCGCGCCGCCGCGGAGCTGGGCGTCCACCCCCCTCCCCCGTGCGTTCTCCCACACCTCGCTCGTCACTCGCTCAGCGTGCATGGACCCGCAGCCCTCCGGCCGTCCAGGCCTGGAGCCAGGCGGTTCGGGGGCCTACGGGGTTCAGTACGGAACCCAGTAGGGCCCCGACAGGGGCTACTGCACGGGATCCCGAGTGCGGTATACGTGTTGGGCCAGAGGCCCATTAGCAGCTAGAACGTGTGTCTCGGGCTGCCCCCCTGAGCCAGGTCGCCGCTTTCGCAAACCAGGTCAAACCCCACACGGGGAGACGGTCTACAGCTCCAGACTCGGCACACACGCAAGTCTCGAGGGATAACCTGTCATTGTTGCCGTGTCGTGGTAGAAGGAACTGGTTTACCGGGGAGCGGGGAACCAGAGGGTTGCCGATGCACACCGGATACTGGCACTGGCACAGTGGTGGGTGCAACGTCGGCCTCCAGACCGGAAGGCACAGCCAGCTGGCCAGCAGGCCTTGCGCTGCAGCACAGCGGCAGCGAAACCGCCACCGCGAATGACGTTGAAGTAATGAGATGGGGCGAGTCGATAAGATTTACACGCAGGCTGGAGCAAGACAGCAAGACGGTTTTGCTCCCAGAGGTTAACTGACGCGTACTTCGCTTAGCTGTGAGGCTCTCGAGCCTAATATGGCAAGTTATTTCGCCCTATGGGTTCAATGCGGCATAATTGCGTGCAGCCGTGTCGATACTCGACGCTAGGTAAGCCTGAGAGCGGCAGAACGTAGGAGGTTCCAGCCGTCCCAGGGGTCACGCGACCTCGCCAGTCGCGACGCGAGCTAAAATGAGAGCGAGCACACTCCTAAGGCCATTACAAGATGTAATCTCAGCGTTTTTGTTATCGCATCAATTAATATTAAAATCAGCTAAAATTTATGGGGCGCGATAATCGGAAGCGCCTCTTTGCAGAGTCTATAAATCGTCTTGAAGATTTAGCATTGGTGTTATAATTATAACAAAATTTGTCTGCTGCACATTTTGACCAGTTGGATTGTTTCTGCTTTCTTTGATCGTACGGCAGGATCTCTGCATTCTAAACAAAGCGAGCGCTTCATGCGCGAAACTGTGCTCAAGCTCTTTGTCTTCGCTTGACGCCTTGTATATCACTTAAGGCACCAATATGGCCGCCTCCATGATTGCTCAGCGCCGTGCCGCCTTCGGCGGTGCTCGCCAGACCGCCCGCTCGGTGCGCGTCAAGGCTGCGACTCGCCCGGTGTGGTTCCCCGGCAACCCTGCTCCGGCCCACCTGGACGGCACCCTGGCTGGTGACTACGGCTTCGACCCCCTGTACCTGGGCCAGGAGCCGCAGACCCTGAAGTGGTGAGCAGATGACCAGCTGCAAGTGATTGTGACGACGGAGGAGCGAATGAACGGAGCCCAAGCGCTTTCAGCGCTGTGTAATATCAGCAATATACCGGCGTACCGAGCGCGATCGCCAGCGTCCAACACGTTGCCAACATAGTATGGAATCAGCGCAAGGGGAGAGTGCCTTGCACGTTTATGGCTACCAGCTATCCAATTGCGGTGCTGCTTGTGCGCAATGGATTGCAGGTATGTGCAGGCTGAGCTGGTGCACGGCCGCTTCGCTATGCTCGGCGCGGCCGGCATCATCCTGACCAGCATCGGTGCCAAGGTTGGCCTGGGCTTCCCTGAGTGGTACGATGCGGGCAAGGTGGTCGTGGAGAAGAACAACATTGACTTCCCCACTCTGCTGGTCACCCAGTTCTACCTGATGGGCTGGGCCGAGGTGAGCTTGGCGCATGTATCCGGGGAATAAGCCATAGATTGCCTATTACAGATGAGTTGGGCGATGTTTATCCTGCGTGAATTTTGCAGCGCCATGCAACGCATGTCCCGGTTACACCAGTTTCGATCGTCGCGACAGCAACACCTCCGCTATGGAACGCACTGCAATGGATAGCTAGAATTTTCACATCGTACTGCACTCAATATCGCTGCAGTTGATACTGCACGTGGTTGCGTTGGACCATCGCCCGCAAGTTTATTACGCTTGTGTTGCCCAGTTCGCCTGTGCACGTCCAGCGCTGTGTGTGTGATCGCCTCAAGTTGTCGGTGACGCATGGCGCAAATTTGTGTCCGGAATTGCAGACCAAGCGGTGGTACGACTTCAAGAACCCGGGCAGCCAGGCCGATGGCTCGTTCCTGGGCTTCACCGA
Source organism: Pleodorina starrii (assembly GCA_030267565.1). Classification (NCBI taxonomy): domain Eukaryota; kingdom Viridiplantae; phylum Chlorophyta; class Chlorophyceae; order Chlamydomonadales; family Volvocaceae; genus Pleodorina; species Pleodorina starrii. Next base: position 1,413,710 of record BRXU01000007.1, on the reverse strand, counting down.
GGAGTTCAAGGGCCTGGAGAACGGCTACCCCGGCGGTGAGCTATAACTGTTGGGACGGATTCAGGCATGCGCTATGGTACTGCAAAGGGCCTTCCCTGATTTAGTTCAGTGACGGATGGCACACCCTGCCTTCCGGCCCAAATCTAACAACAACTTCGGCATCGGTGGACCCCCTTCAATCCCCTTCAGGCCGCTTCTTCGACCCGATGGGCCTGTCCCGCGGTGATGCTGCCAAGTACAAGGAGTACAAGCAGAAGGAGATCAAGAACGGCCGCCTGGCCATGGTAAGCTGGGGCACACTGGGCGCTGTGGATGTGCCACAGCAACACAGCCAACACAATCCGGGGCAGCCTGACGCGAAACCGTGATGCTTGTGATGCGTGTTGTAACGTGCGCTGAGTATGTCGATGACCCTCCCTCTCCGTCCCTTTCCTCAACCCGTTGTTATGCAGATCGCCTGCCTGGGCTTCGCTGCCCAGTACGCCGCCACCGGTGAGTGAATTGCACGGGGGAGCCCTGAGATTCTGGATAGTTGTGAGTGTGGGTGTGCGGTCTGGTTGCATCAGTGCCCTGCCATCCTGCGCACACGCTGTCTACCTGTTCCGAATGCAAAGCGACTCGCCCTTACCCCTTGTGCGCCCGGACGTGTGTGTGTGTGTGTGTGTGCAGGCAAGGGCCCCCTGGACAACCTGGCTGACCACCTGGCTGACCCCAACCACGTCAACTTCGCCACCAACGGGTGAGGCCCTGCGGTCGCTGCGCTGCCGTCCTGGTCCAGGCGGGATGTGGCTCTGTAACTTGCAGAATGAGCTTTAGCTTGTTGGGGGCGGCCTTGTCGCACGCGTCGTGTTTAGAACTTCTACACTTCGCGCGTCCCCGTCGCTGTCAAACGGGCCAAAATGGAGCGAAATCGTCACACATCGCATCGTGACTAACCCGGACGTATCGTTCTCTTTCTTCCCATGCAGCGTCTCGATCCCCATTGCTTAAATGTGCTCGCACACGCTTGAGAGGAACTGGGCGGTCGGTTGTCGTCGCCGTCCTGTTGGGAGCGCTCCCGCTGGCTGCGTCCATGTACGGCACCCATGGAGCTTTATCGCGGCACCGCGCCGCCGCCACCTTCCTCCGGACTCGTAGCGACCATGTTTTTGCGAATCGGGTGGTTTTACCCGGTGCCCCTCATGAGAGAGGGGGGACTCCTTGTCGCAGGGGACTCGCCGCGGGCCCTTGTCGTCGAGGGATTTGGAGCTGAGCGTCGTCCAGCTTGGCGGTTTTGTTCGGGGATTAGGGGCTGTGGAGTAGCATCACATGCAGGAGACACCTGGACTGATCAGGTGGATTCTGATGCTACTGCTGCAAAGAGAGAAGATCAGCTTCGTGCAAATCATACTTCTGACTGTCGAGACCACGACCATGTAACCCAGTGGGGTTGATGCCGGCTTGTGTGGTGGCGTTGGAATCCCGTCGCCGTGCACCCGCGTCGCCTCTGACGTTCTTATGCCGGGGGGTTTGGTGTGCTCCCGAAGGATCGCCCACCCCTCCGGCTCCCATGTAAAATGCAAATCGACATTTTCTTCGGGTCACGATCTTAAGTTGGACGGAGCTGTATTCAGGCTGATCAATCGTAAAGGCTCTGGAATGGAATGATCCTAGGGTCCCTCATTGTAACTCTCGCATCCTAGGATCGGAAAACAAAGCTTGATTTCTGGACACGAGAATGTGCATACGCAAAGTCCAGTGACGTGCAGAGCGCAGTCTTGCCATGTAGTCTGACCAGCGTCTGTTGCTGCCACCGGCGTTGGCACATAGATGCACACCCTGAGGTGAGGAAGAGAGCTTGTAGCAGACATAGCAGCCTTGGAGCGACAGGCTGCGGAACACATCCCCGCGGGCGAGTCTTGCAGATTACGAAACGAACGAAGCTACTACCGGTAGCGATACCAGAGCCTACACCAACAGCCTCGTGTTCACCGTTACGTAGACTCGCATGTCGCGTGTGGCACTACCGTATCAGCGCCAGGTTCCCGTCCCCGGATCCACCGCCAGTCCCGCCATCCGCAGCCGCTCCAACGTCGACTCGGCCACCATGCAGCCCCGCAGGTCCACATGCACCAGACACGGAAGCAGCAACCGCACGCCACCGCCACCGCCACCGCCGCCACTCAAGCCCAGCCCGCCACCTGGGGTACTGCAGGCGCCTCCTGCGGCGGAGCCGGCGGGCTGCGGCGGAGCCGCCTCCGGCGGCTCCGCCTCGCCGGCGGTGGATCCTCCGGCTGCGGCGGCGGCCTTGCGGCCGCCGCCATGTAGCAGCAGGTCTGCGACCTGGTCGCCGACGCTGAGGCAGTAGCTGAGGTCCAGGTGGGTCAGCCCCGCGGCGTGGCGCAGGGGCCACAGTCCCATCGTGCTCACCAGGGAGCCCTGCAACTCAAGCCACGTCAGGCTCTGCGCCGGCGGCGGCGGCGGCGGAGGGGCCGCCCCGTCGTCGCCAGCGGCGCCGCCGTCAGGCGGCGCGGCCCGGTCAAGCTCCAGCGCCTCCTGAGCGGCCGGGTTACCAGAGCCCGACACCGCCGCCATTGCCGTCCCCCGGGGATTCTCAGCAACAGCGGAGGAAGAGGAGGAGACCGGCCCCGGGGCCTCCGTTTGCTGCTCGGGCGATAGGAAGGCCATTTCGAGCGTTTGGTTGTTTACCGAGCACATTCGCAGACACAGCGCCTCGAGCAGCGGCAGCCGCCACAACGCCGCCAGCGCGGAGCCCGGCGCGCCCGCCAGGCGCTCCAGGGTCAGGCTCCGCAGTGTCGTACAGTTGCCGGCCAGGCGGAGCACGCCGGCGGCGCCCACCTCCGGCAGGTGCGCCAGCGTCAGCGTGCGCAGCGGCAGCGCCGCCACGTGCTCGACGGCGGCGTCGCCGACGCGCGCGCAGTCGTACAGCGTCAGCGCCGTCAGCTGGCTACAGCCCGCCGGCCAGGAGGCAAAGCCGGCGCCCGTGGCGCGGGCGTTGCGGCTGAGGCTAAAGTACGACAGCGCGCCCAGAGAGCGACCGATCTCGTACAAGTGCCGGTCGTCCAAGCCATCGGTGCCCGTGAGTTCGAGCCGCCGCAGCGAGCGCCAGGCCAGCAGCCCGTCGTACCAGGTGGCGACGTCGCCGACCCGTGGGTCGGCTCGGTCCGCCGTTTCGGCTCCCGCCGCCGCCGATGACGTGATGCCGCCGCCGCCGTCGTCGTCCTCAAGTCCGAACCCGCCGTCGGCGGCGCTGCCGTACTCCTGAACCAGGTGAAACGACGTCAAGCCGGTCACCGCCGCCGCCGCCGCCACCACCGCCGCGCCGGAGCCCGCCGGGCCGCAGTGCGAGAGGCTCAGCTCCCGAAGGCCGCACAGCCGAGACATCGCACGCACAACCCCCTCCGGCAGCGGCGCGGAGGCGTGCAGCCGCAGCGACTGCAGCTCCGCCGCCGCCGCCGCCGCCACCGCAACACCCGCCTCCCCATCTCGACGCCGATCACCGCCGTCGCCGCCGCCGAATACCGCCGGTAGCCCCCGCTCCAGCTGCTGCGTCGTGTAGGCGGTGGGCAGGCACAGCCGACGCAGCGCGCCGCCGCCGCCGCCGCCGCCGCCACACACCAGCGCGCGCAGCGGCGCCAGCGCCTCCAGCAGCCGCGGCTCGCAGCGCGACAGATCCAGCTCCTGCAGCTGCGTCAGCGTCGCCAGCGCTGCCGCCATGCGGCGCCCGTCGGGGTCGGCGCACGCCAGCGAAAGCGCGCGCAGCGCGCCCAACCCCGCCAGCGCACCCAATCCCTCACCGCGCACGTGCCGCCCCCGCCGCGACTGCTGCTCCCCGAGCACCAGCACCGCCAGGCCCGGCGCGACGCGCGGCAGCTCCGCCAGCGCGGCATCGTCCAGTGTACGACTGGCGTACACCCGCAGCGCCGTCAGCCGGCGGCCGAGCTCCGCCGCCGCCAGGTGGTGCAACTCCGGTTGGAAGGCGCCGCCGCAGTGGAGCTCCAGGGAGGTGAGGCTGGCGGCCAGTGGCGCCGCCCCCAGCGCCGCCATGACGGCGGCCTCAGTGTCGGGCCCGGCGGAGCAGGAGCAGCTGAGCGCCAGGTGCTGCGGATGGGAACGAGGAATGAAGGGGGAGCGATGCCGGGTTACAACTGGTACCTCGGTACCCCTCCGTATCTGGAGTACCCGCGGCATACCGGTACTGTGCCGCGCAGTGATGGGCCGGCACCTGCCGGTACTGACGGCATTTACGGTGCCAGTCCCCTATACGGTCGGATGCCGCAGTGCCGTTGTACCAGTAAACCGTAAACCCTAGTCTACCGCGTACCTGCAGCCGCGGACATGCCTCCACCAGTTGCCGGCTGACGAAGGACGCGGGCAGGGCGCTGCAGCCCGCCAGGCTCAGGCTGGTCAGGCGGCTGGCGGACTGCAGCGCACGGAACAGCGCCAGGCCCCCCTCCAGCTGGGTGTCACCCGACAGGTCGAGACGGGTCAGCGCGGGGAAGCGAGCGCCCAGGTCGGGCGGGAGCGGGTGCGTGGCGGGGGCGCGCCTGATGGAGCGGACGGCGTAGCGGGCCACGTCGTCGCGCGCGGCCCTGGAGGCGCGCCTGAAGACGCGGAGGACGGACAGGGGCAGCGCAGGTATGAGGTGGTGCCGGATGACCTCGGCGGGCAAGCTGGGCGGCAGAGTTTGCGTTGGATTGGAGGTTTGGGCGGTTTGAGGCGGAGATTGCTCGGCCTGGGAAAGGAGCTGGGGCTCGGCCATGCTGTTCGGGTCGCGATGCAGGGCGTCGGCCTGCCTAGAAATGCTGGCTGGATGTTTTCGTTGCATGCAGTTCGTTTGGAGCGTGGTAATTCTTCATAACGTTCAAGTAATGGAAAGACTTTATCTCGGGTTCGCGTCTTCTACGTTACGTTTCGTAGGTCCCGTGCGTTCGTGAGCAATTGCTGGACGTTTCTTCAATGGACAGGTTGAGTTGTATGAGATAGCATGTGCATTACGTAAGTACAGGTTAAATAGCAAAAGGTTCTGAGCTTCTGACTTCTGAGGAAGTGTCGGTGACGGTTGCCCGTCTGTTGACAGTTTCTCCACCGTGCCCTATAAAAAACCGTACTGTCACCGCATTCTTGCACCGTTGTAGGTTCCAATCGGTTACGTTCTTGCGTCAGCCCAGCTGCGATCTCGCTGAATACAGTTATCTTATCGTAATAAACTCTCTCGAGCTTCTTGGATGTCCCCGGTAGTGTCTCAGCCAGCTTCCCACGCAGAATCCATGCCACAAAATAAGCGTTACGTAGCAGAGCAAAGGCCGAAAAGCGCAGAATGATAATTGCCTAAGGGAAGGGATGGCGCCCAGGTTTTGTTCTGACCGCGGGACACGTCGCGATTTGACAGGATTTGACCCGCGGACGGATTCCACATTCGGGCCAGCCAGCTTCGTAATGCCCATCACATGCATCGCCTCCGTAACATACATACTCACATTGCGCGCAAATCATTTCAATTTTCAGCAACGCCCCTGCCGCAAGATTTCCAGCCGCAGCGGCAGATTGCACGCTGCCGGCCGCTCTGCGGCAGCACGGCGTGTGCAATAAATGACGAGTCGATAACCCTGTCCTGTCCTGGGCAGTGCGCAATCCCAGCAACGAGACAGTGTCAAGCCGATTCAAGAATCAAGGCTTACGTTGGCGCAGGAGGCCCCAGGCCGGGCGCCCAACTCAACGCGAGATGGGCAGATTTCACGCTACGGAAGCTGGCGCGCGCGCATGGAGTAATCACCACCACCGTGATGATGGCGGAGGAAATGTGTACAGTTTCCAGTCCCTCAAGCCGTACAGACCCTGTACTACGGCCTATACCGATCATTTAGACGACCTCCCCCCACTGCTTCGGGCTTCAGCCCCCAGGGCCCCCTTCCTACCCGCCCTCTTCCGTTCAGCAGTCGCGGCGTCCCAACTCAGCGCTGGCCCCACCCCCCATTACCGCCCGCAGCCACCGCCTCCCTTGCCTCCCAACGCCAGCACAGCGGCGGCGAGCACAGCACAATCCATAACCTCCCCCAACACAAGTGTAGACCAAATCTTGCCCGACCAAAACGGAACGCCCATCACTGCACATCCGAGGTCAACAAGTCAAACGCAAGCTCAAGTACTTATTTTTCCACAGGAGATCACACAACGCCACATCCGCATCACACATTTTGCCAGTTACCATCAGCGGGCTCCTGTTAGCGCTGCACTCACACACAAGCCACAGCGTGCAGCGGCGCGTGTCGATCAGGCGTCCGAGCCAGTCCGTCAATACGCCAGCCCCACATCCGCTATCCACCGGATACCACATCGGCTTGCTGGGCCGCCCACCACCGGCGGGCGCCCCCGTCATCGGTTCGAGTGATGGCGACCGTCGCGTCCGTAGGGCAACACAGCCCATACGCAGAGTTCCTAAGAAGAGTGTCCAGTCCCCTTGCATGACGAAATGCATCATTTTCTCACGCCAGGGGCAGCACGTCGCGGCCGTGCTACATGTGCGCCGACCGGCACTGCACATGCCCCTAGACGCAAAGCATACGAGCCCCATCCCCCACGAGCAGTTCTTACCATATACGTACACCGGCAGGCGAGGGAAAGCAAACTGACAACCCCCGGTCAACCGGCTAAGCGGGCATGGGTGCGTCAGTATGCGCACGTGGCCTGCTAATCGGCGCGCAACCACGCCGCCCGCGCCGTGTTAAGCCAGGGCCCCCCAATAAGGCCGACGCCTCGGCGAGCCCATCGCCCAGGGGCGCACGGCGGGACACAACATCCATGCGCATCAACCGACCAGTACCAACACACCGAACTTGTGAGACCCTTGCCATATAAACAGTGTCGCGTCACGCCGCAACCGTCGCAGCCGGTTGCCCGACTGAGGCTTTCTCAAAGAGGGGCTCCACTCGCAGGAACGACAAGAGGCGCGGCGCATTACGTCACCAAACACGAAGAAGCTTCACACAACGCATCGGCCGAGACGGCAGACCAGGAAGGCGCCGCTGGCGCACGTGCTCCAGGCCAGCAGGTGCACACCGTGCCATGGCTCAACCGTGACAGGGGAGGACTGCTAGTCCCTGACGTGTTGCAACCGGGCGGCGCAGCAGACCCTGGCACAGGGTACGCCAGCGTTACCCAGTCCAACCCATCCGCGTCGGCTGCTCCACCCACGACAACTCACATACCTCGGCCAAAGCCGCCTGATCACGGCTCACGAGGCGCAGCCACGTCAAACCCATAAGGATGGCCTAACCCCAGTAACGCCGCCGCGTCCAAAAGCTCCGGACAGAGAGTTGCCATGCTCACCATTTGCAGTCCTTCGAGCATTTCCAGCCGATTGCGTAATTCAGGTGCGCGCTCATCGCTTCAGCCGTTAAGGACATAGTTTAACGGTCGACGTTCGGTTTACTCTTTACCATGCTTCTATGTCCAACTTGATAACCACCGTAACGCCCCCAGCCCTTACCGCCTGGCAGCGCTGCCAGCCACTCCCAGCCTAAACCCAAAACCTTGTCCGATTAACTACCTACATACGAGGAGTCCCGCTCGGCCAGAGACGGCCGCAGCCATTCAACAGCGCTCCTCGGCTATGCCCATAGCGGCGCCGGGCTGGTTGCGGCGCCGCAGCAGCTGTCGCCTACCTACCGCCGCCACCGCCGCCAGCCATCACGTGTACCGACGGTGCAACCGTTGCAGCGTGGCGACGACCGCCGCCGCAGTGGGGCGCACCTGCGGATCCGAGGAGAGGCACGACAGCACGAGCGACGAGTATTCCTGCGGGCAGCTGCGCGGGAAGCGCAGCGCATCCGAGCCGCCGCCGCCGCCGCCGCTTACGCCCGCGGCCGCGTCTCCAAACGAGTGCAGCGGCAGGTTGTTGCCGCTGTCCACGCTGCTGCCGCTCGTGCCACCGTACCCGCGGTGGTGCGCGCCCGCTGCATTGCGCCGCCAGGGCGGCGTGCCGCAATACAGCTCCCACAGGCACACCCCCATCGAGTAGATGTCCGACCGCTTGGACAGCACGCCGCGGATGCGCTCGGGCGCCATGTAGTGGGGCGTCCCGCCGTACATGTGGTAGCCCTGGGACTGTCCATCCTCGAATTTAACGCTGAGCCCGAAATCTGCGGCGGGCAGTGGACAAGATGGCGGCGGCTGAAAGCGCACCACGCGCGGAACCAAAGTGCGGGCGCAGCGGGAGGCTGCTGGCACTGCTGCTGGCACCGAATGGGTCGACAGCCCCCGAATGGGTTGTCAGCGGGGGAGTTGGGAGGAGAGAGGGGGTGTACACAGACAGGTTCCGGGAAAGGCAAACTCACCCGCGACCTTGGCGATGCACCCGTGCGGTCTCCCAGGGTGAGCCTGGAGCAGCACGTTGCTGACCGTGATGTCGCCGTGCACCACGTTTTTGGAGTGCACGTGCGCTAGACCCGACGCGATGTCCAGCGCCATGGTCAAGAGGAAGGCCAGGTTTGGGAGACCACCGCTCACTCCCTTGAAATACCCCTGGTCGATGGCCGCCTTAAGCGTCCCCTGCGGGGTGCGGGCGTCGGACGGATGCGCGGGCGTTACGCTGACGCATGCATCACTGGGAAACTGCACTGTTAATCAATCGCACCGCAGCGTGCATACGGCTCGCTCGTTCCACACAGGTCCAATGCTTGGCAAATAGAACTCTCCCGATGTATCCAAAGGTACGCGTTCGGTGCGGGCTCGCCCAAAGGTTTACGAAACTCGGACATGACGCCGCCACACGCCTGTCGCCCCACTCACCAGCTCGCAGAATTCCTGTACGATGTACAGCCTCCAACAGCTCATGCGCTCCCCGTCCTGCAACGAGACTCCGTCCGTGGACCGCGATCGGACCCGGATCTCCATGCTGCTCGTCCTGGGATCCACCTCGTCCAACGGCCGAAGCTCATACAAGTACGTCGTCACGATATTGGCGTGCTGAAGACTGCAGCAGGACAGCGGCGCAGCAGGCGCCAGGTTCAGACAACTCCAAGGGGCCAAGCCAGAAGCCGCTTAGTCGTATCTTAATCCCGATGCCGGTGCGTCGATGGAGCAAGGGAAACGCCATTCCTCCAGCGAAATGAATGCACGGGTCGTGTAGGCCAACCCACAGCCGCCCAAGCCCAGAGGGTCGCAGCCTACATGCGGGTGGCGAGGCACCCCAGCACCATAATTGCATCGCCCCAATCCGCGCTTACCTTGCGGATATCGCCGCCTCCGTCAGGAACTGTTGGCTCTGCTTGCCGTCCCCCTGCAGCAAGATGGTTTTGACCGCTACCTGCAGGCCCTTCCACACGCCTGTTGGGGGCCACGGGTCAGACATGCGAGCAGGCGGGCTTGCTTGCAACCGAGCCTGATGCTTTTGAGGAAGTTGTAGGCCAATCGCACGGGCATGCCCTTGTGTGAACCTTGCCTCCCATTTCCATCTGCGGCTCTTGTCTGGACATGCGCAGCCCTGAAGCCTCTTATCCGCTGATGGACTCGCAGTCCGTTGACGCCATGCAGCGAAACAACGCCTTTCAACCTTCTGGTGGACAGCCTTTGCCTTCGCACACATTCCACGGCCGCCCCAGCGGAGGCACTCATCCTTTTCACATTCCCACAGCCGGCCCAGCCGAGGCGCCTACCTTTGTACACGACCCCACAGCCGCCCCAGCCAAGACTATGCTGCACCTCCAGGTGGCGGTCCCCAATCTCGCGCCGCAGGCGATCAAGATGCTGCACGTCGACGAAGCGAGGGTTCTGGGGCGCAGGCTCCGCCTGCCGGCTGCTCTCCTGCCTGGCCAGCAACGCCCGCTGCTGCGCGCTGGCATCGTCATCCGCTAGCCCCGAGGGTCCGCTTGGCCCCGCCGGCAAGGACGACGGCGCAGCCAGCACCGCCGCTGAAGCTGCGACTGGGACGATCCGCAGCTCGCTCACTTGCCCTGAGCTCCCCGCCGCCGTGGCCGCGGCCTCGTGCCCGTACGGGGACCCAGCGGCAGCAGCGCACGCCACCGCCGCCGCCGTTGCTGCTGCTGCCGCCTGCGAGCCGCCGCTGCCGCAGACGCCGTCAAGCAGCCGTGTCCCAGGCCCGCCCACGCAGCTCTCCGAGAGCGACGATACACGGCTCTCAGCTGCTGCCTCCGCCAAGCCATCGGTGGACGCCCCGCCCTGGCGCAATTCCGCCGGCACGGCACTAAGCACGTGGAGCGCCCTGCTGCTCCTGCCGCTGCCTGATCGTGTCCCTGCGGGCGCGTCCGGCGCTGCGTCCTGATCCACAGCCACGATGGGCCCTGCCGCGGCTGCTGCCGTCTCCGGCACCACGGCCGACGTGCCAGGCGCCGGCATGGCCGCAGCCTCCACTGCTCCGAGCGAGCGAGCCAGCGCCGCTGGTCCAAGGACACCAGTCAAGACGATATCGGTTGCACCGCGCCCCGCACCATCGTACAGAGGATTGACGAATTTAGACCTTCGGAGCTGCAGCGGAAAGCAGCACGATGGCTCCTGCGAGAGACATGCAAGAGCGCCCAGGCGAGACCTGTTAGCTGAAAGTTCGAGGCTCTGGAAAATGAGGCCCGCCGCCGGCCCCTCATATGGGTGAGGGTGGGAGGTTCAGCGGTCTCAGCAGCAACCTCAGGCGTAAAAAGATGATGATACTTGTCCCCCTGCCGGCTCACGTTCTTTGGAGGCTTCTTGGGTTCCATTTCCTCGCCATCCGAGCCATCCTCCTCGCCGTCGCCGCTGCTCGCCTTTTGCGCGGCCCCGTGCCGACACAGCTGCGACAGGCGGCGACGCTTAAGGAGGACGTAGGTCAACAGCGCGGCGCCCAGAGCCGTGGGGAGCGTGATCGCCAGCAGCGCGAAGAGTAGCACCTCGCGCTTGCTCGTGTCATCCGACGTGGAGCCGCCCGAGCTCCGCGTCCATCCTGTAAGGTGCGCGGCAAAGTGGATAGTGGGGTTTTTAATGGACAGGTATAGTGGGTTTTTTGATGGACAGGGAGAAGTCCCAGAAGCGGCGTGAACGCAGCTGCCGGTAGATAGCCTGCGTCCGGCGGCAGAGCGTCTGCAGCTTCACTGGACGACACTTGGCACGGCCTCACCTGTCACGGTGGTGATATTGAGCAAGTCGCTGTCAAACATATCGGGTATCGTGTTGGAGATATTCAGGGACTGCGCTGTGAAGCGCGCGGTGGCCAGGGCTTTAAACTGGATCCATGAGCGGTTTTTCTTGTCGTACGACTCCACCTGCGTGCGTGAAGAGGCACCGGAAAGAAATGCCGTGCTCTGTCAAAGGTCTTCCTCAACAGCGCAAACAGGAACTCGCGCTGCGAGCCATTGGTCTCGCCCAGCGCTTTTGCGCGAGCCTTTGCGCAGGCTTTTCCGAACGCAAGCCAATACCAACCGCAAGTACTGTGCCATTCGTGTGCTTACGGGCCTCCGACCACCAGAGATGTAAACGAAGAGAACCAAATGGAGAAATCCATGGAAACAGCGCACCTCGAAAGACGAGATCCACGTATCTGTTCTCTGCCAAGTCACTGCGGTAGAGATGTAGTAATCCACCTCCTCCTGCGATACCACCATCACCACCCGCTCCAAAGCAAGTCGCTGCTGGTCCGAATTGCGCCTGCGGATGGGAAACAGCAGACAGCACATCCAGGTCCGTATTCTTCGCTTAAAACCCGAGCCCCACAGCCCGTTTTCCATCCCCATCCAGAAAGCCGGCACAGCCAATATCCCAATAATGCGTGAACATGACACCTTGCGCCGTTGTCGACTGATGCAGTGGACCCAAGCGCAAAGCCCTTACCAGTTGCTGTAGTTGAACGCCCAGAGGCCTGTCGTCAGGCCGGTGATGTCATCGCCCGCATCCGAGGGGCCCGCGGCGAGGTTCAGGAGCACAATGTTCTTGATGATTACTGACGAGGACGACGGTGGCAAAATTAAGAAAGCGTTGCGCTGCAACTTGAAGTCGAAGGCGACCCAGGACGAGGGCCACGTGGTGATCGTCGTCGGATAGCGGACGGGCACGCCGCCTGAAGGCCATTGGGCCTCGTCGACCATGGTCAAATTGCCCGTCAGAATGATGTACTGCCCGTGATCCGCTGCCGCCGAGCTGGACGTGCTCATGAGCGCGTTGAGGAGGTCCTCGCAGTCGCGCGTCTGGAAGACTACGGTTGGCGGCACCGAAGGTTGGTTTGTGATCTGGAGGATGTTTTTGCGCTGCAGCGTGGGATACTGCTCGTTGGAGACTTGATAGCGGACGTTGGACAGGGTCGTGTACCGACCGAAGTAACTGGTCAGCTGAATGAAATCGTCACCAGATGGCTGGAGCTGCACCATGGACGGATGGGCCCCATGCACAGGAACCAGGATTGGGGGTAATAGGTGCTTGTGAGGGTACAGGTGGGAAATGGGAGGAAGCGCATCCGGGCCAGGAACGAGAAGGGACGGGTCGTAAATGACACACGACTCCTCAGCGCTGCATGCTCCCGAACGTATGATGCTGCACTTGTCTAGGACTGAGCCAGTAGTGCGGTGAAATGTCGTTTCTGTCAGACCAGGGAGGCAGCCTCAAACACCCATAGGGCGATTGACCCCGTCATGCGTTGGAAGGCTGTGGCAATGACCGCATCTCCGCACCCTGCTTGCAAGCGCACGGCCCTGACCGCACCCTACGTGCAAGCCCTCAGAAAGCAGCATGCGCCGTCATGTTGCGAGCTTTTTTAAGGCGGGTCCAACCCCCCCAGTACGCACCTGTACGCCTTGTGAAAACGTCCAGTTGCCCAAAGCGCTCACGCTCGGAATCGGCGACACCAGTATGGTGAGCCACTGCAATAGCATGAGGGGAAAGACCGGTCACAACCGTCTTAACAGAGTGGAAGGATCCGCTCCGCGGCGCATGCACCCAGCACTATCACAACATGTGCCGCCCGATACACCCACGTCCAACTCCCCGGGGTGCCGACCACTTGAGTTCTCAGCTACCCAAATGACCCCTTGTCCCGTTCCACGTCCCGTTCCACTCACAAAAGACCAGAACTTGAACTCGTCCTGCGTCAGGATGAGCGTGCAGTTGTACAGCCCCATGGCAACCTCCTCCCTACGGGCATGCGCTGCAGTGTGAGGACCTGGAAGGGGAGGGGCTGTGGGGAGGGGCTGCCGCACCTGTACACCGGCCACAGCGACGTCGAGAGTATGCCAAAGGGCCGCCTGGGGTGGTTCATGGGCAAGTAGCTCAGGGGGAGGTCCAGCAGGATACAACCCCGGAACGACAGAAACGCTGTCGCCGACGATTTGGAGTCCACCGTGAAGAGCACAGTCCTCAAGCCGAAGCTGATAATGACCGTACTGCCCACGGTTGCGCTCAGCGTCACGTTGGCTGTGATGCGCAAGCCGTCGACCGGCCATACCGACTCAGAAAAAGATAGCCCCTGGGAAACTGTAAGCACGAGGGGCAGGTCGGGATCCTGCAAACGACTGGAGGCTTCCAGGATGTCTGAGACTTGCTCCACCACCGCCATGGAACAGGCAGGAGAAAAGTTCTTGGGGCCAGGGTCACAGGTCAGGCTTACACGCTCCAAAACTGTATCTCCGTCAATCCACGACTGAACTGTGATAACGTTTCCTTGAACCTGCCAAGGAGAACAAAGGAAACGACCTTGGTCGACCGAGCTACTTTGCAAAAAACGTGCACTCTTTGCTCCCTTAGAGCATCTTACCGTAGTCCTTCCAGGCAGTCGCACGGAACATAGGTAATCCTGCCACTCACGTAACAAGTCGCAGGTCAGCACAATCTCCGTGTCGCGCATCGTCAACACAGGCAGCCTTCCCCGAGGGGACTGAAGGAATGGAGGAGATTGCAGCGTCTTTATATCTGCTGGCCGCAGCTGCAAATCGTTTGAGGCAGGCTGGTCCAGAAGAACGCGGAGGCATTTAAGTGTCACCCTTGCATCTGCGGGAACGCAGGTATACGAATTGTATTATCACTGCCATGACCTTCCTGTATGAGCACGCGGTGCAACACGGAGAGGCCTTCACCTGGTTTAAAGCGCAAGGGATTGGCACCCAAGTCCCACGTCGAACTTCCATTTCCCATAAGTAGCACTTCTCCCGCCAACAAGCTCGTCTGGCAGCTGCCCAGGGACTCCATACTGCAGACCGTGACCGCCCCGACGTCAAGGCTTCCAGTGTCCGAGCAAAAGCTGCCCGGCTGTCCTAGCGCCACATGAGCAATGAGGCATACTAGAATAAGTAACCCCGCTTTCAGGCACAGCTCAGCCATGGCGTTTGCCGTTAGGAGGAAAATCGTTTAAACATGATCAGGACTGAGTCGTTGCAACTGCTGCAAGGTATCATGGGCAATAAGCGTAAGTAAGAAAAAGAGGTGTCCGGAACAGTCTTCCCTGGCCGCGAGAGACCTGACTGTACACCGGCCTGTCGTACGAGTGCCTGTTCTGTACTGCTTGTTCGTCACCCAAGCTGTACGTGCAGTACAACGCTGCTTACAGCATACATGGCTGTCCTATTGTTGCGTGTCCAGAGATCAGCTTCTGCTTTTGGTGCTATATGCATCTGACGGTACGATGCGTCTCCTGCGGGCTGCCTGTAAGCTAAGAGGTGTCGACCGGCGCGGCGGGGAACTCGCGACAGGATACGCAGGGAACAGCTTGCTGAGGTCTGGCTGCCAATGCAAGCAAATGCCACGCGTGCATCCGCACGACCCCAATCCAGGAATGCAGCGCTGCCACGATCTCTACGGCCCCCGTCTAGCTGTGCAACCACCTGGGTCGCTGGTCAGTATATCCAAAACGGACGGGAGGGGACGTCGGCAGCCCGGTGTGTGCACATGTTCACTTGTTACCTCCGCGTCGCCCGCGGATATGGCTCTTCGCAGACTTGGGTTCCTCGCGTTTCCTCTGGCGCCAGCGACAGCAACGAACCCTATGAATCCATCTGGCGGCTTGAATTTGTTTGTTAATTCTTATGACACGCCTCCCCATGGCCACGCGGGCGGCTTACTTGTGATACATGGAGGATTGTTTATCATTACCCGTAGTTCTGCAGGGCAGTGACGGTGCGCCGCGCTAACCCGCTGAAACGGACCATGGCGGACCGGCCAGTGCGAGCGGCCGAGAGCCGCGACCGTGCGCTTGAAAGTGGCGGAGGAAAGGCATACGAGCAGGGTCCATTATGCTACGGCGCTCAGCTGGGCGAGGGAGGGGCGTATCAGCTGGCCGTGAAGGCGTGACGGTGTGCAAGTTGCGGCGTGTGGGTTTGCTTGCGACCGAGTGTTGCCGAGCGGTCGTTACAGTAGAAACTGGTGCCAAATGCTGTGCTGAGGTAATTTCGAGGCGCCTTCTCGCTTGTATCCAATGGGTTGTACGTGGCAGTGGCGTGTGGCGCTTGACCGCACTTGCGGGGCGCCTGGCCCCATGAGCCCGTGTCTCCGACCGGGTAGTGCGGGCACCGCTGATGTGGGGATAAACCACCGCGGACGACAGGGTTGCGCGATCAATGCAATCTTCAGGTGCACTGAAGTTTGCTTCTTCAATGCACCTGAAGAAGCAAACTTCAGGCGGCACCTGGAGTTTGCTTCTTCAGGTGCCGCCGTTAGCGCCGTGACGATCGAGCGTTCACGTGTGCGGGTGTTAAGATGTACGCAGCCCTCGACATGGTACCTTTTTACCCATGCGCCAACGTGGCAGCCAGTTCGGCATGCATGGACAAAAGATATTCGGAAGGCAGTCGAACAGTTGTCCCCCAGATTTTCCCGCTGTGTTCCGTTCCTCCTTCATAGGTTTTGCAGGTTGGTGGTGTCATTCTGGGAACTACACTGTAACATGGTGAGCTAGACGTGGCGTTTTCTGGGCGAGGCCAATCGGTGCACGGGAGTAGTTGGCTCGGAGCATGCCGTGGGCAGCAGGCAGCAGGCTGTATGGGGGGCGGTTGAAGCGTTCTGGGTCGGCTGTGCTGCCTCGCAGCATTGGCAGTCCCCCTGCCGCAGGTAGGACGCGGTGGCAGCGGGTCGGGGGCTCGGGGCATGTCAATCTATGACCTAAACGGTTGGGTGTTCGGCTGATGTGCGTGGGGCCTTTGTCTGAGAGACCCGTATGGAATGATGAGCCGCGTCTGAGTGGCACGGCATGGGAGCCGAGATCCTGTTCAGAAGTATCAGAAAGCTCGTTTCCGACGACAATGACGTCATTCATCGTGTTGAAGTTTGTTTACAAAGAACATTTTTTTATTACAAAAACTTCTGCTTGGTATAATTTCATGTTGGAAGGCCTGCCAATCTCGTGGACAGTCGGGGAAGCCACCCTTACGAACTGAACGCCACTCGTCGGACGGGCGCTGGTCAGTCAGTCGAAATGTGGCACGGGAACAAGGCACCGAGGATACCGAAAGCAGACAATTGATATATATCAGCAGGCTTTGAAGCACACTGAATTCTTCTGTCCTTTTCAAAATTAGTGTTACACAAGCCGTGTTGGTCCAAGTCACCCTTGTCATTTCATAGCCTGCTTCAGTATTCCCGCGACATGCTCTTAGCTTGCAAGGACGACCGCATTTTTGCAGAAAGAGGGGCACTGCACCACTGCTCGATAGTTGAGCCCCTTGGGCCTCTTTGTTGAGTCGGACTCGGTTTGGCCGAGGGCAGTTTGCAATTCATAGCAGAATCCTTTTGGCGAAGAGAGCAGGGCGCTTAAGAAAAGCTTCTGCAGGCGCGGGCTGTGTCCGTAGTGGTTTGTCAGCCAGCGCTGAATGGCTCTGGTGCAAGCGGCGCCTCGTGAGAGGTCGCTTGAGGAAGTCTTTGCTTGTGTTCTACCTCATCTGCCGTCCGCGGACCGGGCCACGCTGCGGAATGTGTGCGCGTCCCTTCGCAACCTCGCCAACAGCGCCTGCGCCAAGGCTGCGCTCACGTCCCCGCCCCTTTTCCACGCTCTTGCTGCCTCACAACTCCTCAAGCGCTTTTCACGCGTCAGCTCGCTCGAATTTCAGTTCAGCAGCCAGCAGGAAGTGAAGGCGGCCACGATGTTCCTGCTGACAGCCCAGTCCGACCAGGGCGCGCAGCTGGCCCGTCTGACTTTCGGCGAAAACCGGGGAGCCGCGCAGCAGTCGCACCAGCAGCAGCACGGCCAGGGTGGCGGCTTCAGCGGCGGCTATGGCCAGCCCGAGTCCCGCTTCCAACAGTACGGCTACAGCGGTGGTGCCCGCGCCACGCCGCAGACCTTTGACCTCACCGAGTCGCTCCTCGCCGCCGCGGTCTGCTTCCCCCGCGCCGAGGCCGTCACCGTCGACAAGACGGTGCTCCTGGAGACCGAGGCCGCCGCTTTGGCGCGCCTGCCGGGCCTGCGGGAGCTCCACCTCGACACCAACTCCTCCGCGCAGCCGCTGCGGCGACCCCTGCTGCAGCTCATGCTCGGCAGCCTCACCGGCCTCCGCGCCCTCAAGCTCTCCTATATCCGCGACACGACGGCCGACATGGTGATGGCCCTGCCGCGCCTGACGGCGCTCACCAAACTGACACTGCAGTACGCCTACTGGGGCGAGTCGGGCGCGGGCGAGCGCGTGATGGGCGCGCTCGCTAAGCACCAGCGGCTGCTGGCGGAGCTGGCGCTGTATGAGTGCGGCGTGAGCGACGACATGCTGCGCCTCATCTGCGGCATGTCGCAGCTGCGGCGACTGCACATCCAGGACGAGGACGCGGAGGAGGAGCGCTGCCCGAGCAACAAGGGTAAGGCCCGAGGCCTGAGGTGGCAGATGGGGTGGGGGGAGCGTCTCCACGGAGGGGGGGCGCCGAGGCGCCCGCGCCGTGCTGCGGCGTGGTCCACATACTCCTCCTGCGACCCGCGCAATACATACACACATAACGCTGCGCACGCCACCTTGATCCAAAACCGCGTGATGCTCGCTCGCGCTGCAGTCGTCCCGTCCTGGTCCAGGCCACGCCCCTCCGCCTCCCCAACCCAAAACCCCAACCGCCTCCGCCGACCCAAATCGCAGAACCCAATATCGCGCATGATCCCGCGCTCTGCCCCGCGCACTGCTACTCGCACGGCCGCGCGCGCGTATCGCGCGCCATATCACGCACGCACGCATGCACGCACGCGCTGGCCCGGCGCGCATGACCCACTATTTCTATTCACCCCGTTCCCGAGCATTACCCCGCACTCCCTCACAATTGTTCCCTCACGCTTGCACTCCACGCACGCGCTCGCAGGCCTGGCTCGCATCACTCAGCTGCGCAAGCTTGAGCAGCTGGAGCTCTTTGGCGAAGAGTTCCAGCTGGACGGGGAGCTGCTGGTGCGGCTGGCGGCGCTGCCGGCGCTGCGGCACCTGGCCATGGCGGGCCTGGACTCGCTACAGCCGGACGACGCGGACTCGCCGCTGGCTGCGGCGGGTGGCTGCGGCGCGGGGCTTCGGGCGGACGACCTGGGGGCGGAGGTGGAGGAGATGGAGTTGTCGAGCACATGTGGGTTGGGTTAGGTTGGGGTGGGGTTGAGATATACAGAAGTGGGTCGGGTCGGGTGGGGTGCTTTGCTGGGGCGTGGGTTGGGTTGGCTGCTGGGTTGGGATGTGGGTTGGGTTTTAGGGTCGGAGGGCGGCTAGATGAAGGGGATTATGGGATTAGGATGGATGGTGGTTGGGCCGGCAGGAGGCGGCCAGGGGCCTGAAGTGGCGGTAGGTGTTTTGGGTTTGCTGGGTTTGCTGGACTGGGGAAAAGAACTGGGTTAGTGCGCTTTGCGGAGCCGTGCTATGGCATGCCATGGGTACGCACGCCACGCGACTGCGGGGCCTCGAACTCTTACCCTCGCGCTGCGCGTGCTCTGCGCATGCAGGCGATGAGGACGAGGAGAGCTACGAGAGCCTCAGTGGGACGTCAATTTGCGGCGACGAGGCGACGTCGCGGCCGCAGCCGTCGCAGCCGCCCAGCCGCGACGGTGCCGCCGACGGCGGTGGTGTCACCGCCGCCGGCGGCTCTGCTGCTCCGCCGCCGCTGGCGCTGCGGCCGGGGCAGCGCTCTGCGGCGCAGCGCGGCGGCAGCGGCGGCAGCGGTAGCGGGGGCAGCGGCAGCGGCGCGCCGGCGGCCGCTCCAGCAGCGAACCAGGTGCCGCCGCGCGGCGGCGGTGTCGCCGCCGCCGCTGCCGGCCCCGCGGCGCCGGCCCCGCTGCAGGTCCTGCGCGGCCTTGAGACCCTGCGCCTGTACGGCCCCAGCTCCTTGTGCGCCTCGCCGCCGCCGCTTGCGCTGCTGCTGCCGCAGCCGAAGCTGCGCAACCTGAAGCTCTCGGCCTGCGCCTCGCACGCAAACCTGCGCGCTCTCTCCCTGCAGGCGGGCCTGCGCAAGCTTATCGTGTCGCATACTGCCGTACCGCTTCTGTACCCGCAGCCGTACACCGTATTCCACCAGCCGCACCCCGGCGCCAGCATCCTGGGCTTCCATTCGGAGGTGCTTTTCGGGCTGGCGTCGCTGCAGATCCTGCGGATAAAGGACCTGCCCGGTTTTGTGGACAGCCACTTATCGGATCTGGCGGTGGCGCTGTGTCGGCTGCCGAGGCTGGAGGAGCTCAAGCTCCGGGCGCTGGGGGGCGTGTCGGACGGCGGCGTGGCGGCGCTGGCGGCGGTGACGCGGCTGCGGCGACTGAAGCTGTACGCGCTAGGTGGGTCGGGGCCGCGCCCGCGCGGGCGGGGGCGCGAGTGCGAGCGGGCGGGTGTTGTGGGTGGGTGTAGGCTCTGGTAAGCGGGCTCGCGCGATTGCCATGGTCGCCAGCCCGGGGACGCGGGGAGCGGGCCGGGCCTGTGCAGACGTGCAGCTCTACTGGCAATGTTGGTTGATAGTTTCAACATCGCAAGCCCCTGCCCTGCCAGCGCACCGCCTGTCGTGCTGCGGTGCAGCTGCACCTGTGCGTGCTTGCGGCGGCGCTCCGACACACGACGGACACTCGCCTCCGATCCTCATTACCATAACCGACACGGCGGCTTGGCCCGGTGCCTATTGTACGCGTGTGCTTGGGGCCCGCTGCGCTGCATGTTGTCGCGCTGATGTGTTGCGCACCCTCTGCCGCGGATCGAATCGTATCGGATGGCAGGCGACGGCGTGACGGAGGGCGGTGTGGCTCACCTGGCCTCCAGCCTACCCTTCCTGGAGGAGCTCAAGGTCAAGGACTGCCGCCGCGTGGGGCCCACCCTGCGACCCACGGTCGTGGCGTACCGCACCGCCGCCGCCGCGGCGGCAGCCGCTGCCGCCGGCGGCCAGCCGGCGCAGCGCATGGCGGCGCTGTCGCTGGCGGCGCCGCTGGTGCCCATGCCAGTGGTGCGCTACGGCGCGGCGGAGTGCGAGGGCGGCCGGGATCCGGGCCGTGGCCACGGCGGTGAGGCGGGCCCCGGCCGTCCGGGACCCGGGGCCCGGCGGTGAGCGCGCCCCGAACCCGTCCGGTTATTCTGCGCGCCGCGGCCGCCGATCAACCGTCACCGGATGGGCTGCGGGGCGCTGCCGGTCGCGTCGCCCTGAGCCAATGGCCTCAGCGGGAGGAGGCGGAGACAGCTTTGGTTTGGAGCCAGGGGCGGCGGCGATCTTGGGCACATTGGGAGCCCAAACGTGTTTTTCTACGATGGGCTGGAGCTGTCCATTGAGCAAGTCTGGAACCGGGCCTGTGGTGGGTGTGCAGAGCTCCGGCAAAGCCTGGTTCCGGTGCTTGCAAGGCTGTGGGGGGTTGGGGTCGCGTCTTCCTTATGGGGCTTTGGTACTCGGCCCCGATTGGGCGTCTGACCGCGTAGGAGCTGGCAGCTGCATGGCGCCTCGGCGGCCTGGCGGCGGCCGAGGCGGCGGCAGCTGAGCTGCTGCACGCACCCGGGGGCGGGTCCCGGATCGCCACGGCAGCATCGCAGCCTTTGTGGGGGAAGCGGTGGTGCAGCTGCGATCGAGTATGGGGCGGATGAGGGCAGGATTTATGGACGAATCGGTTAACAGTGTCCCCAAAGGATTGGGGTCGACTGGCTTACCCTCAGGGTCGAGAGGGTTAAGCGCCGGAGAGCCCCCTGATTCCGCGCCCGGCGTCGGCGCCGGAGGCCCGTGCTCTGACTCACGTGTGTGCTGCTGCATCATGCAAGTTCCCACAATCGAGGGGGAGCCGATCAGCTGTTGGGGCCGATCTGGAATTGCGCCGGGGATACAATCGGCGCATGGGTTTTCTTATATGTGGTCGGGGGCGGGTTCTGGCGGTGGAGGGACACGGTCGGCCCTTCGGTTGACCGCTGTGCTGAGAGGGCGGTGGGGAGCAAGGAGTTGGTGAGAGTTGGTGAGAAAGCGTCGGAAAGGGGAGCATTAGAAGGGGTGCCCTCGTTAGCCTTAATCATGTCAGTATGAGGGCTCTGTCGCGGATGTCGGTGTAAGCGCGGCAGCACTTAGGCTGCCTGCCCAACCACGTGTCAGGGACTCAGGGTGTCACACAAACCGCTACCGAATGCGACTGGGCTGCTGCTGCTGACAACAAAGGAAGTGCGACAGCGCGGTTCTGGTCCTCTCGGCGCGTGAAAGCCGACCTGTTGCAAACAGCTGTGCGACTGACTGGCGACGGCGGGCAGTGCCGTGACAGTGGCGGGTAGTGGCGGAAGGGTGGGGCGGCGGGTAGTGGCGGCCCAGCGGCTGTTGGGTTTTTACGGCGCCGCGCGCTGATGCACGCTGAGTTGGGTGGGTCAGCGGCCCATCCGGCCCTCCTTCGCCCAGGGGCAGGGGTTGTATAAGGCTCTTTGCAGCTGCAGACGGGTGCGGGATTGCGTGAGTTCCGGTAGCGGAGCGCTGCAAACCGCCGAGGATTGCAACCGCTTCGCGCAGCTCGGGCGCTGGGGCATGCGAGAGCTGCATGTGAGAGCTGCATGCCTGTTTCCGGTGGGTGTGTGGGTGTGTCTTCGCGGAGGTGGTGTGCGCTGCATGCGTATGCTGTGGCTCTTGGCTGCCTGGGCAGTGCTCCCAAGCGCGGCTGGCGGGCAGAGGGCGGCGTCGCGGCCCTGTCCGGTTTGAAGCGTCAGGCATTGCTGAAGCCGCCGGAGGGCCGCTGTTGCCATCCTTTAAGCGGCCGAGGTGAGGGGGTAATAAGAATGGGCCGTGGTGTGGTTGGGAGGCTGGTGGTGCGGGTGTGGATTTTGATGGGCGGGTGGCAACCGCACTTGCCTTGTGTTCTTTTGCGCGGCGGGATGTCATCATATGCTCAGGTACAAGAGCGCAAAAGCGCAGTTGAGTGCGGCGCCGCGGGGCAAGGGAAGAACTTGTGTGTATATGTGCTTGCGTGGGGGAAAAAGGGTGGCGGGCGGTGGGTTGCAGTCCCTGCTGTGCGACAGAGCGTCATGGGCGCTTGCCATGCGGTATTGCAAGGCAGAACGCGCTGTTTGCGGGTGTACTTCAGAAGTCGGTTGTCGCCTCTTAGAAAAGGATATCGAGGGTCTGTGTCCTCATTGGGATGAAGAGCGGTCGCTCGGAGAGCCCTAGGAACCCGTGCGTAAGCAGCTGATGCGGGTTTTCGGCGTGGGGTGACTTTCAGTTTCAGGCGTGCTTGCTTCTCGGAGTGTGCTGTTTGTTTGCTGTTTGGGATGCGATGGTGTTGGGCGTTTGCATGCTGGCGCCGCTTGCATTGCTGTGTGTTGCGCGCCGTGCGTGCGGGGGCACGCCGGGGACGGGCTGGGCCGCGGGGGGACTCGCGCAGCGGTAGCGGTGCAGGGAACTTGCACGCGACATCATACGGTACGTGCAGCTGGGAGGTTGAAGGAGACCCGGGCCGTCTTTTTTTTACCGGTATGGCCGCCGGGAAGGCCTTACAGTACGCAATTCAGGGAGCGACAGCAGCGTGGCGCTTCCCTGCGAGCGCGGCAGCGGCGAGAGCAGTGGTCTGCGCACCGGGGCAGCAGCATACCATGAATAAGCCAATGCTGATACACCGATTGGCGCCATGCGACTGAATCCACCTGTAGTATGCTGTCCAAGAGGTCTTTCGGGGCCGTTTGAATTGGGGTAAGTTTCGGAGCCGATTTCGGCAGATAACTTTGGTGGGGTGGCGGGGCGGTTTGCATGTTTATCAGGCGTGTCAAAAGCATGTTTGGGTGCGTTATATGAGCACCTAGTTCCCGGCCCCCTTTCGGCCCTGGCGAGCGAGCGGCTTGTCCAGACCAATCCGGCTGCGTGCCAACTTCTAAATCCCCATCGTGCACCACCACGCCTGATCGGAAATATCCGTAGTGTGACGTCCGCGATCGTGCTTTGCAGTAAGGGCGCACGAGTTGTGACTCACAACCCATGACAATATTTTTGAAAGGGGGGATCGATATGCGCTGGA
Organism: Pleodorina starrii; assembly: GCA_030267565.1. Lineage (NCBI taxonomy): Eukaryota > Viridiplantae > Chlorophyta > Chlorophyceae > Chlamydomonadales > Volvocaceae > Pleodorina > Pleodorina starrii. Next base: position 1,390,375 of record BRXU01000007.1, on the reverse strand, counting down.
TCGGCCTGGACTGGAGCAAAAATCGGACAGGGTCTTCGGCTAGAGTTAGTAACAAATTTGAAGGGCGTTCATTCCTTGCCAAAGTTCCGCATAGTACGCGCGCGCATCCATACCAACTAACAAATGAGCAAGCGGCACGTCATACAGGCGAAGACGCCTCCGGCTCGCAGCAGGGTCTGGAGTGGAAGACTGCCCTTCCTTGCATAATGTACCAGTCGTAACTCGAAAGCACAGGCCGCGAGGAATCCAGAACAGCAGCCTAGTCCAGCTGCGTCTCACTGCAATGTAATGTACTAGCTCCGGTGGCGCCATGGCGGGGGTCCGTCTTCCGACCTGGCCTTAAAACCCCAGATAGAAATATAATACCAATATGATTAGCCTGATTAGCCAAACAGCCTCCGGAACTGAAACACGAATAGGCCACCGCACACATGACGACACGACCAGGCAAAATAAACCCACACAATATGGTACCAACAACAACACGCCTGCGCTGCGCCTGCAGAAAGGGGACGAGCCGAGCTATCATCATGTATCTACTATCGTACATTTTCGAAACCCCGGCCGCGCCGTCGCCCGCCGACGGGCAGGACAGGGTAGTCGCATCGGCGCGGTACAGAAGAAGGGTACCGAACGCCGCTGCCGTCAGCAGTCTTGCATCAAAAGGCCTCCACCCTCCGTCAGCGCCTCCGCCGCTGCCGTCGTAGCAGGGCAGGGCAGGGCAGGGATACGTACACGGGTCGGCCGGGCCCCACCCCGGATGAGATGGTTGCGGAAGCACATCGCAACAACACGTCACGTAATAATGTCTTTGCCTCGAGACAAAAATCCCTGATGACCGGCAGCCAAATCAGCTGCGGCATTCTGCCGGGACAGACCACAGCACCCGTGCAGGTGCGGTATGCCGACATCGCAGGTGGGAATTCCTATTTGATTCCCACCGTAATTTAAACACACGTCCACACGTCTAAACACTTAACATAAACACAAAACATTCTCAGCATCCACAACAGGGAGTCAAACGCCTTCCAAAAACGGAGCGAAGTGCCTTCATTCTGAAGCCAGCCTGGAGAGATGGTCGCAACAGCGCTAGCAGCTGTGCAGCTGCCGGAGTGGCACTCTTGCCTCGCGTCATTCCCCCCCGACCCTTGATTAACCAAGGCGCACTTCGCTTGCTCATCACACCTTCATCGTCAAAACAACCGCCTGATGCCCACCACTGCGCGGAAACGACAGCGGCTCCAGAGCGCATTGTACGAGGGGAACAGAGGGAGCGCGGCGACGCGCGAGTATTGGCACGCCGGCAGCGCGTCGGGCGCGAAAAAAGAATAACGCCTCTGCTGATGCGCAAGGGGAACCGTCGACTGCAGGCTGGAGACCGTGGAATTCCAGGGGCAAGGAATTCCACAGGCAAGACCGCGCATACGACCGCCTTCGCGGGCGGACCGGCTTTCCACAAGATGAGCGGTATGGCCCTGACCGATACTAGACAACCACCTGCAAGCCAAACCAAACGCCCCGGCGCAGCTGTCACCTTCGCCAATCATTCCTATCTCCAGCGCCCGCGGCGCCCCTTCTGTTTTCACACAGGCTGGATCACTCCATACTCCGTGTATTTTTCGCCCTGCCTGCAACTACAACTACTCTCTCCCTGCCAATAGCGTAAACACGGCCCTGTGCTTCAAGTTTTCAGGTTTTCTTCTCTCTGCAATGGCCTGCCGCACCCCCCACACACACACCCCTGTCCATGCACGCGCAGTCATGCCTGGCAAGTGCTGCCATACTCGCACAATGCAGCCAAGAACCACAACATTCGAGAGCCATAAGCAGACACCGCTCCCCCCATTTCACTTGCTACACAGCGCAACCCCTGGCAACCTCCTTACGCCCAACACCACCGACCCACGGACCTCCGACTCCATCCAACTCCGCGCGGCCCTCTCCGAACGCTCCGAGCGTATCCACGCGACACGATGTGCAAGAAGTACGATGGGTTCATTGTAGGGCGCCGCGATGGGTCGTACTGCGCCACCGGGCCAAGCTCGCCGTTCAAGGCGCCTCGCCGCGGAGGTACGCCTCGGACGCCGCCGAGTTGTGGACGTCGCTCGAGACACTGCCCGCTAGCCGATCGCGAGCAGGCCAGCCGCCGCCGCCGCCACCGCCGCATCGGTTGCGCCCGGAGATGGGCTGAGGCAGGCTGACCTCTCGGGCGGCACCGGCGGGCAGCAGCAGCTGCCAGGCCGCCGGCCGCCGGGCCACTGCCGGCGAGCCCGCCGCCAGGCCCGTCCCGCTGCTGCTGCGCCGCAACCGCCGGCCACCGCCGCCGCCGCCGCGGCCAAACAGCGCCGGCTCGAGCTCTTGCAACGAGCCCAGAGACGCCAAAGACGCTTCCGTGAGCAGACTGTTTAAGCTGCCCGCAGACGGCTGCGACGAGAGAGCAGCCTGGAGGGTGCCGTGCGCGACGCCGCGGCGGCGCTTCACGTCCGGCGGCGTGTCGACGCAGGGCAGGGCCTCGTACTCCGCAACCGACGCCAACTCCGACAGGTCTGCGAACGACCGACGCGCACCGTGGTTCATGACGGGCCGAAGCAGCCCCGACGCCGCCGTACCGGCAGGCGCGTGCCGGCCCGGCAGCGGCTGCGGCTGCGGCGGCGCCGCCGCCGCCAGCTCTCGCTGCATGAGCGTGGCACTGAAGCCCAGGCCGCCCTGCGGGCTGCAGGAGGCCAGAAAGGCCGCAGGCACGGAGACCGCGCGCGCCTCCCGGACGTGGTGTCGGCGCGCTCGGTTGATGATGGCGCGGTTGCGCAGCTGCGGCATAGGGCTCGGCTTGATGGCGGCGACGACGACGACGGCGGCGGCGGCGCCGGCAACGGCGCCGACGCGCAACGACGCCGAAAGCCCCGCAGCCTTCACCATGTACGGCACCGCGCCGACGGAGGCAGACAAGGGCGCGCCCAGTTTGGGCGCCAGGGGTGGCGCGCCGGCAGCAACACTCGGCGGCGGCGCCGGGCAACAATCCATGAGCGACGGCGCGCCATCCGCCGCGGGGGCGGCCGGCGGCGTCGGACTGGCCGCCGCGGACGACGGCGCGCCACAACCCCCAGCGGCGGCGGCGATTGGAGTAGTGCACACCGCCGTCGCCGCTGACGCTGGCGGAGAGATCAGCTCCGCCGGTGTCGCCGCCAACAGCGGCTCCGCAACAGGGCCGCTGAGCTGGCGTGCGCCCAGGAGCGATACCTCCCCACTGGGAGGGGTACCCGGGGAGTGATCCGGCGAGATGGAGCGGCTGCGGCGGGCTGCCATAGCAATGGGCCCCAGCTCCTCCCGCTCTCGCGCCTCGTCCCACAACGCCGCGAGGCGCAGGACCTGCGGCATGAGGTCAGTGTAGGCGCCGTCGCCCTCGAATGGGTTGCCGCGGATCGTGGCCGTCAGGGCCGACACCCGCGCCCGTGAGACAGGACGCACCGGCTCAGCGGCCTGCACACCGCTGACGCGCCGCGGCGGCTGCGGGCTGCCGCTCGCGCCCGGAGGCGCTGCCGGCGGGGAGATTCCGCCGCTTGCGGCCGCAACCGCCTTCGCAGCAGCGGGCTGGGCTGCGGCCGCGGCTGCGCAAAGCCCCATTCCGTCGGGCGACATAGCAGCGACATCGGCCGGGACGTCCACGTCCATGGCGCCAGAGGAGATCCTCCGAGGGCGCTGAGGCGAGCCGCGGCCAACATCGCTCCTCGCCAGCGCCGCCATTTCTGCCGCCGCCACCTCGCTGGCGAGCAGCGCCTGGCGCACGTCCTCGAACAGCGGCATGGCCTGCAGCTGCTGTGCCGTGGGCCGGTTGGCCGGATCGGGCTCAAGGCACGCCCTCAGGACGTCGACCAGCGCAGGACAAGCCGCGATCTTCGGAATTCTGCGAAAGCGAGAGGATGGGGCGGACAACCCAATACTCTTCGAGGGTGTCGCGCTACGCGCAATCTACGATCTGGGTTGGAAGCCATCTTCGTTTTAACTCCATTTTTTCCGTACAATATCCGCAGCGTGCCTCCTCCCTCAGCAGTAAAGAGCCCTTCAGCAGCGCATCACCAGCACAGTATCACTACTGACCCACCTGTCCAGCAGCGGTCCCCGCGCACGCGATTCGTCCAGCTTTACGCGCTGAGCCCACGGCAGCAGCCGCAGCAGCTGCTCCTGTGCCTCGGACAGGTGTCCCACCATCGCCAGAACCAAGCACAGCTGGTCCAGCTCGCTCTCGCCACCGGGCATCAGCGGCTTTCCGGTGGCCAGCTCGGCCAAGATGCAGCCTGCGGGGTGTACGTCGGCGAGCGAGGGGAAGCCGCAGCCCGGCGCTTTCAGTTCAGCACGTCGTGGCCGTAGATTACGTGCTTTCCCCGCAGTCCAGGCGGTGGTGTGGCATGTGGCATGTACTGTGATAGTGAAGCAGTAAAGCCCGACCCACATGAGGAGAGCTTCGAAATGAAAAAGCGGTGGCGGCCGCGTGAGACGACCGCGGCGTGTCGAGTGTACACGAAGAAGATGATGCGGGCGCACTTCCTCCTGCTACGCTGACCCAGATTAGAGGTCGGTCGGTCTTTTGGCCGCGACCCACATCACAGATCCGTGTTTTCGTGCGTGAAGAAACCGGTCCACACCATGCGTTTTCGCCCCCGACGTACCAAATGCCCAGATGTCACTCGCCGGCGAGCCCTCTGCGCCCAGCAGCGATTCCGGCGCGCAGTACCAGCGACTTGCCGCCGCAGTCACCTTGGGCAGTGCGGGCTCGGGCGCGGCCGTGACGGCTGACGGCGTGGGTGACAGCCCTGCCGAGGCGCGGTCGTCACTGCTTTTGCCGTTGCCGGTACCGATCCGCCCGCTGCGCAGGACAACGCTGTACGCTGAGCCAAAGTCGCACAGCTTGACGCTGTACTGCGATGTCAGCAGAATGTTTGCTGGCTTCAGGTCGCCATGGCACACCTGGAAGCGGGGGAGGGGTGGGTGGAGTGTGACAAGCAGACGCAATCAGAATGAAGCGTCAATAAAAGCGGGCTAGTGCACACATGGACCCCACGCCTTGCCACAGGCTTCCAACATTCCACGCGAGGGGGCGCGGAAACGTTGGCGGACGTGAAAGCGGATGTAAGAGCCATATGAATCTGCCCCAATCTCCTGAAGTGCAACTTCATGACCTTTCTGCGCTATTCTGCCGTCCGCTTGCACAGCGACAGCATGGTGTATGCAGCAGAGGGCGCGGGTAATCACGTGTCTGATCACCTTTTTGCCGTGTACGAACTCCAGCGCTGAGGCAAGCTGGAAGCCGACCAACTTGACTTTTGGAAGCGGAAGGCCTCGTGGGTTCAGTAGCAGCTCACGAGACAGAGCGTGCTCGACATGTTCCATGACCAGGTACACGATGCCTGAGGCGACTCCCTGGTGTGCTTCCAAAAGCCCGACAGTGTACTGATGCGCACAAACGCGCATGATTGCCGCCTCTTGTAGCATCTGCAAAATAACATGAACGAGCCTGTCAGGCTCAACGCAGCAGGCGCGCTTTCAGTTGCCTCGATTGTCGATACCTGCTCAAAGGTTGCTCCCTCGGCCAGTTTTTTGACAGCCACGACGGCGCCGGATGAAACATCCCTGCACTTGAACACGATGCTGTTGGCGCCAGCTCCATTCCGGCCCAACAACTCAAACCGCTGCAAAGGACAGGAGGAAACCGTTGGAAAGCGCCCAGGCAATCGCGACACAGCAGGGCAACGCAGGCACCCCTTCCCACCACGCAGAATGAATCAGAAAATCCTTATGAGGAGCGGGGAAAGACGCCTGACGCAGCACGTGCGCACCAAACGTGAGCCACGTTGCCATGGAAGTTGCCCAAAGGCGCTCGGGTGTTGCAGTTCAGGAAAGCGCACCTGCATCACGTATTCCGGTTCGACGTATCAAATTGTAATACGCTCAGACCGAAAATAGGGCGAGCTTTTTCACTATAATTTCACTCTGCTGGCGTCACCTCTGGTTGAATAGAGGTGACGCGTATGGCGTAAATACCGTGGGTGAGTAGGAAATAATGTTTGTGAGCAAATGTTAAACCTCTGGTGGAGCTTGTGTCAGGAAAGCATCCCGGTCATCCCAAATATACGACAGCGAGGCCCGAACTATCTCGACCTCGACCTCGACCACACATCATATCTCAACCTCGGCACCCATCTTCCATGGAAGCTCATTCAGAATTCCATACTTAACGTGAGCGCTGACAGCTTTTTATTTGGTAGCTGCCAAGGATGCTGAGTCAGTGCTGAGTTCTACGTGACCCAATTGTCCACGTAGCGCGGGGTCAGAATTCTGGGCGGAACAGGATAAGGATAATACACATGCCTGCTGCATCTCATAAAATGAAACCACCAACAGATGTATTGTAGCTCGACGGGTAGCGCCATGATAGCATGGTGCCGAAACCCTTGTTGCCCCGTCGAACCAACAGAAAGTATAGCTGTGATAACCATCCAGCTTTGCTTACAAAACGCATAGTAAGCAGTGACGCTCCTAGCGTACACAGACACGGCGAAGGGTTTTCCAAACCCAGTGGCAGCGCCTCTATCCTCGGCCGCGACTGGCGAGATGGAGCAAAGATGGAGTCCCGTGCATCTAAATCTTAGCACGTGACACCAAGCAAAATGTCATCCCACCCTCTCCTGTGCGGGGACCCTGTGTGCGCGCACATGTACCGAACGACCTTGTTGGGGGATGGTACTACGGTTACACGGTATGGGCTTTCTCCGACAGCACCTTCTCAAGAGACCCATATAACGATACAAGTCCTGCAACATGCAAACAAGTAACCTGAGAGGCTAGGGAGAAAGGATAGTTGCGTGATTCAACTAAGGACGACGCCTTGCCCAGATGTCAGAATGCATTTTGGCCAGAGGCCCTAGAACCAAACATTCCTAGAACTGCATGCATGTGCACTCCACACTGGCGGCACGGTTCAAACAACAAAGCCAGTTTCCCGCGACACGGGAACCCGTCAATCCCTGACAATCCTTTGTCGAATGCAAGTCTTTTTGCCCCAAATGAGTCCGTCACGACCCGGTTCATCCAGGAAGCAAGGCTTGGCACGCAGAACAACGCGTCACGCGCCAGCCGATGCTCCAAAACCGGCGCAGCCAATAGAGTTCAAAACACAGCAGCACGCCATCGTACGCTGTACCTGCTGTTAAAGTCGCTCCAGGGGGCTCCTATGCCGTACCCTGCCGTACCACACGGGTCCGTGGTGGCCTTCGAAAGCAAGTGCAGCAATCCCCGCGCACAGCCTGCCGTACCACCTACCACGCCTTCCACACTCGTCCACACACACTCAGCCCTGCCCCACCGCGGTCCCGCCCCTCCCCCGGGCTCAGCCGCCAAGTGGCCTCACACTTCGCTGCCGCTACCTTCTCACCTCTCTAAGTACCGTATGCAACGGCGCAACCCGCCTGGAAGGTGCCAGCCGCAAACGAGCGAACCTGCCAGACACAGCTCCATTCGCACACTGCGAGAGTACGACTCCCGTACATCCGTAAGCACAAGCACATGTATGATAAACATATGGGCAATATGGTAAACATATGGGCAATATGGCAGTGTTGGCGCGCAACCCGCAGCTGTGTGGGACCCAAAGACAGCCCTTGACACCAACGAAACACGGTCGCGAACATGCGAAACACGGTTGGAAGAATGCGCGCAGAACGGGTGGTGGTGGACCAACATATATGTCGTTCAACGGTCGCATGCACGCAGAGAAAAGTGAGCGCGCGCACCAGCCCGGCACAAATGCGAAGAACAGTTTCTGCCGACAAAAGACATAGCAGTCTACTTAACTTACGGTATCACCATCTTCGTCGCAATGCAGTGATCCCATCAAGTGTGTGTCCGGGCCCTATGCTGTCGCGCACGGCGCCGTACCATGATGTGCCGTAGCTCCAGTACGGTGTTCTTCGAGCCCTGCCGCGAATTAGAAACCCATCCGCTCCACGCCCCATTACGGCTTCGGTCCACTGCACGAGGACGGATGGCCGGTGCCGTACACGCGCAGTACGGCACACAACCACCACTTCAACGCGCACGGGGGGGGGGGGGAAGGCCTGGGGCCGTGGGACGTCACGCGCCTCGCCGCATGTCCTTGTACTTCGCATTCGCCCCTCCTGCCGCTACAGATGCAAAATCCAGTCGATTACCGGTATACGTACCGTACCAGGGTACGACATAACGTAAGTGCGTAAGCAATGCCCAATGCAAAACGCAAGGATGCGTGCAAATGTGTATGAATACCGGTAATGCGAGCTGCTCGGCCGCCGACGGTACCCGTACCCACCAACCCCTGTAAACAAAGAACGCCTCCCAGTCCCTGCCCTGTCCATGTGCGCGTATCCTTATGTGTGCATTCATCCACATTCGGCTCGTGAGCCAGAAACCCATATGCTGTGACGCCGCCGGTATCAGAGGTGAAACAGGGTCGGGCAAACGGCGAAAGGAAAAGGGCTTGAAGAAGCATCTGCACGGCATGCACGATGATAAGAGGCCCACATGCCGTACTTCTGCGTTTTATGGGATAATCACCACCACTACCACAACTACTACTGTTACTAATACCGTACTTCTACAACCACCTTGGGCTGGTTCGCGCAGGAGCGGGACAGTACGACGACGGGACAATGCAAAAGCCCGTGTGCGGGCGGGAACTAACCGTGGCGAAAATGCGGCGAACATTTATGAAATTCCGCCCTTCGGGATAAGGACAACAACGGTAACGGAAATGAGTCAAAAAATGCAAGCTGAAAAGGGGCGGCGGCCCCGCCGCCACCGCCACCACCGCCGCGGCCGCCTCGTCCGTGCCATGCCCTTCGGTTCCCTTCAACCACCGCTCCGAGACCCATCCAGGCGCCGCTGCCGCCGCGCCATCTCAACACGCCCTCCGCCTCCGCCGCCTCACAGATCCTGCAGCCGCAGATGCGACAGGGCCGTGCGCGCGTACTCGTCCGCCAAGCTCTCGCCTCCCGCCCGACCCCAGCCTCCTGCCGAGCTCCCCGCCGCCGCCCCCGTCGCCACCGCCGACGACGATGGCGACGCGGCCGACAAAGATGCAGAGCGCTGGGGCGTTGCCGGTGACGGAGACTGACCCACGGGTCTGCTGCCGGCGGCAGCGCCGCCGCTTCCGTCGGCCAACCCGTCGTCCAACGGGACCCAGCCAAGCCCTGAGTCCTGGCTAGCCCGACTTCGAATCGAGGTGTTGCTGACAGGGACGACGGGTCGGGAGCCGGGCGAGGAGGCGGCGGCTGCGCCGCCGCTGCCGCCGCCGCCGCCGGTCATACGGCTTGAGGTCCGGCTGACGATCCGCGACGGCGCGCCGCCGACGCCGTCGCCCGCGGCGGCCGCATCCGGCCGCGCCAGCGACGGCCACGTTCCCAACGACCCTTGGGTCGGTTCCAGCTGTCGGTCCGCAGGCCAGGAGTTTTCCGCAGCCACCGCCCCGGCGGCGTCGGCGGCGGCGGCGGCGAAGCAGCTCGCCAGGTTCTTGGCGGCGCCGCCGCCGCGGCTGCGGCCGCCGCCGCCGCCGACGCCGCTGTTCGTGCTCGTTAAGCGCACAGTGCCCGAGGACGTCAGCGTTGGTGGGAGGTCGCCGCTGCCGGCGGTCGCGATGGTGTTGAGCGTGGTGGTGGTGGTGGTGGTGGAGGTGGTGGTGGTGGAGGAGGAGAGGGCTAGGGAGCTGCCCGGGGAGAGGCCGGTTGCGGCGCTGGTGCTGTCACTAGCGCTGAAGCCAACAGATCTAGCACTAGCAGGAGAAGCCAGGACGGAGGAGGAGGCGATGCTCACGGACCAGGCGATGGGATTCATGAAGCCTAGAGGGAGGTGGGTGGGTGGGGTTGGGGTTGGGACGGACGGGGGTAAGGGGAGGCGAACCGAGGCGAGGCAAGGCGGGGCGGGGCGAGGTGAGAAGGGGGGAGGTGTGAGGGGACAGGCGGGGAGAGGAGCCATGGAGGTCGCGAGGGTGGCTTTCTGCCTCGGGTACCTTTCGACCAAAGGGCGCAGGCGATGCAATGGAGAATGAAGGACCGACGGTTTTTGGTCGTCTGGGAGGGAAGTAGGTCAAGGGCTGTCGTTTGCTTGGGCCGATGCATCGGCGCACTGGCCTGGACAACAATCGAATGTGCGAAAATACCTTTCAGCAGCGAGCCGCGCACCCCCTTCCCCTTCCCCTTCCCCTTTCTCTTTCTCTTTCTCTTTCCCAGGCAGGGTTCCCGCCCCCCCCTCTCCCCCGCCCCCCCCGGCACTGCCACTCACTGCACTGCACTCGCGCCAGCTGCGCCGCCTCCGCCATCTCGTCCCGCACCAGCAGCGCGGTGGAGGTCAGGACCTGCAGCGCACCCTGCCAGCAGTCCTGCGGGACAGGTGTGCAAGCGGCGGCGGTGGCAGTTGTGGTGGTGGTGGTGGTGCTGGTGGTGCTGGTGGTGGTGGTGGTGGCAGTGGTGGTGGCAGTAGCGGTGGTGGCAGTAGCGGTGAAAGCGGCGGTTCGCGGCAGTTCGTTGTGTACCCTTCGCCCGCATCGCCTAGCAACGGTTGCATCCACCTCTCGAGGCCCCCCCCGTCCCCTGGAGCCTCCCCTGGAGCCTCCCCTGGAGCCTGCTGCCGTGCCGTGCCGTGCAGTAACGGCGATAAGGTGCCTCCGGGAGCCGCATCGCTCACCTCGCCCACTCCACTCCCGGCGAGATCAAGCATCGCCGCCCCTCGCCTGCCCCCGCCGCACCAAACCCCGCCGTACCTTCAGCTCCACGTGGTTCCGGAGCAGCGTCCTGCCCGCCTCCGCCGCCTCCGTCATCGACAGCCGCGCCGCCACGGCGTCCTGGGGCAGCGTGGCGCTGCGGTTGCTGCAGTTGGCAGTTGACGGTTGGCAGTTGGGAGAAGTAGTTGAGGACGTGTACACGGGGGCCGGGTTGGGAGAATCGGTCGGTTGGGTTGTCAGGCGGCGGCGAGGTCGCGGCAACCAGAGGAGGGGCCTATGTGACACACGGAGGGACCGCCCGAAGCTGTCGGCAGCAGGTGCCGGCTACCGGGCTGCTGCTGTCGAGAGGGCATATTGAGGCCTATTGGGGGGAGGGGTTACCGAGTAGTGCATAGGGTTGTGTTGAAGCTGTTGGTCGCGGCAACCGGGGGGGAGGGTGTCAGGGAATGATATGCTCCTTTACATGACGACAATGACACGAGGAAGGGGGGGTTGGTTGGGGGAGAGCGGCGCGGCGCGCGGGAAAGCACTGACCTCCCGTCATGAGCCCAAGGCGGTCTCGGAGCCTACACCGCGGCCCCCCCTTCCGCGAGTTCCCGACCCGAACCGTGAGTCCCCGCCCCCTCACCGCCCCCACCCCTTCCCCCACCGCCGCCGCAGTCGTGCAGCCCGCGCCCCCACCCCCACCCCCAACACACACATACCCGCCCGCCCCTTCTCCGCGCCCCCCGCCCCCGCCCCCCGCCCCCCACTCCTCTCCCTCCCTCTCTCCCTCTCCCTCTCTCTCTCACCGCAGCCCCTCCTCGAAGGCCGCCGCCAGCGCCCTCAGCGCCTCCAGCTGCCCCACCGCCGAGTTGTGAACTCGCAGCAGCTCACCCAACAACAGCCAGGCGCGTCGGACCTGCGGTGGGGGGGGGAGGGGAGGGGTGGGGAAAAGAGGGGGGCGCGGGGGTTAGTGCGACAGAGCCGGCGGCAAACGGGCGCGGCGTGTAATGAGGTACCAAACGACTAACGACCACGTCCGACTACGGCTTGCGAGTTACAATGTGGATGCGCACAGGGGCACAAGAGGCAAAGGCGGCCAGGCGCCAGCAGTGAGCCCGGATGGAGCCGAGGAGGGAGGAGGAGGGAGCCGGCAGGATGGAGAGGCAGAGGCGGCAGCAGGGAGCCCGGATGGAGGAGGAGGGAGCCGAGGATGGCACTGAACCGCTGATACATGAGGAGTGTTGGTAATGAAGCTTGGCAAGAATGATCGCTAGCGGCTCGCTGGCGGCATCCCACTCCGCTCGGCCGCCTCGCTCCCGGCCCGAGAACCAACACCCGCCAGCGTTCGTACTGCGTCGTACCGGTGGGGTGAGGCAGTCGGGGAAGGGCGGCGGCGGCGGCGGGTGCGGCCACTGCGGCACCCCCGGCGGCGGCGGCGGCGGCGGCAGCTGCGGATCTAGCCCGAAGTCCAGGGAGGGGCTCTGGTCGGGGCCGCCGGCGAAGTGGACCGCTGGCTGGTAAGTCTCCTGCGGAACGGGGCGGGTGCGAAGCAGCGGCCGCGGGGAGCGGGAGCGGAAGCGGGGAGCGGCAGCGGGGAGCGGAAGCGGGGGGTGTTTGCGTGCAGTGCGACACATCGGTGTTGAGAGGGAGGGAGGGAGGGAGGGAGGGAGGGAGGGGGAGGGGAGGGTATTCATGTGCCGTATACTTTACCGGTAGGTTGGGATGTCGGGATCTGGGGTCGGGTGACGCGGGGGGGGGAGCTAAGGATCGACGCAGAGTCGGCAAGTGGGGGCAGCAGGTGGGGGCGCAGTGGCGCACCCGCCCGGGCGCCTGGGGAGGGGGCAGCCAGCGGCGACCCAGTCCTTCTGTCTTTCTTGTACCCGCCCCTTGTGCAAACCCCCAAACCTCCAAACCCCAAAACCCCAGTCGGCCCCCGCTTCGGGAACACGGCCCGCTTCGGGCTCATAGCCTGCAATCCCTCCCTCTCTTGATCTGTGTGTAGGAGGTACGCAAGGGCGAGATAAGACCATGGAGATCCCGTCCCCCACATACACACACACACACATACATACACACACTGACACCCCCACCCACCCACCCACCAGGGCCTTATCTCCCCCCGTCGCCGCCACCACATCCCGCAGCTCCCCCAGCACGTGCGTCAGCAGCGCCGCAAAGCTGGCGGGGCCCGGCGCCGCCGCGGCGGCGTGGCCCAGCGAGTGTACGGCAGCGTTGAGGCCCTCGACGGCGCGGGCCACCAGCAGACGGGAGGCGCTGGGGAGCTGCCGTACCGCCGTCGCCGCCGCGGCGGCGGGGTCAGGCGTGAAAGTGGAGGCAGCGGCCCTGGAGCCGCGCCGCTGGGAGCGAGTAGGTTGGAGGTGGTGGTGGTGGCGGCTGCCGCCGGCGGACGGGGAAGTGGTGGGAAGGGAAGCGTTGGCGGCTGCGGCTGCAGCGGCCGCGGCGGCAGAGCCCGCCAGGGCTACCGTGCGCGGCGTGACGGGTACGACGACGGCGTGCTTGCAGGCTAGGCCTGCGTGCCGCGGGGGGGTGGGGGCGGGGAGGTTTGGGGGTTGGGGGTTAGTGGGGGGGGTGATGAAAGAAAGGTGGTGGGCCGTGAGGCCCCTAAGTAGCGCTCCTCGCTTCTCGCAACAGACCGGACCCCTCTGGGGCGCTCCGCCTCGCACCAGTGAATCACGGTGCATCCACGCAGGCCGCCACCCACTTTGTTATCGCAACACACCACCACCCGCCCACCCAGCCACCCAGCCAGCCACCCACCCACCCAGTCAGCCAGCCAGCCAGCCAGCCAGCCAGCCACCCACCCAGCCAGCCACCCAGCCAGCCAGCCAGCCAGCCAGCCAGCCAGCCAGCCAGCCAGCCAGCCAGCCACCCAGCCAGCCAGCCACCCAGCCAGCCAGCCAGCCACCCAGCCGGCCAGCCAGCCAGCCAGCCAGCCACCCACCCAGCCAGCCACCCAGCCACCCACCCACCCAGCCACCCAGCCACCCACCCAGCCACCCAGCCACCCAGCCAGCCAGCCACCCAGCCAGCCAGCCACCCACCCAGCCAGCCAGCCAGCCACCCACCCGTGTTCTTCAGTGCGGCAGCCAGGCGGCCATTGGCGTCCTGGAAGGCGTGAACCGCATCCGCTAGCTGAGAGGCGTTCAGACAAGACGACTGGTCCAGCAGCGTAGCGGGCTGGAAGCCGGCAGGGGAGGCACCGGCGGGGTCGGACGGACCGCTGACGGCGGCGGCGGCGGCGGTGGCGGCGGCGGCGGCGGTGGCGGTGGCGGCGGTGGCGGCCGCCACCGATGGCGGGAAAGCGGGTGGCTGCGGCTGCGGGTCGGGGCCGGGCTTCAGCAGCCGTACCCGGAAGGCGGGCATGCCGTGGGCTTGGGCCTGTGGGACGGGGATTGAGTATGAAGTTATGAAACATGAAACCGCAGAGGAAGGAGAGGCGGTGTGGAAGGGTTTGAGGATCGGATGCGTGGGTCGGGAAAAGGGCGGGGATCCGGGGTGGGGTGAAGAGAGGGGGCCGAAACGGGGGGCCGGCCAGGAAGTCGGGGATTTCTGGGGGTTTCTGGGGTGTGGTGTGGTGTGGTGGTGGGGTGGTTGTCTGAACGGGTGAAGAGTAGAGAGTGGTGCAGTTGACGTACCGTACCTTGTGGATATGCAGGGCCAGGAGGTAGTCTGCGCCGAGAGTGTCCCTGAGCTTGGAAACGGTGCGATTGAAATCGTCGACCACCGGGTCGAGCGACTGGCCCGCAGCCCTAGGAACCAGCATCCCCCCGGCGCTGAGCGCCAGAGCCGAATTGGTGACTCCCACGTTGCGGGCGAAGGAGTCCGCGAGCGCCTCCAGGCATTGCGCCAAACGGGCATCGAGGGCTTTTGTAACCAGGGGACGACACAAGAGGGAAGACAAATGTGAGCAGTTTGGTGATCGGAGATTTATATACGAGACGGATTTTTCGCACCTGCAAGCTTGCCGCCGAGCGTAATGTCTCGACCCCGCAGGCGCGCCGCTTCGGCAATTTCAAGCGGCCGGCCCTGTGATGTCAGCAGCTCGAAACTGAAAATGTCGACGTGCGGCGAGGGCGATAGCTGTAAGCTGAACCCTCCTTGTAAGAGGCCCGTCGCGAGTCGCACGTCAAGGAGCAGTCCGTTGAGGGAGTCGTTTAGGCCCACCACCGCCTCAGCAAATTTTGCTGCCTGTTCGAGAAGCGCATCTACGGGTCCAATCCGAAGTTTCTCTATTACAGGTGGCCCGACCAGGTCGCAAGCCAGGTAAGCCGGTCGGGGCTGACGCTCCGGCTCAACGGCGAGCCCGGACGATGCATTCCCGGCGGATGAGGAACAGCCTGCTCCCATCAGAGCTCTGCCTTGACAATGCAGAGCTACACGCCACAGATATGGGGGCGCCCAGCGTCCGTCCCTTCTTACTTACGCCCTTTTCATGCCTACTGGGCCGGACGGACAGTGCTACGTCTACTGTGAAGTGCAGTAATGCACGATCATTACGACAATTTCTGGCTTGCTGTTATACGGCACCGTTACGGCCCGCTCACCTGCACACCCGTCGCGCCGACGGTTCTCATACTGAGACAGACGCGACAGTCCTATAGTCTTAAAGCAATTAAATATATGTTACTCGATATTATTTACGCAAACGCTTGTGGATGCGAGGGCGCAGCACGTGCCGACGGCGGGCTCGAAAGAGACACTGTCGGACGTTCGCGCATTACGTGTCCCAACAAATTAAAAATATGTTTTCTTCTAGTTCGACGCTTTAGACGGCTAACCCTGTTATCATAAGGTTACGCTTGCGAAAGTGTGAACAATTATTGGAGTACAGGTAATGCGGTTTTAGTCGTTCCGGTCCTCGGTCCCCGGATAGACGTGACTGTCCTCGTGTCCTGATATGGCCGTTTTAATATGACTGTCCTGATATGACTGTCCTGATATGGCCGTCCTGATATGGCCGTCCTGATATGACTGTCCGGATATGACTGTCCTGATATGAGTGTCCTGATATGACTGTCCTGATATGAGTCTCCTTATCGTGCCCTGAACGTTGATCGGCTCGCGCATGTTGACAAGCTTCCGTTGTGCAAGCTGTCCACACAGAGCGCGTCCCAGAACCTCGGCGTTTGCCGGTTGCACTTCAGGTGGGCGCACGCCAGCCGCCCCTGGCCATCTATGCCCCCACAACCTCACTGCCGCTCCCCCCCCAGATCTCAATCGAAACATCTTATGAGGCTCCATCAACACGAGGGCAGGAAGGCCCTCCCGTCCGGCAGTCCGGCATTGCCTCATCCTCGCCCTCAGCCCTCAACCCACCCCGCTGCGAAATTCTCTTTATACCCTCAGCCCATCGACCACCACAGGGCAATTAGCAGCAGCAATGCTTTCGTTCCGGGGTCTATCCCATAACCACCGCAGGCGCAAGCGCGAGCGCGATAATACTATCGTACAAATGGTACATCGGCAGTAGGGTGCACCTGCGACGCCCTCTAGCTGTCGCCGAGTGAGACCGCCCCCGCCCCCCGGGGGGAGGCTCGGGGCAGCCTGACAGCCTGCGCAGCGAGGCCGCGAATACCTGCCCAAACAAAAAAACACACACGCCCCCGCACGCCCCCTCCCTTTCTGTTCACGGTAACGCGCCCTCTGATGATACATATCTCGAGCCGAGCCGAGCGATACCGGTACACTGTTTGTAAGGCCTCCTAAGAGCCTGCGTGAACCCACATACGCAGAGCCCCATCCGCATCCATCGACCCAGTCCAGTCCAGACAGCGCCCGTCCCAAGGCGTAAGTCCGCGGGCGCCGCTCACTCCGGCAGTGGCAGCAGCGGCCCGCGGCGGCGGCGGCAGCGGCCTGGCGAGCACGTCTCCCAGCGCAGATCCTGCTCTGTGGGCCCCGCAGGCGGATCCGGACGCGATACGGAGGGGTAAGAAAAACGGTACCGCAGCGGCGGGACGGAGGAGGCGGCACAGGGACAGAGCACAGTTACCACGGAGGCTTGGGCCGCAAGGCGGGCACATGCAGGTGAGTTCGCGGCCGCGGAGCCCTGCAGGTAGGTGTGAGGGCCCAGGTGTGAGGGCTTCAGGGGCCACGGCGCTGGGACGGGCTGTGCGTCCGTCGCCAGATCCCCCTCCCCACCACCACCACCACCACCACCAACACCACCACCACCATCACCCTAGGCCCCTCCCCGGTCGGAGCGATGCAACCCCTTAGTGTTGAAGCGCTGCAACCCCACCCAAGACCCAACTCGTTCGTGATATCCCACCGTACAGCTCCAGAGCCTTCTTCAGGCACCAGCCGGCATCAATCAAGTAGAACCGCGCGGTGGCTTCATCCAGCTGGCGGCTGCGGCCCAGCAGCGCCACAAGCTTTCCCTGGAGCGCCTCCTCCTGAAGACGGGCGGCCAACACGACATATTCGATATTCCCGCTTTTATTTATTGATCTTTAAAACAATAAAATTGAAAGTAAAAACACGTGAAAGCAGAGAAGCGCATACATACAAAAAATCCTAATAAATACAAAACAACAATATACGAGAAGGAGCACACATGGACGTGAATGTGTGGGACAGTCACGGGTTTGGAGGCGGCAACGCGCAGGCAGTGGTCGTGCGGGCGACCGGCGCGGTGCCGCCTCGCAGGCGCGCCGTCATGGGGCACCTGGCCAGTGCGCCGCCCGCCGTCGCCGCCGCCGCCGCCGCTCCCCTCCTGGCCCCCGTCGGCGCCGTGCAGCTGCGCCTCCGCCTTTCTCGCTGCTTCCGCCTCTGCCCCGCTGAGCAGCACTAGAAACTCCCGGCAGGCGATGCGGCAGTATTCGAACAGGGCGTGGGAGCCGGCCACCTCCGAGGGACTGGACACTGGAGGGCAGCGGGGCAGTGGCAGTGGGGCCATGGGTCCGTGGGCCCGTGGGTCCGTGGGTCAGTGAGTCAAAGGCAGAAGAGCGGGGGCAGCGGGGCGGGACTTAGGGGTGGCCGGGGGTGCGGCGCAGGGCATCGAGCAGAAGGCGGAGAGAGTTACCGCACGGCCAGTATACAGGAAGCCAACAGGGTAGCGCTGGGTGGCGACTTGGCGCCCGCTGCCGCATGCGTGTGTGTGTGCATGAGCAGCGAGGACGCACAGCCCCGGCTGCGAAGCGGCGGCAGCCTGGGCGGCACCCGGCCCCACGGACGGCCTGCCCCTGACCCCCGGCAGGGGCCACTGCCCCTCACTCCCTGCCCGGTCCCCAAGCGCCCCGTCCTGCCCCGCCCACCCGGCAGGAACACCGCCTCCCGCGAGTGCAGGCTGTGGTGGGTGATGAGGTTGTTCAGCCGCATGATGGCCGTCACGCCGCAGCCGTGCCGCACCGCCAGCCCCGTCAGCGTGTCGCCGCGAGCCACGGCGTGGCGCCGCACAAAGTGGCCCAGGCCGGCGGTCTGCTCTCGACCGGTAAAAGCAGTCGGGCAATCGTGGGTGACGAAGGATGAGGCCGCAGCGGTGGAACGAAGGCAGCGTTGGCGAACGGACGGCGGCAGGGCGGGACGGGGCGGGGCGGGTTGTTTGTCGGGCCGTCAGGTTGTGCGCCAGGCCAAGGGTAGAACAGCACGGCAGGGCAGGGCAGGGCGCCGCCTGTATCACCGTATGGCGGATTGCCCCACTCAAGCAAAGGGCCGCTTGCGCAAGTTCGGCTTCACGATGGCTGGGTCAGCCCGCCGACCCAGCCAGGCAGCCAGCCAGCCGGCACCCGACAGCCCGGTTGAGGCGCACACCCACTCACATCGAACAGCGAGGGGTTGCGCGGCTCGCCCACGAGCCCCGCCAGCCGCCAGTGCTGCATGAACGCCGCGCGGCGGACCTGCGGGAAAAGTCATGAAGCCGAGCGGGATTCGGCCCAGGCCCCAGCCACGCTCCAGGACTATCCTGTTGGCGGTGTAGGGTCTTCCAACTCCGTGCCTGCAGCCCGGCAGCGCCTGATTCGGCTTCCTCGCCTTACCTCCGGGCCCGACGCAGCCTCTCGCCACAGCTTGCACACGGCCTGCATAAGCATAGGAGAGGATGCTGATGAGATGCCACATCCATCAGACTCGGCCATTACATTCATCGCGGCTCCACGTGGGCGTTTTTCGCAGCCAGGGTTACATCGCGAGCCGTTTCGGAACGACGCCGTGAGCGAGCACGCTTGGGCCGCTCGATGCCGCTTATAGAGCGCTATCTACGTTTGCGTGTAAGCGAGCTGGGCTCGTCCTTACCCGACATTGCCCAAGCCCTTGCGGGGACAGTCGCGACAACGCCAGCGTTATAGCGACGTACGCAGGGTCTGAAGCATCCTTAGAAGAGACTTGTGAGTGGACAATTCGTGATGACGTATCTGGAGTATGTGCCTCTGGCTCCCTTGACATTTGCCCCAAAACGGACCAACGGGACGTCATTCGGTGCCAATAATTTTTCGTATGAGTTACAAGTATCTAAAAATAATTTCGTTTTACGCATATAAGGCGCAATGTAAGGTACAGATGGAACGTGAACGCCCGCGACCGGTTGGATACTCTGCTGTACGGCAAATCGTCCACCCCGTCGCAACTCACTCTGGCATTATGGACTTCCAGCGTACATAATGTACGCCCGTTGTTAACTTCTTGTTTGCCAAATGAGATGCGTCGCTTCATACGTATTGAGATTTTTATCATACAGCGACGGTTGACTCGGACATTAAGCTTCTCTGTTGGATTGACTTTTACTTAGGAATTTCTCAAAGCTATATTACCAGCCATCAGGCTCAGCTCAGGAGTTTCTGTTCCGGCGAGAAGACTGGCCCCCGTCGAGAAAGGGCCTTCCGGCCCCTCCGCAGCGACAGACGATTGGTTCGGCCTTGATAAGCTGGAGCACTTCGTTCTCTGCGTGGGTCCTGTGCACTGTCTCGGCCATAATGGACGGCTGTTGCAGCAGGAACGTCAACAAGTTGTGGCGGCTTGCTGTTGCAGGGCCTTCTGACGCTTGTAACGTATCTGGTCCTTAGGAGAGTCTACTGGGGCTACCGAGCCCGCTTCACCTTCAGCATCCTTGCGGGGCTCATCGTGGGATTGCTGAAGGAGCTAGGCGATTACCTACGGGTAAGGGTGCCAACGTCAATTGTCCTCCCTGACCATACCACACGTGGTTTCTAACCGACCGCGGTGTGACTCCATGCCAAATCCCTCCCCCCTTTTTCACCACATCAGAGCGCCTCACAGTGTCCCCGCGTCACGTCACACCCTACCGCTGCCTGCTGTCTGCCTGCGGCACATCCATCTTCGACCTTTTCTCCCTTCACGTCTCGCGCACACGCACTACTCCGGGCCCGTTGCACGGGGCAATGGGACGGCCTGCCAAGTGCTTCAGGAGGCATGGTCCGCCCCTGCCCTCAATCCCATCACCCGTCCTCCCCCTTCACGCCTTCCTCGACCGCGGCCCTTTCTCCCTTCTCCCATGCCCCCGTTCCGTTTGCCTTCATAACATACATCCCATCCACGTCTCTACCCTTCCTGCCCCTCCCCCCAGCTCTGGCCCGGAGGACTTTCCGTAAGGGACTTCACCGCCGACGCCTTCGGCGTGCTGTTCGTCGCGGCCGGGTTATACATCCTAGAACAGCGCTTCGGGCCCGCGCCCGCGCCCCCGCCGCCGCCCCCCGGATCCCAAACCACATTGCTGGGATCCGTACGGGCGCTGTTCGGCCTCTCCCAGGAGCCCCGGGTCGTGGACCTCGAGCACGGTCTGGTGTACGGCCAGCGGATCCTACGGCAGTACGGCAACAGCCTGAAGGACCTGCGATCTTTGATCCCGCACTCGAGCGCGCTGGCGCGCTGGGGCGGGTTCGACAGCAAACACGTGTACGGATACAAGCCGCTGCCGGTCGGCGCCGTCACGGGGGGGCGGGGCTCGCCGGGGGGCTTCGCGGGGGGCGGCGGTAGCAGCATTAGCGTTGGCGCGCGGAGCAACGTGCACATGCAGGATGCGGTTTAGCGTCGGCTGGCAGGCACCATTACCCGTACCAGCAGCAGCAGCTGCAGCAGCAGCAGCTTGAGAGAGCGGCGGGGGTTCGCCCGCCACTTCAGGGCAGAAGCGGCCCGCAAGGACGAGCGCCGCTTCCTGAGCCAGGAGCGGCTAGCCGCGGCGTCCGCACAACGCGCGGGCGGGCAAAGCTGCCATAGCAGCTGCCGTGCCCGCGGAAGCCGGCATCCCGGCGGGTTCCGTTTCGGGTCAACCCCGGGGCATCCCCGGCCGTTTGGTCTGCGAGGCGAGCGGGTGACGCCCCTGCGAGGCCACCGGGCAACCTCCGGTTTTCCCGCCTCCGGCCGGGCTCTCCGGGCGGGCCTAGCCGGGCCTCCTTCCCGATGGCGCTCGTGCCGTACCGGGTTTCGGGGCCGGCCGCCGACCAGCGCGCCGCCGAGCGACTGCTGCAGCTGCCCGGCGGCATCACGCTGCGCCTCACGCAGTGGCCGGCGGCGAGCGGCGCGGCAGCGCCGCCGCCGCTTGCGCCCACAGGCCACGTCACCGCCTCGCCATCCGCAGGGCACGCTCCAGGCCCACACCAACAACAACATCTCCAGCGGAAATTAGAACAGCCAGACCACCACCACCATCCGCAGCAGCTGCAGCAGCAAAATCAGCAGCAGGAGCAGCGAGGTCCGCAATTGAGCAGCCTCGCAAACGTGGGCCTCGTGGTATGGCAGGCGGGCTTCCTGCTGGCGGACTTTTTGCTGCGCGGTGCTCCCGAGGCCGCGATTCACCAACACCGTCGCGGCGGCGGCGGCGGAGGTGGCGGCGGCGGAGCCGGAACCTCCGGCGTCGCCGACTGGCGGTCCTTGACGGTGGTGGACCTCGGCACGGGCAGCGGCGTGGTGGGGATCGCGCTGGCGCTGGCGGGCGCGCGCGTCTTCCTGACCGACCTGCCCCACGTGGTGCCGCTGGCGGCGGCCAATGTGGCGGCCAACTGCGACCCACGGGTCACTCGGACGGTCGTGTGCGCGTACCGCTGGGGTGAGGATTCCGCCGAAGGCGGCGGCGGCGGTGGCGCCGCCGCCAGCGCGCCGGCGTCGTCGCCGCTGGCGGGGATCGAGCCCGACGTGATCACGGCGGCGGACGTGTTGTATCACGAGGAGCTGCTGGCGCCCCTCATGGCGGCGCTCGCGCGCCTGTCGGCGCCGCATACGGTGTCGTACGTGTCGTACAGGGTACGGCAGGGCCGCGAGGTGGGCGCGTTCCTAGCACTGGCGGAGGCGGCGGGCTTTGCGGCGGAGGAGGTACCGGAGGCGGCGCTGCACGAGGAGTATCGCCGCCGCGGCGGCGGCGGCGGCGGAGGCGCAGGGCAGGGGCTAGGGGGAAGCATGTGTGGGGGGAATGGCAGTAGCGACGAGGAGGAGGGGATGGGGCAGTCGGGGGTGGTTGCCATCGAGTGCGTCGGCAGCGACAGGCGCTGGCCGCCCGGGATGTACGGCATCTTGCGGCTGTGTCGCCGGGACGGCGTGGCTCCGCCGTCGCCTCAGACGGCAGCGGCGGCGGCAGCGGTGGCGACGAGCGCGCGGCTGGGCGGGGGCGCAACCGGTATATGCTCATAGCTTTGGTTACCGATAGGTGCATGAATGCTCGCGTCGCGTTGCGGGGTGTGTTGTGCGGTGGGTGGCAATCTGGCAAAGCATCGGTTTCGGAGCACTTCGGCCCAACGCAGGTGTTGTGGTGTGCGTGCGGGAAACGAGGCGCTGCCTGAGTGCGTGGCCGTGATTGGACCTTAAACTACCGTAGCTAGTGTCGTATTATAGCGATCATCAGGTGCAGCATTTGTTTGGGGGCAAAAGCATGAAGAATGCTCCTAGCGTCACGTACCTGGAGAAAGAACAAGAAGTGGCGGCAGTGCGGCGGCCGGGCTCGGCAACTTTTCGCGACTTGGTAGGGTTGGTAGGGCTGGCTGTGGTCGCATTGCTATGTGCCTGACAGATGCACCGTGGCGCGTCGCCGCGGGGGCGGGAAGGGGCGCTACACTTCTGGCGGACTTGACATGACTACAGACAAATGTTAGTAGGGACGTGTTACGTACAGGAATCTAATGTTACGTAAAGATTCCTGTACGTAACAGGACGTGAGCACGGGAGGACGCAGGGGAGAAAGGCGTTGCCCATGGCGTCCCGGCTTTGCAGCGGTGTTGGGGCGCCGAAGTGCTCCTCGCCTCGCGGCGGAGGTCCGGATGGAGGCCCAGCGGTGCTTTCAGTCGCGAGGGGAGGGGCCCGGCCGTCGTGAACTCGTGATTCAAGGCAGAACCGCTTGTAAGACGCTCAAAAGTGCAGGAGGGCTCGGAGAAGCCTACTCCGAATGAGGCAAGCATCTTTGTGAGCGAGGAATCTTGTACGATGGAAAGAAGACCTCCGGGAAGGGCGTGGGCGGTGTGGCAGGGGTGCGGATTGGGTGCCTCCGAAGCGCTGTGGCTGCCTGCCGTACCGCATACGAGCGTTAAAAACGTTTCGTCTTCTGCATCAGCAATAAATCTGTTTCATGAATCCCACCTGGCATCAGCTTTGCAGGCCGCTCCGGTGCAATTCCTCATTCAGTGCATTTCCTCATATCGGTACTTCATTGCAGTTGGGTTTCCAAACGCGCAGAAGGACGTCCCTTGCTGCGTGAACAGCCTTTGGCCGCTGAAGAGGAAGCACAATTATGCTGCCGGCAGCTGTTCGCCAGGGCCGGCAGCGGTGCAAGGCCGGGTGGCACTTCCTCACGTCATCGTCAAGACAGGTCAGCGACAGCTTGCTGCCATGATGCCGTGGCGCGCTGCCACCTGCTCCAAGCAACTATTTCCTGGCACAAAAGAACATTTCGCGTGCCTCGTGTGTGTCAGGCCTCGACGCTGCTTTTTGTGGAGCACAACGATGGCAAGGTCGCACCCGCGACCCTCGCTGCTGCCGCTGCTGCCACAAAGCACTTGCCAGGTCCTCTGGAAGCGCTCGTGTGCGGCTTTGGTGCGCTGGCCAGCGTCGCGGCCTCCGTCGCGGCCGTGCCCGGCGTGAGCAAGGTGCGTGTCACCGCGACATGGGTGACACGCCTGGGTCCAGTTGAAGGCTGAGGGTCACGGCGGGTGGTTGGCTCACATCATCCAGCGACCTGGGCGTCCTCTTGTAGGGATGGCGCATATCAACGAGCCGCCGAAGGCCCGTTCCACATTCCGCTCTTGCAGGCACGCTGAGAGCCCTAGTCCACTCTTCCCTCCTCCGCGTCCTCCCCTTTGCCCCCTCCCCCCGCCGGGCTCCAGGTATGGCTGGCGTCGGACCCTTCCCTGGAGCGCCCCCTGGCGGAGCCCATCAGCAAGCTGCTGTCGCTCATGGCTGAAAAGTACGACACCATGTCTCCTGGGACGCGGGAGGGAGGGGTTGCCGGGAAGGGGAGGGGTGGGAGGTAGGAGGCGTGAGCCTGTATGGTGCATGTGCATGTGCAGTTCGTGCCAGCGTAGAGATGGCCGCGAACTACGACGACGACAAAGGTTCGCAAACAAAGCAGCAACCCTCCATTACGCCATTGCGTATTACTTGGATAGCCCTCCCTCCAGCAAAACATGGTCTTAGGATTTACATTTGGACTTCACACGGTTATCTCGGGGGGCTGGTTGCTGCAATCCGTGTACCCAAGGACACGCATTGCACTCAACCCTCCTTCCCCCTCCCCTTCCCCCTCCCCACGCACACGCACGTGCACGCAGGCACCGGCCCAGCCACCTGCTTGCCGCCAGCACCGCCCAGGGTCGCAATCTGCTGCCCCGAGCCGCCGCCCTGCTGGGCTGCCAGCCAGTCACCGACGTGGTCAAGATCATGGACGAAAACACGTTCGTACGGTACGACACAAGACACGATACGATGCAGTACCGATCTCAGACACTGCTGGGGTGGGGCCCTGCCCACCCCGCCCTGGGCTTCTGGCTGGTTGTCGCCCCACCCCACCCCACCTCACCCCACCTCCCCGCCTCGCCTCCCCACAAACCCCCCTCCGCCCCACCCCATCCGCCCCACCCACCCGCCCACCCAGGCCTATCTACGCGGGTAATGCCTTCGCCACCGTCCAGTACCACAACCCGCCGGCAGTGCGGGTGGTGACGGTAGGTGTCATGTGCCTCGTGTGGAGGTGTGGTGTGTACATGTGCGTGTGTGGGGGAGCCGGGGGGTTGGGGGGTGAGCTGACAGGCGAGCGGGGGGATGGGGGAAGGGGTCTGCGGGCCGGGCAGCGGCACCCTTCGAAAGGCTCCTCACGCCCTTTGCTCTACCGGGAAAGGGAAAGTGAAAGGGGGATGTGCCGCTCACCGCCGCGCCTGATGTCCCGCAGGTCCGCCCCACGGCCTTTGCCGCCGGCGCCGCCTCGGCCTCGGCGGCGGCGTCCTCCTCCTCGGCCTCCCTGCCCTCCGCCGCCGCCGCGCCCGTCGAGCCGGTGGCTCCGGAGCTTCTTCAGCAGCTGGCTGGCGTGGTTTCGGCGCGGTGGGAGGGGCAGGACGTGCGCAGCAGCGGCCGGCCGGAGCTGGGCTCAGCAAAGTGAGTCTTAGTCGGGTTCCGCTCCCCTGATTTTCCCGCGTCGTTGCTAATGTTCCTGTTGTTGTTTATGGTGTTGTTCATGATAATGTTCTTGTTGTTGCTCATGTGGGGCCCGACCACCGGCCACCCGCCGCCTCGCCGACGCCTCGCCGACGCCTCGCTCGCGGCCTCTCTGCATGCGTGCAGGGTGGTGGTGTGCGGCGGCCGCGCCCTCAAGAGCGCCGAGAACTTCGTGATGTTGGAGGAGCTGGCGGACCTGATGGGGGGAGCGGTGGGGGCGTCAAGGGCGGCGGTGGATGCGGGCTTCGTACCCAACGATCTGCAGGTTCGGGGGTGGGGGTGGGCGACGGGAGGTGGGGGTGGGCGAGGGTGGTGTCTGGTAAGGCTACCGTAGGCGCTCGTTGGTCAAACACAAAGAATGGGGCGGGATGGGATGGGGGGAGGTGACAGGCGCCAGGCCGCGTGCGTGCTGCGCTGTGATGCTCGTCCAACCGCTCGTCCAATCGCTCGTCCAACCGCAGGTCGGCCAGACCGGCAAGGTGGTTGCCCCCGACCTGTACATCGGAGTGGGCATCTCGGGCGCCATTCAGCACCTGGCGGGGATGAAGGTGAGATTGCGGGGAGAACCCCGCCCTGCTTGACAGCTTGCTTCTCTGTCCTCCTACCCTTTCCCCCCCGCACCCTGCCCTTGAGTCTACCATGCTCTTGACCCCGCACGCTGCCTCCCGGGGCTACTCTCCCCTCCTGTCCCCGACACCCCTCCCACCCCGGCACCCCGGCACCCCTCCTGTCCCTCCCGCCCCGGACAACCCTCCCGCCCCTCCCGCCCCCGGCACCCCCCCCTCCCCCCCTCCCCTCCTCTCCCTCCCGGTCAGGACTCCCGAACCATCGTGGCCATCAACAACGACCCCGAGGCGCCCATCCTCGCCGTGGCGGACTACGGCCTGGTGCAGGACCTCTTCACGGCGGTTCCGGAGCTCATAGCCGAGGTCAGGGCGGCCAAGCAGCAGGCGGCCACGACCGCGGACGCGGACGGAGGGGCGGCAGGGGCGGCAGGGGGGCCGGCAGGGGGGGCGGCGGCGTGAGAGCACGTGGTGCACGAGCAACAGCGCGCGCTCTTGCGCTGCCGGTTTGAGTGCACTGCGCAGTCGAGTGCGCACTTGTTGTCTGCAGGGGGGACCCGTGCTTTTGTTTTGGGACCGTCCGCGGGCATTGGACTTGACTGGGTTGGATTTGGATTGGATTTGGATTGGATTGAATGGCGCGCCTTGGCGTGAGCGGGGCGGCCTCCCGACGTCCGGAGGCTGCGGAGACGGAGGCGAGGTTGTGAACCTGGCCTGGCTGTAGGGCGGCGGCGACGGCGGTGTTGATGCTGCAGGGGGCGCAACTGAGGGGTGCCTGCGTGGCTGAAGATACCAGGTAGGGTAGGGTAGGGTAGGGTAGGGTAGGGTTGAAGGGGTGAGCGGCTTGTATGATATGAATCCCAAATGTACAGTATACGGAGCGTTGTTGCCCGCCCGCCCGCCCGTTTGTGTACAGTCAGGGTTTGTCGTGCGGTGCGGTAGAGGAGAAGAGCATCGTGCATCTTGTTGGTGGGGTTGGAAGGGTGTTGTTGTTCCGCGGGGGAGGCTGAATCTGTACTTGTAAGACTGTCGGGTTGCTGCAGGTGGGAGGGGTGTCACGCCTGTGCCTGGGCATTGGTGTTGCTGGTATTTATTTCGCACGGACTGGTCCATGGGTCGGTTGGACGCACTGAGTTCTGTGTGTGTGCTTTGTGGCGCCTCGCACGTCTCGCACGTCCACATTGGGGAGTGCTGCCGTACAGGCAACCGCAACCACTTCTGTTTAGGATTCGGCAATCGGAACGGCGCCGCACCTGCTGAGCGGGGCACGTGCTTCCCCGCCGTTGGATGCATCGTGCCTGGATGGGGTGTGCCTCAGTTGGGCCGTGTGGTCCATCAGGCGCCAAACGTGCAAAACGAAATACGGTATGATGGGCATTGAAAGGCAGGTAACTGACATGAATCTGCGCTGCAAGGGGCTGTGCTCCCTGGGAGTCGTCAGCCCGGAGGAGTCGGCGGTGACGTCTTCGTACAGGGCCCGGGGAAGGAGGTAAGGGAAGCCAGATAAGCCGGCCTGCGCGGTGTTAGGCAGTGCCGTTCGGACCTTTTTGTTGCATAGTTTAGATTGCACAGTGAGTGGGTACGGACGCCGCGTTGAAGCGCCAGAGAGGAGGGCCAGAGTAAGCGTGGTCAGTCGGTCAGGTACAGGTCAGGTAGGTCAGGTCAGTAACCGCCGGAAGCTTTGATCGCTTTGATGGGAAGGGTAGGCACAAAACAGCAAATTATAGACGCATGTTGCGCATCTCTGCGTTTGAGTCGGTCTGGTTTCGAGAAAGGTGGGCCGCGGTGGGGTGGTCCCCGATGACCGACTAGCGTACGGGGTTCTAAGAGGCGGCCGTACAAAATGAATTACTTGCCCTCAAGATTCGACTCTCGCATTCGCATTGTTGTTTGATTCCATGCACTAACAGCATACATTCAAGACCGTTACCCTACCCATGCGCAACCTTGCCCGGAAGGAAGCTTCGATACCACCTACCGGTGTACTAGCCACATTTGCTTCTACCGTCGTATCTTCAGCTGTTATAAGATAACATTGTAGCTGTGTGTTTGAGCTTAGAGCTGCGCAGTGAAGCCCATTTCGAGTATGGGCGGGGGTTCATAACGCCTTTCTTCAACTATATTATACTTGCTTTCTGCCTAAGCAACAGCCGTGCTGCTTCTTGAGGCGACCGCGTACTAGCCTTGGTGAGCAGCCAACTGATGGTTGTTAGAGGCCACATCACTCCGTCGACGTCCCGGCAGACTGTATGCCTGCTGCTTCGACAAGCCGCACAATGTGATGAGCCAATTCTGAAACGGCTGTTCATTACACCTGCCTATCACAGGGTGTACTTCTTGCCAGCTTCATCAGTGCGGTTTACTTCCTTCCTACATGGCTACTAAATTGTTCAGACAAGCATTCAGTGAGTGCCGCGCGCGTCGCACGTAGCAGAATAATGGCACCGGGTGAGCTGGAAAACCCCTGCGTCGATGCTGCTGTTCTACCGTTGCGCCAATTGCTCTCAGCTGCAAAGATTTTGGGCAAGGGATATCCGCGTTAACTGCGATGTATGCGGCTTGTATGTGGTCTGTGCTTGCACGAAGATCCTTGCATGGTTTTCGTTTAAGCTTCGCTTCGCTGCGCCCGTGAACTCAACAGGGCCTAAAACACACGACGACGGCGATACCGAAATGCGTGATTTAGGAGCCACTGGTATTTTTCGAAACCTAGCCTTCCAAGAGACGCCCGGTGAGGGGGCGTCCTCGCCCAAGGGAGCGGCGCCCCCAACCGTCCACAAGAAGGGCTTCTTCTCACCGAGCAACGAGGCGCCTTCTTCCTCTGAGCCGTAAGTCTGGGGGGCTATCCGCTATCCGCGGTCGTTTGTAAGGCCGTTGAGGCTGAAACGCCGCGTGACCCGCCCCATGCCCGCAGGCTCTCTTCGGACTGCCGAGAATCCTCGCTCCAATGCGCCGACATGTGGGCCAGCCCGCCGGCAACACCATCCGGAGCCTCCAACGCCAGGTGGTCCAGCCACCAGGGCGGCTCGTGGGTTCCCCCATCTCCATCGGGCGGCAAGCGGGCAGCGAGCTCGTCGGGCTGCCAAACACCCAAATCCCACCGCCTCTCGTAAGTCCCTCCTAAGCCTAAGCCCTCGGGGATACCGCAGCCCGGTCTGCCGTGCGCTGGAGGGCTCTGAGGTCTCATCCTTCTCACACAGCGCCGTCCGCAGTGCCGTTCTGTAGGCGTCACCACTTCACGCGCTCCACCTCTCATCTCACCCCACCGGGCCACCACCAAACCAACCTCCGTCCCTCCATCCCTCCCCTCCCTTTGCACACAGGATTCTAAAGCAGTCCAGGAACGTCACGGAGGTTGAGGAGATTGCCGCCCGCGACCTCAACCTCAGGGACGAACCCACAATCCTGGAGGAAGACGACGAGGGCTGCGCCACCAGCCGCAGGGCCGCCGACGCCGAGCTGACGGCCGTTGCGCCGTGGGACAGCATTGGCTCTCCGACCGCAGCGGTCGTCGGCAACGCGCGCGGCTGCGCGGTCCGTGCGTGGGAGGAGGACGTCAAGCGGCTTATCCTGGCTGGCCGGGTGGAGGACGCTGTGCGGTGGGCCGCGCCGACGGACGGCATGATTCGCTGCACTGTCCGTCGGGTGAAGAATTTCCTGGGCCACACCCTGGCGTATCACCTCTTTCTGGACAGCGGGGACACGTTTCTGCTGGCAGCGCGCAAGCGCAAGAAGACGGCCAACTCGAACTACGTGCTGTCGACCAGTCAGGAGGATCTGGGTCGCGACTCGGAGCACCGCATCGCCAAGCTCCGAGCCAATTTTGTTGGCACGGAGTACAGCCTGGTGTCCCGAGGCGGTGTCGCGGCGCCGTCGGCATCGCGGCCGGCCAGCGCCGGCGCCGGCACCGGGGCCGCCGTCAGCCCCGTCAGCGTCGGCGAGGAGGGTGTTGCCGCCGCGGACTCCTCGAGCTCAAGCAACAGCGGCCGGCAGCACTCGGTGCAGGTTCACCCACAGCAGCAGCAGCAGCAGCAACAAGAGCAGCAGCACGAGGCGTTTGCCACGGAGGAGATGGCGGTGCACTACAAGCAGACGGTGCTCACTGCCAAGGGTGGCCCACGGGTCATGCTGATCGCGACGCCGCTGCCCGACGCGGCCTGGGCGCCAGGCGCGCCTGACGGCTCGGACAGTCTGGCGGCCTGCCTGGATGCGGCGCGGCGGCGCGAGTTGCCGCCGCGGCTGGAGCGGCAGCTGTGCATGCTCGCGACGCGGCCGCCCGAGTGGGACCCGGCGTTGAAGTCGTACACTCTGGACTTTCACGGCCGCGTGCGCGCGTCCTCTGTGAAGAATTTCCAGCTGGTGCACTGGGACCACAACACGGACCGCAAGGGCAGTGACCTGGTTCTCCAATTTGGCAAGGTGGAGGAGGGCTGCGACGACTTTGCGCTGGACTTTACGTACCCGCTGACGCTTCAGAAGGCGTTTGGCATTGCGCTGGCGAGCACGGACTCGAAGCTGTGCTACGCGCTGTAGAGTTGCTTCATCTGCTGAAATTCCGGGTTGGGTTGGGAGTTGCGGCGGCGGAGCGCTGTGCGGGATGCTGCCCCCTCGTGGGCACGAAGCGGTTGGCGGCGGCCGGGGCGGCTGTCCTTGATCGGCGTTGTCTTGTCAGCGAACGGTGGTGGGGGGGGGGCGGACCCTGACGAGTGATGGGATGCGGATGCGAGGGTCGGCGCGCACTGGAATTCGACGATGGGCGAGCGGAGCGGAGGGAATGCTAGTCGCCAAAGTGGACGGGATGGCGAGCGTTCGGGCGGGGGCCTTGTCGCACGCTGTCTCGCTTCCTGCAGCGGCGGTGGGCTGGCGGAGGGCTGGGATGACCCGCTTGTGGGTGCACGCGCACGCCGGTTGGGTACTTGGGTTTGCCTTTTCGGATCGGTGGTGGGGCAGGCAGTTGGGTGGACGGGTTGTCTGCGAGGAAAGGTGTCGGCTGCATTCTGCACTCGAACGCGGCCTGCCTCGTCTCGTCTTTGGGTTTTAGGGTTTGGCCTCGCGGTGTGTTGAGCCACACGGCCCCCGCGGCTCACGACCTAACCCTCCTTGGAACGCTCTCTAGTCCTTCTTCTTGCTAAGTCTCAATGCCCTGGATGGCATATGAATCTCGCTTGCATGCCTTTGGGGGTCACGTAAGCGGAAGCGCGGGGGCGCTGCGGGTTGAGGCGGGATGGATAGAAGCATAAAGCAGGGTCATTTCACGCAGGCGTGTCTCTTGTGTCCATGTACACGCGTGCAGGGTGTTGCGGTTGAAGCAGGGCGGTGGCGCTAGGGTGTTGAGTTCGTCTGGCGGTGATTGTGACGGCGGGCTTGGGGGGCTCGCCTGGCCGTTGGCGGGCTTGCGGCCTCTCTGCATTTATGCGGGCTGCGGTGCAGGTGCGCAGCGCTTCGCGAGCATTTGCAACCCCTTCCGCCGAACCAGAGGTTTTGTTGGTGGCTTGTGTTGGGAACGGAAAGCCATCCTCCCGGCTGCGTGGCTTGAGGCCGCAGTCAGCTCATCTCGCCGTATGTCACTTCTCGGGTCCCGCGCACGTGCCTGCGGCCTACTGGCAGCACTGGCCGGCGCGGTCGGCGACCGAGAATGCACACGAGGCTGCCTAGCAGCTGGGCCAGCCGCACTGGAAGCCTACGAGGCGTCCTTGTGGCCGGGACGGCCTAGCAGCTGGGCCAGTCGCATTGAAATCCTGTGGAGAGGCGTCGAGGAGGGGCGCACACGCACACGCACACGCGCGTTTTTTTGTCGTGTCTGTGCTACGGCCGTAGGACAGGGCACCGCGAAACAACTGCGTCTTGGTGGCTGGCCAACTGGAGGATATAAATGGATGTCGTCTATGGTTTTGCTCGTTTCCTCGTGCCTTGATAGGAGTGCAAGCAAGCAAAGTGGCTCTTATTTTAGTGATTGTGGGAGAAACACCGCGAGTGCCCCTGGGCGTGGCTTCAACAATGCGAGTTTGCCGCGTTTGGGTGTGGGGGTAATTAAGACGGCCCGGGACGGCCCGGCCCGGGGGATAATAGGGCATGTGAGCGCAGCGTCCGGACTTAAGCTGGCAGGTTGTTCTTGTTATTGCTGGTAGTGGTGGCGGTGAGGTTGGTTGGTGGTGGTGGTTGCTGATTGGATGGGTGAGGGTGAGGGCCGTGCGGAGAGCGCGAGATGGTTGATGTGTTGTGTGGAGTCGCGCGGCCGCCTAAAGACCGCTTTCGGGCTTTCAGGGAGGGGGGCTTTCTACCTAAGCGACAGAGCTCGACGCGCGCGAGGGTATGTGTGTGTATATTTGACACTGACCCGTGTCTCTCGGCTCGCGGTCTTTGCGTGCGTGTGCCCTCCAAGGCGTGTTGTGCGTTTACGCTGCGGTTGGACGGGCGGACGGACGTAAGACGGCATTGCAGCCGCGCCCTTGCGGCTTGGCTGCTTCGATATGATTGTTGCCGGGCTGAATTTGCCAAGGCAGGGATGCATGCGCTTGTGCTGATGCGCTGCGGCTACTGCGGGTGCTGCGCTTGTAGTCTTTTACCGATGATGTCACCGTGCATAATTTTGACACACACACCCCTCGTGTGCATTGAGACCTGTCGATAGGACTTGACCCACGCCAGTGACGCTCTCTTCTCTTGATGTGGCTCGGCTCTTCTGCGCGGGCAGGGCGGGTGTGCGCAGCAGCGGTTGCCGTAGCCGTGGGCCGGTGGGGGGCCGCGCCCCGGTCCGGTTCACATTAGAGTATTAGGTCTTGGACTTGAACGCGATTTGCGTCTTAATCTCTTCTCTTCTCTCCTAGCAGGGAGCGTGTGGGGTTGCTATGAGCGAAGGAGACTCCATTTAGGACGCACACACCGTCTGTGCGTAGGGCAAGCATGCCGCGCGGGTATTACCGCTTCGATTTCGTTATATGTTGCCTGACCGTACTCGTCGTGCGGTGTCTTGGCGCGACAGGCCAACGAGCTTTGTTTTGGCGCTGTCATCGCAACGTGGGTGGTCGTCAGGGGTCGGCGCACTCGGCACACACAAGCGCCTCACGCTCTTGACACGGCGCGGCTGTGGTCCGGGCCGATATGGCTGGCCACTTGTTTGACACAACAGCTGCGACACGCTGCCTCTTTGCCGGTGCATATGTAATCAACCCTCGTCGCGATCCGCCTCGTCCCGATACGGTACTCCATTTGCCAAGTGCCAAGCGCGCCAAGCCGCGCCAAGCGCGCCAAGTCGTCAGGAGTCGACTGAGTTTACCTCCCCGTAAGCCTCTACACAGGCAAGCCATCCCGCTTGAACGCCAGGCAGCCTTTCATTGTCAGATAACGTCTCACGTCTGTTGACGTCACGGCGATGCGCCTAGGCATCGCATCGGTGGTGCGGTGGAGGCAGGTCTTTGGGGCGAGGGTCCCTCGGCTACGCCTTGGAAGGAAATACGGAAGTCCGTGACAGGTACTCATTTATGTCCGGTTGTGTCTTTTTCGTGTCACTGCACAGGTACCCTGCGACTGGCAATGGAGCCTCCGCATGGACCGACGCGAAGCGCGATCGTGTATAAGGCTGCGACAGTGTGGATGCGTGAAGATGCCGTGCCGTGCCGCTGCAAACGCACTGCCACAGCCTGGTTTCGGAGCAACAGCAACACGCGTAAGGCCATTGGCCCCGCGTCCCTGAGGGCACCGGTGCACAGCGGCCCCCGTGAAAAGCCGTCAGCAGCGCCAGCGGGCCAGCGGGTCAACGGCGCCAGCGGGCCAGCGGGTCAGCGGCGCCAGCGGGCCAGCGGGTCAGCGGCGCCAGCGGGCCAGCGGGTCAGCGGCGCCAGCGGGCCAGCGGGTCAACGGCGCCAGCGGGCCAGCGGGTCAGCGGGCCAGATTGCGTGTGTGACACAGAAGCTGGAGCCTGGCCGCAGCTGAGGTCCGAGGTGCGTTCGCAGCGTTCGCACGACCGCGTGTATGTTTGTCGGTGATGGTGTCAGTCACCGAGCTGCAGTGTCCAGGGTGGCGTTTGGAAGTGGGTATCCACGTATAGGCCGGAGCCCGTAAACGATGGGGGGGTGGCCTCCGGCCTCCGGCCTCGCTTGCGG
This sequence comes from Pleodorina starrii, assembly GCA_030267565.1. NCBI lineage: Eukaryota > Viridiplantae > Chlorophyta > Chlorophyceae > Chlamydomonadales > Volvocaceae > Pleodorina > Pleodorina starrii. The sequence continues at coordinate 1,356,380 of BRXU01000007.1, read as the reverse complement.
ACTCGAGGGTGATGGAAGCCGACCTTGGAAGCCAGCTCCTCTGTGGGGTTACGCGGTACGGAATCATGGTACGTGCTGGGACCGCCGCCCGCGTCGGCGACAGTGAGGGCGGCGACGAACTACCAGAGAACCAAACTGCATCTAGTCGGCGTGCAGGTGGGCAAAAAGAAGATACCGCAGCGGAGACGGAGACGGCGTTAGCGAACGGACCCGATACCCGTGCACGTGGGCAGAGTTGTATGAAGGAGGCGGGTATAGGAGGTTCCTCCCGTCCTTGGAGGTTGGAGCGGCAGCGACTGCTCCGCGGCTGTTGGATGGCCCCAATGGCCCCATCGGGTGTCCATGTGGGAAACCTGTGGGGGACCTGGCGGGATGCTCGGATCCACCCACCATCGGCACCCGGGCAAGCATGCATGGGCAGCCGCCAGGTGGGTGGGATCGACTTCTAACCATTCAATTATCAGCGCTGAGCTGCCCACGTTTCTCATATCTCTTTCGCCTTTTACTAAAGAGATCAGCGAGTGCGGCTCACGGAGGCGCATATCTACACTTTTTGCAAGGCTTTTGCCTTCCCCAAACAAAAGACATAAATCCTGGTTTGATCAGCACACCGACATCCATGTGGAACGGTACCGTTACCCGCAGGCCCCATGGTCTATTCAAGTGCTTGACATATTACATGTGTTTTAAGGTGAATGAAGGTCGAGTTGGCGGCCCGCAATCCATCCGCCATCACCTGCTCGCCTGTCGGGGCCTAACTGTCGCATCTGTGACGGCCGCCGTCGGTCGTAGTGGATCGCCCCGAGACGCCGGCGCCCTGCGACAAGCGCGGAAGATAGACCTCGCGCAACCCATCATGGTCACGAACCGCCATAATCAGTGTCTTCCATAAAATCATTAGACGACTGCGGCTTCGGTACAGATCTCCCAATTTATTGCTGTGCAGCACATACAACTACCCTGGGCAAGCATCTAGCGGCCCAGCTAGTGCCCTATCTAGTGATACACACCGAACCGAGTTCAAGGGCTCACGAGCGACGGGTCGTGGCGGCGACTGCAACAATTGGCGTTAGGCGGGTTCTATTCGTGGGGCTGTGATAGATGGCACGCGCCAGTAGGAGCGCGGCACCCCGTGCTGCCACAGCCCTGCTGCTGGCGTCAACCGTAATGCTGCTGCTGCTGGCACCCGCCGGTGAGCAGCTCGATCTATCGGTTCGGTTGGTGTTACACGCACGCACTTAGTCAGGGATCGAGGCCAGCCCTCTAACCCTTCTTTCCTTTCCCAGCCCGCTGCCACATGGCGTTCAGTAAATAGTGATAAGGGTTGGTTCGGTAAAGGATTGTGACTGGCTGGAAGCCCTCATTGCGGACTGGCCTCGGGCCAGCAGGGGTGATGTTTCTGCAACAAGCAAGCTCCCCACCCGACACTGGTACCCAAATAAACCCACAGAGGGGCTCATTGCAGCAGCCAGAGTGCAAATCCCCAGCGCAGCCCGACACCCATACCCGGGCCCTCAATTCATCATCGCCCCCGTCCTTTGCCCCCGTGTACCCAGGTGCCACAGCGCCGCCACCTTCACCCGCGCCGCCGTCGCCTTCCCCACCTTCCCCATCCCCGCCGTCGCCTTCCCCACCGTCCCCATCTCCGCCGTCGCCTTCCCCACCTTCCCCATCCCCGCCGTCGCCTTTCCCATCCCCACCGCCGCCTTCCCCACCTTCCCCATCCCCGCCACCGCCCTCCCCACCTTCACCGCCCCCACCACAGCCACCTTCTCCTCCCCCGCCGTCGCCATCTCCTCCCTCACCGCTCCCACCATCGCCCGCACCACCATCGTCTCCCCTTCCACCGTCGCCACCTACACCATCACCGCCCCCTCCCTCGCCGCAGCCGCCCAGCCCGCCGTCTCCAAAGCCGCCTCGGCCACCATCGCCACCACCCTCACCGCTCCCACCGTCCCCACGACCCCCATCGCCGCGGCCCCCATCACCCCGGCCTCCTTCCCCTGCTCCTCGACCGCCTCGGCCCCCGTCGCCCCGCCCGCCATCGCCTCGCCCCCCGTCGCCTCGCCCGCCAAAAGCCCGCCCACCATCGCCCCGCCCGCCGTCGCCTCGCCCCCCGTTGCCTCGCCCGCCAACAGCCCGCCCACCATCGCCCCGCCCACCATCGCCCCGCCCTCCGTCGCCTCGCCCCCCGCCGCCTCGCCCCCTGTCGCCGCGCCCGCCGTCACCGCGGCCCCGGTCGCCCTCTCCTCGGCCGCCCCGCCCCTTTCCACCATCCCCTCGGCCGCCCAGGCGCTCGCCGCCGTCACCCGCTCCACCGTCGCTGCGCCCTCCAAGCCGCCCTCCCCCGCGGCAGCGATCGCCACCACCCCAGGTGAGAGAATCGTGACCGGAAGCTTGGAGATAGAGGTTTTTCTAGCTCGTTATTATCGTCAGCGGTTTGCTGATGATGTTTCCGCTCTAACAGTCAACACTTCGTAGGCATTCTGGCTGCCACCCAGGGCATGGTGCCCTGCTGGTGAAACAGCGGAAAGGGTTCATGACGATAGAATTGTCACACACAAATACCCGTCCCTACCCGATACAATAATGCCCATATCAGGTGCGGAGGAGCCCCCCGCCACCGTCTCTAGTCCGGCGACCTCCTCCACCGCCGCTCAGTGAGTTTCATAGATAGCAGGTTGTCGGTACCTGCCGGGTGCTGCGGCGGCTGGTCGGTTGTAATATGCTCAGTGCTTGATTCGGGCTGGCAGCAACCTGGCAGAAAATACCGACATGTATGCACCCTATCTAATACCCGGCCGGCTCCCTTTGAATCCGTAGTCTCCGCCGCCCTTTCCGCCCCGCCCGCAGTCAAGAAGATCACATCAGACAAGTACGTTTATATCTTTTCCAACCAGAAATACACATACAGCCAGGCGGCCGGCTTCTGCCGCGGCCAGGGATATGCCCTGGTGCCGTACACTAGCAGGGCGCACGCAGGTACGCACAGTAGTGGCTGGTGGGGAAGTGATGGCTCGGTCTGTCTAGCCCCACCTCATGTACTGGCTCAACACGCAGAGCACAACGGCAGCTGGGCCAATCACAACGAAGTATGCCATAGCAGTCCCCGTCCCTGCATGCGTTTGCCCGCGCAAGTTCGGCAAGGTATGGATGTACCTCTCCCTACCCTTCCTCTACCCTTCCTCTACCCTTCCTCTACCCTTCCTCTACCCTTCCTCTACCCTTCCTCTACCCTTCCTCTACCCTTCCTCTACCTCCACACCACGCTCTCGCCCTGCTGTTTCCCCGCAGATGCCATTGACGCTCTGTGCGTTAACAGCGGCGCTGGTTGTTGGGTATTCGGCCGGACGCTTGGAGGCTTCTGCGCCTACGTCGACCCCGCCGGTAACGGCACTCCACTCGCGCGGTCCTGCACTGAGAGTCAATACGCACTCTGCTACGACAGGGCCCCGTAAGCGAGCATGCATGACATGTACTACAGCGCAGCTTGCTTGCTAGCCTAATGCCAGAATCTAATCAGCAGCAATGATGTAATGAGCGACCAAGCGATGTACGACCAGCCGACTTCGGCTTGCGCGGTACAGTTGCTGAGGTGCGCTGATGCCTTGATCGATGGGAGGACAGTAGCAGCAGGGGCACGCAGGTGTCAGGGCCTAGTGACGGCATGGCACATGCCCTGCCACTGGCGTAGAACGTGTTCCGACCAGGGCATCTATACATCGGGAGATGCTGGCGGTTAATGGTGTTCACGACTTGGTGTCATGACTTGTCAGTTGTGACGCCGTCACCGGTCATGAGTCACGACACAGGCACGTGTGCTACTCAAGCGATGTTCCCTCGTCAGAGGCGGCGATATTTCCTTGCTTGATACCGGTCCGGTGTTGTGCGCATTGGACAGCAGTGGGCCTGAACGTTGTCGTCGTTTGTTTCATGGCGGCCCAAGGCGCCCACTTGTGCTCTCCTGGGACAAGTTACGTGCACGTTGCCTTTGTCACAAATTAAGCTGCTGCCAGGCCAGCTGCGGGAGTGGAATTTAGGCCGTGATGCGATGGACCACTCGTGATACGAGAAGGATTGGTGGCCGTGAACCATTCGTGATTAAAGGGGTTGGTGACGGCTTAGTGGCGGTTCGTAGCGATCAATCACAGCCTCGATCCGGGGGGATGCGGGGGGATTTGGGATTTTACCTTGGGGGGGCGGATCGGGGAGCTGTCGAAATCGACGAGACAAGACAATGCGGTGGTGTTAACAGAGCCTTCGCGTAGTATGCCTTCGCCTGATCACCATGCCCCCTGTGCCGATGGTCCAGATTGCAGCCGACCGAAATTGCCCATGTGCCCAGCCCCGAACCATGGGCCCAGCCCCGACCCATGGGCCCAGCCCCGACCCATGGGCCCAGCCTCGACCCATGGGCCCAGCCTCGACCCATGGGCCCAGCCTCGACCCATGGGCCCAGCCCCGACCCATGGGCCCAGCTCCGACCCATGGCCCAGCCCCGACCCATGGGCCCAGCCTCGGCCCATGAGCCCAGCCTCGACCCATGGGCCCAGCCCCGACCCTTGGGCCCAGCCCCGACCCATGGGCCCAGCCCCGACCCATGGGCCCAGCCTCGATCCATGGGCCCAGCCTCGACCCATGGGCCCAGCCTTGACCCATGGGCCCAGTCCCGACCCATGGGCCCAGCCCCGACCCATGGGCCCAGTCCCGACCCATGGGCCCAGCCCCGACCCATGAGCCCCGCCCCGACCCATGGGCCTAGTCCCGACCTATGGGCCCAGCTTCGACCCATGGGCCCAGCCTCCACCCATGGGCCCAGCCTTGACCCATGGGCCCAGCCTCGATCCATGGGCCCAGCCTCGACCCATGGGCCCAGCCTTGACCCATGGGCCCAGTCCCGACCCATGGGCCCAGCCCCGACCCATGAGCCCCGCCCCGACCCATGGGCCTAGTCCCGACCTATGGGCCCAGCTTCGACCCATGGGCCCAGCCTCCACCCATGGGCCCAGCCTTGACCCATGGGCCCAGCCTCGACCCCATGGGCCCAGCCCCGACCCATGGGCCCAGCCCCGACGCATGGGCCAAGCCCCGACCCATGGGCCAAGCCCCAACCCATGGGCTCAGCCTCGACCAATGGGCCCAGCCTCCACCCATGGGCCCAGCCTCGACCCATGAGGCCAGCCTCGACCCGTGGGCCCAGCCTCGACCCGTGGGCCCAGCCTCGACCCGTGGGCCCAGGCCCGACCCATGGGCCCAGCCCGGAGCCATGGGCCCAGCCTCGACCCATGGGCCCAGCCTCGACCCATGGGCCCAGCCTCGACCCATGGGCCCAGCCTCGACCCATGGGCCCCGTACCGACCCATGGGCCCAGCCTCGGCCCATGGGCCCAGTCCCGACCCATAAGGCCAGCCTCGATCCATGGGCCCAGCCCCGACCCTTGGGCCCAGCCCCGACCCATGGGCCCAGCCCCGACCCATGGGCCCAGCCTCGATCCATGGGCCCAGCCTCGACCCATGGGCCCAGCCTTGACCCATGGGCCCAGTCCCGACCCATGGGCCCAGCCCCGACCCATGGGCCCAGTCCCGACCCATGGGCCCAGCCCCGACCCATGAGCCCCGCCCCGACCCATGGGCCTAGTCCCGACCTATGGGCCCAGCTTCGACCCATGGGCCCAGCCTCCACCCATGGGCCCAGCCTTGACCCATGGGCCCAGCCTCGATCCATGGGCCCAGCCTCGACCCATGGGCCCAGCCTTGACCCATGGGCCCAGTCCCGACCCATGGGCCCAGCCCCGACCCATGAGCCCCGCCCCGACCCATGGGCCTAGTCCCGACCTATGGGCCCAGCTTCGACCCATGGGCCCAGCCTCCACCCATGGGCCCAGCCTTGACCCATGGGCCCAGCCTCGACCCCATGGGCCCAGCCCCGACCCATGGGCCCAGCCCCGACGCATGGGCCAAGCCCCGACCCATGGGCCAAGCCCCAACCCATGGGCTCAGCCTCGACCAATGGGCCCAGCCTCCACCCATGGGCCCAGCCTCGACCCATGAGGCCAGCCTCGACCCGTGGGCCCAGCCTCGACCCGTGGGCCCAGCCTCGACCCGTGGGCCCAGGCCCGACCCATGGGCCCAGCCCGGAGCCATGGGCCCAGCCTCGACCCATGGGCCCAGCCTCGACCCATGGGCCCAGCCTCGACCCATGGGCCCAGCCTCGACCCATGGGCCCCGTACCGACCCATGGGCCCAGCCTCGGCCCATGGGCCCAGTCCCGACCCATAAGGCCAGCCTCGATCCATGGGCCCAGTCCCGACCCATGGGCCCAGTCCTGACCCATGGGCCCAGTCCTGACTCATGGGCCCAGCCTTTACCCATGAGCCCAGCCTCGACCCGCCTCTCCTCACCTCAACCGACATGTGGCTGTTTACAGCAACTTAAGGGCTAAAACTGTAAAAAGCCTGTTTTGGGCCTTAATCCATTCGGAAATCTTGGGCGGAGGGCTCTTCCAGTGCCTTCCGGTGCGCAAGTTGCTGTTGGGTGTTTGTTCCGCCTGTTTGTGGGTGGCTGGGACCCGAATGGATTTACCGCACCTGGCACCGCTGCGGCCGAAGCCCAGTCCGGGTTTCTGTGCCTCCTCCTCCTCCTCCTCCTCCACCTCCTCCTCCTCCTCCTCCTTCGGGGGAGCTTCACTCGAGCCGCGGCTGGCCTGGGTGGTCGCCCTGGCCCTCCCTGGTCTGCGTTTGCGGTGAGTGCGCATGGTGCGCTCACAGCCGGATGGCCAACCGCTTAACCGAAAGCGTGCGAGGGCACGCATTTGTTGCGACGAGCCTCGACGAGTTTATAACCCCAGCTGGGGCCAAACCAGCCGCTCATGAGGGCATCTTTCGACGGAAGTAGCCATTGAATGATTTTTCAATAACATTTGTCTAAAATAGGTGCTCCATAGGCATTCCCAAATGAGGTGATCCGGAACGTCCTACCAAGTTGGCATCGGTACAAGTTTAGGCGCACTTAAGCCCTGACATGCCCTGATTTCATTAGAAATGCACCATTTCAGAGCTTCGATTAACTTTGTGAAAATGCGAACGGAAAGAAACCGGACTAAGGAAATCTTTTCCGTAACCGGGTTTCCCTACCTGTGCACCGTAATCACCGCTTTGGATACAAAATCAAGATTTGCATAATAATTTAAATTGAGGTTGTTATGAAACCGACATTGAAGTTTGTCGAATCTCAATGTCGCCTTCTAGCTAGAGGGCGTTTCCGTACTGTGCTGATGCGCTCCTTTGTCTCCTATTCCTTTTGATGACTGAACTAAAGCCTTAAGATAGGACTTGTACCAAATGTTTATTTATACTGCGACAAACCCTGCAGTTACTCAGCGCTCTCGACTCATTGCTTAGGACAAACTGTTAAGGGGCAAACATGTATGTCATCTCCTTCAAAAATCCAGCTGAAGCAACTGTGTGAAATAATATAAGTAATCATGCTTTGCTGAACAGAGGCGGCCGCGGTCGGAGCCTTGTCATCCGCAGCATCTGCCGGGCCCTGAATGGGCCCGGGCGCGTCCGAACGATCGCCGAGGCGATGCGGTGGTCATGATGTACTGACTCCGCCGCCCAGGCGGCCCGAAACTGCCAGCGAAGATGGCCCAACGGACCTATACCGGTTATTATTGCGAACTCAAGCAGGAGCTGTAACGCAGGATGAAGTGCTCGCGGCTGATTTCGAGGGCGCTCAAAGAGCATACTTGTTGCGAACCAAGCAACATGCGCTGGCGGCAAGGATTTGGCAAAGAGTCGGTACGTGCGCTCTGCGTCGCGGCGACCCTGCGCAAGCTAGCGCCCGAATCCGGAACGCCCCCAAGCGCCTGGCTTCATGCAGTATTTACTGCCACCAGCGCTTTCAGCGGCCTGATTCAACTCCCTCTGCTAAATCGCCTACCCTGCTGGTCGCTGTGCTGCGGCGTGTGTCCGTGTGCCTTCCCACAGCGGCACCAAACTCTCTCGCGCGCGCGAAAACCCAACCCGCACTTTCCAAATGGACGCAGGCTGCACAGGCGCCGGATGCGCCAGAGCCGCCGCTGTGGCATCCCACTCCCCGCCGCCGCCGCTGCTGCTTCCGGGCATGGCGACAGCCTCTTCGGCAGCAGCCAGCCCGCAGTGCCTTCCTCCTCCAGCCCCCGGAGAACGAGGAACGCTCACAGCCTCAGGGGAGCTTCTTTCGGACGGCGCGTTGCGGGAGCGCGCCGCGGAAATCGCCCACGCGTGGCGACTGCAGCCATCGGACGGCGCCGCTGATGCCGGCGACGCCGCGCGGCAGCGGATAACGGCAGCCGACGCCGTTTGCCACTGTGATTCAACAACACGCGCGCCGAAGTGCGCCATGCAAGTAACGAGTCGTACAGCGGCTTCGGCGGCGGTGGCGGAGGCGACGGAGCCGGCGGCATGGCGGCGTGGTGGGGACGGTCGGGAGGGCACGAAAGAGGAAGAGCGACGCGACGGGCAGGGGCAACAACACCAGACGCGACAGCAGCAGCAGCAGCAGCAGTCTCAGCCTATATTCTTTCGGGCGGTTCCGGTGATAACCGTCGACGCAAGCGTCCGACCCAACAAGCCCGCGCCGGCGCCGGCGCCGGCGCCGCCGGCACCCCCCGCGCGAGCCGCTGCCGCAGTGCGCCAGGCCTCGCGCGACCTCTGTTCCTCCCCCGAGCAAGATCAGGACCGGGATGACCAGGACGACCAGGACGACCAGGACCGGGGCCAGTACCGACACCAGGAGACCGCAGCCAACGACGACGGCGGCGGCGGCGGCGGCGGCGGCGCGATGCTCGGCCAGCAGGACAGCGCGTACGACTTTGACGAGGAGGCGCTCGCGGGTTTCTCCCCGCTGCGGCGGCTGGCGGTGCGCGTGTGCAGCCATCCGGACTTTGAGATGGTGGTGGTGCTGCTGATCCTGGCCAACACTGTCACGCTGGCGCTGCATCGGCCCAAGGAGCCGGACGACTCGTCTTGGAACACGGGGCTGTTTTGGGCGGGTGGGTGGGTGCGTGGGTGGGTGGTGGTCTGGTGGAGGACAGTCGGGCGGGCGGGTGGATACTGGGTAGTAGAGCACGGTCGGGCGGGGGAGCGGCGGGTCGCGGGTGGGTAACCGCGAGGGGTTGACGTACTGCGGCCAAGTAACATCCACCCGACCCTGAGTTGGGCGGGTGGGTGGGTGGGTGGGCGGGCAGGTGTGTAAATGGGTGGCGGGGTGCGTTGTAGACTCTCTAGAGTCGTGGGCGGATTCCGTGGGTCAATTGCTTCCCCGCGTGTTGGGTTGGGTTGGGTTGGGTTGGGTTGGGCTGGGTTGGGTTGGGCTGTTATGTCCCGCGTGTAGCGCCACCGGTGCATCCGCCCGTTCAAATCGTCGCTGCGCCGGCCAACAAGCAACGGCACACGATTTTAACATATGCCTACAGACGCAAAATCAACAGATTTACGGTACGGCCAAAGAAAGCGATTGACTATCAGTGGCCGTGAGGAGCCCAGTAAAGGCCGGCGCGCACGCTCCCTTTTCTGCCTCCCTTTCTACCTTCGCCCTACAGCCCCAAACCCCCAAAGCCCGAACCACCAACACGAACACGAACCCCCGCACCTCGCTCTCCCAATCTCAACTCCCGCATTCCCACTCTCAACCGCTCACCTTCGCCCTCCCATCCCCGCCCCCCGTTGCGCCCCCTGCGCCCCGCAGAGGCCGCCGCCAACGTCCTCTTTACGGTGGAAATGCTGCTGCGCGTCGTCGCGCTGGGCGGCCCACTGGCCTACCTGCGCCGCCCCTGGAACATCTTCGACGGCGGCATGGTGGTGGTTGGCTACATCGCCTTTGTGCCCACCGGCGACTCCTCGTCGTCGGGCGGCCTGAGGGCGCTGCGGGCGCTGCGCGCGCTGCGGCCGCTGCGGACGGTGACGCGGTTCGAGTCGCTGCGCGCCGTGGTGGTGTGCTTTCTGGAGGTGAGAAAGGGTTGAGGGAGGGGACATGGCGAATAGAGGTCCAGGGAGGGAGGGGACAGGGAATGGGATGGGGAGGGAAGTTGAGCCTCCGCCGCAGCGGGGTTAGCTCTCAAGGAAAGGGGAGCGGGGAGCCTGTAACAGCTTTCTCCTTTCCCCTTCCCTGCCCCACACCCCCTAACCCCCTCCCTCGTCTTCCTGCTTCCTCCCCACCTTTTCCATCCTCCCTGCTTCCCTTCCTTCCCCCCCTAACCCCCGTTCCACCTCACCTGCACGACCTTCCTACCCCCGCTTCCTCCCCTCTCCTCCCCGACACCTCCCCGCCACCTCCGACCTCCCCCAGGCCGTGCCGCTTCTCGGCGGTGCGGTGGGCTTCATGCTGCTCTTCATGTTCGTGTTTGCGGTGGCTGGGAGCATCCTATTTGCGGGGGTGTACAACCGCAAGTGCTACTCGGACGCCACCGGGCTGCCCGAGGAGAGCGAGGAGGACCCGGACATGTTGGGCTGCGGCGGCTGGCGGGACTGCCCGGCCAACTACAGCTGCATCGTGAGTGTCCGGGTGTGTGTAATGTGTAGTGTGTAAATGTAATGTCTGTCCTACAACCCCCCTCCGTCCCCCCCCCGGCCTACCGGTATACGTGGATACCCCCCCCCCCCTGCGCAGAGGACGACGCACAGCGACGCTCTCAACATTGCGGGCTTTGGCAACACGGCTCTCAGCTTGCTCACCGTGTTCCAGGTCATCACCCTCACGGGGTGGAGCTTCGCCATGTACCGAACCATCGACGAAACCAACCCGGCGGCGGCGGCCTACTACGTGTTGCTGGTCTGCATCGGGGCATACGTACTGGTGAGGGCTGGACTCTTGGGTATGTACGGATGTACGATGTACGGTTGTGTGTGCGTTACAAGGTTGAGGAGTGCTTCAGCCCGGATGTGGACGGCGGCAGGGAGGATGAGGGTTTAGGGTTTTAGGGTTTTACGTGGGTGGTGTGCGTGTGTGTGTGGGTGGGAAGGGGAGGCGGCGGCGGGTAAACAGCAAGGTTCTCGAGCGAGACCCTGGCGCAGGGAAACTGAGCTGCTGGTGGTGGTTTGGTGCTGAGGGCGCTCCTCTTGGGGGGGGAGGCGCCTCTCTACGGGAAACGGGGGAGAGGCGTCAAGCCCGGAGCGAGCCGCGAGGTGCAGTGGGGGAGGGAAACACCGGATCGCGCTCTAGTGGGGGAGGGGAAGGGGGGGAGGTGCGCGCGGCATTAGGCCTTCAGGAGCGCCGCCATTAGGCGCCATTAGGCGGCTTCAAGCACCCGCACACGCTCATGTGTGCAACGGCTGTCCGCTTCCCCCCGAATCCCCCAGTCCCCCATTGCCCCCCAACTTCCCCGAACAACCGACATGGTACTGCGGGGCTTTTGAAGTACAGGAAGTGTGTGCTGTACTGTCCCTAACGCCCTCATTCGACCCCAATTTTCACATGGCCCCACACCCCCCCACACGCCCCCACACGCCCCAACCCCTCTCCCCCGGTCTCAGGTGAATTTGTTCCTGGCTGTGCTCAAGATCAAGTTCGCAAAGGCTCAAACAGCATTCCGTGCGGTGGGTGGTGGGTGGTGTGGTGGGGGAGGGATCATGAGCTGGTGGTGGGGTGGGGGAGTGAGGGTAATGGTGAGGGAGGCAGCGCGCCCGGAGACCTCCAGCCCAGCCAGCCAGTCAGCCAGCCAGTCAGCCGGGCGGGAGTGCGTGCCAGTCTGCTTGTTTGACACCCACAGCAACAAGACGATGCCCTTAGGGGAGGGCCCTGCCGCTTCGTCCTGCGATCCTGACACCACCGCCGCCGCCGCCTCCCCCTCCGCCCCATCAGCACCTTCATCTTCCGAACATCCTGCTTCCGCCCTCCGCCTCCTCCTACACCTCCTCTTCCTCCTTCTGGTGCTCACGGGCCCTGCTCCGTGCCTCGCCGTGCCTCGCCTTGCCTTGCCTCGCTCGTCGATATCCGCCTCCCCCTTTTCATGTGCAACGATGTGATGTGGTACGCCCCTCCCTCCGCCCCTTCCCTCGCCGCCCCCCCGCCCTCCGCTGCCTTCCTTTCCTCTCCCTCTGCCTTGCGCTCTTCGTCCGCAGCGTAACACTGGCCGCAGCCGCAGCCGCAGCCGGCGCAACAGCGTGGTTTCGCTGTTTGCCCGGGTCAAGTCCCGGCTCACGGACTTCAGCGTCCGGCACTCGGTGGTGGGTGAGGGGGAGGGTGGCGGGGAGCTGTACCGCTGTGCCGCTGTCATTGTTATTATTGTTATCATTGCTATCATTGTTATCATGTTTATTATTGTGGTGGTGGTGGTGGTGGTGTGATGTGATGCGATGTGCTGAGTGGCAGGCGGCACTCGCACCCGGCCCCGCAGCGCTGCGGCTCGCCACCTACCCGTCGCTGCGCCGCTGTCTTTATCGTTGTTACTGTTGCTGTCGTTGTTACAGTTATTGTCGTTATTGTCGTTATTGGCGCTGCACCGCACCTTTGTTCGGTCGGTCTAGACCGCTACCGTACCCCTGCTAGCACTGTGCCCGCAACATATTAGCCTTGCCGTGCCTTGCCGTACCTTGCCGTACCTTGCTGTATCTTGCCGTACCTTGCCGTACCTGCCCTGCCGCAGAACCAAACCCTCCACACCTCCATCGCCAAGCTCTCGACCCCCCGCATCTCTCAGTTGAGTGAGGGCAGTGTCCGGGTACAGGACCCCGGTGCCGCCAATGCCGCTGTCGACACCCGATCCCCGCAGCAACCCACCCCTCAACCCGGGGACCCGCAGCCGCAACCGCGGGGCAAGGTCCAGGCCGCCGCCGGCGGCGGCGGCAGCGGCGGCGACCGCCCGGGGAGCGACAGGGCGCTGATACCCGCGCGGAACGCCGGCGGCGAGGGGGACGACAAACGCCACCGCAGCAGCGGCGGCAGCGGCGATGAGGTGAGCCGCCGCGGCGGATCGTCCGACAGACGCGGCGGCGGCGGCGGCGGCGACAGCAACGGCGGTAGCGGCGACAGCAACGGCGGCGCCAGCGGCAGTACAGATCAGAGGCGCAGCGGCGACGTCGGCGGCGACGGCGACGGCAGCGGCAGCAGGAGCAGCTGCGCTTTGGGACAGATTGACCCGCGGGTCGCCGGCGAGGGGCTGAGGGCCTTGACGGCGGCGGTGCGGGAAGAAGCGGCGGCGGCGCCGCCGCCGCCGCCGCCGCCGCCGCTACGAGGCTTGCGCGACGGACGCTCCCGGCGGGCCTCTGCCCCTGTACAGCAGAGTACGGCAACCGTTGCCGCGTCGCCTTTCTTGCGCTTTGCAAGCATCGGTCGGCGTTTGCTGCCGTCACTGCCATACCTTCCGCCGCCGCCGCGGGCGCTGTCGTTGCCGCAAGGCGTTGCGACGGGAGCGGCTGGACCCGCCGCGGCAGCGCCGGCGGCGGCGGCGGGGGCGGCCACGCCAAGCGGGGTAGCCGACAGCGGCACAGGGAGGCAGGGCGCCAACGCGGAGGGCGCCGGGGCAGCCGGCGGCGGCGGCGGCGGCAATAAGGCTGGCTGCGACGGCGGCGGCGTCGTCGGCGTCGGCAGCGCCGATGCGCCAGGACGTCCGCGGCGTCCGCAGCGTTCCGTTTCCATCGCTGTCGTCGCCTCACACGCCCCCGCCGCCGCCGCCCCCTGGCACCCTCTCGCGCATTCCCCCTCCCTGCCAAGCGCCCTCGTCCGCAAGCATCCGGACAACCCGCAGGGGCCGCAGGACAGCCGCACGCGTCGGATCAGCCGCAACGTCGTCACACCCCTTCCATCGGCGGCGGCGGCCGAGCCACCGCCGCTGCCACGCCCCTATCAGCCGTCGCCGCTGCCGCGGTCGGCGCTGCGGCACACGGTCACCTTGGTTGATCCCGCCACCTCCGCCGCCGCCGCCGCCGGCGCTGGCGCCGGCGCTGGCGCTGGTTTTGGCGCCGCGGTTGAGACCCCCTTTGCTGGCGCTGGCGCTGGCGCGGGGGTTGGCGGTCCGCCGGATCTGTGTCTGCAGCCCTCGGGGGGCCTGCCCATCGCACACGCCCTGTCAGTGATGCCCTCTGATCCGCAGCAGCTGACGGTTGGCACCAACATGGCGATGGCGGCGCTGATGATGGACCCGGCGGTGGGGCGGGAGGGGCGGCGGGGGGGGGGATGGGGATGGGGATGGGGATATTTAAAACGGCCCGGGACGAGGGAACGCAGCGCAGTTACCTCGGGATGGGGATGGGGATGGGAATGGGGTGGGTAAAGGCTTGCTTTGGCATGTGGGAAAGGACGCGAGGCGCTGGGGCTGGAAGCCCTCCCATGCTGGGTGAGGTGGAGGTGGAGGTGGAGGGGGGAAGGAGGTCTTCCGGCGATGTGGTTGTGTGCTGACGAGGGAGGCTCAACACCCCGTCTCCCCCTACACAACATCGGCACATTTCACTTTGGAACATGTTAATATTCCCTCTCTGAACACCGCATCCATCCACCCATTCATCCGCGAAACATGGAACCCCACACACGCAGGAATTTGACGAGTTGGTGGCTGGGGAGCCGCCTCTGCGCCGCCTGAGGCTGCGAACCATGTTCCGCGCTCGCGTGCTGGTGGAGTCACCGACCTTCACGCGGGTCATGCTCGTCATCATATTTGCAAACACTGTCGTACTGGCCATGGAGTACGACGGCATGAGCCCGTCGTACGAGGCTGCGCTGGTGGGTGCCGTACGATGGCGCCACGGCGCGGCGGCGTGGGACAGTCGCGGGGGCACGCGGGTGTGTTTGACTTTGTCACATTGTTGCCGTACATCAGCTGGTGGGCGGACAGGCGGGCGGGTAGGCGGGCGGGGTCGCGTTCCCTTCCTTCGTTCCCTTTCCCTTTCCCTTTCCCCTTCCCCTCTCCCCTTTTGCCAACTGCCCCTACCTCTTCTCCTGCCCCTACCTTCTGCCACCCCCCCTTGTGTCTCTCTCCGCCCAAGACAGCAACGCACACCGGGTCTACCGTACTCCTTTTAAACCCCACCTGCCACCTCCTCCCACCTCCCCCACCTTCCCCCACCCCCCATTGCTGCGGTCTCATCTTTGCTCCTCCCCCGTCCCCTTCTCCTCTCCCTTTAACTTAACAGAGGGACGCCAACTATGCATTCACGGCGCTCTTCACGGCCGAGATGGCGGTCAAACTTTTCGGTCTGGGCGTGTGGGATTACATACGGGTGAGGGCCTCGCGGAAAGCTGGTGGTGGTGGTGGTGGCGGGCAGTTGCTGGGTGGGCTGGGTGGTAGAAAGAAGATACCGCAGCGGAGACGGAGACGGCGACGGGTGCGGCGACGGGTGCTGGGTGGGCTAGCGACTGCCTTCTGGGTGGACTCTGATGGCGGGCTGGTGCGGGTGCGGGTGCTGTGAGCGCGGTGGTGCTTTTAATACGAAACCGAAGTGGGGGTGGTGGGCGGCTTGTTGTGGTTGTGGACTTGCGGTAGTCACTCCGCCTTCACACCAGCGGGGAGGGGAGGGGGAGGTGCGGCAGCGATAGCTCTGCAGCCCACCCCCCCACAACACAACCGCCCGCCCTCCCGCCCACCGGCCCGCCCGCCTTTCCCACTCAATCCCCCCCCCCACCCCCACCCCCACCACCCCCACCACCCCCACCCCTACAGGACGGCTTCAATCTGTTCGACGCCCTCGTGGTGGGCATCTCCTGGTTGGAGATCATCCTCTCCCAAGTGGCATCCTCAGGCAGCCTCAAGTGAGTGGCCCCCCGGTTCCCCAGCCAGCCAAATAGCCAGATAGCCAGCGGGCCAGCGGCCAAACCCGCATGCTCCCAGCCGCTCAAAACCGCTTCCCCCGCTTTCAACCACCCATACGTGCTCCCATCCGCTCAAAAACTCGCTCAGAGAACCCGTTCAAAGTACTGCTCCTGCCCCGCTTGGCCCCCTCCCCCCGCTCCCGATGGTTGCCGCGCAGTGCCATGGCCGCGCTCCGCGCCGTGCGCGCGCTGCGCCTGCTCAAGGCCTTCCGCTACCTTGGCTCCCTGCGCAAGATCGCTGCCAAGCTGCTGGCGTCCTTCTCCTCCTTCGTCTCCGTGGCGGTTCTCATCGGCCTCTTCTGGGCCGTGTTCGCCATCGTGGGGCTGCACGTCTTTGGCGGGCTGCACCTGGCTCGGGAGCCCTACCCCAACTTCGACACCTTCATGAACTCCCTCGTCACCACCTTTAATGTGAGCTGACGGGCGACCGGGTGGGGGTGGTGGGGGTGGGGGGGTTATCCACGTATAGGCCGGAGCCCGTGAACGGGGGATGGGGTGGGGGAGTCGGCAACAAACCACATACACACATACACACATACATACAAACACACATACACACACGCCTGCGGCCACCAAACCCTCCCCCACCTCCATCCCCCCGCTGTGGTTCGGTGCGGTGCCGTACGGTTCCGTGCATCCGGGTGTGTGTGTACAGATCCTGACGCTCGAGAACTACCAGAACAACATGTACGACACCATCCGCGCCACCAACTACGGTTCCGCGCTCTTCTTCGTGGCTTGGATCGTGATTGGTAAATACATTCTGCTGACTCTCTTCCTGGCGGTGACGCTGGAGGCATTCGAGGCCAAGTACGACGAGCAGGTACGACAGCACGACAGTACAGGTCGTAGGGAGGGCAATGCCCGTCGTGCTTCTTTGCTGATCGCAGTCACGCGCTTTGCTGATCGCGGTCATGGTTGGGCGGGAGTGCTGTCGACGGCCGACGGTCGGTGCTTCGCTTCAGACACGATGTTGTGCTGTGCTGCGCTGTGCTGTGCTGTGCTGTGCTGTGGTGTTAAACCCGTTTAAATTTTTATTATTGACCGTTTATGTTTTTTATATTGTTTTTAATTAAAAAAACCTCCAGAGCACCTCCAACAGCTCGTGGATCAGCAAGATGCGCAGCGTTATCGTTGATTACGCGGTTGGATCCTTACTTGGATCCGGACAGCGCCGTACCTCCCGCGGCGGCGGCGGCGGCGGCAGCCAACAGTCGATCTCAATGGGCGACTCGGTGGCGTCGTCGGAGTGCCTCGCGCCAACCAACAACGGTTTTGCTATGCACCGACAATCGCCAACGACCAACGGTTACCAACCGGATCGGCCGTCGCCAGCAACCGGCGCCGCAGTCGAGGACGTCAACGACGCCGCGGCGGCGGCGGCGGTGGCCGCCGCCGCCGCACGGCCGTACGGCGATGAAACAGTCGACGGCGAGGTGCACCTGTTTGATAAGGTCGGAACGGAAGGCGGCTTGGAAGGGCCGGCGCTGCGAGGGGGTGGCATTGGGGATGGTGCCGCGACGACGGGGGCGACGGACGCGAGCAAGGCGCCTTCGCAACGGCTCGACGGCGGCGCGACAGCGTCACGGTACGACAACGTGAGCAGCGTGGCGCAGCGGCACGGCAGGGGTAGCGGCGGCGGCGGCGGCGGCGCACAGCCGGCGCGTCCGCTTGGCGGCGGCGGCGGCGGGCCTGTTGCCGAAAGTACGGAGAGTCAGCGGCCCGAGCCCAGCGGCGGCGGCGGCAACGGCGCCGCCGCCGCCGTCATGCTCGTACATTCTCGTCATGACGGGGCCGGCCGCAGTTTGCCGGCCCCGCCACAGTTGGAGGTCTTGCCCTTGCCTTCCCTCGACGGAGAAGACGAAGCGTCGCCGCCGGCGTCATCATTCACACCCTCGACGACAACGACGACGACGACGACGACGACGGCGGCGGCGGCGGCCGCCGCTGCGCCAGCCAGCGCTGTGGCATCCGCTCCGGAGGCGCTCGGGAGCCTCCTCACGGCCCGCGCCTCGGCCCCCTCCGACGGCAACGGCGACGATGCGGTTAATATGCAGATGGCGCAGCTCCAGGGAGTCGTATCGTCGCACGGCAGTACGACTGTACGGAAGGATCTCGCTCGAAGTATCAGCGCCCAGTCGCCCACTTGGCCGCCAACCCCGCCGCCGCCAAGCGCCGCCGCCAGCCCCGCCGCCGCCGCCGCCGCCGACTCGCCCAGCGCAGGGGAGAGGCACCGGCGGCCCGACATCGACACAAGCACTGGCGACGGCGACGGCGACGGCGACGGTTTTGCGCCCTTGGCGGCGCCTCATATCAGTCAGGCACCCTCGCCGTCGGCGCTGGCAGCACCGCCGCCGCCGCTGCAGCCGCCAGCGTGTCTGCCGCCGCCGCCGCCGCCAGGCGGCATTGCTGCGGGCGGGAGCGCGACGCAGCCGCTCGATCCCCTCCTGCGCAGCGGCTGCAGCAGCAGCAGCACCGCCGCCACCACTGCCACCATTGCCACCATCGCCACCGCCGGCGTCGAAGGCTCCAGACGAGCCGACGGAACAAGCAGCGGCGGCGGCTGCAACGACGGCGGCGGCGGCGGCGGCAGCTGTTGGACCGCGCTGCCAACAAGCGGGGGCTCAACACAGTCACCGGCACCGACCGACCTGTCCCGTCCCCGGGAAATTGACAGCGGCAGCAAGGTCCGAGACGCCGCAGCCGCTGCGGCGGCGGCGGATGGGGTGCTTAGGGCCGCGGCGGATGGGAAGGGCGCCGGCGACGGTGGTGCCATACGGTATCTAAACACCAGTGATGAGGAGTTGATACTGGCGGCCTTCGCCGCCGCCGCCGACGGCAACGATCAGGGCTTGTGCGCCGAACAGTTGCTGGCAGCGGCGACGGCGACGGCGACGGCGACGGTGACGGCGGGACCCGGAGCCGCTGACCCCGAGCCTCCTTTCCATCCGTTGGCCGGTGCACATGTCAGCGGCGACGGCGGCGGCGGCGGCGACAGCCGCGGCGGTGAAAGGAAGGGCGCTGGGATGGCTGCGGCGCCGCCGCCACCAGCACAGCTTCATACCCACCGGCCACCAGGCAGCGTTGGCGCCAATGGCGGCGGCGGCGGCGGCGGCGACATTGTAGAGGACCTCCCAACCGGGCCCGATGACGGCGGCAATACTCGCCGTGTACGCCGCACGCGCGTGTACATCGAACTGCCGCCGGAGGTTGACGGCGCCGGCAGCGCCGGCGGCGGCGGCGGCGGCGCCGCCGCCGCCGCGGCGCCGTCGCAGCGGCGTTCCGCCAGCGAGCTGTCGTCTTCGTCGCTGTCGACGGACAGTCTTGAGCCAGCGGAGGGCCAGGGGCCGGCAAAGGATGGGCGGCGTAGCACGGGGTTGTCGCTCGTCAATGGTACGTGTCGTACATGTGACGAGCAGCATTGCGGAAGGGCGTCCGATGTGGAAGGTGGCCCCGGGAGGGGTGTGCACGTGTCCTCCTCCTCCTCCTCCTTCAAGTAGTCCCTTCACTGCGTTTCCATCGCGCGGCGCGTACTTTTCTACTCCTCTTCTCCCCCCCCCCCTATCTCTCCCGCCCCCCTTCCTTTCCCCAGCCAGTCAGCCTTCCTCAGTGGGCTGCTTTCTGCCAAACCCCCTCCCCACCCCACCCCGCCCCTCACCCCACCCCGCTTTGCCCTCGCTCCTCTCCTCTCCTCCCGCAGCCCTCGACCCCCTCAACGGCGACCCGCAGCTCTGCGCCGGCGGCAGCCGCCGCGACTCCGCCTCGACCGTGCCGGTGGGCGGCGGCGACGACGGCCGACCCGCGGGTCAGCAGCAGCAGCAGCAACAGCAGCAGCAGCCGCACAAGAAGCGCCGCCGTCACGGCGGCCGCATCCCTCTGGAGGGCAAGGTGCTGTTCCTTGTGGGGCCCAACCAGCCACTGCGCATAAAGGTGTACAAAGTGGTTAGCAGCAGGTGCGGGCGGAGAGGTGCAGATCCATGATCCAGGATCTAGGATCTAGGAACTAGGATTCAAGATCCAGGATCCAGGATCCATGTTCAGGATCTACGATCCAGATCCAGATCCAGGATCCAGGATCCAGGATCCAGGATGCAGGATCCAGGATCCAGGAAGGATCCAGGATGCAGATCTAGGATGCAGCATCCAGGGTGGAGGATGCAGGATCCAGGATCCAGCATCGAAACCAGGAACAGATCCACGATCGGATCCAGGATTCGGGGTTTCAATGAGTTCCTCGAGGGCCCCAAGCCTGGGCGAGGCGAGGCGAGTTGCGGCGGGACCCAACCCCCCCCTGCACCCTCCGCCCTCTACCCCCACCTCCGCGCTGCCATTTCCCCCCAGCCTCCACTTCCCTCCGCCGCACCATCCCCCCGTCTCCCTCCCTCCCTCCCCCCTCCCCCTCTCCCACCCTCCTCTGTCTTCCCCTCCTCCCATCTTTCCAAACGATCCTCCACCACCTCCTCCTCGCCTCCACCTCCCCTTGCCCCCCCACTACACTCCCCTACTTCCCTACTACTCAACAACGTCCGCAGGGACTCATTGTTATAAGGAGCACATCACTCCCTGTCCCCCCACTACCTCCAAAAGCGAGGACCTCGTCACTAAGCTGCCTTTAAGACCACTAACCAATGTGATCCACCACCACCACCACCACCACCGCCCTCAGGGCCTTCGAGAACGCTCTGTTCCTGGTGATCCTGGTCAACTGCGGAATCATGACGCTGGAGGGGCCTTCGGTGCAACCAGACTCGACGATGGAGCGGGTGCTGTTTTGGGGCAATGCGGTGAGGGGGGGGAGGGGAGGGGCAATGGGAAGGAGAGAGGGAGAGATGCGGGGAGCGAGAGGGAGCGAGAGAGAGGAGGGAGAGAGAGAAAGAGAGAGAGCGAGAGGGACAGAAGGGTGGGTAAGGGACAGAGAGCGAGAGAGGGAGAGAGAGGTTCTTACTACCGGGCCTGGGCACGAGGTTGGGACGCGCGAGCTGTGGAACTGAACTGCGGCTGTGTGTGTGTATGTGTGTATGTGCGTCTGTGTCGAAGCACCGCCACACACCACCACAACCACAACGAGGGAATGGAGGCGCTCAACGCCTCTCTGAGCATCTCCGGCGACGCATCTCTCGGAGCATCTCCCGCTGCTCCTTCCTCCGCTGCTCCATTTTCCGCTGCTCCATTTTCCACTTCTGCTCCTTCCTCCTCTGCGCCTGCTCTGGACCGCAGCGCCCCTCCCTCCCCCTGTGCCGTTACACCTCACAGCCCAAAGGACCCTATAGGCCCCTCTCATCGACCCCCTCCTCCCGCCTCCCCCACCCCGTCCTCCCGCCAGTTGTGCACCGCCATCTTCACCTGCGAGATGCTGGTCAAGATTTTCGCCTGGACCTTCGTGCGTTACATTCGGGACATTGTCAACCAGGTGGGGTGGGGGGCGCTGGGTGCGGTGGGGTGGGGGTGGGGCGTCGAGGGGCGTCGAGGGGCGTCGAGGGGCGTCGAGGGGCGTCGAGGGGCGTCGAGGGGCGTCGAGGGGCGTCGAGGGGCGTCGAGGATGATGAAAGGGAGGGAAGGGGAGGCGTGGAGGATGATGCTCGCGGGCATCTGCATGACCCCACAGATCGTACGACACCCATGGCACCCATGGTTTTGCAATCCGGAGGCGCGTGCCCAGGTTGGCCGACACGACACGGTGTTTGCACGTGTCGGCGCATTGCATTGCATGCACCCTGCATTGCGACGCGCATCCCCGCCCCCTGCGGTCCCTCCCCCCAATGTACCCCAACCCCCGTGCCTTGTCGTACCGTACGGCAGGTGGATTTTGTCGTGGTCGTCACGGGCCTGCTGGATCTGGCGCTATCCAGCTCCGAAACCCAGGTGCGGTGGGAGAGAGCAGAGTGCGCAGGGCGGTGTCGTTGGGTTGGGACGGGTGTGTCTTTTCATAGCTACCTAGTACCTATACCTCACCCCACCCCACATCCGCCTTGACCCCAAATCTCAATCCCACGCCCCGCCGCCCCGCCGCTGTCTCGCCCCAATACCCCGCCGGCAACGACCAGGCCGTGTCGGCGCTGCGCGCGCTGCGCGCGCTCAAGCCGCTGCGCCTGCTGACTCGCTCGGCCGGCATGCGCCTCGTGTTCAAATCCCTGATTCTGAGCCTGGGGGCCATGGCGCACGTGTCGGTGCTGTGCGTCATGTTCCTGCTCATCTTTGCGATTCTGGGAGTGCAGCTCTTCAGCGGGAAGCTGTACAGGTACGAGTGTCGTACGATGTACGGCATGCGGTGTGCGGTGCGACGTATGTATGTATGTGTGTCCTTTGCGATGTGTGGTCTCGTTTTTTAGGAGCACTTTGCGAAATCGGTTCGTGCGTGCGTGCGTGATGTATGCGTGCGTGCGTGATGTATGCGTGCGTGCGTGATGTATGCGTGCGCATGATGTGTGCGTGCGTTCCTGCGTGCGTGGGTTTTGTTGAATGATATACGGATTTTTGGTTTAAGGGGGACCCCCGGGAATGTCGATATGCGGTTTCATGCGGAACATCCGAGGAGGGGGGGGGCAATGGTTGCGCTGCATACGCGCGCGGGGTCCTCATTACCGTGGCATTGGCTGTTGTGGTTACCGGTACCTGGATGCGAGTTCCAAGGTCAGGGGCGCAAACGCACAGGAGCTGGCAGCAACATGGGCGCTTGCTGTACCTGTCGTGCGTACCGTCGTTATTGTACTCACATGTCGTACACCTTGCCGTACTTCTCCATCTTTACAACCCCCCCACCGCCCCCCCACCCCCAACCCCACCCAACCCAACCCCCCGCACAGCTGCAACGACGTGTCCGTGGCGGGTCGCGACGAGTGCGTTGGGCCCTATGTGGACCCCGCAACGGGCGCCACCCTCGAGCGGTCCTGGGACAATATGTGGCCCAATTTTGATAACGGTATGTGTACGATGATGCACCAGCTGTACGACACCCACACACCCTGCATGCGCCGCACCCGCACACCACACGGCTTTTGTTGCACGTGCACCCCAAGGCACCCCACAAGCACGTGCACCCCAAGGCACACCCTTTGCTTGAACCTCTTGCAGCAGTTCGCACAACGCGCCCCGAGGGGCTCAATGTTTGCTTCACCCAACCTTAACCCAGGTACGTACCCAGCGACTCGGCACACAACCGTCCCTTACCGGTATTACCGTTGCTTCAAACGCTCGCGCGCACATGCTACCCCGCGCTCCCTCCCTCCCTCCCTCCTCCACACCACACCGCACGCAGTGGGCAACGCGCTGTTGTCTTGCTTCGTGGTGGCCTCCCTCAACGGATATTCGGAGCTCATGGTCGCCTCCATGAGTGCACCCGCGGAGAAGGGACAGCAGCCGCGGTTCAACAGCAACCCCGCGGCGTTCTTCTGGTGGGGTGGTGGGGGAGGTGGTGGGGTGGGGGGGGAGAGCTGGTGGGGGAGGTGGTGGTGGTGGGGGGATGTTCCATATTCGGGGGACTGCAGTGGGATCGGGTTGGAGAGGCGGGTGTTGTGCCGCTGGGACCCACGGGGAGGGGAGCGGTGGGGTGGGGTGGAGGCTGGAAGGGGGAGGTAAACAAGTCTACATGCGAAGGGGGGGAGGGGAAGGGGCGAGGGGGAGGTAGGAGGGAGGGAGGGAGGGGGAGGGAAGGCGAGGGTTGAGGGAGGGAGGCAGCAGCAGGGACCGGGGCAGGTTGGGGTGCGGGGCCGGAGGTCAAGCAAGGGAGGGCTCGGAGGGACATGCAGCCCCACACATCCGACACACCCCGACCCGCCGGCCTTCCTCCCCTCCCCCCTTCCACCACCCTTTTTTTCTCAGCCCCCGGGCAGAGCCTCGAAACCTTTAAAAACCCTAAGTTTAAACCCGACCCTGGAAAACCCCCCAAAGCCACCTAAAACCTCTTAAAACCCTAAAACCGCGCCTCTCGCTCTGTTCACCCCCTGGCGTGCACATGCAGGTACGTTGGTTTCACGGTGGTGGTCTCCTTCACGCTGCTCAATCTGTACGTCGGCGTCATCTTCTCGCAGTTCTCTCGAATTCGAAACATGAGTACGACAGGCTCGGCCTTCCTGACGCCACAGCAGCAGGAGTGGGTGGAGATGTCCAAGCTGGTGTTCCGGCTGCGGCCGCCCGACAAGGGCGTGATGCCGCGCAGCGAGATGCAGCTGCGCGCGCGGCGACTGACGACGTCGGTGGGATTCGAACGGGTGATGTTGTTCGTCATCATTGCGAATGCGGTGGTGCTGGCGACAACGTGGTACAACCAGCCGGACATCGTGGATGCGTTCCAGGTACGGCAGTACGACGCGGACCATGAGTACGACACGTACAATCATGTACTGCACAAGCGGCAAAGTACACATGCGGTGTGCGCTCCTCTGCTTCTGTGTACGGGTTGTTGTTGTGGTTGTGAAAGTGCGCTCCAGACCCACAGCCACCCCTGTTTCAGTGACGTGTGTGTCTATTGCGAGGTTACGGTACGTGTGAGAGTTTATGGATCGTCCAGCTTGCCTTGCCTTGCCTTGCCTTGCCTTAACTTGCCTTGCCTTGCCTTGCCTTAACTTGCCTTGCCTTGCCTTGCCTTAACTTGCCTTGCCTTGCCTTGCCTTAACTTGCCTTGCCTTGCCTTGCCTTAACTTGCCTTGCCTTGCCTTGCCTTGCCTTGCCTTGCCTTGCCTTGCCTTAACTTGCCTTGCCTTGCCTTGCCTTAACTTGCAAGCACACGGATGGTCTGTCCACGTTTTGAAGCACGCCCGGCTGGCGACATGTGCGCACGACACTGCAGTACACTGCAGTACAGTTCAGTACAGTACAGCAGTTCAGTTCAGTACAGTCCCCCGTGCACAGAGAAAGACGTCGTACTGCCGTATTAATGACACGCGCCCGCCACCACCTCTCACCTGCCGTCACCCCCAGCCCACCTCACCCCAAACCCCCAGCCGTTTTCTCTTACCCCAAACCCCCGACACACACCCCTTCATCCCCCCGCCCCCAACGCAGGCCCAACTCAACATCGCCTTCACGGCCATATACGCGGTGGAAGCTGGCCTGAAGCTGTACGGCTTGGGTGCACGGCGGTACTTTGCCGACCCCTGGAACAAGTTTGACTTTATGGTGGTGGTGGCGGGCGCTGCCGAGGTGGCGCTGTCACTGCTGCTGCTGCACACCGGCTACGTGCGAGTGCTGCGAGTGTTCCGATTGCAGCGGCTGCTGAGGCTGACAAGGCTGGTGCGGAACAGCAAGGTGCGACCGGGGGTGGGGGGGGGGGGGGTTGGAGGGGTGGGTGGGAGGTGGGGGGTGGGGGGGGGGTAGGGGGGTGGCGGGGTGGGGGGTGGGGGGCGGGGGGTGGGGGGCGGGGGGTTTGGGTGGGGGTGTGTGGGGTGGCTAATGTAAAATGTGTGTGGAGGGCGGGCGGGGGCTATGGGTTGGTATGTGGGAAACTGGGTATGTGGGTGGGGGTACTGTCTGGGTGGGTTGGGACATTGGGTATGTATGTGAAATAAAGAAGAAGAACATTGGGTGAGTGGGTGGGTGGGTTAGGTGTGTGTGTGTGTGTGTATGTAGGGAGGAGGGGAGGGGAGGGGAGGGGAGGGAGGTTGTTGCGGGTATCGCGGCACGCTGCAATGTCTTTCCCCATCCCTCCAACATGTACGATATGTACTGCACTGCCATCAACTGTCGTACCACAGTACAAACCACCGTGTCACCACCGTGTCGCAACCGTGCTGCCGTCGTACCGTACTATTGCCGTACAGGGCGTCAAGACGCTGTTCCAGGCGCTCGTCATGTCCCTGCCCGCCTTCGGCAACGTGGGCGCGCTCATCGGTCTGTTGTTCTTCATGTACGCCTACGTGGGAGTGCTGCTCTTCGGGCGAGTGCACCAGAACGACCTCAGCTCCGCCATCACCTCCTCCGCCAATTTCGCCAACTTTGCAAATGCGCTGTCGGTGCTGTTCCGGGTGTCCACCGGCGACAACTGGACCAACCTCATGTACGGCTGCATGGTGCAGGTGAGCGAGCGGCACTGTCGTACACGTGCACTTTGCGTGTGTGTGTGGGGGGGGGTGCTGCGTGCTTGCTCTTCTTGGGGCGCTCGGCCTGGGTGGGTGTGGGCCTGGGTGGGGCTGCGACGGAGAGCGAGAGGGATGCGCCCAAGCCCGGGTCGAGGTGGATAACCCCCCAACTCCCCACCAACGACCAACCACCAACCACCACCATCACCCGCACCCCTGCCCAGAGCCTCCCGCTGGCCCCCTGCCTTCTGACCTCTCGCAACGCTCCGGACCTAACCTGAATCACTCCCGGCTGCTTCGCTGCGGTCCATCGTTCGTAACTCCTCCCCCAAAAACCACAAACACACAGACACACAGACACACGCACACGCATGCCTAACCCCCCACCCGCTCGTGTTCGTCCCCCACTCCCCCCTCCTCCCTTGAGCAGCCCCCCGACTGCTCCCGCTCTGCCGGCGACTGCGGCACCTGGCTTGCCCTACCGTACTTTCTCACCTTCTTCCTGTTGATCGCGATCATCATGCTCAATCTCTTCACGGCGGTCATTATCGAAAACTTCGAAAAGACGTACGAGCAGGACGAGTGGAGGCTCACACCCCAGGTCGGTTGGCTGGTTGGTTGTTTAGGGGTCGGCATGCAGGTTGGTTACGAATCGGTTGGTTTAGGTCGGTTGATCACTTAATTTGTCGATCTGTCGTGCAAAGGCACCGTGAGCCGGCCGACCCGCGGGTCGCGGGGGGGAAGGAGGCTTTGTCTTGGGGGTGCAGTCAAGGACCCATGGGTCATCGGGCCCTGTCGGTTATGCCACCGGGGGGGGCCCCGAGCGGCCCAATCCACCCGCACCCGCACTCTCCCCCCCGCAGCGCCTCGTGTACACATGCCGCACGTGCACATGCCGCATGTGTATGCCGTACAGATCCCATTCCCTGGCGCAAGCCGTAGCTGCCGTCGCTGGACCTTGCTCGTCCCATCTTGCTCGTCCCATCTTGCTCGTCCCGTGTGTCCATCCCCCCAAATCCCCCGCCCTTCCTGTATAGCACCCGCCTGTGAGAAATTCCTCGACGCCCTGCTGCTGCCCTTGCTGCTGCCGTTGCTGCTGCCCTTGCTGCTGCCCTTGCTGCCGCCGGTGCTCGTTGGTACGACAGAACTTGGAGGATTTCGTGATGTTGTGGGCTGAGTACGACGATGGCTCCGGAACCATCACCCCGGCCTCCTTGGAGATGTTGCTGATGCGGTTGGACCCACCATTGGGGCTGGGCCCGTATGCGGAGAACAAGGAAGTCCTCAAGTGAGTTCACTGTGAACTGATTCATTCATAAACGCTGCGGCTGTGGGTTACCGTATACATGAGATACGGAGCGTACGGTGTGAGGCCATGTGACAGTATGACATACACACGACGTAAACGATCCCCTCCGTGCGATGACGCTTATCGTACTGTCGTACCGCCGTACTGTTGTACTACAGGTTCGTGTACGACCTTGACATTCCGCTGCTCAACGGCCGCGTGCCGTTCCACAAGACAGCATTCGAGCTGGTCAAGCGAATCAGCAAAACCGACATCCCAGACGGCCAGCTCAAGGTGAGGTACCGCGGAGGGTTTTAGCGGTTTTAGGGGTTTTATTTTGTGCAGATAACAATCACCTATTTTGCTATTTAGGGCCTTTTTCCGTTTAGAAAATGTTTTTCAAACGAGTTTACTTTCCTCAACTTAAACGCAGGTCCAATTGGACGCCCTGGCGGAGGCCTTCTTCCGCGATTTGAACACGTCATCAAATAACGAGCAAATGGGCTTCACAGTCGCCTTCAGCGTCATGCTCATTCAGCGCCGCTGGCGAGCCCGCTGGCGAGCCAACCGAATGCGCGCGAAGCGCGAATTTCGGGAGGTACGGCGGGAGGTACCGCCGTACAAGGACCTCCTGGAGGCGCACGTGGGGCCACAGCGCGTGGCGGAGGCGCTCGTGCGGGAGGCGGCGGCGGGGGCGCGCGCCGCCGCCGCCGCGGCGGAGGCGAGCAAGAAAGCAGCGGCGGGAGCGCAGCAGAGCAGTACCGCTGCAGCGGCGGGAGCGGCGGGAGCAGGTAAGACGTGGGAGCAGGGGGCTCCGCTGCGGGGATGGGCCGGGGGGCTAGGAAGGAGCGGGTTCCAGAGTGGCTAGTTGGTCCCATGTGTGGTACTGTAATGCAGTCCTGGCGCGTCGCAAACCGAAAAACGCAGGTGCCAAGCCGCGGACGTGGACCTGGACCAGTGGCGCCGACCCGCGGGTCGCTCCGGGTACCTACGGCGGCGGCGCCAGCAGCGCCGGCGCCGCCGCCGCCGCTGGCGGCGGCGGCGGCGACGCCGACATCACGCGAGTATCCTGCGGCGCCGTCATTCCGTCTCCCCCAATCGCCGCCGTCACGCTTTCCGCCGCCACCGCTTCCGCCGCTGCTGCTGATGCTGCTACTGCTGGTGCTGCCGTCGGTAGAGTATCGGCTACAGCTGCCGCCGCCGACGTCTTCAACTCGGACGCCGTCGCGGCGCTACGCTGGCGCTTCAACCCCAACCTAGTACCGCCGGGGCTGGCGGCCGCTGTCGCGAATGCCGCGGCGGCCGCCGCCGCCGCGCAGCGGCTGCAGGAGCAACGGCAACAGCTACTGCAGGTACGGCAGCAGCAGGTGGCGCAAGTGATGCCGTACCTGCGAGGCCTGGCTTTCTGGGCGGCGCGACGGAGCGGCAACTCGGCGGGCGGCGACGACGAGCTGCAGTCGTCGGCTGCTTTGCGCTCCCCCTCCGAAAATGATCGTACAAGCAACTTTGTACGGCGCCTGCTGGGACCGCCGGGCAGCTTCACGCCACGCTCGAGGTCCATGCGAGCCCGCGCATGGGCGGGACCCAACGCTGACGGAGACGGCGGCACGGACGCAACCAACGTCCGTACGATATCGGCCGTTGACGGCGCGCCGCAGTACGGCGGAGTTTCGTCTCGGCAGCTCTCAGCTGCAAGCGACGGCGAATTTGGAGGCGGCGGCGGCGGAGGCGGTGGCGGCGGCGGAGGCGGTGGCGGTGGCGGCGGCGGCGGCGGCGGCCTCCTCCGCTTCGGGAGCTCCATGCGGCGCTTCCTAAGCTTCGGCCGCCGAGGGCCCGCGGCGGTGACGGCGGAGGTGTCGTACAATGTCAGTACCTCTGGCGGCGGCGGCGGCGGCGGCGGGTTGGGCGCGCGCGGCTCAACGGACATGAGCTGGGACCAGGTGTCGCTCGCGCACGGCCCGACGCCGTCGGCACCGATGTCGCCCAAGGGCGCCGACGAGGCGAGCGCATCGGCGGCGGCGGCGGCGGCGCAGCAGCGGAAGCTGAAGGCGATGATGGACTTTGCGATGGCGGCGGGGGCGCTGGCATCCGGCGGCGACGAGTCGTTCACGCCGCGGCGGAGCCGGCCGTCGTACGACAGTGTTGGCGGCGGCAACAGGCCCTCCTCCGCGGCGTCGGATAGGAGCGACAACGTCGTGGGCCGCCGCCGCCGCGGCGGCGTCAGCGGCGGCGGCGGCGGCGGCGGCAATGCCGCGTGCCTCAGGCTGCGCCTATCGCACGACAGCGGCGCCGGCGATGTGGACCGCAACGGCAGCGGCGGCGGCGGCGGCGCCAGCGGCAGCGACAGCGACGATGATGGCGGCGGGAGGCGGCCTGAGTACGGCACGAGGGGGGGTCTGAGTATCATTCGGGAGGAAACCGGCGGCGGCGGCAGCTGCTACAGTACGACACAGCCGTTGCAGTTTTAAGGCGGCCGCGGCGACAGCGGCGGTGGCGGCGACCCGTTTGCAGCTCGATAGCACCTTGACACCCCGATTAGCTCCTGCTGCTGCTGTTTTGCTTTGCTGCGGAGGTACGGTAACGAAAGCATCGTCATCGGGATCGATCTGGGTCCGACTATTTCCTGCACAGGACCAAGCTCGACTGTCAGACATAATTCAATCATGTTCCCTATCCAAAATGTCTGTGGCCGCTGCAGTTTCAGCGAGCAGATTTGCACGCACGAAAGGGGGGTTTTGGAGGTTTTGAAGGTTTTACAGGTTTTGAAGGTTTTGGGGGCATGGCCGTCTGCGATCTACATGTCTGGTGGCATTGGGCGGTGACTGCGAAGAAGACCTCACCGTATTCGTCCCTGCCGCGAGCATTTATTTTGTTCCGAAGAAACAACTTCAAACCAGGCCGCGCGGCCGGATGCTGAGATTGACCGATGGCTGGATGGATGTATGGGTATATGGCTGAATTGCGAACACAGCGCAGGAAGGCGGCCTCCAGGCCCGCATTGTTCCCTCACCGCACTGTGTGGCCCGTGGCGGCGGTTTGCCAACAAGCAGAGCACAGCACAGCAAACCCCCCACCGCCACTGCACATCCGCTTTACACGCGCGCGCGCATACACACAGACACACTAACACACGGCGCTCGGCATCGCCGCGGCCCCGATGCGAAGCACTGCGGTTGCACAGACGCACAGGTCTTCCCGGCCATTTGGGTGTACACCCGCCCTTTTGCTTTTTAGAGATGTGTTTGCTCTTAATCTGACCCCATATGGGTTCGTACCGCACACTGTCACTGTCTCCTCCTTGACACTCCTATCCGTTTTATTTTCCAAAAAAATTTGTTAAATACAGAATTGGAAGTTGAGTAGCAATGGGCGCTGGGCGCGGAGAGCACATGCCCGCAAACGGGGGCGCTCGGCATCGAGAGTTGGCGCGCGCGCACATGGATGAGTTGGCGCGCGCGCCCCCAACCACCACCACCACCAAATTGTGCGCCGATTGCGGAAGTCGTGGGGGGCGCATGGGGCTCCAGGGGGGCCGCTGCCCGCGCCCCGAAACCAGTCCCAGTCCTAAGATCTGGACGAGCGCACTCGGCGGCAGTCCGCCCCGACCCCGGGTTACGGCGTGTCTCGCCGCGGCCCCTTGCGTCACACTGGGTTGGACCTCGTTTGCCACAGCAGCGCATCCGCTGCCGGCACGCGTGATTGATTGTGACTAACGGAACAATTCTGGGGACGGTGCGGTTTGCAATCCTTGTATATGCAGCACTTGCGTATGTACTGCATATGTGGCTGCTGGGCTGCGTGCGTGCGTGGTTGCGGGGCAAGATGTTTAGTAGGTGCGGCGCGGAGTTGGTTTACGGCACCCCGGTGTGTGTGCGCGAATATGTGCGGCCGAGTATCCGTGCCGTACACGCTGCGTTGCCAGGTCATGTGTATGCGACTTGTAGGTGCGCACGCACGCGCGAGCCGCGACGGCGTCGGCACGCCACACCTGGTCAGGGCAGGGCAGGGCAGGGCAGGGCAGGGCAGGTCCAGGGAGGGAGGGAGGGAGGAGGGAGGGAAGGAGGGAGGCTCTCTGCAGTTCGATTGCCGCACGCAGCACAAATCAAATCTTGAGCGCATTGGCTGGTTGAATCGGTTGGAGGATCGCAAATTTTGTTTGCGTCCGGCTCCTTAGCTGCGTGGGCCCTTGCGTGCGTGGGTACGTGTGTTGTTGTGTGCGTGTGTTGTTATGTGCGTGTGTGTGTGGGTATGGGGATACGTGGGAGTCGTTTACACAAGTGGAATATGTGGATATGTGCGTGTGTATGAGGTACGTGGGTATGCGAGGGTTCGTATGGGTATGCGACAATGCGAGTTGGTGACGTTGAGGGCTGAGGGAGGCGTCGGGGCAAGTCGGGGCACGATATCCGGCAGTAGCCATCAGCGAGAGGGAGCTGGAAGGAGACGCGCCGTGGACGTGGAGGAGAAGTGGAGGGAGAGTGGAGGGGAAATGGAGGGAGAGTGGAGGGGGAGTGGAGGGGCGCTCAAAACCGGATTGGACGTGGAGGAGTGGGGGCTCAGGGCGCCCGGGGGGCGGAGGGGGGGCTTTGTGGCATCACCTGGTCGCAGCCCCCCGGGGTGGGGGAGGCAGTCGGGTGCGTGGACAGCACGCAGTAACCCCGGGTTGTGCGGGGTGTGCGGCGTGCAGCTGCCCCTCGAGCGGCCTACCGTATGCGGCACCGGCCTGCGCTGCAGACGCGCAGCAGTGAGAGCAAGTGAGAGCTAAGTGCCTCAGGACGAGGGGGCGGATGAGTTGAAGCCCGGAATGTGCCCGTCGCTGCCCGGTAGGCGACCACCGCTTGCGTGCATACACGGGAGCGGGCGGGCAGGGATGGATGGATGAGGGCCAATGCGCGCGCCAACACGGCGGCGGGCGAAAGCAGTAAAATGTCACGCTCGCGGCTGGGAAAGCTCGTTGGTTCTCGGTTTTCGGGTCGCGGGTCGCGGAAATGGTGCCGGAGAAGAGATCATCAAAGTAATCCATTGACAACCCTTTGCGGCGGCAAGCTTTGCGGTGGTAAGCGGCTGTGTGGCTCTCTGGGCCGAGGTCGTTCTCGTGAAATGAAATCAGTTCGGTGGCGGAAATAATGAGTGCCGCCGCGTTTTTGCAAAGGGCGCATGAGAGCTGAGGGCGGACGTACGTTTGGTTCAGTGCGATCGGTCAGCCAGTGCCAGCGAGTAGAGAATTTTTTGGATGCGAGACGGGATAAGATCATAAGACAATTGCGGCGAGGTGTGCAATGTGGCGCATTCGTCAGCAGTTTGCGTAAGGGAGTTGTCGTGGAATTGAGAAGAGGAGGGGCTGTGGAGCGCGCATTTGATGGTCATTCTTTCGCTCCGCCGGCTGTTACGCGACACGGACGACCTGCCAGCCGCGGCTGGCACTCCGGCTGTGGCGCTTTTGCTCTGCTGTACGACACTACGACATGACCGTTGATATGGTCTATGTACGGCAAAGCGCCACTGCGCAGAGGGTTTGATAGGATTTGACGACGTGGCTGTTAGGACGCCGTGACTTTTTGACGTGCTGCACAACCATTTGTGCCGGAGACGTACTGCTGCTCAAATGTTTTTCTCTTTGCGGAGAACTGTCGCTGCAATCCCCCTAGGAAGCAACTGACGGCTGTGTGCCCTCTGTGGCTGTGGCGGACGGTCACTACCCTCTTGATGCCTGGTATGAGCCTGTTAAGCGGCGGCGAGCAAGGCCCCCCCACGCCTCGCCCCATGTAAGGACATTCTTCGCAAGCCGCCACGAGACATTTCCACATGGTAGGTCGTCGTACCACACTCCGCCGTTACACTCAGCTATCAGATACCTAGCTGTGGGAGGGTCAACCAACCGTCACCCATCATAACCGTACAAGGCAAACTGGCCACACATATCGAGCTACCGCAACACACGTTTCGCAAAAGCTCTAGCTTCTACATGTTGCCAACCAGTCAACCAACCGACAACCGTCACCTATTCATGCCTGCCGGCTGAACGCCCATCCTCCCATCCCGTACGGCATGCCGAGCACGCGCCAGCAGCCTCCACTGCCCCCTGTTTGCACAACCACCGGCTCCACCGCCGTCGCCACCGCCACCGCAGCGCACTGATGCTGCTGCTGGGGCGCCGGCGGCGGCGCCGGCGGCGGCGTCAGCTGCACAGCCGACCCGTGGGTCACTTGTCCCCAATGCAATTCACTACCCTTTCCTTCCTCACTCCACAGCCTACACGCGGTCTAGCTCAGCACCGCAGCGGGTTAAGTGGTGGTGGTGGTGCAAGCCACTTAACCATCGACCGCTCCTGCTTATATATGAGTACGGTAGTCCGAAGCGTGTACCGGAAGGAACGAGTGGACTGTGGCCTGAGCGGCATGAGACGCTCAGTGGCGGGAGCGGCTCAGTGGCGGGGTGGGTTGCCCGCGAACCGCCACATGTCGGCGAGGCCGTCCAGGGGTGCGGTCATGGTGTTTGCGAGCACGTTGAGAGGCGGCTTGTTGGGGGCCCAAGGGTGAGGCCTGCCGGGCGGTGGGGTAGGTGGGGTGAGGCGGCCCGAGGCGATGGGGTGTTGGGTGGTGGGTGGGTGGCGGTGGGTGGGAAAAGGTGCGCAGGGGCGGCGGCGGGATTACGTAGGATGCCGCTACGGCGAAGCACCTTTCAGAAGAGACGAGTTCGACATCACACGGGAGCGCGGGCTGCGCGCATCACCAGCGGCACACGAGGAAACGTTCAAACAAAGCCAGTGGACAGGCCTGTCGGTTGCGTTTGGCATCTGCCGTTTGTCGTTCAAGAGACATCAATGACCCTAAGCCCAGGGCGCAAGGCCCAGAGCCCCCAAGCCTATTCGCCTCCACAGCTCCTCCCACAGTCCCACAGCTCTCCCCACCGGGTGACCGCGTGTCCCTTGGCGGACTCGAACTTCGTGCCCAGGTGCGATAGCAGGTCGGCATCCACCCCCGGCAGTGCCTCGAAGGTGGGCCACGTCTTGGACTCCTCGTCCGAGATGTGGTGGTACAACACCTGTCGTACAATACGGCAGGGTTTGAACGTGCGACACGATTTGTCGATTTGCCAGAGATTTAGGGTTTTAGGGCTTTAGGGTTTAGGGTTTTAGGGTTTTAGGGTACCGGTAGTGCGGGTCGCGTCCATTTGGCACTGCACTCCGGCTGCTGTACTGTACGCGCCAAACAAACACCCCCTCGTGCCACGTGGCACGGCAATGCCCCACAACTCGCCTTCATCGCCTCATCCAGTTTGGCGGTGTAGGCGGCTTCTCCGTTCTTCTCAATGGTCATGTTGTTAGCCTACAGTACATGGCAAAACCGAAGGAAATAAAACCAGGGCGGCGGTAATAAGTAAAATATCAACATTGAGCGCGGAAACAAATGGGCTTAGGAGCCTGTAACTACCGTACAGCAAATACTACCTACGGATGGGGCTGGTGGCTGACCTGGAGCGAGTACGGCAGATCCAGCAGGATCCAACAGAATCCAGCAGGGCAGTGCCATCCCCCCACCACACACACACACACACGCGCGCGCACGCACGCACGCACGGGTACGGTGCCGTACCTCGTACAGCAGATCCTTGATCTTCTGGTGGCCATCGTGGCCCAGCAGATGATCAGCCGCCTCGTCGCCCAGACGCTTGCGGATCTGGGGGCGGCAGCGGGTATGTACGACATCAACGTCGTGTGTGTCAACCAGAGAGACATGCCAGAGACATAAAGAGTTTCTCACTTTCCAAGACAACATACGGTACAGCCCGAATCCAGATGTGAGGAAGCCGCAGGAAAAAGGCCGCAGAAAGCAGGCAGAAAGGAGCTTTTCGGCTCCCACTCCCAGGCACCCACTCCCAGCCACCCACTCCCAGCCACCCAGCCACGCAGCCACCCAACCCCCCTCACCTCGGGGTACATGACCTCCTCCTCCGCTGAGCTGTGCATCGCAATCTCCCGGATGAGGGCCCAGCCCTGCGCAGCGGGCGGAGAGCGGGTGATGTATACACACAACGGCTTAACGGCGGCTTAATTAAAATCAACGTGAGCTGCGCGTGCAAATTGAACACGGCGGGCAATTCGGGCGGTAAGCAGCAACGCCACTCGGCGGCGTCGCACAGTTGGGCCTTTGCCGCGTGCGCCGCATGCGTCGCGAGGTTGTGCGGGACGACACACTTGCCGACCCACGGGTCAGTGGCGTCGGCGCGGCCGCCGCCGCAGCAGCAGCAGCAGCTGCTCCCGGGCTTTAGCTCATGGCCGTGCCGATCCCGGGGTGCCAAGCGTGCGACACGTCCCATTTCTACAACTGGGGGGAATATCGGCGACCATCCATGATCCATCACGAGACGGATGGCCGCAGCTAACAAAGTGCACCTCTGGGTTTCGTAACGACTGGGCGGTGGGTGGAAGGCGGAACGCGACCCACGGGTCGGTCGGCGGGTCGGCGGCGACTGCGCGGCTCAGTCGGAGAGACCTCTTCGCTCTCGCCGGCATCAGCAGCAGCAACGAGCCGCGAGCAGCAGCGAGCAGCAGCGCCCGCCTCTCTTTCAACTATTCTACTCACTCCCTCACTCCTCTCACTCTCTCACCGCTCTCTCACTCCCTCGCCACTCTCTCACTCTCACCAGCTTCTGCTTCATCTCATTGTTCATGTTTGGGCCGTTGTACTCATTCCACATGGACTTGAAGTTGGCGTGGTCCTGCGGGAGGAGGGGACACGGCAGGGCGGCCGCCGGGGGAGGGAACGAAAGGGAGGCGGCGCAAACACGTCAGTTCCATCGCGCGTCTGCGCGGACTGCCTCCCTTCTTCTGGGCCCCCTTCTTCGGGGCTCTTCTTCGTCGGTGCGTAAAGAGGACTCCGTCTGCTCTGTGTGGGTGCGAGCGAGGCTGAAAGAGAGCGTCTTCCGTAACGGGACCACCACCACCACCACCACCACCTCGGTCGTGTGCGCGAGTCTCCGAGTCTCGGCCGCTTGACACCTTTGAAAAGGCAAGGCAGAAGGCACTGACCAGACACCGACGACCGACCTGGTTGATCATTGTGATGACGGACTGATGTGTGGGGACGTCGGTGGAGGCCATTTTGCGGAGGAGAAGCTCCGGAAACGCGGCGACGGGCGCTGGGAAGGTCAAAGAGCGGGATTGAAGCAGGAGAGCGCCTGACCTTCGGCCCACAGCGCGCAGCATATAATGTGTAGGAGTGTGTGGAGTGTGGGAGAGTGGTGGAGCAGGGCGATGTGGGCTGTGTTTAAATGTTGATGTCGGGGAGTGCGGCGGCCGAGGAACGTGGTCCGTGAAATCCTCTGGAGTGACGAAGCCGTTGGGGAAAGTGACGTCAGGGCGCGCCGTACCAGTCGATTGACGAGTAACGACTGGTACGGGGCTTTTCCTGAGGCCAGCGCAGGCCCGCGATGCCGCCCGCCATGCCAATGCCAATGGCTTACCCAGGTGCAGGTGAGCGACCACGTCGATGGCGCAACCCAAGTAATCGCAGTGAGCGTCACGTGCGGTTCAGTGCTTGCAGATAACGCGCGTATAACGCGTGCGACGTGTAGCTCTGGCAACAGTTTGGATTTTGAATTTACAGGGAAAGGAACAGTTACGGTATACAGGGACCCAAAACGGGAAAGGATCAACGGTGCATACCACCGATTGCTTGACTGAGCTCCAGTTGCTGGTCCTGGTCCGAAGGATAAAGCCAGCTGGCCAGCAACGTCGCCGCGGTGGCGCCCGTTTGCGGCAATACAAACCGGTGTCGCTCAGAGCCGACGCTCAAAGCGCTCTCACGTGCGAAATGTCATGTCAGCCCAAGGACGCATTCATTTGTTGGTTGGCTCTGGGACTTGAGCCTTAACAACAGTGCGGCTCGGATGGCCCCCCGGCTACACCTTGCAAAGCGACAAATGCACACATCCTACCCTTCAAGAGTCTGGAGCCCTCTGTCACAACCACGCACTAAATACGTAAGCGGCGATGGGCCGCGAATAGCACGGAATGCCGCGGCCGCGCCGGACTGTAGCATAACACTACGGCGCCGGCGTCGTGGTGGCAGCCTTTCAGTGCAGCGAAGCGCGTGGGGGTGAAAGCCAGCGGCAGCAAAGTATGTGGGGCCAGAGGGGGGCTGGGCTGTAGGCCAGCGGCGGCTGAGGGCCAATCGCTGGGTGGCGGAAAATCCTAGGTGCTGTCGGTCGGCGCGAGCCCACGAACGTGTCAGGCTTTAGGCAAGAAAACATCCTGCGCTTCCATACACATACACATCCTTCACGCGCGCACGCTAGCAACCTGCACATAAACCAAGCGCCACCAAAGCGTCGAAGGCACGGCCTTCGGTATCAGGTCCACCCTGAAGGACAACGTCAGTCACAGCAACACGCAGCAACATGCGATTTCACAGCGACCGCTACAATGCGCTGCACGTATGCAGTGGGATGTAGTGGGCCGTCTTCCGTGTTTTGAACGAAGCGTTGAGTGCGGCATTCAGGCGGGTTGCGTACGACGCCGAGCCCTAGTACGCCGACACACCGGCCTGTCAAGCTGGTCAGGTTGCCGTATGCATCGACTCATGCTTAGCTACCCCGGCATCCAACACGGTGTTCACTTGAACAGCTTCTCGATTTCGGTCAGCGTCTCCTTCGCAAGCTGGAGCTCCTCGGTCTCCTTGATGTCTTCCTCGTTTTCGGTCTATGGCGCAGTAAATTGGGGCAACACACTGTGAGCTGGACAACAGGGTGGCTGCAAAGCTCGCCGAGGTTACGACGAACTTACCACAAAGGATTGAAGTTCTGCCAGGGCCGCTTCCAATCGTTGCCGAGTTTGCGGGATCATCATGGCAGACTCTTGAAGCACATTTTCCTGAGAACACCAATACACGCGTAATGCCTTGCGGGTTCGTCGTTGCGATGCCGCGGGTGCGCGCGCTCACCGCTTGCTTGATGTCGCTGGCTTCCGCTCCCTCCGCTTTCATTTTGTCCACACGAGCCTGCTCCTTATCGCGCTCCTTCTCGTAGTAACCCAGCTCTTTGTGAAGCCGCTTCACACTGTTGGTCTTCACTTTGCATTGTTTCGCGAGCTCCCCGGCGGACGTCATTGTGATCGTTCGAGGTTATGCAATGTGCTTGAAATGCCTACCTGCAGCGTATTGGCAATAAAGTCCACAGGAGAACCGTTGGCCGTTTGCCCGTACCGCGCGCGCAAAACTTTGTAGTGCCAAACTGCCAATGTGTCCTTGTGCTGCTTCTTTCCGCATGGACGAAGGCCGGCCACTCTACATGGACGAGGCTTCCGTGCGATCAATGATTTGCCTATCAGAACGCTGTTGCGTAGGGCACGGACGTGGGAGCCGGCGTTTAGAGCTTGCGAGTTGCGACCCATAATTTCTGAACACCCACACCCTTGTGCACGTGTGAATGTATCGCTTGACCAGATCCCTTCGCTGCGATGATGTCGAGAGACTCCTCTCGCGCACATAACCTGGTTTCACGGCTATCGCAGTGTCTTGCCACTGCGCGGATTACAGCCGAGCCATGGAGCAGACGGCGGCGTAACCAACATGAGTTCATTGACTCGGAGCAACTGCAGATCACTTCTGCACCGGGACTCACACGCACAATTAAGCTGCCGGTTGCCCGTACCTGTACGTCATGCCGGATGCCCGCACCCGTTCGTCCGGTATCCGGTGGCCCCGTCCTGATCCAACCCCTTCGCCCATCGCCCGCTGACTGGACCATCCCGGTCCTAGCACCCGAAGTCCAGCTTCGTGCCCCCATCTGGGCCCCATGCGCCCATCAGCAGTCGCTCGGTCATCTGCTGCACCTCGATCGGCGGCGGCAGCGGCGGGGAGTCGGCGGGGCATTCGTCGGCGGGCGGGCCCGAAGGTCAGGTCGTCATAACCGCCAGGCCGTCATAACCGTCCGCCGCAAGCAAGCCCAGCGGGGATATGAGATAACGCATGCACGTTCCTGCGCCGCCAATGACTCTGTGCACTCTCCGCATCCCGTGTGGTGGTCCTACCGTATGTTGCCACTCAACAGAGTTTCTCACATAATGTGTTGAGGTTTGGGGTGCAGGGGCTGCCGCGAACAACACAAATTCGGAGCCTTTCCCATTTGATGTGCCCCACACCGCACATGCCCCGATCTGCTTTCAGCTGTCTGCTGTGGGGCCGGTTGGATTCACGGGCCGTTTCCGTCAGTGATCGGGCGATGGCCTGGCTCTCCTCTTGCAGGCACACGGTAGCGTTCCCTGCTGTTGTGTCAGCCCCATATATTGATAAACCGCGGGGCCTCCTTAAATATTCGTTCGCTACAATCTCGGGTATCGTACGCAACGCAAAGATACAACGCAACGCCAGGCTCTCGCTATACTTGCTTCTTCAGGCTGGCGAGACAGGCTGCACTTGGGAGCTGCAAACATTAATGGAGAAGGCAGTGGCGACTTGGCCCGGTTAATTCTGTATGTTAGGTCGTAGGGCTGATCAGCACCTGGTGCAGCTGATCGACACCGGCAGCGCGGCGACAGGCCAAGCCTGTGTGTCCCCGTAAAGCCTGGCGGTCCTCTGCATTGGTCTTGTCGCATTGAGTAAACAACACGACACCGTCACTCTGCAACTGAAGTCCTTCGAAACAGCAGCGTTTTAAAACAACAAGGCGCACCAAGCAAACAAACACATTAAAGTGTCTTGCCTCAAAACTGCCGACCAAAAAACTCCGCGTGCGTCCGGCGGCGCTGTGAACACCAATACCTCGGCCCCGACGGCCGACGACCAACACATAGGCCGCAGAGAAATGGCCACAAGACCAACAAAGACTCCTCCTGCCCGTGAGGACCGACACCAAACCAAGCGCTGCCGACAGACCGCGCATGGACACAACAGCAGGCACGCTAAAAGGCAACACACACAGCGGAATTGCACACAGTTGAGAGACGCGTCGGGCTGACTCTTGGACGCTGACTCGTCTCCGCGCGCGCAGGGCTCCAGCCGCGAAAAAGCCGGCGCCTCCGCCCCCGCCTTGACACAGGAGGCAAAGACGAGCACATGCACACGTGCGGATCGCTCGCCTCCCGCGCGCGGAATCCTGGCGCAGCGGGCAGGACCCGCGATGAAACTCACACGGTGGCAATGTGCCGCTGGCCTCGCCGAGTTTAATGCTTGAAACACTGCAAGGTCGTGCACACGGCGGACATATCTGACTGGTGCAGCCGCAAACTCAAAACAAAGGCAGGGGATGCCAAACCACCACACGACACCACACACGACGTAACCTCGCTTCTTCCGCGCTCAGCTCTCGTTGCGTACTCCGGCTGCTCTCTCACCCGCCGCTCCTCGGCCCCACGCCGCCGCCGCGAGCGACGGCGTCTCTTGTCCCTTACCACCAGCGTCGCCGCTTAGAAGCGGCCACCCACACAATCCGCGCCGCCGCTCTCCCCTCAAACGCAGCCCGCTCAGCCGCGCCAGCCACAGACGAGTTCAGCTCGGGACCGAGCCGCGCCCTGACACCTGCAAACCCTCGCGCGCGCGTCCGATGCGCGCGCCCGTGTGTTGCCCTCAAAAGCAGACCGGTGCACCTTCTACACTCCCAAAAACCTTGCCAGCCGACACACCCCACGCGAGTGGAACCTTGCCAGCAATGAACCCCCGAACTCCCCACTCTCGAAAGCACAAGCAGCATTCGCGGCCCATGCGCAGGCCGGGCAGAGGACTCACCACGCGACAAGCTCCCATAAACGAAGACCGACGCGCAAAAAAAGCCCATGGCGTTGTTCCGCCCGCTGCAGACCACATACCGAAAGCCGTGCGCACCTCTCAGGGCTGCCGCATGCGCCCCCAAGGCTTTCCACTCCCCCAATGCCCGTGCAGAGGACTGCCTCGACGAACCAGCGCAGTACCTATGCAACAAGCGTGCAATGGGCCTCGGTTCCTGGCTCGTGCTCACACGACAAACATTCTGCCAGTCGCAGGGGGGTGCCCCAGAAAGGCATTTGCCATAGCAGCCCACACTCCAGAACCACACCGCCAAAGCTTAGTATGCGCCACCTGCTTCCATGTCGGGTCCTGCGCAGACCAACTGCTTACGTGTCACCGTGCCATGCAGAAGGCTCCTCCGTAGCCGCTAGAGCTGCTCGTGCTGACTACTGTAACCAGCCAACTCGGCTTTGCCCTGCATTGCCCTCCTGCCCAAACCCATGCGCCCCACGCCTTCTCCACGCAATCGTGAAACCCGACCGAATCCATCCGGGGTTAGACACCCCGACCCAGACCAGACAGCCGTGTTGCTCGACAGGAGGCGCCCCAAAGGGTCGCCCAGCGCCCGCCCGGTGCCAACCCTCAATGTTGCGAGCAGCCACCGACAGTGAGCAGCTGCAGTCGCAGGCCATACACACTGGATAAAACAACGACAGAAAAAGAGCGAGCCATGGTTTTTATGGTGGAGCGCGACCAGAATGTGTTTTTGCTAGCAGGGCGCAAAGTTAGCCGCATCCAGACATTGTCTTAAGTCTACACATCTCAAAAGGATTAGTAAGGCAATCAAAGTCAGCAGCAGGTGTAGCACGCAGGCGCTTTGTGCCCATGTGCACGCAAGACTCAAACAAGGAAGCGCGCCAACATTGCTGTCGGCCTAGACTAAACGCCCTATAATCAGAAATCTCAGGGGACATTTAGCTCCGTCAAACCGCCAGACCCCGACACGGCCCATCCGCCTGCTTTCATGGCCATGACACGGCCGGGCCTCTACCCCGACAACCCCATGCCGCCGCCACAGCGCGGCACCCATCCCAGCGTCCCGACCCAGCTCTCGACCATTTCCTCGGCTGGCTGTATCCGTCTCGACATACTTATGGCTGGAGAGGATTAGATCCGCCACATGACGGTGACAACCCACATCCCGTTGGGTGGCCTAGACTAACCGCCGCCCCGCGCGCAGATTCGCAGCGCGCTAACCAAGTTGTTACCCAGTGCGTAGTTCGCTTCACGCCGACGCCACTCCCGAGAAGGACTGTGGCTGCAGCTGCCGACCCCGCCCGACTGCCTCGTAAAAGAGCAGGGACGGCTGCAGGCGCTTTGCGTTCATTGCCTTCACAACGTCGCTCCAATGGCCCACCAGCTGGATGTTCGCGTCGTCGATCATGAGCCACAGCCCCAACTCCTCGCTCAACGCAAACACCTGCAAGCAGGATAACCAAAACATCCACGTCAACTAGGCCAGCCAGCCAGGCTTAAGTGTATGCAGCAAGTCGCGGCTAACGGAAACACAGCCAAGGTCACACGCGCGAGCATGTCTCCAGATTCCGTCCCGCCGGGCATCAAGTAAAGCTTGCCCGCTCCTACCTGTCCTCCACCCGTTCCCAGTAAACATCTTCCCCCCTGAAACAGTACGAGGTTGTGGGGCTACACATCTTGCGAATGCCACATACAGACAGGGCAAAGACCGTACGCCTCTTACCAGGTAGTGGTGCCCGAAGTAGCAGATGACGGAGCGCAGCTCGCACGGCGCCGAGGGTGGGTGGGTGCCGACCGTGCCGGAGCACCGGAAGAGCAGCGCCAGGTCAACCCGGGAGCCCAGCGCCTCGAGGGTGCCGCGCAGCGCCTCCGGCGGCGCCTGCAGGCTCTCCCACACCAGCGCCAGCGTGAAAACGGTCGGGAAACGCAGCAGCGTGGCCAGCGGGTGCGCCGCGGCCGTGGCGCCAGGGATCCAGCCATGCGCGTGGTGCGCGTGGCCGTTGGCGAGAGCGCCGCCGCCGCCTGCAGGAGCGGCGTGCCGCCGGCCGTTCACGACGGGCAGCACCAGCGGCCCAGCGCTCGTGCCCGCGCCGGCCGCCTCCGCTGCGCACAGTACGTCCTCAAAGTAGGCGCCGCTGTCCGAGCCGTCAAGCGCCGCGAAGGCCTTTCGCAGGGCCTGTGCGTGAACCAGGTGGAAATACTTCGTATAGACCTCCACCTCGGCCGCCGCAGAATCGTCAGCGGCCGGGCGGGCGCCAACGTGGTTGTGGTGCGGCAGCAGCTGCAGGGCGGCAGGCGCGGCGGTAGGCGCCGCGTGCACGACCGAGGGCTCCACCTGCGCGGTCCCTCCAGCGCCGCCACTCGAGTCCCGCTTGGACCGGTTGGCCTGCTGCTGCTGCTGCTGACGTTCCTTGCCGCCCGCGCTGCCGTTGCTGCTGCAGCTGGCGCTGTCCTCCTCGGCGGTGCACGGCACCTGCACCTCCAGTCCAAACAAGCTGTGCGCCGCCGTGCAGGGAACAGCCGCCGCCGAGTCCGCGGGTGTCCCGGCCTTGCCGCCGCTGCTCCGGCCGCTGCCGCCGCCGCCGGCAACCGCAGCTGCGTATCCAGCCGGTGCCGCGGCCTGCGGCGCGGCGTGGTGCCCATTGGCGGCGGCGGCGGCGGCTACGACGACCGGCGCGTGCGCGCAGGCGGCCGCGGCGATGTCCCGAACGCGCACCCTGCGGGGCAGCTGCGGGTCCTGGCCCTGAGTCGCGCCGCTGCCTGCCTCCGCGCGGTGCATGCAGGTGAGCAGCACCAGGAGAACCTCGAAGGCATCGTGCATCTCGCTCAGATCCAGCCGCACCGCGGCCTGCCCCGTCTCCAGCACGCTCAACGCCTCGCGAAGCTGCAGCGGCGACACCACCCACCACGGCGAGCTCGCCGCAACGGAAGCGGGCTGCGTGGCCTGCGGCGCCGCCATGGCGCGGAAGACGCCGACAAGCGCGCGGAGCACGGTCACGTCGGCCGCGGCGGCGCCGCGCGTGGCCACATCGTCCACGCTGACATGCAGGACTGCCTCGCGGAAGCTGCGAAGGTGCCAGAGCGACTGGATGATGACGTTGAGGAAGCAGTTGTGCTGGCCGCCCAGGTTCTGCAAGCCGCGCACAAGCTGAAGCATGCGCGGCTGGCCGCTCACGCCCGGGTGATACGTGATGTGGCCGTTGCCGCCCCCGGTGTTGGACGCGGGCAATGACAAACTGCCCACCAGCTGCGTCGGTGCGCCAGAGAGGAGCGCCGGCCCGGCGGGTCGGTTGCCGGGCGGCCGCTGCGGCGCCGCCGGCCTCACCGCCACGGCACCATTGCTGCCGCTGCAGCTGACGCCGCTGCTGTTCGCGATGGCCGAATCAGACAGGCTGCTCGCCAGGGACACGCTGCCGTTCATCGTGCCGCCAGGGCTGGTCCCGCGCACGACGACAGGTGGACTGCCGCCGCCCGGCACGCCGTTCGGCAGGGCGGACGGCGACTTCTGGCCCCCGGCGCCGGTGGCGCCATTAGCGAGAGCGGCGGCGGCGCCGCTAACGTTATGCTGCAGCTTGGCCTTCCACGATGAGCCCGCAGCAGGCCCAGGGTGAGGAGTCGCCGCCGGCGGCAGCACGTCGCTGGCCCCGCCTGTAAAGGACGTCGACGCGGTGCTCGACACCAGGGACGGGAAGGGATCCATGCTGCAGCCGCTGGCGCTGGACGCCGCACAGCCCTCCCTCCGCGCCGCTACCGACGACCAGCTGGGGGCCGA
Source organism: Pleodorina starrii (assembly GCA_030267565.1). Taxonomy (NCBI): domain Eukaryota; kingdom Viridiplantae; phylum Chlorophyta; class Chlorophyceae; order Chlamydomonadales; family Volvocaceae; genus Pleodorina; species Pleodorina starrii. The sequence continues at coordinate 1,311,786 of BRXU01000007.1, read as the reverse complement.
CGATGCAGCCGGCATCGGCCCGGACTGCCCACTTGTGCCGACGCGGCTCGGCAGCCCCGTCAGTGAGCTGGCCGCCGCCGTGGTGCGCAGCTGCTGCTGCTGCCTTTGCTGCTGCTGGCCAGCACCTGCGGCTGATGCCGCTGTCAACGGCAGAGCTGCAGCATCTTCCGGCGCGGCACGCGCGGCCAATGCACCCGTTGGTGCTTGCTCCTGCGACGGTGCGGCAGTACCTACTAAACCGTCGCGGGGCCCAGCCGCCGGCGTTTGCTGCTCAGTGTCTCCGGGAGATGCCTCGCGCGTCGAGGGGGCCGACCGCTGCCGGCCGTCCTGCCCTGCAGCCTCTGAGGGGCCGCCATCCTTGGTCTGCGTGCTCGGGGCTGTGGCCGTAGCCGCGGCAGCTGAGTCACCCCCACTCGTCGAGCCCTCGCGGTCCGCCTCGGCGGCGGCGGCCGCGGCCTGGGGCTGCGCAGAGTGGGGTGCCCTCACCGACTCAGCTGCCGACCCGTTTTTTTGAACGAGTCCGTCATTCGGCCCATGCGGCGGGCCGCCTGCAGCTTGGAGCATGTGCATCTGCATTCCCATTGGGGGCATGGGCATGACCGGCATCATCGGAACCTGAACAGGGCCGGGCATACCCGGCTGCCACGTCAGCATCATGCGGCTGCCCGGCGGCGCCATGCCTGGCGGAGGCGGCGCCAGCACGGGGTGCTGCGGCCCGGGCCCTGCACCTGCGCCGGGCCCGTGTCCCGGCGGCTGGGGAGGCGGCTGGGGAGGCGGCCCGCCGTGCAATCCCCCAGCAGGCGGCGCCCCCGCGGGGTGGTCGCCAGCAGCGGGCCGGCTTCCGTCCTCCGCACTGCTGTCCGGCCGGTCCAGCGGCCCTGCCGCGGCAGCTCCTTCCATGGGCTCCATGCCGGGGGTGTGGGAAACGTGCGGGGGCGCGTGCATAGACAACTGCATGGGCCCCGCGGGGCCCATCACCATCATGACGGGCCCAGCTGGGCCCATCATGGTCATCGGCGGCGGCGCCCCGGCGTGATGGTGGTGTGGCGGCGGCATGCCTGGCCCGCCAGACATGTCCCCGGACGGTGGCATAACAGCGTGTGGGCCAGCGGGGCCGGCCCCGGGACCTTTGCGAGGGCCAGCGCCGCCACCGCCAGGCCCGCGAGCGGCGTCCCGGCGGTCGCGGCGATTACCATACTGGCCGCCTCCTGGCGCGGTCGGCAGGCCTGGGCCACCGTACTGCCCTGCAGGACCCACGCGCGGGTACGCACCAGCCGCTGGGTGCCCGTGCTGTGGGCCCGGACCCGTCATACCGGCGCCGTCCGTCTGACCTCCGCCGCCCTGACGATGGTATGCGCGCTGGCTGGCAAGCTGCTGCTGCTGCAGCTGGGGTTGGGACTGGTTGCCGCTGGAAGCGGAAGCCGCAGCAGCTCCCTGAGGCTGCGGCTGCGGCTGCGCCTGCTGGCCAGCGGCGACTGCAGCTCCGCTAGATGAGGCAGCCGCCGCCTTGCCAGAGGGCACAAATGAACGCGCATTGACGTTCAGCGTGCTGCCTGCCTTGACGGCGCCGGTGGGCGCCGAAGGACTCTTCGGCGGCGGCGGTGGCTGTGCACCCGGAGATACGACCGCCGGTGCCGCTTGCCCAGCCGCCTGCTGCTGCGGCGGCGGCGGCTGCATGTGCAGCTGCGGCGGCGGACCCATCGGCATGGGCATGCCGGGTGGCATCATCTGCAGCATATGTGGATGGGGGTGCGGCTGCAGCTGGCCCGGCGCGCCCGGCGGCGGCACCATGCCAGGCGTGCCTGGGGGAAACACGTAAAGATGCGGCGGAATGTGGCCCATGGGTCCGTTAGGTGGCTGCCCGTGCGAGAGCGCCATGGCCCCGCCTGGCATGGGACCGGGGAACTGCATGGGCGAAATCATCACGGGTGGCTGCCCCTGAGGACCTGCTGCGCCCCGCGGACCGGCACCAGACGGCACGCCCGGCGCTTGTCCGTGCTGCGATTGCCCGGGTGCCTGCGGGTGCGGAACCTGCACGAGGCCTGCCGGCGCACCCGGCGGTCCTGGCATTCCCGGCATAGGACCCGGCGGCCGTGCCATGGGCCCCACAGGTTGCTGCTGGGCCTGTGGCGGCGCGGCCACCTGCATGCCGGGTTGCGGCGGCGGGCCCCCCATGCCGGGCGGCGGCGGGCCCGACGGCATGCCGGGCCCCGGCATAGGCGGACGGGCGCCAGGGGGCGCGCCGATCGACACGAGCACGGGACCAGGCGGCGGCGCGGGATGCATCTGCTGCCCCGACATCTGCTTGGGCAGCACCGCCCCCATGGGTGGCATCGGGCCTCCAGGCACAGGTATCGGAACCGGGATACCGCCGTTGATGTGCATGTACGGCGACGGTCCCGCTCCTGGTCCCTGTGGGCGAGGCGGCCCCGCTCCCGGAGGACCTCCTGGACCCGGTGGCGCCATATGGGCCATCATGGGAGGCACCATTCCCGGCAGGGGCCCCGGTAGGCCTCCCGGCGGGAGGTGCCCGATGGGGTGGACGATCTGGCCAGTGGGCAACGTGCCCACTGGCGCGGGCCCTTGCCCGTGCTGAGGCGGCGGCGGCATCGACGCGCCAGACCCCGCCGTCAGCACTGGTCCTGGCGGCTGCTGCGGATGCGGCTGCTGCGTCAGCGCCGGGGCGCCAGATACTGCCGCCGTGCTGCCGGCGGCTGGCTGCTGCGGCCGCGTTTGCTGCTGTTGGGGCGCCTGCGCGCCTGCTGTCGATGGGGCCGGGGCCGCTTGGCCGTCGGTGCTGACTTGTAACACCGCCTTCTGCGGCGACTCCGAGGGCAGCACCGGGATGGGTGTTGGGGTAATGGGTGGCTGGGTCGCCGGCTTGGCTGGGGGCGCTCCGGGCGCGCTACCCGCAGCGACCGGGATCACAGCGATGTCGCCGAAGAGGATCGCGTCCTCAGGGACCGGAGCTGCGCTAGGCGACGGCAAGGCGCCACCGGCCGCCGAAGACGCCGAACCAGCCTCAGCCTCGCTTGCTGCCACGGGCGCTGGGCTGGCGGACGCCGGGGCTGCGGGCTGCTCCGCTATCTCGGGTGCCGCAATCGCTGACGAAGTCGCCACGAGCTCGACCGCAGGAGCCGATGGCTGCTCAGCGGCACCCACTGGCTCGGCCGCCGGCGGCTGCGCTGATGGAGGCGATTCGGGGCGGGGGTCAGCTGCGGGCGTGGGCACTGGGGCTGCCGGGGGCATCAACGGAGGCCGCGGAGCCTGTTGCCCGCTGCTGCTGCTGCTGTGCGGCGCTTGCCTCCCGCCACTCTCCCGGCTGCCGCTGCGGTTGTGCGGCGCGCCCCCAGGCCCTTGGTGTCGCCGTAAATCGCGTTCGCGGTGAGGGTGCTGGTGGTGGTGCTCTCCGCGCTCGCGCTGCGGCACGCCATCCCGCGGACCCATGCGGTCTCGGCTGCCGCTGCGCAGGTACGCGCGGCCGCTGCTGCCGCCGGCCTGGCCCGTCGTCGCCTGTGCTGGCGCCGGAGCAGGGGGGGCCACCTCCTCATCCTGATCCCGGGTGTCCTTGTGACGGCGGCGGCGATTCTCGGTGACGAAGCCCTCGTCATCGCCACCACCGAAGCGAGCATCCTGCAAGCCGGAATGAGCATAGAGAAATGAGACTATGCTTCAGTTTTCCCGTCCCTCTCACCAAGCCCTCCGCAACGACGCTTGATGCCCGGATGCCTCACTGCCTGCGCTAACGCGGATGAACACCTTCATGTCCCATGCCTCACCTCGGGCGACGACGAACGGTGGCGGTCCGCCTCCTCCGACAGGTCGGCTGACGAAGCGGCGGTCGCGGCGTTGCCATTACTGCCGCCGGTTCCGGTCGCCATGTCCGAGAGCCTCTCCTCCATGATCATGCGCTGGCGCCAGTAGCCATTCTCGTCCGACAGCAGCTCCTTGCGGCGCAGCTCCATGGCGGCCTCCTCGGCCTTGCGCATGGCCTCCATGGCTTCGGCGCGCTTGCGCCTGCAGCAATATGCAACAAGATCGTACGAGTCAACCACGATGCGCATGTGCATTCCAAGTGACGCCGACGCATCCGCACGACTGCAAGGGCAGGAAAAGGTCTTTGCGACATGCAGCCCAAGCAGAACTCGGCTAGACAAACCTGTCGGGATTGCTGAAAAAAAGGAGAGCGCTGATCTTACCGTTCCTCCTCGTCTCGGACGGCCCGCTCACGCTCCGCCTCCTGCCGCGCCGCACGCTCCGCCGCCTCCTTGGCTTGCCGTTCCGCCGCAAGGCGCTCCTTCTCACTCTTGGCCTTCTCGTTCTTCTTGGCCTTCGCCGCCTTCTTGCGCTCCCGCTCTGCCGCCTCGCGCTCCGCCGCCAAGATCTGCCACCAAGAACGCAAATGCAACCCAAACATGCATGCCACCCAGATCAGGACACTTCCACGGCCACTCAAAACGACGTGGGCAAGGGCCGAGAGGCAACTGAGAGCAGGTGCTGCAATAGTGGCGCATCAGGATCAAAGTTTTTGGTTATATTATAGAAACCCCCACAGTGCGGTCGGGTCTCGTTAGATCTCATCTTTTGCGCCGTCTGCAGCTGCCACGCCAATCACAAAAAGAGGTGCGGACGCGCGGGTAGCTGCCAGCCTCGGTTTCGGACGCACCTCCATGCGCAGGACTTCATCCTCAGCCAGCTTCGCCCGCTGCGCCGCATACTCCAGGCCGCGCTGGTCAAGGCGGTCCTGCAGCAGTGGCAGCGCGAGCTGCGTGCCGATAATGACGCCCGGGTCGTCACAGGCCACGTTAATCAGCTGCATCTCGAGGTGCTGCAGCGCTACCGAGCTGTCCTCCAGCCGCCGCTCAATCGCCTGAAGCACGAGGCACATGCCAATAGAACATCTGGTGAATATGTTATCGATGCACGCGGTGCTTCCTCCCAGGAAGGGGGGACCGGGTACGGTGCCATGCTGTGAGAGGCCAACGGGCAGGCCGGTGCGTTCAACGGACCACAGAATTGTAGTTTGAAGTAATGCCAGGCTTGCCCCACGGGCGCAGGTGAGGAGAGCACATGCACACGCAATCACCTTGAGCGCAGTCTTCAGGTTGTCAAAGAACGTGCGGTCGTCAGCGTCGCCGTACAGCTGCTTGCGCACGTCCTTGGAGAAGTGGTTGCGCAATTTGGTGAGCTGGATGTACTGCTGGGGCGTCAGCGATCCCGACGCGGCCTCCAGGTCCCCCTCAGCCTGACGGCGGCAGGAGGGCGAAACAGTAACGTTCTCCGCCGGCCCACATGCGTTCATACGGTCGCTGCCAGGATAGTAAAAGCGTGATAATGGCCGGCTGAAAGCTTCGCTCGCAAACAGCCATACACAGAACCACCAGGTGACCGTAAGTGGGTGCCACCGCAAACTGCAGCTTTATGGCACCTTTGATCCATGTTAAGAAGCGGAAGGAAGGAAGCTATAATCATGACAAGCGCAGAGTCCGCACGCCGTACTCCCGAACGTATCGCCAAATCAAACGCCTCGGGCGGGTACGCACGCGCACCTCGTGCAGGTCCCTCATAGCCCCGCCCTCCGCGCCGTTGCTGCCCGCCGCCAGAGCGCGCTCGTTGCGGCTGGCGATGAGCTCCTGGAACTTGTCCACCAGGTTCTCGACCGTGCCCTTCCAGCCCTGCAGCTGCTTGATCTCGGTCTCTCTGCGCGGGGGACGCCATGCGAGGACGGGAACTCAATACCAGTACCAGACTCACGATGGCTGGGCTCAAACTCGATCCGACCGGTGAGGATGCGTTAGCGCGAAAAATCCTTCCCCGCGCAAGAAGTGCTCACCGCTTGGCCATGTCATACTCAGCCTTCTGCTTCTTGTCGTACGTGGCCTGCAACCGAGCTCCTTGCTCGCGGAAGGCGGTTTGGACCTCAAGCTGCACGAGGGAAAAGAAACGGTAAGCGCAAACGATGAGCGGGCAGTACGAATGGGTAGCTACATCACCTTACGACAGCCCAAGCAGCTGCTAATAACGACGATCATCGGCGACATCAGGCTGGGCCACAAGCCGTCCCGTACCGAGTCACAACGTACCGAGTCACAACTGACCTCACAACTGACCGAGGCACCGGACACCATAAAGGGAACTCGCATCGGAACGCACCTGGTGCCGGTGCCGCTCCATCTCCGCAGCACTGCGGTATGCCCCCTCCATGCCGCGCGGCTGGTGCTTGACCTCATCGAGCTCCCGCTTCAGCCGCTCGAACTCGGGCTCGCCCTGGAGCCCACGGCGCAAACAATTGCACCGTCAGTATTAGTGGTTGCACATAGTCCGTCTCTTTGTGCGTTAGATCCCACCCAGTCAGATCCCTCATGCATTCACGCCGTAGTTACGCTGCTGGCTCGCGGGGACAGAGTGTCACTGAGTAGGGTTGCCTTGTGCATGTGCAAGCTTCCAGCCATCTAAGATCAGGTGGCCCACGCGGACCATTTCCCCAAACACACCTGTCGCAGCGCCTGTTTCAGGATGCGCAATTCCTTCTCCTGCGTGAGATGCTCGAATACAAGGTAATGCAGCTTGGCGCGCGTGAGTAGCGCCTCCCGGCGCAGCATGAAGAGGATGACCTCGTCCGGAAGCGGCTTAGACTCCGCTCCCGTGCCCATGCCCAGACCGGACGCCCCGTCCTCGAGCAGCAGCGGCGACGCGGACGCCTGGCCCATCTCGCCACCCATCCCTGCTATGAAGCAGCATGTCAGCAGCAGGAAACGCATCGCAGTCGGTACGCACGCCAAGGGTGAGGACAGGGACAGCGACAAGGAGGGTATCAGAAGCAGGCGCGGTCACGATAATGCATTACGAGATTGAGGCCCGGACAAAGCCCCGCCGCACACCTGGCAGGTCGCGCTTTGGCTGCGGGCGAAGGTCGTAGCCCTGCCTGGTGAGCTCCGCCGCCTCGAGCCGGCTTTTCAGCATTTCGCTCAGCAGATCCTTGCACTGCTTGGCACGCGTCTCCCACGAAAGGTGCTCCTCAAGGGCCCTGCGGCACGGAACCACCCAATGTGCCCCGTTACAGCCCAATGCTACACGCTGTCCAGACAATGTAGGTCCTTCTAAAGAGGGAGCCGCAGTTGTCTCTGCCTTGCGCAAGATGGAGAGCCAGAACCCCTCACATCGGTAACATAAGTCCTTAAGCCCTCGTGAAGTGAGCTGCACTGCACAGCTGCCGGTCCCAATGACCACCCAAGCGCCCTACAGGGTCCCGACGCACCGGACGAGCAGCATGTGTGCGTCCCCGGCGCTGGGCGGCTGCATGCCAAGGCACCGCTTTGCTCCGTCGCGGGCCTTCTCAGCGGTGCTCACGATGCTGCCGTACACCCATTCGAGGACCAGGCCGTTATGGCCCGGGTCCTCGCCGGGCTTGGCGCGCCGCGGGTGGCCATCCTCGCCGAGAAGCCGATCCTGCCGCGAAACAGAATGGTCATAGCGTAAGACGGCCACTACACACGCTGGCATGCGCCTATCATGCTTGCTACACCTCACAAACTTATCCAGCACGTGCTGTACGTACTGGCAAGGTTCGTTGGGTTTAATGATTGAAGACCGGTGCACCAGGGTACGTTCGACGGCACAGAGAACATCGCGCTGTAGTAATAGGCCCCTGATCAACTCAACGGGGATGGGCACGAACAAAGAACACGCTGGGGCTGGCATTAATGCGCGCCCAGGCTCAAACCTGAAACTTGGACCGGCAGTCAGGCATTTGTTGCGCACCCTGCAGCTCACTTGCAAGTGCTGCAGCCATTTCGCGTTTACGGTCAGGCTGCTGGTCTCCTCGGTGAGCGACCACAGGTCCACGTCGCCCATGTTTTCCTCCTCCTCCTGCCATGAGAACCGGGCCACAAACGAAATCCCACACGTCACCGCCCGCGGCGCCAGCCACAACATTTCATGTAGGGCAGATTAGCGACGAGCAAGCGGGTTCCTCTGATGCGCTTTAAAAGCCCCATACCTATATGCGCCATCACGCGTCACGCCCCAAACCAACGCACCTCGTCCTCCTCCTTTGGCTCCGGCTTCAGTTTGGTGGACAGCGCATCGACCTTCTCAGTCAGCCACTCCACGATACGGGACACGTCATCTGGCAGCAGATTCTCCAGATCCTCGAAGCTGCAGACGTTCCAAGAGCGAAAACATCCGCAGGACAGCGCATTGTCGGCAAGCATCCCCTGAGCGCGTACGACGCGCAATCTGCATTCCAAGGCGCAAGCTGCAAACCAACCCGTACCGTTGACGGAACTAGTCACGCAAGACGATTACCCACGCTACCGCGGGGACGATGAGGACCTTGGTGCGTGAATGTGCACTCAACTTCATTTGAACTACTGGGGCTAGGTCCAACATATTTTCGGTTTGCGCAAGACGCTCTCGCACCTGAGCTCCAGCTTGGTGGTTTCGCGGTGGCCCTCCGGAAGGATCTCCATGACATACGTGGTGATGGGGGTCAGTAGCGAGTGGTACAGGTGGTCGTTCTCCTTCGCAAGGGCCTCCAGCAGCACCGACAGCAGTTCGATGTTGGCGTCGCGCAGGTGCGACCCCGGGTCACCCCGGCGGCGGTACGGCCGGGCGGCACCATCCTCGCCGCTGGCCCCAATGACCGTTGGCCGCAGGCTGTTAGCACTTGTGCTTTGCTGGACCTTTGATAGCAAGTCGAGCCTAAAGAGAGGCACACCAAAGAAAGAGAAATGTCATAACAGCGTCGTGACACAAGTCCTTCCGGCACAAGGTCACAGCACCCGCCGCCCTACTTACATCCGCTGCCTGAACGCTGCCTCAGCGGGCTTCTCCAAGGCCCGGCCCTCGTCGCGGGGCAGAAGTCTCCGCAGTTCCTCGCGGATGTGCTTCTCCTGTAAGGCAAACGAAGGGCGGCACACGACCCAATCGTGACAACCAGCAACCCAGACGCTGATCATACGGGCAGCACTCAGCATGTGCAAGAGTGCAATGAAGAGCAGGACGTCGCGATATGCTCACGAGTGGTACAGGGCGCCTGCGTGCGTTTGGTTGCCAATAGTACGGCAACTGGTGCCAGTCCTTACCGGAAAGCCGGACGAGAAGCTATGGGTTATTGCGACCAACCCCACCGTAACATGCTCCAGGAGGGAGCCCAAAGCCCCGCAAATCTTCCTCGCCGCCCTTAAGTTGCTACGCCCGCTCAGGCCCGCACTCGGGTACAAACAACATCCCCTCAACGCCCTTGACGCCAATACCCCCGATATGACTAAACCTCGGCACCATCCACGCCGTGCGAATCCCCCGCCCTCACCGTGATATGCTGCCGGAAGGACTCCGCATCATAAAGCGCGGAGTTGTCTGCGGGCCACTGCCACAACTTCCACGTCCCCTTCTCCTTCAGCCGCTTTATGCCCTCCTCAAGCACATCCTCAATCGACGGCTCCAGCTCTAGAAGTGCTGGGTCCAACGGCTCTCCCTCCGGCGCATCAGCCACTGTTCCAGAAGGAACACATACAACACAAAATATATTTACCATAAAGCATGATACATGTGTTGAGAATGAATTGGCCTCGCGCTAGCAGGTTTCACATTGGAGTAAAGATAAACCATCTTACCAGCTTGCTGACGCGCTGCCTCAGCAAGCTGCTTGGCGCGCGATCGAACGCTGTCAAGGTCTATTGACAGAAGCTTGACGCGTTCCTCCTGCTCCAAAGTCTCCCAGAGCGGCCGAACCAACGTGACGCGCTCCTGCGGCGACTGAGTCAGGTCCTTGGTGTTCTCCTGCGGCAGACAGGAGCCGATTGGCTAGCAGGCCCCCAAGGGGGGTTCTGCCGCGCCAGAGTGACCGCACGCCGCCGCACCTGTTGAGGCTTCTTGGCCGGGGGCTTAGACCCTTTGGTCTTAGCCCCCTTTCCTTTCTTGTTCACCATTAGCTGGTCAACAAATACGTGTTGTCAAGGACGGGGCTGGCCGCCCAGGCATCTCGCTAAATATACACCCTTACTCCATCGTGCTCGCCTCCTGCAACACCGTGTTGGGATGCGACGATAATCAGCTCCAGGATATATATGGTCTGGGGCGAAGCCTTGGCGATGAGGATCCGCTCTGACGTTCTGAGTGCGACTTCTGGACGCCAGACGCCAGCCCGCTGGAGGACACCACAGTCAGGCCCCGCTGTTGCTAGACAAAGAACTGGAACACGTCCTTATTTTGTTGCTGTAAGATCACTTAAAGCGCGCCGCCGGCAAGAAAAGAGAACTACCACTCGTGGGACACTTGACGAACCATGGCTAGCTTCAAACTGGCTCAGTAGCGCGGTAAACTATTAGGTAAACATCACGATAATCCATAGCTAGTGCTGAACCTGACCTGACTGACGAAGCCCACCTGAGGCACGAATCGGGAGAGTTTGGTTCAAGAAAGAGCCTCAGGCCGCAGGCTGAGGCGAACGTGATGGCCGTTGATGGCCAGGTAAGTTTACTACGAACTAGGTGTGCGGAGACTATAGAAGAGGAGGCCACCGAATACGGCTGGATTTTGCTTATAACGCCTACTACCTCCTCTGAGTACCACTTTTTTACTGCAGTGTAAATTCTTTTATTTGGAATCTATACCGTCAGAGCAGCAGGGCTAGGCAAAATAGGCGGAATGCACGGCAAATTTCTTTTCACTTTGGCCGTTCCATTCACACCTCGTAGCCACTCAGCACGGCCAATCTACGCACGGCAGCTTGCGTTGAAACTTTATGATAGGATCTTGGGTTGTAGCTGCACCAGCCTATGCAGACCCTGCTGAGTACAATTAAGCTGAACACATTTCTCCCCCCTCTCCCAAGTGTGAAGTGTTTAGAGGCTGCTACCCTCTGTACCACTATATTCATCCTTTCGCAAGTCGGGCGTATATAAATACATCGGGCACATTGGCGTAAGACACGGGGGCCTTCCGAGCCTGCCCGAGCGCATCCGCGTGCGCTGCGGGTGAGGGCGGGTGTCTGCCGGCGCCTGGGTGCCCAAACAACTCCACCTCAGCAACATTTTGCTCGCCAAATGGCACTGACTGGAAGTGTCGACGCATCATTCTTTGATTCGGCCCTTTGTCGCCGGCTGTCGTCGGCTGACCCATGGGTCGTGGTGCAGTTTGACGCGCTGCCGTTGTCCACAGACGCCCTGCGGGTGAGGGCGCACTCCGTCCAAAAGCGAATTCGTTCTCACATCAAGAACCAAGGCGGGGCTGGCGAGTGCCGAGTGTGCCTGCCATCGCGCCGTTTCGTTCCGGACACGGTACCAGACGACGGTGTTGGCCTTACACGGCAGGACCCCTCCGCATGTCTTCCTGTGGGACTCGAGAAGCCGACGAATACGAGACTCGAGAGAAGCCGAACACCAGGAGCTCTAGAATCCCGCATGACGCTGCGGCAGAACAGTGGTAGCTGCAGCAGCAGCCACCCAGGTGTACCCAGGTGCAAGGTGTCGTGCAGGTTCAGGATCGCCTACGGCAGTTCTCACTACTCCCACTCGTCAGCAGCCCAGCCGGACAACGACGGCGGCCACGCCTACCGAGGCGCGCTCACACACCCGCCCTTGCAGTCCTCAACTGCACTCATGCGGACCACTGGGCCCCATTGCAGCATAAGGATCATCCGCACGCGCACCCATGACCGGCTGCACGCCACCTACCCCCACACGTCTCCTTCTCCGCTGCGATTTCTCTTTATACCCCCGCACGTCGCACCAGGCCAGGGTGCCATCCTCGCCCACCCCTCTTCCCCCATCGCGGCGCCGCTACGGAGACCGAGTAAAGGCACACACAAAGGTATCGGGCGGCAGGGCAGCAGCGTCCGCGCCGTCGGCGCTCACCACCCACTCATCCGCGACTCGTTCGCAGCTGAAGCCGTGCAGCCGAGTCATCCGGTCCACAAAGGCCTCCCACGGCTCGTCGGCCGCGTCCGTACACACGAACCCGGTTGCACGGTCGAGCCACACCTGTTACGAGGGGCCGGGGAGCCGCACGCACACGCCGGTGTGGGCAACGTGGGCAACTAAGGACGAACTGCAGCGGAGGAATGCAAGACAATGTTGGCGAACGGACCCGGCAACACTGGGAGGGTGACGGCGTGCACAGGATCTGTTCGCACGCCGTTGCGACGATCCTGCTGAGGACCAACGCCGTACAACATGCAGTACAGTACGGCAGCAAGGAGAAGGGCGACGGACATGGTATCCAGCAGGCTGCATCGAGGCGGGCCGCGGGCCGGGCCCTTAGTCAGCGCAGCCGAATCGCTCCCGAGCGCAACTGGGGTCGACTGTGGTTGGTACGGTATTGGGAGGCGCAGAAGACGAGACGGCACACGGCAGCGGCGCCATGCAGCAGTGCCAGGCGTCAGCCCGGCGGACCGACCCACATCAACAACCCATGAGTGGGTTCGCTCCGGAGGCCGAAGGAAGCCGCAGGAGCACTGGCGGGATGTGCCCCGCCGCCGCACCCACACCCACACACACATCGCGCACGCACACGGCGTGAGATCCCCGCTCGCTCACCGACTTTCGGACCGTGTGGCCCACCAACGCCACGGCGCCGCCGCCGCCGCCGCCGCTGCCACTGCCGCCGCCGCGGCGGCACACGGCTGCGATTGTGTCGGCCAGCAGCGGCGCCAGAGAGCTGACGTACACCACGTCGGCCGCGAGTACGACGTCGTATGCTCCCACGTGCTGCTGCTGCCCCGCGCCGCACTCCGTCTGCGCAAACTCTTCATCCCCCTCCCTGGACCTGGTGGCCGGCTCCCGCTCCCGCTCCCGCTCTTGCCGTTCCACAGGCCCGCCGCACCCGCCGCCGCCGCTGCTGCTGCTGCTGCCACACCCGCTGGGCCCCGCCGCCGCAGCGGCGGCAAGCTGCGTCCAATCCAGGACTGCCGTACGGCACACGCCGCCGACGCCGTTGAGTTCCGCGTTCGCCGCCAGCAGCGGCAGCACCTGCGGCAGGTCGGTAAGCGTCACTGAGCGCGCGCCCGCCTTGGCCGCCACGATACCGGGCAGGCCCAGCCCCGCGCCCAGCTCCACCACCGCCGCCGCGCGGCGCAGCAGCTCCACGCCGGGCGGCGACGCGAGGTACGCCGCCAGGCGCCAGGCGGCGGGCCAGAGCTCCCAGCCGAGCAGGCAGTCAGAAAGCTGCAGCGGAGCGTCCGACGCCGGCGCCGCCGCGGCCGCCACCGCTGCCGACGGAGCCATTCTCGCCGGTGGTGGGATGTTGGTGTGGGGTTGCGGTGGGCAGCCCGCGGGGTCGCTGGACTGCGGAAGGGTCGCGGACTGCGGAAGGGTCGCGGGGCGCGGCTGGTGGCTGGCGGCGTCCCGTGGGTCAGTGGAATGTGGCGTTGTGCAGGGCTGGGCGGTGGAGGTGTTGGCTGAGTCGTCGGGTGTGGCGGCTGGTGGTGGGCAGCCGGGAGGTACCTGCGAGGGTAGAGAATGTCAGTCCGGACAGGCGAGCTGACAGACGTAATGCATACAGACCGTTGTACAGACCTACGGGGGCGGAAGGTCAGTGGCAATGAAATGAAAGCGGACCGCGGGAGGTGTGGGAGGCGGTGCATGGGGCTGCAGAGTGGTGGTAGCGTGCCACCGGAGGTTTGGGTCGCGGTGGTTTGGAAATGGGCGGGGAGGAGGGGTGGGGTCCTGGATGGGGGTGCGCTACACAGCCGGCGGAGGGTGGGCGTCGCACGGCCGGCGTCCTTACCTGAGCAGGCCTCTGGATGAGGCGGATTCGGTGCGGCCCGATAACCAGGGTCGTCTCCTCTCTCTGCATTTGGGTCGGTTGGACCTCGCGGGGACCGGGACCGGGACCGCCCAACGTCGCGGTTGGCGTTGATGAAGCAGTCGGGTGGCAGCACGGGGGTCTTGCAGGGCTTAGGGGCTCAGCGGAGGCATGCCTTCGTGTGGTGGCTTGCAATCCGGGGGGATGGAGGGCCCGGCGCTCAGCCAACCAGCGGGTGCGGATCTGAAGCTGGGGTGTGATGTGCGCACGGCCTGGCAGTGCGGCAGGCGTTGAGGTACAGTCCCGATAACTTCTCCGGAGTATTCAAAGGAAAGGCTGACGTGTGAGCTGATAGGTGCTCACGATTGGGCTGTGTGTCTTCACGTGTGCGCTGATAAGGGCCTGTGACGTCCCAAAAGCCTGTTTTGTACTACAACGACTCCGGCTTCAACACAGGCCTTTCGAGCGCAGACAGAGTTCTGCGATAATATACAGACCAAAAAGCCTTAGTTGCTCAGGTGCTTTGCAACAAAAGGAGAGCATTGGACTAGCTGTCCAGGTACGTGCGCGACGTACGGTACGCCGTCGTTAAGAACCGTTGCTTTGGTTAAACGAAAGTGAAGGACTCACGCCTGCTACTGCTCGCCAGATTGTGCATCAAATGTTCGGCTGCCTAACTCGTAGGGATTTAGTAAAACCTATCCTCGCCTTCGACACACTGGAATGTGTAATTTCGCAGTCAAAATTCAAACCCTTTAATGTGGAGAACAGAATGCAACAACGGCCATGACCGATAATCTCATATCGGCATCGCGTGCCCGTTATGACCTGGCCGCTGACCGTTGGAGCACCGGTGCCGGAGGACCCTTTACCCCAAGCCCGGCTGCCGGCCCTTCACGAACGCACGACCTTCCGGATTCGCACGCCATGTGCTGAGTCGCGCGAACCGTCCATACCGACAGGGCCGGACCCCTTCGGCGCGGCGATGGCCATGCCACCGCGCCCGCCAGCAGCCGCTCCCCAGCCTCCCAGCTCTGGCATTCAGCAGCAAGGCCACACAGCGTCGGGCCACCAGCGGGACGCAGTGCCGGGTCCACAGTCAACGACGCAAAGGCAGCCCAGGTTGGCCACGGCGGACATGGACATGGACGACCTGGCTACGGCGGATGAGGATCGCACGGTGCCTCGGCCCGCCAGCCGGCTCATGACGACAGATAGCAGCTCCCATGACTGGAATCCTTTTTGCTCAACGGTACGGCACCCATACGAGCGGCATTTATCAGGCGGCTGGTGAGGCACAGAGACAGGCGTGTCAGTGCTCCCTGCACAGCCCCTGCTCCCTCCGTCGCATCGGCGATGTGGGTCGGACGTCCTGGCAAGGAAATGTCCGGATCTGGGTAGAGAGGGGCCGAGAAGACCGAAGCGCGCATCGGTCGGAGCTTTGTGCGATGTGGGTCGGCGCCGGTGGCGCCAGTTCACTTTTGGCTAACTTTTTTACGTCCGGTCTGTCCATGGTTGGTTGCTCCAGTCAGTGCCACGGAATGCATGATGCATTTCGCTCCCACAAAGCCCTCCCGGGGACTCCGCCCTCCACCTGCCTTCGCCCCTGCCTGGCTTTTGACGCCCCAAAGCCTAACGCCGCCGCCCCCAACCCACACCAGCAGGACAGCTCCCCCATCTTAGCGGCCTGGATGCTCCAACGGCTGCGGGACTGGCTGCCCCGGGTATCGGATAAGGTACGAGGTACTAGGCACGAGGACAGGACACTCGCAGGGCTTGCAGAGGCGCTACTGGCGCTTCCGGCCGGGTCAACACCTCCTTTGGCTGCTGCTTACGATTGCAGCCCTCGAGGACACACACCTCGGGCGCCCCCAACCTCCAGCTCTCACCTCGTCTACGGTATATCGGCACGTGGTGCAACTCCGCCCCCGGCCCCCGGCCTACACGTCGATACCCACCCCCTGGTCCCCCTCCTCCTCTTTCCCTGACTCTCTCTCGTTCTCTCTCGTTCTCTCTCTCATCCTTTCTGTCCCTCCTCTCTCAGGTCCGCAAGGCCAGGTTCATCGTGCAGCTTCAGGCGTTCTTCAAGCTGTCCTTCGAGCAGTTTGAATCCGACGACACAGCCTTTGAAGAGCTCCCGGAAGACCCCCAACTGACGGAAGAGACCGCCGCCGCCACCGCCGCCACCGCCGCCGCCGCTACGGAAGAACAGGACCACCGCCGGCAACTACAGTCGCAGCAGCAGCAGCAGCAGCAGGGACCGAGCGGCGGTGCGGCTGCAGCTGCGCCGGCGGCGCCGGCGGCTATCGCCGCCCCCAGTTCGACGGCGGCCGCCGCGGCGGGGGCGCTGGCGCGCCGCGCGGCGGAGGCGGCTGGCGCGGTGGCGGCGGCGTTCGGCGCGGGCGAGGGCAAGGGGCTGGTTGTGGACATCGACCTGGCGCCCAGTGCCGCCAACTGCCTGCGGCTGCTGCTGCTGTCGGCGGTGCACCCCAATTCCATGTTCAGGGTGAGTGCCCGGCTGTCGGGCTGTGGGGTGTAGAAAAAAGATACCACAGCGGAGGGACGGAGACGGCGTTAGCGAACGGACCCGGAATCCTGTGGTGTGTGTGTGTGTGTGTGTGTGTGTGGAGGGGGGAGGTATCCACGGGGCCGGGGGAATGCTCGAAATCAACGTTGCCGAATGGGCAAATAAGTGCTTACCAATGTACCGTATCTGTAACCGCGTCGCCCACGTCGCCGCTGGACCAACCCAGACGGCTTGGTGTGTGCATGTGCGTGCGTGCATGTGTCCTCGCCTTCGCAGGTTCTGTGGGACTTTTTGTACCTTCCAGTCGACTTGTGGATCTGCCTGGTGACCCCGGTGCTGGTGGTGTTTGTGACAGACCTGGGCCTCCTGACGGGCTCGCCGCTAGGTGAGCGAGCTCATAGACAGACAGGAGGGGGGTCCGGAACGCCGGATCCGGACAGGGCGGATCCAGAACTGGACAGGGCGGATCCGGAGCCGGACAGGGCGGCCTGGCCATCCGGATCCGGATCCGGATCAGAGCACACAATGTAGACACATACACTCACCTGCGAATCCCGGGACGGCAACCGTACCTCCGGGAGTCCGGGTCCCACACAGTGCAGGGGGTGGAGTACCGTGGGGGGGGGGTACCATGTCCCCGCCCCCGACCGTCACATCCCCTCTGCAGTACTCCCCCCTCCCTCCCTCCGCTTCCCCCCCCTGTTTGGCCCGTCATGCCCTTCCTCTGGCCGCGGCGGCGGTCCCATCTCTGCACTGCCTCCGGGCCCCCCCGTCTCCCTCCCTCCAGGCTGTGTCGAGTTCTCCATCGACGTGTTGGCCCTGTTGGATGTGTCCGTGCAGCTGCGCACCGCCGTCATATCGCAGGACTTCACCGTCTCCACCTGCCGGCCCCGCATGGCCCGACACTACCTGTGGCGCCGCTGGGGCCTGCTGCACCTGCTGGCCTGTCTGCCCTTCCTCACGCTCATCAACATTGGGCCAGGTGGGTGGCTGGCTGGCTGGGTGGCTGGGTGGGGGGGGGGGGGCGGTGGCCTTTGGGTTTGCGGAATGACCCGTGGGTTGGGTCGGCGGACCGTGGGTCGGTGGGTGACCCATGGGTCGGTGCTCGGTGGGTGACTGGAGGTTCGGCGGGTTCCGGACAGCTTTCTGGGGGTGTTGGGCGTTAACCTCGTCAGGTCTGGTTTGTCCTGGTCTGGTCTGGTGTGGTCTGATACTCCCTTGTGAAGAGACCCAACCCACCGTCTGTGTGCGGCCTGAAACGGCCACACCCAACCCGACCCGTGGGTCACCCCGCCCCCTCACATCCATCACTTTGCAGCCCATGACTACTCGACTCGGGTGCTGCTCTTCCGGTTGCTGCGACTGACCAAGCTGCTGCGCATGCCAACCGTCCTCCAGGTACGGCATTGTATGGAAGGCGCTGGAGAGGACCACCCACAAACACCGCCTCACCCTCCCACCCACCCCACCACCCCGCTGCGCTAGCCTCATAATTACCCGCCGCAACCACTCCACCGTCTTTCTCCTCTCCTATATTTATACTCCTCTTTCTCCTCGTCTATTTATTCCCGCCCCGCCGCTCGCCTGCCTGTCAGTCAGTCAGCTCGTTTGGACTGTTTTCCCTACCTCACCCCGCCGCCCCACCTCCAGACCAGCAACGTACACACCTACCTTGCCTCCAAGGTCTTCAAACAAAAGGGCCTGGTGGGGTTGTTGTCGCTGCTGGCGGCTGTCATGGTCACCATACACCACGCCGCCTGCTACTTCTACTTCATCGGCGTCGTCGCGACACACAACACCATGGCGGCACCGCCGCGGCCCGGATCGTTGGTCGGCGACGTGGCCAAGGGGGGCATCGATTTCCGGAGCTGGGTGGAGGCGGAGGAGCTGGGGAGCACCTACAAATTTGGCAGGTGCGGAAAGGCGTGGGGTTGCCGGGCCCCGGGTGTGGTTCTTGGTGCCCACCAACGATTGAGACCTACCAACGTTTTTTCTGCCCCACGTTTTCCGCCCCACAAATGCGAAATGCCACAATGACCCGCCTTTTCTCCGTCTTCTTGGCCGCCCTTTTCGCGCGCGCGCGCTCCCTCCTCGCCGCTGTCCTTCCTCTCGCGCCGCGCGCCTGTCGTACACGTGTCGTACACGCAGGTACATGGTGGCGCTGTACTGGGCGATGTACACCTTCCTGACCGTTGGGTACGGCGACGTCTCCATCGTCAATACGGCCGAGAAGGTACACCCGTACGACGTGTCGTACCGCACCGTTACGTGCCACATACCCATCTCCCGCTGCCGCCGCCGCTGCCGCTGCCGCCGCCGTCAGCTCCCCGCGCGCGCACCCTGCCTGCCGCACTGAGTGGGCCCCCTCCCCTGGGTTCCGGGTCCGTTCGCTAACGCCGTCTCCGTCCCTTCGCTGCGGTATCTTTCCCTTTACCCCCCTACCTCTTCTCTTCCTCCTCCGCCTCCTACTCCTCCCGAACATCCGCTTCATCGTCATCATCATCATCATAATACATGTCCCCATCATCCTCTTCATCTTCATCCTCTTCACCTTCATCACACATCAACACACATCAACCTTCATTACCAGGTCTGGGCCATCATCACGGCAGTCACCGGCGTGGTGATGGCGGGCTGGTTCATGGGCGCTGTGGGGAGCTACATGGGGGGCACCGGGGGCGCGGAGGTGAGCCGGAGCCGGGGGAGGAGGAGGAGGAGGAGGAGGAGGAGGGGGTCGGGACCGGGGGCACGGCGCCCAACGTTCCTTGGTTGATTGGTTGGTTGGTTGGTGGCTGGTTGACGTTGACGTTGACGTTGTCGTTGACGCCCGGCCGGTGTGCCGTGACCCCATTCCCGCCCCGCCAGAAGGGCTCCTTCCCTCAACCCTCACGCTGCACCCCGCCCCGCCCCGCACGCCTTTTCCTTTTTCATTTCCCGGGGGGGGGGAAAGGAGAGGATGACGTCAGGTGTTGGAGAGGGACAGTCATACAGAGGTTGGAGAGGACGCTTACAACGGCACTGCCTCCTCAATGCTACTGATACGGGTGTATGTGTCGTCGCCCCTGGCCTTCCCGCGCGCACGCACGCAGGCTAAGATGCAGCAGCGGCGTCAGGACGTGTTTCAGTTCCTTCAGAAGCGTCACCTGCGCGGCAACCTGGCGGCCCGGGTGCAGCGCTACCAGGGGGGCCTTATGTGGAGGCAGCTCACGGACAAGGACCGCCAGATCATTGACGGTGCGGCGGATACGGATACGGATACGGATGTGCGGGTGGGTGTGGGTGTGGGTGTGGGTGTGGGTGTGGGTGTGGGTGTGGGTGTGGGTGTGGGTGTGGGTGTGGGTGTGGGTGTGGGTGTGGGTGTGGGTGTGGGTGTGGGTGTGGGTGTGGGTGTGGGTGTGGGTGTGCATGTTCATGTGCATGTGCATGTGCTTGCAGGAGGGGGTTTTGCTTAAGGTATCGCAGTGAAGGGACGGAGAGGACGGTAAGATGGGGGGATGGGGGCTATTCACGTATAGGCCGGGGCCCCGCGAACGGTAACGTATCAGAAACAAACCCTTCCCGTTTGCAAAAGAAAAGCCGAGGTACCGGTACACTTGCGAGCAGCAGCGGTGGGTGCTGCGGGGGAGGGCCGGGGGAACAGGGGCGGGGTGGCGAGAGGCGGCGCTGCCGTTGCTGACGCCTCGGGGCACACTGCATGGGCGGCAGTTGTTGCCGTTCTCACGTCGTCGTTACCGGTATCGCGGTGGGCTCCTGTCCCTGGAAAGGGTTTTAGCTAACGGGCCAGCTGGGCCCTTCGTGCACTGTAGCGGGAGCGGGGGAGCGGGGGAGCTCGCGCCCTGGTGAGCAGGCGTTGCATGGTGTGGTGTGTTCTGGTGTGCGCCCTCCCGAGCTTTCGCCTCCCGGTACCCGCAGGCCTGCCGCGCATGCTGCGCACCGAGGTCGTACTACACTTGTACGACAAGGTCGTACGCAAGGTGTCGTTCATGCAGACTCGGCCGCCTCAGTTCGTGGTGGAGTTGTTGCTGCGGCTGCGGCTACGGCTGTACGAAAAGGGGGATTATGTCGTACGGGAGGGTGAGATCGGCCGCGAGATCTACTTCCTGGCGGGTGAGACACACGCGAGGTGACGCACGAAGCGACGTGAGCCACGACTTGACAGTGACCCACGGGTCGGCCGCATGCCAGCTACCGTACATCATCCCCTCTTCGGCGCCTTCTCTGGCAGCTCAATTTATCCTACTTGCATGTTGCATCTTTTGTGCATGTCCCACTTCCCCCATCACCACCACCACCACCACCACCACTCCCGCACGCACCCGCACGCGGCCGCACGCGGCGCTGTCCTTCGGCTCACCACCCCGCGCACAAACCCACAGCGACCCTCCCACCCTATAACCCCCCGGCTGTTCAACCCCCTCCCCGCGACGCAGCCGGCGAGGTGGAGGTGCGCCGGGAGCTGCCCGCCGAGCTCCAGGGAGGCCACGATGGGTACGGCGGCGACGGCGGCAGCGACGACCCGGCCACCCTCCCGTCGCAGCGGCGGCGCCGCCGCCTCAGCGCCGCCGGCTCCCTCCTGCGGCTGTCCCACGCCATGTCAGCCGCCAGCAAGTCTATTACGTCACTAGCGCTTGGCCGGGCCAGCGATAACCTCGCGGCAGGAAATATCGGCGGAGGCAAAGGCGGCGAGGGGCTGGGGCGCCTGTCCCGCGGCCTGGACCGTGTTTCCGCGGCGGTTGCGGCGGCGGCGGCGGAGCCGGTTGTGGGGGCGGGAGCGGAGGACTCGCGGGCGGGGTCCAACAGGACGGCAGTAGGGGGTGCGGGTGGCGGCGGTGGGGGCGGGGGTGGGGGCAGCGGCGCGGGGGACGTGCTGACGCGGCTGGTCACGAGCGTGCCGCCGCCGCCGCAGCGGCGGCGGGCGGCGGCGGCGGCGGCGGCGGCGAGTGGCGTGTGGCCGGGCTTCGTGCGCCTTGGGTGTATCCCGGTGAGAGAAGTACCGCCGACTTGCGGCGTGAAGGAGCGAGGGCTGGGGGCGTCAGTCACCCGTTTCTTCGCGCGTGTCGTGTCGTGTCGTGTCGTGTCCTAGGCTGATGTTGCCCTTCCACCCCTCCCCACCCCCCCGCTTTCCCGTCGCCTCCGTTTCACCGCCGCGGCTTCATCTTGCTTACCCCCGCGTACGTCCTTCTGACTGTCTTATCCCCACCCCAACCCCCACCCCACCCCCGCCCCCGTTAAGGCTGGCGGCCTGTTCGGCCACGTGTCCTGCCTGGGTGGGGAGGTGCGCCGCAACTCAATGGTGGCCGCCAGCAGCTGTGAGGTGCTGGCGCTGTCAAAGGAGGACGCGCAGCAGCTGGCAAAGGTGATCAGAGGGGGGTGGGGCCGTGCGGTTCTGATGCGGGTGGTTGCACCATGTGTGTGCTGCTGCTGCCGCTTGCCGGACTGGGGCCTGGGGGCCGTGGCGAAGAACCCCGGCACTGCAATGCCGGCCGGCAGGTGGGCAGGCACACAGCTGCTGACATGCCTATGCCCATGACTCTGCTGCTCCTGCGGCAATGCGCCCTTGCGCCGCGCTGTGGCCTCGGACAAACGGTACTCCCCGCCCCCCGCCCTGCCCAGTGCAGGACTGGCCGGACATCTTCGACGACCCCAGCATGTGCCTAGAGGGGGGCCGCCGCCGCTCCGCCTGCCTCAGCGACTCGCTCCCGGCCTTCGTCGAACACTACGTGCCGGCGCCGGGCGGCCCGCTGTCAGTGCCGGCGCGGCGCGGCGGCGGCGCGCCGCCAGCACCGCCGCTGCGTTTGCGGCGGCTGTCGCTGGGGCGGGTTTCGGAGCAGCGGGAGGTTGGGCAGGCGGCGGCTGGCCAGGGGCAACTCGCGCGGGCGTCGGAGATGCGGACGCTTTCAGTGCGGGTGCGCCGCAGCAACGACGGCGCCAGCGGCGGCGGCGGCGGCGGCCAGGGGCGGGATCGGAATGAGGACCGGGCGCCGCCGTTGGGCTCAGCGTCTGGGTCGGGGGAGGGGTTTGTGTTGGTGCCGGCGCCGGGGCAGCCGGATTTGGGGAACGGAGGAGCGGTGACGGAGGAACAAGGGCCCACGGCGTCAAAGCAGCAGCAGCAGCAGGCGGACGCGGTCGTGGGGAGGCGGTGTGCGTCGAGGTTTGACGGTGGCGGCGGCGATGACGGCGGTGGAGGTGGCGGCGGCGGCTCCGAAGCCAGTGTGATGCCGGCCAGCTCCGGAGACGGAATTGTTGGCGGGCAGGAAGGGGGGCGGGCCGGTGCGGAGGCGGCGAATGAGCGGACGAGAGCCTGCTTCGCCACGACGGCAGCCGCCACGGTCGCAGGCCGCGCCGATGCGTCCTGCTGCGGCAGCGGCGGCGGTGGGGGCGGCAGTGGCGGCCGGGCGGGTGAGCCTGCCGCTGCCAAGGTTGAGTCGGAGTTGCGGTCCCTGGAGCGGGCGTGACAATGCTGGGCCTTACACATACCCACACAAACACAAACACGTTGTCCATTACGTACGTCATCCGGGGGGTCTTGCAACCGGTGACGTGACCCATCCCGCCCTGACCGCATTCGTGGCCGTCGATGCTCTTGCGGACACCTGACGTATTGTCGTACATGTGTCGTCGTACGGGTTGCTGTACATATGTATAGGTATGGTGTGCATTGCGTGTGCATGGGTAGGGTGTGCTGGGCCTCCGTGATGGAGGCATGCGAAGTGGTGTGGTGCGTGTCGTACGACGGTCCGGAGCCTGCGCACCTATCGCGACCTGTGATCCCAGATCAAACCTGGATTCCAAATCCTGGATTCTCGACCCCTGGATCCATGTTTTCGGGGCCCAAGGCCTGGCAAGGTGACCTGGATCCAGGGCGCGAATGGCCCCATGTACGGTCGGGGCGTCGGGCTTGGTGGGGATGATACCGGCAGTAAAGACGAAACCGCACCGGCTGCTGGGGCGGGCAGCACGCAGCAGCCCCACTGGCTTAGTAGCATAGTAGGGCTGCTAGCCGCCGTCAAGTGGCGGCTCTGGCGGTCATTTTCCACTAGCTGCGAGGGCGAACCCCCCCCGGGTGAAACCCTCTTGGGCAGACACGCGTCGCTGGGCGCTTGCACGATGGCCGTCGCATCGCCTGTGTCCACGAACCCTCCGACTGGGGAAGCTGCCCGACACCGTCAACTCTCGGAACTGGTAAGAAGCAACTGGGCAGGCATGCGCAAGCTAACTGTACATTTGCGGAGTTTGGACCTCGTTAAAAAAATTGGTGTGTTGTTGTTGAAGTCGGTTTGGGCCTCCTCCGGACTATCGGCCTGCTGCGGCACGCCGCCCGACTCGGCCTCCGACGCAGGTTCGTGACGGCTTTTCGGATTGTCGTCGTCACGATGCTGTCAGCGCATTTTGGTATTGCTGAGGTCAGCTGAGGTCAGCTCGCTTTGGAACAGAGAGTCTGGGACGTTGGTGTGTCGCCAACGGTTTGCGGTTCCGCTCGGGGGAGGGTTCGACAGTTCAGGTTACGGACGGTTGCACTCAGTCATTGCAGTTCCCGAGCTTGGTGATGGGCAAAGCAGACCGCAGCTTTGAACCTGTCTTTGAACCTGGATTGCGGTAGTTCTTTCCTGGGTGGATTGCGTTCGTCCTTCCGACACGGGCGAGTCTGACCCAGAGTTCGTTGCCCAGGCAACGTCCACCCGGAAGCTAAACCGAGATAGCAGGTATCCCACGCTGGAAAATAAGTAAGCGTGTGGAATTTTATTATGCAAATGGTCCCGAGCTTTCAAGTTGCCTAGACGCAGCCTGCTAGTCACGTACAATCGTAAGGTCGTGCATCAGAGGTTGATGTGAACCACCGAAGGCATTTCAACTCCGCATTTAACTTAGTTGGATTAATATAAAAATATTCTTCTCATAATATTTCATCCTGCACTATTTCTCCACCATTTCAGGGTCGTTTCCTTGCGCGCGTTCGAGGTTCACGAGGCCAAGACTCCTACTATTGGGCGCCACGTGTGCAAGTCTCCGGTACCACTATGGCTGCAGTTTGCGGGCTGGGCAGACGCTTGCTTTCCTGCGGCAGATCACCTGGTCCAACTATACGGCGATGGGAGCGTGTGGTCCTGTGCGCGTCTGTCGAGGACGGCACTCGTGTCGAGACAACGACACCAGCGGCCTCTAGTTTCGTTGAAGACCAGTCTTTGGACTCTCCCTCCTCGAGTCAGCGCTGGTTGTCTGGGGCCGAGGTACGTCGCACAAGACGGCTTGGATGCCGCAAGCGGAAGGGCTCCCGGCACCGGTTCAGGTAGCGACGTAGCGTTCTTGAGTACCGGTCCGAAATTTGTAATATTCCATGAGCGTGGCTTGTTTAGCAACAACGCGTCCGGTCCGCGGGTGTTGCCATGTAGGGCGTAAGGGGACGTGGCTGCGTGAATGCCACGTGCACCCTTGAGCGTGGCAACCTCCTGGTGGTTGCAGCGACTGTGACGCTGAAAATTTACCAATCCCTTGGACGGCCCCTTTGACGTGATAATACTGGTGCCGCGAAATATATTCCTCATCGCATGTCCATGTCGTGTTCCTGCAATGCAGTCGTCCGTGGCCGGGCCGAGCAGCAACGTTGTGACGGCGCTTCGAGCGAACCGGGGCTTCAAGCTGATCCGCTCGGAGACTCGGAGGCTGGGCCAACGGCGGCTAGCGGCTTCCGTGTCGGTGTTAGCGCTGACGACGCTGGTGAGTTGTGCGGCTCGGCTCCCTGGCAGCGGCTGGACTCGAACCTGCGCCTCACGTCTGGCCAGCGAGCCGCCGAGCCGCCGAGCTGCATTGAGCCGCATACCCCCAGATCACCCGCCCAAGACCCGCCCGAAGCGCAGCGCCCGCTTTTGAAACCAGCACGGACACAGCACTTGGCAGCGGCGGGGAAGAACCCTGCCCGTGTGCGGGGGGAAGGGGAAGGTGATGGGGGTGGGGGTTTAGGTCGCGGTGGGTTGGTGCTGACCTCTGCAGCGGTGGCGCAGTGAGTGCATGCGTGACCCGGGGGGAGGGGGGCCGAAAGCCTCCCTGAGCTGTTTTCTGCCCACTTCCTCGCACCCACTCTCTCCGGCCCCCCGCCCCATCCCTCGCCATTGAATGTCGGCACCCGTTAAAAGCTCACCACCGCTCCCTCCCTCCCTCCCTCCCTCCGGTGTCCCTCTGCCGCGCCTACCTGCGTGCCATAACCCGCGACCCATGGGTCGGTCAGGCCTGGTACGGTCAGGACCTGATCGCGGAGCTGGGCCGCCGCACCTCACTGCCGGTTGAGGAGCTGGACGGCCTCATCTACTTCGTCATCGGCTTCGTGGCGGTCAGCTGTGTGCTGCCAAAGTCGCGATACAGCAAGTAATATTGTATTCGATAGACAGATAGACAGATAGACAGATAGATGGACAGACAGATAGGTAGATGCCTCTGCAACGTTGTGCGACGTTATTACCAATCGTTACCCGGTACCCGGTAGTTGAGATTCTCAACGAATCGCACCGCACCGCACCGCATCGCACCTGGAAAGGGAGCGCAGTGCTAAAAGGCACAGCAAGCACAACTGTCGTAGACTGAGGTGGGCGTACGGCGGTACGGCATCAATGACTGAACGATACGAATGCATAACGGATGCAGACTGGGTTAGTGCATCATATGAAGGGCGGGCAGTAACTGGCGGGTGTGTGGGTACAGTACGCGCTGGATTGCAGAGGGGTATCAGAATCGGTGGTAATCAAGGTCGTGTTTGACCCTCCCAGGAGCTCGTCCATCTCGTCCAACTCCCCGGACGGCGGTTATGGCGGGCTTGGGAGCGGTATGGGCAAGGTTACGATGGCTGCGAGAGAAGGGCGGCGGCAGGTCGGCGAGAGGAGAGGGCCGGAGGGAGGAGTGGAAGAGGAATGGGGTGGGGACGTGGGCTGGGGTTGGTGGGTTGTGTGGGGGTGGGGAGGGGGACAGAGCAGCAAGGCTGGAAAGTGGAAACTCAATCCGCGGGTTGTCCGCAGGTGCGGCTCTTGCCGCGCCAGGACGAGGCGCTTCTTCTGCTGCTTCGTTTTCGTTTTCGAAAGATTCCTAACCTCAGCCAAGCGGGCTGAGCGGTGTGTTGGACGGAAGAGGGCGGCGCGTGTTGTAATTTGATCGGTTGGTGGTTGGAGGGCTGGCGTAGGGGGGGGGCGGCTGTCGTACGCGGTATGTTGCACCCGTACCACCATATCTCTTGGCTCTGTGTGTGTGGAGTCGTCGCGTAAAGCTTTTTGTGAAGTCGTGTACGGTATTCTCTCCCCCCCGCCCCCGCAGGCGCGCATCATACCCGATATGTACGTATGCATGCATGCCAGTCTGCCTGTTGTTGCGGCAGGCAGACGCAGGGGTTGGGGCCCCTCGAAATGGTAATATGGTCCCCGAGACCGAAATCGGTATCGTTGAAGCGGCACGGCGCTAAGCGCCCAGGCCTGCTTCGCTTTTTATTATGTCGTTGTCGTCGTCGTCGTTCTGTTGTGTTGCGTGTGGTGTCGTAGCCGCCAGCATTACTGTAGCGGGCTTTTCCTGCCTGCCGTAGAACGCAGATCACGACGGCGCGTGCGCACCCAAAATGTTGTCCTCCGCTTTTGCGCTGGGGCTTGGAATCCTCGATTGAGTGTGTGGATTTGAGTAGGCGATAACATTTTATTCGAAGAATTAAAAAAGATTGGGGGGGCATCGGAGGACGCGCCCGTCCACATCTCCTCGAAAGTTATTTGAGAGTGAAACGCGCTCGCTCGTTACCCGCCTCCGGTGTGCCTGTATGTTGTGTGTGCGGTGTTCTGTGTTCGTCGGGGGCACCTGGGCTCATCAGCGCGGTTGTGGACGCCGACGGCCGACGGCGCGGCCGTGACGAGCTGAAACCGTTGCACCGTTGCATCTCTCTTTCTCTCTCCCCCGCCCCCGCCCCCGACATGCGTGTAAGGTATCTACAAGCCACCCCGCCCTTTTACAAACAGACTACGCAAGACAGCGAGAGACGAATTCTCTCTCCCCTTCTCTCGGTCTCTACGGTATCTCTCTAACTTGACTGATGCAGCTCCATCCATACACGTACCCCTCGACCTCCATCAGCCACATGCCCAGCCACATCCTGCACCCATCGCTCGTCGTCGTACAGGTTGTGACACGCTGTCGTACAGGTTCAGGTGCTTGCGCTGCGACGTGCCCAGCCTGGTCGATCCGAGTCACTTAAATCCGCAACCAACCCCGCCTCACCCCCACCCCCTTCTCCCCCACTCAGCCGGCCCCCTCAGTCCGCATGCGCGTGCGCATTCCCGCTCGGTGCCTTTGCCACCCCCGCCGCCGCCGTCGCCGCCGCCGGCGGCGGGCCCCACTCCGCCGTCCACGTCGGCCGCGGCAACGCCACCCGATCTGTTTGCCAGCCCGCCGCCGCCAGCTCCGAAACGAACCTGTCGTACCGCGCCGCCATCCACGCCTCCGCCTCCGCCGCGCCGGCCGGCCCCTCCTCCTCCTTCTCCTCCTCCTCCTCCTCCTCCTCTTTCTTCCCCTGCGCCTTCCCGCCACCCTCGCGTGACACCAAGCCCTGAGCCGCCACCGCCGCCACCTTTTCCCGAAGCGACGACACCTGCTGCTGGTCCTGCTGCTGCTGCTGATGGCCCTGCTGCTGCTGCTGCTGCTGGTGGCGGCTGCAGAAGTGCAAGAGGCAGCGCGCGTGCACGAAGGCACGCAGGAGATCGGGTGTGGCGGCGCCGCGTCGCAGCACCAAGTGCAGAACCCGGGTGGGTGCGGTGTTGCGGTTGGGTCTTCCGGTGGTGGTGGTGGTGGTGGTGGTGGTGGTGGTGGTGGTGGTGGTGGTGGTGGTGGTGGTGGTGGTGAGCAGCAGGTAGGGGCGGTGTCCTTGGCGCCGGAGCAGCAGGGACAGGCGGGCGGCGATGCGCTGAGGGGAGGGGGCACGGGGCAGGTAGGGAGGGAGGGGCGGCGGGGAGGGAGGGGGTGTGTGGCACGGTCTGACGGTTTTTCAGCGGTTTTTCAACTAAGCCGGTCGACCGAAGGCAAGGCCAAAGGCCTGTAGGCCTGGAGTCCGTCCCCCCCACCTCATTGCGTAGAGGCAAGTACCCCTCGTTTAGGGGCTCCGGCCTATTTCCGTGGATAAACACCCACCACCACCACCACCACCACCACCACCACCACCACCACCGCACCCACTCGCACACACATACCGGTACGCGCACCTGCCGTTGCTGCTCCGCCCCGCCGGCGCGCGCCTCCGCCGCCGCCTCGGCCGCCCGCAGCGCGCTTGTGAGCCGGCTGCCGTACTGCAGACGCACCGGGCGGCGCCAGGAGGCCCCTGCGGACGACAGGACAACCGCCGCCGCAACTTTTAAATAACCGTCGAAACAACCGCCGCAACTGTTTCCCCTCCCAACCGTTTCGCGGCAAACCACCGCACCGAGGCCGCCATTGGTCGTCCCCGAGTCCATTCCCACCCCATCAGGCAGCTAACACCGGTACGACGGACGACCCGATGCTGCTGCTGCTGATGATGATGATGGTCCCATCCTATCCCATCCCTGTCCCTCCCCTCCCCTCTCCTCCCCTCCCACCTGTGATGAGATCCAGCAGCCGCCGAAAGGGCGGCGGAGTCAGATCCTCGAGTTTGGCGACCTGATCCGGACTCAGTACTCGACCATCTACGAGGTACCTGCGGCATGCATCAGGGGGTGGGGTGGGATGGGTGGGGTGGGATGGGTGGGGTGGGATGGGTGGGGTGGGATGGGTGGGGTGGGATGGGTGGGGGCCGAGGGTGGGGGCCGAGGGTGGGGTGGGGGCAACAATACGGTACCTTGCCCATCCTGGGGGGGAGAGAAGCCGGGGGGGGTGGGGGAAGAGGTGGGCAGTCAACAAGACCAGATGAAGGCATCCCTCTTCCCTCCTCTCTCCTCTCCCCTCCCCTCCTCTAGGGCCGCCCGCCTCCTCACCCACCCCCTCACAGGAGCCCCCTCCCCTCCTCTCCTCTCCTCTAGGGGAGGGGAGAGCCAAGGGACTCGCGCCTCCTCAACCCCCCCCTCCCCTCCCCCTCCCCGCCCCTCCCCCTCCCTCCCCCCCCCCACCTGTCCACCAGCAGTTCCAGTCGGGGGCTGTTGAGGGAGGTGAGCAGCAGCACCCGCATAGCCGCCACATTGGCAACCACGTGCAGCAACGTAAGGCCCACGAACACCGACCAGGCCCACACAGCAGCGGCAGATGAGGAGGGGGAGGAGGAGGAGGAGGGGGAGGACTCCGACGTCTCCAGTGCGGCCAGCAGTCGTGTCAGCGCCATGCCGGCGACCATGCCCAGAATGGTGGTGGCGGTTTCCTGCGCCCCGAGGGATGGGGGGGAAGGGGAGGAAGAGGGAGGGGAGGAGTGAGGAGAGAGGGGGAAATGCCACATCAGTGGGTTGGGTATGCCACCCCATATACGGGTGGCAGCAAGGGGTTCAGTTGGGCCCCCCCACACCTCCTCGCTGCCCCTGGAGCCCCCCCCTGGAGCCCCCCCTGGAGCCTCCCCTGGAGCCCCCCTAGAGCCCCCCCTGGAGCCTCCCCTGGAGCCCCCCCTGGAGCCCCCCCTGGAGCCCCCCCTGGAGCCCCCCCGGAGCCCCCCTGGAGCCCCCCCTGGATCCCCCCCTGGAGCCCCCCCTGGAGCCCCCCCTGGTGCCCCGCCTTGAGCCCGCGCTGGATCCCCCCCTGGCGCCCCCCTGGAGCCCGGCCTGGAGCCCCCCTGGAGCGCCCTGGAGCCCCCCCTGGAGCCCCCCTGGAGCCCCCCCTGGAGCCCCCCTGGAGCCTCCCTGGAGCCCCCCCTGGAGCCCCCCCTGGGGCCCCCCCTGGAGCCCCCCCTGGAGCCCCCCCTGGGGCCCCATGTGGGGTCGCCGGGGCTGGGAGCGTTGCGTGTTGGGTGGCTTGGCGTGGTGTGGTGTTGCGTGGGTGGCTGTTCGCGAAGGAGCCTCCGTCCCCCCCCCCTTCGAAGGATCCTCCGCGCGGTGGCGGCCCCCGCCCCGCCCCGCCCCGCCCCGCCCCGCCCCGCCCCGAGCAGAGCAGAGCAGAGCAAGAGCAGAGCGAGTACCCGCACCACCAGACCCCATCACCGCATATCCCCTCCCCTCCCCTATCCTCCCCTCCCCTTCCCTCCCCCTCCCCCTCCCCCCTCCCCTCCCCTCGCCTGCGACTGCTCCTTGGCTGACACATCCGCCGCGTTGCCCCTCCGAGCGAAGTGCTGAGTGAGGGCCGCCCGGGTGGCGCCCCCCGCCACTCCTGCGCCGAGCGGATGGCGGCGGCGGGCGGTGGCGATGGCGGCGGGTGGCGGCGGCGGGTGGCGTCACTCGGCCGGCCGACAAGGCGGCCGACAAGGTGTAACTCACGTAAAGACGAAGGGTTGTCAAGACCACCC
This sequence comes from Pleodorina starrii, assembly GCA_030267565.1. Classification (NCBI taxonomy): domain Eukaryota; kingdom Viridiplantae; phylum Chlorophyta; class Chlorophyceae; order Chlamydomonadales; family Volvocaceae; genus Pleodorina; species Pleodorina starrii. Next base: position 1,281,106 of record BRXU01000007.1, on the reverse strand, counting down.
AACCCAACCACCATCCGTACACCATCCGTACTACAATCGTACATCCGCACACCTGTGAGGCTCCTCGCGATGCTCCCCAGGCAGGCGATCAGGAGGAATGCGGCGCGGGGGAAGAGCGGGGAGGCCAACTCCAGCGTCATGCCTGAGGGTGTGTGGGTGTGGGTGTGGGGGGGGGGGGTGAACGGGGACCGGGGGGAGGGGGGAGGGGGGAGGGGGTTTGTCAGCCGAAAGGCAGGAGGAGTTAATAGATGGGCGGTGAAGGGGTCGTGTTGAGCGTTGCGGGGGCCAGTCGGGGGATAAGTGGAGTGGAAACGCGGCGGATGTGTCGGCCAAGGAGCAGTCGCAGGAGAGGGGAGGGGAGGGGGGAGGGGGAGGGGGGCAGGGGAGGGGACGAGGGAGGAAGGCACGAGGGATAGACAAGGCAGGCAGGACAGGCACTCTCTCGCACTTCCGCCGCCCTCGCCGCCATCTCCTCCCATAAGCCGCATCACCAGCACCGCGCCATAGCCGGGCCCTGCCGGGCAGCCACCGACCCGCGGGTCACCCCCCCCACCCCACCCACCCAGGTCATTCACCACATCCGCAAACAGTCTCCACTGCTTAGCACACGAGTCGAAGCTGGAGCCCTGGGGGGGAGGCAGCGGCAGCGGCAGGGAGGGGCAACGGGACAGCGGGGGTTGCGGGGGTTGCGGGGGTTGCGGGGTCGTACACATCGTCGTACCTCGAGGTACGCGAAGAGGATGCCTCCGAGCATGCCCGCCAGGTCCCGCACGAAGAACGTGAACACGGCGGCGAGGGGGCTGCTGGCCTGCGAGGTGGGCCGGGGGGGCTTTTTAGGGTTTAATAAGGGTTTACAAGAGTTTAACAGGGTTTCTGGTTGGAGAATTCAGACCAGGAGGAGGCAGTTGCTCGTTGGCGCAACGCACCGGGAGGAAGCGGAAGGTACCCTCCCCCCTCTCCCCTCCCCCCGTCAGCCCCCTCCCCCCTTCCCCCGTCACATCCCTTCAGGGAGGCGGGGGGCCCGTCCCTCCAAGCGCGCCCCCCCACCCCCACCCCCCCACCTCCCCCAACCCCACCTGGTGCCCCACGCCTACGCCCCTCAGAATGGCCTGGCTGGTCAACACCCCCCGGACGTAGGAGGACAGCGCCTGGACCGTGTCCCAAGTTTGGAAACCTGCGGGGCGGGGCGGGGCGGGGCGGGGGGGGGGGAAGGGGAGGGAGAGAAGCGGTGGCGGTGGCGGAGGTGGAGGAAGCGGTGGCGGAGGTGGAGAGGAACGGAGCGCGGGGGAGTGGAGACGGCGGCGGCGGCGGAACGGGGAGGAAGGGGGCAGTGCGGAGTGAAGTGCAGAGTACCGGGAGGGACGAGGGAGGCAGCAGCGCCGGCAGGGAGGCAGCAGCGCGTGAGCCGGAGCCGGTTAGGGTTAGGGTTAGGGTTAGGGTTAGGGTTAGGGTTAGGGCCCTTAGGGGCGTACGTAATGGCGTGAGAGGGGGTGTGGGCGACCCCGGCGCGACCCCCCCCCCCTCTCTCTCTCTCTCTCTCGAGGTGCCGCTGGACCACTCCGCCCGCCGCCCCGTCCTGCGATGCGTTTGAGTCTCCTGCTGGTTTGGTGTGACATGTACACATGTTCTAGTTCTAGGTTTTGTTTTGTTTTGTTTTGTTTGGTTTGGTTTGCTCCTGCTGCGATGAGCTGCGGTTCGTTGGGGTGGGGGTGGGGCGTGGCTCACCCAGGTAGTCGGGAGAGACGGAGTCGGGGAAGCCCTCGGGAAGGAAGGCGGCGCGGAGGAGGGAGGCCGCGCCGGAGAAGGGGGAGCGCTGGTCAGCAGCGGCCTGCTGCTGCTGCCGCGCGGAGGCAGTCCGGCCGGTCCGCTGCTGTGCGCTGCGCTCTGAGCCACCGTGTCCTGGAGTTACATCAAGCGATGTCGTGAGGTGGCCGCGATGGTACTCCAGCAGCAGAAGCCTGGCTTCTGGTTCATGTTGCTGTGACATTTGGTTCGATGCAGAAGATGCGTTACAGTGCGTTCCGAGTTTGCATGGGCTGTGATCCCGCCATTCAGAATGTATTATGATCAAGTCGCGAGGTGTCGAAATGTTTCAGTGCTGGACTTTTTCGCGGGTTCGGTGTCATCGCGTGGCATGCGGAGGGAGCACTGCACGGCACGATGTCGGGTGACCCGCACCCGAGCGGGTCGCTCAAGCGGAGTTGTGTTGTGTCCTACAGATAATTATGTCCATGTTGGGTTCTAGCTGCTGAACGCTTTTCGATTTGTCAGGCTTGTACGCACGTCGATTTCGACTGTCTGGAGTTCTTGCAAGAGACAGTCCCGGATTCACAGCAACATTACGCATTTGCATTTAGTTGAAAAGGGATATTAGAATGGAGGCGCTGGTGGCGCAAGTGGTGGCGCTGTCCAACCCGAACGATTTGTCCCAGCTGCTGAGTACGCTAAAGGGCTCTGATGCGGTTTTTACGCAAAACTACCAGCACATTGCAGCAGCTCTTCAAGCATTAGATCCGGCGCAGCACTCGCTGGGCTTCGCTTTCTTCCTGTGAGTCGAGATCTGGCGCCAGGGCTCCGACATTGGCGTCCGGTTCTTCCACCACGAATGACACGTTGACAGTCGTTCACGTCAATCACTATGCCATGTCCGTCCGTGGCATGTGTCCGCAGCCACCATCTGGCCAAGGGCAACTTACATGTGCCAGATGTGGGCTTCATCGACAACGCATCCCGCTTCTTCATGGCCTGCGACTCCCCTCAGGCCGCTGCGCAAATCCGCCTTGCCCCAGACATTTGTGAGTCCTCCTCCAGGATTAGGCAATTGGGCCGGAGCTGCAGCGGCACTGGGTCGGGGGCAGGGGAAGGACTTCACACGCATCAGACCCCCCGCTGCCGCCAACCCCGGTTCTCCCCCCCCGTCTGCAACCTCCGCCTGCTTGTTGCCCCCAAACTCCCTGAAGGCTCAAACGCCGTGCCATTCCCGGTCTGCCTCGCTCCAACCAAAACCCACCCCACCCCATGCTCCCCATCCTGTCGAGTACCGGCACCTGATTACCGCCCGGCCCCCTCCCCGGCACCCTTTTCCGATTATCGCCCCCCCCCCGCCCCCCTCGCCCCCCTCCTCCCCCTCTCCTCCCCCCCCCTCCCTCCTCCCCCTCCCCCTCCCCCTCCCCTAGTCTACTCCGCCGCCCGCAAGCTGAAGGAGCACGTGCTGGCCTCCAACTGTCCGCGGAGGGGCGTCCTGCCGCTGAGGTCGGCTGTGAGGGCGCTGCAGCCCCGACCTGAGGTGCTGACGCCGCTGCATGGCGACCTATTCCAACTGTGAGGGGGGGGCTGGGGGCTGGGGGGGTAGGAGGGTGGGGGAACTGTGAGTGGGGGGTGGGGGGGGGGGGATGGGGTTGGGGGGTTCTCCCCGTCTAGGCCGGAGCGGGGGGGGCGGGGGGGCGCGAGGGGGGGGAGTAGCGGAGGAACCCGGTCGGGGTCGGGGTCGGGAAAGGTGCAAACACACGAGGGGGGGTGGGTAGGGTGGGGTGGGGCGGGGGAGTTGCGAGTGTCGGCGGCGGGGGACACGTGGGTGGCGGTGCCGGTGCCGGTGCGGGGGAGGGACAGGTACATGAAGGAAAATCTGAGCCGGGTTTCGGAGCCTGGGTTTGGCTGCACCGGCGGGGGGGGGCGGAAGCTCGGGTTGGGTTTGGGTTTGAGTACGCTGGTGGGACAGTCAGCATGGTGCGTACCGCATTCGGGTTTACGTCAGGGCCCCAACCCCCCCTCTGGCTTCCATCGCCCCTTAAGCGCTCCCCGCCCCCTCCCCCTTCCCCGCCCCCTCCCGGCCCCGCCCCCTCCCCCCGCGCCTGTCCGCCTCCGGCCCCGGCCCCGACCTTGCCCCCTGCGCCCTTCCCCCGCCCTCCTCCCTCCACCCCCCCCCCTCCTCCCTCCTCCCCCCCGCCCTCCTCCCTCCTCCCCCCCCCGCAGCTGCCTGCTGTCCCGGTGCTACAACGCCGCGTGTTGTGTGTTGGATGACGACATTCTGGATGTGGCTCCCCAGCAGACCGGCTGCATTCCCACGGACCTGTTCCTGTACTGCTACTACGGGGGAATGCTGTGCATTGGTGAGACTGGGAGGGAGGGAAGGAGGGAGGGGGGGAAGGGGGGAGGGAGGGGGAAGGGGGGGGCTTGCGTGGGTTGTGGGTTTTGGGTTGGGAGGCAGGGTGCGGGAGCTGGCGAGCGAGGGCGGGTGTGTGTATTGTGTTTGTATTGTATGTGTGTGTGTGTTTGTTTGTTTTCGTGGGGAGGGCACAGAGCAATGGCAACGGGGGAGGAGGTTTCTCTGGGAGTGTGGAGCATTTGGCAAAACCTCCGACATATGCCCAACCCACCCACCCCTCGATACAGGGGGTGGTGGTGGGGGTGGGGGTGGTAGACGGGGGCTCTCACTCAGGCCTCCATGAGGAAAGGGAAGGGGGGGGCGAGGCGGAGCACTGGGGAGGGGGGCGGGGCCGAAGGGACTGGTGTGTATATGTGAGCTTACCTGAGGCCGGTTGGGGCCGGTTGGCCGACGTTGGGCCCCGATGCGTCTGGGGTGTGTTGGGGATCCAGGTCGCTGCTGCTGCTGCTGCATGTCAGGCCATGCGCCCTCTGTCCCACTGTCCCTCCCTCCCTGGACTCCCTCCCTCCCTCCCCCCCCCAGGTCGCAAGCAGTACCCCCGGGCTCTAGAGCTGCTGCTGCAGGCGGTGACTGCCCCCGCGGTGGCTGGGAACGCAATCGTGGCTGCGGCCTACAAGAAGTACGTGCTGGTGTGCCTCATACACGCGGGTGAGGGGCGGGGGGAGGGGAGGGGGGAAAGGGGCGGGGGGTGGGGGGGAATGGGGTGGGGAGGGGAGGGGAGGGGAGGGGGAGGGGGCAGGGGGAGGGGGCAGGGGAGGGGGGAAGTGGGGTGGGGGGGTTGGGGGTTATCCATGTATAGGCCGGAGCCCGTGAACGGTAAAGTCGCAGAAGAGGCCTTTCCTGGAGGGGATGGTGGGGAAAGGGGCGCGGGCGGGGGAGGGGGTTGAGGGGGAGGGGGTTGAGGGGGTGAAGGAGGGGAAGTGGGAGGCAGGGGCGCCGGTGGCGCTGGTGGGGCCGTGATGGGTGGAGCCGCCCGGGGGGTGCGGTGGGGAGGGAGACACACAATACACACACGCACACGCACGCACACACGGACAAAAACACGCACGCATACACGCACACGCACGCGGCCCTCCCCTTCTCCCTTCAGGCGGGCTGCTGCACCTGCCCAAGTACACCTCGTCATGTGTACGGCACGTGATCGATTCGGAGGCTCGGCCGTACAATGAGCTCGCGTCTGCCTACGCGTCCCGTAACGCCGACCGACTGAGGCGGGTGGCGGACCAACACACGGCCACATTCGCCGCGGTGGGTTTGGGGCGGGAAGGGGAGGGGAGGGAGGGAGAGGGGAGGGGAGGGGAGGGGAGGGGAGGGGAGGGGAGGGGAGGGGAGGGGAGGGGAGGGGAGGGGAGGGGAGGGGAGGGGAGGGGAGGGGTTCGTGCCTTTGGGGCTGAGCTGGGTCGGGGCTGGGTCGGGGCTGGGCTGGGCCCGGGGCCACTCCGATTCCTTTCCCTCATCCCTTCCGGCCTCTTCCCATGCCTCCCTCCCCTCCATCCTCCCCTCCCCTCCCCCCCCTCCCCCCCCCCTCAGGACAACAACCTGGGTCTGGTCCGCCAGGTGGTGGCCTCCCTCGCCGTCCGCTCCATTCAGCGCCTCACTCAGACCTTCCTCACCCTCTCTCTGACCGACATTGCGGCACATGCCGGGCTGCCGGGGGCGGAGGAGGCGGAGGCGCGCATACTCAGGCGGGTGGCTGACTGGAGGGGGGGAGAGGGGAGGGCGGAGGGGGGGTTGGGGCCCCCGGGGGAGGAGAGGGAGGGAGGGGGCACGGTGACCAGACCACTCTTCAACCCCCCCCCTATACGTGGACAACCCTCCCTCCCGCTTGTGCCCCACCCTCCCTCCCTCCCTCCCTCCCTCCCTCCCTCCCTCCCTCCCTCCCACCGCAGGATGGTTGCCGCGGGTCAGATCCACGCCAAGATCGACGGACGCACCGGCATGGTCCGATTCGCGGACGAGACGCGCGCCGCCACCGGCGCCGCCGCCTCCTCCTCTGCCTCCCGCTCCACCTCGGGCCTGACACTGGGCGGTGGCGGCGGTGTGGTCGGGGGCGGGGGCGTGTGGGACAGTGCCGCGGGGGTGGCGGCTCTGGACGAGCGGATGCGGCTGGTTCTGGAGCTGGGCAAGCGGCTGCAGCAGGCGAATGAGATGGTGGGTTTGCAAGAAGGAGGGGCGGGGCGGGGGGGGCGGGGCGGAGGCGGATGGGGGGATACGCGAGTGTGTTTGTTTGTGTGTTTGTTTGTGTGTGGGGGGGGATGTGGGGGGGGGGTTGAGAATGGAGCTGCAGCGCGGAATGAATGACCCGCACCCCATCGGACACACACATACACATACATATCCCTCCCCTCCCCCCCCCACCACACGCATACACACACGCCCCCCCTTCCCCCCCCCAGGTATCCCAGGACCGGGCCTACCTGTCCAAGGTGACCGCCCGGGAGCGATCCAAGTACGACATGGGGGCCTCGGGTGGCGCCAGCGGACTGGGGGGAGGGCTGGGCGGCGCGGGGGGTGTGGGGGCGGAGCAGGACTTTGGGCCCTTTGCGGTGGGCGGCGGAGGCAGCTTGTGAGACGAGATGAGATGAGATGAGATGAACGGGGCTGAACGGGATCCGAGGTCCGGGGTCCGAGGTCCTCGCGCGAGTCTTGTGGAGGGTGGTAAGGAGGGCGCAGGCAAGCGGACGGGCGGATGGGTGGATTTGGCCTTAGGGTTGGTGTTCGGCTGTGGGTTGAGGAGGCAGGAGGGAAGAAAGGAAGGAAGGAGGGAGGGAAGGAGGGAGGAAAGGAAGGCGGCTTCCCATCCGCCTCCTTCTGCTGCTGCTGCTGCTGCTGCTGCTGCGCACGCCGGCATGCGTGCGTGCGGACAGGCGTGGACCCAGGTAGTGGTGGTGGGGGGTCCGATGTTTGTTGGCAGCCGGTTTGGTTTTATTCGGGGTGGGGTGGGGTGGGGCCGGACGGGGCCTCCAGGTAAGGGGACGTGGTAAGGCGTGGCAAGAAGGATGTAGTTCGGGGGGAGGGCGGCCACCGCAAACGCGGCTGCTGCTGCTGCGACATGCCGCCGGTACATGGCGTTGCTCACTGCGTCGTCTGCTGCTACTGCTTGCCCGCTTTGGATCTGGGCCCCCTTCCTGGAGATTGTTTCTCGATGGGTTTCGTGTAGAAGATTGTGAAGGGGGGGACACTCGGTGCCGATTGGGGTGGTGGACTGGTGGCGATGGGGAGGGGGTCTTCCCTCCCGTCAACAGTTTCGTAGTCTCTTGAACGCAAAGTGTCCAGGGGGGTTTTAGGGTTTTAAACCCTAAAACCCTAAAACCCTAAGGGAAGGGAAGTGGACAGTGGAGTGGGGCACATCAGTCGGACGCCTGTCCTGAACACTGTGTGTTCGTCGAAGAGAGGTCGGCCCCGAAGGTCTGCTGAAGGCCGGTTGGAGGTCGGCCCCAACTGCACTGCACCGACCCCCATCCGTCGCTTTCAACCGGATACCGGACACGCCTGCTGACCGTTTGCACCATCGCCTGTCATCTTAGTACCCACCAACCAACTAAACCAACCAACTGAAACCAACCAACCGCTGGTTCCCAACACATGGACCGGGCCCCGGCCCTTGGGTGCCGCCACCGGCCCTCGCCGCCAAGGGGCTTTGAGCCGACCCGCGGGTCGGTCCCTCATCGCCAGGAGCACATCGTCATCAAGACCTATCTACGCACACACACACACACACACCAAGCGCTCCACTCAAAGGCCCGAATAGTTCTTAGGGTTTCAAATTGCCTTTGCTAGGGCCCCCAGGGGGCTCCCACACCTTTTGCCGCTTGCGGCAATATTTGGACGGTGCTAATGTACTTTAGTACGGCATTCCGTACATCGGGAAAAAGTAAAAGAAAGAACATCTCATCTCATCTCGTCTCACACACGTGCCAATACAGGCCTCAGGCCTCAGCCTCAGCTCTCTCCGGCACTGCACATTGTGCCGTACAGTGTACAATGTCCACAAGGTCACACACTACCCTCCACCCATACCGGGTGCGCTCATCCCGCAAAACACACACACAAGCAGACGAGGAAAATATTTAATCGTACCGGATGCCCCTCTGCATTGCCGTCATTTCATGCCATTTCATGTCATGTCACATCTAGTCATGGAGGAAGAGACCTAACAGCCACCGGTGCCGACGACGGCTTTGGCCGCTCAAGGCGACCAACCGCTGCCTCGTAACTCGTACGAATCGGGCGCGCTCGCGCGCATATCTCGACCTAGACCACCTCCCACCATAATGGCTGCTGCAGTGCTGCAAATCCTCCTCCTCCTCCTCCTGCTGCTGCTACGTCCCACTATCCCCACCCGCCTGCCTGCCCGCCATTCCGCCAGTCCGCTCGCCTGCTTCGCTCTGCGCTGCTCCATCCTCCACCGCTGCCTACCTGCCCCACCTGCCCCAGACTGCACCCCTGCGCCCTGCTTGCCAGCCTGCGTTCAATTTGCTTTCGACCAGGTACCTATCTTCCTACCTACCTACCTACCTAACTACCCACTGGTACCTTCCTACCTACTTGTCAATAAGGTACACACTCCCTCCTCCCCTCCCCTCCCCTCCCCTCCCCTCCCCTCCCCTCCCCTCCCCTCGCTCTCCTCCCCTCCCTCCCTCCCAGATGCACGACGGCCCCCTCCCGGGAGCCCCGGGCACCGAAACACACCGCACCACCACCACCACGGCCTCCTCACTACCACCAGCCCGCTCCGCCGTACGACGCAGCCGCCGCGCCGTACGCAAGTACGGGCTGTTCCGGCCGCCTCGCCGCCTCCTTCCGCAGTCTCAGCGGCACATTTTGCTGCTGCGGTGGCGGATCGGGCTTCCGGTGCTTTTCGATAAAGGCCTGTTGATGGGATCGGACCACCTGGGGGGGGCGGAGGGGGAGAGGGAGGGGGAGAGGGAGGGGAGGGAGTGGGGAAGAGGGAGAGGAGGGGAGGGGAGGGGAGAGGTGCATGGCTGCGGCGAAAAGCGGGGAAATTACAGATGTAAATTAAAGATTATGACGGGAAAGGAAGGGAAGGGGTGGCACACTCTGGATTGGGGTGTGTGTGTTGGATTGGGGTGTGCGTGTGCGTGGGTGTGTGTGTGTGGGGGGGGGTTCTCGACAGTTTCGCGACTTCGGCACATATACCGGTACCTATACGAGGGAAAATGGATGTAAACGGGAGGGACCCTCCCTCCCCTCCCCTCCCTCCCGCCCCCTCCCGCCCCCTCCCTCCTCACCTGAGGATCAATGCGGACGTGCGGCTTATCCACCCCGGGACGAGCGTACGGCGACTTCAACACGCCCCGGAGCCCAGCAGCAGCCGCCGCCGGCGCCCCGCCAGCCCGCTGCGCCCCCACCGCCGCCGCCGCCGCCGCCACCGGCCACGCCTCCTGCGGCGGCGGCGGCGGCGCCAACCCACCCGGCGGCGCGTATGGATGGCCCGGAATGTATTTCCGCTCGAAATTGGCGGCATTGTTGCGCTCCCGGGCGGCGGCGGCGGAGGCGGGCCGGTGGTGGTAGGCGCCGCCGCCGCCGCCGCCTGCAGCGGCCGCCGCCGCCATCTCCTCCGCCTGAATGACCCGTGGGTCGCGCCCGTAGGCGTCGTGGTACTGCGCCCCCTGCGGGCCGCGGGGCGGCGCCTCGTAGGATGCCCTCATGAGGGCCGCGTGGGCGTGAGCATTCTGGACCTGGGAGTCGTAACCAAGGGGGTGGATAGAGAGAGAAAAATGTCAGCGGCAGTTTTTTAGTCGTAATGTGTTTAGGTTGTTTTTTGCCGGTGGGTGGTGTGCAGGTGCCGTGTTTGTGGTGTGCTCCCTCTCCCTCTCCCTCTCCCTCTCCCTCTCCCTCTCCCTCTCCCTCTCCCTCTCCCTCTCCCTCTCCCTCTCCCTCTCCCTCTCCCTCTCCCTCTCCCTCTCCCTCTCTTTTTCCTTCTCTTCAGGGCTAATTCGCCCCACCTGCCCTTCACCGCTTCTGCGCGCTATCGCACAAGTAAAGTGGGAATTCCCAACCCAGTGCAGTACAGTGCAGTACAGGCAGCAGCCCACCCACCTGCTCCCGCCGGCGCAACTCGTCCAAATCGTACGACTGTCGTACTCCAGGCCCACCCGCTTGCTTCAGTTGGTCCCACTCCGCGCAGTACTGCCGGCGGCGGTCCTCCTGACGGTTTTTCCGTTCCAGATCCATCTCGTTGGCGTACGACAGCTTATCGTTGCCGCCAACTACTTTCCGCCGGTGCTGCTCCAGCGCCTCCTGCCGTACAACGGGAGTTGAAGTTACCCAACCGGACCGGGGCGACGGCGGGAGGGAGGGGGGGGTGATGACGCTTTTAGCACGAACCCCGGTCCGCCAGCCACCCACCCACCCACCCACCCATCGTCTGTGCACTACAACCCATCGCCACCCTTCATCATCTTAATTACCAGCCAGCCACCCACCCACCCACCCACGCATCCACCGCTACGGTTCCTTATCTTCTACCACCCACACCCACACCCACCCACACCCACACTCGGCAACCCTCCGACCCACCATCGCCGCCGCGATAGCGACCTGCTTTTGTTCCAACAGCTCATCCGCCTTCCTCGCCTCCTCACGTCGCCGCCGGTTGTCCATCGCCTGTGCACTCATGTCCAGGGGGCCAGGAGGGCGGGGGGGCAGGAGGGGGGGCCAGGAGGGGGGCAGGGTAGGGGGGTTGGGGTGGAGGCAGGAGGGAGCCGATTAGCTGCGGTGCATCAACCCAGCTGAGGAGCAGCGGTGCGCATCGAGGGCTTGACAGGAGGGCGGGGCAGGAGAGCCAAAGCGCCTCCACACCCTCCAGAGACCCATATCCGTATGTTTGTATGTATGTATGTATGTACCGGTATATGTACATGTGTATATGTACATGTGTATGTATGGGGAATCCAGACAGGTATAGGGAGGGGAGCCAAGAAAAGTACGGAATCGATCGGACGAGCAATCGCCCCCCGCTCGAAACCTCCCATCATATCCCAAGAGACATACAAACACATACACACATGCAAATACAAATGCAGTCTAATTTACTTGAAAACGCCCACAGACATGAACACACACAGACAGACGTGCACACACGCACCTGAGCCGCAAGCTCCGCCCGGTAAGCCTCCGGAGACATGGGCGTGCAGGGGCCTGAGGGCGCAGAGGCAGTGGGGTGGGGTGGGGTGGGATGAGTTGTGATAGCATGTGATGTGATGCCGCGGTGGGGGTGGCGGTGGAGGTGGGGGTGGGGGTGGTAAGGGGGGGCGGCAAGGTGAGAATTGGGGCAGCGGTGGGGGTGTTTGAGGGGTCGCCGGGGAGGGGACAGGGAGAGGGAGTGACACGTGCCACCACAGGTAGTGGGCCACCAAGAGGCCAAGAGGGCCAGGGAGGGGACGAGGATCATCCTTGGGGTATCATGGCACGTAAAATCTTAAAACCCGCCACCTTCTACCACACGACACGGCCGCCCAAAGCGCCTCTGTTAGTCGTCTTCCCTCTTAGCCCGAAACCCACAAACCCCCAAACCCCTCGCCTCACCCCCCCATCCACCCACCCCTCCACCCACACACCCATACACACCCACCCGGCCCCCCTCACCCACGGGTTTGTCATGGCGGGGCCCCCCCCGGGCGGGGACCCCTCCGCGCTCCCTCGGGCTGTCCAGTCCCCGCGGCCTCCCAGGCCACAGCCGCCCCTCCTCGTCCAACTCCGCCCGCCTCTCTTGCAACTTGGCTTCTGCCTGCTGCCTGAGGGGGGGAGGGGAGGAGGGACGGGGAGCAGCAGTAAGGAGAGGGGGCCGGGGGTGGGGTGGGGGTGAGTGAGTGAGGGATGGCGGGGGGCAGAGTCGGAGCCCGGGGGTTGGGCTGGGAGGGAGGGAGGGAGGGAGGGGGCGCAGTCGGGTGGAGCAGTCGCAGGGCAGCTCCCAACCCCGCACAAACATACACAACAGGCATACACCGGCATACACAAACATACACACATCTCCGTTCCCCTTCCCTGCGGCATCACCTTCTGTTTCATCCCCACCTGTTGACCCGCTTGACCAGTTCGGCCAGGTGGTCTCGGAGCGGCTTGTTGTGGAACTGGTCGGGTCGGGTGAGTAGGTGCGCGTAGGCGTTGGCGGCCTCCAACAACAAACCCGCGTCCTCCAACCGGTGAGCCTGAGACATCAGGTCCTCGTCCTGTAGGGGTGGGTGTGGGTGTGTGGGTGTGAGTGTGGGTGTGGGTGTTTGGGGCGGGAGGGCTGTGGGTGTGACTGTGTATGTGTGGGACTGTGGGTGTGTGTGTTTTGGGGTGGGTTGGGGGCGGGTTTGGGGGACGGAGATGGGAGTGGAATGGTGTGCTTTTGCGATATGCTGATGAGGGTGAGGAGACGGCCATCAAAGGGGATAGAAAAGGGGGGAGGAGCAGAGAGGCGACGTAAAGGGTGTGTGTGGGTGTGTGGGGTGGGTGGGTGGGTGGGTTAGGGTAACGGCTGGTGACGACGAGAGAACGGACGGGTTTTGAACCGTGCGCCGTTTCGCCGACAACAAAACCGGGTCAAAACCGGGTCCAAAGCGGTGACGGGAGGCCAATGGGCGGTGGATGGCGGCCGACAGATGGTGCAGGCAGTGTAGGGCAGAGCGGTAGGAGTGTGTGGGTGGCGTCGAGTTGGGGTGTGTGAGATGAGGGAGATGGCGGGGAGATGGGGGCGGCTGAGGAGCTGGCGTGCTCGCAGTACGGGGCCTGAGATTTGTGTGGATGGGATTTGTTTGCTTGTGTGTGCGGTTGATGGTGTGCATATGCTGGGTTTGGATGGGAAAGTGGTGTAAACCTAGTGGAACGAAGGGTCAGCGGTCGTGCGGCTCGGGAGCTCGGCAAGCGGATGGGTGAGTAACGCAGAAGTTGGGTTTTGTTGGGTTTTGCGAGCTGGAATTCATGCCAAGTGGTTTGCTTCGCTGCGTTTATTTGAGAAGCCATGTATGCTGTTGATTTTTGTGCCCCGTATTAGCGACCCAGTAGTCCTAATTGGATGCGGCGAAATGCGGGGTGCGTGACCCACGTTCCAGAGCCCTTTGCCTGACGCCCGGCTTCGCGTCTTCCCGGCTTACCACGGCGTTCTTGTTAAACTTCTGCTCCCATGCTACCCGGTGATCCAGCGCGCGCTCCTTGTGGAGTTCTTTTTCCAGTCGTTGCTTATCCCGACGAATTCGGCACTCATCCGTGCCGTGTTTCAACACGTTGTCGGCCCCGCCCGAGCCCCGCGCATTACTATTGCGCCACGGCATTAAGTGATAGGAGGTGTGAGCTCGTGGGGCTGTCCTCGAGATGTTCAGTAGCACGAGGATGCGTAATACACTTGCATCCGGTCGCGCGCGAGTTAAATCCTTCGTTACAAAGGTTTATTCAGACGACTCGTGCCAATGTAATTATTTGTAACATTGTAACAGGTCACTACGAAGGCTACCGGCGAACATAGACAGTTCGCGTTGATGTCTCGCGTTGATGTAGAATTTGAATGATAACAGGCCGTGTCCTAAGTTAGGCGGCAATAAGCTTACAGCCGGCAGTCAGTGCGCGATTGACGGCATTGAGTGGGCTTCAATCCGCTCTGCTGCTGCTTAAACAGTAGAAACGCTCCGTACTGGCGGTTGTCCGTTAGAATCCTTCCCAACGCTGCCAAGCCTTGCTTCGTGCGTACGTACACAGTGCGTGTAGCAACGCCCTCTCCAAACCGCTGTAAGCACAGCCGTGCGCAGTCCTTCTTTCGAGTTATTTCACGCACTTACAGCTGACAGTCTCTCCCACACAGATAGGGACAACAACCCCGTCAAACTATCAAATTTATATCTCCTAGATTCGCTGAAAGCCTCCGCTTAAAGCGGCTGGGGGGCAAGCGGCCCCGGCTCGCGCCGAAATGTTTTACTACCTTACGCTCAACAAGTCCATAGACATACACCCCAAGCACTTCGGTCCTAAGCTTCGCGAGGTCATCCGCGAGAAGCTCATCGCCGAGGTAAACGAGCCAGGCCTGGCATCTCGCCCGCTCGCTGTGGAACAGCAATGTAATCGAAGGCGCCCCCACTGCGCAGACGGAGGGCACGTGCACGGGCAAGTACGGATACGTGGTTGCAGTGGCCAAGGTCGACGACATTGGTCAGGTACGTCGTCACGAAGACCGCTCTGGCGGTCTCTTACGCCCCCGCCCCCAGCCATCCCGCCCAATGCCCCCCAAACCCCAGCCTACCTCCACCGCCCGCTGGCCCCCAGCGCACACCCACACTGCGCCTCCACACCCCAGCTCCCCCTCGGCCCGTCACCTGCCCACCCCACCCATCCATCCGAACCCAGTTCTTCCCCGTCCCTCCCCCCTTGCCCCCCTGTCCCGCCCCTCCTCCGCCCTCAGGGCCGTATCCGTCAGGACCAGTCGGGGTTTGCCACCTTCGATGTGACGTACGGCTGCATCGTGTGTCGGCCGTACAAGAAGGAGGTGCTGGATGCGGTGGTGACGTCGGTCAACAAGGTACGGCAGGAGGGGAGGGGAGGGGAGGGGAGGGGGTTAAGCGCGGTGTGCGCAGGAGAGGAGTGGAGAGGAGAGGAGAGGGGCAAGGTTGTCGCCAGGTGGAGTGGAGTGGGTTGCAGCACACAGCACAGGCAGCAGTCAGCGCTCTCTCGGTTTCTCTCTCTCTCTCTCCCTCCCTGACACACACACACACACAACAGGTCCCCCCTCTTCCCTCTTCCCTGTTTCCCCTCTTCCCTCTTTGTTGGACGAGAGACAGACCGGCTGTGTTCCCGTTCCCCTCCCCTCCCCTCCCCTGCCCCCCTCCCCTCCCCACCCTTCCCTCCCCTGGCCCCCCCTTCCCCCCCCCCTTCGGGTGCACGCAGATGGGTTTCTTTGCGCAGGCGGGTCCGCTGCAGCTGTTCGTCACACAGCACGTGAGTACGGCGTGCACGACGAGGAACGGGGGCGGGGCGGGCAAGGGGGGGGGGGTTGGCGGTTGGTCTGCAACCCAAACACACACCATTCCCCAGAAGGGCCGCGTACCTCCGTCTCTGTCTGTCTGTCTGTCTGTCTGTCTGTCTGTCTGTCTGTCTGTCTGTCTGTCTGTCTGTCTGTCTGTCTGTCTGTCTGTCTGTCTGTCTGTCTGGCTTTCTGCCAGGGCCTGCAGCCCCCCCAAGGACCTCCAGCACACCCGAGGCGAACACACACCACCAATGGCGGTCACACACCACCCACACGGGGGCTCCCACCCGCCCCCCCACCACCCGCTCTCAGCTCGCTGCTCTCAACCCGTGATGCCGCCCCCCGCCCCCAACTCACCCCCCGCCCCACCCTCCGTCTCCGCCGCGCCGCCGCCTTCCTTGCCGCCGCCCTCCACCCCCCTTCGGCCCCCTTCCCGCCCCTCCATAGTTGATTCCGGAGGAGTTTGAATTCGACGCCTCGGGCGACAACAGCTGGATCTCCGTTGACCAGACGACCCACATCCAGATCGGCACCCACGTGCGAGTACGGATCGTGGGTATCAAGTACGACCCCACAGAGGTGGTGAGTGCGGGGGGGGCCGGGGGGAGGAGGGAGTCAGGGAAATCGGGGTGTCTATGGGTGGGGTGGGTGGAGTGTGTGTGTGGGGGGGGGTGAACTATGCGGGCCGGCGGCGAATGTGGGAAGGCCGGGGTCGCCTCTCCTCTCCCCTCCTCCTCTCCAGGGGGTCGCCTCCTGCCGCTCCTGGTTGACTGGTGGCGTGTCGCGGTCGGGTCGGGTCTCGCTCCAGCTCCCACCCCTCCCGCCCGCCCTCCCACCCGCCCCCCCCCCCCTCCTCGCCGCACCCACCCGCCCCCCCAACCCCCCCTTGACCAGTTTTGCATCGCCACCATGAAGGAGGACTACCTGGGGGTCATTGGAGCGGACTTCTCGTAACCGGAGTAGAGGGGGAGGAGGGGGAGGAGGAGAGCGAGGAGTAGGAGGGGCAGGAGGAGGAGGGCGAGGTGTGGCAGTTTCTCCGCCACCACCGTCTCCGCCTCTGGCCCGTCAGTCGCAGTGCGGAGCCGGGGACACACCCCGGGGACAGAGCCGGTCCGTTCAACTTCCCCCCAACTCCCAACTCAGAGCAGCAGTGAGGGGCGGAGAGGGGAGGCCCTGTCCCCCTCCCTCCCGGGGCGGGCAGCAGCCGCAGCAGCCGCTGGGGACGGGGAAAGAGGCTGTGTGCGCCTCGGTGGGTTGGGTTGGTGCACCAGAGCACCGCTAACGGAGACGACGAGCAGTGGGGCAGTGGTTGGTCGCGGGCTTGCGGCAGTTGTCCGGCAACGGTTGGTACGGCAGTGGGTGGCAGCGGAAAACTGCTCGTGGGCCTTCGGAACACTGCTACTGGTGGTGCTGGTGGTGGTGGTGGTTGGGTGTGGAGAGTCGGAGGGGGGGGGAGGGGGAACGTGCCGCCGGTGGGTACTGCGGTGCGGTCCGGTGCGGTGCGCCGATGCGGGCGGGGGGGTGCCTGGGGGTTTCGTTTGGTACTGGTATTGGTGTTATGGTGTGGTGGGGTGTGGTTTGTGTTGGGGTGTTCTCATCTGGTCGGTTGTTGGGCTTAGGGTTTTCTGGTTGATTTTCATCAGGCGCGTGGTGTGTGGTACCGTACGTGGTGGTGGTGGTGGGGAGGGGGGAGCTCCGGCGGAATGGAGGGGAATGAAGGGGAGGGAGGGGAGGGGGGCGGCTGCTCTCTTTCTCACACCCTACACCTCCACAGATGCCGCACCACCGTACTGCACCACACCGCATCACACCACACTGCACACCACACACCCTCCGGCCCCCAATCACCCATCAGCAATCACCCCACTCATCACTGATCAGCCTTTTAAATAAAAACACAGCCACCTGGCAGCTGCCCTCATCGCTGCACATCCACGGCTTGCTCCTGCCCCTCCCACCCCCGCTCCCCCTCCTCCGTCGCCGCTGCCGCTGCCGCCACATCGCTGTCGTCCCGCGCCGCCGCCGCCGCCACACCACCACCACCACCACCGCCGTCGTGCCCCCACGCCCCCACCACGTTGCTCAGCTGCGGCATGGCCTCCGGACACACGTAGCCGCCCCCGAACTCCAGGGCCGCCCTGGAGAAGGTGTCCTCCCAGAGCAGTGTGGCGGCGGCGGGGGGTGCGAGGGGGTAGGGCCGCCGCAGCACTCGCAGCTGCACCCGGGCGGAGAAGGACTCGATCGAGTAGTTCTGCGGGCGTGTGTGTTTGTGTGTGTGTGTGTTTGGGGGGGGCGGGGGGAGTGGAAGACGGCGGGGGCGGGCGGGGGGGCAGCATGGAGTGATGGAGGAGGCGATGAGGGGGAGGGAGGGAGGGAGGCGATGAGGGGGAGGGAGGGAGGGAGGCGATGAGGGGGAGGGAGGGAGGCAGGGGGGTACCGCCCGGTTGGTGTTGGTTCGGGGGGTCGTGTTCCCTGCTCCCCCCTCCCCCCCCGCCTGAAGGAATTGGTCTTCGCGTACCAATCCGACTACCAGCTGCCGAACCCCATCCCTCCACCACCACCAACCGGATTATACGTGGATAACCCCCCCCCTCCGTTCCCTCGCGCCCCGCCCCGAGCGGACCCGACCCGACCAGCTACGAAACAAACACACACACACAGCCACCCCCCCCCCACCCAGCCACTCACTCACCCGGAAGCCCGACCCGGTGGGGCAGGGGATCGCCTGGAAGGTGCCCGGGTCCGCCGACGCGACTACCTGTACGACATGGTGTATGCCGTACAACTCCAGGGAGAAGACCCCCTCGCAGCCGCGCACAGTCAGCGAACTGAACAGCGGCGGATCGCGCGAATCCACCGTGAAGCGCGCCGCGGGGGGTGGGGGATGGTACGACAGGACGTACGTCCGTACGGGTGGGACGAGCGGCTCCAGCACGTGGGGCAGCAGCCCGCCGGCCAGCACGAATGAGGCCTGAGTTGCGGAAAGAAACGAGAGTCGAGCGGGGGCAGCAGCGGGTGTGTGGGGGTGTGTGCGTGGGGTTGGGGGTGGGAGAGAGGTTCGGAAGGGGAAGGAAGGGAAAAAGGAGGGGAGCGGGTTAAGGAAGCCCACGGGCTGAGGCGGGTTTGGCCTCTGGCGGTCCGTGAAGGCGGGTTTGGCGGCCAATCGAGTGATGGGAGCTGGAGAGAGGGAGAAGCAGCTGCATACCTAACCGACCCCCAACGACCCCCAAACGACCCCAAACCTCCCCACCTCCACCATCCCGCACCTGACCGGCCGCGTCGCTCCGATGCCCCTGAGTCCACAACCACTGGTCCGGAAACGTCTCCCCCCAGTTCTTTTCCAGATGAAGCCGACCACCCCGCCAGACCACCGGCCGCGGCGGCCGCGGCGGCGGCGGCAGCGACAGCAGCGGCCCCGCATCCGCCGCCGCCACTCCGTCGGCCGTCATCATCTCTGCAGCAGCTGCGCCCAGCACTCCGCCCGCGTCCTTAGCCGCATCCACACGAGCCGCCTCCGAAACCAACGCGCACGCGTCCGCGCCGTCGCCGCCGCCGCCGTCGCCGTTCTGATCCTCGCCCCCCGAGCCAGCGCCCTCCCGTAGTTCGTACTGTACGGGCGTGTCCAGGCTCAGTACATTGTACCGCAGGCGCAGCAGGAAACCCAGCTTGGCGACCCAGCCCTCGGGCGCGGGCGCCTCGGGACCGTCCCACGGGTCGGCGGCGGCGCAGGCGCCCGCCGTCGAGCGGAGCCGCAGGCGGGCGCCGCCCAGCCGCGCCTCGACGCGGACCGACCCCTGGGTCACTTCCCACTGACAGAAATCCTCCCCCGACGTGGCGCCGTCGGCGCCGCTGCGGGCTTCCAGAGCGAAGCTCACGGCACCAGCGCTGTCGTCGTCGGCGGCGGCGGCGCCGCCGCCGCCGCCGCCGCTGCATGTCCCTGAGCTGTCGGCGTTGCGGGGCCGACCGCGACCGGAGGCGTCTGGCGGCGGCGGAGCGGGCGATTCGACTCGTAGGGAGTCGAAGTTGCGTGTGTAGAGGCGCGGCGCGGCGCCCTTGGAGGCGGAGGAGACGACGAGGAAGCAGGCGGCGGAGGGGTTGGGAAGGTGCTGGTCTGCCCCGGGGGGGGGGAGGCAGGGGGCGCGGGGGCGGAGGCGGAGGCAGCTTTGTGTTGTACACAGTACGGCGCAGCAGTACGGCGCAGGACGCAGCACTTCAGGGCCCCACCCACTCACCGGGGAAATGGCCGATTCCCAGGGCGAACGAAGTGGTGCCGCCCTTCCGGTCGCCGCCGCCACCACCACCGCCATCGCCGTCTTCGTCTCCGTCGCTCGTTACTCGGAGGTACCAGCCCTCGAACCAGGTGCGAGAGCCCGCAGTCGCCGGCGGCACGTGGGGGTTGTAATCCGCATTACTCACATTGCAGGAGCTCAGCAGGCGTTTGCAAACCGCGGGTTGGGGGCTGGCGCCGGAGGCGGCGCCCAAGGCGCCATCGTCGCTGCCGCTGTCGGCGGCAGATACTGTTTCTATCATCGTTGTTGTTGCCTGTTTTGGCTGTCGCAGCTGTTTTGGCTGTGTCGCCGATGCCCGTAGGGTTTGCGCGTTCAGCAGCGCTAGTAAAAGGAGGCAGATCGCCGCCGGCAGGAATCGCGCGCAGGCGATTTGTCGATTCATGTCTCCGCGCAAATGGTTTACGGTATGCGAAAAATGCGGTTTTGCAAAGCTGCTGGTGATGGATCGTTGTCCTTTGTCAGGATGATGATGTCTAGATTTTCAAAAGCCGACTCAAACAAATTGGCTGAGCAGCGCTGAGGACTGACTGCTGCACTTCGGACAACTACTGGGCAACCCTGATCTGCACGCCGAGAAACCCTGGAAGAAAAATGCAAGGACGCAGAAAATGCTTTGTATCCTTTGATTGGTTTTGGGTTGTTGCGAAGGTGCTTGGCCTAGGCGTGTGGCTTGTGGCGGCCAAAGCATCCCCGGCCGCCAGAGCTTCCTGACGTCAGTCGCAGGTGTCACTTGCAACGCTTGGAGTGCCTGTCTGCCTCCCCGCCTTGATAGCCCGCCGGCTCTACACCTTGGGGCCTGGAGCCCAGCTGTAAATGTAACAATAACGCAAGAACTACTGAACTGAACTGGTCGAGCCTCGGCCCGCCCACCTGGCGGTGTGGGTGAGATCCGCTCCAACGTTCAGTTGCCGCCGCCGCCCCATCTCCCCTCCCCCCCCGGCCCCTGGGGGGGTGTTATATCCCCGGGGGGGTTATCCACGTATAGGCCGGAGCCCGTGAACGGGGGGAGGGGGAAACGGGGGGGGAGGGGGAAACACCCGTCCGTTGGCAAACATCCGTCCGTCGGCTGCGTCTCCCCTTTGGCGGCGTGCGGCTTCGAAACATGGGTCGAGTTGAAATGTTGAAAGGCGGTCGCACACACACAGACGTCCCAAATACGCAAATTGTTGTGTCCCAACCCGCAATTATGTGTCACGACCCGCTCATCCGCCCGCCCGTCCGTCCCTTCGTCGGTCCCTCCGTCTCGGCTGGGAACCCACCACCACCACCACCACCACCACCGAGCGCATGTATCGCGAATGCGATGCTCCTCCTCCCCAATCCTCCTCCCCTCTGCACCCGCCGGGGCACACCCCCCCCCCCTGGGCTGCCAAGACCTCCTTTCTGTCCGCTCGGCCTGTAGCCCAACCACCCACTCACCCACCCGCCCGCCATACCGGTAATCGCGTTCCAACCCCAACAAGCTTCCCACGGGTCGACTTACCCCCTCCGCCCCTCCCTCTCCCTCCGACCCCCCCTCTCTCCGGCCCCCTCTCCCCCCCAACCAAACCAACCAACCAGCGTTCTACCCCCCTCCGCCAAACAGTGCCGGCTCTGACGGCCTTCGGACCCTGTGTGTTTCCTCGCTGCTCCCCCACCCCCCCCACCCCACCCTCTGACACTGAAAGCCATGAGGCTCCTCCTCCGCCTCACACGCACCTGGTCTCTCAAGTCTCAACTCATACCCATACTCAAGAGACGTAAGGAACAACAACAGCAAGAGAGCCCCAGTTCGGCAGTTCGGAGGGACTGCAGATCAAGCGCCGGCTGGCGAAACCCGTACCGGTACCGTAATAACAATATAAAAACAACCACGGTCTTTTCCGAGTTCGGAAGCAAATTGGGAAAGCTTGAAGTACCGGCATCGCGTGTTGGAGAAGCCGTCTGGGGCCGCCGCACATCTGGAGACCGAGTCCTCCGCCTTCACAGGGGCGAGGTCAGTGTGGGTAAGTGTGGGAAACACGCCCCAGCCGCTACTAAGGTATCCTCAATCTCTGCCGCTGCCTTCCTGCCCTGCCCTGCCCTGCCCGTACTGTACTGTACTGCAAGTACGATGTGACGCGATGACATGACGCGTCAATCCACGACATGACGCGCCTGACTGCTCTCAACACAAACCCGGCTGGCGTCCCGACTACGGGGTCCCCAGAAATCCCTGTGCCTGCATTGCCGTACCTGCACTGCCGTACCTAACTGCCGTACCTACACGAACGTACAGTCCTCGCGAGGATCCGAAATCCACCCGCAGCCAACTTCCCCCCGCCGGAGCCTCCTGCAGCACGCACCACCCCACCCCAGCCCAGCCCAGCCAAACCACGAAACCCTAAAACCCGGACATTCCGCCGGAACGTCGCGACCTCCAGCCCCCCGATCCTCCGCCCCCTCACTTGCCCTTGTGACCCCGCCCCCGCCCCCCGCCTCCGCCTCCGCCTCCACCCGCCCCCCCATCCCCTCCTCCCCCTCCCCCTCCTCCAATCTTCCTCATAAATGCCTCCATACTGAACTCCCGACTGTACTGCGTCTCGTCCCACATCTCCCCCATCGCCGCCAGCGCCGCCGCCAGACCGCTCTTGGGCGCCGCCTTGCCGCCCTTGCGCCCCTCGCCCGCCGCCTCCGCCGCGGCAGCCTCCGCCATCTCAACCTCCGAGGGCAGCAGGCCGGCGGCGGCGGCGGAGCCGCCGCCGCCGGCGCCGCCGGAGGCGGCGCCGGCGCCGGAGGCGCCGGAGGCGCCGGAGGCGCCTCCTCCTCCCCCAAACACGTCCAGCAGTGAGGCCGTATCCATGTTGTCCATGCTCATGTTGTCGGCGTTCACCACGGCTGCTGCGACGTCCATCTTGAACTGCTGCAGGCCCATGACGCGCTCCTCCAGGGTGTGGCGGGTGAGGAGGCGGTAGACGTTGACGGTGCGGCGCTGGCCCAGTCGGTGCGCGCGGTCCATGGCCTGGGTGTGTGGAGGGGGGGTGGGGGGGGGGACGGGGAGGAGGGCGGGGAGGGGAGGGGAAGGCGAGGCGAGAAATGAGAAGGGAAGGAAAGGGAAGCGACCCCCCCGGCGCGGTGTCCCGCCTCCATTCCCCAGTGAGGGTTGTGCCAAGAGGTGGGAGAGGGAGCTGAGAGCTGAGAGCAGAGACCCTTCCCACCGCCCACCACCGCCACAGCCCCCGCCCCCGGGGCTTCTCCGATAGGTGGTTGGGGTCGTTGGTCGTACAGGACTCGCAGCCGCCCCAGCCTCCTCAGCCCTCGTCCCCAACCGCCCCCAACCACTTCTCCGCAACGCCCGCAACCAACAAGCTGTACCATGCCGTACCGCCGCCGTACCTGCATGTCCTTCATGGGGTTCCAGTCGTGCTCCAAAAACACAACCGTGTCGGCGGCTGTCAAGTTGAGACCCACGCCGCCCACCCCCGTCGTCAGCAGCAGTACGTCAATGGTGGGGTCGGTGTTGAAGCGCTGAACGATGCCGAAGCGCGCGCCCGCCTCCACGCTGCCGTCCAACCGAAGGTACGACACGCCGTACGGCGTCAAGAGATCCCGCTCCACGAGATCCAAAAGGGCCTTATGCTGCGCAAAGACCAGCAGTCGGTGGCCGCTGCTGCCGCCGCCGCCGCCGGAGGCGGCGGCGGCGGCGGCGGAGCCGCCGCCGTCGACGTCGTCGTCGGCGCCGCCGCCGCCGGCGTCGTCGTCGCCGTCGGCCGCCGTCTCAATGACGCCGCATGTGGTCAGGATGTCGCGCAGTGCCGCCAGCTTGGGCGCGTGCTTCAGCCGCCGCAGCGCGCAGTCGACGGCGGCGGGCTCGGTGGTGCGCAGCACCGCCGCCGCCGCGGCGCGGTGCGCGGGCAGGCCCAGGTCCATCACCAGCCCCGGGTGGCTGCACAGCTTGCGGAGGTATTGCAGAGAGGCGAACACGTGGGGCGAGGCGCCCGCCACAGCGCCGCCGCCATCGCCGGCGTCGTCGCTGCCGGCGGCGGCGGCGCGGCGCGCCTCGCCGGAGCGGAGCGCCTCCACCGCCTCGGAGCTCGCCTGCGGAACGGAACGGAACGGACGACGCCCGGCCGAAAATGAGTGAGTGAGTGAGTGAGCGAGTGAGTGAGTGAGCGAGAGACGCGGGAGACGAGCAACCGAAGCGGCACTGCGGGTGCATTACAACACACGCGGGTTCCCCCTGCGCCCTATCCTGACCTGCTGGGGAGCGTCTGTGTATGTGTCTGTGTCTGTGTTCGTGGCTGCGTCTGCGTCTGCCCGTCTTTACCTCGTTTTTCTTTTGCAGACAGGAAGGATTTCTTTCTCATTCGATACCCTTTACGGGCTCCGTCCTATACGTGGATAACCCCCCAGCCCCCCCAGCCCCTCCCACCTTGGACTGCTGGAAGTCCGCGTAGAGTCGCGCCTGCAGGTCCGACAGGTCGCAGAATATGTCGGTGATGATCTTGGGCGGCAGGTCCGACAGCACCTGGCCCTTGGTGCGGCGCAGCACGAAGGGCAGCAGCGAGCGGTGCAGCCCCTCCAGGGCCAGCAGACCCGCCTCAGCCTCGCGACTGCCCCGCTTGCTGCCGCGAGCCTCCTGGGGAGGGGCACGAAGCGGGTGGGTTGTGGGTTGTGGGTTGTGTGGGTGTGTGGGGGGGGGGGGGGGCGGGAGCAGAACCGCCGCAGGTCCAAGCAGCAGGCGACGCCCCTCGATCAATCATTCGCCGAGTTGCCTGCTCCGTGACCGCACGAGGGCCGGACGGACCGCTCCCGCTCCCGCTCCCACCCGCACACGCACAACCCCTCTACTAACCCACCATCACCACCCCCCACAGACCTGCAGCGCCTTTCCAAACTTGGCCCTGAAGGCCTTCTCCGGCCCCAGGAAGCCCGGCATCAGGAAATCAAACAGTGACCACATCTCCAGCACGTCGTTCTGAATGGGGGTACCGCTCAGGAGCAGCCTAAAGAGACGGAGGGGGGAGGGGGGAGGGGGTCGGGTTGTGGAGGGGCGAGTTTTTTGGGGGGAAGGGGAGGGCTGGGAAGGCCATGCGCGGGCTGGCCAGGCGAGGCGAGACGAGACAGACGCACGGAGGGCGCGGAACGAGCGCATACAGCCGCAACAGTGCACACGTACGCCCCTCCCCCCCTTTTCTTCCCCCCACCCCCCTCCCCTTTCTCCCCTCCCTCTCCCCGCTCCCCCCCCCCCATACCTGTGCTCCGCCACCACCCGCTTACACGCCTGTGTGACCCTGCTGCGAGGGTTGCGGATGGCGTGTCCCTCATCCAACACGCAGTACAACCAGCGGCGGGAGGAAACCCAGTCAATGTCGGCACGGAGCGACTCGTAACTCATCACCACCAGGTTGTACGGCAGCCGGGGCGAGGCCGGACTCAGGGCGCGGAGCGATCTGCGCGGGCCCGGGCACAAAGTGGGGGGAGCGGGGAAGCGGGAAAGGGTTTTGGGGGGGGAGGTGGTGGGCGGGGGGGGGGGGGGCAGCGGGGGGGAGGGGCCGGAGGAGGGGCTGAGGGTTTTAAGCCCCGGCCCAACGTGCAGTACAGTGCAGTACAATACACGCAGTCACGGCTCCTCTCCATCCCAATGCAACCCACTCGCCACTCAACCTCCCCTCCCCATCTCCCTCTCCCCTCTCTCCCCTCTCTCCCCACCCCTCCCTCTCCCCCTCTCACTTGTCGAACGCAACCTGCGCCGCCAGCCGCTCCCCGGGCTGTCCGCCGTACTGCATCGACCGCAGTCCCTCGGGCCCTATGGTGCTCTCTACCTCGTGCACCCAGTGGCCCACCAGGGTAGAAGGACACACCACCAGACACGCCAGGGGTGGCGGCGGGGAGGAGGAGGAGGGAGAGGGGGAGGGGGACTTCAGGGAGGCATCTGCGGTGGCGGCGGTGGCGGCGTCGTCGTCGGTGCTGGCGGCGGCGGTGGCGTATGCGGCCTCTGCTTCTAGACAAGCCGCCGCCATGATGCACGAGGCCTGGGGCCGGGTGGGAGTGGGTGTGTGTGGGGGGGGGTGAGGGGGAGATGGGCGCGGGGTTTAGCCACGGATAGGTCAGGATGGGCGGGGGGTGGGGAGCCACCGGGAAGAGGGCGGGAAGAGGGCCACACGAAAACACACACACATACACACGGACGCACACAGCTCCCTCCTCCCTTCCCCCCCCCCCACACACGCACACACGCATGTACACCCTCATATCCTCACACCTGCAGCGTCTTCCCCAGCCCCATGTCGTCGGCCAACACGCCGTGAAGTCCGAAGCGGCGCAGGAAGGCCAGCCAGTTGATGCCGTCCTGCTGGTACGGCCGCAGAGTGTACGGCAGCTGGAACGGCAAGTTGTACGACGCCACGTTGCGGTTGTCCAGCAGCTGCAGCAGGAAGGCGCTGTCCTGGTGTACGGCAGCCAGCTGGTCGCTGTCCAGGCCGGGAGGGGTGGGCACACCCTGGGGCACGTGGCGGGAGAGAGTGTGTGTGTGTGTGTGTGGGGGGGGGGGGGTTGAAGAGTGAATTTGCAAGAACGAAACAAAAAGCCCTGCGGACGTTGTAGTCTGAAGATCGACTGGATCCCTGTCAAGCTTCCCGAAAACGAACTGCTTACGGACTCCGATAGTTACCAATTAAGTGCTTGTAGCCGACCAGTGGCTGCGCCGAGCGCCAAGCGTGACGGCGCCCCAACGTGTGTGTGTGTGTGTGTATCCTCCCCCTCCCCCTCCCCCTCCTCCTCCTCCTCCTCCTCCTCCCCCTCCTCCTCCTCCTCCTCCCCCCCTCTCTCGTTCGTCTGTTTACCTGCGCCAGCGGCAGCAACGTCATGAGCGCTCCGAAGCAGCCAGCCGCCGCCGCCCGCACCTCGGCAGCCGGGTCGCTCATTCGGCGCAGCAGCGGCACCAGCAGCAGCACCACGTACGGCACCAGGGAGGGACCCAGCTCGCCGCACAGGCCGGCCACCACCTCCACACCACCCAGTCGTACTCCGTCCTCCGGGGAGGTCAGCATGGGGACCACCTGGAGGGAGGGTGGGGGTTGGGGTTTGGGGGTTTGGGTTTGGGTTTGGGTTTGGGTTTGGGTTTGGGTTTGGGTTTGGGTTTGGGTTTGGGTTTGGGTTTGGGTTTGGGTTTGGGTTGGGGTGGTGGGGTGGTGGTGGTGGGGTTGGGGTTGGGTGGTTGGGGTGGTGGGGTGGTGGGGTTGGGGTTGGGGTTGGGGTTGGGGTGGGGGTTGGGGTTGGGGGTGGGGTTGGGGTTGGGGTTGGGGTTGGGGTTGGGGTTGGGGTGGTGGGGTGGTGGTGGTGGGGTTGGGGTTGGGTGGTTGGGGTGGTGGGGGTGGGGTTGGGGTTGGGGTTGGGGGGGGGGTTGGGGTTGGGGGGGGGGTTGGGGTTGGGGTTGGGGTTGGGGTTGGGGTTGGGGTTGGGGTGGTGGGGTGGTGGTGGTGGGGTTGGGGTTGGGTGGTTGGGGTGGTGGGGTTGGGGTTGGGGTTGGGGTTGGGGTTGGGGTGGTGGAGTGGTGGTGGTGGGGTTGGGGTTGGGTGGTGGGGTGGTGGGGTGGTGGGGTTGGGGTTGGGGTGGTGGGGTGGTGGTGGTGGGGTTGGGGTTGGGTGGTGGGGTGGTGGGGTGGTGGGGTTGGGGTTGGGGTTGGGGTTGGGGTTGGGGTGGTGGAGTGGTGGTGGTGGGGTTGGGGTTGGGTGGTGGGGTGGTGGGGTGGTGGGGTGGTGGGGTTGGGGTTGGGGTTGGGGTTGGGGTTGGGGTTGGGGTTGGGGTTGGGTGGTGGGGTGGTGGGGTGGTGGGGTTGGGGTTGGGTGGTGGGGTTGGGGTTGGGGTTGGGTGGTGGGGTGGTGGGGTTGGGTGGTGGGGTGGTGGGGTTGGGGTTAGGTGGTGGGGTGGTGGGGTGGTGGGGTTGGGGTTGGGGTTGGGGGTGGGAATAAAGAGGAAACCGCAGTGATAGGAGGGAGGCCCCGGGGGGGCGAGGTGGAGCGACAAACCGGGGGACAAGGGATTATCCAATCCTCAGGAGGATAGGCCGGAGCCCGTCAACGGTAAATTAACGGCAACGGTAAATAACGGCAACGGTAAATAACGGCAACGGTAAATAACGGCAACGGTAAATAACGGCGCAGGTAATATATCTGACAGGCAGGGAGGGTTGCAATATATATGGATGTGGTACGTTGCAGAGGCCGGGCCCAGCACTTCCAGCACCTCCAGCAGCCGAAGGCGCCAAACGAGGGGAAATGGCTGCGGATGGCAGCTCGAGTGGCGAGCGGCGCGAGAGGCGCTACACAAACACACACACGCATACACCCACCCACCCATCCCGCCCACCCCCCGGCCCCGGCCCCCGGCCCCGGCCGCACCTGTTTGAGCAGCTCCGGCATAAGGCCCTCCGTCCAGCATCGCGCCAGCGTCGAGGCGCACTTGGCGGCGGCCTGCCTGACCCGTGGGTCGGTGTGCCTCGCCCACCGACACACGTCCGCCAGCAGCGGCACCACACTCGGCAGCAGCTGCGGAGCCAGCGCCGGACCCACCACGCGCAAAACGTGGAGGCCGCCCACGGCGCCGACGGCGTCGCCGTCGCCGCCGCCGCCGCCGCTGCCCAGCGGCCCCGCCACCAGGGTCCACAGCGTCGGCAGCTGCTGCCAGAGTGCCGACTCGAAGCGCCGGGCGATGGCCACGAGTGCGGCCTCGCCGCCGCGGCGACTGATACGGGAGACGCTCTGCGGACCGCCTCCGCCTCCGCCGCCGCCGCCGCTGGCAAGGTCTGTGGGCGCGAGGGCGGGGGGGCGGCAACAGGATTGTAACGACCCGCAACCGCAGCCCCAAGCAACCGCCAACACTGACCCGCTGTTGCTGTTGCTGCTGCTTCCCACACCCACCTTCGCTCGGTTGCTGCGGGCCCAGCCCCGCCGTCGCCGTCGCCGCCGTCGCTGCCGCTGCCGCCATGAGGTCCGCGGTGGCCATCGCCACGAGGTTCCTCACCAGCTTGTCGTTGGGACTGGGGGTGCGACCCGAGCACAGAGCCAGGAGCTCAGCCAGGCCCTCGGCACACACCTCCTGGAGGGGGCAGGCAGGCGAGGGAGGGAAGGAGGGAAGGGGGTCATCCACGGATGGGCACGCGTCCGTGAGGGGGAGGGGGAGGGACACACGCACATACACACACGGACACACGGATCCACACGGATACACGGACACACGCCCATACACACACGGACCTGCAGTCTCAGCTGCGGCTCCCTCCGCAGGCAGTTCATGAGCGGTTGGATGACGGTGTTGAACTTGTCGGGCAGGGCCCCGCTGTGCACGCAGGCAGCCGCCATGAAGGCCAGGGCGGTGACGTGGAGGTACTGCTCCAGCGCCTGAAGGGTAGGAGCGGGGGGTAGGAGCGTCCCACGGGTCAGTCCTCAGCGACCGACCCACGGGTCAGTCCTCAGCAACTGACCCACGGGTCAGTCCCTTTCTTTTCTACGCATCCGCCGGCAGGCTTCCCCTTCACCGTTACCTGCAACGACGCCAGCACGCCGCTGAGCCGCGAGCACGCCAGCGCCAGCGGAGAGCCCTCCAGCGGACCCGCCGCCGCCGCCGCCCTCACAAGTGCCGTCGCATGTTCCACACTCACGGCCTCCACCGCCACCCCCTGCGGCAGCGGCAACAGCACGTGCACCTCCACCGCCGCCGCCACCAGAGCCAGCACCTCCCGCCGCATCTGCGCATAGTACGGCACTACCTCGGCGTACGGCAGCAGCGATGCCGGCGCCAGCGGCGTCACGCACGACGTCGCCGCCAGCGCCGCAAAGACCGCCATCAGCAGCGGCTGCGGCAGCAGCAGCATTCCCCCCGGCGGCGGCGGCGCCTCCGCCGCCGCGGCGCCATGCTGTAACAGCTCCGGCTGCTGCAGCAGCCGCAGCTGCTGCTTGGCGTACGACAGCCAGGCGCACGCCGTCAGGGCGGCGAATTGACGGGCGGTGGCCGAGGGCGACGACAGACCGGCGAGTAGCTCCAGCGCGGCGGCGGCGGAGCCGCCGGCGTGCGCCGCCGCCAGCAGCGTTCCCAGACAGGACGCGGCGGTGGTGCGCATCCGCGCCACGGCCTCCTCGCCCTGCGTGCCGACGATGAAGTCGGTAGGCACGGCCGGCCCGGCGGCGGCCGCCGCCGCCGCGGCGGCGGCGGCGGCGGCGGCGGCGGCCGCCGCCGCGGCGGCCTGCTGCTGCTGCTGCTTGCCGGAGCCGCGCGCGCGCTTGGGGCTGCGAAAGGTGGAGGCCGCCGCCGCCGCGGCGGCGGCGGGGTCGGCGGCGCCGCCAGGCGCCGAGGCTGTCAGCTGCCGTACAAGCGCCAGCGTGATGAGCCGGCCGGGCTCGCCGGCGTACGGCACCAGCACGAGGTTGGGATCCAGTGCGCGGCCGACCTGCACGTGCACGTGTACGGCAAAAGTAACAGCATAACACGGGTAAGGAGTAACACCAAGCACGTAGCGTTTTCCCATATACCCCCGTCTCCCGTATCCCAAACCCCCCACCACCCCCATCGTACTGTCCCAACAGCAAAAAAAAACACCCTTCCCCTCCCACCCCCACCCCCGCCTAGCCGCTCCAGTTCACACGCCCCTCCGCCAAGCCCCCGCCCGCCGTACAGCAAGCGTCGTACAGCGCGTGCGCCATACCTGCGTCGAGCCCAGCGCCATGAGCGCCCGGAGCTGCTCCGGAACCAGCATCTCGCACAGCGTCATCGGCGCCGCCCGTCGTACCAGCAGCCGCCACACCCGAACCGACACATCCAGCACGCGCTGTTCCCCTTCCACCATAACGTTCTGAAAAACCAACTGAATCAGCGCCGGCACCAGCGGCTGTAGCCACGCCGGCGGCGGCAGCGCCGCCGCCGCCGCCGCCGCGACGGCGGCGGCGGCGTCCGCCTCCGTCGGCAGCGGCGGCGCCGCCATCATCCGCTCCAGGCACTGCATCACCGACGCGCGTACGGTGCTCAACGTGTGCCGTACAAACGGAAAGAGCCGCGGCACCAGCGCCATCAGCTCCTCGCTCGCGGCGGCGGCAGCGGCGGCGGCGGCGGCGCCGTGGTCGCTGCCGTACAGGTGCGCCAGCAGCGACATGACGCTGTTTGTTGCTGCGGAGAGGTCGGAGAGTTGGGGGAGGAGGTCCCACAGCTGGGCTCGGAGCTCCGCCACTGCCTGCGCCGGGTCGGGTCGGGTCGGGTCGGGAGTTATCCACGGGACGAGAGGTGAGTGGAGGGGATAATAAGAGGGGAGGGGACACGAGGGGACAGGTGGGGACATGACAAATCCGGAAAGGAGAGTTGACGTGGGGGTAAGATCAGGTCAGGTCAGGTCAGGTCAGGAGGGGTCAGGTGCAGAAGAGCGCACACTTCTGCGGCAATGGACGGCGCAACACACCCCTTACCCCCCCCCCCCGCCCCCCCCATCCCCACCTGCGGCCCCACCACCCGCAGCGCCCCCGCCACCGGCACCAGCGCATCCGCACACGCTGCCCGCACGTCGTCATCCGGGTCCGCCAGTCCCCTCCGCAGCAACGGCAGTGCGGCCGGCAGCAGCAGCGGGGCCAGATCCAGGCGGGCAGCCAACATGTACTTGAGGCCGCAGAAGCCGCCTGCGGAGCGGGGAGGGGCGGGGCGGGGCGGATGGGGGTCAGGGAGTGGGCGGGGGGGGGGGGGGAAGAGTTTAGGAACAAGCTGCAAGCTGCGAGTTGAGTGGCGGATTGCACGCAACATGAGAGACAGGAGCCGCGTGGTGAGGTCCGGGTTGTGGGGGCTGGAGGTTGGCATGTGGTATCTGCATCGGTTGGTGGTGGTTGCAGCTGCAGCTGCGGTTGCAGCAA
The DNA here is from genome assembly GCA_030267565.1 of Pleodorina starrii. Classification (NCBI taxonomy): domain Eukaryota; kingdom Viridiplantae; phylum Chlorophyta; class Chlorophyceae; order Chlamydomonadales; family Volvocaceae; genus Pleodorina; species Pleodorina starrii. The sequence goes on along the minus strand of BRXU01000007.1, from coordinate 1,249,846 downwards.
CCCACCGGCAGAGCGGGGGACGGTTTCGGGGCTTCCGAGGGGTTTCAAGGGTACGTCAGTTCAAAAAGCGGCTTTAGCTGACACAGGCTGACAGGGTGCGCGAGGGGACGGGAGGCGGAGCCCCTCGTGCGAGCCTGCCCCAACCCCCAACCCGCAACCCTCGACCCCCAACCCCGTAACCCCCCCCCAAACCCCGAACCCCGTAACCCCCGTAACTCCCTCCTCACCGTATCTTATCCTCCAGTCCGTGTGGCTCTGCAGCTCCCGGAGCATGGCCGCCACCGCCGCCACCGACTCCGGGTCGCAAGCAGTGAGGGCCATACCCAGAGCCTGGGCGGCGGTCTCACGCACGGGGGCAGTCACCTGCGGGTTGAGGAGGGGAGGGAGGGAGGGAGGTGGCGAGGGAGGGGAATGTGGGGGTGTGTGGTGCGAGGGCAGGGAGGGAGGGGAGGGCAGGGAGAGGGGCGCGTGCGTGTGTGTGGGTGGGTGGGGGGGGAGCCTGCGGGGCCGCCACCGCCAGCTCCCGCCGCCGCCATCCCCCACAAAAACCCCACAGTCAAGGTAAACCGTCGCCCGGCCCCCACCCACCCATTCACCCACCCACCCCCAGCCGGTCCCCAGATCCTCTGGCCCCCGTAGCTCATACCCCACCCCTACTCCCCCCACCCACCAAAATACAGATACGCACATACACACACGCATCCCCCCAAACCCCGTGGATAACCCCTAACCCCACACACCCCACCCCACCCCACCTGGTCCGAGCCGTAGTCTCCGAATCGGTCCAGCGCCAGCACACACACCAGGTGCACGATGCAGTCCTCCAGCCACCGCCGGTTGGCGACCCGCGCGGCGGCGACCTGGGCCGCACCCACCGAGCCCAACCCGCGCTTGCCTGGGCGGCACGTCGGGAGAGAGGGAAGGAGGGGCGCGCGAGGGCAAGCGACGCGACGCGAAACGGCATGGAGCGAGGGAGCGAAGGAGGGAGGAGAAGGGCTGGTGTAACGTGTTATTGTGTATTTGTGTAGCATAGCCGGCAAAGGAACACAGAGTCCAGGACGTGAGAAAAAATAAACAGGAAGCCATGCCCCTCGCCCCGCCCACTCCCCCCGCTTCCCTTCTGGGTCCGTTCGCTAACGCCGTCTCCTTCTCCGCTGCGAAATTCTCTTGCTACTCCCCCGTCTCCCCTTACCTTGCCCGCCCGGCACCGCCCAGCCCGAAGGCACTCCCTCCAGGGGGACCTCCACACCCGCCGCCGCCGCGTGGCCGCGCAGGAGCTCCCGGAGCGCCAGTACGGCACCGTGTCGTACTTCCCACACCGGATCCAGGCTGTCAACCACCAGCTGGTCGCCCAACCGCTGAAACGGCCAACCGCCCTCCGAAACCTGCTGGACCTGCGCGAGTTCGGAAGCACGGTGGCGGCGGGCGACCAAACGACGACACGCACACGCATTTACCCTCACCAGCAGATCGTCGCCACAACTCTAAAGAGCCGCAACTCTTCAGATTAAAAGTCTGGCCGACCGCAACAACAGATCATCGTAGCAACTTGACAAAAGCAAGGGCCCATCGCGACAGCGATTCGACAGCCTCTCTTGGCGCGCCGCGGGGGAGCACGAGACACTCAAGACTCCACGACCCACGACCCACACGAGCGTGTCCGGCAGGGTACGATGGGTACGGCACACGTGCCGTACTTGCAGATAGGGCGCGCGTAAGCACGCCTATCGCCCCCCAAGGTCCCAGTCCAAACGCAGCCGAGAGCGCGCTGGGGGGTGGGGTTGGGGAAGAGAGAATACGACAACATTTGCAGGACTCCCGTACACCGTACCTCGTCTTCGCCGACCTCGACCGACAGCGCCGCCGCCGCCGCGGCCGACCCGCCCCCGCCGGCGCCCTCCTCGCCGGCGCTGCCGTCGCCGTCCAACGGTGACTGTACGGCAGGCAACAAAACAACTCTTGAGTGGGGCAGGGAGGACAAAACAAACGCGTAGTGGCGTGCGCGACAGGTTCTAGACTTCGGATGGCGCGATGTGGGTCGGGTCGGGTCTTGTCGGGTCGGGTCGGGGGGCGGTCAGGTGCGGCACAGGGGGACTTCCGAAGGCCGACAGGCCACGAGTGGGGAGTGTCGCTCCAGGGAGGTCTCGAGACAAGGCATGCCAACGGATCGGCGGCGGATCGGCGGGGGATCGATGACACATACCTTTGCCCTCTCCCGCTCCTCTTCCACTCCTCAGCTCCCAACCCCGGCATCCGGGTTCCCGCCTCGTAACCCCCGACCTCCGGCATCCGCCAACGCCCGCCCCCAAACGCCCCCCAACGCACCGCACAGCACGACAACAGACCACACGGCCCAAATAGGCAATCACTTACTCTAACCTCCGGTCATCCCACCGTGCTCACGCGCACCGCCCTTCTCCGGGGAGCCCCACCGCGCCGCTCAAACACCCTGGCAACCCCAACCCAAAACTCACACCCGCGCCTCGTCCGCTCCGCAACCTCACCTTGTGTCTGCTTGCCCCCGCCCCCGACCCGTACTGCTGCGGCCCCCCGCCTCCTCCGCTGCCACCTCCGCTGCTTCCACCTCCTCCGCTGCCGCCGCCCCCCGGCTCCCCCGACCTCAGGGAGTCCACTCGCCCCAGCGCCTTGGCCTTCCGCTTCAGCCGATTCCGCTCCCGCGCCGACAACTTCTCCGAATCCATACTGCGAAGCAGCTCCTGCGCCGCCACCTGCTGCTGCTGCTGCTGCTTCGCCGCGCCAGGCCCTGCGGGCCCTCCGGGCCCGCCCGCCGCGGCGGCGGCTCCGCCGCCGCCCGACCCAAATCCCCGGCTGTGGAGAGCGTGCTGTTGCTGTTGTTGCTGCTGCTGCTGTTGGTCCTCCGCCGCCTCCAGGTCTTCATCGTTGAAGAGCGCATCGGCGTCCAGGCCCATGTCCCGGTCCAATCCCAGCCGCTTCTTGAGCATGTCCCGCTGGGCCGCAAGGCGGGCCTTGGCAGTTAGCCCCGGCTCCAGAACCAGGTCAAACTCCTGTGCCGGTTTCAGCATTGCAAGACCAAGGGGAGGGGAGGGGAGGGGCGGGAGTAGGGGCACAAGGACCGGGTGTGGGACAGGGTGGGGTGTAGGAGGGGCGGTGGATGGGGTGGTGGGTGCTCGTGCAACGCCGTTTTGTGCAGCGCCGATGGGGGGTTTTGCCTTGCAAGGGCGGGAAGCCGTGTTGTTGGTGTGGGTCAGAGTGGGGCGGGCGGCTCCTGCAGGGGCCGCTGCGCACCTGGCCTCCCGAAGCGCCGAGGGGCGTCCCCCGCTCAAGGACGTGCTGCAGGCTGAAATTTGAAAAGGTGAGGGGGCCATCCGGCCCCAATGCCTGGGCGAGGGCATCATCGGACACGCCGCACGCCAGCGCCTGCCGCCGCAGATCATCCGGCGTGTGGTGCTCAAAGATGTCGGCTAGATAAGCGAGAGCTTCGCCCGCTGCCACGCGGGTTTCCCAGCTCTTATTGTACAGGTAGACATGCACCTGCGCGACCGACATCCAAAGGGGACACGGGTTCGATCGGCGTTGGACTGGGGTCTGATCACTTTGTCGTGTTGTGTGCTGGAGATACGAGTTACTAGCAAGGGCTAGGCGCGACCAGGGTTGCTGGGGCGGTTGTGTCGGCGCACGCTGCGCGCCATGACGCACCTTTTGAACTGTCGAGAGCAGCTGGTCGGGGTGAGCCCTCGCTATCTCAGACAACTGCTTGGCTGCGGCCTTTCGGGTCGCATCAGAGGTTCCGGCTACAACCAAGGGAAGCTCGCGTCAGGACACCTGCTTCGTTTGCCATCGCTTGCTGCATCTTTTGGTGTTACTCACTTTCAAGGAGGTTTAGAAGCTTCTGGAGACGGCTTGAGGATTGCGGTTTGGCAGTCATGGTTCCACCGGCTCAGCGTGTGATGTCTCCGGTATGTTGGAATAAGTTGCGTCATTTAAAATGCACATACCAGCAGAGACATATCAAGGCCATTCTTGGTTAATAACTTGCTTTACATCGAACCGACCTTTCGACGAGCGAGTACGACACGCTTACGTACAAGAGCCCCGCCGCTCAGGACGCCGGAACTCAAACTTGTGCGGCAACTCTGAACACGAATAGGTCGCCTGTCCATCGAGATGAGAAAGAGCCGCTCAGCCAAGGGCGTGTCGCGATGCCTAGAAAATGAGACACACGCACACACGGGGCCTGATAAAACGTGCTCTCCCGTCTCCCCCATACACGGTCGATCCCAGGACCTCCCAGGACATGGACCCTCCGACAGCAAGACTCCAGACCATCCGGCTGCAGCCCTCAAAACCTGACCCATTTAAAAAAGAGCAAGCACACAAATACTATATAGTACCATTGCGCCCCCTAAATGCGCCACACGCTCACATAAAACCTAACGGTTACTGCCCCAGCCATCAAATAACACTCTGCTTCTCAAAGCTCTCTCCTGCCATACCGGTAATCGTTTTCCCCATATCTTACCTTCCACGTCATAACCACGCTATCAACACCACGTGACCTATTCAAAATCCAGAAACCGACCGGGTGCCTGGCCGCCTCAACGCAAAACCTCCTGGGCGCCGCCGCTGCGCACACAGCGGCGCGACGCCCGAAACCCCAAACCCGACCCGCCGCCTCCCTTCTCCCCCGCCGCAAAAAACGAAACAAGAAGTAGTCAAGCCCCTCGAAACGCTTCAGGGGACGCACCCAGTACATAAAACCCAAGTCCCTGCCCCCCCCAGGTGACTCCTACAGGGGCGCCGGCCCCGCGACCCAATGCCACCTGCCCTCCTCCCTTCCCCTGCCACTACTTATCATGTAGTTCGCTGCGGCTCCTCCTTCCTTCTTTCTCGCTCCCCCGTCAAGCCACCTTCCGCTGCCGCCCCGCCGCTTCTCCGGCGGCCCAGGGCGGCCCCGCCTCTTGGCCCTCCGCCCTCCCACCTTGCGCACGTCTCCCTCCGACGTCCGGCATCCCGCTGCCTGGCTGCGGCCCCGCCCACAACGCAGCCCATCGGCCCGTCGCTCAGCCCACCCCCCAGACGGCTTCTTCACCGGTCATTTGACTTTACTTCCCTGCCATGTCATCTCCCCCTGCCGTATCTGTCAACTCTCATCTCCTCACTTGGGTCGTTTCCCTCCTCCGCCGTGTCACATTGTCGTGTCTTTATCCCGCCCGTGTCTTCACCCCGCCCGTGTCTCCGCCATCCGCCCCGTTGTGTCCTCAGCTCATTTACTTGTACTTGTCCATGATGCGCCGCGCCTCCGCCAGCGGGTCGTCCAGGTCGTCACCGCTGCGGCCGCCCTTCTTCTTCGAGGAGGACGACGACGAGGATGACGTCACGTCGATCGCGTCACCGTCCTTGTCGGCGCCCGCCCCCTGCTGCGTCAGGAAGTAGTAGCCCACGCCCGCGAAGAGCGCCAGCGTCACCACACCCGAGATGACCTGAGCGGGCAGGCAGGCAGGCAGGAAGGAAAGAAGGTAAAAGATACAGGTAAAAGGAGATACGGTAGCGCAGCGGAGGGACAGAGGCCACGTTCGGGAGCGAGCGGATCCGGCAGGGAGGCGGGATGGGCGGGCCGGGGAGGCGATCGTGGAGGCGGGCGGAGAGGCGGATGAGGCGGGCGAGCTGTATGGATGGATGAGGCGGGCGGGCACGGGAGATTGAGGTGGGCTACCGGGCGAACGCGCAGGGCCCATGGGCCATGGGGGGCGGTAGGGAACGTGTCATGTGCGGCATGACACACATGTGCCGCACTCGGGCGAGGGAGTCACGTGCCGGTGGGCACAGCCCCCTCCTGGTGCCCCCCTCCAAACCAGTCAGGACAGGACACCCCACACGCCAGGACACACTTACCGGCCGTCTCCACAAAACCCACATCCCAACGACACCAGCTCCCCCGTCAGCCCCCTCAACCCCCTCAACCCCGCCTAGAGTGAATCCGCCCTCACTCCTCGCCCCCGGACCCCAGCGCGCGGGCGCATGCGGCTGCCGCCGCCGGCCCGCTGCTTGCCTTTTGGAGCAGCCAGAATATGAACATGATCCCAGCGATGGTGACGCCCGTCTTTGCGGCTGGTCGAGGCACGCTCTCAGGCACCAGCTCAGTGGCCTTATCCACCAGGCCGCTTGCAGCCTTGATAGCATCTGGGCACACACACGTGCACACACACACGTGCACACACACACGTGCACACACACACGTGCACATGAGGGTAATGAAGGATGGGATTGGTATCGGCAACGGGAGAGATGATGATGCGGTTCGGAGCGAAGCGGGGATGTGGAGCGCGGAGGATCTGGGTTGGCAGCAGCGGCAGCAGCAGCAGTGGCGGCAGCGGCGGCGGCGGACGCAGCAGCACGGCAGCAACAGAGACAGGGCGCCCGCCATGGAGCGAGACGTGGGCTGTTTTGGCATGTTTTTTGCAGCTTGTGCGTCGCTCACCCGACACAAGGCTGTCTTTGCTGTCGTTGGACGCCCGGACCAGGACGGCGCCCACGCGCCCGCGCTGGCGCAGAAGTGCTGGGCATAACGGCACCGTCCTACAAGAAAGCATCGGCAATTCTGTGTTACGAGGCGCCAGCGCAGATCGACGAACGGACGCTGGGACGACTTGGACCGTCGTCTGGACCGCACCTAGTAATGCCGGCAGGTGTTGCGACGCGAACCCGCAGGGCCTGCGTGACAAGAATTACCATCAAACGAAGCGTCAGATTCTCGTAATTTTAAAAGTTTCGTGGAAGTGCTTTGCCCATCTGCACTGCACCTGCATCTTTGCGACGATCGGAAGGTTCTTTTGTAAGGTACAGACCAGCGCAGAATCCACTCAAAATATATCCACGAATACAATATGAAGGTATTACGCAACTCCTTGGGTGCGCTCTCGCGCTTGGCAACGAAGGATTCGGTTTCCGTACCCGCGATGTGCGGAGCACATTAAACTCATTATATTAACTTATTTCTTGTATTCAGCAATCATCTTGTAGTATCATCGCTATCTGTTTCCAGAACGCTCCTGAAAACCAACCAGCCCAGGGCAAGGCTGTAACCCATATAGCCACTGAAGGGCACCAACAGCGCGAAACTGCCTTTGGGTCTTGTTATAAATCCAGTTGCAGTAACAAAGATATGTGACGGTGTTGCGCGCCTCATCGGGCCCGACGTTTTCTCCCTGCCATGGAAGGACGGGGCGCAGGCTCCGGCGAGGGCCCCCCGCTGAGCAGCCAGCACTCGCCGCTCGTTCACGGTCACATGCGAAAACGTCAGCGGAGCAACCCTGGACCGGACACAGCTTCCTACGATGACGTGTTTGGCGGCGGCACCTGGCGTTACTCGCCCGTCAGCGACCCCGACATCGACTACAACGCACAGTCCTCGAAGCGGTACTTGTCCGAGGTGCGTCTGGGCCACATCCCGGCCTCCGTCGGAGGCAGAGGCGGTCTCTTCCGGCCCTCTACATGTGCCTAAAACCTTCCCCCTCCCCGCCGCTCTCTCCTCCCCTGACCCCACCGCATCGTCAGTACGGCCCAGCCAGCTGCCACCCGCACCCCAAAACCCAAGCTCTGCTCCACGCCATGCGTCTCCCGCGCTGACCCACAAAACCCACATCGCCCATCCATTCCCCGCCCTAACCCCACACCTCCCCCCCCGTCCTCGACCTTCTTCTGTTACTTTACCGTTCACGGGCTCCGGGCTATACGTGGATAACCCACGTCCTCGTCTCGCCGCTCTCTCCTCGCCCCGCCTCTTCAGGTGATGGCGAGCAATCTCACGCGCCACATGAATCTGCGGCCCAGTACCTCAGCCGGCGCCGCCGCGCCGCTTCCGCCTCTTACGCCCGCCGGCGGCCACCCCGGCAGCCCCGGCGAGGACCTGCTCCCGCAGCCGCCCCTGCCGCCCTTCCCGCATCCCCTGCCGCCGCACCCGCACTCGCACCCGGCGCCCTACGCCTACGGCTTCCTCACGCCGCCCGGCGGCTGCAGCCCTCAGCGCACGTGCGTCTCGGAGATGAGTGAGGGCCTGGCGGACGCCGGTGGGGAGATCCTGCAACCCATGATCACCAGCGACGCGTCCATCTCGGTGTCGGTCTCGCAGGGCGGGACTGGCGGCGGCGGCGGGGCCGGCGGCGGCGGCGGTTTCGGCAGGGCCTCGGTTTCGTTCGCCGCTGCCGACTCCACCAGCGAGACCGCGGATTCGGAGCTTCTGGACGAGCGAGAGCGCTCCGTGAGTCTCAGCGGCCTGCTGTGGGCCCCTGGTTCCGGAGCGCCTGCGGCTGGGGCGGCGGCGGCGGCAGCGGCGGCGACGGTGGGGCAAGGGTTCGGCGCACATGGGGGATGCGCCGCTGCCTGTATCAGCGGCCGAGCGGCGCCAGCGGTGGCGGCGGCGACCGGTGTGCATTGCGGTAGCGGCGTCGGCTTTGGCCTCGGGAGCGGCGGCGGTGGTGGTGCAGTGGGATCCCCCGGCTCGCCGTTTGCAGCGCAAGGCGCCTTCCCGCGGCGGCTGTCGGAGGCCTCGCAGGGCGCGCCCCCGGCGGGGCCGGCATGCGCGTGTTCCTCCCCACACCACCAACACCAGCAACATCAACACCAGCAACACCAACACCAGCAGCAGCAGCAGCAGCAACAACAACAAGTGCTGCGCGGCCCGTACCCTCGGGGCCACGCGGCGTCAGGTCGAGGGCTGCTACCCGAAATCCCCACCTCCCCCAGCGACACCCGATTCGGCGGCCTGGACTTGCGTAAGACGGCGCTGCTGCGATCGATCTCCAGGCGCGCGGAAGAGAACACTTCCGACGGCGGAGGCGCCGCCGCCGTCGCCGTCGTCGCCGCCACGTCCGCTCCCTCGGCCGTTATCGTTGGTTTCCACGTCAGTGCCGGCGGTGGCGGCGGCGTCGGCATGGCTGAGTCGGTCAGCCCCGAATGCGCCGGCGGCGTGTCCACCTCTGTCGCTGCCGGCGTCGCCGCCGCCTCGGTGACGGCAACGGCGACGCCGGCGGCGGCGGCGGCGGCGACGAGGGTTTCAACGCCAGCCATGCGCTGTGGCTTGGGCTCTGGGGGATGGTTGCGGTCGGCGGTATCCTGCTCGGACAGCGCCGTATCCGATGGCATGTCTGAAGGCGGCGGCGGGGGCTGCGGCGGCGGCGGCGGCGGCGGGGGCGCCACGGGGATGGAGCTCAGCAGCAACAGCGCAGAGGGCGGCGGAGGCGGAGGCGGAGGCGACGCGGCGGCGGGGACCGCTCCGGAGGATCCGCTGGACGAGCAGCCGTTGGGGCCGCCGCCGCCGCCGCCGCTGCCGCCGCCGCCGCAGCAGCAGAAGCCACAGCTACAGCACTTTCTGACGCAGCAGCTGTTGGTCCAACCGCAACCGCAGGTGGAGGAAAGCGGGGAGGTGCGGCTGCCGGGGAAGCCGCCGGGGAACTCACACCCGAAGTACCCGCTGGACATCGGCGTCGGTATCGGCGGAGGCCTCGGCGGCATGACGCCGTCAAGCGCCCTGTCGCCCGCGCACAGCTGCTCGCTCGGGTCACCGCCGGGGGTGGCTACGCCGCCCGCGCAGCCGCCGACGCAGCAGCAGCAGCAGCAGCAGCTGCTGCTGCGAGGCGGCGACAGTGACCCGATAACGCCCGCACCGCGTTTTTGGAACGGAAGCGGAGCGGCGGTGGCGGATCAGGGGGGTCTGTAGGAGACTCGGGAGGGAGGGAGTAATAAAAGCAATACCGCAAAAAAGGCTGAGGGCTGGGAAGGTCGGGGGGCCAGTCGGCGCGTGCGGCCATGCCAGTGCGCGTGCGTATCACCCCCAGATATCCCGCACGTGCACCCAGGTACCACCCAGGTACCACCCAGGCATCTGGAGGCAAGCCGCGCGTGCGTTGACTGCGGACAGAAAGTTTGGAATGGCGCTCTGAAACTGCACCGAACTGCACTGAACTGGACTGGACTGACTGACTGACTGACTGCAACGTGCGTGCGTGGTCACCGAGGCTGGCGGGAGGCGCCTGGTCTGGCCGGGCCGGGCCGGGCGGACTAGCTGAATATGGCTCCGGTGCTGCCTGGCGGCACTGCCTGGGCGACTCTGATTGGCGCACCCCGGCTGCCGCCGGCTCCAATCAGCCCCGGCACCGGCAGTGCCTGGCGGGCGGACGGGTTCCGCGTGAGGGAAGGGAGGGAGGGAGGGGAGGGGGAAGGGCGCGCGGAACATGGAAAGACCGGAACATGGAAAGACCGCGCGGAACATGGAAAGACCGGAACATGGAAAGGGCACCCGCGATGGGCGGGATGACCGACCGAACGAACGAACGAACGATTGGCAGGTTGTGCCGGGGTGCGCAGGGTTGGGTGGTGAGGGTTCAGGGTTTCCAGCTGCTGCGCCGCTGGGCGATGTGGTTTGTGGGTGATGCCGCATCCCGCATGTGGTGGTGTGTGGTGTGGTGTGATGTGGTGTGGTGTGGTGGTGTGATGTGGTGTGGTGTGTGGTTTGGTTTGGTATTGGTGTGGTTTGGAAGTCGGAGCTCGCTGTATGCGTCGATGTGTTGCGGAGAGGGCGTGTCAGTCCCGGCGCTGGTGTACTGCTGGGGCGGGGGGGGGGGTTAGGGGGTTGCCGGACGCGGCGCATTGCCGCGTTGCGCACCCGGTCAATGGCTTGTGGTCGGTTGATGCCCCCGCCCCCCAATTCGTGAGCCTTACAGCCAGCCGCCCCCGAACCTCCCCCCTTGGCCCTGAGGCGAGAGGGGCCGGGGCCTGCCTCTGGGTGCTCAGGCTAGGGGCGCGCGTGATTGGGCCTGGGCGCCTCCCCGTTTGCGTCGTTTGTCGGCGTTGTCGGATCCCGACTTTCATTCCGGTGATTTAGAGTTTATGTTCTGTATCTGTTACAGCTTACAAGCTGACGTGACGTCACTTCCGGCAGAGAAGATTTCTCTGCGCCAGGAGCAGCAGGCTTGGGTATGGTGGTGCTGGTGGTGCTGGGTACGGTGGTGGTGGTGCTGGTGGACTGGTGGGGGCGGTGGTGGTGGACCTTCCGGCATGTACTGCTCTGCCCTGAGTTTGGCGTTGGGAGGGTTTGAAGGAGGAGGGCGAGAGCTCGGACAGGATCTGGGAGAGCGAGGGGCAAACCCACAGCACCTCACTTTATAAAGTGACCCGCGCGCGGCACCGACGCCGCCCGGCTTTCTTGACGGCGTGCGGATTCCCCAGCGCATCAGGTATTGAGTATTCCTACCCGTAGTGAGCGACCTTGAGCCACGGTCTGTTATCGAAGAGAGGCATTGCAATGCTCAAGAGCGTGTTTCGAACTTTCTTTGGACTCGGCGGCGCCGCTTTTGGGGGGCTGCGGAATGCGGACCCGTTTCGTTGCTTGAGGCCGTCGCCCGGATCGCGAACTGGTTGCCGCCTGCCGCTCATCTGCTAGCTGATTGGCTGCTGTGGCTGACCTGCCACCTTCGGAGATGCCGATATTGGCAAGTGTACCGTAATCTGCATTGTAGTGGGGCAGCTCCTTTATCCGTTTCGTTCGCAGACGGAACGGAAGATCGGCAGGCAGGGGCACTTGATACAAGCGGTCTGACGGTGCGCGAACTTGGAACGGCGAGGGTAGCGGCCGAGTACGCGGTGGGGCATCAGGGAGCGTGCGCGACTGCGACTGCACGTGCGTCTGTACATTACTTTAATGGTGGCAGGGTACTGTATGATACGGTACTTGAGTGGAAAACGGAAAACCGATGTCGGGCGGGCCGAGTGAGAAACCATTAAAGCCGGCGAAAGTCAAGCACGGCGCAAACACTCGCAAACCAGTCAGTCCTCCGGCGTCCCCAAAGAACCGCATTCGCGTCGAGGGCTTCAACCGCGGATCTGTCGCGTCTCTCCCGCTGTGGCCCCCGCACCGCCCATCACCCGCCACCGATGCACCCGCTTCCGCCTTCGCCCACCACACACTTCTAACACAAAATCCTAATTCTTCCTCCTTCCTCCTCCTAAACAGTATCTCGTCTCACATCACGCGCCACGAGGGACAAGTGCAAAACTGTGGCGGCGATGGCGAAGCTCCTCAAAATAGTGCGGGGAGTGTGTTACCTCATCGGAGCAGCGCGCAAAAACCTGCCGGCATTGCCCAAATCCCCAAGACAGCCAATAAATGAAATCGGTCCAAAACCCACAAAAAGTGCAACTCGGCGGCGCAACATTCCCCCACAAACGGGCAACGCAGCCATTGCCACCACCGCCACAACCCTCCTCCTCCTCCTCGTAGCCCTCAGTGTGAGCGTGTATGTGCATGCGTGTGCACAACACCCCTGTTCGAACCCGGTGAGGTGCAATCCGCGCCTCACGGGCACAGCAGGCTGTCCCTGGTGGCCACCCCCGTGGTGGGGTTAACGCCGTCGGCAATGGCGCACAGCTCCTTCTGAATATCCTTGCGCAGCACCACATCGGTCCAATCCGAGCCGGTGATTGTCACCTGCGCAGGAAAGAAAGAGAGAGGGAGGGAAGGACCCGTGGGTCGGCGAGTCGGCGGGTGACCCATGGGTCGCTGATTGGGGGGCCCTACCATTGCGAGCCAAACCGACGAGCCTTTTGCAAACGGCTAGTTAGTTTATCCCAGTCAGTACAACACGCGGCGCCAACGCGCAGTAGCAGCACAGCACAGAAACGGATCCCCATCACACTCCCGGCAGAGCATTGCAATCGCTGCCTAATAAACAGGCACGGGCAGCTCGCGCGCGGTGTTGCTGGGGCGCAGCGCCAAAAAGTAAGCCCCAAAAAGGTGGCGTCGTCGTCGTCCGACTCTCGCACCGCCTCGCAGCAGCACCGCCTCTCGCACCTTGACGAACTGCGCATTGTTGACAAAGGCGCCCTCCATCACCGCATCCGTAAAGTCCGCAAACTCGTAGTTGCCGCTCTCCAGGTCGGCGTTGCGCAGATTGGCGCCGCGGAAGATGGCGCCCTCTGTCGGTGGCAACAGCTCCCGGGAGGGAGAGGGGGGTTCAGGGAGTGATATGCTCCTTTATAAAATAATGAGTCACTGCGGACGTTGATGATCAAGCTGCGACAGCCGCTGAACCTCCGGAACTGTTAATGTTATCCCACCCATTCCCAAACGTTACCAACATTGCTGCTTGACCCGCGGTTGAGGGGGGAGAGGGTGGAGAGAGGGGAGGGGGCCCGCGTGTGTGCAGGGAGTGGGGCCGCGCCCGAGGAGGCGCGAGCAGGACCAGGGAGGGGCCAGCAGCGCCAGGGAGGGACGAGGCCGTTGAGGGTGCAGGGCGCAGGCCGTCAGCCGGGGGAGGCCGAGGCGGGGAGTAATGATTACTGTTTACTGCTGGTAGTTACTAGCCGACACCCTTCCCTTCCCTTCCCTCCCCTCCCCTCTCCTACCATACCCTCCCCTTCCCTCCCCCCGGCGCCACGCAAACGCCACCCACCACTCAGGCTGCCAAACAGCGACACTCCCTCCAAATTGGCGCCGGAAAAGTTGGTCTGTGGCAGGGACGTGCCCGACAGAACAGGGGGCACAGGGCGAGGAGTGAGAGCCATGCGGCGCGAAATGCTAATGGAGGCATGGAGGCTTGGAGACCCACGACCACGCCGGACGGACTGGACTTCCGCCTCAGCAACGCGCTTGTGAAGCGCAACGCAGTCCTGCTGCCGCTTCCGCCGGGCGCTTCCGCCGCCTCTGCAGCTTCGCTCCTCGCGCCGCTCGCAGCGCGCCTCCCAGGGCAGGGCAGCGCAGCGCAGGCCCCCGCCCGCAGGGAAGCGTCCGCCGCGGCCGCGAACCAACCCCGCACCTCCCTCCCTCCCCCGCCCAAGCAACCTCCCTCCCCCGCCCCATCCTGCCCCCATCACCCACCTTACGCAAGTTGGCCTTCGTGAGCTTGAACTTCCGCAGGTCCCTGCCGGACAGATCCTTACCTGGTCGGGAAGGAGGAGGGCGGCGGGGAGGAGCGGGTCAGAGGCGAGGTGGCGGTCTCGCTGGGGAGGTGGTTGGCGGGGCGACGCGGGGTCGGGGGCAGATGCGCCGGGGCGACGCGGGACGGCAGCTGGCCATGGGACGTCACAGCCGGGTGTGTGTGGGGGGGGTGTGGCGTGCCTTTCACCCGCCCGAGGCAACACAGTAGCCTCGGGCAACACAGTCAGGGGCACACACTGCGAGGCGAGGCGAGGCAGCCAGGAAGGGGACCGGCGATGGGGCCATGCGCACCGACACAGGCGGTAGGGGCGCGTGCGTGTGCGCGTGCGTGTGCGCGTGCGTGTGCGCGGACCGTTGTTCGGCGGGCGGCGGCGGGTGGGCCGGCCGGCACCACGCGCCGCCGCACCGCCTCTGTGCGGTCGCCCGCGTCCGCGACGTGCCCTGCCGGCCATTCCGTGGCCCCGACAGCCAGCCAGCCAGACACCCACCCACCCGCAAGCGACTCGGAGACACCGCCGCCACCAGACACTGCCGACGCGTCCAGGGGCGCGGCGGTGAGCGCCAGCGCTGCGGCGGAGGACACCGCCAGCAGGCCCGCCGCCAGGTGGCGCAGTGCGGGGCTGGCTGCTGGCTCCTGGGGAGGGAGGGTCCGGGTATGGGATGCGGCGAGAGGCAGGGCGAGGCGGCGTTGCGGCAAGCAATGAAAGGTGCGGGTTCCGGAGCCGGGGGAAGGGCAGTGGGAAGGGTGACGGGCCCGAGAAGGTGCGTTGGAAGTGTACATCGCTGCGGAGATAGCGGGGAAGAGAACGGATTGTAGCGTGCCCCGAAGGGGGTGAGGACGGGGAGTCAGGGCTGCGCCCTGAGCATCTTACGTTTCGTGGACGCGAAGTTCGTGGCTTGCCAGCCTTTCGGCTCACTCCTAAATTCAAAAGCTGGTTGTAATGGACCGCTGCTACGCAAAACTAGGCTCTTGAAGATCAAACGAACCCATGTGGGAAAGCGCCAGGAAGATTCCGCTAGTCGGGTAAGCCCCTGCCTGTCGCTGCGAGTGGTCGTCGTGCTTCCGCACCTGCTTAGCCGCTTGACAGATGATCGGCGCATGCTTACGGCCAACTGCAAAATATACAATGCGAATGGTTTGTGCCGCGTTCGATTCCTTTGGCACGGCCATCCGATGGCGTTACAGGGCCGAGACAAACCTTCCCACCTGTCCAAGCACCACGCGACGCGGACGCCGACGTGCTGCATGATGCCTGCATAGCAATGGTATGTGAGACATCGTGCTCCTATCTACTGCGAAACAAAAAGTATCTTCAAAGTCGCATACAGTGCGTCCCGTAAGCCGATCAAGTGGATTCTGTTCAAGAATTAAATGGATGCAAACCTATAACTATTCAAAAGTACCTGGGATGTCCGGCGGAGCGCAAGCGCCATGATGCTTGGAGCCGGAACGGGCCTACTAAAACACTTCCGATTATATATATTTCTTTGCTATAGCTAGCAGTCGCACACGTGGGCATGCGATACGCGGCTTGCATCCAACTCTCGCCAGAAGCTCGCGTCCTCGCGTCGTTGTACGATTGTGTACGGCTGCTGCTTGCGTGGACTAACTGGAGGGGCGAAGTATGACCTGTACCCCGCGTGCGTATGCAGCATAAATATTGTCCTTTCAAGCTGAGAAAGGAGGTCATCTTGGGTATACAAACAGTTCTGGTCCTGAACATATAAGCTTCCCGCAGCTTAAACCCAAACCCATTTGGGTTAAGTCCGTTGACTTCAACTCCTTTTGACATAAATAGCCAAACATGGCCTCGACGCAGAAAGCCAGTGAAAGGCTTGAGGTGCTCGCTCGACAAGTGACTGCGGGCCAAGCGACTCGTCTCGTCGTGGATACCAAGGAGATGAAGGACTTCCTTGTCCACGACAACAAGGAGTTGCGGGAGGCTGTCTATGAGTTTCTGAAGGTGAGCGTACCGTATGTGTGACGGGTAACCGCTCTTGCGAGGGGAATGTGGTAGTGGGCCCTAGGCGAAGCGGGGTGTCAGCTTGTGCTCGTTGTCCACAAATGTTGGTTGCCATAATTCTGCAGCCATATTAAACCATATTCGAGGCTTGAATATTGAAGCCATGTGGAAAGCCCGGTGTCGCTGCTTTACCGTTGTTCCGCGCGCTGACGTGGCACGCGCCGTCCCGCTGCGCCTGCGTGCTCCCTCCAGGACGACCTGTACAGGCCGAACCACTACCAGGGGCTCATGGATTTCAGGGAGCAGACGCTTGTGCGCCTGAAGAAGTTCGTGGCGCAGAAGTTTTTCTCGGTCCGCGACTACACCAACGGTAAGCCCCCCATTGAGCCCGCGCACCGGGACCGTTTCTTGCAGCTACAAGAGCAGCAGCAGCGATAATCTGCCAGGGCTTCAGCATATATTGACCTGTTTTGTGTGGCACACGTTGCTCTGTCTCACTCCCGATGCTCTTGTCGTATTTACCTTTCGCAGTCCAAATGCGGGAAGCCCTTATGTGAGGCCATCCAGCCCACACCCCGCCCCTATTCACATATCAACAGGGCGCCACAGCCTCTCAAAACGTCGAAGTCGATGTCACCATGGCATTCCTCACTTGAACCCACCCCTTTTCCCTCCCTGGCGCCCTCGCTGCCCGTCGCGGTCCTTTCCCCGGCCCGCACAGACCCCCGCCGCTTCATCGCGGCCCTCGAGGGCCTTATGTACGCCGACTACTCGTTGGCCATCAAGGCCGGAGTGCACTTCACGCTGTGCGGCGGCACCATCGCCAAGCTCGGCACCGCCTACCACCACGCCAAGTGGGTCTGTCTTGCAGAGTAGATGATGCGGGGGTGGAGATTCCCGAGTGTGGCGCCCGTGTCCCTGCACCTTTATGATGATGGGACACACATGGCACTTCATGGATTCGATCCAGAAGAATGAACACCGACCCGGTACAAACGTACAATACCACCGGCAGGACGCACTTCGTAGGACGCCCAACTGACTAAACCGACCCAACTGCTCGTGCCGTTGTACAACAACCGCTTTCAACTGTCGTAGGTACCTGCCCGGCATGGACGACCTGACGCTGCCCGGCTGCTTCGGAATGACGGAGCTGGGGCACGGCTCCAACGTCATGGGCATTGAGACTACGGCAGTGTACGACAAGGAGGCGGGCACCTTCATCATCAACACCCCCAACGACGAGGCCAGCAAGTACTGGATCGGCGGGTCGGGACAACACGGCAAGATCTGCGCCGTGTTTGCGCAGCTGTCGGTCGGAGGGCAGTGGCAGGTGGGTTGTGAGTGTGTGTGTTAAAGGGGTTAAGGGCGGGGCGAGGGCGGGGCGGCTCTTGCTGATGGACGCTCCCATTGCCCTTTTGAGTCCCAGGCCCTGGACCCCTTTCTTCCGATGACACTTCCCTTCCTGTCCATTGTCTTGTCTCAAATACGACATGTTTTGTTTTCTCTCTCTCGATTGGTTCTGTCGTTGTCGATCAGCTGAGGTCAGGTTGCCACATCGAATAGTCATGCCTCTCCGCGCCGCTCGTCCCACCTGACCTCTTAGTTTCTTCTCACCGCCACTCTGCCACTTTGCTCCCTTGTCGACCTCCCTCTCTTTTTCCCCTCCTGCCCCGCCTTCAACTCCTCGTCACCCTCATCCTCAGGGCCCCCACGTGTTCGTTGTTCGCATCCGGGACGACTCTGGGCGGCTGATGCCCGGAGTGCGTATCCAGGACCAGGGGCCCAAGATGGGTCTGAACGGAGTGGACAACGGCCGCATCTGGTTTGACAATGTGCGGGTGCCCCGCGAGGTGCGTGGGGGAGGGAGGGAGAGGAGGGCTGTGTGCGTGGTGGGAGGGGCTGGGGGAGGGAGGAATGGAGGGCTGGAGGGCGGAATGACGACGATGCCGTCGACGACGGTTGTGTTCGGTAATGCCCCGGGGGGGACGGGCTCGATCCCACCAGCACCATATGCTAACGCAGATTGTTGTTGTTGTTGTGCTGTCGCTGTGTCGCTGGCGGTGTTTCCTGAACAGGACATGCTGGACGCCTTTGCGTCGGTGTCTCGCGACGGCACCTACACGTCGTCCATTCCGAGTGTCTCTCAGCGCTTCGGCACTGTGGTTGGAGGACTGACCACGGGTGGGTGGGTGGGTGGGTGTCTGGGTTGGGTGGGTTGGGTGGGTAGGTAGGTTGGGGGGTGGCTGAGCTCTCGAATGCGTCTCCTCTTGGGCATCATCTCTTTTGTTTTGTTGCTCGCTCGCTCGATACCGCAAATGCAAACAGCCCACAAACGCAAACAGTCTGCAAACGCACATTGGGACGCCCGCACGTGTGTGTGTGGCCTCTTTGGATCCGCAGGCCGCGTGCTCATTGCCTCTGGCGGTGTGGACGGCGTCAAGCTGGCGCTCACGGTGGCCATTCGCTACGGCTGCTCTCGGACCCAGTTCGGCGACCGTCCCATTATGGACTATGTGACCCACCAGGCCCGGCTGCTGCCGCCGCTGGCCCAGACGTATGCGCTGCACTTCGCGCTGGGCCACTTGAAGGGGCTGGTGGCGGGTCGCCGGGCCGCGGACGCCAAGGCCATCCACGTGCTGTCGTCGGGCCTCAAGGCCGCGGCCACCTGGGGCCGAGTAGAGGCCATGCAGGTTTGTCGGTTGGTTGGTTGGCTGAGAAAGAGGGAGTTTCAGTTGTTGTTTGTTGCAACTGAAACTGACGTGTCCGAATGTCGAGTGGGGAGTGGCGGCGTGGGCGGGCGAGTTTGTTGGGGAGGGGAAAAAATTGCGATGTGGGTCTCTCACCGCGTGCTGCGCAGTAGCTGGCATGTGTGCTCGCACACGCTTTGTTTGTGTCTCTCTCTCTCTGCGCTATTGGGCGAGTTGGGCGAAATCGGGCAAAATCTCTTTTCGATGCCCTCGCTTGACCTGACCTCGCCTAGCGAATCATGCTCTGCCGGCGTGGCACCGTAGATTGTAGTACAGCTCGATGAACTCTGTTTTTGCGTCAGTCACTGCCCGCCTGACTGTCTGACTGTCTTCGTCCCTCTCGACTGCGTCGTCGTTTTTCTCCTCGTCCCATAGGACTGCCGCGAGTGCTGCGGCGGCATGGGCTTCCTGTCGTCCAACAAGATCGGGCCTCTGATGACGGACATGAACGTCGATGTCACCTTTGAGGGGGACAACACGGTCATGATGCAGCAGGTGGGCGGCCGGGTTGGGAGGGGAGTTGGGAGGGGGCGGCTACGGGTGCGTGTGCTGTGCTACGTGCTATGAGGCGGCGCTGTCTTGTGTGTCGCGCCCTTTGCTGATCGCTGATTGCTGTGTTACCTGAGGTACCGTGCGTCCGCAGTCTGGAGGAGCCCAGCCCGCGCACCTGGTGGTCCGTTTTGTAACCCTCTCCTAAATCCTTACCTAGCTACTACTACCGTAGTACCCCTTAACTCTTGTACCCCTCTCCCTCGTTTCCCTGTCCCTCTCCCGGTCTCTGTCCCTCTGTCCATGCCGCGATGATCATTCGTCTCTCGTCTTTCTTTCTTTCTTTCATCCAGGTGGCTCGCGCCCTGCTCGATGACAAGGCTGCGCTGGCCCGCGGCGCCCCCGCCGTCCCGGCCGCCGGCGCCCTTTCGGCGGGCGGCGCCAGCTGCTCCAAGGCGGTCCAGTCGCTGCTGGCGTTTCGCGAGCAGGCGCTCGTTGCTCAGGTGGCGGGTGAGATGGCGGCCGCGGCCACGCGCGCCGACGGCGCCGCCGCCAAGGCTGCCGCGTCGGCCGCCGCCTTCGACCGCAACCTGGACGTTGTGGTGTCGATTGGCTGGGCCTCGATGGAGCGCTTTTGCCACGCCAACTTTCTGCAGGTAAGGCTTTTTGGGGATTTAAGTTTTAGGTAGTATTTCGGGAAGTATTTCGGGTTTTGCTGGGGACTTTGGGAGCGGAATGAAGGTGAAACTTCACATTGTGGAGCGAACAGCAAATTATTGGTGTCCACAATTAACGCGAGTTGAGAGCCGTGAACCGTGAAGAATGTCGCGTTGTTGCGGTAATGACAATACCGCATATACTCGAGGTCGCTCTCTTGCCTGTCTCGCCGCCCAACCTCTTGACCCGTGGGTATGTTTTTTTCACGCCCCTGGCCGTCCCGGTACACCACAGGAGGTGAAGCGCGCCCCCGCGTCTCTCCGCCCCGCCCTGGCCCTGCTGGCTCAGCTCTACGCCCTGAGCCGCATCCAGCGCTCCCTGGACTTCTATCTGGCGGCGGGAGCGATCAACCGCGCTGACGTGGCGGCGCTGCGCGCCGCCACCCTGGAGCTGTACGGCACCCTGACGGCGGGCGGGCCTCGCTGCGCGGCGGTGGCGCTGTGCGACTCGTTCGGCATCCCGGACCACCTGCTGCAGGCGCCCATTGCCTTTGACTGGCGCAAGGTCTGATGTGGGGTGGTTTGAGGTGAGAGGTCGGGTTTGAGGTGGATTTGGAGGCCAAGGCGGATGCGGGAATACCGTATGTACCGGGTACCGGACCGGCGGGCGGACCGGGCGGGCGGACCCGGTATGTACCGGGTGGGCGGACTGGCGGGTTTGAGGTAAGGGCCTGTCGCCTGATGGATTCGACTCGTGCCTGTGAGGCAGGTTACGGTTGCGTCTGCGAACGAGACGGATCGACGGATCGACCAGAGAGTGCTCGGGGTGGTCCGTCTTGACGGATGGTGCGGATGGCGGAGTCGAGCTACCAAGTGAGTCGATCTACAAGATTGCGGGTCTGCGAGGAGAGGAGGGGAGACGGCTCGACTCGGTTCGGTTTCGTCTGTTTGGCTCGTTGTTGGGAACTTGTGTCGTCGGGGACTTCCAGAGCGGCGGTTGAGGCTGCAGCCACAACCGCTTTACCGTTGTGGTGCAGATCTTCGAGGTCGTTTGCTTGACTGGCTGCCTCGCACACATATGGGCTCGCGTATTTGTGCGTGTGTGTGTGTGTGTGCATTTGGTCGGCGGAGGCGTCGTAGGAGGTGGAGGAGGAGGTGGCATTTAAGGCCTCTTCCTTTATGACCTCTCCCGGGGTTGGGGTGGGGTTGGGGTGGGGTGGGGACCGCGCGACGTGATTTTTTGTTTGCGGCCTGCGGCAGGCAAAAGCAGCAGGCATAAGCAGCAAACCTATACCTATTTGTTCTTTTATCCCTTTGAGCTGTCGCTCATTCAATATCTCCACTATCTTCTTCTTCTTCGTCGTCGTCCTCATCGTTGGTACCTGACAGCCGCTTACTTTTGGCGGCGCAGCGTGCCGTACGTGACTTTTGATGGTGCCGTACAAAGCACCGCGGTCTGTAGGGGCCAACATCTACTGACCTAGCCCGAGGGGGAAGTCGAGTGGTGGTTCCGGTCTTTTGAGCAGCTGTGTATCCGTCTGCGCCCTCTTCCGCGTAGCTTGTATTTGCCTAGAGCTGACTGAACTGTCTATGGTGGTATCAGTAAAATGCCAGGCGCGCCGTCCATCCTTCGATTTGTTCCGTTCGTGCAAGTATTACTTGCTCGTAGAGCTGTACGATGTACGACGTGTTGCACGGCAACATCATTTTGCATCCACATGAGATGATATTGCCCGTGCAGCACTCACCTTATGCCTTTTTTTGCCTTCGAATTCTTTTGGGAACGGGACGGGGTGTGTATGTGTGTGATTGTTGTGATTGCATGGGGCTTTTGAGGCCTCTCCAGCGCCTCTCAGTGTTTTCTTGGAGCGGAACGTTGTTGTTCAAACATATGCGCGCGGCGTGTACCGTTTCCTGAGCTGCGAGGCGTCGCCCTGGATGTCGTACAAGGCTCCTTTCCTCTCTTCCCGGTTCTTTGCTGCATCATGCGAGGACGAGAGAGGATTCGAAGACCGACTGAATGTAACGTCGTCCGCAAAAGCTTACGTGATTGCTGATCCACGGTTATCGCCCCCCGCACCAAGAAGTGCGCTGTGGCCTATTTAGGCAGCAGCCACAGCGATTAGCGGACCGGGAGTCACATGCCGCTGCCACGTTGGTCTCCCGCAGCCACGGTACCAAACCCCTGAGGACCCCTCCACCGCACCATTCCCCCCGCCCGCCCGCGCTCCTCCGCCCTCCCCCACCTCCCAGCCCCCATCGTTGTCGGGCCGTGCGTGATACCGCATTCAGGCCAAGAGGCTCCCGACCGCTGCGTTGATGCGCGACGTGTGAGGGCTTTGGTCTGGCATGGGACGCCGATGCTCGTCCAAACTTCGCACTGTACTTCGCAACCGTTTCGGCGCTCCGAATTGGACGACAAAACTAAAGTGGCTGGCATGAGACGCCGATGCTTGCTCAAGAACAATTCTGGCGAACTAAGGCATGTGGAGCGATAGTTACCGTATCCTGACTTCAGAATATCGTACACGTGGGGCAGTAACCGGGCGGTACAGGCGCTCTGGCGCAGTGGACGAGTGGAGCCGTGGAAGGACGAGGACGGAAAAGAAGTACCGGTATGGGCAGGGAAACCGGAGGCGTAGGCAAAGCAAGAGCGACATTCGGACAGCGAGCATCGGGCGCAGAGCGGGGAAAGCGCAGTCGGGGCGACAGAAAAAAAGAGTGCATCGTAACGACCGTTGGCAAGGGCCGGTAACGAAAGGCGCAGGGGATAGACGACAATCCGTAGAAGAGGAAGCGTAGAAATGGGGACTTCCAGCTGCCTTGTGAAAGTTGAAAGAAACTGAACGCGGTTCAGACGGAACTGGACGGAACGCGGGTGCGGGCAGGCCGAACGAAAGGGACGGGGCAGCCTCTGATATTTTTATTTTAAGGACAGAAGCAGAATGGCGTCAGCCAAATACGAAAAAGGGTCGGACGGGTCAGCGAATTGAAGAGAGGAAGCGATGCGAAGTTCAGAACGAAGTCCTCGGCGACCTCGACGGGGAACGCACAAATTCCGGGCATGGCTGATCACTGGGCTGCAATACGCCGGCAATAATATTTCAATTTCTTTTTCCAGGAAGAGAGAGATATGGAAGTAATGATGATATCGCCACCTCGAGCGGCGGTCTCCGCGCCCGCCCTTTCGGGGCCCTTGTACGACGAAATTAGCTGACCGCCCTTGTATACACAAATGATGAGGCAGAATGATTATGTGTGTCGTCTGCTTGATAATAGACCCTACCACACAGTCAGGGCAGGCAGGTGTGTTTCTGGCGGGCCGCCTCGCGCCCTACTCTGATTCCGCATAATCCGTTGGACTCACGCAAGCCGCTTTACCTATTGCCACCTACTTGCAGAGCCGAGCCGTTACTCCCGATTCCGTCTCTCCGATACGGTAGCGTCTCCGAAAGGGCGACGGACAGTGGAACGTTAGCCTCGACTCCTCGGAAATGGGGAGCGGCCCACTTGCCCTCCTGCCTACTGTCGTGACAGTATTTTTGGCCATTACATTACTCGGTATCGTGCATGGCGGATCTCTATCGCTGCCGGCGTGTCCCGCAGACCCTTGCGAGATCCATTTCGGAGCCATTGGAGTCTCAGGCGACCCTTGCGACTGCAGCAAAGATTACCTCTGCAATTTTGTAAGCATGACTGATTCAAGAACGAACGCAGCGAACCGTGTTTTCGATTTCTGTCCCGTGTCACCGTTCCTGCACGCCTCGTCGCAGATTGGCACGACATCTTTTCCATCCATGTCGCTATCATGTATGTCTTGTGCAGTAGGGTTTATCGACACAGACTATACAGCCGCATCACGATACTGGCACCGAATTATGGCTGTGCGTGTTTCCCATTGCCGTATGCACCCAACACATAAGCACACCTTCCGGTGCCTCCCTCGCTGACAGGGGGCTCCAATAACAGTGGTACCTTGCCCTCCTGGTATGGAGTGGAGTTCCATCATCGGCTTCTGCGATTTGACAGCAGATGCGGGATGCGTTGCTGGGGTAACCTGCGATTGCAGCGCCGCAGCAGGGAGCCCGCTGCCACCTTCGCCACCTTCCCCCCTGCCACCCTCACCCCCCAGCCCGCGGCCACCGCTTCCCCCACCGCCCCCACCTCCCCCACCAGCACCCCCCCGCCGACCAGGAGTATCTCCCTCACCGCCACCTACACCCCCGCCGAGCAGACCATTCCCTCCACCTCCGTCTCCCGCCCCGCCACCCCCTCCAGCCCCGCCCCCTCCTCCTCCTCCGTCCCCCCCTCCATCCCCATCTCCCCCAGCACCCTCCCCGCCGCCGCCCCCTCTCCCGCCCTCGCCTCTGCCCTCGCCCTCACCCCCCAACCCTCTCCCGCCCTCCCCCTCTCCCCCTAAACCTCTCCCGCCCTCCCCCTCACCCCCCAACCCTCTCCCGCCCTCCCCCTCTCCCCCTAAACCTCTCCCGCCCTCCCCCTCTCCCCCCAACCCTCGCCCGTCCTCCTCCTCTCCCCCCAACCCTCTCAGCCCGCCCCCGCCGAATCCCCCGTCGCCACCCCCCCCCACACCCCCTCCGCCGTCGCCCCCGCCCGTTCCCCCCAGTCCGCCGTCACCTCGCCCACCAAACCCCCCCAGGCCGCCCACACCTCCCAGCCCTCCACAGCCGCCCGTACAACATGCGAACGATGTGCTGGTACGGAATCAATGCCACGTCATTGGACGAGACGTACTGCTGGCAGGTCCGAGCCGACGGCGCAGTGGCCGGCGGCAGCCGCTGCGTGACCATGACCATCTACAAGCTCGAGTTTATCGTGGGTAGGTACGACGAAACGAAGTGTACGGAACGCCAGGAATGTTGCACGGACGCCGTGACGCGGGGAGGGTGCGAGGTGTTGGTGTGTTGGAATTTGAAACCTGTGTTGGAAATCTTGGAATACCGTATTTCCCAAATTCGCATCGCGTGCCGATGCCGCCCTGTCATGTCGCATGCGAACGAGCTATCTACACCTCGCCGCCTGCTGCTGCTGCTGTCGCTGCTGGCACTGCTGCTCTCCTGCCTTGCTGATGCCGATGCCGCATTCCTGATGCGATGCTTTATCGCTGGGGTTGCTTCCTGCTGTTGCTACCTATCCCACCCGCTCTACAACATTGCCCGGCTGCTCGCCCCTTCAGAGCGTGCCTGCGTGGAGCGCTTCCCCCGGCCCATCCGCGCCGCCACCATCAACGGCGTGACCGTGTTCCCCACTTACGGCCGCAAGACCTGGAAGGGCACCGAGTACGGCATGTTGTCGTTCAGTCAGCTCACCGGGGACTTCCCCGTGACCCCCGCCGGCGGCCTGCGCCTGTGCCTGACGCTCGACACGAGCAGCGGCAGCTGCGCCACCCCAGCGGAGCTGTGCTACGGCGACACCTGCGTGTACTCACTGTACGACCCGGGTTTCACGTGCTGCCCCGTGAGCCAGGTGCCGTACTCCTAAGCTGTCCAGCGAGTCAGCGGGGGGTGGGGTGGGGGATGGGGGGTGTGACTCCGCAGGACGGAGCTGCCCTCTGCGCAGCGAACTCTCGTCGGTTGTGCTGGGCAGGAGGATAGCTGTCCGCGCGACGACGACGCTAAAATGACGACCCAAAACTTAATCGGTTGGAAGAATGCAAAGTTAAGAGTCGTCGGCTGTCCGCACCGCGAGTCGTACGCTCCCAAGGTATGTACGTACTGCTTGTACGACACTGTGATTATGCAACGCGGTGGTTCTGGAGCCCACCTACCGTACAAGTAAGGGCTTCCGGCAGTCCTGCTTTTGATGTTATGTAAGCAGGCCGTGTGTGGCCGGCCAACAGATGCAATATTGCCGAGGCATTGGGAATAGGGAGAGGTAGGTAGAAGGTGCAGGGTATGTGAGGACGAAGGAATGGTCTCAGGCTGCAAGGCAGTAAGCAGTTAGTCAGCAGTTAGTCAGCAGTTAGTAAGCCGTTGCCAACAGTTGTAAATGGTTGCAAGATCTGCTCGGCCTTGGCGAGCGACAGTCGGAAGTTGTAGAGGCAGACGAAGGCAGCAAATTGATTGCGAGTGTAATATACGTTCAGTTGGGGTGTTGCATGACGAGAGGCTGTGTTGTGTGTTCACCGGTAAACGCGGTTGGTCGCAATTACCGGTAACGCCAACAAGCCTCAAGCCCTTCATGCGGCGCGGGGCGCGCAGGTGTTCCCGTCGCCAGCCTTAAGCTGATGATACCCCCGGGGATCAGATTCGGTTATCTTTCATACGTATCGTGTTACGGGTCCACTCGAGGGATTAGTGGCTCGCCCAAACGTCACCTCAGACACGACACCACAGGTTAACATTTAAATTAGACAGGGCGCTAGCTGGGCCGCTAGATGCTTTGCCCAGGCCAGTTGTTCTTGCTGCACCGCAATCAGTTGGGAAATCCACTCTGAAGGCGCAGTCGTCTATGGACTTTATGTAAGACACTGCTTATGGCGGTTCGTGACTATGATGGGTTGCACGAGGTCTATCTTCCGCGCTTGTCGCAGGGCGCCGGCGTCTCGGGGCGATCCACTACGACCGATCGACGGCGGCCGTCACAGATGCGACAGTTAGGCCCCGACAGGCGAGCAGGTGATAGCGGATGATTGGCCGCCAACTCGACCTTCATTCACTTTAACCACATGTAATAGGTCAAGCACTTGAACTGACGATGGGGCCTGCGGGTAACGGTACTGTTCAATTATATGGTCGGTATGCTAATGAAACCGGGTTTTATGTCTTTTATTTGTTTGGGGAAGGCAAAAGCCTTGCAAAAAGTGTAGATATGCGCCTCCGTGAGCCGCACTCGCTGATCTCTTTAGTAAAAGGCGAAAGAGATATGAGAAACGTGGGCGGCTCAGCACTGATGAGTGATAAGGAAGATGTTGATCCCACCCACCTGGCGGCTGCCCGTGCATGCTTGCCCGGGTGCCGATGGTGGGTGGACCCGAGCATCCCGCCAGGTCCCCCACAGGTTTCCCCCATGGACACCCGATGGGGCCATTGGGGCCATCCAACAGCCGCGGAGCAATCACCGCTGCTCCAGGGATGGGAGGAACCCTGCGATACCCGCCTCACTCAATCATCTCTGCCCATGTGCACGCCGGCCGGCTAGCTGCATGACGCCCGCCCTTGCTGCTTCTGCCATTCGGCGCCCATCAGAAGCGCCTTCCGAATGTAAACAACACGGGCGTTCGCGCCCTGCTAGTCGAGACTGGGCCCATGGGTCGAGGCTAGGCCCATGGGTCGAGGCTGAGCCCATGGGTCGAGGCTGGGCCCATGGGTCGAGGCTGGGCCCATGGGTCGAGGCTGAGCCCAAGGGTCGAGGCTGGGCCCAAGGGTCGAGGCTGGGCCCATGGGTCGAGGCTGGGCCCATGGGTCGAGGCTGGGCCCATGGGTCGGGGCTGGGCCCATGGGTCGGGGCTGGGCCCATGGGTTGAGGCTGGGCCCATGGGTCGAGGCTGGGCCCATGGGTTGAGGCTAAGCCCATGGGTCGAGGCTGGGCCCATGGGTCGTGGCTGGGTCCATGGGTCACGGCTAGGCCCATGGGTCGAGGCTGAGCCCAAGTGTCGAGGCTGGGCCCAAGTGTCGAGGCTGGGCCCAAGGGTCGAGGCTGGGCCCATGGGTCGAGGCTGGGCCCATGGGTCGAGGCTGGGCCCATGGGTCGGGTCGGGGCCCTTGGGTCGGGGCGGGGCCCTTGGGTCGGTGCGGGGCCCTTGGGTCGGGGCGGGGCCCATGGGTCGAGGCTGGGCCCATGGGTCGAGGCTGGGCCCATGGGTCGAGGCTGGGCCCATGGGTCGAGGCTGGGCCCATGGGTCGGGGCTGGGCCCATGGGTCGGGGCTGGGCCCATGGGTCGATGCTGGGCCCATGGGTCGAGGCTGAGCCCAAGGGTCGAGGCTGGGCCCAAGGGTCGAGGCTGAGCCCAAGGGTCGAGGCTGGGCCCAAGGGTCGAGGCTGGGCCCATGGGTCGAGGCTGGGCCCATGGGTCGAGGCTGGGCCCATGGGTCGGGTCGGGGCCCTTGGGTCGGGGCGGGGCCCTTGGGTCGGTGCGGGGCCCTTGGGTCGGGGCGGGGCCCATGGGTCGAGGCTGGGCCCATGGGTCGAGGCTGGGCCCATGGGTCGAGGCTGGGCCCATGGGTCGAGGCTGGGCCCATGGGTCGGGGCTGGGCCCATGGGTCGGGGCTGGGCCCATGGGTCGGGGCTGGGCCCATGGGTCGAGGCTGGGCCCATGGGTCGAGGCTGAGCCCAAGGGTCGAGGCTGGGCCCAAGGGTCGAGGCTGGGCCCATGGGTCGAGGCTGGGCCCATGGGTCGAGGCTGGGCCCATGGGTCGGGTCGGGGCCCTTGGGTCGGGGCGGGGCCCTTGGGTCGGTGCGGGGCCCTTGGGTTGGGGCGGGGCCCATGGGTCGAGGCTGGGCCCATGGGTCGAGGCTGGGCCCATGGGTCGAGGCTGGGCCCATGGGTCGAGGCTGGGCCCATGGGTCGGGGCTGGGCCCATGGGTCGGGGCTGGGCCCATGGGTCGGTGCTGGGCCCATGGGTCGAGGCTGGGCCCATGGGTCGAGGCTGGGCCCATGGGCAATTTCGGTCGGCTGCAATCTGGACCATCGATACAGGGGCCGTGGTGATCAGGTGAAGGCACGCTACGCGAAGGCTCTGTTACCACCGCATTGTCTCGTCGATTTCGACAGCTCACCGATCCGCCCGCCCAAGGTAAAATAATAATAATAATAATAATAATAATAATAATAATAATAATAATAATAATAATAATAATAATAATAATAATAATAATAATAATAATAATAATAATAATAATAATAATAATAATAATAATAATAATAATAATAATAATAATAATAATAATAATAATAATAATAATAATAATAATAATAATAATAATAATAATAATAATAATAATAATAATAATAATAATAATAATAATAATAATAATAATAATAATAATAATAATAATAATAATAATAATAATAATAATAATAATAATAATAATAATAATAATAATACGCCCGACCGGAGGCCGAGGCGTGGGTTAAGGGAGCAGAGGAGGTGGGGTGACGGGTTTCCCCGGTCCCAGTCCTCCCCCGCCACCGCGGTGGGGGTTGAGAACGAGTATGTGTTAGTTATGTGCCCGTCTGCTGTTGCGTCTCGTGCGGGGAGCGTTCCATTTGCCGCCGGGTGATCACAATCTTATTGAGCGCCCGAACAGCGTGATCGTGGAGTTCGTTGCAGCATGTTTTGGCCGCTTCACTGCCCACCCCTAGGGTGCAGAGAAGGGGGCGTAAGTCTTTTCGGATGGTACCGGCGAAGCCTAGGCTGATGGCCTCCTGTGCTGTGTAACAGACTTTCCACCCCTCCTTTGTGAGGAGCCGGGCGAGCTCGGAGTGTTGGATGGCTTTGTCATGTTGTTTCTGCTTGTGGTTGGTGTCGGCCGTGTATCCTATTTCGAGGATATGCACGGTGTGTTGACTAGGGTCCGGGGGCCCCATGTATCCGATCTCTTGTGCCTCGTGGAGAGGGATGCTAGGGATGAGGAGTAGATCGGGGCGCATTTTGAGCCGTTCTCCCTCCGGGGTGTTTGGGAGCAGCCAGTGCGGTAGTCTTGTGCCTGCTACATAGTCCGGCCGGTCATCTGCGGGGCAGGCGTCCATGACCGTGTAGCAGCCCCCGTTGATTCCCCGGGCGAGCGTACTGGTGATGGTTTGAACCGCCTGATTGTGCCGAAGAATGTATAGAGCGCGCATCCGTGGGTGGCGGCAGCCACCCAGGATATGCCCCCCGGAGTCGGGGTTGTGGCACAGGGGGCAGCTTCCTGACGCAACTGGGCCTCCCGGGGCCAATGATTTCCTGAAGCGGTTCGCGAGCTTGGCGTTCCATAGTTGGCCGTACAGGTAGTCGAAGCACCGTTTGGCGTGCTTGTGTCGGCCTATCTTGCGCTGTAGGGTGCGTGCGCTGGCGTTGATGTCCAGGTCGGGTATGGTATTGGCAAGAAACTTCATGTAATCTGTCTCATTTGTGTAGCCCGAGTGCGTTTCCGGACGCACTAGGGCTTCGATGCCCCGGTTGAGGTCGTTGGCAAAGTGCCCAGCATTCTTCTCAGGCCCATGTATCTTCCGTAGCCACCAGTATTGGTTACGTGGGTTATTGTCAGATGTTTCGGTTGTGCTCAGTGCGTCGGGGTCGAGCTTTGCAAGGCCTCGCGCGGCCCGTACGGCTGCTTTATCTGCTTCTTCGTTGTATTTCACGCCAGTGTGGGCTTTTAATTTAAGTAGGGAAGTTGTAAAATTGCATGCTGCTCTCTTTTTAAGAGTAGTGACTATCTGCTCAAGCAGGGCCTTATGTTTGCTGAGCCGGAGTTTCTGTGGGTTATTGATCATCTTTTTTATTAGGTAAAGGGCTGCGGCTGAGTCCGTCCAGATGGATAAGTGGGTGTTGTCCTCAGGCGTATCTCTGCGCATGTAGAGTGCTTGGTGGATGGCACTTAGTTCACACCTCGTGATGGTTTGGCAGCCATGATGTCCAGCATTTACATCGATGTGGAGCGTCTTATTGGTGAGTGCGTCGACGGCCGCGGCTCCCAGTATTTGTCGTTCCTCGTCGCCATCCTTTACCTTTTGAACAGATCCGTCCGTGTAGATTGCGTTCTGGGAGTCGTATCGCAGCGACTGTTTGGCGTGGAATGTCCGGAAGACGGCCTGTCGCTCAGCAGAGGTGAGGTTGTCGCACGGACGGGAGAGTACCGCCGCGGCGGGTGGCCGGTCGCTCATACTGCGCACCCGTTTCCGCACCCACTGGGGCGGGTTCCAGGGGTGGGAGGGCTCCATGGGGGTGGCGGTTGCAGCCGGCATGCCTAGAGTCCGACGGAGGTGTTCGGCGTGGGTTCGACCAGTTGCGTTGCTGACTAAGAGAAGAGTGAGGCCCATCGGGTAGGGTTGGGGGGTATCTTCAAGGGTTTCGCTGTACAGACTGGCTGTGCCCGTGAACGCGTCGATTCTGCCGATCATAGTGACCAGCGGGTGGGTGAGGTAACGGGTATATGGCGCCGTTCGAGCCGTGGGCAGCAGGAGGAGGGTGGCGGTGGGTGTGCTCTCAGACCGTACTGTCTCGGCCCATCCCAAGGCCCATCTTAGGGTGTGATGCCCCTCCTCCGGCGTAGGCTCGGGGTGGGCGATGGAGAGGCCTGTGAATGGCTGCGTATATGCATCGTGGTTCGCCCCAAAGAGCTGGTCCTCTGAAAAGCGTGAATAGTATGTATCTACGCAGTCGGCTACATTGAGGGGGGATGCAAAGCGTTCGGTTGTGGCGCCGAGCGCGGTCGTGAGGCGCTTCATAAGTGCTTCGGGCAGCCGGCGCTCGTTTGCCCCTTTGACGGGTTGCAGTTTGGTGCCCCCGCCGTTCCGGTACCGCAGGAGGAGGCGTGCGACGTCTTCCGCAAAGCCGCCCCTGGCGGCGAGTCGGGCATGGTAAAATCCCAATATTCCTCACGCATCGAGGACATTACCGGTTCACTAGCTCATCAGTACCTCGCTCACGACTCATCTTCCAGGACTCCATGTCCATGCAGTGCGTTGCGGCACCTGCTGCTGCGATTGATCGCTACAAACCGCCACCTGAGTTTCGTTTCTCGAATGGTTCACGTCCACCAATCCTTCTCGTATCACGAGCGGTCATCGCATCACGGCCTAAATTCCGCTCCCGCAGCTGTCATTTGCGCACATCAACGGACCGGTATCAAGCAAGGAAATATAGCCGCCTCGGCGAGGGAACATCGCTTGAGTAGTACACGTGCCTGTGGTCGTGAGCCGGTGACGGTCGTGACAACTGACAAGTCATGACACACCAAGTCACGTGACACCATTATCCGCCAGCATCTCCCGTTGTATAGATGCCCTTCGGAACCACGTTCTACGCGTAGTGGGCAGGGTATGTGCCATGCCGTCACTAGGCCCTGACACCTGCGTGCCCCTGCTGCTACTGTCCTCCCATCGATCAAGGCATCAGCACACCTCAGCAACTGTACCGCGCAAGCCGAAGTCGGCTGGTCGTACATCGCTGGTCGCTCATAACATCATTGCTGCTGATAAGATTCTGGCATTAGGCTAGCAAGCAAGCTGCGCTGTAGTACATGTCATGCAAGCTCGCTTTTACGGGGCCCTGTCGTGCAGAGGGTCGTATTGACTCTCGGTGCAGGACCGCGCGAATGGAGTGCCGTTACCGGCGGGGTCGACGTAGGCGCAGAAGCCTCCAAGCGTCCGGCCGAACACCCAACAACCAACGCCGCTGTTAACGCACAGAGCGTCAATAGCATCTCTGCGGGGAATGAAAACATAGGGAAGGAAGCGTGATGTGGAGGGTAGAGGGAGGGTTGAGGATAAGGGTTTAGAGGAAGGGTAGAGTTTAGAGGAAGGGTACATCCGTACCTGCCGAGCTAGCGCGGGCCATAACGCATGCAGTGACGGGAGGCTATGGCATTACTTCGTGTTGCTTGGCCCTGCTGACTGTTGTGCTCTTGCGTGCTGAGCCACTACATGAGGTGGGCTAGGACAGACGAGCCATCACCTTCCCCACCAGCCACTATCTGTGGTACCTGCGTGCGCCTGCTAGTGTACGGCCACCAGGGCATTTCCTGGCCGCGGCAAGAAGCCGGCCGCCTTTGCTGTAGGTGTATTTCTGGTTGGAGAAGATTATAAACGTACTTTGTCTGATATGATCTTTCTTGGATGCGGGCGGGGCGGAAAGGGCGGCGGAGGACTCGGTTTCAAGGGAGCCGGCCGAAGTATTAGATAGGTGCATACATGTCAGGTATTATCTGCCAGGTTGCTGCCAGCCCGAATTCAAGCATACGAGAATTTTACAACCCGACCAGCCGCCGCAGCACCGGCAGGTACGACAAACCTGCTATCTATGAAATCACTGAGCGGCGGTGGTGGAGGAGGACGCCGGAATGGTGACGGTGGGCGGGGGGCTCCTCCGCACCCACACCTGATTATGGGCATTATTGTATCGGGTAGGGACGGGTTATGTGTGTTGTGACAGATGCTATCGTAATGAACCCTTTCTGCTGTTTCACCAGCAGGGCACCATGCCTGGGTCGACTGCCAGAATGCCTACGATAGTGTTAACTTTAAGCTGGAAACATCATCAGCAAAAACGCTGACGATAACACGAGCTAGAAAAACCTCTTATCCTCCTAGCTTCTGTCACGATTCTCTCACCTGGGGTGCGTGGCGTTCGCTGCCGCGGGGTGAGGGTCGGCTTGGAGGGGGCGCCGACGGTGAGAGGAGTGATGACGGCGGCGAGCGCCTGGGCGGCCGAGGGGATGGTGGAAGAGGGCGGGGCGGCCGAGGAGAGGGCGACCGGGGCCGCGGCGACGGCGGGCGCGGCGACAGGGGGCGAGGCGACGGGGGGCGAGGCGACTGCGGGCGGGCGACTGCGGGGCGGGCGCTGTTGGGCGGGCGAGGCGACGGGGGCCGGGGGACGGGGGGCGGTGGCGATGGCGGGCGGGCTGTTGGCGGGCGAGGCGACGGGGGGGCGACGCGACGGCGGGGCGGGGGACGGGGGGCCGAGGCGGTCGAGGATGCATGGGGAAGGACGGCCGGGTATGGGGGGTGGGGCCGCGGCGATAGGGGCCGTGGGGACGGTGTTGGGCCGCGCGTGAGGTGCTGGCGATGGTGGCTAGGCGGCTTTGGAGACGGCGAGGCTGGGGCAGGCTGCGGCTGAGGGAGGGCGGCGGTGATGGTGTAGGTGCGACGGTGAAGGGGAGACGATGGTGTGTGCGGGCGAGGTGGAACGGTGTGAGGGAGGGATGGCGACGGCGGGGAGGAGAAGGTGGCTGTGGTGGGGGTGGGGAAGGTGGGGAGGGCGTAGGGGTTGGCGGGGTTATGGGGAGGTGGGAAAGGCGACGGCGGAGATGGGGAAGGTGGGGAAGGTGGGAGGCGACGGCGGGGATGGGGAGGTGGGGAAGGTGGGGAAGCGACGGCGGGGATGGGGAAGGTGGGGAGGCGTCGGAGGGGATGGGGAAGGTGGGGAAGGGCGACGGCGGCGCGGGTTGATGTGAAG
Organism: Pleodorina starrii; assembly: GCA_030267565.1. Lineage (NCBI taxonomy): Eukaryota > Viridiplantae > Chlorophyta > Chlorophyceae > Chlamydomonadales > Volvocaceae > Pleodorina > Pleodorina starrii. The sequence goes on along the minus strand of BRXU01000007.1, from coordinate 1,215,958 downwards.
GCGGCGGCGGGTTGCGACTGGGGGTACACGGGGGCAAAGGGACGGGGGCGATGATGAATTGAGGGCCCGGGTTGATGGGTGTCGGGTGCAGCTGTGGATTTGCATTTGGCTGCTGCAATGATGCCTCTGCGGGTTTATTTTGCTACTAGTGTGGGTGGGGAGCTTGTTGTTGCAGGATAGGGGTGTGGAGATGAAGGGCCAATCCACCCCTGCTGGGTGCCCGAGGCCAGTCCGCCAATGAAGGCTTCCAGCCAGTACAATCCTTTACCGATCCAACCCTTATCACTATTTACTGAACGCCATGTGGCGCGGGCATGGGAAGGAAAGAGATGGTTAGTAGGGCTGGCTCGATCCCTGGCACTGACTAGTGCAATTTAAACACCAAACCGAACCGATAATCGAGCTGCTCACGGCGGGTGCCGCAGCAGCTGCATTACGGTTGACGCCTGCAGCAGGGCTGTGGGCAGCACGGGGGTGCCGCGCTCCTACTGAGCGCGTGCCATCTTCACAGGCCCCACGAATAGAACCGCCCTAACGCCAATTGTTGCATTCGCCAGCACGACCGTCGCTTCTGTGAGCCCTGAACTCGGTTCGGTGTGTATCACTAGATAGGGGCGTAGTGGGCGCTAGATACTTGCCCAGGATAGTTTGTACTTGCTGCACGCAATCAATTGGGAAATCCATTCCGAAGGCCGCTGTCGGCGTCTATTGGACTTTATGTAAGACACTGCTTTTTGCGGTTCGCGGGACTATGATGGGTTGCACGAGGTCTATCTTCCGCGCTTGTCGCAGGGCGCCGGCGTCTCGGGGCGATCCACTACGACCGATCGACGGCGGCCGTCAAAGATGCGACCGTTAGGCCCCGACAGGCGAGCAGGTGATGGCGGATGGATTGCGGACCGCCAACTCGACCTTCATTCACTTTAAACCACACGTAATAGGTCAAGCACTTGAACTGACGATGGGGCCTGCGGGTAACGGTACTGTTCAACTATATGGTCGGTATGCTAATGAAACCGAGTTTTGTGTCTTTTGTTTGGGGAAGGCAAAAGCCTTGCAAAAAGTGTAGTTATGCGCCTCCGTGAGCCGCACTCGCTGATCTCTTTAGTAAAAGGCGAAAGAGATATGAGAAACGTGGACGGCTCAGCGCTGATGGTTGATGACGAAGATGTCGATCCTCCCCACCTGGCGGCTGCCCATGCATGCTTGCCCGGGTGCCGATGGTGGGTGGACCCGAGCATCCCGCCAGGTCCCCCACAGGTTTCCCCCATGGACACCCGATGGGGCCATTGGGGCCATCCAACAGCCGCGGAGCAATCACCGCTGCTCCAGGGATGGGAGGAACCCTGCGATACCCGCCTCACTCAATCATCTCTGCCCATGTGCACGCCGGCCGGCTAGCTGCATGACGCCCGCCCTTGCTGCTTCTGCCATTCGGCGCCCATCAGAAGCGCCTTCCGAATGTAAACAACACGGGCGTTCGCGCCCTGCTAGTCGAGACTGGGCCCATGGGTCGAGACCGGGCCCATGGGTCGAGACCGGGCCCATGGGTCGGGGCTGGGCCCATCGGTCGAGGCTGGGCCCATGGGTCGAGGCTGGGCCCATGGGTCGAGGCTGGGCCCATGGGTCGAGGCTGGGCCCATGGGTCGAGACCGGGCCCATGGGTCGGGGCGGGGCCCATGGATCGGGGCGGGGCCCATGGGTCGAGGCTGGGCCCATGGGTCGAGGCTGGGCCCATGGGTCGAGGCTGGGCCCATGGGTCGAGGCTGGGCCCATGGTAGGGGCTGGGCCCATGGGTCGGGGCTGGGCCCATGGGTCGGTGCTGGGCCCATGGGTCGAGGCTGGGCCCATGGGTCGAGGCTGGGCCCATGGGTCGAGGCTGGGCCCATCGGTCGAGGCTGGGCCCATGGGTCGAGGCTGGGCCCATGGGTCGAGACCGGGCCCATGGGTCGGGGCGGGGCCCATGGATCGGGGCTGGGCCCATGGGTCGAGGCTGGGCTCATGGGTCGAGGCTGGACCCATGGGTCGGGGCTGGGCCCATGGGTCGGGGCTGGGCCCATGGGTCGAGGCTGGGCCCATGGGTTGAGGCTGGGCCCATGGGTCGAGGCTGGGCCCATGGGTCGAGGCTGGGCCCATGGGTCGAGGCTGGGCCCATGGGTCGAGGCTGGGCCCATGGGTCGAGGCTGGGCCCATGGGTCGAGGCTGGGCCCATGGGTCAAGGCTGGGCTCATGGGTCGAGGCTAGGCCCATGGGTCGAGGCTGGGCCCATGGGTCGAGGCTGGGCCCATGGGTCGAGGCTGGGCCCATGGGTCGAGGCTGGGCCCATGGGTCGAGGCTGGGCCGATAGGTCGAGGATGGGCCCATGGGTCGGGGCTGGGCTCATCGGTCGAGGCTGGGCCCATGGGTCGGGGCGGGGCCCATGGATCGAGGCTGGGCCCATGGGTCGACGCTGGGCCCATGGGTCGAGGCTAGGCCCATGGGTCGAGGCTGAGCCCATGGGTCGAGGCTGGGCCCATGGGTCGGGGCTGGGCCGATGGGTCGAGGATGGGCCCATGGGTCGGGGCGGGGCCCATGGGTCGAGGCTGGGCCCATGGGTCGAGGCTGGGCCCATGGGTCGAGGCTGGGCCCATGGGTCGCAGCTGGGCCCATGGGTCGGGGCTGGGCCCATGGGTCGGGGCTGGGCCCATGGGTCGGGGCTGGGCCCATGGGTCGAGGATGGGCCCATGGGTCGAGGTTGGGCCCATGGGTCGAGGCTGGGCCCATGGGTCGAGGCTGGGCCCATGGGTCAAGGCTGGGCCCATAGGTCGAGGATGGGCCCATGGGTCGGGGTGGGGCTCATCGGTCGGGGCTGGGCCCATGGGTCGGGGCGGGGCCCATGGATCGGGGCTGGGCCCATGGGTCGACGCTGGGCCCATGGGTCGAGGCTAGGCCCATGGGTTGAGGCTGAGCCAATGGGTCGTGGCTGGGCCCATGGGTCGGGGCTGGGCCCATGGGTCGAGGCTGGGCCCATGGGTCGAAGCTGGGCCCATGGGTCGGGGCTGGGCCCATGGGTCGGGGCTGGGCCCATGGGTCGGGGCTGGGCCCATGGGTCGAGGATGGGCCCATGGGTCGAGGTTGGGCCCATGGGTCGAGGCTGGGCCCATGGGTCGAGGCTGGGCCCATGGGTCAAGGCTGTGCCCATAGGTCGAGGATGGGCCCATGGGTCGGGGCGGGGCTCATCGGTCGGGGCTGGGCCCATGGGTCGGGGCGGGGCCCATGGATCGGGGCTGGGCCCATGGGTCGACGCTGGGCCCATGGGTCGGGGCGGGGCCCTTGGGTCGGGGCGGGGCCCTTGGGTCGGTGCGGGGCCCATGGGTCGGGGCGGGGCCCATGGGTCGAGGCTGGGCCCATGGGTCGAGGCTGGGCCCATGGGTAGGGGCTGGGCCCATGGGTCGGGGCTGGGCCCATGGGTCGGTGCTGGGCCCATGGGTCGAGGCTGGGCCCATGGGTCGAGGCTGGGCCCATGGGTCGAGGCTGGGCCCATCGGTCGAGGCTGGGCCCATGGGTCGAGGCTGGGCCCATGGGTCGAGACCGGGCCCATGGGTCGGGGCGGGGCCCATGGATCGGGGCTGGGCCCATGGGTCGAGGCTGGGCTCATGGGTCGAGGCTGGACCCATGGGTCGAGGCTGGGCCCATGGGTCGGGGCTGGGCCCATGGGTCGAGGCTGGGCCCATGGGTTGAGGCTGGGCCCATGGGTCGAGGCTGGGCCCTTGGGTCGAGGCTGGGCCCATGGGTCGAGGCTGGGCCCATGGGTTGAGGCTGGGCCCATGGGTCGAGGCTGGGCCCATGGGTCGAGGCTGGGCCCATGGGTCAAGGCTGGGCTCATGGGTCGAGGCTAGGCCCATGGGTCGAGGCTGGGCCCATGGGTCGAGGCTAGGCCCATGGGTCGAGGCTGGGCCCATGGGTCGAGGCTGGGCCCATGGGTCGAGGCTGGGCCGATAGGTCGAGGATGGGCCCATGGGTCGGGGCGGGGCTCATCGGTCGGGGCTGGGCCCATGGGTCGGGGCGGGGCCCATGGATCGGGGCTGGGCCCATGGGTCGACGCTGGGCCCATGGGTCGAGGCTAGGCCCATGGGTTGAGGCTGAGCCCATGTTTCGAGGATGGGCCCATGGGTCGGGGCTGGGCCCATGGGTCGAGGCTGGGCCCATGGGTCGAGGCTGGGCCCATGGGTCGAGGCTGGGCCCATGGGTCGAGGCTGGGCCCATGGGTCGAGGCTGGGCCCATGGGTCGAAGCTGGGCCCATGGGTCGGGGCTGGGCCCATGGGTCGGGGCTGGGCCCATGGGTCGGGGCTGGGCCCATGGGTCGAGGATGGGCCCATGGGTCGAGGTTGGGCCCATGGGTCGAGGCTGGGCCCATGGGTCGAGGCTGGGCCCATGGGTCAAGGCTGGGCCCATAGGTCGAGGATGGGCCCATGGGTCGGGGCGGGGCTCATCGGTCGGGGCTGGGCCCATGGGTCGATGCTGGGCCCATGGGTCGAGGCTAGGCCCATGGGTTGAGGCTGAGCCAATGGGTCGTGGCTGGGCCCATGGGTCGGGGCTGGGCCCATGGGTCGAGGCTGGGCCCATGGGTCGAAGCTGGGCCCATGGGTCGGGGCTGGGCCCATGGGTCGGGGCTGGGCCCATGGGTCGGGGCTGGGCCCATGGGTCGAGGATGGGCCCATGGGTCGAGGTTGGGCCCATGGGTCGAGGCTGGGCCCATGGGTCGAGGCTGGGCCCATGGGTCAAGGCTGGGCCCATAGGTCGAGGATGGGCCCATGGGTCGGGGCGGGGCTCATCGGTCGGGGCTGGGCCCATGGGTCGGGGCGGGGCCCATGGATCGGGGCTGGGCCCATGGGTCGACGCTGGGCCCATGGGTCGAGGCTAGGCCCATGGGTTGAGGCTGAGCCCATGGGTCGAGGCTGGGCCCATGGGTCAAGGCTGGGTTCATGGGTCGAGGCTAGGCCCATGGGTCGAGGCTGGGCCCATGGGTCGAGGCTGGGCCCATGGGTCGAGGCTGGGCCCATGGGTCGAGGCTGGGCCCATGGGTCGAGGCTGGGCCGATAGGTCGAGGATGGGCCCATGGGTCGGGGCGGGGCTCATCGGTCGGGGCTGGGCCCATGGGTCGGGGCGGGGCCCATGGATCGGGGCTGGGCCCATGGGTCGACGCTGGGCCCATGGGTCGAGGCTAGGCCCATGGGTTGAGGCTGAGCCCATGGGTCGAGGCTGGGCCCATGGGTCGGGGCTGGGCCCATGGGTCGAGGCTGGGCCCATGGGTCGAGGCTGGGCCCATGGGTCGAGGCTGGGCCCATGGGTCGAGGCTGGGCCCATGGGTCGAGGCTGGGCCCATGGGTCGAAGCTGGGCCCATGGGTCGGGGCTGGGCCCATGGGTCGGGGCTGGGCCCATGGGTCGGGGCTGGGCCCATGGGTCGAGGATGGGCCCATGGGTCGAGGTTGGGCCCATGGGTCGAGGCTGGGCCCATGGGTCGAGGCTGGGCCCATGGGCCAAGGCTGGGCCCATAGGTCGAGGATGGGCCCATGGGTCGGGGCGGGGCTCATCGGTCGGGGCTGGGCCCATGGGTCGGGGCGGGGCCCATGGATCGGGGCTGGGCCCATGGGTCGACGCTGGGCCCATGGGTCGAGGCTAGGCCCATGGGTTGAGGCTGAGCCAATGGGTCGTGGCTGGGCCCATGGGTCGGGGCTGGGCCCATGGGTCGAGGCTGGGCCCATGGGTCGAAGCTGGGCCCATGGGTCGGGGCTGGGCCCATGGGTCGGGGCTGGGCCCATGGGTCGGGGCTGGGCCCATGGGTCGAGGATGGGCCCATGGGTCGAGGTTGGGCCCATGGGTCGAGGCTGGGCCCATGGGTCGAGGCTGGGCCCATGGGTCAAGGCTGGGCCCATAGGTCGAGGATGGGCCCATGGGTCGGGGCGGGGCTCATCGGTCGGGGCTGGGCCCATGGGTCGGGGCGGGGCCCATGGATCGGGGCTGGGCCCATGGGTCGACGCTGGGCCCATGGGTCGAGGCTAGGCCCATGGGTTGAGGCTGAGCCCATGGGTCGAGGCTGGGCCCATGGGTCGGGGCTGGGCCCATGGGTCGAGGCTGGGCCCATGGGTCGAGGCTGGGCCCATGGGTTGAGGCTGGGCCCATGGGTCGAGGCTGGGCCCATGGGTCGAGGCTGGGCCCATGGGTCGAAGCTGGGCCCATGGGTCGGGGCTGGGCCCATGGGTCGGGGCTGGGCCCATGGGTCGGGGCTGGGCCCATGGGTCGAGGATGGGCCCATGGGTCGAGGTTGGGCCCATGGGTCGAGGCTGGGCCCATGGGTCGAGGCTGGGCCCATGGGTCGGGGAGGGGCCCATGGGTCGGGGCTGGGCCCATGGGTCAAGGCTGGGCCCATGGGTCAAGGCTGGGCCCAAGGGTCGAGGCTGGGCCCATGGGTCAAGGCTGGGCCCATGGGTCAAAACTGGGCCCATGGGTCGAGGCTGGGCCCATGGGTCGAGGCTGGGCCCATGGGTCGAGGCTGGGCCCATGGGTCGGGGCGGGGCCCTTGGGTCGGGGCGGGGCCCATGGGTCGGGGCGGGGCCCTTGGGTCGGGGCGGGGCCCATGGATCGGGGCTGGGCCCATGGGTCGAGGCTGGGCCCATGGGTCGAGGCTGGGCCCATGGGTCGAGGCTGGACCCATGGGTCGAGGCTGGGCCCATGGGTCGAGGCTGGGCCCATGGGTCGAGGCTGGGCCGATAGGTCGAGGATGGGCCCATGGGTCGGGGCTGGGCTCATCGGTCGAGGCTGGGCCCATGGGTCGGGGCGGGGCCCATGGATCGAGGCTGGGCCCATGGGTCGACGCTGGGCCCATGGGTCGAGGCTAGGCCCATGGGTCGAGGCTGAGCCCATGGGTCGAGGCTGGGCCCATGGGTCGGGGCTGGGCCGATGGGTCGAGGATGGGCCCATGGGTCGGGGCGGGGCCCATGGGTCGAGGCTGGGCCCATGGGTCGAGGCTGGGCCCATGGGTCGAGGCTGGGCCCATGGGTCGAGGCTGGGCCCATGGGTCGGGGCTGGGCCCATGGGTCGGGGCTGGGCCCATGGGTCGGGGCTGGGCCCATGGGTCGAGGATGGGCCCATGGGTCGAGGTTGGGCCCATGGGTCGAGGCTGGGCCCATGGGTCGAGGCTGGGCCCATGGGTCAAGGCTGGGCCCATAGGTCGAGGATGGGCCCATGGGTCGGGGTGGGGCTCATCGGTCGGGGCTGGGCCCATGGGTCGGGGCGGGGCCCATGGATCGGGGCTGGGCCCATGGGTCGACGCTGGGCCCATGGGTCGAGGCTAGGCCCATGGGTTGAGGCTGAGCCAATGGGTCGTGGCTGGGCCCATGGGTCGGGGCTGGGCCCATGGGTCGAGGCTGGGCCCATGGGTCGAAGCTGGGCCCATGGGTCGGGGCTGGGCCCATGGGTCGGGGCTGGGCCCATGGGTCGGGGCTGGGCCCATGGGTCGAGGATGGGCCCATGGGTCGAGGTTGGGCCCATGGGTCGAGGCTGGGCCCATGGGTCGAGGCTGGGCCCATGGGTCAAGGCTGGGCCCATAGGTCGAGGATGGGCCCATGGGTCGGGGCGGGGCTCATCGGTCGGGGCTGGGCCCATGGGTCGGGGCGGGGCCCATGGATCGGGGCTGGGCCCATGGGTCGACGCTGGGCCCATGGGTCGGGGCGGGGCCCTTGGGTCGGGGCGGGGCCCTTGGGTCGGTGCGGGGCCCATGGGTCGGGGCGGGGCCCATGGGTCGAGGCTGGGCCCATGGGTCGAGGCTGGGCCCATGGGTCGAGGCTGGGCCCATGGGTCGAGGCTGGGCCCATGGGTAGGGGCTGGGCCCATGGGTCGGGGCTGGGCCCATGGGTCGGTGCTGGGCCCATGGGTCGAGGCTGGGCCCATGGGTCGAGGCTGGGCCCATGGGTCGAGGCTGGGCCCATCGGTCGAGGCTGGGCCCATGGGTCGAGGCTGGGCCCATGGGTCGAGGCTGGGCCCATGGGTCGAGGCTGGGCCCATGGGTCAAGGCTGGGCTCATGGGTCGAGGCTAGGCCCATGGGTCGAGGCTGGGCCCATGGGTCGAGGCTGGGCCCATGGGTCGAGGCTGGGCCCATGGGTCGAGGCTGGGCCCATGGGTCGAGGCTGGGCCCATGGGTCGGGGCTGGGCCCATGGGTCGGGGCTGGGCCCATGGGTCGGGGCTGGGCCCATGGGTCGAGGCTGGGCTCATGGGTCGAGGCTAGGCCCATGGGTCGAGGCTGGGCCCATGGGTCGAGGCTGGGCCCATGGGTCGAGGCTGGGCCCATGGGTCGAGGCTGGGCCCATGGGTCGAAGCTGGGCCCATGGGTCGGGGCTGGGCCCATGGGTCGGGGCTGGGCCCATGGGTCGGGGCTGGGCCCATGGGTCGAGGATGGGCCCATGGGTCGAGGTTGGGCCCATGGGTCGAGGCTGGGCCCATGGGTCGAGGCTGGGCCCATGGGTCAAGGCTGGGCCCATAGGTCGAGGATGGGCCCATGGGTCGGGGCGGGGCTCATCGGTCGGGGCTGGGCCCATGGGTCGACGCTGGGCCCATGGGTCGTGGCTGGGCCCATGGGTCGGGGCTGGGCCCATGGGTCGAGGCTGGGCCCATGGGTCGAAGCTGGGCCCATGGGTCGGGGCTGGGCCCATGGGTCGGGGCTGGGCCCATGGGTCGGGGCTGGGCCCATGGGTCGAGGATGGGCCCATGGGTCGAGGTTGGGCCCATGGGTCGAGGCTGGGCCCATGGGTCGAGGCTGGGCCCATGGGTCAAGGCTGGGCCCATAGGTCGAGGATGGGCCCATGGGTCGGGGCGGGGCTCATCGGTCGGGGCTGGGCCCATGGGTCGGGGCGGGGCCCATGGATCGGGGCTGGGCCCATGGGTCGACGCTGGGCCCATGGGTCGAGGCTAGGCCCATGGGTTGAGGCTGAGCCCATGGGTCGAGGCTGGGCCCATGGGTCAAGGCTGGGCTCATGGGTCGAGGCTAGGCCCATGGGTCGAGGCTGGGCCCATGGGTCGAGGCTGGGCCCATGGGTCGAGGCTGGGCCCATGGGTCGAGGCTGGGCCCATGGGTCGAGGCTGGGCCGATAGGTCGAGGATGGGCCCATGGGTCGGGGCGGGGCTCATCGGTCGGGGCTGGGCCCATGGGTCGGGGCGGGGCCCATGGATCGGGGCTGGGCCCATGGGTCGACGCTGGGCCCATGGGTCGAGGCTAGGCCCATGGGTTGAGGCTGAGCCCATGGGTCGAGGCTGGGCCCATGGGTCGGGGCTGGGCCCATGGGTCGAGGCTGGGCCCATGGGTCGAGGCTGGGCCCATGGGTCGAGGCTGGGCCCATGGGTCGAGGCTGGGCCCATGGGTCGAGGCTGGGCCCATGGGTCGAAGCTGGGCCCATGGGTCGGGGCTGGGCCCATGGGTCGGGGCTGGGCCCATGGGTCGGGGCTGGGCCCATGGGTCGAGGATGGGCCCATGGGTCGAGGTTGGGCCCATGGGTCGAGGCTGGGCCCATGGGTCGAGGCTGGGCCCATGGGCCAAGGCTGGGCCCATAGGTCGAGGATGGGCCCATGGGTCGGGGCGGGGCTCATCGGTCGGGGCTGGGCCCATGGGTCGGGGCGGGGCCCATGGATCGGGGCTGGGCCCATGGGTCGACGCTGGGCCCATGGGTCGAGGCTAGGCCCATGGGTTGAGGCTGAGCCAATGGGTCGTGGCTGGGCCCATGGGTCGGGGCTGGGCCCATGGGTCGAGGCTGGGCCCATGGGTCGAAGCTGGGCCCATGGGTCGGGGCTGGGCCCATGGGTCGGGGCTGGGCCCATGGGTCGGGGCTGGGCCCATGGGTCGAGGATGGGCCCATGGGTCGAGGTTGGGCCCATGGGTCGAGGCTGGGCCCATGGGTCGAGGCTGGGCCCATGGGTCAAGGCTGGGCCCATAGGTCGAGGATGGGCCCATGGGTCGGGGCGGGGCTCATCGGTCGGGGCTGGGCCCATGGGTCGGGGCGGGGCCCATGGATCGGGGCTGGGCCCATGGGTCGACGCTGGGCCCATGGGTCGAGGCTAGGCCCATGGGTTGAGGCTGAGCCCATGGGTCGAGGCTGGGCCCATGGGTCGGGGCTGGGCCCATGGGTCGAGGCTGGGCCCATGGGTCGAGGCTGGGCCCATGGGTTGAGGCTGGGCCCATGGGTCGAGGCTGGGCCCATGGGTCGAGGCTGGGCCCATGGGTCGAAGCTGGGCCCATGGGTCGGGGCTGGGCCCATGGGTCGGGGCTGGGCCCATGGGTCGGGGCTGGGCCCATGGGTCGAGGATGGGCCCATGGGTCGAGGTTGGGCCCATGGGTCGAGGCTGGGCCCATGGGTCGAGGCTGGGCCCATGGGTCGGGGAGGGGCCCATGGGTCGGGGCTGGGCCCATGGGTCAAGGCTGGGCCCATGGGTCAAGGCTGGGCCCAAGGGTCGAGGCTGGGCCCATGGGTCAAGGCTGGGCCCATGGGTCAAAACTGGGCCCATGGGTCGAGGCTGGGCCCATGGGTCGAGGCTGGGCCCATGGGTCGAGGCTGGGCCCATGGGTCGGGGCGGGGCCCTTGGGTCGGGGCGGGGCCCTTGGGTCGGGGCGGGGCCCTTGGGTCGGGGCGGGGCCCATGGATCGGGGCTGGGCCCATGGGTCGAGGCTGGGCCCATGGGTCGAGGCTGGGCCCATGGGTCGAGGCTGGACCCATGGGTCGAGGCTGGGCCCATGGGTCGAGGCTGGGCCCATGGGTCGGGGAGGGGCCCATGGGTCGGGGCTGGGCCCATGGGTCGGGGCTGGGCCCATGGATCGGGGCTGGGCCCATGGGCAATTTCGGTCGGCTGCAATCTGGACCATCGATACAGGGGCCGTGGTGATCAGGTGAAGGCACGCTACGCGAAGGCTCTGTTACCACCGCATTGTCTTGTCTCGTCGATTTCGACAGCTCACCGATCCGCCCGCCCAAGGTAAAATCCCAAATCCCCCCGCATCGAGGACATTACCGGTCACTAGCTCATCAGTACCTCGCACACGACTCATCTACCAGGACTCCATGTCCATGCCAGTGCGTGCGGCACCTGCTGCTGCGATTGATCGCTACGAACCGCCACTTAGTTTCGTATCACGAATGGTTCACGGCCACCAATCCTTCTCGTATCACGAGCGGTCCATCGCATCACGGCCTAAATTCCACTCCCGCAGCTGTCCAATGCGCACAACACCGGACCGGTATCAAGCAAGGAAATATAGCCGCCTCCGACGAGGGAACATCGCTTGAGTAGTACACGTGCCTGTGTCGTGAGCCGGTGACGGCGTGACAACTGACAAGTCATGACACCAAGTCGTGAACACCATTAACCGCCAGCATCTCCCGATGTATAGATGCCCTGGTCGGAACACGTTCTACGCCAGTGGCAGGGCATGTGCCATGCCGTCACTAGGCCCTGACACCTGCGTGCCCCTGCTGCTACTGTCCTCCCATCGATCAAGGCATCAGCACACCTCAGCAACTGTACCGCGCAAGCCGAAGTCGGCTGGTCGTACATCGCTAGTCGCTCATAACATCATTGCTGCTGATAAGATTCTGGCATTAGGCTAGCAAGCAAGCTGCGCTGTAGTACATGTCATGCATGCTCGCTTACGGGGCCCTGTCGTAGCAGAGTGCGTATTGACTCTCGGTGCAGGACCGCGCGAATGGAGTGCCGTTACCGGCGGGGTCGACGTAGGCGCAGAAGCCTCCAAGCGTCCGGCCGAACACCCAACAACCAACGCCGCTGTTAACGCACAGAGCGTCAATAGCATCTGCGGGGAATGAAACATAGGGAGAGCGTGATGTGGAGGTAGAGGGAGGGTAGAGGAAGGGTAGAGCAAGGTACATCCGTACCTTGCCGAGCTAGCGCGGGCAAACGCATGCAGGGACGGGGACGGCTATGGCATACTTCGTGTTGCTTGGCCCTGCTGCTGTTGTGCTCTGCGTGCTGAGCCACTACATGAGGTGGGGCTAGACAGACCGAGCCATCACTTCCCCACCAGCCACTACTGTGCGTACCTGCGTGCGCCCTGCTAGTGTACGGCACCAGGGCATATCCCTGGCCGCGGCAGAAGCCGGCCGCCTGGCTGTAGGTGTATTTCTGGTTGGAGAAGATATAAACGTACTTGTCTGATATGATCTTCTTGACTGCGGGCGGGGCGGAAAGGGCGGCGGAGACTCCGGTTTCAAAGGGAGCCGGCCGAGTATTAGATAGGGTGCATACATGTCGGTATTATCTGCCAGGTTGCTGCCAGCCCGAATCAAGCAATGAGCATATTACAACCGACCAGCCGCCGCAGCACCCGGCAGGTACCGACAACTTGCTATCTATGAAACTCACTGAGCGGCGGTGGAGGAGGTCGCCGGACTGGAGACGGTGGCGGGGGGCTCCTCCGCACCTGGTATGGGCAATCATTTATCGGGTAGGGACGGGTATGTGTGTGTGACAATGCTATCGTAATGAACCCTTTCTGCTGTTTCACCAGCAGGGCACCATGCCCTGGGTGGCAGCCAGAATGCCTACGAAGTGTTGACTGTTAGAGCGGAAACATCATCAGCAAACCGCTGACGATAACAACGAGTTAGAAAAACCTCTATCTCCAAGCTTCCGGTCACGATGCTTTCACCTGGGGTGGTGGCGATCGCTGCCGCGGGGGAGGGCGGCTTGGAGGGGGCCGCGACGGTGGAGCGGGTGACGGCGGCGAGCGCCTGGGCGGCCGAGGGGATGGTGGAAGAGGGCGGGGCGGCCGAGGAGAGGGCGACCGGGGCCGCGGCGACGGCGGGCGCGGCGACAGGGGGCGAGGCGACGGCGGGCGAGGCGACTGCGGGCGGGGCGATGGTGGGCGGGCTGTTGGCGGGCGAGGCGACGGGGGGCGGGGTGATGGCGGGCGGGGCGATGGCGGGCGGGGCGATGGCGGGCGGGGCGATGGCGGGCGGGCTGTTGGCGGGCGAGGCGACGGGGGGCGACGCGACGGCGGGCGGGGCGACGGGGGCCGAGGCGGTCGAGGAGCAGGGGAAGGAGGCCGGGGTGATGGGGGCCGCGGCGATGGGGGCCGTGGGGACGGTGGCCGCGGTGAGGGTGGTGGCGATGGTGGCCGAGGCGGCTTTGGAGACGGCGGGCTGGGCGGCTGCGGCGAGGGAGGGGGCGGTGATGGTGTAGGCGGCAACGGTGGAAGGGGAGACGATGGTGGTGCGGGCGATGGTGGGAACGGTGAGGGAGGAGATGGCGACGGCGGGGGAGGGGAAGGTGGCTGTGGTGGGGGTGGGGAAGGTGGGGAGGGCGGTGGCGGGGATGGGGAAGGTGGGAAAGGCGACGGCGGAGATGGGGAAGGTGGGGACGGCGATGGCGGAGATGGGGAAGGCGGGGGAGGCGACGGCGGGGATGGGGAAGGTGGGGAAGGCGACGGCGGGGATGGGGAAGGTGGGGAAGGCGACGGCGGGGATGGGGAAGGTGGGGAAGGCGACGGCGGGGATGGGGAAGGTGGGGAAGGCGACGGCGGCGCGGGTGAAGGCGGCGGCGGGTTGGCGCCTGGGTACACGGGGGCAAAGGACGGGGGCGATGATGAATTGAGGGCCCGGGTATGGGTGTCGGGCTGCGCTGAGGATTCGCATTCTGGCTGCTGCAATGAGCCCCTCTGCGGGTTTATTTGGGTACCAGTGTCGGGTGGGGAGCTTGCTTGTTGCAGGAAGGACAGTCCGCAATGAGGGCTTCCAGCCAGTCACAATCCTTTACCGAACCAACCCTTATCACTATTTACTGAACCCCATGTGGCAGCGGGCTGGGAAAGGAAAGAATGGTTAGAGGGCTGGCCTCGATCCCTGACTACGTGCGTGTAACACCAACCGAACCGATACATCGAGCTGCTCACCGGCGGGTGCCAGCAGCAGCAGCATTACGGTTGACGCCAGCAGCAGGGCTGTGGCAGCACGGGGTGCCGCGCTCCTACTGGCGCGTGCCATCTATCACAGCCCCACGAATAGAACCCGCCCAACGCCAATTGTTGCAGTCGCCGCCACAACCCGTCGCTCGTGAGCCCTTGAACTCGGTTCGGTGTGTATCACTAGATAGGGCGCTAGCTGGGCCGCTAGATACTTGCCCAGGATAGTTGTACTTGCTGCACCGCAATCAATTGGGAAATCCATACCGAAGGCGCAGTCGTCTATGGACTTTATGTAAGACACTGCTTATGGCGGTTCGTGACTATGATGGGTTGCACGAGGTCTAACTTCCGCGCTTGTCGCAGGGCGCCGTTGTCTCGGGGCGATCCACTACGACCGATCGACGACGGCCGTCACAGATGCGACAGTTAGGCCCCGACAGGCGAGCAGGTGATGGCGGAGGGATTGCGGGCCGCCAACTCGACCTTCATTCACCTTCAAACACACGTAATAGGTCAAGCACTTGAACAGACGATGGGGCCTGCGGGTAACGCTACTGTTTAACTATATGGTCGGTGTGCTAATGAACCGGGTTTTGTGTCTTTTGTTTGGGGAAGGCAAAAGGCCGTGGGCGGCTCAGCGCTGATGGTTGATAAGGAAGATGTCGATCCCACCCACCTGGCGGCTGCCCATGCATGCTTGCCCGGGTGCCGATGGTGGGTGGATCCGAGCATCCCGCCAGGTCCCCCACAGGTTTCCCCCATGGACACCCGATGGGGCCATTGGGGCCATCCCACAGCCGCGGAGCAGTCACTGCTGCTCCAGGGATGGGAGGAACCCTGCGATACCCGCCTCCCTCAGTCATCTCTGACCACGTGCACGCCGGCCGGCTAGCTGCATGACGTTCGCCCTTGCTGCTTTTGCCACTAGGCGCCCATCAGAAGCGCCTTCCGAATGTCAGCAACACGGGCGCTCGCGCCCTGCTAGTCGAGACTGGGCCCATGGGACGAGGCTGGGCCCATGGGACGAGGCTGGGCCCATGGGTCGAGGCTGGGCCCATCGGTCGAGGCTGGGCCCATGGGTCGAGGCTGGGCCCATGGGTCGAGACCGGGCCCATGGGTCGGGGCGGGGCCCATGGATCGGGGCTGGGCCCATGGGTCGAGGCTGGGCTCATGGGTCGAGGCTGGACCCATGGGTCGGGGCTGGGCCCATGGGTCGAGGCTGGGCTCATGGGTCGAGGCTGGGCCCATGGGTCGGGGCTGGGCCCATGGGTCGGGGCTGGGCCCATGGGTCGAGGCTAGGCCCATGGGTTGATGCTGAGCCCATGGGTCGAGGCTGGGCCCATGGGTCGAGGCTGGGCCCATGGGTCGAGGCTGGGCCCATGGGTCGAGGCTGGGCCCATGGGTCGAGGCTGGGCCCATGGGTCGAGGCTGGGCCCATGGGTCGAGGCTGGGCCCATGGGTCGAGGCTGGGCCCATGGGTCGAGGCTGGGCCCATGGGTCAAGGCTGGGCCCATGGGTCGAGGCTAGGCCCATGGGTCGAGGCTGGGCCCATGGGTCGAGGCTGGGCCCATGGGTCGAGGCTGGGCCCATGGGTCGAGGCTGAGCCCATGGGTCGAGGCTGGGCCTATGGGTCAAGGCTGGGCCCATGGGTCGAGGCTGGGCCCATGGGTCGAGGCTGGGCCCATGGGTCAAGGCTGGGCCCATGGGTCGAGGCTAGGCCCATGGGTCGAGGCTGGGCCTATGGGTCGAGGCTGGGCCCATGGGTCGAGGCTGGGCCCATGGGTCGAGGCTGGGCCCATGTGTCGAGGATGGGCCCATGGGTCGGGGCGGGGCTCATCGGTCGGGGCTGGGCCCATGGATCGGGGCGGGGCCCATGGATCGGGGCTGGGCCCATGGGTCGAGGCTGGGCCCATGGGTCGAGGCTGGGCCCATGGGTCGAGGCTGAGCCCATGGGTCGAGGCTGGGCCCATGGGTCGAGGCTGGGCCCATGGGTCGAGGCTGGGCCCATGGGTCGA